>OX419716.1:31943885-34443885 GCA_948474765.1 Patella depressa
AAATGTCCCTATTGTGTGTCTGAAATGTTCTATAAATAATTAAATAACTTAGCGAAACCGTGTAAAAGTGATAATCCAGACTGTGTTTATTGTTGTAACAACGGTAGTAATGACAATCGAGGCCATAATATTATAATTATATCGCCGATAGCTTGGCTCCTATTGAAAAAATATGACTGAAATTTTCAACATATTCTCTTTCCATTATCTATTTTATAGCGAGAACTGTCTTCTCTAATCTTTCCCATTTCCACTTTAAGTATGCCAATAAAACGCCAACATATAAATAGCCTATTTACCGCGTCTGAAAATCATCCATCCAACATTTGACGATGTTGTAAGTAACTCAGATTTTTAGCTATTCTTTTTAGGTGCATTATTCGTTTTCAATAACGCAAAAACTACACATGGTTACCTAGACAACTGTCAGTCTGAAATACTTGTCCGAAATCAAATATTAAATCGCATGTATTTCTACAAACAATTATCCCCAAGCTTTCGATAGTTACTAAGAGTCTCAAAGAATTAACCAGTTTAGTCACTAACATATGTGGAAATGGCAACTTTTCATATATACGTACAAACAACACTTGTAGAAAGGTGTTCTCTTACAAATTATGTTAAATTGGGAAAGTATGTGATATACTCTTAACTATTGAATAATAATAAAGATAAGAATCGGAATGATTACGCAATCAGCGACGTTGCTGAAGTAAACTAAGAGTGGTCATAATATGTGTTTTGTTACATACATGGACGGAAAAAAGAAGGTGCCATGGTAATGTCACTTTATACAATCAGTTGCTTCTACAACGAAGGTGCCATTGTTATGTCAATTTATACAATCAGTTGCTTCTACAAAGAAGGTACCATTGTTATGTCACTTTATACAATCAGTTGCGTCTACAAAGAACTGCCTGGGGCAGTTTTTAAATCGAATCATACTCTATTTCCATGTGAAACTATGAACCATTACAATCGTTTCCGGTCCAAGTGCTCCATTTCAGAAATTTCATCTGATGTTTTGGCTAGAAAAAAAATTGTTAGTGGAAAAATCGTCGATTAGTGTCTCGAAGCGCAGAAAAGAAAGCAGTTCCCCATCTAATGTTACTGGTGGCTAGAAGAAAAGAGACAGTAAAATATCGAAGTTCACTTAATTTAACATCCCAGTATTGCAAGGAAATTATACACTGAGAACATTTTCTACGTCATGTTACAAGATTCAGTTTGGCAATTGAATTACTATTTTAAAGGCAGAAGGGGAAGAAAATGTCACAAATAAATAAATAATTGCAGGTTTTTTTCATTCTCCTGTAGTTTCTGCTGAATTCTATTTATTCTATTACCTGAAGTGGGGTTATAAGATCGTTAACGTGGAAAATTGACATTTACACAATCATTTTATAGCGGATATTTGTTATTGCACTTGCGTTGAACTTGATTTAGAATAAGAGGAAGAGGTGTAACTGTTTTCAGACTGCCATTGGCATGTGTTCCATGAATGGTTATATCACCAACACAAACAAAATGGATGCCCCTGGTTTGGCGCCTAAAATAATTTTTAAAACAGCTAAATGGCTAGAGTGATATCTTTTCTGGTGTTGACATTTGGCAGCCTTTGTCTTATAAATTGAAATTTGTTCATGGTCGCTGTTGCATTAATGTACTAAGCGATAGAAGCGTTCATCCAATGAAACAAATTACATGTATATTATAACCTTAGCTTTGAAATTACGTGTAAAAAAATAAAAGACATTAAGTTGTTCTGTTCTGTTCTATTTAATCGATTTCATTTCGCTGTAGTTTCCCAAAGTAACAAAACATTTAAATAATTATATAACAGGTGATACGAAGATGTCGGTTAATCCTTTAATCAGATTATATACGTACAAAACTAAAATGGTAGTATCTGAGTCAAAATATATGCTTCTGTTGTATTCCAGACGCATTAATATATTTCTCTGGGGACGGAATCGGACGCTTTCACCCCATGACTATTGTTATCAGTCTTTTGACCACGTCCACGGAATTTAGGTTCACAGATAAGTACACACGAATGATACTCAAAGGACAGATCTTACAAATATGGATTCAGTTTTGGGCTATTTTGAAACACAATTATTGTCTGGAAATATTAAATCAGATAACGAAACCCAATCCGATGTTGTATCGGATTATTATATCTAAAAAACGAATAACACTTAACCTATATAAAGCAAATAAAGCGTAACTTTTTAGAATGCAATTTATCATTTACTTCGAGCGATATATATATATAAGCACAACCGCGCCGTTTTGGTCCCACTCCACTATAGTCCTGTTATTGTATGCACCTAAATGAGCAGAAATATTGTATCAGAACATCGCGTCTGATTTAATCAAGTTCTCTCAAACATACAAAAAAATGAATTCGACATAATAGGAATGTTGACGAAAATGCGCATTAATACAAAGGGTGTGAAAAACTCAGACCCTGGAAGCATCAATTATTCATAGACCTAATCCACGCCAGCAATATCATCGTTCTATATCACTCTTTATGAAAATTAAAAAATGCTGGATAGATATAATAAATGGTAGCACTTAAAATCATAAAACAAAAGTCTTGTATTTCTAATTTATTTCCCTTATGCAAGATTGATCAACGTTTCTATTTATCAGAAATGCAGTGTCAATATATGATGGATTATTATTGAAGGTTGGGTATAATAAATCTAACTTTATGTATATATTTATATCAAGAGTATATCTTTCTAGTCATTAATCATCTGGACGGTTTGTTAAAACTGTACTACAATAAGTTGGAAATTGTGCACACAGCAATCCATCTACCTCATACTTTAAGAATACACATCTATAGATCCATCTGCGTCATTCTTTGAAAATAGGTCTCTGCCCTAAATGGTCGCCATATCCAATTAGTATACTGTTTGGCAATGCGGTTCTAATCCGTTTCACATCTGTAATACACACAAAGACTAAATAAACTTTTTCAATTTTATTAAATGGAAGCAGAATAAATGCTTAACATGTCGCTTAAAGGGACCCTCCCGATAAGAACAGAGTCTCAAAAATTAAAGTCCGAGTATTTATGAAATTTATGGACCAAAATATAGAGGTGTGGTGTATTTACCGTGTCGCAAAATTTCAGCTCAAAATATTGAGTCGTTTGGACGTGAACGTCAACATTGCTTATCCGGAAACGTAACCCTTTTAAGATTTCGGGTCAATTTTTTCATTGGGTGACCTGATAATCGATTCCCGTTTCTTGATAGGTCTATACAGTGAATGATCTATGTACTGTACTTGATAACAAAGGGTAAATTCCACCTACATATTATTTTTATAGAAAAAAGTCTGGTTTTATCCAGATACTGTATAATACAACGGTCTCCATTTTCAGATGAAAACTGTCGGGTTTAAGTTATTTACAAGCGTATCACAAATATCATGTTAGTTGGTCGGCCTTAGGTAATGGGTTTTAAAGGATTTTAACACAAAATTAAGCAGTTTTATTCCCCAAAAATTTATCGGGATTGGCCCTTTAAAAAGCTTGGTATCTGTTCCCAAGCGGAGATAACTGTAGACAGATAGTCAAAGATTATTTTGCAAGTTGGCGTCTAATGAATGTTGTTTTGCTGTGAAGACTTCTTCTGGTCCATTACCTAGCATTAAGTCGGGTTATTAACGTAGCGTTAGAACGTCATCACGGTGTTACGAGCTGATTACGCACAGATTTTCCTCTAGTTGGCCTTAACGAAATCAAATCTGAACCGGTTTTGACCTAAGATCATATCTGCAATAAATCATATAGCAAACATATGTAGACTTAAAGTTACATAGAATCACTGCTAGACGGGACTGATCATGGTAATTTTACATTTTCCTAATTTCTTTTGAAGGCTTATAGTAAGTTTGTGGTTTTATGCCAAATATCTCGAGTGTAGGCCTTCTACGACCGGGAACCAGACATGACGTCATCACCGCCAGCATGGAATGGTGATGCCATATCAAACATAGAAGCCCGTCAATTAACGCGCTGTTGTCTAAGAAACAATCATGCCAAGTTTCTTGTCGAATCTTGCTTCAATATTGTCGTCGACTTTTCGAAGAACGCCGCTCCAATAATACAAGCAGAACAACAAGATACGATAAGAACAAAGCGGCCACGGGTAGCAGCATACAATCATAAAAATCACAATTTACTATCACAAGCATAGAATACAATTACATAAATGATATCACTACCGGCTAGCCGCCAGTGCCAGATTAGATGAAGGCTGACTGGACTGCAATTATGGAAACCCAAATTAATTCATTTGAGGGATTTCCCTCGGGGTTCCCATTGCCATGAGTTTAGTGTCAGTGCAGTACGGGGCAAGACAAGGGAAAACGTACAGTCGATCGGGGGAAATGAAAAACTGAAGTCCCGTGTACACAATGGTGTGGGCGTGAAAGAACCCTTGACATTCGATGGAAGAGTAAGTCAAGGCACTGCTCTCTGGGCATATACCCATCTTCTGAAACCAGAAACTAGCAGAATAGTGAGACGTTAAACCCCATTTCACATTAGTACCACAAACATACAGGGAAAACGCAACCAAATTTATTTATATATAAATAAAGCTATAGTAATGATAAAAAACTGAAAGGGGGCACAATCTAAGTAGCGCATACGCACCCGTTCCATAAGACATAACACAATTACTGTGAAGGGTATTTCTGACGACTTTTACACATATATCATAAACATGAATGAATGGCCACTCCACTTGTGGTTACCGTGTATAATCCCGATGCAATCTGATTAAAACACAGATGCTAATTCGTTTCGTTTTTTATAGTTCAAAATTTCGCTTGACTAGTCTTGACTTCGCTAGAATCTGGGAGAATTGTTATATTACCGGCGTTCTGGTTGACGTGGGGGATTAGCCAATGAAGCGATATGTTACGGCGAGTTATTGGAGTGCGATGTATGGAACTCTGGGTAAACCAACAGGTTAATCCATAGAAATAATGTTGTCTGTAATCACTGACTATTTGTTACAAATAATAAATCCTAATTAAATTCTCGGATTATCCACTGCCCGCGTCTATTTCCGTGATTTTTATCCCAGAAAGTGTAATACGTGTAACTCTTCATAACGTTTATCAACATGTACACAGCGCGCTCAGGTTTGTAGTGTGGATGAAAAGAACACAATACTGTTACGTAGATTCGGATGGATTTATTCATCATTCTTGAACAAACATACCACATGGTTGATACACGCCATAGAACTTTCTTAATACGTCATACATGTCACATGATCAATATACAACTAGAATGGATTTATCTCCCATTGTACAGTAATATGAATATTAATGTGATAGCTAGACACCACATTTCCCCTCTCCTGGAAGAAATACAAAACTAGTAATACGAACTCATTTTGTACTGACAACATAATCCTTAAACCATACTGGTTTTGTTCTTACTCTAGAGCTTCTAACTCTTTCAGGATGGAAATTGCTTGAATGTACAACATTAGGTTCATTATTATTATTGCAACCATTATCGTTATTTGTATTTGAGAACATATCTATAGCATTTTCCTCCTCTCTTTGAAAATAATTACCATAAAATGGAGATAAATGACGTACATTCCATTTCTGACCATTATCAAGTATAACAGTACTTTGACCAACTTTAAACGTAATACGAAATGGATCTGTGTATTTACTTTGGCCCTTAGGCACATACCAAGGCTTTTTAATTCGTACAAGATCACCTGGATTAAAGGTTCGAATAGTTGCTCCTTTACGATTATCTGTATAAGATTTACTCGAATCTTGTTTAATCTTAACGCGCTGATCTATGTCAGAATTGGAAAGTGGAGTTGGAGGTTGTGTAATCCCAATTATGTCAAGTAAAGTACGCATATGACGTCCGTGCAATACGATAGATGGGGATTCACCGGTGGTAGTATGTCGCGTTGCTCTGTACGTACCCAGGAATTCGGTTACAGCAGTAGTAACGTTTTTGTTTTCAAACCGAGCTGACTGAATAACTTCGCTTAAAATTCGGTTAAATCGTTCGATTTCACTGTTACCTTGAGGGTGATAATTAGATGAAAATCTATGCGTTATACCCCTTTTACGTAGAAATTCACTAAATTCGCGAGATTTAAATTGGGGGCCGTTATCGGTCACAATTTCTTTAGGATAACCCTCGCGGCTAAATATACGAATGAGGAATGCAATTGTGGTAGACGTGGTAATATTACGAGTAAAAGCAACTTCTGGCCATTTACTACGATAATCAATTAATGTAATCATGAATCGTTCGTGTTCAGGTGCAGAATAATCTGGACCCACAAAATCAAGGCCAAGTTTCTCCCAAGCAGTTTCTGGAAGTTTAACAGGTTGCATGGGCGCTGTACGCGTAGTAGCTGTACGCGTTATACTGACAAGTTGCGCAATTTTTAATACTTTCGTTCACATGATAGTCCATTTTAGGCCACCAATAGAGATCTCGTAATCTCTGTTTAGTTTTAACAATACCTTGATGGTCCTTGTGTGCCAATTGAATTAATCGCGTTTGCAGTTCTGAAGGTACTATAACACGATTACCACGAAAAATAATATCATCATGAACGGATAATTCATCGCGTATTGTATAAAATGGTTTAGAATCATAAACCGTATCTTTAGCTGAAGTAGGCCATCCATCGCGAATGTATGAAATTAACTGACAACACGTAGAATCACTAGTAATAGCTTCTTTAAGTTCTGTAGACTTAATAACTGTATCACTGGCTGAAAGCGTAATATTACAAACGGCGTCGCAATCTTCGATTATGGCGGGAGTTGAGGTAATTAAAGGTAAGCGACTTAACGCGTCGGCTACTTTATTTTGAGAGCCGGGTTTAAACTCAACTGTGTAGTTGTAATGAAGTAAACGTGTATTCCACCGTGCAATACGCATTGGTTTGTGACCTGAACCGGAAGTACCTAATAAAGCTGTTAAAGCTCGATGATCCGTGCGTAATACGAATTTTCGACCCCACAGATATGTATGCCATTTTTCAACTGACCATAAACACGCAAGCGCTTCGCGTTCACCGACTGAGTAGTTTTTTTCAGCCGGAGTAAGACTCCGAGACGCACAAGCTACAAGAACCTCTGTTCCGTTTTTTAATTGAGATAGAACGGCGCCTAAGCCGTATGCGCTGGCATCGGTTGTAACGATGACAGGTAAATCTGGATCGAATAAGGACAGGACTGGACTAGAAAGAATTTGATTCTTGATCGTTGCAAAAGCTTTGTCGGCATCGGGTGTCCATACAAATGTATCGGCTTGCATAGCGGACCGTAGCGGTTGTATTACCATAGCAAAATTAGGAACAAATTTAGAATAGTATCCCGCTAGACCAAGAAATGAACGACATTGGTCCTTTGTAGAAGGAATGGGTGCTTCGCGGATAGCTTGGACAAGCTCCGGATTTGGACGAATACCGTCGGCATCGATAACATGACCAAGTACGTGTAGTTTGGAAACATTAAATTCGCACTTTTGGTTTAAAGTTATGCCGGAATCACGAAGTTTTGACAAAACGGAGTGTAAATTTGCGTCATGTTCAGCTTTAGTACGACCGTAAACTATTATATCGTCAAGATAACATATTGTACCTTTAAGTTTACTCAAAATCTGGGACATCATTTTTTGGAAACATGCCGGTGCTGAAGCGAGTCCAAAACAAACACGTTTGAATCGGAATAATCCGTCATGCGTAATGAAAGCTGTGAGATCTCGACTTTCTTTACTTAAATTAAGCTGGTGATAGGCCGATTTAAGGTCTAATCGTGAAAAAACTGTTGCGCCGTGCATTTCACTAATAATTTCATCTATATTTGGAAGTGGGTATTTATCAATAATAATTGACTCGTTAGGTTTCTTAAGATCCACGCAGAGACGAATTTCTCCGGACTTTTTATACCCAACTACAATTGGACTGACCCATTCGGAAGCATCAATCTTTTCAATAATATCTGCCCGTTCTAATTCCTTGATGCGATCAGACACCGCCTCACGAACTGCGAACGGTAACCGACGTAATTTCTGTTGTACAGGCTTAACGTCAGGTTTAATTTTAACAGTATGTGTAAACCCTTTAACAGTACCTAACTTATCACTAAATAATTCCGGATATTCATTCTTAATATCTGAAGGTGAAACAATATCTGTACTAGTAGATGGACAATCATTTGTATTAGTACGTGGAAATAAGGAAGTAGCATGACAAGATAAAGTACTACCCTCAATATTAATACTTAGTGACTGAATGATATCTTTACCGATTAAACTTGCACCATTGTCAACAACATAAAATATGCAATCTGAACAATGATCATTATACTCGACACATGCATTAAAAATACCAATGATAGCAATAGAATGGGAAGTGTAACTTCGTAACTTTGTATCTGAACAAGACTGAAGAGCGTCTCTTACAAAATATGTATCAAATAAGTTAACATTTAACAATGAAACATCGGAAGCTGTATCGACCGTAAGGTTGATTTCAACAGTGTTAATTTTAACAGTGCATTCAACGGCTTGTTTTGTAGGGTTGTCGGAATCTGTAGATAAAACCTGGAGGCTATCATCACTGGATTCTGTTGTAACAGCTGGACTCGATTCCTTTGATTCTGAAGAGTGGATTTGATTGACTCGTGGATGCATACACACTGTAGAATAATGTCCTGGTCTGCCACATTTAGCACAGGCAGCAGCGTTTTTACCGGGGCATTGCGGAAAGTTCGCTAAATGAGTTGTAGAACCACACCTGTAGCACTTTGTAGAATGTAGACTGGGCGTACCCTTTGACATCTGATAACTTGAATTCTGTATAGGTTTAGCACGACCTTTGAACCTTGATTTCGACTTTGTAAAGTCAATCTGTGAACAAGTTGAAGTTGTACCTGTAGGTATATGTGTAGGACGAGTAAAAGACTTCGCTTCTCTCATTGCAGTTTCAACTTGAAGAGCAATTTCAACTGCTTTGTCGAGACTCAAGTCTGGTTCGAGTAAAAGTCTCTCTCGAATTCTAGAAGAGTTGGTTTTTTCAACCAATTGGTCACGTAGCATTTCATTTGTAAATGTACCAAATGAACAGCTTGAGGCAAGGTCACGTAAAGCGGCTATGTATGTAGAAACTAGCTCACCTGGAAACTGTGCACGTTGCCGAAATCTGTAGCGTTCGGAAACTACGTTGATTTTAGGTTTGAAATGGCACTGCAATTTATTCATGGCATGTACATAAACGTCATCACTGTAGTGATTATCGTCTGGACTGAAATCAGGTAAAGTATAAAAAAATACGCTGACCTTCTGCTCCTAATGAATTGAGTAGAATAGCTTTCTTCCGTTCGGCTGGCAGTGTATCTGCTGCGGAGGCAATTATGTAATTCGTAAATAAACGTTCCCACTGAACCCATGGAATGGAAGGATTACCTGGTGTAGGCAGGAACGGCATGGGTAAATGAATCGAAGTGGACAAATGTGAAGGCTGAAATTGTACATTTCTTGTAGATGAAGATGAAGACTCTGACATGGCAAATACTTGTAAACGTAGATTCTTAAATCACTCGTCGCCAAATATGTAGTGTGGATGAAAAGAACACAATACTGTTACGTAGATTCGGATGGATTTATTCATCATTCTTGAACAAACATACCACATGGTTGATACACGCCATAGAACTTTCTTAATACGTCATACATGTCACATGATCAATATACAACTAGAATGGATTTATCTCCCATTGTACAGTAATATGAATATTAATGTGATAGCTAGACACCACAAGGTTCGCGTCCAGCCTTCGATGTCACGCGGGCAGATATTCTTAATCATCGGACTGTCTATTAAGGGAACCCTTACATTTTTGTCCTGTTTACGCTCCATGAGTATTTTTCAGGGAATCCAGTATTTTTCTAGTAAAATTGGATATCTCTACTTTCCATATATACCAAAATTGTCATACTTTTATAGGCAATAACCACCCGATAAAAAGAACTAGTTATTGTGTCCCAAAGCACAAACCAATCTAATTGCTTATATCTGCCTACCCTAAGCAGAAAATGCCCGTTTTCGAAATTGATCAGGGCATTGACATAATAAACACCTACATCAGGTTTGAATATTCTAGTTCAATTAGAAGCAGAGTTATTGTGTCCCCAAAAGTATGACGTACGGACAGATGGAGGGACGGACGAATCCATTTTAATAGTCCCCTGCTTTCTTTGAAGGCGGGGTGGGGGGGCAATTATTTTCGGCACAGTTGAGTGATAAGTATCCGCTTTCTATATTTCTATTAAGGAGGTCGGCAAAGACCGTAGAAATAAATAGAAAAACTTGAACACTTACATCGATTCAGACACAATTAAGTACTTTGATTGGATTCGGGTTTTATGCATATGAATACGACCAGTCGAATTTATTCTCTATATATAAATGTACATATATAGGTCTACCGGTTCTACAGACAAATAACAAACATGACTGAAAGTTTTAAAATCGGGTTAATAGATTTATGTCTGGATATTCCGTTGTGACTTTTACCACATATGGTACGGCGCGGTCAATGAATGTACCAAACATATTTAAAGAGAAATCTATTTGGTTCTTAGTCATTCCATTGACATATTAGTATCTGACTGTTACAATATGATAATCAACTAAACGGAAGACTCTGTATATTTCAACTACTTTAAACATATTGTTTTATATCTCTATTCCTTTCCTGTAAACATTTGCACTGTCGGGTATATATTTATTGCCTGGCCATCTGTTGCAAGGTGAAATAACCAACTGGACTGAAAACCCCAGATATAACTGGTTTAAAACATATATTAGATTATTATTCCTTTCCTGTAAGCATTTGTATTGTCGGCTATATACCAGACTGTACATAATATATTATTCATTTAAAGGTAACGAAACCAATTATTTGACGTTAACTGTAAAATTGATTCCCGAATTCAGGCAAAACATCCTGATTCTTTAGAAATTGAGAATTTTTTCTTCACTTGAGTGCTAATCTAATTAACCCTGGTGAAATTGTAACCTAATATTTTCTGTGCTCGGCCGAATAACCCTATCTTGGATTTTGCGAGGAAATTAACTTCCAGGGACGAGAAACATCGTAATGTCCATATGAGTACGCTGGAAGTAGTCGTGATTAATATTATCAGGCCATAGATCACTTAGGATTTCCCCATTGACTTTAATGTTAATTCTGGTCTCTTAGACTGGCTCTAACTTTTCCCAAAATTTTCAATGGGTAGACAGATGGAGCAGCATGTGGCAAAATCTTGCCCAAAAGCATGTATGAAGTGGAGACAAATAAACATGCACTACATTTCTACCTAACCAACCTCTCAACTCTTGTATCCTTTCGCTTCACAATCATGAATATTTACTAAAATCTGGAAGAAAATGTATGTTTGTGTCGAGTGGACGTTAACACTCCCCCTCTCTCTCTCTCTCTCTCTCTCTCTCTCTCGTGTACTTCATTGAGAAACGGCTCAGTAGCAATTTACTTACCCTATTGTAAATACACGGTACCCCTTTACACCGCCACAACCAAATGTAGTTTGAAATAGTGTATGTGAAATTCAATACCCGTTTTCTACATAAATAACATTCTGAATGTCAATGACCATTTCATTCTTTCCTGTATTTTGAGATGTAAGGAATGTTTAAATGTAATTTAAAAAGAGGTGATAATCAGTACAGAAGTGGAGTAATTTCACTGAACTTCTGTTCATTGTCCTTTCCCAATCTGTTTCACAGAGAATTACTTATAATATCTCTGTCACAGATGACTGTTTTCAACACGTGTAATGACATCACGCGGCGTTAGTCATTGGCTCAAAGGCACGTGCCTTGTTTACATAACACGTAACTGCTTCGGGCACAATGATGCCTTTTACTCATTTTAATACCCATTTGCACTAAATAGGAAATATTTTTTAAATACAAATACTTCAAACGTCTTTATTTATTTTTCTTATACTTCAAAAAAAGGTTTTTAGAATTTATTTTGTCCGAGGAAAAAAGTTTATACTGGGGACTCAATAAGTCGCGTTGATGTGTAGTCCGTCCCTTCTACCATAGATAATAGAAGTATCCATCATATTTAATTCTCGTATTGTAGTAATACCGGACTTCTTTGTTGTGTTTCCTTCGTGATCTGATGCGAAGTGGTAGCTTTTGAGGGCTGCTCGAAAAGTCTTTTATAACCCCTAATTTCTTTACGCTATATAGACTGATCTTGGCGTAAATTCTCCTCCCAAATATGGAATAAACCTTCCAATACACCGAAGACCAGAAATGAAATGGGGTTAACGCCCTACTCTTCTGCATCTAACCTGAGCTAATGGAAGACGGGCATACGCCATACAGTGTGCTATGAGGGAAATTTTGCCTGGGCAGCGGTGCTACGACCTACTCTTATATCGAATTCCAACTGTCAGAGGATCTTTAACGTGTACGCCAATGTGTACACGGGACCTCTGTTTTTTCGTCCCATCCGAACGACTAAACAGCTGTCGTTGTCAGGCCCTCCTTTTTGCATCACTGACAAGGGGAAACCCCGCCGGAAAATCGAGATGATAATTTTCGGCCAATGCAGGGATCGAACACCCGACCTCCAGGCTAGCGAGCCAGCGCCCTACCCGCTTAGCCACTCAATTTAATTTGAGTACGTGAGATCTGACTCTATATACAAAGTGTGAATCTAATAATTAGGTAAAGATGCAATATGGTGGCAAAGACCATGTATTACATGATTTGTAAATACTCATTACGGAATAAGCCATTTGTAACGATGTTTGTGGTGTATAATTTGGGGTGTTGATACATGTTAAACGAAAACCTAAAGACTTTTTAACATGAAAATTAATGGGAAGGCCCGGTGGAATAACAACTCGTTTAAATACCACGCGACTGGTAAAGCAGAAAGACGTATCTGTTAATTTTAAATGTCTTTATAAAGATTTTTTTCTCTATTACCGTATTTTTGAATACACGTCTAGGTTAATACCCTGAAATATATTATGGTTTCTTATGCCAAGGGTGTTTAGCTCTAATACGTCGAAGCACAGCGCTCTCACAATATTTATTATTCAAGGAGCTTTAATCTATTAGAAACGTAAGTAACAATTATTCTTGACGTCGAACTGGGTATATTATAGAATGAACACAATAACCGTATTTCGTCCCTTACTATCTAAATAAATAATAATTAAACTAGAGATAAGGATGAAGTTTGAAAATAGTGAGATGGTCATTTGAGCAGAAATTTTATACGCCCACATTTTCATGTGCACGTATATTGTCGTCGCCCCTGTTCGTCCGTCTGTCCACAATTGTTTGTGAACAGTCTACAGGTCACAATTTTTATCCGATTTCAATGAAACTTAAAACGTAGTTTTATCACCCTAAGATCTCGGTACCTTTCGATATTGGCATGTATCGGACTGTCACTTCATTGGTTATGGCCCCTGACTGTACGAAAAATCACGTTTTTAGTTTCTGAACAGTGTGGAGGTCACAATTTTGAAGCGATTTGGATGAAATTTGAAATGCATGCTAATAACTCAAAGATCATTGGTTCCTTTTGATATTTGCGCCCTTCGGATCGTAAGTTTCTGAATTATGGCCCCTGATTGTCCGAAAAGTCGCCCTTTTTATCTTGTGGTCCCTCTGAAGGTCAAAATTGTTATCCGATTTAAAAAAAACCGTTTGATTGTATCATCTTTACATGGTTATGTAGGTTGAGTTCAAATTCATGAAAATCGGACCAAAGTTGACAGAGAAAATGGCCGCCGTTTGTACGCGAATAGTTTGAAAATATGTAATATCAAGGTTGTGGACCCTATAGAGGTCACAATTTTGAACCGATTTTGATGAAACTTGACATGTATGTTTATAACCCAAAGGTCTTGATTCCTGTCGATATTTGCGCCCATCGGATCGTAACTTCCTGAATTATGTCCCCTGACTGTCCGAAAACTCGCTCTTTTTAGCTTGTGGTCTCACTGGGGGTCAAAATTGTTAACCGATTTCTAAAATCGTTTGATTATATCACCGTTGTATGGTTATGGAGGTTGAGTTCGAAATTTGTGAAAATCGGACCAAAATTGACAGACAAAATGGCCGCCGTTTGTACGCGAATAGTGTGAAAATATGTTATATCAAGCTTTTGGACCCTACAGAGGTCACAATTTTTAACCGATTTCGATGAAACTTGACATGTATGTTTATAACCCAAAGATCTTGGGTTCCTGAAACATTGAAACATGAAACATTTTATTTCACTAAATGCCTCACAATATGAGGCATGATAGTACAATAATTTTTAACAAAATTCAACAATTAATATAATGCATGAAAAAAAAAACAAAAAAAAAACATATATACATATGTGTGATTAAGTGGGAAGGTAATTTACTTCATTCTTTGAAGAAAGACAACAATTTTACAAAATTTAGCTAAACCAATAAGAACAAACTTGTCTTTACTATTCATTAATTCAGAAAAACTCATTGTATTTTTAATTTTACATATATCTGCAGGTAAAAACTTCTGTCGTTCAGAATTAAAGAAGGTACAGTTAAATATATAATGAAATTCGTCCCCTTGCTTTTCATTGTTACATAAATCACAAACTCTTTCTGATCTATCAATGCTATAGAATCTACCACATTCAATAGGTAATCTATGACTACCACATCTAAATTTACATAGATTAAGTCTTAACTCAAAAGGCAATGCTGTTAAATAATTTTCCAAGCCAAACTCAGATTTATACATCCTATAGTTTAAACATTTAGCTGAATTGAACGTTTTAGCCTTCCAATCATTTACAAACAAATTATGGTAAAACTGTTTCACATTTTTGGACAAGTTACAATTCGGATCTACATTTTAATTATTCCAGGCATTAACAAAGCCACATTGGGTTAATATATCTTTAACACAATTTAACCATTTAGAGTGATAAACATCCCCTGAATCAAGTTGATACAATATTTCATATAATGTACGAGATATTTTCTCCTCTTTACCAGTGACAAGACATTTCCAAAAACCAACCATTCTTGCCTTAATACTAACACACATAGGCACTCTAGCAAGTTCTCCATAGACATACTTTCATTATATATTTACAGAATTCTAAATGCAATGATTCAATTATATCATTATTTTCATAACCCCAACTCTCTGCGCCATACAACAATATATGAGCAATCATAGCATCAAATAATTGTAATAATATATCTATTGGTAAATACAGTTTTCTAGCTTTACGTAATACATAAAACATAGCTTTTCTGGCTTGTTGGACAAGTTTAGATTTATTAACATGAAAAGTGCCCTTTCTAGAAAATACTATTCCCAAATACTGAAATCTTATCAATAACTGATAAACGCTCATTATTGTACATAAAATGGATATCTTTAGCCTGGCGGCTTTTAGAAAATACAACAACATTGGTTTTGGCAACATTAACTTTATGTTTCCATGTTTCGCAATATAAATACATTGCGTTTAGTGCAGATTGCAACTCTGCTGCGGATTCTGCAAAAATAACTGTGTCGTCCGCATATAATAACAGATACAATTTGAAATACACTTCAATATCGTCATTGTCAAATAGCAAGTGTGATATATTACAAACATCGGTTAAACCACTATAAGCATGCGAAATAAACTCAGTCAAATCGTTAAGAAAAATAGAAAATAAAAGTGGCGACAAGTTGTCACCCTGCCTCACACCAATATCAGATGCGAAGAAATCAGTGTGAACAAATTTTTCACATCATCGGATTTACGTACCATCTGAAAGAGCTTGAAACGTAACGGCGTAAAATCTTCATTTATAAACATATCTTTAAAGTCAGATTGCTTCAGCACTTTTCTAGCTGCCAATAACTTCCTGCGGTCAGAGCGGTTATTTAATTTTTACTATCATCTTTCTGTTCCTGCCTGGAGTCTTCTTACCAAGTCGATAAGCATCGCTTATGCTACCCGGTTCGATATCAAGCTTTATAACTCTAGCTAGGTTCATAAGAGATTTTTTACAATCTTCATCGCCATCCATTTCCAGTACACCGGTCACTCTAATGTTGTCTCCCCTTGATTGCTGATCAAGGCATCAAATGCATATTCAACATTCCGTACTCCCGATTGCAACCTGTTGATCTTTGTGTCATGAGTTTCATCCCGTCGCGAAACCAAGGCATCCAAAACAGGCATCAGTAAAGACATTACATTTAGAGCAGTTTTCTCTGTATCTTGCAGCTTATCACTTTCCTTGACAAAGCGTTCGTTCAAAACATCCGGGCATATTGGACCATAACTTCCTGAAATATGGCCCCTGATTGTACGAAAATCATGTTTTTTTTACCTTGTGGACCCTCTGGAGGTCACAATTTTATTCCAAATTAAAAAACCGTTTGACTATATCGCCGTTACATATTAATGATGGTTGAGTGTGAATTTCTTGAAAATCGATAATTGAACAGCTAAATCCATAATATTAAATGTTTCTTATGCTTAACGTTATAAAAACCAAACAAATTCTACTGATTTTCTGATATTTACTTAAAAGATGCGACAACTCTTGTTGACTGCCCGGACGATTTAGCTGCTGTGTGGGCGTATGTTTCGTTGCCTGGCAACCTATTTTTGAAGATATATGTCAATAAAGATTTTAGTCGAGGAAGATCACTGAGCACAAAAATGAAAAAAAGTACACTGTTATATTTATACGCAGTTATTCGCCTTAGTAAAACAGAGGGGTGTTATTGTCTGTTGGGGGTAAGCAGGGAAATAAGCAATTTGATTGGTCGAGACTTTGGTGTATAGTTTCATCACATCAATACCTTGGCTAAGTTCGATATACTGAATATTATCGCCAGAGGGTAAGCAGAGCGATAAGCAATTTGATTTGTCAACACTTTGGAACACAATAACTCTGCTTTCAATTGAGGTAGAATTTTTTATTCTAACTGCAATTAATTTACTTACGCTGTTGGTTTAACGTCCGCTTCCACATAAGTGATATCGCAGACTATGCAATTAATTAATATGTGCACTCTATTTATTTCGGGATTTCGGCGAGGGACATCAGCCTCACTGTTGGCTTCTTAACCAATCAAAATGCAAGATTCACCCATAAGCATATTACAAGTGAACATAAACATGATAATAATTTAACATATAAAACATAATGTGGTATACATTTTACATTATTGAGACGGAACTCAAATACAAGTAACAACTGAGAGAAATTTTGCCCGGGCAGCGGCACTTCCGTCTATTCTAATATATAATATCTGTCAAATGTTTATGAGATATTAGAATAGTGAAGTACAGAGTCGGCTTGCCCTTTCTCGATCGTAGAAAAATAACTTACAAAGCAAGACGAATCGAAATAAAATTGGAGAAATGCTAAAGTAAATTACACGTATTTGTAAAAAGCTCCAACATAATTATGTAATAATGTCAAACAGCACCAAATTTATCTAAAGTTCCTCGTCTTGGTCTTAATATTTCGGGGGAAATTGGCTATGTTCTTGTTATCTCTGTCCTAAAACAAGTGGATAAGAACATAGTCCTTTAAAACATAAACGCGTGACAAATATAATTTATTGGAAACACACACCAATTGGTTCAAAATGCATTTGCTATTACGTTAGTAAAGAGGTACATCATATCCACTTTTCATGCATTATCAAATGACTCAACATCTGGTTAATCTCGAGTTAATTTTGACTCGGACAACGGCTGCTTAGAAAGGCTGTAGAGCTAAATCTTTACAAAAAGGCGTTGTTTTTTTTTTTAGAATTAGATTTTTTGTATGGCACTCTATGATTCAAACTTATGCCAGTGAAATTTATCTAATTTGACGGTACATTATTGAATAAATAATTGAGTTGTATAAAAGTCAAGAAATATTCTAATGATTTTCGTCACGACACATACGTATTTTATCCGTCTGTAGTATGACTTTGCCGGGCATGTTTTATTATTGAGCTATAATTATTCAAATGTAATAGATATAATAAAACTCCGAGATAAAGTATAAACTCATTTCTAAATTGCGTTTTGGATAATTCTTAGCGTCTAGCTTTCCCTGACGTAAAGAAAAACAGTTTAAACATGTACACGCAACAGACTTTATCATCAGCTTTGTCCCTGGATAGAATTATCGTTATTCATTAGGTCTGTAAAGCAAACTATCCCTTTCGCAGAAATACTTTTTTTCGATATTAAATACCAATCTATCATTTTATTTTTAACCAACTACGTTTTGCAAAGATGGGCAGAAAACAATTTTTAAAAAAAATGCAATTTCTTTCCTACCACCAGGCACCATAATCCAGGAAGTTACGGTCTGATATTCACAAATATCGAAAGGGGTCGAGATCGGGTAAGGGGTCCACAACCTTTTAGACTATTTGCATACAAGGAGCGGCCGTTTTGTCCGGAATTTTCGGTCGGATTTTTACGAAGTTCGAAATTAATTTTCAGTCTGATGTTACTGTGATATGTTTATACGGTTTTTAAATACAAACTGTGACTTCTAGAGGGTCCACAAGCCAAAATCATTCAACAATAAGGAGGTGTAATCCAAGAGCAGAGATCCTTGTGATATCAAAATGGTAACCCCTAGAGGGTTCCCAACCGTGACATACCGTCGGCGAGGAGTCAAAATTTCGTATTTCGATTTTGCCAAATTGTCCAGGAGAACCAAAAATCGCACAGTGGTTAACTAAAACCTGGTGTTTTAACGTCCGCTTCCACAGAAGTGATATCGCAGACAAACAGTGGTTAAGAATCTGAAAGTCTTATAAAACCGCCACGTCAAAATGTAGTATGTAAAATGTCGTATTTCTGAAACTTATCTAAAATATTTTCGCAGCCATATCAAGCTCAACACCCCCATTCAATATACATTTTGAAACAATTTCTATAAAACTCCTTTATTGGCTGTAAAATCCAGGGTCGACCTAAAACTTGGGTTATTATGTAACCTGTCCATCATGGTGTCTGTGAACTCCTTGGAGCAAAATTGATACATGTCAGGAGTAGGTGAATATTTAAATAAAACTTAAGTGAATAGAAACAAATGTTGGATGTTGGTGCTAAGATGAGCTATATACCGCAATAAGTTGTTACAGGTAATGTTTAGGGGGAGAAACCCCTATACGACACAAGTTTCAATAAGTATGCAGCTGGTGGAAATCAGTCTTCGGGGTATTTGGACAAAAGAGCACTCGGGCATCTAGACAACTCAGGAAGTCTGACCTATATTGTGACCCTGTGGAACAAAACAAAGGACAGTTGGAGACATTTGGAGTGAGCTATACCGGGAGGAAGGGCAACCTCAAAACAGGCGGTGAAAATGATGAAACTTGTTCATGAGCTAGATGCTGTCGACCAAACCATTTTCCCCACCCATGGAACATGACGGGCTGTAACATAAAAATGGCAAATTGAAGACAGTCAAAATAGATGACGAAGAGCTTACATGACCAGAGAGTTGAATCTACAAGTGTCCTTACTTACATAAGCGACCCTCACAGTATTGACCGTTTTTTACAAACGCGAGAGGCCTATCTACACAAAGCAGCAATCACGGTCATGGTCTCTTTGTAATTTATATGCATATCTACCAAATGAGGTAGATCAGTGTCCCAATTCAGGAAAAACCAGTCACCACTATAGAATCTACCCCCTGGGTTCGCTTAGACTCTCGATATCACTGGAAACCGCGATACCATTAAAGGAAGCAAGGCAATGCTTCCACCATAGTAGATCGGTCAGCGCGTGATGGTGCTTAAGACTGTAATGATAGTTCGGGAGACGACGGCAAAATACTCGCTCGACGTGTATAACACTGATCGGAAAAGATAATTTTCCTTTGAGCGATTGTAGCTGAGTTTTCAAAATACCTTTCTTTTCCAAAATCTTGTCCAGCACAACATTTAGTTACTCTAGTTTTTGGCAATCGTGTCCATCTTAATTCCAAGGAATGGTAAACACTAGAACATAGATTGACAACCATATCCTAATTGAACGCAAAGCCAGGAGAGCGAAGTAGGGTATATGAAGTCTGTCAGAGCTTCAGCTCAGCATTCCCTCGAGCGGGAACACAGAACAAAAATTATCATTTAAGTAGACCAGCTTAGAGTTAATAATTATATAACAAAACAAAACGTAAGTTTAAGACCTATCATTCCAACCCAACTCTGTTCTAGAGCTGAAGCGGTATTATGGAAGCACAATTATTGACTTATTTAGGCTCAATTGAAGAGAGTAGGTTTCAATGGCTCTTATAAATGGTATCAGTAGAATTATATAAACTAAACCTCTTTGATCTATAATAATTGGGTAGCATATACCTATCGAACAAAAAAACTATGCTGAGATAATGATGTGATTCAGGTTTGTCTGGCTTGTGTATTTCCTTTTGGGATGGAACAGAATCTAATATCTAATGGCTCGATCGGTTGACCTAAAGTTTCAAAACAGATGGTCACTTTATAAAGCAGATCAACACAATAAAATTCAAATACAAGTAATTTTATAACAGTTATTTTATGACCATGTTCTATTGTCGGATAGCGTCAATGTAAATAACAATCAAAATATAGCGATTTTGTTTTGCAGTGTGCTGCCTTTGTGTCGTTTACATGGTCATTTGGAGAAGTTTTATGTAAGTTTGTGTATTATATGCAAACTGTATCGATGATATGTTCAGTGATGACATTAACAGTAATGAGCATAGAAAGGTGAGTAGCCATACTGTTTCAGATTTCATTTCTGGTTTTCGGTTTCTAACATGCATGGCTCTTTTAATTATGATTAATGCTGATACAGAGAAATGCTTTGAGTTTTGGGGGGTTTTTTATACTGATTTTCATTTTTGTATTAGAATAATGATGAAACAATAAGGCATTTAAATATGAATCATTACAATAACTGTGATTGAAATAGAGGCCGTCTGTACAGGATTTAATATAACAAAATCGCATTCGGTTTCTTTTTAAAAAATCTAGTTCGTATTAATAAAGGTTGTATTCTTCATTAGATAATATCTTTAGCTGGGGTACAGGTTTCATCTGAAAAATCACCATTTTGAAAGACATAGTTGGTTACGCATTTAACGAAAGTTAAACTACATTTATCCAAATACTAGGGTTTTTTCGAACAATGTTGCTAAGAAAAAATTAGCATATTTTGTGGTGATGTAGTACTTCACACGATAACTACAATATGGATGCGGAAGAATAAACAAATCAAAAACTCATTTTCGATGTTTGTGTCGGCATAAAACGTTTTCTAATATTAAAGCAGATGGAAACTGTTGATTTCTTTTGATCTATTACAGCATTTTAACTGCGCTTATATTTAAATTATTTTCAGCTCTTAACAGTTGGGCATTAGATAATCTTTGGAATAAAAAGATATTCACTGAACCATAGTCTAGAAAAATAATCATTTTAAGAAGTTGGCAATTTAAAGCGAACGTGCTCAATATATTGGGACGAAATACCATACGAGAACTTTGATTTTGTTGTTTCTTTAACCAGCATCATCATTAGAATGCTTGAACTCATCATGCTTTGTACACAGCATGATTACTACGGTAGATATCATCGTGTTAAATTTACTATAACCAGCATCTTGCTACGCAAAATGATTAGTATGGTAGAAATCATCGTGTTATATTTACTTAAGGCATCATCTCGCTATGGATAAACATCATGATCAGTATGGTAGAGATAATCATTTTGAAATTTACTTCAACCAGCATTATGGTATACCACATGATTCGAATTTGTTGTATGTACTTTTATTATTACGTAAAGGTTATGATTATAGACTGTTAAAGTAGAACTTGATTAGAATATTAATGTCCTATAAACTTATAAGATGATGTTAGTAACGTCAACAAATCATTGATTAAGCTGGGGAAGTATTGATGTGGAATTAGGAAAACGTCATTTTCAATTACATATTTACTCCATATATGATATCGCAGTTACTGTAGTTACCGTTACACTGACAGTTTACCGTCAATCATGGTAATTCGACCACCATTTCATTCAACTCTATCATTATATATTCATCGATGTAATGATGCTCTATAACCGAAACCCAATCAGATTTGATTAAAATATACTGGCGAGCGATTGTAATACGCTAACTCAATATTTTTTTTTTCGAAATGAAAACAATCTCAAGCTGATAGATGATTTTAGGTATAGCCTATGAAACAGCCCCAAGATGTAATTGATTGATTCCACTTTACCGAATCATTTTGCGGTTAAAGTACATTTATATAATTTTGTAAATATATGATGGTTCTAATATTTTCTTTTAAAAGTATAATTTAATTTCAAAATGCAAGACTGTATTCCTACATAGGTAAAAATCTGTTAGGAGATCGGTCTCAGAATACAAATTATTCTCTCAGAGATGTAACTCGTTGTTCAGTCGAGCAGTTTAATTAAAATAAAATCTTTCGTATCCTGTTTTTTTTTCTGTTGCTTCCCACACCATGTTTTTTCATAACACAGATTTTGTATAGAATGCTATGATAATACCCATGTCGTGATTGGTATAAAGACTCTTGATCTACGCACCAATTAAATTCCACGATATACAAAATTCGGCAAAATCGTTTGATTATCCAGACATTTTCAAATCACGGATGCGGCTTTAGTTTTCTCTCCAAAACCTGTATTAACCAAACAAACGGAACGAAGACAACATCTAGTTTAATAAGATAGTCATGTTGATAGAACATGGTTGTAAAAGTATAAAACAACATGAAGTGCATGACCATACTTCGTTACGAAATATGATTTCCATATATCTAATCGTGATGATGTATTATAGGGAATTAGATAGTTCCAGAAATAGATCTATTATATTAATGAGTGTGTCGGGTACATTTGTTATATATAGTTAGTGCTATAAACTATCTAGTTACCATGAGTTCATGCCAGTTGACAGCTAACATATATATTGTAACCATGCGTATATTAATGTGGTATTGGCTTTCAATTACGAAGACAACTGAGTGTTAGGTTAACGACCCCCATATATAACACGTAACCTGATCAATTAAAGCTTTAGCTTCCAGTTTATTATTATTCTATAACAGATACATCTCATCTCGCGGGTATCTTTCTAAAATTGTGGGGATCAGTCAAAGACCTGACTAAACATGTTTGTCATTATTTATTCAGGATTACTTTGTTAGCTGTGTGTGGTTGAGTAATAGGACAATAAACCTTTACAAAAAAAGCATGTCTTTGTTTGAAATATGACGAAAATACGTGTAATGAGTTCTAACTCGTGACTATCGCCGTTAAAGAGACCACTACCCTCAAGATCGACCTTATTGTTTGTCCGCTGCCTTTCGAAGAAATGGTTCTGTCTATGTGTCTGTCCGGAGTACTGTCTGTCCGTCACACCCTTTGGGAAATAATAACTCTCATTCTAATTATGCCAGAATGGTCAAACTTGGTGTAGGTGGGTATTAGGTGAATGGAGTCCGAGGATAACTTTGGTTCTAATTAAGTGAGAGTGATCAAACTTGGTGTATAGTTTCATTACACCAATACCTTGACTAAGTTCGATAATGAGCAATTTGATTGTACGAGACTTTGGAGGTAGATTACACTGATTTTTTATTGACTGGGGTGGTGATACTTCGTGTATAATTTCATAACATCATTACTTTGATTAAGTTGGATGATGAACATTTTATTCTTAGGCTAAATAGAGACTTTAATAATCTGATTGGTCGAGACTTTGGAATACAATAACCCTTTTTCTAATTGAGGTAGAATGTTTAAACTTGGTGTCCGTGTCACTGCCGGGTACTTAGAAACCATGACAGTTAAATCGTGAACGTTTTTTGCTTAGACTAAGAATAGATTATCAGTTTGGTCGCTTGATGCTTTGCGGGCACACAAGATTGTATCAAAACAAATATAAATTTAATAAACACTGATACAACAAAACAGCTTGCCCTTGTGTAAGGAGTTTCAGAATCAAAAAAGGGATGTTTTCCCCGTTAATGAAAATTGTTTAAAGACGCGTCTCTTTTCATTTTCAGATGGGTTGCTATTCTTTATCCACTAAAAGCCAAATATTTGTGTACATATTCTCATGCTCGTTTGGTTCTATTCATTGTGTGGGCATTTTCTTTTATTACGGCGATTCCTGTTCTAATTGGACAAGTAAGTAACTTAAAACAAATTCGTGTATTATCATAAAAGAATCATCCTTGGTGACGTGGTGCAACTCGTGTGCAGTGATTCAAGTGGCTTATGATCCTGAATTTGTACTTGGCAAGGGGTAGGTTCGCCTGCTTAACTCCGTTGGTTTTCTTCGGGTATTCTGATAACATCACACTTCTCAAAACACCTGCCTGATCGAAAGTCCCGAAATGACTCGATTAGTGTCGTGTTGACGCTGATGTCTTATTATAGTATGATAATACTAACACTTCGTTCTTATTATGCGTTCAACATTTATAGTCAGGTTATTTCTTTACTGGTCAAATTATCTTTGTTTCAGAAACATGTGTTGGTTGGTGTAAAGATAAAGGCATACTGGTGTGTCAAAAACTGGCCTTCATCTAAAATTGAGATAGTATTTGAAGTTTATATGTTAGTGTTGATGTTTGTAATACCTATGACAGTGATGATTGTAGCGTATGCTGGTATATGTAAAGAATTATTAGCATTATCGTCAACAAGAGCTAATCTTAGAGTATCTAGGTAAGAAATGAAAAGTAAATATAATTTTTGCTTGTCTGGCCTTCTATGTGATTGTGAAGCTTCTTAATAGCATTACAATTTTTTTTCTTCTACAGTCGCAGACCTAATTATATATACTAATAACCTGCGATTGCGGAACGTATCCCAATTACTGCGAAAATATATTAATCTTTTCAGATGCATCATGCAAGGGCAGTTGCCTTTCCAAACTAAAAATTTAAACACAGTCACCATTATTTTTTAGTACTAGCACTTTTCTGATGACGAATGTGTGACGGCTAGCGTTACCTTGTGATGAGTATTTTCACAATAAAATACCAACGACTGGCTCAGTTGCTGACGCTCAGTCTTAATCTTAACCATTCTGTATTGTAAACTAAATCTATTTTGATATATTTTCAAATCGTGATTCGCACGCAGTACCTGAACTGATGGTAAGCATCTTTGTAGATTCTAGCGATTTCTATATAGAGAAAGTAAATGAAGATATAAGTGATGTTATCTTAACGTTTGGATATTGGACATATTAATCTTCATATTTCACTGTAGAAATATCAACTGTCGGACATGGCATAAATCAATTTCACTGAAACCTTTTGACCGGCTGTGATATGGAAGGAGATATTGTATTCAACTGTCGATGCTTAATTTTATTTCATGCCGTTTAAGGAAATTAGTTTGGTTGAATCGTAGGTCAAGGCGAAAACCTTTTTGTCTCTCAAGAGATTTTCAGTATAAACAAAACCCTCTCTAGCTTTGTCGGCGAATATAGGTATAGCTTCTAATTAACTTATTGTGTTGAACGTGTTCGTCATATAATCCACGTGGGAGTTGTTGAATATATTGATCAACATGCTTAACATCTATACCAGTATATTACGTGCTTTGTAGATCCGTTTTAATCTGTGGAAAATCTCAATTTATTACACCAGATAACCTGGTTTGTAAAAGAAATAATCAGGATTTACTTCACAAAGTACATGAAGATTTACTTTTGAAAAACAACTCGCATTTAGATATGATATTAAATATTGTCAAATTCAAACTGCCGCATCTGATATGTCAGCTTTTACAGGAATTGAATGTCATTACCTATCTTTGTTTCTGTTGCTGTATGTCTCAGTGGGTAGTCATAAATAGGTCGACACAGTGAAATTATTCAATAATCTGTATTTCTAAAAGTAAACAAACGATCCAATACAAGAATACAAAGAATTTTAAAACAATGTTTAAAACATGGTGTCCTTGAAATGCTTCAAGAATAATTGTATACTCATTTTGATCAATTTTGGACAATTTTTAATAAGGTCAAGGAACATTTTCTTACAACTTAGACCAAACTGTTCGTTACTCTTCACTTGTCTTTAAAAGCAATAACCATTGATTAAGAGTAATGGGATACTGTTGGCCGATATTTGTAAGGGAAATGACCACTGCATATTTTCCAATATAAAATGACCACTCAATAATGATTGCGGCCATGGCTGTTAGGCCAAATTAGAATGTGTAATTGAAGTTTGGGATGTCATTGGCTCTCAGTCAACCCTTAAGAAATTGATATATTAATTTGGAGTTTTCTATCTTTAAGATAGTAGTATAGATAACATCTACATTGACAGTTAATGGGAAAACGAGAGAAATAACCAACAAACCAAATTATAAGACAGTGAGAGCGAGTGAAATATATTACTGTTATTAATTATAAGGTTTTAATTCAGTTGCTGATGCTCAATTATTTAATAATATCTCCACTTTTCTACAATACCGCAAATAGGAAATAAAATATCCGCTAATAACTACAAAAAGATGATTTGAATGTGAAATGAGTAAATGTCTTTCGTCATGTGTCAACTCATTTATTATTAAATTTATACAAACACCACTTATCCACACACAACCGGATTATAAATTGTTCCGATATTTAATTATACTGACAATAATGGCTGAATAATGACATATTATTAACACAAGTATGGTTAAACTACGATTTTTAAGCTGTTAGTTGCCCTACTGACCCAATTGTTTGGACATTCACTTAATTCTGATTTAAATATGGTTCATCCCGGTGTAAGAGAAAATCAGCTTAGGCATATAAAAAGAGGGTAAATGAAATGGGTTTTAACTCCCGTTCGACACGTGGTCATTTTGGAATTATTCTGTTGAAGATTGAGAGTGGGGTTGGGTATCCGAAGAAAACTAAGGGGACACTACAAATGGTCAAATATATACCCGGAATCGAAACCTTAATAATAAGCTTTCCCTTCCATAAAACATATTCAAACTAATTTATTTAACAAAAGTTTGCATTCAATTCTCTCTCACAGCATTTTAAAAGCAATAAAATATCCCATGCAGCAAGATACCTTTTTAAAGAAATATTGTTTGTCATGTGACTTGATTGATGGAGAGTACATTTTCTGCTTGTATTTGTCGTCAGGCATTGCCCATTTACCATAAATATCGAAACCTAAGTAACTTTTTGCTGTTTCGCTTTCAACCGTTTAATGTCGAGGTCTACTAGGCGTTTAAGTCTCTTAGTGTTCGCACAGCCGTTAGCCATTAGATTTACGACAACACATAAAATAGGCTGTCAGTTAATGACATCGGTATAGATGTTCCTGTGGGTGTTTTCCAAGGTGTCTCTACTTTCTATATTAATATATTCTTGGTAATATATCTTTAAGGGCTACAGCAACACGATAGACGATTGACCGGTTCCTTCATAACTATGGAATACCAGGTTATTGAAAAGTTCGCGATACCTTTCAATAACTAACTTCTATACATGGAATACTGACAAGCAACGTCTCGGTCATATTCTATCCCATATAGTAAGATAAACACTACTGAACCAAATTGAAACACGCAAACTGTCGATCTTTCAAGAAAGAAGAACAAGATATAGTTACGTGACAGTTACAGCCCATGAGAATCATTCTCCAAATGAAGCAGTCTTATTACTTTTCAGATTTATTCATTGTTTTATTAGACTTTATCTAACGAACTGTTTCGTCGAAAGATCAAACACGCAATTCAACTCATAATCTACGCACATCCTCAGTGACATCAACAAGTTGATTTTTCATTTATACAATCTTTAGGGTATTTGGTGTTAATAATAACACTATTTCAAATCACAGTATCTACACTTGTTGCGTATATTTCCTAGAGATTGTTCAAACTCCTTTACATCGCATTTTTTTCAAAAATATGTTTGATACGTACGTTCTTTTGTTTATTTCCATACACTGAACAGATTTTGGGCTTGTTTTATTTTTTATTTTTACTTTCGTGGCTATTTCATTGCTTTGCTGAAGAAAAAAATCTCTGGAGATGTTGTCAGTCTGCAAAATATTATTGTTTCTGTTATATTTGAGGGTATTGGTTAACAGAGACTTTGTGGAACATCCAGTCAATGATAATTCTTTTGTTTTGGGAGATTTTAATCAATCGCGGTACTTAAAATTAGGCTTAAAGAGAATCGGTAATTATTGTAAGGAAGTAGTTTTTACCGCCTCATTATCACCGTTTGATAAAATTAATTAATTATGGCTTTCATAGAGCGGGGAGGGGGGTCGCTAAAACTAATAGTTTTTTATACGCCCACATTTCCATGTGGACGTATATTGTCGTCGCCCCTATTTTGATGAAATTTAACATGTATGTTTATAACCCAAAGATCTTGGTTCCTGTTGATATTTGTGGACCCTCTGGAGGTCAAAATTATCATCCGATTTAAAACACCGTTTGATTATATCATGTGGTAATCTAGGTTGAGTTCGAATTTCGTAAAAATCGGACCAAAATTGACAAACAAAATGGCCGCCGTGTGTACGCGAATAGTGTAAAATATGGTATATCAAGGTTGTGAACCCTGTAGAGGTCACAATTTTAATTCGATTTTGATGAAACTTGAAATACATGTTTATAACCTAAAGATCTTGGTTTCTAGCAAACTTTGCGCATATCGGTTTGTAACTTCATGAATTATGGCCTCTGATTGTACGAAAAATCGTCTTTATTATCTTGTGGTCCGTCTGGAGGTCACAATTATTACCTGATTAAAAAAAAACGTTTGATAATATCACCGTTACACTGTAATGAATTTTCGGTTCGAATTTCATGAACATCTTACAGCTGGAAATGACATGAATCATGACTGTATGTCATTGAGCTTTAGAATAATAATAAAAATCGTGACTGTTAAATACTGTTGAGTTTCATACTACGGCGTTTTATTATATTACATGGTTAGACTCACAAAGTTCTCTTAATTTGTTTCGTGCAAAATTCATTAAAGTTCTATCCTATTTCATTGTTCTTATTTACAATCAGATGTTTTTTTCTCTATAGCGGAAAACTAGTGCAGCAGCAGTCTAGCAGCAGTAACAATGGAAATCAGAGAACAGTAGTTCCTGTTTATAATCAGCCAGACATCATCTATACAAAGACGAAGCCAAAGAGAACCAAAACCGATGATGTCGATGATAAAACAATTAAGGTATTTAATTAGAAAAACCCAAATATTACCATTGCTCTGCCCTGAATTTTTATTTATAGTCCAAATATGAATTTTTTCACAATAATGAAGATTGCTAAATCATTACCAATCGGTGAAAGTGTAGCCTATACTCTTCGATGTGTTCTGTTTGATTATACCTAATACCACTCGGACATTCCATCAGGAACATGGGGATGGGGTTATTCAATTGGGTTTTATCGTGTTTTCATCACATCATATATGCAACAAAGTCATGTCTACAGAATGCCTTTCCAGTCAAAAAAAAAGTCGTTGTGACAAAGAGCGTCATTTTGACAATTTAGTATTCCGTCGCATATTCAGTTAGACTACTAAAGAAAGGCAATAATTTACTTCTAACAAAGTCATTTTGATAAGATAGAAAGCGAATGTATTTTAATATGGCTTAGTATAAAGTTAAACATCAAAACGCAATACTTTTCTTCTGGTGCTGGTGAATGGATGTAAACAAAATATGGCTTCATTAACATGGCTACCCATGACTGTGACTTATTTTGAAAGAACTTGGAGTATATCTTACTTATCACAGTCACTTTATAAGTTCTAGCATGTATTTTTATTTGGCCTGCTACAGTCTGATTTTGTTTAGTGTTGGAAACCAACCAAAAGTTTACTTTTCGCGAATTGATTTTGATAGAACTAGGAACGTCATAGTCACTCGCATACTTTGGAACATTAAAGCTATCGGGACATATACTGTGGCAAAAAAGAGAATACATGATCCGATGCCTTGACATCGCCTTCAAATTTATAAAGCACATGTTATTCAAAGGCAACAAAATAATTCAGCTGAAATAGACGATTTACACAAATAAACTTTTAATGAAAAGATAATTGAGAATTGTTGAACATAGATATGGGTAAGTTTCAAGTTAAAGATTAAGCCACATCGACACATTCGAGAACTTCTCTAAGAATATATTTTCCCCACTTATGCAAGTAACGTTTGACATCGCCCAATGCACCTTTAGCTTCGTTTCGCACCCCGGACTATTGTAGGTAACGATTTGGATCAAGATAATGATTGTATCCGCTTTACAGCCCATAGAGTACTCTATTTAAGGACTGCATCAGTTTGACATCACGAAAACTAATCTAGCAAGTAGTTGCATTTGTCTGGCACACATTGAACTTTCTTGTTAAAGTATGCTACTGAATTGACTTCCAGAAATTATGCTACGAAGCGATTCAATACGCTCGATAACCTGATGGCTACTGCAGGTAACGACTGCACTCAGTTGAAAAATCCAGCTACACTAGATAAAGTTTTGCAGCTGTTAACCTCTGGGTAAAATATTAGGCACATTTAAAAAAAAAAACGATTTTTGGAATCTTTGGAAAAAGTAAAAAGCTCACATCGTACTATTTAGGGCAAAGAAATTACAAATATTACACTGCAAGCTAAGATGATCCTGCTCTGACCTGCTTAGATTTTCAAGGCCACAATTTCCCGAGGGGCGTTGATTAAACCTATTAATATTTCCCTCTACAGTCGCAACTTACAGGATTCCGAAAACTGTATGCTCTTACATGCAACAAAATAGATCATCCAATTTTTTTGCAAAATCCATAAAAACTCTAAACCATTAGCAATATATAATCATACAAGAAGTGTCAAGAAATATAAAACAACATCAGATAAAACAAATAGGTAACCGTCATATTACTAATATTAGTCTTGTGAGATGTTTTCAATGATTCAGTTGATTGGCTGTACCTAATAGTATCAAAACATAACTGGCATATGAGTCTTGTGGGGTGTTTTGACGGATTCAGTTGATTGACTGTATCTAGTAGCAAGTCGGGGTTTATAACGAAACATTGGAACTTGAAAAGACAATAACGTTCTCCGTACGGAGAAAGGTTTGAAAAGTCAGGTGAATAGGAAGGGCCAACAATATGAAAATCTACGCTATAATATACCCGTCATACCGGGGTGGCGTCCTTGTCATAGGCGTACGAGCCAGGGGGGGGAGGGGGCAGCTGCCCCCCTAACTTTCGGGCAAGCCGACTTTTCGGGCAGACAGGTAAAGTGAGAAAAATATTTGTTCATCTACTTGGCAAAATAAAGTGCCCGAAATCTAATAAAACACCAATTTTACGGGCTGGAATAGCAGTAAAACGCGTTTGCGACCGTCAAATATTCCAAAATTTTCTTGGGGGGGGGGGGGGGTCTATACAAGGTCAGCTCCGCTTCTTCGCCTCTCGAAGAAAACCGGCGCCGCTGTCTGTAAACCTGAATTTTTTTCGGGCATTTCAATTTTTGCTTCCCTAACTTCCCTAATAAAACACTAATTTTACTCTTTTTTTAATCGAATACCACGATTTTGTAGTTAAATGTGGCTTAAAACATTTTGTCTGGAGTCACTCTACTTTGTGCGACATTTTTCAGGTATCGACTAGTATTTGTGAATGCAGCTGCAACAGTCTGATTGGATGGTTGGAATTCGGACTGGAATTTCGGTTACAAAATCATTGGATACTTTTGGAGTTACTTACACGGGCTAGAAAAGCAGAAAACGCATTTGCGGTGGTTAAATTTCACAATTTTCGCCGATTGATTGGTTGTTTGGAATTCAGGTCAGCAGGTAGGCTGTATTTGACCAAATTGAAGCTGCTTTATTCACAGGCTGGAATAACAGGAAGGCGCGTTTGCGGCAGTTGAATTTTCAAATATTTTCCCGTCTTCGTGGACTGTAAACGATTCATTGAAATTCGAGTCAGCCACTTTAATTCAGCTATATTAGACCACTTTGAAGTTGCTTTGTTCAAGGGTTGAAATAGCAGGAAAACGTGTTTGGAGCCGTTAATTGTTTCAAAATTTTCTTGATGGAGGAGGTGGGGGGGCTGTAAAGTCGAAAATTTTTCGGGCAATTAAGGTTCTGCCCCCCTAACTGTCATCGAGCCCGTACGCCTATGGTCCTTGTGCCCTGCAATGCGACAGAAAACAGCCTCAAGACCGCGATACACGTGCGGTGCCTCCATAGTCGCCAATGGTCGCCGAGTTACTGCGTTTGTTTTGAGCATGTTCAAAGCCAACGCTAAGGTTTTGCGATCTGGCCTGAAAGTTTTTGTTTACGTTTGACGGCGACCTTGTGTATTTTCTGGTCGCCGTATGGACACAGCAGCGCAGCCAGGACACCACCCCAGTCTGACGGGGGCGTAAAACAAGTTCGTGATATGCTAGCTGCAAGTTGATTAGGTGATCCACGACAATAATTAAAGATTAAACCCCGTTTGACACCCCCGTAGACTGATCTAGTTAAAAAAAAAGATTCCGATCGCTTGATAATTTAGTCTGGACCAGAGTAAGGCATGAGCGTGGAGAGCTGCGGTCTAGCAGCCACCCGGGGGATCCCTCGAGAGATTAAACAGACGTGATGTAAATCTTCCTATTGCAAGCCTTTCTTTGGGCCTTAAATGCTATATAAATTAGTAATTAAACATTTATTTACATGACAAGATCAGAATCAACTCTTGATGCCATCTTATGATCCCGATTTTAAATAGATTACTTCAGTACGGCCATTTAATGATTTAATCGAGATGATAGGCTAAGACTCGAATGATCAGTGCGGTGGTTACGATCAACGTACATATTTTGTCAAAACTTCAATTATTGATAATTTCGCTCAAAATAAAGTAATCATCTAAATCTTACATAACGTCCCTTTAAGTATTAAGTTATTACATTTGAAGGCTAAATAAAATAAATTTTTTGGGGAGATTTGCATGAAAGTAATTACGCAAAACCGTCTTGTTATTTTTGAAATTATCACCGCAGGCCTCAAAATCTTAATCCAGCTCAGACTCTTAGTTCTAGGTTGCGCCCGATTGGCACCCCATAAAAAACTAGGTTACAACTGTGTTCGCTTGCCAAAGCAAGGTGTTCTCCATTTATAATTTCTAGCAGCCTGGCATCCACTCTGATTATAGGCCCAATCCCGATAACTTTTTGGGGAATAAAACTGCTTAATTTTGTGTTAAAATCCCCTAAAACCCATTACCTAAGGCCGACCAACTAACCCGATATTTGTGATATGCCTGTAAATAACTTAAACCTGACAGTCTTCGCCTGGAAATGGAGACCGTTGTATTATACAGTATAGGGATAAAACCAGACTTTTTTCAATAAAAACAAGCCAACAGTGAGGCTGATGTCCCCCGCCGAAATCCCAAAATAAATAGATGACACATATTAATTAATCGCACATTTATTTTTTTCAAACGTATCGACCAATCAAACTGAACACGAAGTGTCATCCAAAAATTGCTTATCTCTGCCTACCGTAAGAAGAAAATGCTCATCTTCGAACTCCATCAAGGCATTGACCTAATAAGCATATACACCAAGTTTGAACATTTTAACTCAATTAGAAGGAGAGTTATTGTGTTCCAAAGTCTCGACCAATCAAATTGCGTATCGCTCTGCTTACCCTGAGCAGAAAATGCTCATTATCGAACTTAGTCAAGGTATTACTGTAATGAAACTATACACCAAGTTCCATCACTCTCACTTAATTAGAACTAAAGTTATCGTGTCCCAAAGCATCAACCAATCAAATTGCTTATCTCTGGTTACCCTAAGCGGAAAATGCTCATCTTCGAACTCAATCAAAGCATTGACCTAATAAGCATATACACCAAGTTTGAACATTTTAACTCAATTAGAAGGAGAGCTATTGTGTTCCAAAGTCTCGACCAATCAAATTGCGTATCGCTCTGCTTACCCTGAGCAGAAAATGCTCATTATCGAACTTAGTCAAGGTATTACTATAATGAAACTATACACCAAGTTTCATCACTCTCACTTAATTAGAACTAAAGTTATCGTATCCCAAAACATCAACCAATCAAATTGCTAATCTCTGCTTACCCTAAGCGGAAAATGCTCATCTTCGAACTCCATCAAGGCATTGACCTAATAAACATATACACCAAGTTTGAACATTTTAACTCAATTAGAAGGGGAGTTATTGTGTTCCAAATTCTCGACCAATCAAATTGCGTATAGCTCTGCTTACCCTAAGCAGAAAATGCTCATTATCGAACTTAGTCAAGGTATTACTATAATGAAACTATACACCAAGTTTCATCATTCTCACTTAATTAGAACTAAAGTTATCGTGTCCCAAAGCATCAACCAATCAAATTGCTTATCTCTGCTTACCCTAAGCGGAAAATGCTCATCTTCGAACTCCATCAAGGCATTGACCTAATAAACACATACACCAAGTTTGAACATTCTAGCTCAATTAGGAAGAGAGTTATTGTGTCCCAAAAAGTGTGACGGACAGACAGACGGACAGACAGACAGACGGACAGACAGACAGACAGACAGACGGAAGAACCCATTTTAATAGTCCCCAAACTTTCTTCGAAAGGCGGGGGACAATAATATGTAGGTGAAATTTACCTTTTGTTATCAAGTACAGTACATGGGTCATTCACTGTATAGACCTCTCAAGAAACGAGAATCGATTAGCAGGTCACCCAATGAAAAATGAAAAAATTGACCCGAAATCTTAAAAGGGTTACGTGTCCGGATAAGCAGTGTTGACGTTAACGTCAAAACGACTCAATATTTCAATAAAAATAATATGTAGGTGAAATTTACCTTTTGTTATCAAGTACAGTACATGGGTCATTCACTGTATAGACCTCTCAAGAAACGAGAATCGATTAGCAGGTCACCCAATGAAAAAATTGACCCGAAATCTTAAAAGGGTTACGTGTCCGGATAAGCAGTGTTGACGTTAAACGTCAAAACGACTCAATATTTTGAGCTGAAATTTTGAGACAAGGTAAATACACCATGCCTTTATGTTTTGGTCCATAAATTTCATAAATGCTCGGACTTCAATTTTTGAGACTCTGTTCTTATCGGGATTGTCCCTTTAATTACCAGGACGTCGGTTCCGAGAATAAGATATAGAATAATTCAAGTAATCCTTCTATTTACACAAAGAACATACTCTACGAATTGTAATAAAGATCCCAAACATATTACTAGAATAACAATAACCGAGGAACCTTACTAATATTAACAAAACGTATAGCTAAGTCTCGCGTTGGTATGAATTGCCTGAAAATAAGCTTACGAATATTACTTATACCATGTTAAAACTTTCCGGAGTACTTTGCGGATTTCTGGCTGCAATTAGGGCACGAGAAGCTTTAGATACTCCGATAAAAGGAGGATTAATTCCTAGAGCTGTTAAGAAATTAAAACCTAATAAAAGTGGTAGAATTGATCTGCTAAGTTTTTTTATAGATTTTTATAGAATGTATTTATGTAATCATTCTACTTCTGGTAAAAATATGATAGCGGATGAGATGCAAAATGTTGGTATTCCAATCTTTTACTTAATAATATACCAGTAAGCTACCCAAGGGCGGAATGGCTTTAACTTCCGCTACAGTGAAAGATTGACATTCATTATGCCCCTAAACGTCTTTATAAAGCGCTGGTATATTGCTGATGCACTTTCTGTCCAGAGTTGCTTCGTCGATCACATTTTAGACAGACGGAAAGTTGTTCTGTGTACGGTACTGAATCAAGTCCATGTGGGATACCTTTGAAACTGGACTCATTTACATAAAAACGCATACTTAATGTTTCTTACATTTTCAATAATGATTTTTTTTTTTGGTGTAGCTTTAAATGTTAAATGAATTATTTTTTGGACCTTTGACCAATATGTAATCAGCTCTCTTGACTACCGGTGGCTTAGATATCGAATGGAGTTACTCAGAATAAAGTCATGTGGCGGAAAATTTCAATCTTATGTTCATTTTTCATTATTTATTTCTGAACAATTCGGTCAGACCTTTATCAAAGTCTGAAATTTCATCCAATACTAGTTAAAATTATATATAACTTGTTATTCTGATTCCAAAGAGTTCATCGCCCTCCTCTTTATCGAGACAAATGCCATTTTTCAAACTATCAAATTATTTTTATCATTAATTCCAGTCTTCTCATACAGTAATTTATGTTCTTTAATAATGACATCGCTAAAGAGTTAGTATTTTACCCGAAGTAACGCGGTTGAATTATATTTTATTCTCGCTTTCTATCAGGATGTCGTGACAGTAAATTGAAATTTTAAATTGTTTTCTTTAGCCAGTACACACGAGAAAGAAATCATTTTAAAAAAGAGAAATAAATTTGCGATAGCTTTTCCCTGGTGACATTCCATCATATAGTAAACAACAAAATTAAATGTTTTTAATTTCAACAAAATAAAATGTTTTCAATTAGAAAACTGCTTTCTTCTCTCTTTTTTTGGTCGACTCTTAGACTTGATTTAATTACAAAAGACATCATTGCCTGTTAAGACAGTTTAAAGCCCCAATAACACTCTTGTTGTAACTGAAAAATATGTCCCAATCTTCATTCTGGTCAACAAATCGTATTATTTTAGAATATTCCAATTAAATGATGATATAAATTTCATCTTAACACACCTAATTTAAAAAACTGGAAAAATTCAACCAATTGATTTGAAAAGTCTAACGGAAACCTTTTCAAATGGGACTTGGATTTTAAAATATTTTCGAACCCTCTGGACAAATAAAATAGGTTGTAATGGATAATTTACACAACAGGTAGGACATTTAAACATCTAGTACTTAGAATAAGGGTATTATTTATTTTCTGGAGCTACCAAGCCAGCAAGAATGTTATTGTCCCTTTAAACACAACCTATGCATATTATTTCTTTAAATTCCTTGTTGATCATTTGGAATACAATATGATAACCATACTGATTATTATCAAACTTGAGATAAACTTACACTTTAAACTATCCCCCACGCAAGGTCGAAAATCAATGCCATCTGCACATAATTAATGGATGATCCAGTTGATCTTCACTCGTGTTCAGACAACAAATTGCGAAGACGTTGCAGAAGCTTAAATAACCCACCTTTTAAATATATGGAAAGACATGTCTAATAAATCTAAGAAATAATAAAACCCGTTGCATTGGCAAGTCTATCGAGAAATTCCCCATAATTCTTTGTCCGTTTTAGATGAAAATTAAAATGGAACAGTATGTTAAGAATTTAGATGAAATTACAAATATATGTTAAAGAACAATAAAATATGACACCGGTCAATGGGTTATTCAATGGCATTTCCACAAGGAGTATTTGTGCGAATTTTGATACGATATATGTGTCAACAATTGAAAGATTTCCCTGCAGTTATGCAGTTATCTGCTGTACTATATCACAATCTGACTTTTTGATTTAAAAAGTCAACATATTATAAAGTAACTATTGTTCATTATTTGCTCCATTTTGGTTATTAGACACTTACTACAGTAGGTTTTTGGAACATTAAACATTCGGAGCAACGAATTATAAGTATATTAGTGTGTAATCATTAGAGAACTAGAAACTAGAAGAAATTAAAGTTTCAGACTGTCAGTCACAAGACGGGCTTGTGATATGAGATTCATCACGCTAAAACGACCTAAAGATAAGATTTTATTGTTTGATAAACTTTTACACAATCAGAATAAAAAAAAGATATCTGCCAGCACCTCGTAACTAAGATCATTTTCAAAAGTAGACATGTTTAGTGTTAAAATAATGTGCCCGGAGCGATTTCAGTTTTAACGATGTTTTCAGACCCCTTCCTGGAATAAGATTTTTAGATGGGAGGACAGACAATGTTCTATGAAACCATCATGACGTATAATTTGAACAACGGATAACGATTGATAATCAAGAAAAGAAGAGACCCCTGGTTGATTTGCCATTATCGCTCGTTTCTTGTATTGATAAAGTTGGTAGTGTTGTAGATTAATACCTTGGTGCTATGATAGACTATAGACACGTAGTCTGTGTCTTCATTAGAAACACTCTTAATACATGCTGATAACACGTCCGTCCTATCCAATATATTCGATCAACCGAACAAGTTGTATAGTTTGTCAAGTTAAGTTAATCTCTGTCTATTTCAGACCATTATATTGATTGCTGGGAGATTTACACCCCCACTATAACCGCTAGTCTATGTTTATATGTCGGACATTAGTTCGAAGGTTTATTAGACTTACCGAAATATATATCTTGATTTGCCCATATAAGCTCATAAACTAGTCAATGTGTCAACCGCCTTATATATAACAATCTTCAATGAACGTATTTGAAATCTGATGTCTCCTTTACTGTCCAATTTGTTCTGCTTCCAATATACGTTAAAACTATCTTGGCCCTTGATTGGCGAGTCTGAAGGTCGCTTGTTCGATCCCTGCATTGGCCGAGAAAGTTCATCGGGATTTTCGGACGTGGTTTCCCCTGTCTAGTCGTTCGGATGGAACAAAAACCCATTAAAGATTCCTTGGCAGTTGGAATACGATATAAGAGTAGGCCATATTGCCGCTGCCCGTGGAAAATTCCCCTCTTATAGCACACTGTATGACGTCTTCATCAGCCCAGTACACGACGACTAGGAGCAGAAAAGAAGGACGTTAAACCCCATTTCGTTTCCTTTAATTAACACTTGATTTGAACCAAAATATGTGCTAATTCGATAATAGACGCGAAACGAAATGAAGTGAAATGGGGCTTAACGCCGACTTTACTAATGAAGACGAGAATATAATGGAAGCAATCGACAAAAGAAAACGATCAGTTTTGCAAAGAAAAAAGATCAGTCTTTCAAAGACAAAAGATATGTTTCCAATCGTTTGCTGTTCCTTGTTCTGCTTTCAACGTATACTTTAAAATCTCGTTATCACTTAATTTGCACCTTAGTTAAACGTGGTACAGTTTTAACCATTTATGACATAATACTTGACAAGATAAATGATTTTGTTTGTTCTGTTTTTATTTTCCAGGTTATTCAGATGTTGATTGTGGTTGTTGTTTTGTTTTCTGTTTGTTGGGGACCAATACTTATCAACAACGTTCTTGTAGCAGTTGGTGTCATTGAAAGGTTTCACTACGACTATTTGAAGCCCATGAGACAGGCGTTTTTTCTGATGTCTTATTTCAACAGCTGTTCCAATCCAATAGTGTATGGTTTTATGTCCAAACACTTTCGACAGAGTTTTAAGCGTGCCATCCTGTCTTGGTTTTGTTGTTCCAAGAGAAAACAATTCCAGAAAATCAGATACAGCTTAAACGCCACACGCTCAACGGCTCTTTGCAGTGGACGAAGTAGTTGTAGCCATAGCAGCAAAAGTAGAAACAAATTTTCTGAAGATTACAGAACTGAAATGCCATCGCCAATTATGGGAATAAAATCAAAATCAAATAAAACTTAGTCCCCGCCGATATGATAAATGTTGCTGATGTCTAGTTATAAATTTATCTTTTGAACATGATACTAGCCAGATGGAAGACTGTCGCATTACATCCGACATGTAAAGTCTGGTACGGAACTCCGGGGGATGTATTATTTTATCTCCCAGTCAACTATAAAACATATTGTGTAATCATCGATGACATGTTGTGATTTGTGATTTATCATATTCTGTCGAACTCCGATTTCACAAATAAAAAACAACGATGGCTATAATGAATACTAATGGGTTTTTGTCTTTATGGCAAAACGTCAATTTGGGTTATTGTATAACCAGCCTTATATTATTGGTTTACATGTTGTTGTTATCTGTTGTTTTAGAGAAATAGATTTATCAAGTCTATTTTTGTTTAGAGATGTCAATATTGTTTTGTTCATTTTAAAAACTAATTGAAGTACGAGCGGGGAAATAAATTGGGAATAAACTTGATATTTTATAGGTTGAACAAGGAGATGCAAACTTGCGATAATAAGATAGTCGGAGAGATGTAATCTGTCCTTGTATGGGTAATAACCGAAATTCTCATTTCAAGGCGGGGCTGAAAGGCATACTAATTGCCATGTTGACTATTTGCTTTCTCACCCTTGCAACAATTACATGCGGGTATGGGCAATTTTCGTATCAATGTGGCACAATTCCATTTATTTATTCCTAATTCAATGTTGAGCAACGGTGCCTCAGTGAGTAAGAAGCTGGATCGCTATTTTCCGGCATGCCCCCCCCCACCCCCTGTCAGTGGTGCAGAACGGAGAGCTTAGCAAGGGGCAACATAAATAGTCTTCGAATTGTACGAAAAACAAATACCTCGAGTACACGTTGGCGAGCAAATAAAAGAAACCTTGGTAGTTGGAATTCGGTATAAGAATGGGCCGATGTCCGGTCAAAGTATGGCGTATGCCGATCTGGAGTAGCCCAGTCGATGCAGAACCGGGCCCGTAGCCACGGGGCGGGGCAATGGGGGGGGGGGGGCTTAGCACCCCTACAAATCGAATTAGCCACCCCAAATATTTCGCCAAAAATTATGATTTCTTAGCAGTGTTCTTAGCCGGCCACATCCTCAGCCCCTCCAAAATCATTCTGTAGCCCCCCCCCCCCCGCCAACCTTCCGTAGCCCCCCCCCCCCCCAAAAAAAAATATGAGCTGGCTACGGGCCCGTGCAGAACTGTAAAACGTTGAAAATCTTTTCATTTCTTTGGACAACTGATATTTCTTTCTTTGAAAACTGATATTTCTTCTTTGTGGGTAGCATCCGTTATTCTCTCGTCTTCATTTGTCCAGTCGACGCAGCAGAGTTGGACATTAAACCCCAAATGGAATACACAGATTTTATAGTACCGTACAGTAAGTACTACCCCGTGGATTACATTATAATTATAATATCATAAATCTATTGGAGTCACGGTCGCTAAGTAATTAAGACGTTGACTCGCTAGCCTGGAGGTCCCATGTTCACTTCTGTTGGCCAAGAAAGGTCATCGGGGAGCTGTCTAGTCGTTTGGATGGGACAAAAAACAGATCGCATTTACAAATTGACGTCCAAGTAAAAGTTCGCTTGGAATTCGATATAAGTAAGAGAAGGTCGTGGCGCCGCTGTCCTGGCAAAATTTTACTCATGGCACACTGTATGGAGTATGACCGTCTTCATTAGTCGAGCAGAACAGTAGGGCGTTAAACCCCTTTTTATTCATAAGCTTTTTTAACATATTTCTAACGAGCGAAACTGGGGACTTGATAGCTAGAGTGGATTAGCTAATGAATTATTGTTTTGTTGTATACGATACCAGTATTGCGAATATTACGAGCCTGATTGATATTCTATAGTTCTGTCTTGAGTGACACCAAGTTTACAATAACGAACTACAGGCTAATACCATGCGACACAGTTCTACAGACTTACAGAATGAGCCTTGGGAATTTGTCAGATTTAAGAGTGGAATCTAAATGTTCTACATTATAGCTTGTCAAATGCATGACAATCCAACGATTCATTTTAAAATATCAGGATGTCTGTTCCAGATTAGTAACGGGCTCGGAACAAATTACTCATTGACATAGTTTTGTATAGTCCGAGTGCTATCGCCTTTGTTTCTTGTGGGGTCCGACACGGGATTGCATCATGAATGTTTAAAGTAATCAAGGGTATGGATCTGAAAATAATTATCGGAAAAAGCGGAAACCCAAGAGCATTTTTAGCAACAGTAACATCATGCATACAAATTTCAAGTTACCGCACTGTCTGTTCCAGGCGACACTACAAATCGAAAATTGCTTACTACCTGGAATTGTCACCCCCAACTTTCTTCGCCGAGCTTTAACGCCTATTCGTTCGATAAAATCCTTTATTCTCTTGTAAATTTCACATTTTTCGACAGACGCCAATTTAATTTGTCAGAACATAAACATTACCACTGCGTCTGCGTAAGTTGGTCACTCGTATAAAATGTAAGGGTATCAGGGTATTCCACAAATCGGATGCATTCGGTTAATGCTTTTTGTGGGAGGATTCGCACGGGGTTTTTTTTGTTTTTTTTTACGGCAGTGCATGTGTAGGTTTATTAGGTTATCGGTATTTTAGTATTCCTTAGAGATATTCATTGTATTGCATGTCTCCTAAAACAGTCCTCACATAACACTTATTTTCAGCATAAGATGGCATGGTTAGTAACCGTTCTGATACAGTGTACATATTGTACAATTGTATGAACTTAAAGGAGCTAAATCGCTAATATTTGGGGCCTAGAAATTGACACAAATGGGTCGCAAGCCATATAATAATGTAATATGAATGTACATAAAATGATTTACATTCAATCGTTTCCGTTTTTACACTAACATCAAATCAGTTATGTTTGGCGAAGTACGTGAGAAATCTCAATTGAATCACAATATATAGCGCCTGCTTATTCCAGTCTACATAGTATTTATTGCGCATGCTCACCGTTTGAGATGTAATGTGGGGTATACTAGCCTTGTTCTTTGGGTCCCTAGCTGAAAATGAGTCTGAAATGCCGTATGGTACACGATTCGTGTACGAATGGTAAAAAAATTATTTCATCTTGAATATTGGTTATCAGAAGCCCATCTTTTCCTGGTAATACCACACCATCAACGTTGATTTAAATTGACAAATAATTTGTGTTTTCAACGTCGAAGACTTTCGATGATATTGAGTTAGAGACTTAGCTACTTTAAATAGTATCGATAACCTGTATACAATTATATTTATATTCGCTGTCGACGTGCATACCAAATTTGTTCCAGATATTGTCGTAGAATAGATAAGAAAAAAACCAAATCGTAGCACATACATTTGCAAGTGCGCGATGGTGTGTGTATATAACGTGTATATAAGAAGGTGTGCCTAAATTGTATAATAGATAGCCCTTAATTAGAGCAGGAGTCCAGGGGGTTAACCTAGCTAAAAAGTTTTCCAATTTTTTCCTTTATGGTATCAATGCATGTAGGCCTATATCTGGTATCATAAAAATGTAAGCCTGTCGGGTCTCTATTGGTGGGTGTGGTGTTTCACACCCAAAATGACATGCCCTCCGCATGAAATTCACACAGCAGAGTAACGTACATCTTCAGGTATCACAAAAACACAGTGACAGACATTTCTAGTTTTGGGGTACCCCTGACAGAGCTATGTAATTACCAGACATGTGTAATGTTGGAGTATCCGTGACAAGAGTTAACTAATTTCCAGTCAACAGCTAGGCTGGATTAGCTGAAATCTGTACCACCTAAAACAACTTTGGAATTGTTCAGTCCCACCACCACAGGAGTCCTGAATGACCACTGTCAAGACATGTCAAGACAGTTTGTGCGGTGGGTTACCCCTAACAGACACGCCCAAAATTGTGAACAATATTCAAATTGGAACACATCAATAACAACACATTTGTACACTTATGGATGTTTAATCTGTAATCAACGGCGCAAGTATCTGTAGTTGAAGCTTAGATGACAAAGGTCTCGCGTAACGAATTAGCTGAGAAACAAACACTCCATAAGCCGGTGACATTGGGATGTTACTACTAAAATGGAAAGTTAATGATCGGAAAGTCAATGTCATCACGTATGTACAATGTGACACTGGGGGTGCTCGATTCACAGTTTCGGAATTAAATTCCCTCAATTCTTGAAGTGGTGTCAATCGAGTGAAAAGGGAAATTCGGTGTACAACGCATGTGCAGCGACTGTATAAAAAATATCTCAACCAATCATGACAGCTGAAACATATTTTTTACTAGAAATACGTCACGATTCTACTCACTCCACCTCAGATGTCGGAACAGACAGGGGCCTATTTCACGAAATTTTAACTAAGATAAGATCCCAATCTTAGTAATTTGATTGGATAATATTAGATTGATTTTAGTGCTTAGCCAATCAAAATTGAAGTATCTACTAAAATCGGATTTTATCTTAAGTTAAAATTTCGTGAAACAGGGCCCAGGACTGAATTCCGCGTCACTCGATTGTTATTCTGTTAATTCGGGACGTTCTATGAATCGTGCATCCCCACTAAGTTTATGACCGAATGGACAAAGACTAGTAATTATTTCCCTTTATTTCATGGTGGCGAACGTAGCGCGAGTTATTAATAGGCAATTTTCCCTTAATTCCCCCCCCCCCCTTTTCCTGCATTTTTAGGTTGACTTTTTGTCTAGAATTGGAGAAAAGGGATCAAATTTGCAGTTTTGGGTAATATTGTTGATATTACAGCGGGGGGGATAGGGGGTGTAAAGTGTCTTTCTGCAGAGCAATCATTGTGTCGGAAGTGAGATTTTCACCCCAGTCAAGTTCAAATCCTTGTAGCAAAAAACCTAATCGGCCACCCATCTACAAATTTATGATGAGGAGATTGCCAAATGTGGTCCCCATTGTGCTTTTAAAGATTGGAACAAACGGAATGTTGAGCAAAAAAATATAGTCTGTGATGTTACAGCCATTTAACATTGAAGTGAATGGGCAAATAATTACTAGTCTGAGTCCGAATGGGATATATGGGAGGCAACTCTAGTCAACAGTTTGGAGGCAGACCACCATTAATTCCCTCCATTGACTTCAATGTTAATTCTGGCCTCTTTGCCCACCGGCAACTTTTCCCCCCAAATTTTCGTTGGGCTAAATGCTTTTCACTACAGGGCAGGGGAACAACAAGTCATGTCTTTGCACTAAAATTTTGAGATACACAAACATGAAAAAGCATACTAAAAAAAACCCCGTAATTACCGTAACCATCCTGGTGTTATACTTTCGCCTCAAAATCATAAAAACTTGGCAGAAAATGTTAATTAAGATCCTCTTTGTCCATTCTAGACCAAAAAATCAACAAAAATGGAAATGCAGAAGCGGAGGAAAGAGACTGCGAGAGAACTGCTAGAAATAGACGAATTATTTTGGGTACTGAGTATTACCGAGCTGGTGAAAATGAGTTACCCTATATAATACATAACCGACTCAAGTACAGAGCGATAACAGATCACACACAGTCAATTTTTAGCTCACTGGTAATTCCGTTGAAGATGAAAAGTTGTTGTGTTATATTGTGAGAGAATGTCTGTTAGAAACTAACAATTCATAAAAAGAATTGACTGTCACGGTATAAAAGAAAGCGAGAAAAATATAGAGTCTGTGCATTCCTTTGTTTTGATTCATTCTTCATTGTGTTGTTTAAGTGGAGCGTAGGTCTTATAGGTAGCAGGCAAACTGGGATCTGGGCGCTGTAACTTCGTAATCCGGTGCAGCGAGCGAAGCCTCTGGCAATTTTTCTAATTTTGTACCCATCTTGCTGTTACAGTTATATCCCTAGCTGTCAGTAGACAACTCTAGATGCATTAATGACCTACTATTTTGCACCAACCTTGATAGAAATAGAGACACGTTTTTCTACGTGTATGCCTCATGGGTGAATTGACTTTGAATGAACCAATTAAAAATTTTGATAACGAGTAGTTTTGTATTTGGGGGGATTTGGGGGGGGGGGGGATTGGAGTGGGATCAGACTATTTTCAATGTATTGTCTGACTCGTTTGACCCACTGGGCTTAATTAACTGATAAATGAAGAATTTATTGAATAAACCAACCTAGTTGATTGCCAATATTTTGCCAAGCGAAGCAAGACTTGAAAAATTTGGAATATTAATAAAATTTACAGCAGTTCAATTTCCAAGAAATCAAGGTTTAAAGACTATGAGCAAGACAATGAAAGACTGCAGAATCATTTGATTTCTAAGCACTAAATTCCCCCCCCCCCCCAAACAACTGAATATTTAAAGGGCCAATCCTGATAACTTTTTGGGGAAAAAAACTGCTTAATTGTGTGTTAAAATCCCTTAAAACCTATTACCTAAGGCCGACAAACTACCCCGATATTCGTGATACGCTTGTAAATAATCTAAACCTGACAGTCTTCATCTGGAAATGGAGACCTTTGTATTATACAGTATCTGGATAAAACCAGACTTTTTTATATAAAGATAGGTTGCCAGGCAACGAAACATACGCCCACAGCAGCTAAATCGTCCGGGCAGTCAACAAGGGTTGTCGCATATTTTTACTTTTTTCGGTAATGAAACATTTGTAATACACTAAAAACTGATTAAGAGTAACAACTCATTATGTAATTATTAGAAAATCATTAGAATTTGATTGCTTTTTATAAAGTTTTACCCCACGCTAACAATTAGTATATACATGAAACATTTAATATCATGGATTTAGCTGTTCAGTTATCTAAATTCATTGAAAATCAAAATACTTGTTCGTTTCAACACCTTAAACTCTATGTATCAATCTGAAGTCAATCGGATGGTAACTTTGGCCTCTATAGCGTCACAAGAATTTTTGAAGGGAGATAACTCTGGCAGTAATTATTTGAAATCGCAGAAAATCAATAGGATTCTTCGTCTCATGAACTTAAACACTGTGTGTAAATCTAAAGTCAATCGGATATTAACTTTGGCCTCCAGAAAATCAATAGGCGTCTTTGTTTTATGACCTTAAACACTGTGTATAAATTTAAAGTCAATCGGATATTAACTTTGGCCTCTAGAGCGTCCACAAGATTTTTTGAAGTGATCAAGGGCCATAACTCTGGCACTAATTATCGGAAATCGCTGAAAATCAATAGGCTTCTTCGTCTTATGACCTTAAACACTGTGTATAAATTTAAAGTCAATCGGATATTAACTTTGACCTTTAGAGCGTCCACAAGATTTTTTGAAGTGATCAAGGGCCATAACTCTGGTAGTTATTATCAGAAATCGCTGAAAAACAATAGGCTTCTTCGTCTCATGACCTTAAACACTGTGTATAAATTTAAAGTCAATCGAATATTAACTTTAGCCTGTAGAGCGTCCACAAGCAATTGTGGACGCCGGACCGACGACAATATACGACCACATTTCAATGTGGGCGTATAAAAATAATATGTAGGTGAAATTTACCTTTTGTTATCAAGTACAGTACATGGGTCATTCACTGTATAGACCTCTCAAGAAACGGGAATCGATTATCAGGTTACCCAATGAAAAAATTGACCGGAAATCTTAAAAGGGTTACGTGTCCGGATAAGCAGTGTAGACGTTCACGTCCAAACAACTCAATATTTTGAGCTGACATTTTGAGACAAGGTAAATACACCATGCATTTATATTTTGGTCTATAAATTTCATAAATACTCGGACTTTAATTTTTGAGACTCTGTTCTTATCGGGATGGTCCCTTTAAAGCTTACAAGATAAATAAGCTACATTCTTACATTGACTACAATCTCGATAACAGAGATAAGTCTACCCTTCGTTTTTCTCTGGTAAAAGATGCGGGCCATTTTAACAAATCCTGCCAATCAGTAGCAATGAGGGCCGAGCTAAACAACAGAATTCACGATGATTAATGGCTGGTGAGTTTTCCTAGAGATAAACGAGGGGTAAACTTATCTCTGGGATGAGATTGATTTGGCTATGTCTTGACAAGTCGAGCTGAAATTATATTAATATTGATATAATTTAATAGAAATATAATGATGCTAGTTTCATCACATACCCTAAATGGAAGCAAAGTTATTGTGATCCAAAGTCTTGGTCAATCAAATTACTCATCTCTGCCTAGCCTCAGCAATTCACCTACGTGAAGTCTAAAAATTCTATCTCTTTTAGAAGCAGAGTTATTATGTTCCGAAAGGTGTGACGAACATATTGACAGACATATGCTTAGTCAATGCACAAAACACTTATTACCGACTCAGTCAAGAATGTTCATGACATAATTTAAGTACAATATACCAGTGGTTATTCTCAGGCATGATATTTTATTTTAATACATTAACAGACATACGAGAAGGAATTCAACTTTCACTTTGATCGTTGACTTATAAACAAAAGTGTATTTAAGCACTAAAGTAAAATATGAGCTAATCATGCAGGTATTTCTATTAAAGAACTATATGCCAATTTCTTTATATTAATTGTTACTTATAAAATAACTATCTTGAATCAACTTTATTAACAGTCAATCATTTTAATTCTACTTAAGATTTAAAAAAAAAAAAAGAGAGATCAATTGCACAAGCTTCTGAAAATCATTTATATTAGACTTCTATTTAAGCTTTTACAATCTATTCCTTAAATATGATTAATATACAGAAGATAAAGATGGCACTCAGCACACAGAATATTTCAATCAAATTTTGATTTGTTCTTATACATTCTTCTCACACGAGAGAAATACACAAGTATTGACATACCTACATTAGCTCTTTAAATAAGAATATATCTGTACAATTAATTTCTTTAATATCACAATTGTGTCAATTTATTCTATAAAGAATAGCAAACTAAAAGAAAAGCAAACTGAATTTTCATTTGACACATTGTACACACTTCTTTTTTAATGCAGCAAATCATATCATTCATAGAAAGAAGAATTTGACATAAATAATGATAATTTGACTCTAAAGAATAAATATAAACTATTAATTAATTAATGATTTAATTATTCTCTCGTTTCTCTCAGAGAGGGTATGTATGGATGGCTACTTCAACACAATAAACGAAATACTGAAAGCAGAATCGAGAATACGAATGAATCACATTAAAACATAACTCAATTACAATTTCTATTTACAAAAAAATATAAGACAAAAATAAAACCGTTTTCTATGGAAATCTGTGGTATTAAAAGTTCACGAACCAAAATATTCAATTTGTTAATTGGGTCCGTTTAATTTTTCATAATAAAAACTGATTGTCAATATCACACATACAGCCTCAAAAATGGTATGTTGTAATTCAGTGTTAAAATCATCATTTTAAACCAAAATATAATGTACAAATTGAAATTAAATAAATCTATCCTCATTACAAAATCCCCTCCCTTTATTTCTAAGGCTGTTAAAAAAAAAATAAGTTGAAACTGTCAGAAAAGAAAACTGAGAAACTTTGGTTTGTACTATACACAACATAAATACTGTTTAAATTTCATGCATAGTGTCTAAATAAAAATCTAGAAGATATAAGATTGTAAACCTATAAATTTTGTTAGCCTTGACTTGACACAGTTCACATATTCCACAAAAAAAGGTGATGTTGAAGGGAAAAACATGAACAAATCATATACTTATTATAACAGTATTTCATGAAATGTGGTCATTTTTACATTCGGATTAATGATTTTATATTTCATCTTTATACACATAACGAAAATGTGCCTACTTTTTTTTCATCTTTTATGATTTTTTTGCAATCAGTTTTAATATTTACACTCATGCAAATGTTACTTCTATGTACAAAATATGATAATATATACTTTATATATATATATTTATATATCAGCCTCTCTGATTTTTTTGTTTAGCCGAAAAGCTGAAAGACTTATAAATGCATTTGGCCAGACTCGATTTTGTCAATTGGATGGGACATAAAAAACAAAATTGAATAGAAACTTCTTATTACATAAGAAAATGAACAATTATAACATTCATACATCTCCATACACAATCATATCTTCATACTAAAATATCACACTCTTCATAATATCTATTAAACACATTCACACTATTATCCTAATTAAATGGACATTCAAGATCAGAATAGAAATTTTTTAAGTAAAAAAGAATAGCTTTTGTTTATGTTTAAATTGTTCAAAATTTTAAATATCAAAATTAATCATTTTTCCTCTCGAAAGAAAACAAGCTTGTAATTTCTTCTCCAACTGACTTCTTGATATATACTTGCTTCAAATCGAGAATTCAAACTTGATGAACGAAAATTTCAGAGGAAAATAAAGGTGGCACATATGAAATATAAAGTTGTCTTTAATGTTAAATGGGCAAATACTTCTAACTGCATAAGTTTCAAGGTCATTCAGTTCAAATACATCATCAATTATAAACAGATATAAGTTTTGATATTCATCATAAAAATGATTGATTAACATGCCCATAAGTTTCTGGAGAACAAAGGCTAAGTTTTAATCTGTGCCATGATGGTTCAAGAACATCAAAGGAATCCACATCCAAATTCAATGAAGTGTCATGGCGTTGTAACAAAACTGTATCTTGAGTCTGGCCAAATGCTGTGAGTCATTTCTGCCGTTTTTTCTTTCCCCTTTTGCGTCTTCCATACCAACACATGCAGCACCTGCAGCAGAAAGCAATAATAACCCTGCGTAAAAAATTACGCTAGGAGTAGCCCAACTGCTGATAGTATATCCCACAAGACTACATGTCAATGTGGACTGTAATAAAGTGGAAAGGGGGCATAACCGTACAGCAATAATAATATATAGAGCTAATAGTTGATGACAGTAGTCTAATCGAAGAGAAACAGGAGTAAAAAGCAGCTGATGAGATCCACACCTTTACGATTGTCGACCTTTCTTTTTCTTGCGGCGCCTGAAGAAACAGCACCTGAAAGCAGAGAGAATATCGTCCAATCCATACTGGCCACCTCTACCATTCTAATGGTGTATCCACGATTTCTAATAACCGTGCTACGTATTTACACTTTGTGATCCTTCTCCGTAGAAGAAAGGTGCGGATTATTATCCACTGCTCTACTTCAAAATACATGTATTGGGGTTTGAATTTCTCTATCCATGTATACTCACTTTCATAAAATTGTGTCTAGCTTACTGCAGATGAAGCTTACGAAGTTTTAGTCAAACAAAGAAATATATATGTGGGCATGCAGAAAAATCACTTTAAAAGAAAAGTGTCAGACTTTAACAAGCGAGCGATCAAAAAACTTGATGTTCCCCACCTCAACCCCCAAATAAATAGATTCAGATACACATTTATTACTTGCACATTCTTTTAATTTTAATGCTTTAAGGAATCAAATTGTTTGTCACTCTGTTTAAAGGAGCTAAATCGCTAATATCTGAGACCTAGAAATTGCCACAAATGGGTCACAACGTATATAATAATGTAATAATTCATATGTTTTCGTTTGTACTCTAATTTCAAATCAGTTATGTTTGGCGAAATACACCAGATGTTTCAATCGAGTGGCTGTTTCGAGTGTCTGGTTATTCCAGTCTACATACACCGTTTGATTTGGTGCAATTGTCTAGCCTTGTTCTCCGAGTCTCTTGCTAGAACTAGGGCTGAAACACATTATGGTACACGATTCGCGTACCAATCGTAGAAATGTTTATTTTGTCTTAAATATTGGATATCAAAAGCCAATATTTGCCCGGTAAAATGACAACATCAGTGTTGATTTAAATTGGCAAATAATTTGTGTTTTGAATGCCGAAGACTTTGGACGATATTGAGTTAGAGATTTAGCTACTTTAAACTTAACAGAAAATACTTAGGATCAACTTGAAATCAAGGTATTGATGTGATAAAATGATTCACCAAGCTTGAACATTTTCCCTAAGTAAGAAGCAGAGTTATTGTGTCTAAAAGTTTCAACAAATCAAATTAGCCTAAGCTTGCAGAAAATACTGACTGTCAAACTCAGTGAAAACCATCACATAAAGAAAACATCAGTACCAAGTTAGATTTGTTCACTTATTGTGTCCCAAAAATTAACAGAAAGACGGACAAACCCATTATAATAGTACTCTGCTTTCTTCAAAAGGCAGAGAACAAAAAATTAAAACTCTAGATTGTTCATTTTTCTCACTATATGGAAAACATTGATTTCAAACTTTGGAGGCTTGAGCTTATACTAACTATATCATATAACAACCTATGGTATAATGATATTATTATGTTGGAAATGTTAGTTACAATTTGTGACTAAGCAGTCTTATAATAAGACAAATTACAAATAGTTAAAGTGAAGTTAAATCTGACACTTTCTCTCTTGCAGAATATAAAACAGCCAATTGAAAGTATTCAAGAAATTCTTTGATCTAGTATTAGGCCAAACCAATTTAATTTTTAGTTATTCTGGCCTTGGATAAATAAACAACCATGAATCAAAAAGGTTTTATTTAGAATTTCAAAACATAAAAATGTGCTCTTGAAAACCAAAAGTTCAAATAATAAAGATCTGGGCACTGTTTCTCGAAATCTTAACTGAGATAAAGTCCAAATTCTAGTAGATACTTCAATTTTGATTGGCGAAGCACTAAAATCAATCTAATATTACTAAAATTTGGAAAGCTAAATTAAAATAAGAGTTGATGCTGGACTATATGTCTTATAAGACTTAACAGTCAAGAATAGGCAAGCCTGGAAATAAAGCACCTGTCACTGACAATGTCAGGCACAGTTTCAGGATTTGTCATGCACAAAACCTCTGGTACCTGTCATTTTGTCTGGCACTGATTTGTCTATTTTATTGATATTATTAATACATCTCTGGCACTAAGTTGAAAATGTCAGGTACTATTTCATTTATGCCTGACATTTTGTCAGGTACACCTAAAACCATTATTTCCAGGCCTGTGAATAGGCAAGCAAGGTTAGAATATAGGGCATAAATAAAAATGTGCAATAAAACTTAAAACCTTTTCCTCCAAAATTTAACAGCATGCTCAATCAAGAGTTTTGGCAGACAAAAGAAACACAAGCCAACAGTGAGGCTGATGTCCTCTGTCAAAATTCCAAAATAAATATATGACACATACTATTTAATCACACATTTATCGTTTTAAAAAGTATCGAGCAATCAAACTGAATATTTTTTCTTGATCTTAGCAGAAAATATTCACAATCGAACTCGGTCAGGGTTTTGAAGTACCTGATACTGAAACTATACACTAAGTTTTAGGACTCTCCAACAGAAAATCAAATGAAAATGCTTGGCTCTGCTTTGCTTTAGCAGAAAATGTTAATAACTGAACTCAAGAGTCAAGACATTCACCTAATGACTAACTACATCAAGTTATAACATTCTATCTCAATTAAAAGCCGAGTTGTTATGTTCCAAAGTCTTAAGTCTTGACCAATCAAATTGCTTATCGTTACTTAGCCTAAGAAGAAGAAAATTCTCATCATTGAACTCTGTCAAGGTATTGGAATAATGAATCCATACCCCGAGTCAAGGTACTGATCTCATGAAAGTATCCACAAAGTATCACCACTCTCACTCAATTAGAATCAACTTCATCGAGCTCCAAAGTCTTGTCTAATCAAATTGCTTATAGCTCTGCTTGCCCTGAGCAGAAAATGCTCATTACTGAACTTAGTTATGGTATTGATATAAGGAAATTACGCCAAGTTTAATGACTCTCAATTAATTAGAAACAAAGCTATTATGTCCTAAAGCATCAACAAATCAAATTGCTTATCTCTGCTCAGCCTAAGCAGAAAATGCATATCTTCGAACGCCATAAATACCAAGTTTGAACATTCTAGCTCAATTTGGAGTTATTGTGTCCCATAAAGTGTGACAAACAGACAGGCAGGCATAGAGACATGCGGATGGACAGACCCATTTTAATAATCCGCTGCTTTCTTTGAAAGGCGGGCGACAAAAAATCTACCAAGCAATTGATTTAGAGTTTAAACTGATAGAGTTTTGAATTACAATACAGTCCCACTACCTTTTGCCATAAAAGGTGAGCATGCACTTATGATTTTGCATAAAAAAAACTCTAAAAAAAAATCCAAAAAACCCTCTTTGGTATTTGCCATTGCCATACATGATACGCCCACATTTTGCAAGAGATTTGTTGGGAAATTTTGATTAGAAGTTTACGGATTCAATCTCAACCGTCATTAGGATGTAACAGTGATATACTCAAGCGGTTATAAACATGCATCTCAAGTTTCATCAAAATTGGATCAAAATTGTGACCTTTTGATTGTTCATAAACTTGATATACCATATTGTTTTACACTATTTGCATACACGGCCATTTTGTCAGGCAGCTTCACAAAACTTAAATTCAACCAACAAGGTTTTTTGTACAATAGAGGGCCATAATCCATGAAGGTACGGTCCAATACATTCCAATATCGAAAGGTACCAAGATCATTGGGAGATATACCTATATTTCAAGTTTCATCAAAAACGGATAAAAATTGTAACCTGTAGGGTTGTCAACAACTAAATTGTGGACGGACAAGGGCGATGACCTAATATGTCCTCATGAAAATGTGGCCACATAAAAATGTTTGATTAAACTCTTTGCTTTCAATAAATTGAACAAATTGAAAATAAAAACATACTTTGTTTCATCAACTACTTCTACTTCAGGTGGGGCTGTTATTGGGGTATTAGAATGTGCTGCATTAGGGTCATCTGGCACTAATTCACCATTTGTTGAACTAACCACCTGCAATAGCATCATATAAATCAATAACACTGGATCTTGTAAACAGAATAGTTGTAATGTCCTAATATTATTAAATTATAAATGACTACTTTCTAATGTTATCATAATGCACAGTGAAAGACAGTGAAGAAGATAAAAAAAATTCTAAGAAGCAATTCAAAAGAATGAGAAAAGTCTTGGTTGCATTAGCATAAAAATCTACATAATTCACCTACTATCAGACCGAAAATGCCTAGTTCACCAATTAAGTTAAAGATGCATAATGTAAGTAAGATTTAGCTAAGGAGCTGGCCGTTCTTGCGATAATAGTTCCAAAATTTCACAGTTTGAAATTTGACGTAGATTGTTTAATATTATAGAAATATTACTTGTTAATTGAAACTCAGCTTTGCTTATCCATTTTTAAATTACATGTAAATCATTATATGGCGATTGATTTTTATCCCTTTACATTTGTGCCATCTGATGTGAGCTGATTGTAGTCATGCCATGTGAATAAATGTCTAAATGATAATTTATATAACTTTTTAAGCCAAAATAAAAACCTGCAATACGCTGATGCAGCTCTTACATAATGCATCTTTAATAGTCTTAATAAGCCAAAGAATGGTTTATTTGAAATTCCTACCATACATACATGTATTAAATATCTAGACTGGTTACACTATTGGATTTTTTTCCAGGTTATCAAGGTGATCTTTAAATGATTGTAGAGACAATAGTTACTTTATACAGGTACAAATAGTGTATTGCCATGTGAACCATGTTCTTCTGTTTTTGATACTAAGATCAACCTAATCTATTTCCATTGTTTAAGGCATTCCAAGGTAATTAGTAGATTGAACCTTAAGGTGAGGTCAAGAATGATCCTTATATACTGAATCATTTGACAAAAAGAACACTGTGATGCTGAAACATATTCTTCAGCACTCTTGTATGCAATATCTAGACGTCCAATAAGCTACATGTACTTTTTTACTAAATGTACTTTGACGATTTTAGACTGGAATGCCTGAATGATTTAATTTAGTAACAACCCCACATCCAATAATCAATTCTCACAACCACACACCTTTAGATATTTATCTGTGATTATTTTATATATGGATTTTGATGATTACAAATCAAGGTTGAAAATCACCACACCATATGACAGATCTATGAACAATCACATGAATCCAACATATCAATTATGAGTTTAAAATCAGTAATATATATGCTCTATTCAATAGGTAACTTTTGTTGATGATAAAGGATCATTTTGAGCCGAATCAGTCACACATTCAAGATTGTATTACATTAGAATCTGTATGAGGAGCCACTCCTTCTCACGACATCGCCTTACAAGTTGCCACCATAAATTTCCTCTGTAAAAAATTCTGTGTTTCATCTCTTTAACATGGCCAGCGTTCACTATTTTAGTTATAAATCTATGAAAACATCGCCCATCTCAGACCTTTATCCAAATCTTACATAATGCAATGTTCTGATCATGGCTTCACATAACCCAGAATAATATTTGACACTAGGTGAATAGACTAAATGTTGTGTTAAAGTGGAGTATTGTCGTGATCATCTAGTGTCTATTTTCATCCCCTAAATATGAAAATGTGTAAGGCTTTTTTTTGATCAATGTATTTTCTTTAGAGAGAAAAAGGTAGGCTGTAGTATTAATGACATATTTATAGAATTTATGCCGGAGATTTGACTATCTGGGTCAAAGAATATGCAGCAACGGCAAAATTCACCGATGCATCAATGCGAGTACAGATGTTTGCTCCTGACCCATAAAATTTTACTCGATATCAGCAGTAAAAACCACTGAGAGGTCGCTACACTAGATGATAAAGAGGTCAGTCGTGAGAATTCTGTTGACTGGCTACTGAATACAGATTCTACCATAAAAATGTTTTTTTTTTACATGCTTTTCCATACACATAAAATAATCATAGATTATGTAATGCTAAATATCAAATTCTTGATGATTTATTACACATATCCTTATTTCGCAAACAAAAGATTTTTTTTTTAAATTTTGAATACCCTGTCTGGGTTAATCCATAGGATTTTCACAATTTCAAATTATCTGCTCTGACCTTGATCGTAGTTTGACTCTCTGAACCAATCATAAAACAATTTACAAACTAGTCGACTCTTTAGCCATGTTTGGTTACGTTCACAACAATATGGTGGTTTGTTGCAACACAATGAAATTTACTTTTCATCACCAGATGATTTATGGCCCATGGAATTGGTCGATAAAAATAGCACAATCATCAAGGGCAGATAACTTGTATACTAAGCCCCCCCCCCTCCAATGGATAAATACAGAGTGGAATAGAATGGAATAAGACCACTGGGGAAGCCAAAGATGTGATCATTACTGACAGATGTCAAGAATATAATTTCACATTTACTTATTAGGCATGTATGTCTAAATTAGATCTTTCGATCCAGGTATTCACTTCAGAAATTCGAGTAGACACTTTTAATTCAAAATGTATCACCGTTATGTAAGTCAGTGTTTTTTGAGTATATTACCTCTGCAGATTTCGCAGGTTCTGACATAAATTCCACATTGAAACTTTGTTTGCTAATAAGGCTATGATGAACATCATCACCAATCACCAATGAGTTATGAGTACATGTTATAATGATATTAGTACTAGTAGTAAGAAACAAGAAAAATGGTTAACATTTAACAAAAGATCAGAGAAATGATGCAATTTTTGTTAATTAATGAATTAAATGAATTAAATAATTAGGTTCATGAAAGCAGGGAGGAAGAAAAAGAGTTGGAAATGGCAGAGATCAATTACCCAAGGGAAATCTAGGGGAATTAAAATTTTAAGATAGAAATTTCATCCACATACTAATGATTCTCATTAACTTCAAATTTTAACATAATTTTCCCAAATGAGCAGTGTTCGACATGGCATAAGTGCAGAGGCCAAAAGCTGTCTGTAAGGTTGTCAGGCAACAAAACATTTACCCACAGTATATACATCGTCCTAGCAGTCCACAAATGCTGTCACATATTCATTCTGATGTAGGTGATAAGGGTAATTAAAAGGTACTAAAAACTGAATAAGAGTAACAACCCATAAAGTAATAATAAGAAACAATTCTTCCAGTTCTTCCTAGTGATAACATTTATTATACAAATAAAGTGTTGGTAGTCATAGCCATATAACTTTAGCTTCTTCAGTTACCGTATTGGAAATGGTCTTTTTTTAAAAGGTGATCAAAGGCAATAATTCCAAAAGCCATTATTGGCTTCTTTAACTCATGAACATACAGAGTATGTGAAAATTTCAAGTCAATCAGATGACAACCTTTTCAAAAAGTCAGGGTTCACAATTCCGGAAGTCCTTAAAAATCAATAGGGCATATTGAAACTGTCAGTTATGATATTAATATGACAAATTATCTAATATCTGGGCAACATTTGGCAGAAGCTGGAACAAAGAACACATTTCGCTCAAACTGAGGAAATATAGACATATATACCCATATTTATCTTTTGTAAAGCAGCTTCAAGCAATTAGGCATAGCCCAAAAGAAAAGGCTCAAGGTTGTACTTTAGTTATGGTTACCGGGTCATGAAAATATAAACCAAGTTTAATAACTCTCACTCAATTATAACTAAAGTTATCATCTCCCAAAGCATTGACCAATCAATTTCTTGTATCTCTGCCTAGCCTTAGCAGAAAATATTACTTATAGAATTATATTAAGACCTTAAACTAATGAGTATATACAACAACTACTTTAAACATAAAAGTAAAGTTATTGTCTTCCAGTCTTTATCCCTCAAATAGCTTTTTCTTTTTACTTAGCCAAAGCAGAAATATTCATTACTCAATAAGAATGAGATTTATCTTGTTCAAAAGTCTCAAGCAATCAAATGGCATGTATAGTTGGCGGAAAACCTTAGTGGAAAATAGTCATCAAACTTTGTTAATAGTAACACCAAGTTGAACATTCTACCTCGATCATGAGGAGGCCAAGCAGAAAATGTTCATCATCAATTAGCAAGCTTAGTCAATGTATTGATATTATGAAACTATACACAAAGCTTTGAAACTCGCACAGTATTAAAATCAGAGTTATTGGGGTCCAAAGTCTTGACAAATCAAATTGTTTATTATTAATAATATTAACCCGCTTAACCTGACCAGAAAATGTGCATTATCGGACTGAGGACATTTTTATGCTCACAACTTTGTTTTGAAAAAAGGGTGATGAGCACAGATACCGCAAGCCAGCTGAACCTTTTTCAACTCCCCGGTTTTGATTGCATAATGAAGAAAAAAAAAACCAATGATAAATCTTAGATTATTAATTATGGTATTACTATTAGAATGTTGAATGCAACTATTTTTGTATGACTACTAAATTCATTTTTTATTTGTAGTTGGTACATTAGTGCGACAATACATGTATTCTACATGCATGTACAAGTGACTTTATACATCATAACATAAATTCCATGTTTGAGGATTTTTTCTATTGTTTGTAAGGGACTCTGCACTGACCAGTTACTGAGGACACTTCCAGACTAAGGTTTTTGAAAATTAGTGTCGAACACTGCTAATGAGACCATTAAAATACATGTCCTCAAAAAATGCAATGTTTCATGTACAATAAGCAGAGTTATTGGGGTAGAATTTTAAGTAATAACATAAGCATTTCAATAAAGTTCACTTCATAATTACTATTAGTACAATATATTATTAGAAGACATAGAAGTTCGTACCTGTACTGAACCCCCATGCCTATTTGAGGCTAGGTTAGCACCCAGAAAATTATCAGAGAGACGCGGTTGTTCTCCCCACGCATGCCCCCGTGTATTGCCACTCGACTGAAAGGCAAATTAGTGATGTTAGATAGACACAGCAGAGTGGTAATTTTCTTACATTTCAATATAACAATCATATACATATTTATAAAATACTTCATTTTGACAATTTTACTAAAATTACATATTATCAATTAATTCATTTTTCTTACTAATCTTATTAAGTGTAGCAAAACACACAAAGCTGGCACTTAAAAATGACAGTCTTAAGCACTATTTTACAAGAAGCTCACACAAGCAATGTAGTCTTGGCATCTAACATAAAATTCCATACACTAATATTAATCTACACATTCAGTGCACATTCAAAAATCATGTCTCTATGCTACTAAAAAAAATAACGAAATAGAAGTGGAATAAAATAAATAATAAAAAATCTGTTTCATTCGGTGTAAAAACAAAAAAATTCAGATGCAGAAGAAGCTACCTTATCAAAAGCATGAACCATACAAAAACAGGCATACAAGAAAGACAGTTTAACCTATATAAAGATAGTTTAACCTACAACAATGTCTCCCCTATTAATCCTTTGACATTATACCGAATACACTGCATGATCAATGAACAAAGTCATTATCATAAATTTAATTTAATAATAATTTGGTTTTGTTTTTTTATGATAAAATTAAGTTCTAAAGAATGAGAAATGACATGTTTTAATTTATTATCTATTTCCCTAAACTCTTTTATAGAAAAAGGTTGGGGGTAAAGGCTGGGTTTGAATGAATAAATAAATACTGATGTATAAAGAATGAATGGAATACTGTTAAGATGAGAGAAAAACAGTAGAAAGGCCATAAATATTTATAAATATTACAATGATGATTATATGATTGTAGTTAATCAATTACACTGCAGTATGTGATTCTGTATTTTACAGCTATGATGAGTATCATGCATAAAACAGTGTATCATTAAGTGTTTGAAAGATAAATGTCAAGCAAACTAAACATGGCATGGACATAACAATACATTTAAGAGAAACAAAATAAAACGTAACATAAAACAGCAAACCAATCAAATTTATCAGATATGATTATGAAGATAGTCAAACTGATATAAGAATTAGATTAATGTTTAATGAAACAATTAATTGCTGTGAAACTATGAAAACATATTCTTATTCTAGAGCAAGTGTGGAATTACCTACCCGGTTCATGCCTGTATCATGTCTTATTCGAGTATGATCTCTCTGTGGTGAGGGTCCAGTCGTATCAGCACTGATTGAAACGGGCGTAGCCTTACAAGTAAAAAAATAATAGACAAAACAAGCCAACAGTGAGGCTGATGTCCCCCACCTAAATCCCAAAATTAAAAGATGACATCAATTAATCACTTGCATATTTATCTTATTATAAAGCATGGAGCAATCAAATTACTTATCTTTTCTTAGCTAGCACAGTAAATGCTCATGATCAAAATTAGTCAAATATTGATGAAGTGAAACTGTACACCAAGTTTTCATCAGTCAGTTCTCACCAAAGAAGAATCAAAGTTATCATGCTCCAAAGTCTATACCAATCAAGTCGCTTATCTCCATCAAAACGGGAAATGCTCAAATCAAAATTAGTAACGGACAAACAGTATTGATGTAGTGAAACTATTCACCAAAGAAGAATCAAAGTTATCATGTGCCTAAGTCTCAACTATTCAAATTTCTTATTTCTGCATTGCATAAAATCAAAAGCATCAAACTCAGTCAAAACTTTCTAGCTTAATCAGAATCAGAGTTATTATATTTTGACCAATCAAAGCGTTTATTGCTACTTAGACCAAGCAGAAAATGCTCATAATCAAACTTTGTTGATGTAAAATCAGATGCTAATCCCTCTTCTGAGTATGAGCAGAAAATGCATATGATCGATATTAGTCAAGACATTTATATAATGAAACTATACAAGTTTCACCAATCTCACTTAATAACATTCAAAGTCACTGTGTTCGAAAGAATTATTCAATCATCCAACTCAGTCTTGAGATATTCACATGATAAATATCAAGACCAAATTTGGACATTCTACCTCAATTAGAAGGTTCATTCTACCCCAATTAGAAGAGTTATTGTCCCACAATTAGAAGAGTTATTGTGCCAAAAGTTTGATGGACAGACAAACCCATTTTAGTAGTTCCCCAATTCCTTCAAAAGGCAGAGGACAAAAAAAAAAAAAAAAAAATGTGATAAGGTAAGTAAGTTTTTCCAAAATTCTATTATACTCCATGAAGAGAATATTCCTCTTTATGTAATTAATCATGAATCAGAAATTATCTCCCTTTGCATACTGATCAGTCATTATGACTATCTTCTTCAAAAAAATTTAAACAAATTTTATCTAAATCTAATGCTGTAACAATGTATTATGATCATAATGAAAAACATGATGGGGACTACCACATACACTTAACTTCAAAAATTAAGATTAAGGACTATAGTATTAGCTGATATGTCTTCCAAAAGAAGAAATTAAAAAAGTTTGGAATTCAGGACTAAGGCTAAATTCTAAGGCAGTGATAACAGCAAAATACTAAAGCACAGTGACAACATAAATTGAAAATAATAATCTTTGGCCGTATTCTTAAAATTAGACTACTTGCTACGTGTTGCTTTTTGGGGCTTTTTTAAAAGCAATATGATCAATATAAACATTTTTTAGAATAGGACAATATAAATTAAATAATTTATCAGATCTATAGTGCTGAGGAAATTTGACTTCTGCTGTTTCACTTGATACTCAAAATAAACATAACCCACCACTTGTCTTCCCACCCAATCAAATAGCCAATCACAGTCATAATTCATCTTCTCCATTAAATCGGTGAAAAGTTTGCGCAGATAGTCATAATCAGGCGTCTCAAAAAAGTCCAACCGTCGTACATATCTCAAATATGTTGCTAATTCTTCTGCAAAGGAACAAAGACAAGTATAGTTTGCCAGGCAACAAAACATATGCCCACAGCAGCTGAATCGTTCAAACAGTTTACAAGGGTTGTTGAATATTTATTCTTTTGTACGAAACCAGAACTATTATAAGACAAGACGAGGTTGAACATGGGCCATAAACTCTAGAAGTTAGCAACAGATATTGCTGAAATTCAATGGGCTTTTTCTTTTTAATCATGTTAATAATACATATAAATAATACAGATCGGACAATAACTTTTGTCGTTCACAAGGGGATTCAAAGGGAAGCTAAGGCTACACCTCTAGAAATCAGCAACAGAAATTGCTGAAATTCAATAGGCTTTTTACTTTTGCTCATGTTAATAATGGATATAACTTTTGTCGTGAACATTAAGAACAAAAAGGTTAAACAAAGTAAAACAAGGACTATAACTCTATAAGTAATCAACGGAAATTGCTGAAATTCAATAGGATGCATTTTGATAATTTAAACAATGCATATCAATTTCATACAGATCGGATGATAACTTTTGTTATCACAAGGGTCAACAAAGTGAAATAAGCGCAATAGCAAAAATTCTTTCAATCTAATAGGCTTCTTTATTTTACTGATCTGGATACATTTCATATAGATCCGTTGATAATCATGTTGATAAAATCTTCAAAGGATCATAACTCTAGAAATTATATACAGAAATTGTTGAAATTCAATAAGAAAGAGTCTTTGTTAACTGATAAATGTTAAACAGATCAGATGATAAATCATTTGATAGAGCGTTTGCAAGTTTTAACTAACATATGGTTTAATTTTATTTCAATAATTTGCTTGCGAGAAGGGGTCTTTAGCAGTGGGAGGAAACCGGAGTGCCCGGAGGAAACCCACAAGGTTGAGAAGGTGCCCCTATCTCCATGCCACATACGCTCACACCAGGGATCGAACACACCTGCAAGCCAGAGGTGACCGGCCAGCTAGAGGTCGAAGTGCGGCACTCTAGATCACTAGGCCCACCCCCCAAAACTCTAGAAGTTGTAAATGGTAATTGCTGAAATTCAATAGGCTTGTTAACTTGTTCATTTTACTAATCTCAATAATGCATCCAGATCAAATGATAACTCATGTCAATACAGCATTCAAAAGGTTCAATCAAGGGCCATCACTGTAGAAGTTATAAATGGAAATTGCTGAAATTTAATAGACTTCAATAACACTGACATAAGTACAGACAGGGGTGACGGCAATATACGACATTTTCACATGGGCCTGTAAAAAATAACTCTTGATAAAATCAATCATGCAAATAATCAATTACATAAAAATTATGGTCTTTGTGCAAAAATATGTTTCATGACTGTAGCCAATACCAATATGAATATTTTTTTCAATTAATTAATGTCTATCATCACAAACCACGTATCTCAGTGACCATATCAAGTGGAAAATGATGAAAAACTAAATTTGAAGGAAATGTATTGATAAGTACAGGCATACACGTACTACATTTTTTGACCAGTGTATCTGGAATATATCTATATCTATAAGTACAGGCTGCAGCCATACTAGACTTTTTAATTCTGTTAATAATTGTGAAATGTAATTGAAACTTAATATATGTTTTAAAAGATATTTAAAAAAATTTATTTCCCATAGAATTGTTGATTCTGTGCTACTAAATCGGAATAAAATCATTCTTTTAAAATGATTTCACCAATATTTGTACCTGGAAAGTTTTCACTTAAAACTTCAATTGGAGTTGCCCGTTTTGTATCACCTATCTTTTGATATCTTTCTTTAAGTGTGTCGGCTTTTAGACCTTGCCATGGTAAACTTCCACGTAAAAAATACATAAACATGTGGCCTAATGCTTCTAAATCATCCCTTCGACTTTGTTCTGAAACAAAAAAGGATAACAAAAAGATATACCGAAATTCATTTCTCAATAGAGGGGAAAACAAGCTAACAATCCCAAAATAAATAGATGACATTCATTCACCATTTAACCATTTAGTGTTTTATGAAGTATCTAGCAATCAAATTATTTATCACTTTGCTTAAATAAACTGTCATGTGGAAAAAAATTTGTCCCATGTTTTAGTATACGCCATTTAAAATGGCAGGAAAATGGTTGGGAAATTCCATGCTTCTATTTTGCTGACATGTCAAATATGTCTTCCAGTTTTAGTGCTGTTACCAATTTGCCCGAATGTCTGTCCACTTGCAACATTATTGCACATGTAAATTTATCTTAAATTCTTAATATTTTGCTTTGTCATATAAAAAATCTCAGCAACTACCTCACCTTAACTTGAGTGCTAATGTTACTCATTTGCCTAAATGTCTGTCCATGTGTAACTTATTTTAAAATTAAAATCAATTTCTAAATCATATCATATCCCATGAAACTTCAATTTTAGATAATGTTTTACTTCATTAAAATTTTGAAAAAAAAAAATATCAATATATATAAGCAATGGTTAATATTGGAAAAGAAAAGAAATTTGCCATGCATCTGTCTAATGTACAAAAACTGATTTTGTAAGAAGAATAGGAATGTCATAATGCAGATGGGACCATATATCATCACATTCAATGTATACATGAAACATGTCAGTAATTACAGTAAATTGGATATTCTGAATATTGCTTTACATCATACAGATTTAGATATCAATTGGTGGACTGCATGTTGAAATGTTTGCCATGAACAAGGAAAACAAATAGATGTATAGAATTTGGAGTGTTGTTATTTAGATAAAACCACTTAATCGACATATCCAGTGTAGTATGTCAGGATATATCTATACTATAACAGTGATAGATAACAGAATGACATCAAACCGTAAATAAAAATGTCAGACGAGGGTTTAAATTTTTAATAATATATTATTGGTAACACATTGAACGAAACTGGAATCATGTCAAAAATACCACACAATTACCTTTTCCTAAATGTGTGTTTATACTCATATATCTGGCAGTGCCCGTCAAACTTTTATGTTCCCGATATGGTATGTGTTTATTGGTTTCAGGATCAATATATTCTTTGGCCAAACCAAAATCTATGATATGAGTGATATGCTGTTTTTTAGTCGATTGCCTTCCTATAAGAAAGTTTTCAGGTTTAACATCACGGTAAATGAGGTGTTTCGAATGTACATACTCCATTCTGGAAATCTATAAAATAGAAAACATTAAAGCCATTAATTCCATGTAACAAATAAAAACATTAATACCATCTGCTGATCAATACCATCAGCTTTTTTAAATCAACATCAAGATTTCATATCATTAATTCAGATTTTGCTATAAATCAACTACATGTAGTGTGGTATTGATCAATTATAATAGTCAAAAATAGGTTGCCAGGCAACGAAACATACGCCCACCAGTTGCTAAATCGTCTGGGCAGTCAACAAGAGTTGTTGTATATTAAGTAATTATCAGAAAATCATTAGAATTTGTTTGGTTCTTATAAAGTTCTGCCCCATGCTAACGTTTATATATACGAAACATATAATATTATGGATTTAGCTGTTCAATTATCAAAATTCAATGAAAATCAAACTCAACCATCATTAATGTGTAACAGGGATATAGTCAAACATTTGTAATTCGGAATAAAATTGTGACCTCCATAGGGTCCACAAGGTAAAAAACATGATTTTTCGTACAATCAGGGTCCATAATTCATGAAGTTATGGTCCAATGTGATCTTTGGGTTATAAACTTACATTTCGAATTTCATCAAAATCGGATTAAAATTGTGACCTCTACAGGGTCCACAACCTTGATATATCATATTTTTACACTATTCATGTATTAGCGACAGCCATTTTGTCCAGAAGTTTTGGTCCGATTTTTACGAAATTCGACCTCAACCTTCGTTACAGTGAAACGGTGATATAAATAAACGTTTTTTAAAATCAGATAATAGTTGTGACCTCCAGAGGGACCACAAGCTAAAAAGGGGATTTTTAGTACAATCAGGGGCCATAATTCAGGAAGTTACAATTCCATATGCGCAAATATCGAAAGGAACCAAGATCTTTGGATTATAAACATGCATTTAATGTCTCATAAAAATGAGATTAAAATTGTGACCTCTACAGGGTCTACAACCTTGATATACCATATCAGGGCCTTTTTGTCCACCCGTTTTGGTCCGACTTCCACGAAATTCAAACTCACCCTTCATTATGGTGAAACAGTGATATAATCAAACGTTATTTAAAATCTGTTAATAATTGTGACCTCCAAAGGAACCACAAGCTAAAAGATAGGTTGCCAGGCAACGAAACATACACCCACGAATTTATGACGTTATTGAAATTGTTGGATTAGTTTGGGCAATAAACTCGTCAATATTTTGATTACTTTTACAGGTTTTTTCCTAAAATTTTGCGCGAGCAACGAACAGCTCGCGTAAATCTACCTTTACGCGAGCACAGCGCGAGCGCGAGCAACTGCTCGCGTCTCGTGGCAAGCCCTGCACGGCAGCTAAATCGTCCGGGCAGTCAACAAGAGTTGTCGCATATTTTTACTTTTTTCGGTAATGAAACATTTATAATACACTAAAATCTGATTAAGAGTAACAACTCATTATGTAATTATCAGAAAATCATTAGAATTTCTATGCTTTTTATAAAGTTTTGCCCCACACTAACAATTAGTTTAGGAAACATTTAATATGATGGATTTAGCTGTTTAGTTATCAAAATTCATTGAAAATCAAAATATTTGTTCATTTCAACACCTTAAACTCTGTGTATCAATCTGAAGTCAATCGCATATTAAGTTTGGCCTCTAGAGTATCCACAAGATTTTTTGAAGTGATCAAGGGCCATAACTCTGGCACTATTATCGGAAATCAATAGGATTCTTCATCTCATGACCTTAAACACTGTGTATAAATTTGAAGTCAATCGGATATTAACTTTGGCCTCTAGAGCACCCACAAGATTTTCTGAAGTGATAAAGGGCCATAACTCTGGCACTAATTATCGGAAATCGCTGAAAATCAATTGGCTTCTTCGTCTTATGACCTTAAACACTGTGTATGAATTTGAAGTCAATCGAATATTAACTTTGGCCTCTAGAGCACCCACAAGATTTTTTGAAGTGATCAAAGGACATAACTCTGGCACTAATTATCGGAAATCGATGAAAATCAATAGGCTTCTTTGTCTTATGACCTTAAACACTGTGTATAAATTTAAAGTCAATCGGATATTAACTTTGGGCTTTAGAGCGTCCACAATTGCTTGTGGACGCCGGACAGACGAGAGCGACGACAATATTTTATATACGATCACATTTCAATGTGGGCGTATAAAAATGGCGATTTTCGAACAATCAGGGGCCATAATTCAGGAAGTTTTGATCAGATATGTGCAAATATGCAATGGAACCAAGATCTTTAGGTAATAAACATATAGTTCAAGTTTCATCAACATCGGTTCAAAATTGTGACCTCTACAACCTTGATATAATATATTTTCACACTAATGGCTAACAAACGGCAACCATTTTGTCAGTCAATTTTGGTCCGATTTTAATGAAATGTGGGCGTATAAAAAATATACATGAATTTATGGAGAGGGACGACATGAAATGGGATTTAATGAAGTCCATGTGTGCTACAAGCTACATCTATAGTATGAGGGAATGTGTGCGATAAAGGAAGTTTTGCCCCTACAGCACCATTTCTGCGTACTCTTTGTCAAGATTGATTATAATAATCATAATCTGAGAATATACATAATCAAATAATGGTACTGTTAAAGCCAAACTATTTGCTTTAACATATTGGATATGATTATGAATGGCTATATTATATAAAGACTACAGTATATAGATTTAGAAATGTGAAAAAGTAGAAATAAGTCAGATCAATATATGGGTGAGAATAAAGAGCAGTTATGATGGATGAGAGAGAACATATCAATACATGTACATAAATCTATGTAAACTTAATTATCTTCTATCTAAAGAGTTAGGATTGCCAGTGATTGCTGGATATGGCCATCTCTATAACATTATCACACCACACAATAATTTGACATAGTTCAATGTTTGTTTTATCCTCTCATCATTTTATTTGATTTATCACAAGTACAACGCTAATGTTCATCACTGTGACTTTCAGCATAAAATTGAATTTATCAAGGTCAACAAGAATTTGTTTCTTAACTCAAAAATATAAAAAAGATAATTGCCTCGTATGGAAGCGAGTAAAAACATTTTAAAAAGAAGCAAGAATGTCTGAACATGTACATGTAGTTAATTTACTTCAGAACAAAACGTTATTGACATGCTTGAGTATATGTTGTAGTATATTATACAATAATGTTGCCTGTTATGTCCTATAATGTTTGCCATCTGAGGTCTCTAAAAACCACCTGAGAGGACTTCAAATTAAAAAAAATTATAGAAGGACAAAAACAATGATCATACTGTAAAGATGATTTTTTATAAAATTCAATTACTTCCCAGTCACTTCTTCATATAAATACTTTACTTACCAGCTGAATGGCTAGCATGAGGACAGTTTTTAATGAGAATTTTCTGTCACAGAGGTCGAAAAGGTCCTCTAGACTAGGACCCAGCAGTTCAAGGACTAGAGCATTGTATTTCCCACATGGTCCAAAATAATACACCTGCGGCACACCTTCTGTAATATCAAAAACAAACAATGTGTAAGTTTAAGTACAGAACACAGTTCCTTAAACAAATTCATGAGCTTGTTTCATCAAGCTTTTACCATAAATAAACAATAAAGAGAAGAAAAAGTTTCCATTTGACAGTCCCATTTGACATGTAAAAAGAAGTTCATGTACTTGCAGGACATGGTGTGGGGACTAACCCCTTAATACACACTTCTAAACTTAAGGTCATTAGTATTTATTGTAAAGTATATGGGCAGTATATTTTCTTTACCAATATGGTCATAATAATCAGGAGTCAGGACACAGATATATGCACAACACAATAATAACATGGCTAGTTCTGATTGTCTACGGAAATGAGACAAGAACATGTAGCAATTATATTTGGAATGTGTTTAACCAGTTCTATCACATACATGTACATGCACATGATAATGACTGACATCAATATTGTACATGTACATGTTGGATAATGTTGATGACTCATTCAGAATAGTTGACTGAAATCAAAGATGTTAGATTGCAATAAACCAGATGATGACTTGCAATTATTGGTATATTTTTTGTTTGGTCTACTAGTGATCCTTAGTTTAGCAAACATGTAGACTATACATGTACATGAAAGTGTTAAAATCATTGAACAGATCACTGTGCAAACAATGTGGTTTATTTTATACATATAATCCTCTCCTATTATTTAATGGGTGTAATTGTAAAAAAAAAATGAATTTAATTTAATAGTAATAGGGAGATGAGATAACTGAAAAAGTTCTCTCCTTAGACTCGGTGACTATGTTCAGAGGTAAACAGTATTCATAATCTGCAATGGATAACAACATTCAGTATTTAAAGGAGATTTTCTAGACAGTTCTCTAAATCTAATCTATAAATAAACCTGATCTTTTATTATATTATTATGGGTTTACTTTTATTATTATATTCATTATTTTTAATACTCTTCATATTTCGAGAATCAATAAAATAGTCACCGTTATATCTTCACTGACAATACTGACAATAGTTAATAATTGTCATTGTTTGCATTTTTAACATGCTATAATATAGTACTATATAACATCAGGAAGTAAGTATGTATATATTCTATCTGCCCAATTACCAATACTATAGTCCTATCATTGCTTTTCTTCCTCATTGTGATTATATGTAATTGTACTAACTTTTCAATATCCATTTCCCTTTAAATTATATTACATTTCTAACTGTAACTGATGTTTACTTCCCATGTTGAACTAAAACAATTCCACCAGTAGATATGTGTTCTTTATTCTAACTTTCTGTCAGATTATACCACAAAAGCAAACAATTTGTGGAAGATGTATAAATTATAATAACAATTTTATTCTCAATCAGACAGAAGGACTTGTGCTTAGAACTGATCATTGGCTCAAAAATGTTAAAGTGCCAATCCCGATAACTTTTTGGGGAATAAAACTGCTTAATTTTGTGTTAAAGTCTTTAAAATCCATAACCTAAGGCCCACCTACTAACCCGATATTTGTGATACGCTTGTAAATAACTTAAAACTGACAGTCTTCATCTGGAAATGGAGTACGTTTTATTATACAGTATCTGTATAAAACCAGAATTTTTTCTATAAAAATAATATGTAGGTGAAATTTACCTTTTGTTATCAAGTACAGGGCATGGGTCATTCACTGTATAGATCTCTCAAGAAACATTAATCGATTATCAGGTCACCCAATCAAAAAATTGACCCGAAATCTTAAAAGGGTTACGTGCCCGGATAAGCAGTGTTGACGTTCACGTCCAAGCGACTCAATATTTTGAGCTGAAATTTTGGGACAAGGTAAATACACCATGCCACTATATTTTGGTCCATAAATTTCATACATACTCGGACTTTAATTTTTGAGACTCTGTTCTTATCGGGATTGTCCCTTTAACACAGTCTGCTTTTACAGGCTGTATTTATATGTCATGTATGTACATGTATGTATGAGAACTTCTGAAATAGAAGCCTACATGTAAGCACCTGTTAAGAGAATTATCATTGTTTTACATGTAATTATGGTAGATAGAAACATCAATGATGTTAATTGTTTTGGCACCTTAAATTCCAGATTTTGAATTAGAGATAGCAAATGTCTCAACATAATTTTGAAAGATAGTTTACTACTACTAGTACTAGACAAACGAAACAAAAGACCTACCACTGCTACATGTATCACAAATTCTAACAGCAATTCATTGAACAAAATGTTAATCAGTAATTTATCTGTATCAATCTATATAAATAAAATCAAAAATGCTTCTGTATGTGTGTGTGTGTACATTCAACCCCAAAACCCGTGAATGTTTCACTCGTTCAAATTGGACTCCCAGACTACTTTTGGAATATGGGCAAATTGGGTTCTTGTCGAATTTTGGGCAATGTCTGGTATCCTGCTAGTCTACATCAATTCCAATTCGTTAAGTAGGCCTACAGATGGAAGTTTTCTTACATGAATGCGCGAAAGCATTGTGTATAAAGAGAATGAAAAGTCCAGAGAGGTTTCACAAAGAGATCAAGGCTGATATTAATTCTTAGTCTTAACGAAAATATCTGAATTTTGTTGAAAATCAAAAGGCTTCTGGGTTCATGAATTCCATAAACCCACCTGAAAACTTCAAATACTACATGTATTTCTATACTTGTACAACCACTATTTTACATATATATATTAAGTTACTGTAGGCATCAGATATCGTTTTTATAACAAAGTTACAGAAAAGACAAGAGGGATTACAGACTGACTGACAGTAAAAGTCATTGACAAAGTAGGAGATTTCCTGATCTATTTATTATGGTACAATATGCATCCCACTTTATCATAAAAAGTTGATCGATATTTATTGTACACGGAATGTCTCTTTAATGTGACAAATACATCATTATGGGCTCAGTTCCTACCATCCTCATGATATATTTTTAATGACAAGTGTAATATTTTGATCATGGTGACATCTCTACGTACTATAAATACTACCATATAATTAACAAATCCTATAAAAGAATCTTTTGTTCTACATGTACTGGTAGAATACTGTAGTTACTGGTTGTTTTATCTCTAGATATTAATCTCTACTTAATACAACCTACAGTATAAATACATGTTGACTTGTGTAATTATACTATTAAAATCAACCATACCTGACTATAGTTAACTACTACATGTAAAGGATAATCTAATTATGACACTATGTAAATAGCTTGGACATAATGTATTGATTTATATTCTAGCTCTTTATCTTGTTACTTTTTACATATATTAATACTACAAATCACAGTGGCATGAAATTTTATGTCAAAACTCTTTTACAGCTTTCAACAAGATACATAATCAAAGTTATTCATTTTTATAAGCCATCAAAATGATAGAAATCACACATCATTTATATCAACTAACATAAGTTTCGGTGTAAGCAATCACTTTTAGCATCATTCATAAATGTATTCAAGCAAAAATGTTTTGTACAGTTACCGTTTATTTATTTATGATGTCATAATAAAAAGAAAATGTTACACGTATAACAGACATTAATTTCTACATGTTACTTCTTTTTCAGTTTATTTCATTAATTATAAATTTTCACATAAAATAAAATAGAAATATATTGCGTTATTTGCGTATATCAAGTCTAGCACAAGTACATGTAATTACAATGTTTTACCTGTAAAAGATTGCACTGAGATAAATTTGGGATGAATACTTTGATGTGAATTTGATTGCAAGTAATAAAATATGTTAACTAAAGGTCTCAAGCATATCCTCACAGGTTCTCAGAGAATGAAAGTTATACAGACTGATGTTATAAATACTTTCAAATTAAATGTATAAAGAATTACGTCAACATAAAAATGTCACTTTGATGATGATCCTATTCCTAATACAAGTGGAACAATTTCACTTTTTAGAATAATGTTTTATCAGCTCATTAAAAAGGCATTAACGTATGCAAGGTGTAGAGAAAGAGCTTGTTGTCCTGGTTGTAATTATTTTAAAAATAAAACAGATAAAGGAAAATGATCATATTGAAAATTTTTGCCAAATCACTTTATTCTGGGCTAAGTTATGAATGACTTCTTTTATCTGTGCCCCATTTCAGTGATATCTAACACTGAGTGGTCTGTAATCATTTTAATAGATAATTGAAATGAAATGGGGTTAACTGAGCTAATGAAGATGGGCATACACCATACTACGTACTATGAGACCAGGTCAAATGCCAAAGGATCTTTTACATGCACGCAATGTGTACACAGGACAGTGGTTTTTTTCGCACCATCGGACTAGACAGCTGTCACCGTCAGGCCCTGCACCACTGACAAGACTTACAGTAGGCCCGCTCCACCTCCAGGCTAGCCAGTCGATGTCTTATTCCCTTTTGATAGAGCCGGAGCAAATTATTGCATACATAGTCATATGTCAATGAAATCAACTAGTGACAGGTCAGGTACATGTAGTAGTAGTTGGTCAATGTCTAGAATGCAGTTTGCATGCCTGAACAAAAATCAACCAGCGACAGCTCAGGTAGTAGTTGGTCAATGCCTTGAAATGCAGCTTGCTTGCTAAATGAATGCTAAAATGCCCATTTGTACACATGAAGTTAAAGTCTACTAATTGAATTTTGTCAATAGAACTACAAGAAGATATCTGAAAACCAGTCTATTGGGGTACCGAAAACTTAGTTATAAAGAATTACGAGATAAACCATTTAACGGTTGCTGCTAATAGTACCCTATAACATTGTATTAGCTCAGAAATTGCATGTATGTTAGATATTAGCTAGGGATAAATGTAAAGGTTAAATTGTAGCAATTGAGAACTTGTAAGTTTGAATAGAGATAGTAAAATATAATGGGAGAAGAAGATGAGTGAGAGCCAATCAATATAGACATTCGCAAGACTTTATGTGATCACTTCCTTCTGATCAATACTTTCCAATCATATCAGTCTGTTTGTGATGGCTGTCTGCTTTACTAATCAAGACTTATCTCTTTAACTAGCAACATTTGCTGGTTTTTGTCACCATAGGAGAAAGCTGGAGGCAATATCCAAGTAAATGTCTTAGATCATAGACTGATATCTCTGTAACACTATTATCCAACTTCATGCAACATGTTTATTGTCTAAAGCATAGTAATATCCATTTAAATCTAGCTGTGTTTTTACAGGCCAAAAACCACCATAAATGCCAGCAAAAAAGATTTATTAAAAGTTTTATTTATTGTAACTCTCTGGATGAATCCCTAACAAATTTGTAATACATGTAGGTACATGTATATGTAGGCATTACTGTACATGTATTTCTCATTTTAGCACCGATTCTTTTTTATTGTCTTTGAATGAGAAAAGACTGACACTATTTACATGTCTGTAGTTCTGACAAAACCTGGAAAACAGCAACAACTGCCTTGGGGGGGTCAACATTATTAATAAGGACAGAATGTTCTATTTTTATCAGATTAATAGCTTATTCGCACAAGATGCCTTTTCGTAGTACACATGTGTGGACTATTCTATCAAACTATGAATTGTAATTTTTATTCTTGAGTTAAAAAAAAAAAGTAATTTGAACTTTGTACAACACAGCATGATAACTGACCTACATGTACATATATCTAATTTCTAAAATATAACTGGCTTGGTACTTGTACAAACCACATGTCAGTCTAGATATGACTGATATTGGAAAAAGTATTTTTGTTAAAGAAAAAGACATGCAAAATTTGTCATAATTGCTAGGAATGTGCCTACTACATATTTGATCTGTCTTCTGTTTGTTGTCACCATCACTTGATAGACTACCAGTTAATTCTTAGTAAGCAGACAATGAGATTATACTGGATGTTATATTGACCCACAGTTGTCAGTCCAGTATCAATTAAGTATGTAATGATTTCACAATGATATAAAAGTACATATTATTAATTGATTACTATATAATAACTATTATTAAATAGCTTGATAATATAAGTAATTTTAATTAAAGTCACATGCTTATATTCCACAGGTTGTAGATACTTGTTTCAATGTACTAAATAGTGAGTTGCAGGCTGTCTACAGTTCAAGGAACACTTTTTATTTATTTCAACTGACTACATGTATGTGCATAAGCAGAATTATTTCATTTCAGATCAGAATAGAATTTGTCGCCAACTAGCCAAATGGCTTAGAGTCAGAAATTAGGAATATTTATTTCACAAGATAAAAAGGTATGCTTACTTACCCCTGTAAAGTGGATACCCAAATTTAATAAAGTTAAGATGTTCATAACCATTGCCATTAATATAGTAGTGAGCAGTTACATATTTTATATGTGACAATGTGAAAATGGTAGCTAAATGAATTAATGGTTGTAATTATTACCAACTTTATATCAATTAGGAGATAAACACTACCTATTAGGAATACGTACAGATGTTCCTGAAAGGAAATCTGAATATAAACAATAATCAATCACCAAAGAAATGGTTGTTTGTCCAGATAAATAATTGCTTAGATACATGTATGTCTTTCTGGAATATACTTTTTTAGCATCCACATACATGTAATCATGTCATTCATGTGCACAAGAAATTTTATGTACAAAAAAGATTTCTATTTGTACTTTTTAAAAATCCTCAATACATTGGCTATCATTAGTTTTGTAATATTGTAATGGCCATTCTGGTCTAAATTTTCATTGCTACGTGTATGAATAGTCTTTTGTGAAACAATGATATCAGAAATGCTTTGTCATGCTTTGTCGCTGTTTTTTTTTAGTACCATAATATGATTGTCAGACAATCTACATTATGTTCAATTGTAAACAGATACATGTACATGCTCCAAGTCCCCCTACCAAAACAAAGACTTCTACTTAATTTACCGGTAAGTGATTAGAGCTTACTCCTTTAATTTATGTTAAAAAACATTGTTTATTTAAAAATCCATGAGACTGCTCCTTTAAATCAGGCCTATTGAAAACTTAATCATGTAAACTTCTCTTCATAAATGGAAAGTAGAAATGTTTCAATCAAGACAGCAAGTCATTTTTTTTTTTCTTATGAGACAAGACATTATCAGTCTTTCATAAAAAAACTTAAGATTAATCTACATGTAAGTGCATTTATATTACATGTTAATCAGTAAACTTCAAAAATAGAAGCCAGCAAGTTGAATTACGTGATTTCACTATGGATGTCAAGACATGATGTTGAAAATAAAGAAAATTCTTGACAGGTCTTTTATTCTTTTCTTAGTCTTAATCATTTATTCCAATTGAATTTAAGCTCGACTGCGTCTATAACATGCTTTATACCGCCTCTACCATTCAATCATTCATTTATAACACTGACTGATTACTGAAAGTCAACTTGAAAATAGAGCTTCAACATTAATAAACATTCTGGCAAAGAAATTATTGATTTCCATCAAAGTTGGCATTTATAGGACAGATCTACATTTAACATCTAGATATGTACTTTCCTTACTTCAGTATACTGATATGAAGATGTATATATATATCATTATCACACAGTGGATATAAAGTAGAAATTGACATAATTTCTTTATCTCTCATCTAAAATGTCAACAATATCAATAAACATAAGAGATTGACCTTAAAATTATGATTAGCATTCACGTGTGGACCATTTTGTTTATTTGTTTATAGGGTTACAATACAATTGTCTAATATTTACTTAAAAATTTAAATCATTTAATAAAGTCTGAAACTTCATTGTATTTTGCCAGTACATATGTGTATACTATAAACTATAAGATAGATACTTTCAATTCCTATGTTAAAAGATTCACCATTTATTGGGTAACTGTTTAGAATAATTGATACACCCATAGGGCTGTTACAATGAACCTTTCTAACATCACATCTCTGACATGTTTTTAAGGTACAGGAATAGGAGCTGTGTTATTGGTAATCAACAACCAAACACTATACATGTACTACAATATACAACCACATTTCAATGTGGGCGTATAAAAAGGAGGTTTAAAAAAAAATTCATATCTAAAAGATTCATAAAGATATCCTGAATGATTTCAGAGATGAAAACAACAATTATTAAATCTAAGAAGTTGTTATTGGAAAAAAGCATATGGTAACTATAGTTTGATGTGTGTGGGCCCAAAGTTTCTCAAAAATATCTTGATTCTTGACCGCTTCCTGAGATCTGCTTTGGAAACTAAGCTTGGACAAAAAGATAAAGACTCCATTTTGATAAATCCCCTTCCCTACTCAATTTCTTTGTTCTGTGCAGAAAAAATTAGGTCGATACACACCACTACCATCTTCATTTTGTCACAAATCAGAGAACATAATTTTTGCCAAGTTTTAGAGTGAAGTGAAAACATACACGTACTATAACAATTATTGTAAAAGGGCTAACAGTAACAACATTAAACATGTATGAAAACAAAGTGATCAAACGTACATGTACTACATGGTGCAGCCATATCAAGGTCTTCTACGCACAACTTCAATGTCAACAAATTGATTTTCACTACTATGTCAAGTTTCCATGTAAATTAAAGATTTAAGAATGACAAATTTGTCTCAGCATTGACTAGAAGGAACATACATTGTCATCTAGTCAAATTTTTCCTTCGTGAAACTGAGGTATTTCTAGTGGCTATTTCAACAACTACTAGTTTTCGTGTGTCTTGGGACAAATATTTATGAAGAATGTCAATTCACTGTAATTCTTTACACTACAGTACAATATCAAATATATTTGCAAAGTCTGAGATCATATATCTAAAAGACAACTAAATCTGGAAATGATAGGTTATTGTCCAGTTAACGGCTAAAATTAAAGAATAAAGATATATCTACATGTACAGTACATTGTATGTATATGAAACAAAGACATACTTTTAACAGATTTTATTAGTTTTTGCATCTGAGTTATGGTTTGCAAGTTGATCAACAAATGTATTTTGTTTCCTTTTTTGGGAATGCTACATAAATATTTATATCTAGGTACTGGAGCATGCCCCTACAGTGTATTGTATCATTGTAATTATTAACTTGAATTCCAATAGAGCAAGACTCCAATGAATTTTTAAAAGTATTTGATTTTAAACAGTTAACCCAATTGGGTGTAGGGCCTATATTATTGTAACCTATATTATAAGATTTCCTGTATGTAAATCTCCAGGCATTAGAAGGTTCATGAATTTACATAACAAAGATTGTTGACATCTAAAAATAGCTCTTAGTCTTAAGCAACCAACCACATGCTTTGCTAGTAACACTATACATTAACTTAAGGGAAAATTTATTAATAGAAATCTCACATGACAGTGCAGGTAGATTATAATGAACAAATTTAATGTTATACATCAATGCCTTCAACACTTTCTTTAATTCTGTGCTTCATACTCATGTCAAAATCAATAATTTTAATTACTAGACACCACATGTAACTTTTTTTTGGTCAGAATTCATAAAATGTAACAGTTTATTATATTGTTACACATGTCCATTGTAGGTGGGTAAAATTACACATCCTCATCATGCCTGAACACATGCGCACATATATATAAAAACTACTGTAGTGACATGTGTTCGAAGTAAATCTAGTTTCAGCTAGTTTAGTGTAATTCATAATTCTTTTTCAATTACAAAACAGCATTTTCCAAATCTCTATAATGTCCATGTATACTTTAACTCTGCTGTTTTTAGAAATACATACATGTACATGCACTACATGCACAATTCCACTTGTCTCTAGTGAAGGTATTTATTTATGGTAAAACAAAAACTATGAGCTACAGGCATCTTTATCTGTGTAAGAAACCTGATTATTTTTGTACAATGTGTAGCCTCAGGTCTCAGCAGGACAACATTAGGAAAGACACCAATATTAGAATGGAATGCTTCTTATTGGTATATCATTGGCACATTTCTACTACACAGTTCGAGCAGATATAAAGTTTATTATCATAGGAAATAAAATTACCTGCTTGTCCAAGCTGTTTATAAAACCTATATTCCAAATGTAATTGCGGGGCTCTGGATTTCATGGGTTCCTAAAATACATAAACCAATTTATTCAATATACAAGTTGTTTTCAAAATGTGATATTCTAAGTATAATAGACATTAACAAGGTGTGCACAAATCAGAACACTTAAAGATTCCAGGAGTCACTGTAAAGAATTCTACAACATAATGTATTTCATTTACGCCTGAAGAACATTGTTTGATGGACTTGAGTTCATTAACGGCAACAAATTCTTGAACTTTTCAAGATCATTTGATGACTGCATTCAGTTTTTTTATCTGTATACAGCAACAAAACCACAAATATTAATTTTCCAGGAGTAATCTTGTTTTTCCAGGAGTTTCCAGTACTGAATTCACATTATCATTTTCCCAGGATTTTCAAGGAATGTGCAAACCTTGTTTAAAGATGCATGATGTAAGATTTAGATAAATAGCTGGTTGATGTTGCTATATAACAATTCCAAAATTGAAAATTAAAATTTTTAAAATTTCGTTCAAATTATTTTATTCTGAATGACGTTATCACTACTTTAAGTTCTGACTTAGATTGTTTAATATAGCAGCAGCATTACTGATAAATCAAGACTTTTAATCTGTATACATCTGCACCATATGAATGAATATCTAAATATCAATTTTTTATTTTAACCCAAAATATAACACTGTAATAGGTAGATTTAGCTCTTACATAATGCATTTTTAATACAATAAATTATTCTGATTGTGAATTACATTCATATGGAGACTTTTGAATCTTAGTAAGCAAGGCATTACTAAAATATTAGATTAACGATGATCCAACAGAACATTAATGGTGGACCTAGCTGACTTAGTACTAAGACATACATGTACATGTACTGTAAACAAATTAATTTAATATCTAATATCAGTGATCAGTTCATTTCATATCAAATTAATTTAACAAAATTTTAATCTTTTCCATTTTGGGACCTTTTAAGTTGATGTATTTAATATGACTCATGACTTTGTGAACAGGTTTTCTGCATACTGTGACAATGTTTATTTTAAGTTTTAAGTTGGCTTGTAAAAATATTTACAACCATATGTACACTGAATTACACATGTACATGTAAACTTGAGTGAACAGAAAATCATTTTATAACTTGAACACAATGCATCACACAGCTGTGTACTCCGTTTCATCCGCACTGTGTCCTTTACAAGAAAGTGAATTCCTGGGTCAGGTATGGTCTACATGTACATTACACAATAGACATACATTAATAAAATGTTCCTGATACCTGGGCCTGTTTCACGAAATTTTAACTTAAGATAAAATCCAATTTTAGTAGATACTTCAATTTTGATTGGCTAAGCACTAAAATCAATCTAATATTATCCAATCAAATTACTAAAATTGGGATCTTATCTTAGTTAAAATTTCGTGAAATAGGCCCCAGATCTCTTGTTGAAGCCAAGGAATTTTCTTATAGAGTTTTGATTGATCTTACATGTACCGGTAAATAATTCCCTGCTATTTTATTTGCTAAAAACATGGGCTTATAATACACCAAAATAACATGACTGTGTTGTGTGGACTTGAACCCCATTTTCCCTGACAGGTGATTAAACAACTTAATAATTAATATGGAACACAATGTGGGTATAATTTTAATTTGTCTGCTGGTATTTTGGAATATTTTCAATAGAATTTATTTGTAATGTCTAACTATAATATTCCTTATCAATAGAACATGAATGTACACCACATAAAATCTAATAACATGTACATACATGTACGGTACTTACCAATTTGATTGCTACATGCTCGTTGTTGTAGAGGTTCTTCCCTATAAAAAAAAACAACAATTCAGACTAGAGTCATTATTCCAAAAATATGAATTAAGGGTATGGCTAGTAAAAAACTAAAGAGATACTATTCAAGATTTCCTGAAAGCTTGTTGTTTTTCCTATAATAATTCAAAAACAGATAATCAAAAAATAATATATTTCTGTCATGTGTCTTTGCAACTATTGAAAGAGCATTTAGTGAATGTGATTTAATTTATAATAAACAGAAAACTTTATGGATAACACTCACTAGGTTTATTAACTGCAACATTTCAATGAGGATACTGCCTGATAACCGTGAGTATCATAATTAAAACTAGTGAATGTTATCCATAAAGTTTTCTGTTTATTATTTCTGTCATATTATTTTATTTTCAACAATGTGGTGAATAACACAAAGTTGTGAATGTAAATGTAAGTTTCAGTAAGAAATGGCCTTAAATTGCCAATCATTGACAAACAGGAATTCAATATTCTTGATTGTCAAGTACCATTCCCACGATAATAAATGAAGTTTCAATTGTCATTCATTATAGACAGTTGAGGACATCCTGCATTACATGTACACATGTACCTAAATATTTTGACCTGGCCAGCAATATCAGCATTTAAAGTCTAATTTACATAATTTGACTGTCAAAAGGGTTGATTATGGACTTGGCATGAAAAAAAACCTTTAAAAGATAGGCTGGCACTGCCAGGCCGGATACGCCCACATTTTCGAGAGATGGACAGAGAACAAGCAATACCGAAAGTGATTTTTCCTACATCTTTAAGTCCTGTATTTCATACTGTATTGGGAGCAGCCATTTAGTTGGTCAGTTCCAGTCTGATATTAATCAAATTCGAAACCGACAATGATTATGGTGTGACGGTACACAACCTAGAAATGTGACTTTTCATCAAAATCGGATAAGAATTGTGACCTGTAGAGAGTCCACAACCATGATATACCATATTTTTACACTATTCGGCGACCATTTCGTCCGGCAATTTTGGTACAATTTTCACGAAATTAGAACTCAACCTTCCTCATCAAAATCAAATTAAAATTGTGACCTATACAGGGTCCACAACCATGATATATCATTTTTTTTAACAGTATTCGCGTACAAACGGCGGCCATTTTGTCTGTCAATTTTGGTCCGATTTTCCCAAAATTCAAACTCAACCTTCCTTACAGTGTAATGGTGATATAATCAAACGTTTTTTTAAATTGGATAATAATTGTGACCTCCAGAGGGACCACAAGCTAAAGAAAGGGGGATTTTGCGTATAACCAGGGGCCATAATTCAGGAAGTTACAATCCGATATGCGCAAATATCGAAAAGAACCAAGATCTTTGGGTTATAACCATGAATTTCAAGTTTCATCAAAATCGAATTAAAATTGTGACCTTTACAGGGTCCACAACCTTGATATACCATTTTTTAACAGTATTCGCGTACAAACGGCAGCCATTTTGTATGGCAATTTTGGTCTGATTTTCCCGAAATTCGAACTCAACCTTCCTTACTCAACCTTCCTTTTTAAATCGGATAATAATTGTGACCTCCAAGCTAAAAAAAGGCGATTTTGCGTATAATCAGGGGCCATAATTCAGGAAGTTACGATCCGATATGCGCAAATATCGAAAGGAAGCAAGATCTTTGGGTTATAACCATGAATTTCAAGTTTCATCAAAATCGAATCAAAATTGTGACCTCCACAGGGTCCACAACCTTGATATACCATTTTTTAACAGTTTTCGCATACAAACGACGGCCATTTTGTATGTCAATTTTCGTCTGATTTTCCCGAAATTCGAACTCAACCTTCCTTAGGGTGTAACAGTGATATAATCAAACGTTTTTTTAAATCGAATAATAATTGTGACCTCCAGAGGGACCACAAGCTAAAAAGGGTGATTTTTCGGACAATCAGGGGCCATAATTCAGGAAATTACATTGCGATAGCTGCAAATATCGAAAGGAACCAAGATCTTTGGGTTACAAACATGCATGTCAAGTTTTATCAAAATCAGTTCAAAATTGTGACCTCTATAGGGTCCACAAGCTAAAAGCGTGATTTTTCGTACAATCAGGGGTCATAATCCATGAAGTTTTGATCCGATACATGCCAATATCGAAAGCAGCCGAGATCTTTTGGGGATAAACCTATATTTCAAGTTTCGTCAAAATAGGATAAGAATTGTGACCTGTAGAGAGTCCACAAACAAATTGTGGACGGACGGATGGACGTCCTGACGGACAGGGGCGACGACATAATACGTCCACATGAAAATGTGGGCGTATAAAAATGTGTACAATGGACATCAGTTTTCCATCCCATCCAAATGACTAGACAACTGTCCTTGTCAGACCCTACATTATGCACCACTGACAAAAGGAAACAATGCCAGTAAATTCTGATGAACTTTCTTAACCAACACCAAGAGCGAATCCACAACCTCCAGGCTAGCAAGCTAATGTCTTACTCACTTAGGCACGGTGGCTCCACCATGAGCTGAAATTACCTACACATGTATACAGTATAACTGTCGAATGGCATGAACCTCCCATTTGATCACAAAATAGTGAAAACTTAATGCACAGCCGTGATTAAGTATTTACATCTAAAAAAGTTTAGTTTACACGAAAGAAAATTCATGAACATGACACACAACATGTCAGCAGGTGAAAATGCTTTTTTGCATAATACAGCCAAAACAGTGGTGTGACAAATTTACAATGGACAAAATCAGCTCTACAGACAAACCACAGCGTGGTTTCCCTTGTGGAGTGAACATCCAAGAAAAAGTTGATGTTGTTAGGGCAAGTATCCGTTAGAAAGCTTACTTACTACACACAAAGTAAAACTAGCATTCCACGAACAGAGAGCCACGGTCAGTCAACAGCTTCTCAGGGACCATCTTGGGTCATATTGTTATTTCAGATGAAAGCATGCAATGGAAGCAAGTGATGTCACAAATGCCATAAAACGTTCAAAAGGACATCTTCTAGTGGCAATGTCATTGCCTGTTTGCGGAGACTTCGAGTGTACAAACGTGGTAGATTATCTGACGAGAGGTTCCACCACAAATGCTAAATGGTACATATTAAGTAAATAAATTGCACAGGTGTGTGATTAAATCAAAGAAAAGCGATGAGGTAAACTTTGCCAAGGAATCTTGCTGCTCCAGGACAATATTCCAGTTCAAACTGCCCAGGTAGCAGTGTGCTCTGCTCAGGACTGTGGCTTCAGGGGCCTTGCTGATCCAGCCTATTCTACAGATCTGGCCGCTTCTTGATCTCTTCCTCTATCCACAATACAAGTCTGTGATGAGGTCACATGACAAACTGTGGTTTTCTGACTGGTTTAATATTCTGTAGAAAATGTGAAACAAGTCCACTGACGAGTAAAGGGGGATTATGTTGAAAATAAGTTCAAATTTGTTTTATATAGATCGCATTTGTCCTTAGGGAGGACAGAAACTTTGAGAAACTGCTGGGTCCAATAGTGCAATTACATTCAGTCCTAATACATGTAATGGTAATATTGTCAATGAAAGAACTAGCATTCAAAGTCACTGTAAAAGATGCCGAAGACATAGTGATTATGACACTGACAATTTAATAAGAATGATGACTATGAATCTGACCTTACGTAAAGAAATATGTGAAAATGAAATGAAAACAAAAAAAAACAATGAATTACAGCATTCAGGAGTGGTGGATTTACATTCATAAGAAGAATTCACATGATTGCAGCAAATGGAATGTCAAGTCGAAAAACTAAAATGCTAATTATCTAAAGAAAGAATTCAAATGTACCATTTAAAGGGTTACAGTACACATTCGACTTTCACAATTGAATTGAGATGATGATGAATGCCCAAATCTCTAAAAAAAACAAGCCAACAGTGAGACTGATGTCCCCCGCCGAAATCCCAAAATAAATAGATGACACATATTAATTAATCGCACATTTATTTTTTTCAAGTATCGAGCAATCAAACTGTACACGAAGTGTCATCCAAAAGTGTTTTATAAAGAAAAATGCTAAAACCGACGAGAAAAATGAAAATGTACCCTAGTTAGGGGGACCCTAAAGGCAGACCAAAGGGCCCCCACGCTTGACAAAAGGGCTGCTCTGGCCAAGGGAAAGGGCCCTCGTGTTCGAGTCAATCGTTTCGATACACTGTTACTGTCGAATCCATTACTGAATGAGAATGCAGTCATTGTATTGGCATAAAAATCATCAATCAAGATGAACCTAAGATGAAATTGCTTATCTCTGCCTACCCTAAGAAGAAAATGCTCATCTTCGAACTCCATCAAGGCATTGACCTAATAAGCATACACACCAATTTTGAACATTTTAACTCAATTCGAAGGAGAGTTATTGAGTTCCAAAGTCTCGGCAAATCAAATTGCTTATCGCTCTGCTTACCCTGAGCAGAAAATGCTCATTATCGATCTTAGTCAAGGTATTACTGTAATGAAACTATGCACCAAGTTTCATCACTCTCACTTAATTAGAACTAAAGTTATCGTGTCCCAAAGCATCAACCAATCAAATTGCTTATCCCTGCTTACCCTAAGCGGAAAATGTTCATCTTCGAACTCCATCAAGGCATTGACCTCATAAGCATATACACCAAGTTTGAACATTTTAACTCAATTAGAAGGAGAGTTATTGTGTTCCAAAGTCTCGGCCAATCAAATTGCGTATCGCTCTGCTTACCCTGAGCAGAAAATGCTCATTATTGAACTTAGTCAAGGTATTACTGTAATGAAACTATACACCAAGTTTCATCACTCTCACTAAATTAGATCTAAAGCTATCGTGTCCCAAAGCATCAACCAATCAAATTGCTTATCTCTGCTTACCCTAAGCGGAAAATGCTCATCTTCGAACTCCTTCAAGGCATTGACCTAATAAGCATATACACCAAGTTTGAACATTTTAACTCAATTAGAAGGGGAGTTATTGTGTTCCAAAGTCTCGACCAATCAAATTGCGTATCGCTCTGCTTACCCTGACCAGAAAATGCTCATTATCGAACTTAGTCAAGGTATTACTGTAATGAAACTATACACCAAGTTTCATCAATCTCACTTAATTAGAACTAAAGTTATCGTGTCCCAAAGCATCAACCAATCAAATCGATTATCTCTGCTTAGCCTAAGCGGAAAATGCTCATCGTCGAACTCCATCAAGGCATTGACCTAATAAACACATACACCAAGTTTGAACATTCTAGCTCAATTAGGAAGAGAGTTATTGTGTCCCAAAAAGTGTGACGGACAGACGGACAGACAGACAGACAGACAGACAGACGAACCCATTTTAATAGTCCCCCAACTTTCTTCGAAAGGCGGGGGACAAAAAAAACACTATAATATCAACTTGTATAATAATGTAATAGGCCTCTGGTGTTTTTAGCAGAACATTAATCAATTTGTAATTTTTAATAAACCATCATGTGATTGTACATAAACCCGAACATAAAATAATCAATGCAGGTTTTGTGTAAGGTCAGTACCGGTAGGCAGGTACATGAAATCCAAATTATGCCTGTGTTAGTATAGCAATGATAGCAATGATCCAGGATCCAGGAAATGACACTTAATATTTTATCACTAAAGAATACAGAAACATTTTTAGCAAGATAGAAAGCCCTCCACCCATTCTGAAACACATTTCTTTTTAAAATTAGCAATGGCACAATTTAACCAATTGGTATACAATGTACATCAATAGCCACAATAGCTAAAATAATGTATAGATTATACATGTAGGTAATGTCTTACAGGTTTTTTTAGGATGTACAGATTGAAATCCAAGGTAGCTTGCACCAGATTTGCCGAAAGGGGGGGGGGGGGGATATTGGGCAATGGCTGCCCACATAAACTGACATGGATTACATGTACCATCTGTAGTCCTTTGATTTCACATTGCAAACTCACTTTAATGTATGTACATGTAACAATTAATAAAATACGAGATTGTGTATCGCTAATGAATCATAAATATCTGGAATTAAAATGGCTATTTATTACTATTATTAGACACACTCACACTAGTTGAGCTTAACAACAAGAGATGTTATTCTCTTCTGCATGAGACCTGTCATCACAGAGTACTTTCTGCTTTTGACATGAAACTGTCTACCTTGCTTGCTTCGACCGATATCAGGTCATTTAAACCCTTGTCAGGTACTTGTACATGTATGTCAATATGCTTAAAGGCAATAATAACTGATCAATTGTTGTTTTAAAGACAAATATGGTAGTATTTGTTCTTTAATGCTGTTCTGATTCACAAAGGCCACAACAGATAGATCTACATGTATATTGTACATTGTCAATCATGAATTGTCAATCATTAATATTGTGACTTTGTGTTGATAGCAATTATTCCGTTTCAAGTTAATGACATTTAGGCTTTCAAAATTGTAAAAACAATGGCTGTAATTGATTGTTCGGTTAATCAAACTTGTTTACTACTTGATTAAAGAAAAGCAACGAAGTATTAGTATATACCGGCACACAAATTTTCAACAATGTTTTATTTATTCATAATTTATCATTGTCCAAAATTGAGTCCAAAACTTCATTATGATTAAGTGCAAACAGTTGTTAAGGAAGTCCTAACAGTCATCAAGGAAGTCTGAAATGTTGCTCTTGTGGAGTCTGGAATGTTTTTGTTTGTGGAGTCTGAAATGTCATTGTTGTGAAATCTGATTTGTCATTTTAGTGGAATCTGATGTCATTTTTGTGGAATCTGATGAGGTTGCAGAACCGAAACATTGTGCTACATGTGGGTCCTACAATGTACCTGTTACAATACATGTGGGTTCTATATTGACTGGTCTATTTTCTTTCCATTTGTTGTACGTGTCTTATGTGTGACCGGTCATTATTTATTCAATCTATTGCAAGAGATAATTATATGATTGGCAGCAATTTTGCAGTGTTAAAAGTTTATTATATGAACATCAAAATTCAATGCCAACATCATTGACTTAAGCATATGCTTACCAAGTCGCAGCTCGCCAAAATTTCCACAACCAATCTTCTTTCCCACACGGAAATTTGGCCCAACCATCAATACACTTGAATTAGTGGCTGTACTTTGTCTGCTTGTATTGTGCAAACCTCTTGCACTAGATTTCCGTCTTGTTGTTTCGTCTGTTTTTTCATATTCCCGTTTAGGAGTACTCATTGTAAGTTAGATTATTAAATAACACAATAAAATGACTGACAGTTTACTACCAAGTTCAGTTTTTCCACCAGACTTATACTGTTGAGTCTGACTGCTGAAGTCAGAGCGAGTGAAAATGAGCTAATTTTAGTAATTTGACGATCTCCAAAAGCCCCCTTTAAAATCATTTTTTTCCACTTTGGTAGGCTTCTTGAAGTCAGTAAACATATTGTTAAGTATCTAAAAAGCCAAACCCTTGTCCCATTTCGTATTTACATTATTTGTTTCCGAATTCCAGAAATAAATCAACATTCATTTAGCCGGACTCTTACGAGAAAAATATACAGAAGAACTGCAAAGGTGGGGACGATTCCTACGCGAGAGGATCCTTACTGTAAAATATACTATTCCGTTATTCGCTATGCTCGATTCTATGTGAGATAACGATAGGTATTATTCGTATACATATGATATGAATCCACAATCGTCAAAATAAATAAAGAAGCCCGTTAATACTTTGTCCTACTTTTTTAACCGGGTAGATATTTGCCGGAAGATGTGGTTTCTATTCCGGTTAGTTTTGCGCATGTCATTATTCGTTACCAAGACTGTGTTGTTATTTACTAACAACCGCGATGGAAATGCTTTCCGTTACCCCAAAACATCGTTTTGATTCAATCTTGCGTCAATTTTAACGACCCCCTTAATTATAAGTTTAGTTTAGTCAATCCAAGATACGAAAATAACATTATAATTATGATAAAATAAAATCAGCTGATTTACTTTGTCGTCACTTCCGTGTCAACATAACCTATTTTCAAGCATGGCGGACGTTTTCAAAATATTTTTGTCTGTACATACCTAAATAATCGTTCGTTTTTGTTAAAACGAAGTCAGATATTCTGAAATAATGGGAGAGAAAGAAAAACACCTTGTGGTGATTTCAGTTCTTGAGGGTATGTCTTAAAATGTTGTAGATTGCTGTTTCCTGAAAAAAAATACCGATAATAATATTTGTTGACATGTCTGATCTCGTTTGTAATGGGGCGCCCTTCTTTTAACTTATTGTGAGGTTGTTACTTTTCCAATTTTACTAATCACCACAACTTGTATTTTTTATGAGATATTCAACCAATATATAATCATGATTTTCAAACGTTCTTCAAGCTCTGTGAGTGATGTACATATGCCATGGTTTAGTCAGCCCATATCATCAGTGATCACTCACTGTTGTTATCTTTTTTAGTCATAATCATTGGCTTCATTTACAGTTAACACTGTCATTTACTAGTGACTAGTACTAATACTACTAGTACTACTAGCCTGGATAAATCACAGTGCACACATATATCATGTAGGCAACGGTATTGGTTTTCAACTTCAGTCGTGAACTGGATGGATATTCAATTGCAAATGCAATCCACGGTACACCATTTGTTTGTAGCAGATAGACTTGGTTAGCTCTGAGTCTGAATGTAAGTACGTACAGGGCGAGTGAATTCTTGTTGAATCCTTGGCTTCCCAGTCAATTTTACTGCGCAATTTTTAACTGCTAAATGGTCACATTTCGTCCTGTGAAAGCTTGACCAATTTAATCTGAACATCTTATTCTTAGTGAGAAAATAAGACCTTGTTTACCTTGCTAGAACCAGTACGAGCAATACAACACACTGTTAAAAAATACATCCCCGTCTTCTAAATGATTTGACCGACTTCATTGAAAGGGTAACGCACAAATTTACTAACTCGGCCATATAAGATGAAACAAAATTTAGGTATGTGGTGGGAATAAATTTGAATTTTTGAAAAAATTGGATTGTAGATTATTGTAATAAATGACTGAAGATTCTCAACTTTTCAAAGATTTCAATTTTTTTCTCCCAGACTTTACCTAAATTTCGTTTCATCTTATATGGTTGTTTATTTTCCTGTTAAAATGAATTTCTTTTATTGTGTACTGCAGGAAGGCGATTACCACGGAGAACTAAGCATAAAATCATTGCTGAAGCAAAGTTTGATGGAGAATTATTAGCTACTGACCCTGTTGATCATGTTGAAAATCCTGATTTTACACAAGAACTAGCTTGGGAATTAGACAAAAAGTCCTTACAACAACACAGGCTTCAAAGAGCATCCATTAAAATCCAGTGTTATGCGTATGATGCCCATAGCACTCTCAAAGAACTGATAGGATATGTGGTGTTAGATCTACGATCAGCCACTACAAATAAACAAGTATGTTCAACATTGTCAAGATTATTAGTACATAATTCAGCTTCTGCTTCTAAATCTTACACTAGAGTTTGATGTTGGCCTTTAGAAACTATCGATAGTTACCTCTACAACAGTTTGTTTTAATGTGGGACCAGCCAAGTTCAATGATGATTATTTTCTGCTTACAACTTTGTTTTGCTGATGCTTTGGAACACAATAGCTTCTGCTTAGGAACCAGGGCTCACACTGGCTTTCAATATTTTTTTGCCAAAATGGATGATAATTTTTATACAAAGAAATATTAATATTTTTTTCCGCAAACTTGAAAATTTTATCTGCCAAAAATATGTGATAAAAAAATACAATATCTAACAATTTTATGTCTCACCGAGGCTTATTATAAAACAATCACCAATACACATACAACAACTTTAAAAAATCTGTTCGTATCTAATAAGTTCAGATTTTATTTTTGGTGATTTGAGTTTATTTGAACATCATCGTACTGCACTACTATATAGTCAGTATTTACACTTCAAATCTTGTCCAAGGATTGCAAATTATCTATAAATTTATGTGTTTCGCGTACAATAGACCATTTGGGTTTTTTTAGGTACCGTAAAGGAATATGAATCCCTGATAGAATGCTATATATTTTTATTATATTTGTAAGAGATGCTTACAATTTACCCGTCGCTCACCTTAAGAGCACTTTGCCGACGGTAATATGATACAAATGGTGAACTGTTTTCTCGCTCAAGAATCCCAACTATTCAACTAGTTCTTATGTTTTCGACCAGTGTAGATAAGATAATTTGAAATAATGATATCCGATAGGCATGCTTGTATATTTTACATGTCATAAAGGAAGCCACAGTAAACGGAATTCAACTATCAAAATATTTAATTTCGAGAATATTATACAATGTAAAAAGCATAAATAATAGGATACAAAAACAAGCCAAGTAGGCTTATATTGAAATATTTAATTCTCTTCGAAAGGAACTGTCGGGCATTTTGATAACAAGTATTACCATTTCTTTTTTTCATATGAAACGAAACATTAAATAATCACCGTTTAATTATATCATTGGCAATTATCAATTAACTAATCATAAGATTGATTAGTATTACTCTTCGACGCGATCCAGATTATCATCCAATTATCAATTAACAAATCAACACTGATTAGTATTACTCTTCGACGCGATCCAGATTATCAGCCAGTTGATTAATTTATTATAGTGTTTAGCCACATGGTTGACACTCAATAATGGTTAATCCAGGATAAATATGATTAGAATTTTAAGATTTTTTTCCACCAATTCTCAAAAAGAATCGCCAGTACTGTAAAACATTATCGCCAAAATCAAATTTTAATCGCCACTTTCATATTCCTATCGCAAATTGCGACTTTGGTGACCAACAGTGTGAGCCCTGTTTAGGAACACAACAGCTTCAATTCTAAATGAGAGAGAGTAATGAAACTATCTATAACTTAAACTGGGGTCATTAATTATCACTTTCTTCGAGGGTTAAGCAGAGTGATAAGCAATTTGGTTGGTTGCAACTTGAAACACTTTGAGTTATGGAACTTGGTGTCTATTTTCATTACATCTACGCATGTACCTTGACTAAGTTCTATAATGAGTACTTTCTGGTCAGGTTGATAAGGAATTTATGTGATTGCTTGATACCTTATAAAAGATATAATATACCGGTATGCAAGTAATTAATGATGAGTGTCATCATGTTGTTTTGGGAACATATCTTTGAATTCTTTAATTGATATATATTTGTTTTTATTCTTTCATAGTGTGCCAAATGGTATCCTTTGCTACACAGCAAGTATCACAAATTAAAGCCAGAAATCCGATTAGCCTTGTATTTGGATGATGATCAAGGGTCGAATGATAATATCAATGTCATTAAAGCTCAGCAGTCAGGTATTTTGAAATCCTTATGATCATTTTAATTAATTTATCAAAAATTTGCTTCAGTTCCCTCTGAAAACATTGTACTGGTAGCCTATTCATGAGGAAATACCCCAAAATATAAAAAAAATCTATTCTTAGAAGCCATGTTTTTGATTGAGGGAGGATCCATTTCTAGAATGTATTTGTGGTAACTTACCGTCCATTTGTCATACATATTTTAGTCTATATAAATTCATGTATTATCTTTTGTCAACTGCCTTTTCAGCTGTTTAATTGCAGAGTATAAATGTCCGTTTAATCCCCCTCAATGTTCCCCAAACCGCTTAACCACCAACAAGTGCTCTCTTAGTGGCAGACAATAAAACTGTCAGGTTGCCAGTTAGTAAAACCCTGACATTTTTGCACATTGCTTGCTTCAATTGTGTTCTCAGGGAATTCAGTATTTTTCTAGAAAGATTGGGCATTTCAACTTTCCATTTATACTAAATTTGCCTTACTTTTATTGGAAATAATTCCTCTATAAATACTTTTGTGGGAATGTATCTTTAAAGTTGCATTATGTAAGATTTAGATAAAGATTTGGATGTTCTTGATATACATGTAATAGTTTAAAATGAAAAATGAAAATACTGAAAATTTCATTCAATTATTATATGTACTTTATTTTGGACGAAGTTACATATAATATATGACTGCTCGAAGATGTAGTGCAGATTGTTCATTGTCGTAGCAACGGTACTTGACAATCGAGAAATAAATAACCTTGATTGTCTATTTTATCATTAAACTCTTGTAGGTGTTTTAAATCCATTTTAATCTGTTTGTCTAGAGAGGTGATTTTTGGCTTGTCATGTGAATAAATGTCAAAATAATGATTTGACATTTCATGCCAAAATAAAGACTTTCAAGAGGCAGATTTAGTTTTTACATAATGTCTAAAATTACCTTGCCAGCAAAGTTGAAATTTTGCTATTCACAATGAAAATTGTCAGTTTGTATAATCATGTAATTTTTATACGCCCACATTTTCATGTGGACGTATATTGTCGTCGCCCCTGTTCGTTCGTCCGTCCGTCCGTCCGTCCGTCCGTCCGTCCGTCCACAATTGTTTGTGAACAGTCTACAGGTCACAATTTTTATCCGATTTCAATGAAACTTAAAACATAGGTTAATCACCCTAAGATCTCGGTTCTTTTCGATATTGGCATGTATCGGACTGTAACTTCATGGGTTATGGCCCCTGATTGTACGAAAAATCACGTTTTTATACGCCCACATTTTTATGTGGACGTATATTGTCGTCGCCCCTGTCTGTCCGGACGTCCGTCCGTCCGCACGCCCGTCCGTCCGTCCGTCCACAATTTGTTTGTGGACCCTCTACAGGTCACAATTCTTATCCGATTTTGACGAAACTTGAAATATAGGTTTATCCCCAAAAGATCTCGGCTGCTTTCGATATTGGCATGTATCGGATGAAAACTTCATGGATTATGGCCCCTGATTGTACGAAAAATCACGTTTTTAGCTTGTGGACCCTATAGAGGCCACAATTTTGAACCAATTTTGATGAAACTTGACATGCATGTTTATAACCCAAAGATCTTGGTTCCTTTCGATATTTGCGACTATCGGAATGTAATTTCCTGAATTATGGCCCCTGATTGTCCGAAAAATCACCCTTTTTAGCTTGTGGTTTCTCTGGAGGTCACAATTATTATCCGATTTAAAAAATCGTTTGATTATATCACCGTTACACCCTAAGGTAGGTTGAGTTCGAATTTCGGGAAAATCGGACTAAAATTGCCATACAAAATGGCCGCCGTTTGTACGCGAATACTGTTAAAAAATGGTATATCAAGGTTGTGGACCCTGTAGAAGTCACATTTTTTATTCGATTTTGATGAAACTTGAAATTCATAATTATAACCCAAAGATCTTGGTTCCTTTCGATATTTGCGCATATCGGAACGTAACTTCCTGAATTATGGCCCCTGATTATACGCAAAATCGCCTTATTTTAGCTTTTGGTCCCTCTGGTGGTCACAATTATTATCCGATTTACTAAAACGGTTGATTATATTACCGTTACACTGTAAGGAAGGTTGAGTTCGAATTTCGGGGAAATCGGACCAAAATTGCCATACAAAATGGCCGCTGTTTGTACGCGAATACTGTTAAAAAATTGTATATCATGGTTGTGGACCCTGTAGAGGTCACAATTTTAATTGGATTTTGATGAAACTTGAAATGCATGGTTATAACCCAAAGATCTTGGTTCCTTTCGTTATTTGCGCATATCGGATCGTAACTTCCTGAATTATGGCCCCTGATTGTCCGAAAAATCGCCTATGGTCCCTCTGAAGGTCACAATTATTATCTGATTTGAAAAAACGTTTGACTCTATCACCGTTACACCCTACGGAAGGTTGAGTTTGAATTTCGAGAAAATTGGACTCTAATTGCCAGAAAAAATGGCCGCTGTTTGTACGTGAACAGTGTAAAAATATGGTATGTCAAAGTTGTGGACCCTGTAGAGGTGACAATTTTAATTTTTTCGATTTTGATGAAACCTGAAATGCTTGTTTATAACCTAAAGATCTTTATCCGATTTAAAAAACCGTTTGATTATATCACCATTCCATGGTTATGAAGGTTGAGTTCGAATTTCGTGAAAATCGGACCAAAATTGACGGACAAAATGGCCGCAGTTTGTACGCGAATATTGTGAAAATATGTTATATAAAGGTTGTGGACCTTATAGAGGTCACAATTTTGAACCGATTTTGATGAAACTTGACATGTATGTTTATAACCCAAAGATCTTGGTTCCTTTCGATATTTGCGCCCATTGGATGGATCATAACTTCCTGAATTATGTCCCCGGATTGTCCGAAAAATCGCTTTTGTTCGCTTTTGGTACCTCTGGAGGTCAAAATTATTATCCGATTTAAAAAAACGTTTGACTATATCACCGTTACATGGTAATGAAGAGAGAGTTTGAATTTCGTGAAAATCGGACTAGAATTGACGGACAAAATGGCCGCCGTTTGTACACGAATAGTGTGAAAATATGTTGTATCAAGGTTGTGGACCCTATAGAGGTCTCAATTTTGAATCGATTTTGATGAAACTTGACAGGTATGTTTATAACCCAAAGATCTTGGTTCCTTTCGATATTTGCGCCCATCGGGTCATTACCCGAATTATGTCCCCTGATTGTACGAAAAATCACCCTTTTTAGCTTGTGGTGCCTCTGGAGGTCACAATTATTATCTGATTTAAAAAAAAACGTTTGATTATAAAAACCAAACAAATTCTAATGATTTTCTGATAATTCCTTAATATGCAACAACTCTTGTTGACTGCCCGGACGATTTGGCTGCTGTGTGGGCGTATGTTTCGTTGCCTGGCAACCTATTTTTATTGCAGACGAACAGTTGACAAACACAGAAGCATTAGATCCGAAAACATTAATACCTGTTCTAGATGAAGATGAAGGGTTTTATCAAATTGGACCTGCTGACAAATGTAGTGAAATGTTTGTTTTATCTGTGACAGTTGCATATGCTTCTAATCTTGCACAGGTATATATGAACACAATAAGATTGATAAACGTTTGTCACTGACTCTGAATATACCTATCAATATAAGAATATGTTAACCAATTTCACTGTGCAGTTGAATAAAACTTTGGTCCATTTTGACTTTCCATTCCTATTGTGCCAGTGACTTTCTTACTTTTAAATAGTTTTGCTTTGATTTTTGCCAGAAAAATAAGGTGATGGGCCAATCTAGAAATGTAGCTATGTTCTAGAATGTTTCTAACATTAATTGTTAACTTCAGCAAGTAATACTGCACAAATTACAAAATAGAAACCACCATTTAATTCCTTTTGAAAAACCTGGTTATTTGAAAATTATGGTAAAATATACAAGTTCAGTTAATGTGTCATCTATTTATTTTAGGATTTTGACGGGGGACATCAGTCTCACTTCTTGCTTGGTTTTTTTTTACATTTGCCTTAGCATTTCTGACTTTGTTTTTAAACAATGGGACAGATACTGATGTTTAACTTTAATACTTTTACCTGGCACCATATGAAATTATAAATACAAATGTCTCTATTACAACACCTTATTACATTTCAGCTAATTCCATCCAACCAGCCATTATCAGCCACTTCCTATTTTTTCTACTATTCTTTACTGGGTAATGATGTAACAAACGAAGCCTTTACAGATCTTATCAATACAAATTTCCCGGCAGAAAGAGCTTCAGTTAAAGTTCGGTCAAGTTTTGAAGTACTTAGAACATTCTTGTCAAATCAACCAGGCATTCAGGTAAAATGTTTTAGAATTTAATCTCTTGTTTGGGTTACTTTTATTTTTACTGTAGACCAAAATCCACCAGAATCTGCCACACCACTTATAGCACCTGTATTGCATGTGTACTGAACCAGGGCTTGAGTTTAGGGATATGTGTTGAGAAAAATTGGTGGATAGGTGCTGAAACTTCCTTAGCAGCAGTGGCTCAGTGTGTGGGTGCTGGCTTGCTAATCTGGGCTAATGAAGACGGGCAACCCTGCATTAAACCTAATTTCATTACATTTCATCATTTTCTATCAACATCATTATTATCAGTATTTTTATGAATGCCATATTGCTTTTAAGTTTCATCTATGCTGTGGTGACCAGTCATTAGGTAGTTGTGAAGTATCTCTGAAGACTTTGTTGAAGAAGGGTAGTTCTGAAATTTATATGAGACCAATTAGTTTGGAAGGAGTATATCAAGTATGTAATATTCAAATATTTTTATAAATGATGTGACCTATGTGTAATCAAGACGATTCATTTGTTCCTGGAGTTTTACTTCCGCTTCCACCTTGATGTGAGATCATAGACAATCAAGATGGGAGCATTCGTCTTTTATATGGTTCAATAATGAGCATCTTCTGCTCGGGGTAAGCAGAGCAATAAACGTTTTGTTTTGTTCAGACCTTATGCAGGTTATTTTTAATTCTAGATATATATGTTTTAAACTAAGTTTAGAAACTTGAGCATGTGTTTAATGGGTTTATCCGTGGTCAGTCTTGATAATCGATCATGAATTTGTAATTGTTTTCATAATTTTAGCTTGTACCACCTAACAAAACCAAACAACAGATAGGAACTGTTCCTGATAATATGAAACCTTCTGTTGGTATTTCAGTTGTTATAAAAAGAGAAGAAATGGTAGGTTTGTTTACTTTGTCTCTTTCAATGATTGGTTACTTTTTAGAATTTACATGGAAAAAAACAGTTAAACTTCTAGATACCGTAAGAGCAAATTTCAAAATCTGAAACACTATGCCAAAATCAGGTTTCCACTAAGTATTTGACTGTCAGTGAAGTTTTAGTTCTATCTAACAATCATGTATTTTTACAATTCAAACAATGTAAAGATGCTCAAATAGTGACTGTGAACAATGGGACCGTTCTCATCATTCGATATTATCAACATTTATTGTGTTACTGTAAGCCATCATTTATTATCCAATTTTGAAAAAATGCTTTTAAATACATCCACCATAATGAAGGGGAAAATCGAAAACAAACTGCCCAACAAAATAGCCACTCTTTCTACGCAAAGTCTGTAAAAGTATGTAATACAAAGGTCATGGAACCTCTAGAGGTCACAATTTTTATCCAATTTGGATGAAACATGAAATATATCTTTATGTCCCAGAGATCTCAGTCCCTGATATTCACGTATTTCAGACCATAACTTTCTGGGTTATGACTCCTGATTGTACGAAAAATCGCTTGTTTTTAGCTTGTTCTATAACCATCTATTGCAAAATGTGGGCATATGTTGCCTGGAAACCGCTGGTTAACAATCACAGTGGATTTATTTATATTTGCATGTCATAGACTTCAAATTTATTTATGGATTTTAACATGTTATTAATTAAAAAGTTAAATGTACAATAATTTCTTTACAGGTAGCAAAGTCTCCAGTTAGGGAATTAGAAGGAAATATAAATACAAACACTAATGTTCAAGTCTCCCCTAAAGCTAAAGCTCAACCCAGTCCTAAGTCATCACCTAAACTCAAGTCAAAAACTAAAAAAGATGTGAAAGGTAAAGAGAAACGTGATGGCTCACCTAAAGCTCAACAATCTAAATCGAAACCTTCAGGCGAAAACTATTCAGATGATTTTGAAGATGAAAAATCTAAAGAATCTGCCAGTTTAGGTGAAAAATTAGCTCAAAAAGGTTTGTTCAAAGTCTATTTTTGTTTGAACATGTAAACTTCGCCATTAAATCAGTTTTATTTCATCTAACATCCAACTTTGACTATAAAAATTAGACCCAACTTCATTAACCCAGTATTGGAGCAAAACAGTAGAACGTTGAACCTCATTTCATTTCATAAAAATTAGATGAATTATAGAACTTTAATCTTTAATAGAAGTGCAGATGTCACATTTCAAGGAAAGTTATCTTAAAGTTCAAGGGAATGGGGGCACAAGGATTATGTGTTTAGTAAGCACTTGACTCTATATTCAAATCATTCTTGGCTTTGAGTCCTGGTGTAGAATCGTTATTATCACTGGACAGGCTTAATGTCTACAGAGCTGAGTGTTTGTAGAGGTTCAAATAGCTATAAAAGATACCTAGAGGCTTCCAAACCAATTTTTCACCTTTAAGTAGTTTAACATAGATTTCTTTTTATTTGCATTCCATGGTATAATATATGATAATATATCTTTTCAATGTTTATTTTCTTTCAGCTGCAAAAAATGCAAGTCCAGCCTCATCACCCAAAACAAGACCTCACAGTCCCAAAAGATCCTCACTTTCTCCAGGTACTTATTAGAAATTTTATTTACAGCTTTGTTTTTAAGTGACTACAATAATAGATTAAGAAACATGTGCTAATTGCAATTCCATAGATTCAATCTTGAAACTTGTTGATTTTTGTTACATATAATTTTATATTCTAGGTCGAGAATCAAGAAGTAATGATCTGAGATTCCCACCTGCTGCCTTGGCTGTGCCCCCTCAATCTCATCATTTTACATTCTCCATTGATTTACGTAGCATTAAAGATACAACGTCCACCAACACCCAGTCAATATTCATCAGGTAGGTAAATACCATATGTATACATTAATCCTCTTACATGATATTCTCTACACCTTATTTCTTTTAGTGTAACCAGAGTTTGGCCATACACGTTAGTCTGTATTGTCAGAGGCAACCTTATTTAAAACTTTTAGATTTGTTAGATACATATCTATTTTATCATTAAACTCTTAAGTTGATTATGGGCTTGCTATGTTAATAGATATTTAAATAATAATTTATATTACATTTAAAGTAAGAAAAAGTGTAATAGGCAGAATTAGAGCTTTCATAATGTGTCTTTATGAATATATGTAATAGACTGAAATAAATTTATTGCTTTTCAACAGATACATATATCCTTTCTTTGGAAGTGCTGCACCAATTTTAACTCATCCACCTGTTGATGTTAGAAAAGGAATGGAAGTTCTTCTTCCTCAATCGTTTTGTGCTTTTGATTTCGCCTGTTCTCCCAGACAAATACAAGAAACATTTCAGAGGTGAGTTTAAAGGCACAGCAATCCAGATTGTTCACATATATTTCAAAAGTAAAAGAAATATGTACTATTTTAATAATGTAAAGAATCAGGGACATCTGAGTATAGAAAGACATTCAAAAGACATTCAAGCTAGAAGAATGATCTAAATATTTTGTGGACAAAAATATTTTTTGATAAAAGTTTTGATAATTGTGGATGTTTAACCTGTCTAATATAAACATGATTCACTTTTGTTGTTATCTCTAGAAGTTTTTACTCCTTAGCAATTTTGCCAAATCCCTTAAAATCTTGTTTGGCCTTTTGTCAAAATGAGTCAAAAACCTTGGTATTTAGAAATAATTTTAATACATTGGGCATTTTGATGAAAAAAAATAAGTTGAAATAATGTTCTTATATTCAACAAAGTATTAGAATTGATAGTGGGTTGATGGTGCTGGGTTTATTATTGTTATATTGTTTATTATGTATTTAAAGAGTTCCACTAACAGTAGAAGTATGGAGTCGAGATGAAAATACTAAAGATCGTCTTCTAGCTACAGCTAGATTACCAATAGCTGATGTATTACCTGTTGATAGGAAAAGAGTTGTGGTATGACTTTTGTGTTCATCTGGTATCCATCATTCCTCATAAACACTAGAAAGACTTTATTATTCAATCTTTTTAAAATGTTTTATGAATATCATCGGATTTTCTTGGAATTCGTATATAATGTTTGGATTATTAAGATATACAAAGCTTTTCAAATTTCAAAATGGTTGTTAAGAGATAGGATGCTAATAATTAGCTAATCTTAAATAATTATTGTTGTTCCACTATTTGGTTGATATTGGCTAAAGAACCCTTTCAAGAACATAAAATGATTCAAATTTAATAACGACATCAACCAAAGGATCAGTTATGATAATAATTAACCACATTATAATATTATTCTATTATTTACAGTCTGATACAGGTGTAAATGGGACAAGACAAGAACATAGTGACAGAATCTATGTTTTAAAAGCTGATGGGTAAGTTTTACAGTTTCAGTGTGTGTACGAGGGCTGGATGTAAATTTCTAAGCCAAAAAAGGATAGATCAGTTGAGAACAAGTACAATTGCATAAAAACACAAATTTATATGGAAAACAATCCCCGAGTTGAGAACGACAAGAGGAACTTGTTGAAACATAGTGTCAAATAAACTCAAGTGATTGTTTTCCATATAAATTTGTGTTTTTATATTACATGTTCAATTACTAAATGACGTATAAGTAAGTCCAATCATTGAATTTATCACAGACTTAGGAACTGCAACTGTAGTGTTATTATTGTCTTCATACGAGAGCATCTTGTTTGTCTACCCAGTGTTTGAAATACATAATTAAAATTTGGAAATGGAGGACCGTTACATTAACTTTTAGGCCACAATAAATATGAATATAACAAACACTTCTTGATCAGATATATATTCTGAATCACATTAAAATTCATCATCTATGAATAAATTCTGGAATAGAGATAGTAGCTTTCCTGGAGATTTATAACAAATAAACCATAGATAATTGTATGACTGTCATAGATAAGTTATAAACTTCTATTTTCAGTATGAATGAACATTATGGTGAATTATTTGTGGTGTTAGTGTTAGAAGATTGGGGACCATTACCTCAACAACAAATAGTAACTACAGCACAACAACATATTAAGGTAGGTATTCCATGCTTTGTTTATGATGGATGCAGTGTACTGTTCGAAGTATGCCTAGGATTCACTTAAATTTGAGTTCAATTTGGCATGCAAAGCATTTACATTTACTCGATGAATAGACACATTTATTACACTCAACCACTTACTTTCACTGACCTCACACTAATTATATTGAAATGGCTGTCATTTTCCTGGTAAAAAGATAGAAATACTTTGATTTATTTCAATTATTACAAGTGTTGAAACATAATCAACCATAAAGACTTGATGCATCATTTGCATTTACGCTGAAATATCTAATTTCTTATCCTACTCTAAAAATGTACTCAGATTGAATAGTGTATGGTTTCGGTCCCATGATTGACAAGGAGTATTGTTGACTGGTGAACCTTTTGGGTTTTCTCTGGGTCCTCTGGTTTCCTCCCACAGCTAAAGACCCTTACACATAAGCCGTTTATTGAAATAAAGTTGAATCATATGTCAGTCCTGTTGAGTAGAGGTTACACACCCTCTCTCTCTCTCTCTCTCTCTCTCTCTCTCACTGTCTCTCAGCATAGGTCAATGAAATTTCAATTCAACATAACTTTGTAAATACTAAAAGGAAGACAACCACTTTTGCACTGAATATATTCATATTTGGGATTAAACTTTCTTTGCTAGGGATTCCTATTGATCTATATTATGCATCAGGGCCCTGTTTCACAAAATTTTAACTAAAGATAAAATCCAAATTTTAGTAGATACTTCAATTTTGATTGGCTAAGAACTAAAATCAATCTAATATTATCCAATCAAATAACTAAAATTCAGATCTTATCTTATTTAAAATTTTGTTAAATAGGCCCCAGACCATTAAAGAGATATGCTTCATATACATAGATTATTATGGTTTTAAATTTACTAGAGATAGGGTTACTGTCATGAAAGTGATAACATAACTAATGAACATTAATATTTGTAATATGTTAGAAACATAGTCATGTAATTGATTCTAATATAAAATAATCAGTTTATTGAGCATTGCCATACTTTATCTCTTGCTTTCAGCATCAGACTTCTAATGTACAGTATCAAACAGGCAATCATTCCATAATAGATGATAGTAACTATCAACAAAACAATATACAGCAGCATGTATCACCTCGACAAACAGCTGAATATCAGGCTGCATTGGAACTAGAGATGTGGAAAGAAAACCAGGAACATGCCTTTGAGCTACAGGTAGGATATAAACGATTACCTTGTGCATGAGTAAAAATAGTATATTGTACAGGTACATGTATTATTTAAATTGAAAAATTCCTGGATATATTTGTTGATTCATCAATTTCCTGGATATATTTGTAAATCATCATTTTGCATCCTTGCATTGTGAAAACTTGGACTTTAAGTGTAGCTTTAGATTTTTTTTCTTGGATTTTAGTTAAAACAGAAAGAAATGTCCTATATGAAAGCTTTAGGTGAAGAATGGAAGAAAAGAGATACAGAAAGAGAGGTTATCATGCAGAAAAAGGTAATGAAAAATGAAAACATTTCTAATGTTTTTTAATTTTTTAAAGTATATTAAGTGCGGTTTAATGATCGAGAGCGAAACATTAAGTGATATATAGATACTGCACGAGTCATTAGCCGAGTGTTGTTACACTATATTATGCAATGTCTTTTGCTCGAGACCATTAAACAACTTAAAATACAGACACTATCTAATCCTGCACATGCTTTTCAATAAAATATGTCACGTGAGTCCAATATTCCATTTAGTAGAGATAATGTACTATTGGCAAGTTGCCTGTACATTATTGAAAATAATGGTACGCCAACATCTGTAATCTAACTAAGATTATTTGAGATGACTAAAATAGAACAAAACTATCTTTTAGAAAACACTACAGTGAGCAATATCGCTGATTTAAAATTTTCAACAATATGTTTTATTTTGATTCTTTTAAATGAAATATAATTACTTCCGATTTAATACTTTCGAAAACTGAAATCGAGAAAGCAATATTCTTTAGATTTATGTTTCATTGTTATTACAATCATAATAGTTTATGAGATTTTGCCACGACTATTAAATTGAGCCCTTTGTTTATTCTTTCTATAGGTAACAGAATACAACCAGTTAGAAGAACAGCTGAGAAAAACTTTGACAGATTTGGAAAAACGGGAAAAGCAATTGGCTGCCAATGAACATGAGGTTTGTATTGATGGTGATAACCTAAAAAAATTTATGCCCTGATCGGAAAGTGATGTAGACATCAACATCTGTCTGAAAAAAAAATTGTTTTATTGTAGTGTATGTATATTGTTATATATTAGGTGATGAGACTGAAAACAGATTTAAAAAGAGAACATGATCGTAAATTACAAGAACTGAAAGAAGCTTCAAATCGATTAAAACTAGATTGTGATCATCAAGTACAGTTAGAAAAGTAAGCTTGATTTCTGTTGAAGATTCTTTCATGTATTTAACAGTTGAATGTAAACACTAGAATAGTATGCTGAATATACATGCTAAGCCGCCGACTTCACTTCAATAATGCCCCTCATCCTTCACACAATGCTTGGATGAGGGGTCATTATAGATGATACATTCTAGTGATAACAAAAATCCTTCAATTTTATTCACTACATCTGTTAAAGTTAACCCCACCCTGTTGGTTTGCAATGAATTTTCAGTGTGTGTGAAAAATTTGACAATGTTATGTTTGATATAAATTAATCTGAATCCTCTGTTGATTATCTTTCGGAGGTTGGATGACCGAATGGTTAGCAAGTGCGCCCTGTATCATAAGTATAAGGTCATTGAGTCAACTGGTGTGGTTTCGATACCTTGGTTGTACATGCCAAGGACTAGGGTCACCTGTCCAACCTCGTAGGTTTTCCCTGGTTTCCTCCCACTGCTAAAGACCCCTATGCACCAACGAATTATTGAAATCAAATTGAACCATGTGTTGGTCCCAAAATAACCTAGTTTGTGTCGAATGGATGTTAAACCCCATTTCTCTCTTTATCTTTATTGTCTTTCTACTCAAATCCTAAATCCAGTTGTGGATGTAGTCCGGATGCTGATACCCGTATGGCCGTATACCACACACACCCTAATTTTATCTGTTCTATTGCATTGTACATTTATGTCTATGTGTGTTTGCAATCAAAAATAAGCATGAAATTTTTCCCAGATAAAATATATACTTTACACAAAAACTCTCAGTTATCAGAAATGAGTGATTTTTCTTTGTAATGCTCAGGTTAAGTGTCTAGAATATATCTAAACTCTGTCGTCCTGGTCATGCTTACCTTATAATCAGTATTTATTTTGTAATTTAGAATGAAGGTAAAAGAGTTAGAAGATCTGATTGTAAGACATAAAGGAGAGGTAAGTAATACACTTAATGTATACTTAAATCATTGGCTGCTGACATTAAATGAAGGAGAATTACCAGTATGTTATGAATATGAGTCCTTGTTTCTTTTGGTATGTGAAACATTAGTTTAATTTTAAATGCAACTCATCTATATAGCCGTCTTGGAACTGTGATGGCCCCCCAAAAATTGAGTTTTTGTCAATCAATGTGCAATTGTCCAAGGAACAAGCTTGATGTCGTACTTAAAATGGCAGAGATTTAGACTTTTCTTCGAAGAACATCATCCCAAAAAAGAACCTGAAGATGAGTAGTGCTAAGGGTATCGTATTGACGTAGATCATTAGAAAATTGGTTGATTTTACTTTCAGATTTCAAAGAAAAAACGTTAGTACAATATTTTTTTTTTTTTTTTTTTTAGGTATTAGAAGCTGAAAAGAAATATAGAAATATAGATAGAGAATTTAATATTTATAAAGAACAACAAAATACTAAACCTGAAGTCAGACTGCAATCAGAGATTAACTTATTAACATTAGAAAAGGTAGGTTATGATGTCCTAATACCCAATCCATAATTTATTTATGTTAAAGCCCCAATAGATAATAGTTTGTTACCATTAAAACCCCCCAAAAACTGCAATATTAGACAGAAAGCCAACTCCAGACACTATAGAAAAGTTGTTAAACTAAAAAGCAAATTGGTCCAAAAATGATTAAATTCAAATTCTGTCCACCTAAAGTTCACATTACTTTCTATTTTTTTTCATACATCCAACTATTTTTATACGACCACAGTTATGGCACTTGATCATTGAAAAATCTTGTGGACACTCCAGAGGCTAATGTCTGATTGACTTTAAATTTTTAAACACAGTGTTTATGGTCATGCGACAGGAAGCTATTGATTTTCAACGATTTCTGATAATTACTGTCAGAGTTATGACCCTTGATCTCTTTGAAAAGTCTTGTCGACACTCTAGAGGCTAATGTTGATATCCTATTGAATCTATAATTATTGGCATTGTTTAAGGCAATGAGACAAAGATCTTGTCATTAATTGTTGTTTGGTTAGGGATTTGGGTTTTTTTTTTAAAAAAAAACATTGTGTATTATGGTCATGGTTTCATTTGACTTTGATTTTTTTAAATCTTTCGACAGGTTGAACTAGAGAGAAAGTTAGATGCTGTAACTAAATCTAAAGTACATTATAAACAACAGTGGGGACGAGCTTTAAAGGAGTTGGCCAGATTAAAACAAAAAGAACAAGATATTGCTAAAGCCAGTTTAAAACGTCAACAACATGAATTAGAACATATGAGATTACGTTATCTAGCCGCTGAAGAAAAGGAAGTTGTATCCTCGGAGAAAAAGGAACTTGAAGATATCAAGAATGAATTAAATAAGTAAGTTTGAGAAATTGAGGTCTTTTAAATTAAACTTCAAGTGTGATGTCAGCATAATTATACCTTCGAATTCGACTAATAAGAGAGCCAACCACATGTCTCTGTAATAAAGCCTATGTAAGAAAAAAAAAAACGAAAAAAATGTTATTAATTGTACCTGTCCTTGAGATAAGCAATTTGCCTTGCTGATGCTTTTTCGAACTTTGATTTTAATTGAATGTGAGTGATGACACTTGTTGTATAGTTTCCTAACATCAATACATTGATTTTGTGTGGAGTAAGTATTTTCTCCTCAGTTTAAACTGGGTGATAAGCAATTGGAACATGTGGAGACATTGGAACATGGCATCTCTGTTTCTAATTGAGGTGGAATATTGATTATTCAAACTTAGTGTAGATCTTCAGAAGGTGAATACCTTAGCTTTAGCTAAGCAGAGATGAGAGATTTAATTTGGAACATTGTAGCTTTGTATCTTTTTGAGTCAGAGTAATGAAACTTGGCATATACTAGTTGCATAACATCAATACCTTGACTGAGTTCGATAATAAGGTTATCCTGGTTGATCCTTTATAAATGGATATGTGCAAGAAATAAAGGGCGTTGAATGATAGTCTCTCTCCAATTGGTTCAGTCTTCCATTGACTTCTTTTCATTTTCTTTGATTATTTTCATCCATTATGAGTTTGCAATAACCCTTGCATCATTTAACTTTGGGCCACCTCTGGCTTGCGGCTGTGGTTTCGAGCCCTGGCGTGAGCGTATGTGGCATGGAGATAGGGGCGCCTTCTCAACCTCGTGGGTTTCCTCCGGGCACTCCGGTTTCCTCCCACTGCTAAAGACCCCTACGCGCAAGCGAATTATTGAAATAAAATTGAACCATGTTAGTCCCGAAATGACCTAGTTTGTGTTGAGTGGACGTTAAACCCCATCTCTCTCTCTCTCTCTCTCTCATTTAACTTTGATTTTGTTTTCCTATATTTAATAAATATGTTTCATGAATAATTTCAGATTAAAACAGATTGAGGAAGGTAAACTGAAAGTTACTGGTGATTCTAATGATATACACCAACTAGGCAGTGTTAAACGTTTAAATACAGATTTAGATAATAGTATAGACGATCACATTACTAGATTAATAGAAGAGAGGGATACGTTACTTAGAACAGGAGTTTATTCAACTCAAGATAAAATTATTGCTGAACTAGATCGACAAATACGGGAATCAATGTCTCAAAAAGTCACTTAAATTTTTAGGAAATTCAGACATAGCATTGTTCAGTTGTCACTCAGATTCCATTAATTTGTCACTGAATGATATTGACATGGACATGGTGACAGACTGAGACATTTGCTGGGCAGTTTAATAAATTGGAATAATATATATCAGAAACCATACTACCGATAAATCAAATGGTTTAACTAGATAAAACAGAAATGTTCCCCCAAAAATAATATGTTGTTGCCAATAGTATGAAGTGAAATATTATTAGATTGTACAGCATTACCTATATATATATGTACATAAAAATGTAGATATGTTTAAGAGTATGTAGCTTTATAAAAGATCTAATAATCATTTGGAGAGATTTTAATAATTATCTCATATATTTAATGATACATTTGGAGAGATTGAATTGATAATATTTCATGGTATATTGATACATATATAATGGGATTTATTTTACAAAGCCGTCCATTTTATTTAGACTGATTTAATTTAGGAAAGTTTAAGAAATGTAGTTATTTAAAATGTAGCAGTAGCATTTTTCGGCAAATATCAAATTTTTCACAGTGGAATCCATGCTGATTTACATAGATTGATTACTGGTATTTAAAATGTAATTAAGAAAGCAAAATCAAGATATCAGTAGTAGATAATATCCCATTATGGGTTGAAAAGAAGCCCAGGAAAAGATTTTAGTGAAAATTATAAGTGGGGCTAGGATTTAATCATATCCCATTTACATCTTCTGTAGGCTCTGACAAGACTGATATGTAATTGCAAGACGAAAATAATATTTAAAGATACCGTAAATGACATTCAGAGATTTTAATAAACTGCAAATATTTTTAATTAAACGTATGTTGATGTTTGTTGCAATACAGTGAATAAGTTTATCCCTTTAATTATCTGTATCTTCTACATCTGTTTGACAACTTTGAATTATAACCATGACTATGACTAGACTGATATGTTATTGAAAGAAGAAAACAAATATTTACAGATATATTAATGTTAGTACAAACTGTCATATATTGTTATAAAGTTATGAATATTTACTGCTGTAAGGCATGTTGCATGACAATGGTGGGTGCCTTACAAGAATTCTTTTGGTAGGATATACCAGGAATTCTCGTATTTAAGCGGCTTAATTTCGAATTTGACCAATGTCAGAGATAAAACATTTCTCCTTAAATTAAGTCCAGGGCTTAAATTCGAAAAGAGGAAAAAAAAACAAACATTTGGGTTCTTTTTATAATTGTCATATCTAGTGTCTAAGATGTCACCTGCAAAAGGCGTCTAATGAGTTTTATAGATGTGAAACGCTCGCATGGTACTAACAGTATAATGTACAACAATTTGACGTGACACCATCAATGTCAATGCATGTGGTTTGAAAATTTTATATCGAGACCACAAGAATTTCTGGTATATTGTTGATTATATAGTCAGAATCTCGACTTTCAAAGAATATATGATAAAAATATTATACCTGCATTTTATGGTTAAACTCTACATGTACACTGCTATCATTTGTATTTATTTATTTTTTTTTTCTTCTTTTCGCGGGGTTTTACAGTAAATGCATTTTTACCTATTTACAAAAATCCTGTTGAGAGATGAAAACTGTATGAATATGATTAAATTAAATGAAGGATTGTGTTAAGAAATTATATGGGGCATGTTTCTTGATATTTGAATGTTTTATATAAGCTTTGTCATTTTATGTTGTCTGTGATTTTGTACTTTGAAACAATTTTCTTATTGTAAATAAAATTTTAATATTTATATTAAATTATAGATTTCAATTGTTTATATTTTGTTTACATTATGTAAATGTTGATAGCCTCGTTTGTCACACAATTAGTTTTACTGCAATATTCTGCTATGCACTGGTTAATTGGGCATAATAAAATCGTGAGCCATGACGTAACGTTATGTAAACATATTTGGTCCTATTTAACGCACTTAGCAATTGGTAGTTAATCGGACTATTGACCAATCATAATTTAGAACAAGAATTTTCCCTCTTTCCAGTAGTGAGTAGTGGGATTAGCTCTAATCAAACAGAACACTGCGAGGGGTATGCTATTTCCCGAATTCTACGGCAAAATATACAGTCTGACAAATTGTGTTGAGTGTGTATACATTACTGAAAAAGCACCGAGGTTTATAACTCTAATATATTAACACCTTATAATCACCTTCTTATAGACCATTCATTGTATGGTGACCCTAAATAAATATCTTCCGGTTTCATCGGACAGTTTGTCCGTGACAAAACCCCAAGTGTGCACTTACTCGTCTTTACATTAAAAACTACAAAAAAGGACAGCACAGCACAGATGATTAATCTGTTGCAAAAATTAATTGCAATATCACCTTGAAAGATCTTGCTTCAAATTACCTTTAAATGTTCACAACGGCCCCTCCCCTCTTTTAATTTAAAAAAAGACATTTTGGATGGTAAATAAAATGGCATGTTCGTCTGCATTGGTATTAAATACCGTTATCTTATTGGCTTGTAATGTATTGAAATATTTTATATCAAAACAGACTCATATAGGATTATCTATGTATCCATGGCCCTTGTTATAAAGGTATCAATAATAACTTTAGAAAGTCAGATTTTAGTTAAAAGTCCTAGAGGCGTATACCCTTCTCTCCTTTAAAAGAAACTGTATCAAAAGTTTCAGCCCGATTCGGTGCGATATTCCTTGCTGTTCATTTCGCAGTAAACGTCGAAAATAAAAAAAAATAGTATTCCACCGGGAACGTTTTTGAACGAAAATCGACCAACTCAACTTAAGTTCCTTGACTATCGTCGGAATCCGAAAATATAGGCGCGAAGTATTGGAATATTCATTATCATATATTTTTCCGGAAATTACCCAGGCCCGTTGACTGCAATTTAACATTTCTGCAAGCTCTACTTTCCACGCAAAAAATAAAAAGAAGAATCTTACTTTGGGAATAAATATATTGGGCATTTTAAAATTTCGAGTATAAGAGTCGAGAGCGAGGTAATAATATATTGATACCGCACATGGGCGTGTTACCTAGAGGTAATATAATAGCCATAACACGCCCTTGTGCAGTATCAATATATATAGAGAGCTATCCAATATAATCTACCGCTAGTACAAGTAACTTCAAAATGAAATCTGAATATAATGGATTATCCAACAATATGTATTATAAAATTTTTAAAAAATGAGAGTCTTATAAGGATCATCTCTTATACAATTCATAATCCGTAGACGTGGATTACCTGAGTATTAATACAGGCTTATAATTGGGATTTAGGTGAATGTAAAATACCGTTACATACATACATAGTCTCCAAGGGTAACACAAGTCATAACCAATAAACATGCTATTTACCAAACGTATTCAAACTTTTTGATAATAAGGACCTCCACACAAGTCTTTCTTTCATAGTATGTCTATTATAGTGTGTACATATTCACATAATAATAAGAATAGTGTACACTGAAGAATGGTATATGTATATAGCAGGGCATTAGGCTTATGGATCTACGGAAGCAATAACCTTTTAATGATTGACAACAATAATAACTGAAAGCGTGTTAGGTTTTAAAGTATTTGTACAAGTCAACCAAAAAAGTTTCAGAAACTAAAGATGCATTTTATTCACCAAAATGCCGACAGATACGCACCAAGCAATTATCATCTCAAGCCACCGGAGGGATTTGAGTCTCATGCAGGCCGACGCTCATCACACTGTACCTCACATGGATCGCGTTTGTCCTTGGCGGAATCTGGATCCAATTTACACGAATCCAGTCAACTGCTAGAGGAGTCCAGCGAAGATAGTTTTTATGGCAGCACTGTGGATTTAACTAAAGAACACGATTGCAAACACGAAGGATGTGGTCGAGTTACGATCAATGTTAGCGGGATGAAGTTTGAAACCCAGTTAAGAACACTCAACAGACTTCCTAACACTTTACTGGGTGATCCAGAAAAACGCATCAAATATTGGAATGAAAGTAGGAAAGAATATTTCTTCGATAGATATAGACCAGCTTTTCCTGCTATTCTATATTACTATCAAAGTGGGGGAAGAATGAAATGTCCTTTAGAAGTACCCTTTGAAATATTCATGGAAGAGTTATACTTCTTTGAATTAGGGCACCACACGATCAACAGCCTTAAAGTTCATGAAGGATACATCCTTGATGAAGTTCATATCAAACCACCCCGGAACACCATTCAGAGAAAAATTTGGACTGTGATGGAATGTCCAGAAAGTTCGTTTCTGGCAAAAGTTGTGGCATTAATGTCAGTGGTATTTATATGGATATCGGTTATTATTTTCTGCATAGAAACGTTGCCATCTCTTAAAGATATTGGTTGTCGAGATCAAAATATCACAGCTGTAAACGGTACTGTTAGCATCGTAAAAGTTCCCGATTTCACAAATGCTTTATTTATTATAGAATCTTTGTGTATCATGTGGTTTGTTTTAGAGTTGCTAATTAGAATCCTGGTAGCTCCGTCTAAACTAGAATTCGTGAAAGCCATTGCCAACTGGATTGACTTGGTATCCATTTTACCATACTTCATATTCCTTGGTTTCACACTGTCAATGGGAGAATGTCACACCAATAACAAGAGTGGAATTCTGTCCGTCTTAAGGGTTTTACGGGTTGCAAGAGTCTTCAAGCTAAGCAAACATTCGGAAGGTCTGAAAGTCTTGGGAAAAACTCTCAAGACAAGTTTAAAGGAATTATTTATGTTTGCTATGTTTCTGGCTATTGCGACTGTTATATTCTCTGGTGCTGTATTCTATGCTGAGCTTGATCAAGACCAAACTCAATTTGAAAGTATTCCAAGTACGTTTTACTGGACTATCGTAACCATGTCAACAGTGGGCTATGGAGACTATGTCCCTGTTGGAATTTTGGGTAAGATTTTAGGAGGCTTCTGTGCCGTTTCTGGTGTATTGACTATAGCCTTACCCGTGCCTGTTATTGTGGCCAATTTCAACACGTTCTATAAGCAGAGTGCTATGAATAAATCATAAACTGCATTTGCGACATACAGTACGTTGGTTGAACGAAACGCAAAGACACTGTGATGAAAATAAATATTTTCGTTATTAAACCGAATATGTTTATCGGAAGATGCATACATTATCTGCCTGTGACCTAAAAACCTTTTCATAAAATATATATATATATATCAAAGTCAAACCGCAGTGTTAAAATTCGTATTTTGTATTTTAAAGTACAGGATAATGGGCCACAACAAGTCTTAGTAAAATGAACAATTGCGGGTTGGTATGTTAACCCTAAGTGAATAATTTCCCCATTATTTTCTCTATATAGTTAGCATTTCCAACAGTTTTATTAACCAATTTAACTGGGTTGTTGCATTTACTACATCGTGTTTTAAGTATTTCTCTCAATTCTATACCTGTATAAAATAGCACAAAAGATATAGAAATAGAAGACCGCCTACCTCTTCTTTAACTCTAATTATTTTATACACAACTTGCAGGGGCATTATGTAAGATTTAGATAAGGAGCTGGCCGTTCTACTCATTCGGGTCTTAGTTTCTCCATTTTAAATTAAATCATTAAATGGCCGACCCGTATCTACTTAAAATCGAGCCATGTTTATGGTCATGTTAATAAATGTCTAATTAATCATTTATATAACATTTAAGGCCAAAGAAAGACCTACAATAGACAGATCTAGGTCTTACATAATGCCCTTTTTAATATATATATTTTTAAATATTATTTTATCCTACCAGTATTTTATATTATTATACCATTAAAGTATAAAATAACTTATATTTTTGTTTTGACTGTTGACTTCTTTGTTTTAGATACCTGAGAATGAAAATTAATAAATGAATACGATCAGAGAGAGGGGAGGGGGGAGAAGGGGGTGGGCTGCGTAACCCTATCACTTGTCACGAGTGTGGCATCGGACTCTCAACACTAGATATCGATGACCACAGCACTTATTAATGTCCACCGGGACATTGCAGAATCCCACAGCTTATAGCCGCATAAAATAACCATTATGTTGGCCCAACAACACCATTTCTATTCCCCTAATAATAATGGTAAGGGATGAGGGTGCAACAAAGCTATCTCCTTGAAAAACTACCCCGAAGGAACCGCTATGTCCCACTGTCGCGCCATACGTTACGATAGGAAATAAAATAGGGCTTGTCTTCCAACAGTTCTCCGACGAGCATTGTGATATGAGGTAAATTTGACCTTATTCTTATATCGAATTCCAACTGTCAATGGATCTTTTACGTGTACGCCAATGTTTACACGAGATCCCTTTTTTTTTTTATCCCGCCCGAATGTCTAGACAGCTGTCCTTGTCAGGACAGAGCGACGACAGGATACGTCCACGTGACAATGTGGCCGTATAAGAATGGCCAATGACACCAATGATCATACAAAGTATAGACGAAGATGGTGCAATTTGACATACCCTCACGATGGACTTTTGATGGACACACGATTTCAAAATGAAGATGAAATTGCGCAAAATTTACCAGCGCTCACGAAGTTGCTGCCCGAGACTAAGAAAGGTCGTAGGATGGCTTAAAGCCCCAATAACACTCTTGTTGTAACTGAATAATATGTCCCAATCTTCATTCTGGTCAACAAATTGTATTATTTTACAATATTCCAATTAATTGCTATAAATTTCATTTTAAAACACCTAATTTAAAAAATTGGAAAAATTCAACTTATTTACAAATGTGACTTGGATTTTAAAATATTTTCGAACCCTCTGGAAAAGTAAATAGGATGTAATGGATAATTTACACAACAGGTAAGACACTAAAACATCTAGTAATTAGAATAAGGCTATTATTTATTTTCTGGAGCTACCAAGCCAGCAAGAGTGTTATTGTCCCTTTAAGATGGTCTGATGATTTTTACGATGCAGAGCTGAATTTGAACATTTTTTCTTATCGATTTCGGGTATCAATTTCGGGACAATGTGGCACCCGTTTTGACGTCCGCTTCCACTGGTGCCGAAGGTAATGTCTTATTTTCATAGGGTTTCTTTCTTGTAGGACGAAACCCAGGGGCGGATCCAGGATTTTCAGAAAGAGGGGGCGTGCTGCACAAACTTGGGAGTGCGAAGCCCAGAACCGTGATTTTTGAGTGTAAAAAATGCCCACAAGGACTAATTTCCTACTAGTACTGTAAATTACGATTTCCAACCTAAACTATTTTTGTTCTCCTTTCTCGTGAGAATATATGGAGCTAAAAATTGTTCGCCACCTCAAAAAATAGAGGGGGCGTGCGCCGGGTGCGCCCCCTCTAGATCCGCGCCTGAAACCGGAGTACCCGGAGTATCCACGAGGTTGACAAAGCGCGAGTATCTCCAAGCCACATACGTTCAGATTAGGGATCGAAATCATAACCGCGCCTGGGGTGACCGACTAGCTGAAAAGCGACCCTCTAAACCACTGGGCCAATTGTTCTCACAAAAATACTGTATTTCTAACAAATATTTAAACTGAAACAATTATAAAGCAAAAATAATGGAAGAGGCAATTGTAATGTCTTAACGGAGATGAGCACATACATGCATTTTGCTATGGGGGGGGGGGGGAATCTTGCAATGAAGGTGTATGATTTTAATCACAATAATATACCAACAACTTTCTATCTACTTACATTTAAGCAGCCCCCCCCCCTTTTTTTTGGTGGACGCAGAAAGGTTGGGCAACACTGCTTTTGATCACGAGGGTATTCGTAATGAATGGATGGGGTTATAACGGTGGTTGAATGAATGAATTTGAATTTTACATTCTTATAATGTATTGGGTTTGAAAATATTTGTTACCGAACAATGAGGTCTACTTTACTACTAGGGGAGCTTACTCGCAATACACGTTCTTTACTATCGGAGGAGTAAATATTTTTCAAAATGTAAACAAATACTTGACAACCAAGAAATCTAGTTTCTGGTCATCGACTTCTACTTTTACTTTTGGTGGCCTAAACTTAAACATGGCAGCTAATATTGTTGCATCCAAGATTTATATGAGCAGAGAAACCCAAAACAGGCTTGTCGGTTCTTCTGGTTTAGGGGAAATTGGCTCTGTTTGTAAGTTATTGAGGAAAAGAATTGACCCAAACATTCGTGATGAAGAAGGCCTGACCGCTTTGGCACGTGCTTGTGCAGGTGCGTATCAATACTAATTACTATCATATTTCTGACATTTTATTTATGACAACATGTTTTGATGTATATTACATAGGCATGGCGTAATATCTTGGTGAAACAGATCGAGACATGGCATGCAGTGAATAAATAAGTCCTGGACGTCCCGTGGAACCTACTCCGTTGGTAACCAGGTGTAGGAATAACAATGGCATTCTTTAATTTTGTTGTTTTAAGCATAGAAATATTTCTATGTTTTAAGTTGCAATTTCAAATTTTTAAGTTACATTTTTAAACTGTATTAAAATAAAGCTCTTAAATAGATTGTATCTATAAACAGTTCTACCTTGTTAAAGAATAATCCTATTAATTATTAATCCTATAATTCACTATTGCCAGTTGAGAAATTGGCAAAAATATCATTTTCAAAAATATCATAGCCTTTCCGGGGGGGGGGGGGCAGGGAGGTAATTTTGTTATGATTTTTATGCCTGGGAAATAATGTCCATGATCGTATAATAGTGAGTTGACAAGCTTTTGAACAAAGACATAGAAATAATTATGTTTTGACATGAAATTCCCGCTTTAAAAAAGGTGATTAAGAAAAGCAATTTTAAGCTACGTGCAGTTTTTGGTGATGTCCATCGGGCGGTGTAAAATTGCCGACGACTCTTGTTCTTAAATCAATTTGTAAGATCTGTTCATTAATCGTATATACAGTTCTATGACCTGTTCTATCGTTCTATTTATTGTAAAAGGTGGATTTGGTGAAGTGGTGAGAATATTGTTGGAGGCGGGAGCTGATGTCAATAGTAGAGTTCAATCTCAAGTTTCACCATTGCATATAGCAGCTAAAGGTTGGTTAATTAATGCTTGTACTGTTTGATGTTCGAGAATAAACCCTGAATCACAACAAATATATAACCTCCTTTATAATAACTGTTTGGCAAAGTGCATTAATTTAATTTAATAAGCAAACTGTTTGTATATTATTATTGTTATTGTTGACTGACATTCTAATATAAATATACCCAAGGACAATATTTATTGCCCTGTATCAGCCATTTTAATATATGTACACTATGTAATGTATGTAAACTATGTAATGCGCATTTGGAATTAACAATATTCAGTATTCAAGTAGTATGACCAATATTCACGGTCGTGCATGATTTGTCATTTTTCGTCTTATTCCTTGCAAATTTTCTAATTTTTTTGTCAGTGGGTATTATCTAAAGACAATTTAGAAAAGTGAGCTTTAATTTATGACCTTTACATTTAAAACATGGATGGGTACCGTTAAGAGATTTAAAGAATGACGGACATAATTAACAAAATGAATTGTATTAAAACCTGTTCTTCTGGTGCTATGACATTTGTCCCAATAATCCTGATATTTAATTGATAACATCGATATTCTGAAGTAGCATAAAAAAAATTAATTAAATTGTCGATGTCATTGAGGGGTGGGTGGGGGTATACGTGTACATGCGGGTTTCTCTTTCGGGCAGTTTGGTTTGTTTCACAATTTGATGTCTATAGATAGAGGCAGTGTTGAGGCAACCGGTTGTGTGTTCAAACGTCAGCACAGAAATATAAAATGGAAGAATAATATAAAAAAAAACCCACCTAAAATATGCTTAATGTTTCGAAACAGAAACTTAATCGTATAGAGCACCCCGATGAAAAAAGGAAGTAACATCAGATCATACAAACTAAATATTTTATTACTCGCAATATGTTTTTGCAGCATTACTACAATTGCCGTCACGTGAGACGGCGTCGACATTCGACAACACATGCGTTGCTTACATCAGCCACAGTACCCCTTTATCCAGATATACTGTTTTGGAATGTAACTGCAAAAGAAAAACGGTTAATATTAAGAGCTAATTAATTCGCCCGATGTCATCCCACTCGGTGACAGTTGCGGCCTAATTAATTCGCCCGATGTCATCCCACTCGGTGACAGTAGCGGCCAATCGAATATTTACTCGGGTTAAATCAACAAAGATTCATATAAGAGAAAATAGTCGCATTGGATCTTGTATATCATCGCTTTTTTAATATGCTTGGTGAAATTTAATTTCAGGTAACCACGTGGAGGTTGTAAAGCGTTTAGTTTTGGCAGGAGCTAATCTAGACGCCGAGACTATATCAGGCGTACGACCTATCGACTTTACTAAAGTTAATTCAGAATCCCGGACTATTTTAAGTGAAGCAAAAAATGGAGAAATGCCGGAATTAGAGGAAATTCTCGAGGTTCCGGAAATTCCCGATTTTGCCATTGGAGATGGCAATGCAAAGAAGAAAAAGACGAAGAGTGGGAAAAAGAAGAAAGGAGCCAAGGGGAAAAAGGGAAAAAAGGGGAAGAAAAAAGGCAAAAAGAAGAAATAAAACAGCCCCACCGCCTTTTCTTGCCTGTTTATCGTGTCAATGACAATTATAATTAGAAACCAAAGTCTGATGTAAATAGTGTATGATCTGCTGCTGAAGGGAACATTTTAAATAAATTATTTCCAAACATGTGTAAAGTGTTTTGCTGTTACAGATTATTTTAATAGATTTAGGTTAGGGGTGAGCTTTTGTTAAAAAAGGCGTTTTGTTTCCCCACAAAATATCAGTACGTAGACTACTAAAGTACCGTGTCGGTGCCGGGATGGGGAGCACAAAATCCATAATGTAATATTCTTGAACATTTGTTAAAAATTAGATCTGGTTAATGAGGACAATTAGGGTCCAATCTGTTTAAAAAACAGATCTATATTTCGTTTCGGTTTTTTTTTTTCATACTTTCGATGTCCTCTACTATATGAAGATCTGACCAGTTGTAAAGGGTTATATAAAAACTCTTCCAGATCTTAGTATAGTAAAGACAAATAAAACGACATTTTGAACTATAAAAAACGAAACGAAATAGGACCCGTGATTCAATTAAAATGATTTTTGTCATGAACATTAATCAAGTATGGGATTTGCCATTTGGAAGTATCAATAATGGTACGTTACGCATCATTAATGTACCCATGCGTTACCAACCATCATGTAATAATTTCTTATCTAAGTTTGTTTTAAAAATAGGTTTTCTATCATTTTGTTTGGAAATGAAGTATTATTCATCAAGCTCTTTTTATCAGTTCCTGGTGTCGCGCAAGAAGAGGTGTTTAGTTCACCTCTGGTGTCAGTCAAGACAGAGCGTTTTGTATGAATGATAATCGTCAACACTGATAGTTGCATAATCCACGGGGTGACATCAACTTCGAAAATTGTTGCCATCAATATTATATAAGGTTGTGCAACCTAATTGTTTTTTATCGAGTACCAACTATTTCCATTAAAGATACATTATTTAAAAGCTAAATGTGCCAACTGGAGGACTTTATTTCGGCGTCAGAAGTTATGAACTATTATTTAGACACCATTCGCATGACAAGCCTATAATCAACTCTCTAGAATATCGGATGGCGGAGAATTAAACGGATTTAACCACGATCGCAATTTAAAGGTGATAACTTCGCTAATACTAAAGTAATTTGAATGGAATTTTCAATATATTCATTTTGCATTATCTATTTTCGAAATTTTATAGCAATAACGGTCATTTCTTTATCTAAATCTTACCTAATTCTTATTTAATGTAATAGGTACGGATTCTGATTGAATGTGACTAGCGTATTTCATCTTTAAACATCCTCACCCGACTTGGATTGTAATTGTAGTTAGGACGTATATATGCTAACGGTTGATAATTGTTCGATATAACAAATTCCCCCATGGCATTGGGCAACATAATTGGGATAGGGTAATGACGAAAGCAAAAGGGAAGACCAGGCATGTTGGAAAATTCAAGAGACCTTTCTCGGCCACTACCGGGGTCTAATCCTTATCCCTTCTCTGAAATATGGTGACAGCTAAAAGTTGTGTGGCCACTGAAAAGTTTCAAGTTTAGTCAAAGGCCATGAGATGTGAACATGGCTAGTCGCCCTAATTCCGTCCCTAACCCTGGACCTAGCCCTAACGCCTGCCTTAACCATAACCGATACATCTCAGCGACCATGGCGAAAATTGAGTTGGCCTTAGGTTTCACGATAACGTACGTTCCCAGGTTATAGACGTCAAGTCACCACCTATACTTAATGAAATTATGAACATAATGTGTTAATTACCTGGGACCACGGTGCCTCAGTGAGTAGGACTGATAAAAAGCAGAAGCGTGTATCCCTTCGATGTAGAAAATGTAATAAAATTTCATCGTAAAAGATATATATAGATCTACAAAAATTAAATCTTTGCATTGGTAGAAATAATCATACTTCAATTTTAAAGTCCTGTTGAGGTTTTTGGAGGGGGGGGGCTATTATAATCTAAACACTCGAAATGCACATTAAAACAGGGTAACTCTCATCTGAAGTATTACAAGATTCTTCATATACTAGTTTTTTTGGGGCCGGCACTTTCGTCTTTGTTAAAATATTCCCTGGCAGTTGGAATTGAAAATAAGAGTAGGCCGTAGCGCCGCTATCCGGACAAAGTTTCCCCCCGCGGTGCACGGTATAGCTTATATCCGTCTTCATTAGGGCATGGTAAGAACAGTAGGACATTAAACACAATTTCATCTCATTCAATTTTGCTACTTTTCTGCGCCAATCGGGCTATTGAAGTTGCAAGGCACAGGCAGAAATTTTCAATGGACTATGTTATTTCATCACCGAAATTCAACTGTGAAGGATGCGTTTATGTGCACGCCAATGTGTTCACGTGATTTTTTTTTTTTGCCCCATCTACTCAACTAGACACTGTATTTTGGCAGACCCTTTGTCCTGCACTATCGATAAGAAAATAAGGGTTGTGCTTTTAAAAATGTATATCCCGGCGTACCCAAGGGGTCCGTACTATAATCGCTTCTTTTTCTAATTTTTATTAACGATATTACAAATGAAATTATCTCACGATTAAGATTATTCGCAGATGATACTTCGTTACTTTTGGTCATAGACAATCACCCCGACACCCTTAATACTTTGAATAATGATCTAAAGAAAATTCACGATTGGTCAAAAAAGTGGAAGGTCGAATTCAACCCAGACAAAACTATCAGTCTTACATTCAGTCAAAAAAACAAGCCAACTTTGCTTGTCGCTTCTTTTAACGACATACCATTTATACGACGCAAATACCCATAAACATTTAGGTGTTGTTTTTAACAAACATTGTAAATGGGACAATCACATGGATTTTTTAATTAGTAAAACCTCAATCATGGCCGACTGTCTGAGAAGTTTGAAATATAGACTATCGTGTAAATCATTGAGTATTTTGTATAATTCTTTTATTCTTTCTATTTTTGATTACGCTGATATCGTCTGGAAAAAAACACTACTGAAATAAATTCACAAAAATTAGAAAGTCTCCACTTAGACGCGCTACGAAAGATAAATGGCCGGCCTCGTGGAATCTCCCATAATACACTTTTATACTGAATCCGGATTCTCATCTTTATCAGTACGTCAAGCTCATAAATTAATAATGTTTTATAAAATGGTAAATAATAAAGCTCCAAATTATCTTTGTTGTCTTATCCCGCCAACTACCTCTTCCAACAACCCTTACAACCTACGTAACTCCGACCACATTACACAAATTAAATGTAAAATTAATATTTACAAAAATTCCTTTTTGCCGTCTGCTATAAAAGCGTGGAATTCTTTAGATAATGAAATAATAAAGGCCTCGCCTGTCTCTGATTTTAAAACTAAACTGTATCCAACCTTATTTCCCAAAGTTAACAAACTGTTTTTCTACGGTGAACAACAATTCCAAATTATCCACTGTAAACTACGTAATAATAAAAGTAATTTAAGATATCATAAGTTCCTTATGCATATATACGACAATCCTCGATGTGACTGTGATCTCGATCTTAAAACCACTGAACACTTTTTACTCTATTGTCCAAACTACACCTTTCAGCGAAATAATACCATTAATTTATTACCAATGTATTTTAGAAATATCACTTGCCTACTCTATGGTAACGCCAAATTATCTCCAGACGCCAACAGCGAAATTTTTAAAAGTGTTTACAAATACACAGGCGCGGATCCAGAGGGGGGGTGGGGGGTGGGGGGTGGGGAGTCCACCCCCCCCCCCCTGCTCAGCTACATAAAAAAAAAATAATGCCTTGCAGCAATGAAATTACATCACAAAGTGATCCTACATCAGTATAAAAATGATTTCTCTGTTTAAAAAGCTCAATTTGTATATATGCCTATGTAATTTAGAGACGATGATGGCAGATTTCCGTAACAGAAACCTGGCAAAACCCCTCCTGCAAAAATTCCTGGATCCGCCCCTGATACATGTATATTAAAGATACGAAACGTTTTACTCCGTAAAATACTAGGATACAAAATTAGTTGTTGTCTTTATCATAATATATAATTCGACATTGTACATATATTATACACCCAAACCAGGGGGAAGCAAATTGATATAAACATCCTTGGCCTGTTTTTGTATCCTATTACTTATGCCTTTTATATTGTATAATATTCTCGAAATAGATACTGTTTAAACCTATATATTATGCTATAACTGGAGTTAGGGGGTTTAGAGCGACTGGACAAGACTGTGTTTTAAGGGAGATAACTGTGATATCACGGCTTTATGGAACTCTTCAATGGTTGCCACAACAGTGATGAAGTAAAAAATTAAAAAAGAGAGAAAAAAAGACCCCTGGTTTAGCAGGTGCTTGGTGCAGAGAAATATAGAAAATGAGAGCTAGAATAAGGCAACCGTTTATCAGATAATTTAATGGTAAGTATTCATTAACAGAAATTAATCCAAATGTGAAGTTGCCGACCGTATTCAACTGGGTCCAGTGGGCAGTGGTATTTTTGTAGAAATTAGTGTATAGACACTATAGTATAGTGGTTGATTGGTTCCACTTTTTATTATACTAGGCTCCTAATCCTATTCCTAATAATAATGTCTTTCTAGAAAGAAATGGTTCGACAAGACAAGACGACGTTTAACATTGCAGCTAGTATTTTTGTAGAGTAACTAGTATTTTTGTAGTTTTATTTTTTTTAAGAACAATGTGAATGTCGGCTGATATCAATGGGAAGATCAAATGTGGTATTTTTCTTGTCTTTTAATTCTGTTTAATTAATGCCTATGAATTATAATAACCAATTATCTGGTATTTGGATCTTGACTTGTACTTGTTGTGCTGAAATTTGGAAGTTGCAACCAACTGACATAATTCGTCTATTGCAGGAAATCGCTTTCTTGGAAATTGCATTTTGAAACAAAAACATGACAATTTTAAATTGAAAATGCCAGTCTGGCATAAAGAATAGTATTATTGATATAAAAGACTTATAACTATATGAGCTCAAAATAATGGTGAATTTGGATGGATTTAGTCAAATCATGCTATGGTTTGGGAGATAACAGTTAGATGTAGTAATAACTTGCAGTTGTTGCTTCATGAGCATGGCATATCCAAGCGCAATGAGATAAGTTTTCCCTTTTGTGATCAAAACAAACTTAGCCTACTGTCAATTTTAACTGTGAAAATGGTGTGAGCATAATTGAAATCATGTTCTTTCGTTTCAGATCCTGTAAACTTCTGTATACTGCAATAATTCAGAATGAAACCAAATAAAGATCTGTCAGAGTTAGCTGATGAAATAACCAGCTGTTCAAAAAATGCCAGCAAATATTTGCAGGAACAGAACTTTGAACTAGCAAGACGAGACTTTGAAGAAGCATTTGAAATATCAAAGCAGATGAGAGATCCTTTCACTCAAAGAAAATGTGCTTTTAATTTAGGTGCTGTCTATATTCGCTTGGGAAAAGCTACAAAAGGAATCGAATATCTTGAGCTGGCCATTTCACCATCCTCCAGTCAGAAAGATGGAAATGCGGATCTATATTTCAACATGGGTCTTGGTTATGAAATGTTACACGAGTTTAACACTGCTGTGGATAACTTTAAAAAAGCTTTAAAAGAATATAAAGAGAGTGATGCAAATACAAATGATGTCATGATAATTGAAACATTAGAAAAGTTGGCTAGAAATTCTCGATATTTGAAATTACATTTAGAAGCAGCAGATTGGTATGAAGAACTCGGTGCGTTGTATCAAACTCGTGGAAATGAAGAAAAAAGACTTGTTTCTGTTGGTGAACAAATTGTACAATTGCGAAAGGCTAACGAGAGAGAAAAATGTCTAAATCTGGTTTTACCAATCACAAACCAACTAGAACAAATTGTCATCACACCTTTAACTGGTATTATCAATATTCATATTATATAATCTCTTTCCCCAAAAGGATGATTATCATTTCATGAATGATTAGTAGATATGATAATCTCTGTCTGTATATCATAATTTGTGGATTAGGTGGCAAAAACATGCCAAGAAATGATATCTAATCTAGTAATTTATCTTCAAGCCAACATGGTGGACTTGACTACCTTTGGAGCTGGAATAAGATACATTATGCAAAATTTAGTGAAAATTGGCATAGATACTTCTTCAAAGATGCATTATTCAAGATCTATGTCTGCCTATTGCAGATCTTTCTTTATGCCTTAAATATGATATCAATTATTAATTAGACATCTATTCACATGACAAAACCCCTAATCAACTCTCTATCCAGATAATCATATGGTTGTGATTTTTTATGGATTGAAACATGATCACCATTTTATAATGTGATTTAAAAATGAATAATTAAGACTTTGTTTAACATAACAACGGTCGAAGTGAGACTATGCTATTCTTCAAAGAGTAATAACCTTACTCAGAATGAAGTCATTTGCCATATTATGCTATAAATATTATAACCTCAGAATGACATTGAATGCCTCTCAATTAGATTTTTATCTTACTTTCACCAAAAGTTTGTCAGCGGTTGATTTATTTGTTTATATTTCGTATCATTTTGAGTTTATCATGTTTAATTTTCTTTATATTTCAGCTAATATGTTAAATGATGTTGGATTGGTTTTATCACAGTATGAGATGTTTGATAAAGCTGAGGATTGTTATAAACGAGCTTTAACTATGGTGTATGCCTTACCAAGCTGTGTTAAACTTGAAGCTATCCTTCTACAGAATCTGGGAGCTTTAGCCAATTTAACAAATTCTTACAGTAAATCTATAGAGTACCATTCTAAAGCTGCTGTCAAATTTGGTTAGTACAGTGAAATATTTTTCCTAAATTAAGTTTAATGAATTAGTTCATTAATAAAATAAATAAATGGAAAATATAGAGAAAATAACTGATGTGGACTTTCTTCAGGTCCTCAAAGCCCCAATAACACTCTTGTTGTAACTGAATAATATGTCCCAATGATCATTCTGGTCAACAAATCGTATTATTTTACAATATTCCAATTAATTGATGATATAAATTTCATCTTAACACACCTATTTTAAAAAATTGGAAAAATTCAACCAATTGATTTGAAAAGTCTAACGTAAATCTTTTCAAATGTGACTTGGATTTTAAAATATTTTCGAACCCTCTGGACAAGTAAAATAGGTTGTAATGGATAATTTACACAACAGGTAGGACACTTAAACATCTAGTGCTTAGAATAAGGGTATTATTTATTTTCTGGAGCTTCCAAGCCAGCAAGAATGTTATTGTCCCTTTAAGTTTCCTACTACAATTAAAGACCACAATATGCAAGTGAAATGAAATGGAACCATATGTTGGTCCAAAAATATTTCTCTCTCTCTCTCTCTACTAATTGTAAACATTCAGTCTAATAATAAGATATGTATTGTATCGACACAAAATGTTTTATATCGAATATTTTTACAAGTTTTGTAAAAAAAAAACTCTTTTCTGGTATGTTCAAACTAAAATCTTTTATTTTGTAGAGCAATTAAAGAACTTTGTAAATGAAGGCCATTGTTTTGCTAATTTAGGCTATGCATACAATCAAGTTGGAGATGTTGATAAAGCCATGGAAAATTTCTTTTTGGCTTTAAGGAAAGCAAAGGACACAGGTAAATGATAAGCTAACTGTCATATTACATAGCAAGTAATAATGTATCTATTATGCGTAGTTATTATGACATTACTACTGAAGATATTTAGAAATGTCTTTAAGGGTGGTTATTTCCAATAAAAGTATGGCAATTTGGTATATATATGAAAAGTAGAGATGTCCAATCTTTCTAGAAAAATACTGGATTCCCTAAAAAAAATCACTCATGCATGGAGCGCATACAGGATAAAAATGTAAGTGTTTCCCTAATTGACCGCCCAAAGGTTAGGAATATGTGTTTGTGTGACATCACAGGTTGCATGCGGAGATACATGTGTTTCACAAATGCTGTGAAAGGTAAGAATTTGGTTCAACCAGAAATAACATATGATCAGAATGTTTTAAAGATATAAACCCATAGTGATCATCTCTTAACCTAATTCAATAGTGGTTTTTTTTATATTTGCTGGAGACTATTCACAGAAAATTGGTTTATTTATTGTGCATTGATGTGATTTTTCTACAGGTGATGCCCATTCTGAATGGCAGGTTTTAGAAAGTCTAGGAGCTTTAAGTTGTAATCTTGGTAACTTAGATCTAGCTATCAAATATTATACTGATGCTTTTAAATCAATAACAAAAGACACTGGTATCAAGACATCCTCATCTGAGGACAGAATTCAATCTAAACTCTTTCATCTGATGAAAAAACAAGCTGAAAAGCAACAACAGATTAACAACCAACAACAACAACTGGCTTTAAAACAACAAGAGCAACAGCAGCAACAACAATTTAAGATCCAACAACAAGAAATAATCACCAAACAACAGCAAAACATCATAAAACAATCACCACAAAATAATCAACAACAGGTTTTGAAGACACAATCATTTGTGTTAGAAACTAACCAACTGAGAAGTGCAGATAATAAACCTAATAGTGTCACTATTACAAATAAGGTAAAGGACACTAATGAGCTTAGATGCAGTGATCTTTGTCAGTTCCTGGAAACTGGAAAAGATGGTAAAAGCCCTAGAGGTTAGATAGATGACCTAAAGCCAATAAGATTGGTGATGTAAAAGCCTGGGATCAAAACTATTAAACTTGATTCCCTGACAGACCTTATGATCTAAACTTCCCATTTCATACCACTGGTTACCCTACTTCCCATTTCTTATAAGATCAAGAATGTAATATAGTAATTATAATGTATGTGCTGATGCAGGGGTTTTGATAAGGGGTGTGAGGGAGCCAGGAGACGAGGGAGGGAAACGGAAGGTGGACCTAGGTAACCAAGGGGGTGCACAATGGATAATGGAGGTCTGAATATTAAGATGGTAGTTATGTTTGAAACTGCCTGCAAACATTTATCTTTCATGCCTTATGAAAGTCACCATATTTTTTTCTTTGAGTCTATAGTTGCAAACTGTACTGTCTTTTGCTTTTACGATTTCTTTAATCTGTAATTGCAGAAGTGTAAATTTTAAAATTTACCAAATGTTGTTTTATTATTCCAGTTAAATCAATCAGCACCCTTAGCACTTCGACCAAAAGAAAATCAACGACCTGCAGCACCAGATTCAGCTCCAGTTCAACAAAGTAGACAACAGTTAATAGCTTTAAGGTAATTTAGAATTTACACAGAAATAAACACATTTCACCAACTATTGATTTGTTGAAAAATTTAATATTAAAGAAGCCAAGTCTCTAACTCAATATCATCCACAGTCTTCGACATTGCAAAAACGACTTATTGGTCATTTTAAATCCACATGGATGTTGTTATCTTACCGTGAAAAGTTCGGCTTCTGATATCCAATATTTAAGACAAAATGTAAATTTTAAAATTGGTATACAAATCAAATACCAGAATGTTTTGTGGGTCATTTTTATTAAGTGACTTCATGAACGAGGCTAAATCCCATGTATGAGAAAACTACCGGTGTAGACTGGAATAACCGGACACCAAAGACTGCCATTCAGTTTGAACACTTTCCATATTTTTCTGAACATATCTGATAAGAAATTGCAGTAAAAATAGAAACAGTTTAATGTAAATTAGTTTATATACATTTCATATTACATTATTATATGTCTTGAGACCCATTTGTGTCCATTTCTAGGTGCCAAAGAATAGCAATTTAACCCCTTTAATCTTCATAGAAATTATTTTTACCAGTGGACATTAAACCCCATTTCTCTCTCTCTCTCACCAGAAAAAGTATTTATGTTGTTATTGTTTATACTGAGCGCCACAGAAAATGCATCACTTAGTTTTTCATATAACAAAATGATCCTGTAAACATCTTATTTATTTTGCTTCTTATTGTGAACAATATTCAAATGGGAACACATCAATAACAACACGTTTGTACACTTATGGATGTTTAATCTGTAATCCACAGTACAAAGTCAGAGGGGTCAAAACCAAAAGTATGACACAGATGTCAGTAGCGCGTGTGTCCTCAACAGGCGTTTTCGATTGCGCTCAGTATATGTGTATGATATAGATAAATGTTTTGGTATTGATGCTTACTTGTGATAAACATTGTTTAAATAATTAAAAGTTCACAGAATAGGTTAAATGTTTCCCAAAAGTGATTCTTAGTTTGCTTTGTTTTAGACGTTTAAAGGTTAGAAGATCAGGATCCAAACGAGAGTTTGATAAAATAGCACGAGGTGTTTATGTAAGTGGTATTGAGGATGTGTTAGACACTAAAGAAATTGATCAGATCAGTACACATAGTTGTCCGACATACAGCGTTACTGATGTAGACAGTACTGATTCTTCTGTCAGTAGCAGTAGTCACACATCATCACAAGATAGAAAGAAAAAGAACAAGTAAGATTGTATTCATGTTCCCCGTCTTCCATTAGCCCAGGTTAGGTGCAGAAGAGTAGGACCTTAAACCCCATTTCATTTCATTTCGTATACATGTTCCGCAAAATGTTGAAGAATTTATTAATTTTTTTAGACATGATTAGGTCATAAATTATAAACCGAAACTGATGACTGAAATAGAATTTATTATGAAAGAAACCTTTAATTAAATATCAACCCGAAATATGTCAGAACAATGTTCATGAACCAATGTAGCTATAGATATTTACCTTGTTTATCGCTAAGTGATTTGTAAGATGATCTGTTTGCAACAAATATATTTTTGATGGTAACTAGAATATATTTTCTAACCATTTATAAGGAATTGGGATCTATTGACTGTCATAGAAATATATCTATTGATTATTGAAACATTCTTTTATTTTGAATAAGCATTAAGTCACTAATTTATAACTATAGAAAGATTTATTATATGCTACCATATAGATTTATTAAAGTCCTATTACCAAAACTTTATGGTATTTTGATTCAATAATGTTTTGTGTTTTTATTGCAGTTTTCTCCAGTCAGTTATTGGAAAAGCTGAACAAAAATATAAAGATTGGAAAAAAGAACATTCTCAAAAGGAAGAAAGGTAAAAGAAAATGTTATTTAGAGGTTGAGTCAGCTACAAATAATCTGTCGCATATGTATGGTAATTAAAGTATTAAAAGATCCACGGCATTATGCGTTAATGCTATGAAGCAGTATTTGTAATACTTGCAAGAAATTTATGCCAGAAATATGCAATACATATATATTCATGTTAGTGAGGCACCAATGAATTTATGTACATATAATTCCAGACTATGTCTCGCTCAGTTTCTGTTATATTCTTTTGATTGTGATCATCTTTTATTTGTGATATATTTTATATAGAAAATATTTTAATGCTGGTAAAAGATCATCAGACAAATTAAGAGAATCCATTTTATTGATGGATGAAGATAAAGAACAAGTACAGTTAGCTATGCAACAAATCCTTGAAAAATCGGGTAAGAAACTTGAAATGTTAGTTTATCTCCAAAAGATCTTGGTTCCTTTTCGATATTGGCATGTATCAGATCCCAAAGATCTCGGTTCCTTTCAATATTGGCGCATACCAGACCATAAATTTCAGGATTATGGCCTATGACTGTACGAAAAAATACTATTTTTACCTTGTGGACCCTCTTTAGGTCACAATTTATATCTGACAAAAAGGCAGGTCATTGTACACAAATAGTGTAAAAATAGGTCAGAATTATTATCCCATTTTGATGAAACTTAAAATATATGTTTATATACCAGAGATTTTGATTCCTTTTGATATACGTGCATATCTGACCATAACTTCCTGAAATTATGTACCCTGATTATACAGATAAATCTCTTTTTTTATCTTGTTTTCTGTCCATCTCTTGCAAAATATGTGGGTATCTTGCCTGGTAAGCGCTTGTTTATTTGTTGAGTGATGACTCATCCATTACAAAATATACAATATTATTTACATACATACAATATAGAGAGATTACTAGTAGATGTTATTGATTGTGATTGACATTTATTAATAAATAAGGTAAAGATTTGCATTTCATATTTCTCCTTTATATCCTTACAGGAAATAAGAAAAACGAAGAGGTAATTTTATTAAGTTTTAATTTTTATTTTCCAATAAATACAACATTCGGCTGATTTTTTTTCTTGTGGTGACAAAGCTATTGTGTAATTTATGACCCCAGCAGTGTGATATACAGTCCCTTTTTAACCGTAAGCACAACTCAAGTTATTTTGAGGTCCAATAAGGACAGATTTTGAACAGGCAATTTGTTCTTGATAACCCAGTTTTATGTTCTTTGATAAAAAAAAGGCTTGAATTTCAGAAAATTATCTTATTAGAAAAAGACCAAATCATTGCTATTTTCATTTGAAATTTGTAGGAAGCAATGACATATTGTGTCATTTCAACTTTCAAGAAGTCAGTGCATTTCAAGCTGTATGTTGTATGTTGAAAGTCTGTTTTGCATCACCCCGCATTATTTACCTAAATTTCGAGTCTTATTGAGCCGATTAAATTTTAAGTTTGAAACTATTGGTCTCTCTCGATATTTTTATATTCCCACAGCATCATGTGGGTATACATTGTCATCCCTCCTGCCAGTCACAATTTTTATCTGATTTTGACGAAACTTGAAATATAGGTTAATATCCCAAAGATCTTGCTTCCTTTCGATGAAGGCATGTATCGACCATAACTTCATGGAAAATTCACATGTTTAGTTTGTGCGCACTCTAAATAAAGGTCACAATTTTTATCCATTTAAACATATCACCATTGCACCATTATGAAGGTTGAGTTCGAATTTTGGGAAATTCAAAACAAAACTGCCCAACAAAATGGCGTATTTCAGACCATAACTTCCTGGCCCCTCATACGTTGGTTCAATTATGGCAGCCTCTGGGTAGAGATCTCAAAGTAAATAGTTCTATATGTACAGAATGTTATCATTCAGGATTCTTCATCTGAAAGTGAAAGTGAAAGTAGTAGTGACAGCTTATCAGAAACTGATGATGATAGTTCGGATACAGAACACCACCAGAAAAAGTAAGAATTTTGTTTACACCCTGATTTAGTTAGTTTCTTGTACATAAATTTGATTGCTTGATGCTTTTTAAAAAGATAAATGTGCAAATAATAAAAGAGTGTCATCTGCTTGTTTTGGGATTATGCTTACGATGATGCACTAATTGATACCCTTGAACATTGTGCAGCTGGTTTGCACATCATGGCAAGTACCATGTTTATATATTGCATTTGTGTCTCATTTCTTGCATTTTAACCATTTCAGAAATGGTCCACCCACATTACCTACCCAGTCACCACCACAAACATTATTAAAAGATTACGAAACCCCTGTACCACTTTATGCTGAAATAGGCACAGGCTCAAATGTGGATCAAGGTAGGAATAACGATAAACCAAAAGAGCCCCATTACGCAGAGATAGAATTTGACACAGGACCTAAAATAAATGAATTTGAAAAAAACAAAACAAGCGAGGAATCTCCTTATGCTGAAATAAACTTTGGTACAAGGTCGGCAGTTGTAAGGGCAGAACCAGGTGAACGGAAAAAGTCCAAGGAATTTGGACCAAATTATTTTGCTGATGAATATATTGTTCAAGATGCTTTTCACAGTAATAAAGGTATCGGTATTGGTTGGGTTAAATCTAATAAGCTTGGCTACTAGTTAGTACTAACACTGATCATCTCCTTAATTATACACATCATAGACAGGATGCGGTAACATTTTTTATTCATGTATTATAGAACAAGAAATTAATTTGAGAAAACAGTGTTGTGATAAATGGAATAGTTATTTTGTATATCAGATTCTGACACAATCTTAATAAGAAGAAATATCATTGGTGATTAAATGGAAATAATTGTATGATATTATATTGGTATAATTTCAATAAGCGACATGGTCAAAAATGATACAGTGGGTCATTTTAATTTAGATGAGTTATGTTCGACATATTAATTTCTTGGTTTATGGTAACAATTATTAACCTACATCATAGTTCACAAGTTACTAGTGGTTTGAGAGGCCGAATGTTTAGCATGTGGTTGTGAAATCAGAGGGTCTGTCATACAGTCACTTCACATTGTTTTGATTCCCTGCTTGTACGTGACTAGGAGTAGAGTTGTCTGTCCAACCTCATGGGTTTCCTCTGGGTCCTCCGGTTTTCTCCCTCTGCTAAAGGCCTCTGTGCAGAAGTGAATTATTGAAATAAAATTGAAGCATGTATCCAACCTTGTGTGTATTCTCCTGGTCCTCCGGTTTCCTCCCACTGCTAAAGACCCCTAGTGCAAGCTAATTATTGAAATAAAATTAAACCATGTTAGTCCTGAAATGACCTTATATATAGTTTGTGTTGAGTGGACGTTTAACCCCATTTTCTCTCTCTTTTGAAGCATGTATTGGTTCTAAAATGACTGAGTTTGTGTTGAGTGGACATTAAACCTCCACTCGCTTTCTCACACACACAGATTATCATTTGAAATTCATCTTGAATCATTGTCACAAATGGCTTTTTAAAAGCATGGTATGAATCACTTATTTCAAAAATACTTATAATTCCAGCATGTAATTAATTGCTATGTACATAAAAATGAGGAATGATGTTTGTAATTTCTCTATTCAACAAAATAAATTATACATACGTTGATGTAGGTCAAAATAAAGTGTTTAATTTGGCGGATCTGATGTGTAATTCATTTAGTTATGGGTCAAGCTTTTCGCTTTTGGAGATTATTAGGTGCTTATTAATTTTAGTTTCATTTTTGGCTTAATATCTTGATTAAATATAATCTGTAAAATCTAAACACTTTCTTTATTTATAGAAGTAAAAATTTTCAACAAAGACATATTGTCATTGCATAAAGCTAATCAACATATAAAATCCAATCAAATTATTTAAACTACCAACCTAGCTAGTCAAAACTTAACTATTTATTAAACATTTCCCTTAGCTTTGATATATATATTTACTCAGTAGGCCTAGTGCAAAGTTATCAATTATATAAGGTTAGTGGCTTATTAGATCTTCTATTTAAAAACCCAAGATTATGTTAATCTGAAAATATTATGTTCCTCATCACCAGGATAAATTAATTGATTGACTAAGATATGTATGAAGTCTGTAAAATGATATTATACTATTCATGTACATCAAGTTAAATGGAAGGCATGTGAATAGAAACAGCATGGTAGACATCAAAGATAGCATGAGGGAATATGTTAATGTTGTGTCTGTATTGTAATTGAAAACAATTTAAAAAGAGTTTACATAACACTTAAGTTATACTTGCCTTTGAATTTATGACAATATAAATTATTTTCTTAGTTGTGTGATAGTAGGGACTATAACTTTTAGTATGGAGAATTTGGGGCTAGTAACTAATTTCAAACTGAACTTACATTTTAAAATTTCAAAAATGTTTGAATAATAAATCTTGTAACTTAAAGGGTATTTTGTTGAATTATATTTGTAGCCACTAATATATGTATGATTTGTAAAAAAAGATTAGAAAATGAATGAATTCTTCCAGAATTTAAGTTGAAATACTATTATCCAAAAGAAAAAGTAAAAATTATTGTCTTAATACAGATCTGTGTAAAATTTGATATATTATCTAGGTTTAAAGTCAACGAGTTTAAATGACACAGTTTTTGAGACAATTGAACCCCCGTCACAAAGTTTGGAGAGAAATGAGGTACAACAAGCCAGTACTAGCAGGTATATATTATACTAATTTCGGGTGGTCATTGCTAACATTTGAAACAGACCTAGGCAGAGCATAATTAGAATTGTCAAATTGGTACTAAGTGCAATATAGAGATAAATCCATGGAACAGATACTACATGTTTGTCTGCAGAAATACTTTTTATAGCTTCTATAAAAATATAACTTACGAGTTGTGACCAGGATTTTGATACTGATTCTCATTCAGAAAAATCATTCAAAATTTTTAAATATAGAGCTTATTAATAAAAGGTTCATATTTTGAAATGGCAAACAGCTCATATGCTATGTAAGACTATAATACATATCTCATTTTTGTAAATAAATAAATAATTGACAATTTAAACTGTTCACAGTATACCAGCATCTGATCATACTCAAATGTCAAGAGCTGAACGGTAAGTCTGTTCATATTAAATATATAACAAAAAATATATCATTGGATGGATAATAAAACTAACAATAATAAAACACAGATCCTATTTCGTTTAAAGGTTATAGTTCAAAATTTCATTTTACTTGTCTTTTACTAGGATCTGAAAGAGTTGTTATCATTGACGTGTTCTAAATGTTGTGAGCGATTAGCCAATGAAACGGTCTGTTACGGCAAGCTTTAGGCATGTTTTGCACGAAACTGTGGGTAATCCACTAGTAACATCAAAGCTGATTAGTTAATCAAATGTCTGACATAGGGTCAGAAGCCACTCTTTTGACTTCTGATGTGACCTATCGCAACAACTGGTCAGATCTACATGTGGTGTAGGCCATCGAAAGTATTAAAAAACGAAATATAGATCTGTATTTTAATCAGATTGTGAAACTAATAATATTAAGAATATGCTGATATCCATTTTCCACCTGGTATGTAGAACAGTAGCCTGTTTTAGAATATAGATTAATTAAATTTTTATTGAGTGTTAGATAATGATATTCTATTTTAATTAAAAGATCATTAGGTCAAGCAGAGTAAGTATTTTAATCAGATGATTATAATTTTATTTTTAATTTAATGTTTTGAAACACCTATTAACATTAGACAAGCATTTGACCAAAATTCAGATAAGGACATATTTATTAGGAACTCCCCCTTTAATACAGGGAGATTAAAGTAGATATGAAAATGTACGTTTATTTTTAGAAATGAAAGTAGTTTTGTTAGAATTTGGACGGTGCATAATTTAGATTTGCAGATTTGCTGTGGTCTTAGGACATTGTCAGAAGCAACAGCCCCCCCCCCTCCCTTTGCTTTAGGAAAACGACGATAGCCAAATCAAGCGTGGAAATATGGCCATGCCGAAGCATCTTTGTGTAAGATAGCCATAGACATCAGCTTATTTGATAGAATAACTTAGATGTTGACCAAATTCAAGAAATGAGATCTCTATCATAGGAAGGCTATGAAATGCTGAATATCAATAGGGTTCGTTCTCTCCACAAAATTAGTTAAAAGCTGTAACTTCTTCATTTTTACAGTTTTCAAAAAAAGAGGGGGTAACTCAGAAAATGAATTTAAATTTGTCCTCTCATGACCCCAATGCTTTAGACCCCTTTTGGAAAATATTTGTTTAAAGATGCAGCCTCCATCTCAGCTGACAGACGGACCAACAGACATAGGTGATGACATAATACACCCACACAGCATTTAACAATTAATAATAGCTGTCTGTTATAGTTATCAAAGTATTAATATTCAAGAAAGAATCATATTCCATAGTCATGGAATTCTCTCTTGTCACAAGATATGTAATATAACATTTTAAACCTTAACTCTTAACTGCATGTCTTTCTGGGGTGGTTTCCCCTTGTCAGTGATGCAGGGCAGAGGGCCTGACGAGGACAGCTGTCTAGTCATTTGTATGGGACAAAAAACCAAGGTCCTGTGTACACATTGGCGTGCATGTAACAGATCCCTTGGCAGTTGGAATTCGATATAAGAATATAGAGTGCCGCTTCCCAAGCAAAATTTCCCTCATAGCACACTGTATGGCGTATGCATGGGCGGATCCAGGATTTTCAGAAAGGGGGGGGGGCGTGCTGCACCAAAATGGGAGTGCGAAGCCCGACCCATGATTTTTGAGTGGACAAAAATGCCCACAAGGACTAATTTCTTACTAGTACTGTAAATCATGATTTCCAACCTAAACTGTTTTTGTTCTCCTTTCCCGCGAGAATATATGGAGCTAAAAATTGTTCGCCACCGCAAAAAATAGAGGGGGCGTGCGCCGGGTGCGCCCCCCTCTGTATCCGCGCCTGGTATGCCCGTCTTCATTAACCCAGTTTAGGAGTACAACAGTAGGATGTTAAACCCCATTCCATTTTTAACTGCATGTCCCTGTACGTCACATATTTTCACAAAAGTTTATTTGGATTGTTTTGAATTTATAACAAATACTGTCACAAAAATACCGGTAATCATTTCAGCAGTAACAGATTAAATTATTTTAGCACTATTTATAGTATGTTACTGTATATTACTGTATATCACATCTTGGTCATGTTCTGATTTGGAAAGAGAATCTATACAATACAAAAGAAATTCTAGTATGAATAAGCCTATATCAAGGATTGTTTATGATCTGCCTATATTTTATCTATAGTGTGCAAAACATAACCAGATATAGGTATGTGTGCACACTGAACTTGGTTTGTATCATATTTTCACTTTAAGAACGTTCAGGGTAGCAAGCCAACAAGTTACTCACTGAGCCACTGCATGAAAAATTAATGTAAACTAATTTAAGTCCAAAATTCTATGTTTTCTCCTGAAATCAAGAGCTCTGGTGATTAATGTTGAAGATGTTACCCTAGTAATCATAGTACCATTTGATATTTAGTGGTTAATATTAAACAAGTTACGCAGTAGATACTGATATCCAGTTGTATTTTATATTTTTGTGAAGGACAGGATTGTAGAAAGGTTTCTGCAGCCTAATCCTTTACCCTTCCTAAATAAAATTATTATTATTATAAGATGTCGCTCTGGTAGTCATTTGATTATCGTTGAAATCGAGATACAATACTAATAATTATCTTATAAAATGCATACCAACCACATTACTTTTTTGTGATTATTCTGTGTGTTTTGGTATGATTAATACATTGCACATCTTCTATTTTAGTGAGAAATTTCTGTTTGAGCAGTACCAGAAACAACAACAATCTGATGTACATCTACCAGAGAAAAAAGACAGTGAGAAAACATCTAAGATATGTTCTGTGATGTGATTTAAAAATGTAAATACATGTGTTGTCCAATCAAAACCTTTCACTGTGATAACCACAATCATATATTTTTTGTTATTTATTGATGCATTCTTTTTGTTATATTTTTGGTAGTTTATTTTTGGTAGTTATGTATGTCCTTTTCATGCAGTTGGGGATTTATCAATAGTGATTTATTAATGAGGCATTATTGGAGATTAGGTAAATAATTGACAGTTCTCACTACAAAAGTTAAAAAATAGATAACAAAATAGAATGTGCTGAAAATTTCAGTCAAATTACTCTGCTATGAACCAAATTAGCTTATGAATTTTTGGCTAGCCTTGATCATCATTACTAAAGTCAGTACTATAAAAAAAACGATTATCCACTTTTACGTTTTAATAATTTTTTAAATAATTCCAATCCACTAAATATCTTAGGCTAGCGATGGCATGGAGAGTTGATTATGGTCTGGATAAGTTAATTAATGCCTTATTTTAGATAACATTTCACGCCTAAAGACCTGCAATAGGCAGATTTAGCTCTTGCATAAGGTATGTTTAATACTGATAGTATTAATAAATTCTTAATGCATGTATTATAATATATTAAGTTTATAAAAGTATGTCTCATATTGTTTAATCCATCTCAACCTTTTTTTGAGGTTTTTAATTTTACGAAAAATAAGGTGTGCATACTGTTGTATTACAATATATATTATAGATTAGAAATTCATATATTTACACGTTACTGATTATTGTTATGTTTCTTCATTATAGATTTTATAACTTGATTCTTTTTATACGCCCACATTTTCATGTGGACGTATATTGTCGTCGCCCCTGTCCGTCCGTCCGTCCGTCCGTCCGTCCACAATTGTTTGTGAACAGTCTACAGGTCACAATTTTTATCCGATTTCAATGAAACTTAAAACATAGGTTTATCACCCTAAGATCTCGGTTCCTTTCGATATTGGCATGTATCGGACTGTAACTTCATGGGTTATGGCCCCTGATTGTACAAAAAATCACGTTTTTTAGCTTGTGAACAGTTTAGAGGTCACAATTTTGAACCGATTTGGATGAAACTTGAAATGCATGTTTATAACCCAAAGATCTTGATTCCTTTCGATATTTGCGCCAATCGGATCGTAACTTCCTGAATTATGGCCCCTGATTGTCCGAAAAATTGCCCTTTTTAGCTTGTGGTCCCTCTGGAGGTCAAAATTGTTATCCAATTTAAAAAAAACGTTTGATTATATCACCGTTCCATGGTTATGAAGGTCGAGTATGAATTCTGTGAAAATCGGACCAAAATTGACGGACAAAATGGCGTTTGTACGCGAATATTGTGAAAATATTGCGCCCATTGGATCATAACTTCCTGAATTATGTCCCCGGATTGTCCGAAAAATCGCTTTTTTTCGCTTTTGGTCCCTCTAGAGGTCAAAATTATTATCCGATTTAAAAAAACGTTTGACTATATCACCGTTACATGGTAATGAAGAGAGTTTGAATTACGTGAAAACCGGACTAGAATTGACGGACAAAATGGCCGCCGTTTGTACACGAATAGTGTGAAAATATGTTATATCAAGGTTGTGGACGGCGGGACGATTTACCCAATACTACCCAATACTACCAAATTCTACCCAATACTACCCAATACCACCCCAGTACTACCTCAAAATCACCACATACTACCAAATACTACAACATAATACTGCAAAATGTGCATATCAATTGAATTTTTTCAAAAATAATTAGTTATACCGTGGGAATTGTACTTCAAATGCGATTACAGATATCTGGCTGTTCCTTTTACCTCCCTATATCACCTAAAACAAGCAAAAACTAACCAAATACTATCACATACTACCCACTATCATTAAATAACAACCTTATGTTGTCAAATAACAAAACATTAGTTTAATTACGGCGACGAATATTCGATAATTCGCAGAGAATGGAAATGAATGTGCAGTTATCTCCCTTTACAACCGATAACTGGATTTTAGATTGATTTGCGGATTAATCATCTTATTTTGCGTTGCGGTTGGTTTCCAAATCGACGAAATTAAAATAAGAAATGCAAGTATTTTTTGTGTATATTTTAATCATTGTGTGTAATTAACTACTGTATTATTATATAAGATGGCCAGCAGTCTATAAATAACTACATGTATTTAAACCCTTCCGTGGGTATCGTCAGGAGGTATGTCCATTAACAAATAACAAACAAAAAATTCGCTTGTTTATGGGGTTTAACGTCCACTTCCACACAGGGTGATATCGTAGACAAAGGTGTTTTATAGCTGGGGCGCTGGAGGCGCCAGCCTCCTCGCGAAAAAACCCCAAAGAAATTGGAAAAGTAAAACGGGAGAAAAATGCTAAAACCGATGAGAAAAATGAAAATGTACCCTAGTTAGGGGGCCCCTAAAGGCAGGCAAAAGGCCCCCACGTTTAACAAAAGGGCCCCTCTGGCCAAGGGAAAGGGCCCCGAGTCCTAGTCTATCGTTTTCTATACAATGTTACTGTCGCGTCCATTACTGAATGCGAATGCAGTCATTGCATTGATATAAAATCATCAACCAAGACGCCCCCACCCCCGCGAAAAGGGCCCTCAAAATAGTATAGCCTCCACCATGATAAACCTTAAAACGCCCCTGGTCGTAGACAAACAAAAAACAACTGCACATGTTTATATTTATTTTTTCATGTCAACTACTAAGTTATTGCATGTTTACTGTCATTTGAAAATAAACGTAATTTGTTTATTACAAATGTATAATGCTCTAGTCGTATATACACCACCTTACTTAACAATTAATCAACGGGTGTTAAGATTGTTGATTGGGTAATCAAGTTCTGCTTTATTTATTTTATCTCTCGATTAAACTGCTACCAAATAATATAGTCCGGGAGCTAGGTGGGTTTCATTCCACATGAAAGGTGCGGAAGGTTTGGGATGCTAGTGGTGTATGACTGGGTTAGGAGACCACAGAAACACAATTCTTAAGTTGCACTAGTGGTGGGTGTGATAGGAGGAGCCACCACCCATAGTACCCGCAAAAATCGGTTTATTCAACATGCAAGGTGCGGGACCCACTTCAGTGGCATTTGATAAAGGATTGTGTCCTGAACCAGGAACTATAACTTAAGAATGGAATTTTTGGTGGAAAGGTATATCACGCTGTGAGGAAGTTGACGTTAAACCCCAGAAACAAACGAATTTTAAACATGCAATAACTTAGTAGTTGACATGAAAAAATAAATATAAACATGTTCAGTTGTTTTTTTGTTTGTCTACGTTATCACCCTGTGTGGAAGTGGACGTTAAACCCCAGAAACAAACGAATTTTTTGTTTGTTATTTGTTAATGGACATACCTCCTGACGATACCCATGGAAGGGTTTAAATAGTTATTTATAGACTGCTGGCCATCTTATATAATAATACGGTAGTTAATTACATACAATGATTAAAATATACACAAAAAATACTTGCTTTTCTTATTTTAATTTCGTCGATTTGGAAATCAACCGCAACGCAAAATAAGATGATTAATCCGCAAATCTATCTAAAATCTAGCTATCGGTTGTAAAGGGAGATAACTGCACATTCATTTCCATTCTCTGCGAATTATCGAATATTCGTCGCCGTAATTAAACAAATGTTTTGCTATTTGACAACATAAGGTTGTTATTTGATGATAGTGGGTAGTATGTGATAAGTATTTGATAGTATTTGGTTAGTTTTTGCTTGTTTTAGGTGATATAGGGAGGCAAAAGGAACAGCCAGACATCTGTAATCGCATTTGAAGTACAATTCCCACGGTATAACTAATTATTTTTGAAAAAATTCAATTGATATGCACATTTTGCAGTATTATGTTGTAGTATTTGGTAGTATGTGGTGATTTTGAGGTAGTACTGGGGTGGTATTGGGTAGTATTGGGTAGAATTGGGTAGTATTGGGTAGTATTGGGTAAATCGTCCCACCCGGTTGTGGACCCTATAGAGGTCACAATTTTGAATCGATTTTGATGAAACTTGACAGGTATGTTTTAAACCCAAAGATCTTGGTTCCTTTCGATATTTGCGCCCATCAGGTCATTACTTCCTGAATTATGTCCCCTGATTGTACGAAAAATCACCCTTTTTAGCTTGTGGTGCCTCTGGAGGTCACAATTATTATATGATTTAAAAAAAAACGTTTGATTATAAAAACCAAACAAATTCTAATGATTTTCTGATAATTCCTTAATATGCGACAATTCTTGTTGACTGCCCGGACGATTTGGCTGCTGTGTGGGCGTATGTTTCGTTGCCTGGCAACCTATTTTTCTATGCTGAACCACATTATACTTTATATTTACATAGCTATTTTAGAATAAAATTTTAACTCGGACAATCAGTTTAGTTATTTATTTTCTGTTGTATTTCAATTACGTGGTCAAGAAGAACAGTCAGAATGGTCCTCATTTCTCAGGGAAAGTGTCTTATGATAAAATGTCTACTTTGTAATATTCCTTAATAATAAATTAGAAACATAAAAATCGCTAAACCTGTCCTGTCATGGTGCCTCAAACAAGCAATGTCTGAGTACATAATATGTGTCCCTTGCCGGCCCCAACAAATTTTACAATGCAAGTATCTTGGAGAAGTTGGTACTGCTGTGAATATATAATTGTTATTCATAGTGATGGGACAAATTCTATACGACTGAATTTTCCCTTAATTGGTCAATAAAGGGCATAAGTCGATAAAAGATAGGTTGCCACAGCAGCTCATTCATCCGGGCAGTCAATGGATTTTCATGAAAAAAAAATACAACACATGAAAATCTGATTACGCAACCCATTAAATAATTATCAGAAATTGGTAGAATTTGTTTCAAATGTTTGACTTTTGACCCGAAACATTGTATAAATTTATATTAACATTAGCTTCTAGAACGCCCAAAAGATATTTCAAAGTGATCAAGTCCAGTGTAGTAATATTGGACGTCCTTGTTGTGTTCCTTGTGATCGTAAATAAAACTACAGGTTAGTTGTTTGTAGAACTTTGTTAAACTGGTTGGCTTCGAAAGTCCCTCAGGTCCCTAGTTCTCAATAAAGCATAGATGACAGTTGCTTGGAATATCTGCGTGAGCTCTGATCAGTATTGCTCAACCCCCTTTCATAATTCCATTATTTCTGTAGGTTGTAGATTATTGACTGACTTTAGATTGAATTTCCTTCCCGAATATGGAATAAACATCCCCATTCTTCCAAGACTAGGGGGAGAACATTACCTTATTTGGTCTACCAAACACATAAACAGATAGAAATTGAAGAATATTTTGACAATGTAAGGATTTTACTAAAATACCTCTGTTCTTTGTATAAAAACATGTCATTCACTTTCATTAGTAGGTGGTATTAGATTCTATAGTAAAGATACAATAAATATGGTCTTTAGGACCAAAGTACTACACAAGGACCATAACCCTGGCAGTAATTACCAGAAATCGGATATTGACTTGAGCCTTTAGAATATCCACAAGATAGTCATGTATTTCAAAGTGGCCAAGGGACATAACTGGCAGTAATTAGCAGAAATCGTTAGATATCAATAGGCTTCTTTGTTTCATGACCTTAATCACTGTCTAAATCTAAAGTCAATCAGATATTAACTTTAGCCTTTAGAACTCTTACAAGATTTTTCATCAAAGAGGTCAAGGGTCACTAATTATCAAAAATCATTGATAATCAATAGGATTCTTTGTCTCTGGCACTAATTATCTAATAACCTTAAAGCGCCAATAACACTCTTGTTGTAACTGAAAAATATGTCCCAATCTTCATTCTGGTCAACAAATCGTATTATTTTAGAATATTCCAATTAAATGATGATATAAATTTCATCTTAACACACCTAATTTAAAAAATTGGAAAAATTCAACCAATTGATTTGAAAAGTCTAACGTAAACCTTTACAAATGTGACTTGGATTTTTAAATATTTTCGAACCCTGTGGACAAATAAAATAGGTTGTAATGGATAATTTACACAACAGGTAGGACATTTAAACATCTAGTACTTAGAATAAGGGTATTATTTATTTTCTGGCGCTACCAAGCCAGCAAGAATGTTATTGTCCCTTTAAACACTGCGTATAAATAAGTCAATCGAGTAGGCCTATTAACTTTAGCCTGTAGAGTGTCCACAAACCGGACAGAGGAGATGACAATATGCAACCACATTCCCATGGAACACAAACTTGACCTGTAACTCTGCATTGCAGCGTACAAAATCAAATACATTGTATCTACATAATCAACTGCCAAGAAACATCTCAACCAAATTTTGTTGGAATCCATTGCATGATTATGGACACGACATTTAAAAATATGAATATACCATTTGTATAAAGTATGACTTGTGCCCATATAAGATGTTCAAGTGGCTCTTCTGGGGAACAAATTAAAATACTTTCAAAAATATAAGACTGAAATTTCTCTAATAATGGTTTATTGCACTTTAATGAGTCTTCATATTTGCAATGCGAAAAAAATTTGATGATATATTATTTAAATAGATATTTGATATAATCATAACATGCACAATAAAAATGTATTTGACCATTACTGATCTAGATGGCTGTTTGAGACAAGGTAAGTTAAATGCAATTTCAAGATATCTGCAATGGCAAACAGTATTATTGATTTCAAATTATTAGACAACATGATCAACAACATGAACATATTCTTCCGAAGTCACTTTAAAATATGGATTTGGGAGAGCAAGATCTCCAAATAAACATATATTATATTCATACTTGCCAATTTCATGCCATTTAATTTGTCCTAAAGTATGTACACTAAAATGTTATGAAATTTATGTTCATGCACCAAGATGTAATTTTAGCACAAGTATTCCAGCTATACTTTCTTAGGAGAAAACCTATCGAACATTACATTATATGTACTCGTATTCACAATATAAATAAAATTGAACACAGTAATATGTTAACATCTTATAACAAACAAAAGTAACAAATACTTAATTTATAGATAAAAATTAAATTGGGGATATACAAAAAGGGAAAACATACAAAATAAAATAAAATACTGATATAAAAGAAAGCAGAAAGCTAAAAATACAATAAGGTGAGAAAAAAGAACAAAAAATATAAGTAATTGTAAAATCATAATAAAGACTAGACAATAACAGTAATTTATACACAAGTAATACAGCATTTGAATAGAGGCAATAATATTGTTCTTCCAGGCTGTTGTTTTTTTTACTTTTCCAATCACTCATTCTGTCAGTAATTTGTGTTTAACCAGCCACAAGCCAATAAATAATAATGTTATATTTGAAGATATTTTAAGAGGTTAACATCAGCTGTGAAAAGCTGACTGTTAATCTGTAGCTAATATAAAAGGTCAACAGAACATAAAATTTAATATATATTTTTGTCAGGTATGGTAAATAAAGGTCATAACAAATTATTAAGATCTGTAATCAATCCATTTGTTGACTAGAAATAAAACCTAAATAATACTAAACTAATACTTCAATTTGACAAGACTGCAATTCTCATTTGATGAATACATTTTGATATTTTTAAAAATTTTGATCAATCTTGACATGCTTTATAAATAACCATAAAATCGTATACATAACAAAACAGTAAAATGAATTTAGAAATAAATAATCAAGCCTAATATATAAAAACAAGCTAACAGTGAGCTAATATCCTTGACCACCTCTATCCCAAAATAAATAACACTCATTAATTACTGGCACATATTAGTCAAGGTATTTGAAACTATACACTAAGTTTTTTCAATATCAATATATAAGAGCCCAAAGTTTCTGTGTTATAATAATAATGTCTTGGCCTTTCAAATAACAAATATATACACCCAGTTTGAACATACTCCCTTAATTAGATCCAAAGTAGTCAAGGGCCACTGCATAGCCGATGTAGAAAACCCTCTTCACATAATTCAGGCAAGACTTTTACCTGCTAATGCACATCTGCAAGACGTTTGAACATTCTAACTCAATTAGATGCAAAACTATTTATTATGTTAAAGAGAGACAGACTCATTCTAATAGTCTCTTGCTTTTTTCGAAATGCAGGGGTACAATAACCAAAGCCCTGCAACAACGAACCCTGTGTATGCATTTTAACTATTGGTTTTTAAATTTACAATCTATATTGAATAATGGGAAATATACAAAGGGTACATATGTAACTGACAAAAACTCATTCCTAAGAGTCTCTGATCATCATCTGCAGGATTTTAAATCCCTTGCAAACTAACTACAATATCTAAATTCACCCTGTTCGAAAAGGTCAAGATTCACCCTGTTTAAAATAGACAAAATTCACTTTGTTCAAAATGGACCAAATTTCGGTAAAAATGTATGTAAACATTTATTATTGCATTCATATTAAACAATAAATATTTAATTCAGCATATTGATAAATATGTTAAATAATAAATTTCAGTACACTTATGAATTAAGATTTATATATTGTCTGAAAAATGCAAATGATAATCAGTGGATACAAGGTAAAGTTTTCTTTAAATAACTTAATGTTCCCTTGAAGGGTAAAACCATTAATAATATTGAATTCATTCAGGATTAACAGTATAGCATTAGCAATGCGTTTCATATTCTACAAGAAAGAATTTTCCAATAAATATTGAATGTCCAATATAAGATATTACTTCAACAAAGAAATAAACTACTTTTCATATTATGCATAAGAATCTTCCACAGACTGATTACTGAACATATAACCATTATTAAAGTTTAAAAACTGGTTCTGCGCATGCTTTTCTAGATAGCAAATAATACACTAAAATGATTTAAAACTGTCAGTATATACTTAAATGACCAACAAATAAACTTTGTAAATTTACACTTAAGAGAAGGCAACAAGAAGCATATTTACAATAGTTTAAGACTATACAAATTTCTATAATTTGGTTTAAGATCACAAGATCTAGCCCACAAAACATTCTCGGATTCTCAGTGATCAAGACACATAAATGAGGAAATTCTTAGATTCTTAGTTAAAATCTGAGAATGTTTTATTGTCTTGGGGCAAGGACTCTATTTAACAAATTTAAGCTAACAAAAGGTAAAATTTGTCACCTCTACTGATGTTTTTTCTGTATACACTTTGAATATTACATGAAACATTTTCATCTTAACATTTAAAACTGTGATTATTTATAATCTATCTGTGAATGGGGGAAAAGTCAATCTTTTTAATGAGTGAAAATACATACACACATAATGATATTTCTGAGATTCTGTTCAATATCTTCCATACCCTGTTTAAAAGCTTTTTATATATATATCCCAATAACATTTTGTTATCAAATCCTGACATATTTGATAAGTAGTAATAATGTACAGGTATTCTCATTGTTTGGATGTGGAAAATCGTTGATTTTTAACTGAACTGCGCGATTTCCATCCAAACTGCTCAGTTTTTTTTATAATTAAAACACAATATACAGAAAATCTAAATATGATAGTCACTACATATCTCTCTCAAGATAAATAGAAAGATGATGAAGAAGCTTCTACTGTCTCCATTTATTATGTTTTGACTAGCTGAATATCTGACAAATAGACAATTTTTATAGATTAAATCGAAACAAGACTATATAAACAAAGTACATGATCACATATCAACTAATTTACACATTTAACAAACAATTTGCATAATGATATATTTTGAAATTAAAATCATGATTTTAAACAAGACTTTGAATTAATTGATGAAATATATTTACATGAATATTATCTATATAGCTATATACGTGAAAATGCAAAAGATTTTGTTGGGTTCTAAAATGCACCAATTTTGATGTCCCAATCTTTTTTCTTGAAATGTTGTAGCAAAAACAACAATAAAATAATAATAGCACTTTCTAATCTCCAATTTGATATCCTATATAATATCTCTTTCATAAATAAATTAAATAAAAATGAGACAAGATCGTCTAAAATTTAGAAACATAATACTCAAAAAAGAAAATTTTAAGATTATGTTAAAAAATATATTATGCACTACGTACAATTTATTGGAATTTAAGTGCCATGCAAAAAATAACTTATGCTAAGATAAATAATATTTCTTCATTATGCGAAAAAACTTAAAATAAATTATAAAATATGACTTTATGTCATGTTAATAAAAATTTCATAAATAAAACAAGCCAACATTGAGGTTGATTTCCCCTGCTGAAATCCCAAATAGATGATACATATTAATTAATTGCACATTTATCTTTTTGAAAAGTACCAAGCAATCAAATTGAAAATGTTCATAATCGAACTCAGTCAAGGTTTTGAAGTACCTGATAGTGAAACTATACACTAAGTTTTATCACTCTCCATCAGAAAATCAAGTGAAATTGCTTGGCTCTGCTTAGCTTTAGCAGAAATTGTTAATCATTGAACTCAAATCAAGAGTCAAGAAATTCACCTAATGCACATCTATACCAAGTTTAAAAATTCTACCTCAGTTAAAAGCAAAGTTGTTATGTTCCAATGTGACCAATCAAACTGATTCACACTACTTAGCCTATAACCTATACTTTGAGTTTCACCACTCTCACCCAATTAGAAGTAATTATCCAAAGTCTCAACCAATCAAATTGCTTACCTCTGCTTAACCACAGTCAAGCCATTCACCTAATAAACACCTACACCAAGTTTGAAGATTGTAACTTGATAAGGAGGAGAGTTATCATGTCCCAAAAAGTGTGACAGACAGACGCACAGACCCATTTTAACAGTCCACTGCTTTCTTCGAAAGGCAGGGGACAAAATACAAAACAATATCTTTTATGGAGACTAATTAATAATACTTATATTAAATATGAACTTTCTCTATATTCAATGTATTATATCGTAACTTTGAACATAGCTTTAACTATTCAAATTACCATACATACATACATTGATAATCTGAAGAAAAATCTAATAAAAGTCATAAGATGCCCATATCAATAAGGAAAAGAAAAGAAAGTAACTGATTATTTTGGTGGCTACTACTTGGTCAAAAGTTGAGATCGTTGTCTAGATGGCCTTGACGATAAAATGCTGGATGGTCGTGCCAAGACTTCTGTATTTCTGAATACCCAATCATGCCCATATCTGTAAAAAAAAAGCACATTTGCTACAAATAAAATACCATTTACGGGAGCCATGATGGCTCAGTGGTTAAGATGATGACTCACTAAACCACGAAACCTGGAATTCGCTGATGGTCGCGAAAAGTTCCCCGAGATTTTCCAAAGTGGATTCCCCTTGACCGATGAAATTCAAAATAAGAGTAAGTCATAGTGCCGCAAATTGTCTCTCTTGTGGCATGTAAGAACCTTAATAAGCTTGGCTGCCAAAGAAAGGTTAAAACTATTTATTTGAAATAAATGTATGCAATCACATTAAATTAGCTAGTATACTCACCCTTAATGTATAGTCCCAACTACCTGTACATAGTGCTGTGCCATCTGGTGATACACCAAGACAGCTAACTCTATTCTCATGACCATATAATATAGATAATCTAGTACCCTTCAATACATCCCATAGATTTATAGTATAATCATTATAACCACCAAACAATAAACGACCTGTAAAACACAAATATCTTATATTCTAATCTAATAGTCCTCAACCATCAACCATAAATTAAACACTCAATTACTGTTAGTTTTTAATTTACATAAGAAATAATATAATAATCAAGTTTCTTACCACTAACTGAAAAATCAACTGAATTACAGCCAAATATAATACTTTCTTTCTTATAACAGCTAACTTCTCTATCGGCCCGTAAGTCAAATAGACGACACTGAATAGAAAAAGAAAAAAACATTATGAAAAATAAGTAGACTGCCAAGCAACTATTAGAATTGATATAACTGGCGCCAGTACAAAACCTTATTTAATGGCATTAGTCTTGAAAAAAGAGGTGAACTTACTGTGGCATCATCTGAACCTGTGGCAAAGGCATCACCACTAGGATAAAATCTGACGCTGTTTATATCTGAATCATGACCTTCAAACATCTGAACACAATCACCAGTTCTCATATCCCACACCATAGCTACTTTATCACAGCCCTAAAAATTATATCATATTCTCAACAACATGACTTTTATAAACATAGGATTGCCAGGTGATGAAAAATATCCACAATTATTGCAATTAAAACAATCTAGCATGTTCCTCACAAACACCAACCTGTGGATTATTTACAATTTTACAAGGGCTGCAATAACATATCCAGTTAATTTGTTACAAAAATCCCCCCAAATCTCAACCTGTAGAGTATTTACAAGAATTGTAGATATATGGAATGATGGAGATAAGAACAATATACTCCTATATCAATGACAGATATAGACTAGTTGTATATTTAGCTATATTTTTCTCACCAAGCCTCATTAAGTGTAATAACTGATAATTAAAGATACATTATGGGAGATATTTGTAAGGAGTTAGCCATTCTTGCTGTAATAGTTCAAAAATACATGATGAAAGAAGAATATATTGAAAATTTCAGTCAAATTACTTTATTCTGAACACAGTTACTACCAGTGTAATGTTTGACTAGAAATGGGACTGAATTCCATCTTCACCGATTCTTAGTATGGCCGATCATTTGATCGACAGGCGTTAACTCCACCTACATAATCTTGATGTCTTTTGTCTGCTGTCATCATATCCGAATTTGTGTTTTACCTTTTTGGATTTTTATAACAATTGGACAAAATGAGTGAGATGGTAAATTTTCATTTCTTACTTGTATTTTGGGCATGCGTTAAATCAATTGAATACATAGGACATAATATTATAATACAATTATGATAAATCTATAGGTGTACACCAGGGGCGTCATGCCTATTGGGGAAATAAAAATATTTCTATTGATATTATTAGGACAGAAGACCTGTCCGTCTGTATTAGTCATCACACGGTCTTCACGAATTGTATAATTTGTCATTATCTGTGTTTAGTTTATTGCACTTTAAATAGTTTAGATGTCATTTGTTGAGGCCCCGCTCAACAGCGGCCTCGCTTTGTACACTCTATCATTTAGCCTCCGCCCACGACGCCATTTAAAAATTAAATTAGTCAACGAAATCCCATTTAAATCCAAGCTGAATCCAAGCCATCCGTGGGTCTACAGAGACGATTTTGTACTTGTTGTAAATAAAGATTTACTTTATAATTTCTATGACATCTGAAGCCTAAATAAAGACTTGAAATAATCAGATTTAGCTCTTGCATAGTGTATGATTAAGTGAATTACTTACACCTGAGACAAATGTATTGCCTGTTTCTGTTGGTGATAAATCTATACTCATTACATCACCAGCATGACCATGAAAACTTTGTATTAACTGACCACTTTCTACATCCCATAATGCACATGTACTATCTCCGCTACCTGTTAATATCTAGTATAAACAGAAAAAAATATCTCTTATACAATATATTTAAACCCTTGACATTTGTTTAACATTTGAGTTCCCAGGCTACTTCATAGGCGCATTGAATTGTTCACTATGCTGGTTTTCAATGATTGTAAGATATAGGCTAGTTGGGACAAAATTTATACACGGAAGGCATCTGACGAGCCAAAATGTGGTTACAAGAACTTGCTTAAGAAAACATGTGCTAAGCACTGGCAATGACAGGAAATGGTTTTAAAGCCCCAATAACACTCTTGTTGTAACTGAATAATATGTCCCAATCTTCATTCTGGTCAACAAATTGTATTATTTTACAATATTCCAATTAATTGATGATATAAATTTCATCTTAACACACCTAATTTAAAAGATTGGAAAAATTCAACTTATTGATTTAAAAAGTCTAACGTAAACCTTTTCAAATGTGACTTTGATTTAAAATATTTTCGAACCCTCTGGACAAGTATTGAGTAAAATAGGTCGTAATGGATAATTTACACAACAGGTAGGACACTTAAACAACTAGTACTTAGAATAAGGCTATTATTTATTTTCTGGAGCTGCCAAGTCAGCAAGAGTGTTATTGTCCCTTTAATATTGGTGGAAAGTTGAGATCTGAATAGCAATTCACATACATTTTACAATATGGAGGCGGGAGGTATGAACTATGATCCCTAGTACAAGAATAATTTGTGGGAAATAGAGCTTGTTCTATTCATTACAGATTTACATGTATTCCATTATAATAAATAGTTAAAGATACATTATGGGAGATAAGATAATGAGTTGGCAGTTCTCACTACAATAATTAAAAACTACGGTAGCTAATGTAAAGGCAATTTCCTGAACTTAGAACTAAGCGAATAAAAGTCTGCTTAGCCATCATTACTAAAGTCGGTAAGACAAAACCAGTAGTCCCGATTATCCATTTTTATTCGTAAATCACGAAGGAAAATATTTCAGCGAATCGAACTACAATCCAACAAAAATCTCATGCTAGCCTAGACACCGAGAGTTGATTATGGTCTTAATAAGTTAATTAATGCCTAAAAAAAGACCTACAATAGGCAGATTTTGCTCTTGCATAATGCATGTTTAAGGTACACGCGAAGTTCAATATTGGATATTGTACTAATTAGTAGTTACTATACCTGATAATCTGAATTAGTAAATGAACAACAGGATAAATAACTAGTATGTGTTGCTACTGCTTTCTTTTTACTAGCTGGATCTTCTTCTAAGCTCAATGGATAAACAGTACATTTATTATCTAGACCACTGGAAATACACAAAACTTTATTTTACTAATTGTACACTCAGTCACATTAATACTACAGACTTTTACAGAAAACCAATTATTACAGAAAATTAGATAAAGAGCTGGCAGTTCTTACTATAATAGTTAAAAACTAGATAATTCAAAGGGAATATGCAGAAACTTTCAGTCAAATTGGTCCACCCTGAATTTAAGACATAGCCTCGATCATCATTACTAAAGTTGGTCCGATAAAACAAATAGTCTCAACAATCCATTTTTGGACTAAATCATCAATAAGCGTTGAGCAGCAAATCGGATTCAAATCCAATAAAATCTGACACATAAGATCGCATCAAGAGTTGATTAAGGTCTTTTCATGTAAATAAATGTGTAATAGTTTATATAACATTTCAGACCGAAAGAAATACCTGCAATAGGCAGATCTAACCCTTGCATAATGGACGTTTAAGTAATATATTTAAATCAAAACTTACCCACAAGCAACAATTGAGCCTGATGGACCATAAGAACATGCCATTACCCATGTTGTGGGCATTGTTACTGCATGTTCCTGTAATATGATTCAAAAATAGATTAATATGCAGTAATTGTCAATATAATAAAAAGTACATTACCAGCTTATCATGTACAATCAGTCATCATCAGTGATGTTAACAGTAAATAGATGGTGAAGGAAGCTGATAAAAACACAAGCACTTGTAAAATAGAAAATATTTCAAATATAACACATACCTGATTCTAAATCATAGGGGTGAATAAAAAGTTGGATTTATTTCATTACCAAGTTGCATTTTCTGTGTTAGGATTATTGTTTTGTTAGAAAGTACAATGAGTAAAAGAGCAAAATTTATTGACTGACCACAGTTGATATTAAAGAAAATTAAAGAGAAGTAAAATCCTTGTTTCTTGCCTTTATTGACTGATTGAATAACATTTCAAGATGAGTTTTTTGCCCTTAAATTGTATATTAGTTTAAAGTGAAATAAAATGATATTTAATGTCCTGTCTTCTGCTCAGACTGGGTCAATAGATCCTATTTCGTTTAGTTTTTATATAGTTCAAAATTTCGTTTTATTTGTCTTTGGTACACCAGAATCTGGAAGAGTTATAATATAAACTTGCGTTCTGGGTGATGTGAGGGATAAGTCAATGAAATGGTCTGTTACAGCGAGTTCTGGCATGAGGTGCACAGAAATGTGAATAACCCACTAGAAACATCAACACTGACTGGTTAATCAAATGTCTGAAGGCATAGGGTCAAAAACCTCTTGTATGACCTCTGGCACAACCTTCCACTACAACCAGTCAAATCTTCAAGTGGAGGGTAGTATTAAAGGACTAATTTTATAATGGCACTCAATATAATATGCCTGAAGTCTATTAATTTGTATAAGGGAGATAATCCAATTTTGGGCCAAAAAACTTATCTCGAACAGCAATAAATTAGACTACTAATACTTCTAGCAATGAATACCTATCCTCACATTAATGTTATTTTAATAAGCACCTTTGGGTAAAAATGTCAATTGTTGATTCTTTGAAGTGATTATCACTTATTCTAACTTCTCTTTTTATTATGTATATCATATGCTACACCAAAACTTCTTATAAATTCAATCAGTGTTTTAGTATATCTTCATCCCCAGGTGACCAATCTGAACTGTTTTCAACATTTGTATCTTATTTTCATGCAGATGATCTATGTGGAATAAATCTATTAACTTACTTTATTTGTTGTGAAGGCATCCCAAACTAACATTTTACCATCCTATAAAACAGAATTAACAAGTTAGCAAAATAGGATTAGGAGTCTATACTGTCAATTCTTTTTTTACATACCAGTATTCAAGTCTACTGCAAATTACTGTAATCAACATTAAAGAATCTAGAACAAACCTGTGAAGAACTAACAATATGCCTTTTATCTGAAGACCAATCCATACATAAAACTTTGCCTTGATGACCCTTCAATACTCGTCTTGGTTTAATATTAAACTGGGCAAGATTATCTAGCCGTTGGGCAACAACACACACTGTAATAAAAATTAGTTCTTGTTAATGACATGTTCATGGTGGTATCAAAACTATAAAGGAAATTTACGAAAAGATTGTCAACCAATCGAAATTGAACAATAATAGCAACAAATATTGGTTGTTTAATCGAAAAATATTTTTTGAAAATATTTAACAATTATTATTTCAAACATTTGACTTACAAAATGCAATCATTAATTTATTCCATCATTAAGCAGAGCTATACCCCTGTTGTCTCCAAATGTTAACAAACAGACATAAATTGTTTTTTGGATGCATAATTTTATTCAAATACGATCAAACTACAGCTTCATATAAATACTGAATAATAATCAAAGTAAAAAAGAATATTTGAGGTCTTAACAGTGAAGATTTGAATTATAAGATATTTTTCAAATATCAAAAATCTGCAAATAACTTAATGGCCATTTCCATGCAGAGTTGTCTTTTGATGAGGTTGGTAGAGTAGGCTACCTACATTTGCTTTCAGATCTAGATAACTAGAATGACCAGCATAATAATATCAGTAAGAAAGATAACAAATAAAAATCTAGCACCGGGCTCAGAGCAGATTAGACACTTGTAACCAGCTAAATGTTTAAGGAAAGGGGAAAGTGGTCAGAAGAACCCTTGTTTCCGATAATGTAATACGATACTCTAAGTTTCTTGTCAATTAATGGTGAATGTTGCCAATGCCTCAGTTCCGTTCTATTTGCAGCATTACACTTGATGTTAAGTAATTGAATTGACAATTTATAAAATTCTCACTAGACAACTATGAACCAGTTCCCCACAAATGTTAAGGGTATAGTAATGGGGTCCCCAAATACCCTTGCATATAAACATTGTGTATAAATTTAAAGTCAATTGGATATCAACTTTAGCCTCTAGAGTGTGCACAAGAAATTGAGGACATGGACCCGAACACACACACACACATCCCCCCCCCCCCCCGGACAAACAGACGGAGGGGGCAATGACAATATACAACCACATTTCAATGTGAGCTATAACAGTAACATGACAAAATTAGTTCACTGAAATTCCAAACTGATATTATGTCCAATATCTGTTGGAGCAGTGTTATAGAATTATCATTTGGCCCACTTAATACAAAGCCATGAATAATAACCAATTCTATAAACTGGATGGTGTGTCCAAAGCTTCAATATCACCATAACCTATTGTGTATAACCCACTGTGTATGTATAACCCATTGTGTATAACAATGTTGCAAATTAACAGGGAAATATTATTAATAAACCCTGGTTATGGACAGAAGGGGTTATCATGTAATTAGTAATATGTTTAGCCTATTCCTTTGCACGCCATAAGCCATAATGCACATGAAATTATGCTATTTAATGAATAATTTACTGAGCAATACATTGTTGTAAAAAGATAACAACACTACACATTAAAAAAAATCCCATTATTTTAGAAAACGGGGCGTGGTTTAGTCACTGACCTCTGACCCCTGGTTTTCCTGAAAATTTCGGAAATGAGTAACTGTAGCTAACGCTCAGATTTAAGACCCAAACCAGCCATAAATGTACAAACATGAGATAATATGCAATGCCAAAATCTGTCTACTTAACAGAGATATTTGAATATATTCATTAAATTAAAATGTTATGCACTCCAACATTGAGTGAAAGGAGACACTGACATTTGTTTTTAAAGGTTATGTGTTGCCAATGACGGGTTGTCAATTGGCATCACACGCCCATTTACGCCTACTTTTCGGCTTCAGGACCAACTTACTATCAACATCGTTTAATTTGGCCTTTTCTTCTTCTAATCTGGCTTTCAATGATTCTGCTTCTCTGCTCAAAGACTCGATAGATTCAGGATTATCGGCTCGCAAAGCTTCTGTAGCGGCCATCTTTGTTCAGTGAGTACCCGGATGAACAGCAGACGGCAGGAATATAATTATGAATTAGCTTTGATTAGTTGAGCTCCTCCTTCAGTAATATAGTTTTCTCCTTGCTTTTTAACACTGTGCCACACATCTTGTACACGTATACTATGACCAATTGCAACTGATAGGGGCTGCATTTTGTTTATAAACTCGAATTTGAAAAACACCAAGACCATTTAGAATAGAAGGCCACTGGTTTTGTAAACGTTTCGACAACCGGCCTCTTTAAAATTTTGGTTTTGGGGGTTTTTTTAGGGGGTGCGGGGGTTGTTTTGCTTTTTGTGGGTTTAGTTGTCTTTCAAGGACTTATAAAAGTCAGCATTTATTTTAATTGACAATTGATTTTATAAACCCTTATTCTATTTGGACACGCTTAAGGGTCCTATAGACATAGGCCCTATAGGCTACATAGGCCTATAGGCTAGACTCGACTAGCTTAGGGCTAATTCCTTCAGGAACTGTCTGTGAGCGGACAATGTCCACTGACAGTTCCTAAAGCAACTTAAAAGCTATAGGGCCTAATTTCATATTTTCTAAGAAAGTCAAAACAAAGGCTAATTATTATTTCTATTCCTTTGCCCATAGTTTGTCAACTCACCTACGATCATTTCCCACACTTAAAAATCATTCACTCCGGAAATAACTCAATTACCTCCCTTGTTTATCTATTCCCACCCCCTATGGGTTAGCTATCTTCAAACGTGTGAATTTTAAGTTGAAAATGATATTTTTTACCGATTTATCAACTGGCAATGATTTATAGATGATTAATAGGACTTTTCTTTAACAAGGTATGGGCCTACATAGGTGTTCGATGCCTGCATTGGCCGAGAAAGTTCATCCAGATTTTCCGGCGTGATTCTCCCTTGTCAGTGATGCAGGACGGAGGGCCTGACAAGTAGGCCTACAGACGAAATCTTGATTTTGCCTTAAGAAATAGATCTAGCACAAGTCACCACTTTAAACGTTTGTTATCTTTAGTTGTTTCTTGAGATGATTCTTACTTTGGGGATCACATGGCTAAGTGGGTAAGACGTTTTTCAATCCCTGCATTTTCCGAAAAAGTTCACCCAGATTTTCCGGCTTGGTTCCCCCATGGTACGAAAAACAGAGGTCCGGTGTAGACCTACACATTATCGTACACGTAAAAGATTCATTGACAGTTGGAATATAAGAGTAGGCCGTAGTGCCGTTGTCATTAGCCCAGTTTGGGGCCGAACAATAGGGCGTTAAACCCCCATATTTCATTTAAGTTTTTGAGCTTGCGTCACCCGGTCGACGTGTCGATGCCATAGTTCTGGAAGGTTTAAGTGCCACTTATGACCCAAATAGCCTTTTTTGCATAGGATGACTAATCACATTTAGAGGCTTCTCTATACAAAATTTCAGAACTGTAAGGTCGTAACTTTCATAAAAACATTGCTATTAAATGTTGATATCCTTATTGCGTTATTAAGATTGGAATAGGTTTTCCTCTCATATCTCAAAAACTAAATCCGACAATTTTTGAGACTTAAGACCTTTCAGAACTATGACATCGGTGTGTTAATTAGCCCAAGAGGACGTTAAACCCCCATTTCATTTTATTTAAGCTTTTGAGGTTGTGTCTCCCGGTCGACCTGTGTTGATTCAAAGGCAGTTATTCCTTGAACTTCTGACTTCGGTGTAGACACGGGCAAAGGGAGTCTGTACCGATTCCTCAGCTCCCCACCGTCAGGTGTCACGTCATCATTGAGTGTGCACATCAAAGTTTTGAAAGTGGGAAATTGAAAACCTTATTTTTTGCTCCTTTTCTTACGATTCAGGGGCGAATCCAGAGGGGGGGGGGGTCCAAACCCCACCCTGCTCAGCTACATATAAAAAAATGAATGCCCTGCATCAATGAAATTAAATCACAATGTGATTCTACATCATTATAAAATGATTTCGCTCTTTAAAAAGCTCAATTTGTATGTATGCCTATGTAATTGAGAGACGATGATGACAGATTTCCTTGACAGAAACCCCCTCCTGCAAAAAATCCTGGATCCACCCCTGTACATAGAAGAGTTTGGTGTCCACATATAGATTACAATTTAAAATTTAAACAATAACAAATAAACGATGAACAATCCGTCTCGTGGTTATAGTTTTTCTGGGATTTTACAGAAGGAAATGGGGTGTAATTGTAACGTCCACTGGACAGAATTAAAGTAGGACATTTCGGGACTAGCATAAGGTTCAATTTTATTTCATTAATTCGCATGTCTTTAGCAGTGGGAGGAAGCCGGATGCCCCAGAGAAAACACACGAGATTGACCAGCGACGCTACTCCTTGACAGACCTTATGATACAACGCGCACGCGCTAACTATATGGCCATCCAGTCCCCCAATTTTGCAGCGATCCGTAAAATTCCGTTTCCTTTTCACTATACCGTGTGAACCGACACTGTTATTTAATGTGATGCCTTTCAATCATCATGGGGGTGGGGGGCGAATGGTTAGCACGTGCGTGCTGTGTCATAAAGTCTGTCATTGAGTCAACTGACGTGGTTTCGATCACCGGTTGTACGTGACTAGGAGTACGGTCGCCTGCCCAACCTCGTGGGTCCTCCAGTTTCCTCCTACTGCTGAAGAACCCCACGCGCAAGCAAATTATCGAAATAAAATTAAACCATATGTTAGTCCCGAAATGACCTTGTTTGTGTTGAGTGGACGCTAAACCCATTTCTCTCGCTCTCTCTCGGTTGTACGTGGCAATGAGTGGGTTGCCTGTCCAGCCTCGTGGGTTTTCTCCGGGTACTCCTGTTTCCTCCCACTGCCAAAGACCCCTACGCCCAAGCGAATTACTGACATGACCTAGTTTGTGCCGAGTGGACGTACGTTAAACTCATTTCTCTCTCTCTCTCTCTCTCTCTCTCTCTCTCTCTCTCTCTCAATGATCATGACGTGACATTAAACAGAGTTTTCTCCCTTGACTCCTTGTTCTCATGATATTTGGTAATGGTAATAAGCTATCTATCATACCTGTTTTATTGATTTGTCAGGATTTTGGCATGTATATTTTTATTGTGTGGAAGGGAAAGTGTGCCCGACTTCTCTCTTGTAATTGTATTAATTATCATCTGAATCTACTGGCAGTGACATATTTCTATGGTTGATTTAAAGAATACATGTTTTATTTGACGCGATTCACTATTAATTCTGCGAAATTGTAAAAGTCTATTGATCCATTGTGTAACACTGCCGTGTGTTACTCGTTCTGCAAAACGGCACCAAACGGAATAGGTAGCTATACATGTATATTCTTCGTCACAGTTGCTAATTCGTTTTTTCACGCTGTGTTTCGAAATGGGATTTAGAAAAAGACTTCTCCACGGACTAAATATGGCAACTACAATATTACCTAGGAACACACTGTTCTTTACAAAGGTGTTTTATATGAAGCATAAAATCAAAAACAAATCTAATGAACTAAAACATAAAATGTCAGATCGCCCTAGCCAGACCGACTAACTCCCGATAATGCAAATGGATCTACCAATATTCCATATCATTCAGACCACTAGACCACGGAAGTTGTTTGAAGTTATAACAAATTATTAACTTACGTTACCTCCAATCAAATTACACAATAATTTGCATTGTCTTATCCTATTCTGGGGGAGGGGGGGGGGGGGGCACGGTGGCTAAGTGGGTACAACGATGGCTTGCTAGCCTAGAACTCAGGTGATGGATCCCTAATTAGGCTTCACCTTATCAGTGATGCAGGACAGCTGTCCAGTCGTTCCGATGGGACGAAAAACCGAGATCTCATGTACAAATGGGCGTGTATGTTTTTAATCGCAGAATTCTACTTGAATCGATGTAAATGCGTGTCAGTTGTGGCAAGAAATGATTCCTTTGACGAATAAAATATAATCAAGGTGAAAAATAATAGGTAAGGATTCCAGCATAGCCTTAGAACAGGGGTGGGGAAGAGCGGTATTTTCATATTGCAGCTATATAGGGCCCGATATGAACTATCAGTGGACTTCGTCCGCTCAGAGACAGTTCCTAAAGGAACTAAGTGTATGTCGGTCTGGACACCGCAACAGAACAGTAGGACGTTAAACCCCATTTTACATGTATTTCATTTCTCCAATTCTGACCAGTTGGCGCAATTGCAGTTCAACCACAAAGAAGAACATGTGAATTCTAAAGAATTTTAATCGGGTACGTCACCTTCCATGGCCACCTTCACACTACAGCCAATATCAAGCCTAGTGAAAGGAACCATCATACACGGTGCATTAGGCAGGGTATACTGATTATAATTTCAAGTTTGGTGCCTTGTAATGATTATCTTCATAAACAGCCCAGAGGGTTTCCATATCGCCAAAACATTACAGTTATACTTTCAAAAAACTTCCCACCAAGACCATTTCTAAATTTGTAGTAAATTCAAATTTTATCCCTGATCGTCTAATATAGCCATTCCTGTTACCTAATATAGTATGGAAAGCTTGTGATTTAACGCTTCGTAAATTTACGCTCGTTGATCAAACGGTTATTTTTAGTGTATTAATGAACCAGAACCAAATTGAGAGTATTTTTTTAAAAAAAGTTCTGGACCAGTCATCGTGATATCACCAAGAGCCAGGACGCAAAAGACATTTTGCGATGACATGATCTTAAGCATCAAGTAGCACTCGAGGAGAGCAGCGATTAGCAGCTATTGTTCACCGGCGTTTGAGAGGCGCGCGGTACGGATATAGACGAATATTGATCGCGTTGAATAGCATTTACAGTCGGCCGACGACATAGACTGGCCAAGTAAATTCTTCATGTCAATCCGATTTGTACCGCTAACGTTAATACACCAACTTTTAATCAGGATGGAAAATATGTTAACTTTCTTCCTCCTGGCTACCTTTCTGCCTTATTTAACAGGTAAGTGTTATTCTTATTCTGATTATCTTTAGAATTTGCTGCAACTGCCATGCACGTAAGCAAGTTTTAACGCATTCTTTGAACAGTTCCTCTTTTCAAACTTTGAAAGCTTCCACTATCTCACAATAGGCCAATATTTTATATATGGAGTCGGTCAGTCTGTTGATAGTTTTAAGATTGGATGTTTTATTGAATTCAGTGAAGCAACAGTGTGGGATTTTCTCGCCTTTCTCATAAACAGAAGAAGGCTTTGAAGTACTGGTAACTTGAATTACAAAATGTGACCCCTTGCGACCCCTAGATCGATAGAACGGGAACAAAATCGATTTGTGTTAAAATGAGATTAATTGAAGTTATTTCCTATTGAAAACATGAAAGGTTGTGGCATAATCTCTGTTCCATGTCTGTTCTTAAGATGGATTAAAAGTGATGAAGTTTTAAACCAGAGTAAAAGTGAGATGAATCGCTGGCACGCAACCAGCTACAGAAACAAGATGAACAACACAGATACGATAGCAGTGGACAATCGTGCTCTTGATAATATCTCCCAAATTCCATTTCACTACTCCGTGATGCCTTTCTGAGATGTATGATCCCATCGTGTATTATAATCACATAGAAATGATGACTTCTTTTTGTGATTCAATTACTTTCCTTTGATGATCTGCAAACTGTGGAAACCTCTTCAGTATGTAGCTTACCAGTTGGCAATTTTCAGTTGTAAATGATTGTAATTCTGATAACAAAGCTCGAAAAAGCACACAGCATTGAATTATCAACTGTGATGCGTTTGAACAAAGAAAGTTTTCCCGATTTCCTAATGACGTAGCGATGCTATCTGCCCCTTTATTGTTTAATATTTTGATAGATGATAGTAAAATTCAAACATTCTCAAAATAGCAACTCAATTGACAGGCATATTAACGTGGTTGTCATTGGATTCTACCAAGGATCATTAGGAAAATAAGATAGCTTGAAAAGTTATTCTTTTCACAAAAGAGGGATTTTCTCGTGGTCTAGCATATGTTTATTATCCATACATTAAATACCAAGTTTCGAACAGGAGATCTGATTTATTTTCTTTACATTTACGGGAAGGGGGCTGGAGATGGGATGTGGTGCAGTGTTTGGCTTCTTTCTCAGAATATCAGAATCTGCGCCCTTCATAAATATTATTGATCATTTACTTAAAGCAAAAGAAATGGCCCTGGGACAAAACACTTATTTATCTTGTTTATAGTTTAGCAAGGCTATATAATTTGGTTTTCACCTAATTTGAATATCCAGTCTCAAGCAGCCGGAAGAACATAAATTGTTGATCAGCAACACAGTTTACTCATTAGTGTTCATGTAATTTAATCAATGGTGGATTTGCTGATAGAAAATTGAGTTCTGTGAGGTACAAGATATTTTCAGAATTATTTTCGTAACGAGCTAGATAGTTGCAGCGAGTGACTTTTCTTTCAGAGACCATTATATACTGGTGTATGTTTTCCCTGAAACATATCTTCCGAGGGAACAATTCACCAACAAGGGAAATCTCAGATATTACATACAACGAGGAATGAACTGAAATGAGGTTTAACTTCCTACTATTCTGCTCCAACTGGGCTAATGACATACACCTTACAGTGAGCTATGGGGAATATTTTGCTCGACACTATGACCTACTCTTATATCGAATTCCAACTGCATGCTAATGTGTACACGCGTCCGCTTTTTTTCGTCTCATCCGAACGACTAGACAGCTGCCTTTGTCAGACCCTCCGTCAGACCCTCCGCCATGACGAACTTTCTCTGCCAATGTTTGAATCGAACACGTGACCTCCAGGCTGGCGAGTCAGCGTCTTACCCATTTCCACCGCGGCTCCCCTCTATATTATGAATTATCATAACAACTAATAAATATTAGTATTTTATTTCGTGACCTTCATTTCGTTGTGGATGGTATGTTCACATGTATCTCTCTATTTCCCAACATACATAAGACTATTTCAAAGAGTTGGTGCTTAATTTCATACCAATGTACTCTATGTTGTTAAATCAAGAATATTCCCGATTAATAAAAAGTGTGGGGTACAAATTTCATATTTTCTGTTTTTAATAGCTTTTACTTTTCAATATAACCTTCAAGCCTTTTATATTGCCCTACATTTAATAAAAACTACTTAATATTTTATGTGTGAAACAACAGGTAGTAACTATAGATAAATGAAGTATAAATATCAGCGAGAACATAAAGATCAATTAAAACAATCAATACAATACTTAACGTTTACTACGTAGTTTATAAAGAGAAATGTTCATGGCCAGCAACTCAAACACAGACTGCCAACATTAGTGAGTCAAAGAGGGTAATGTAAATGATTACTTTTTGCAAGAAGAGGTAATCCAATAACGCCAATGAAGTGATTAACAGGGGGTATCAATTTAGTCCAAGTTAATTTTCCCAGTCAAAGCACGTAACTCGTCATTGCTCTCAAGGAGCGAAATTCATCGGATACACACAATGCCAGGTTAAGTACCGAAATCCCCCCGAGATAACAATATGAATTCATGCAACACAATTTTCCTGCTTTCTTGATTCTCAGATGAAGTGTATTGTGATAACCTTCAGCATTAAAATCAGCAACGTATTTTGACAAATAAGTCATGTGTTATAACTCGCGATGTATGTCTATCCAGATTGAAAAAAAAACGTTTTCAGTATTTAAATTCTTTGACAGTGATTCTAAATATAACTTAAAAAGCAAAAGGTGTCCATTTAAGATTGAGATTTGATCAATAATACTCCTACATTATTATATTCTGTTAAAGAAGCATAAATAAGCGTGGGGGGGGGGGGCAATCTCAGATCGTGGAGAGGGGATGAGGCTGAGGCTATTTGCCCGAAAACTATAACGAATTTACCCCCAAAGCTCCACTTAAGTACTGCAGTTTTCAAAACGTAAATCGCGATCGATTTCATTTTATAATTATACAATTATATTTCTATGATATACATGTAAGGTCTCATTCTCTGACGTTTGTCCCCGATAAACGGATATAACATTGCCCGAAAAACTGACTGTTCACCCAGTCGAGAGATTAGACAGTCATACGTATTCATCTTAATTTAGTGTCAAACACGATCATAATATCTTCTTTGATGTGATTTTATTAATGCTATAATGAATCGAAACATGTTTATAATTAGCATTTATGATGTTAACGACTAATATTGAAATAGTTGTTTGGGATTTATTGCTGTTTTTTTCAAAGAATCATGTGTCATTCATTATTTAAATTCGAAAATCGTCGTAATAATGGTATTGAAAATAGAATAAGAAAGTATCTGAACGTGTAATACTTCTGAGATACACGATCCATCATAATGTCAAGACGTTCTGTATATGGCTATCTATCATTTTAATGAATATTTATGGAGAATATCGGATTATCAATGAGAAAAAACAGCTAGAAATGATAGTCAACTTTATTGACCGATTCACCCAGCTCGTGGGTTTACATTTTTGTCTCATTTCAAATAAACTTGTTTTATCATTAATGAAAGGAAAACAAACCAATTCTGAAGTTTATTGATCAGGGTAGATTTATTGAACAAATGCACTTTGTCATTTAACACCTTTCGTTAATTCTACTTATTCCAGGTGACATACATGTCGAAAAAATAGAAATCATGCCTTCTGGAAGTCCGGTGTGGATGCTGGAAAATGAACCATTTAAAATAGCGTGTGAAATAACCATGACGATAGATGATGGTTCTCCTCAGGTACATGATATAACCAAAAACGGATTTCCTATCCAGCAACAAGGGTATACAGTAACCACAACTGAGTCTGTGAAGGATGAAAAAAAGATTTTAGTTCATACCGTAACCAAGGACGCCACATATATGGAAGATGAAGGTCGTTATACATGTCAAGCCGGTGTTAAAGATGATATTAAGATAATTAAAGTTTTTACAGGTAAGACAATGGATCATTAACGTTTTATATTTAGTAAGTTCCATGTATTAATTAACGATTATTATTTATCCACGTTTTAACAGGAACGAGTGTTTGTGTAAAGTGTTTATCAAGCGATATCATTAAAGCTGCATGAACTGATCGATGAGATATTTAAACACTATCAGATATCTAACCACGCACTATATGAACTTTCAGAAATTTAAAAAAAAGTAATTGAAAATAAAATGAAATGACACAGAGCCACACGTGCTGTTTCTGAATATGCCTGTCGCCCAAAGGGTTATCTCAAATATTTGCTATAATTATCGATATATTTAAATATACATTATGCAAGAGCTAAATCTGCCAATTACAGGTCTTTCTTTAGGCATGAATTGTTAATGTAAATTGTTAATTAGACACAAATTAACTTATCCAGACCATAATCAAACTCTCGATGCCATCACTAGCCTGTGATATTTACTGGATAAGGGTCCGATTAGCTGTTCTACTTTCATTCATGATTAAATCATGAAATGGATAATCGAGGCTATGTTTTTGGACAGACTTTAGTAATGACGATCGAGGCTAGGCCGAAAACTCAGTCGCTAAATTCTCGGTTCAGAGTGATCAATTTGACTGAAATTTTCATCAAATTCTCTTTACATTATCTTGTTTTTAACTATCATAGTGAAAACTAACAGTTATTTATCTAATCTCCCATAATGCATCTTTAAATCGAATACTATGCTAACATTTGAACATTTATATTTTGTTGAGTAAAGATATTTCCTATTTTGAGTAAAGATATTTCCTATTTTGAGTAAAGATTATTCATATTTTGAGTAAAGATTATTCTTATGTTGAGCAAAGGTTTCATGTATTTTCAGATGATCACTGTTGTGCGACTGTACATTTATAAATCCAAAACATATCAGGGTATCATATTTCTAACACGTTTATGGTGTTAAGTATAGTATTTAAAATGATTGTGGCTGTTAACCTGTATAATTGGATCTGAAAATATGCGTGCGTTGCTAATGATGTGCACAACATCGACCTTTTAGAATTTTTTACGTTTAATCCATTACCGTCAATCACTGCCATACTGTTACTGGCAACAGGGTCGGTCCAAGGGCCGGAAACGATCTGTTAAGAGAAATTTACACCATTCAGGGCTGACATTTCTGTCAAATATTAACGTTTAACTATGATAAGCCATTAGTACCAAAGACATTAAAACTATACAATCTTATTAGTTTTATTGTCATGACCAAACACGTGTTTGTTTTGTTTTGGGATGTACACATTTGTATTATTAAATTGTTTAGGTGACATATAGTATTACTGAAATAGAAAACCATAGTACACACTGCTATGAATCGTAATTACTGTTTTTTCACTGAGCAATATTGCTGTTAGGAATTTATTGGTAATTGAACTAGAATTACACAAAACACTATCTATGGAATCTGAATACTGTTTATTACCCAGCAACGTTTCGGCTAGGAATCGCCAATCTTTCTTAAAAGAGTATTCTAGTCGATGTGTTGCTCAGGGGCAAACAGTAATTTTTGCCCATCGAACATACTAACGCGAGGGTCATTTTATCATAATAAGCCTTTCCTTGAATTGGTTTAAACCAAAAAGGCCATCTAAGAAGAACGAATGGTTTAAATTCTAATGAGCTTTTCTGTTCCCTTCATTTATACATTCAACAGAAAGCCTATTATAGCACCAATCATAATTTATCGTATTTAATAGTAAGTGCGGGAGAACTACACTATACGCCAAACAAACCCGACAAGACAAACCTACGGACAAGAGAAAGTAATTTGTCACCTAAGGTTAATATGTACCGTTAAGAAGATAATTAAGGTCTGAATAGACATGTTAATGAAACCTGGCCTTGTCTGTAAGCAGACTAATATTGTTATTTATATATAATATCCAGTATATTAATAATGATGTTTCTGTATCCAGTGTATTATAATGATGTTTCTCTACTTAATCATGCTTAGGTTTATACAGAAGACAAACCAGAGGCGATGATTAATGACGTACCGTTTTCTAGTTTTAGTTTTAGGACACCATTTACACTTCGTCATAGACGCACCGTCATTATAGACTTCTATACATCGAGACTTTTGCTTCAAGCTTGAACAAATTTCAACTACATTACAGTGAATACACGATATAATAGCCTATATTTAGATGATTCTAAGCTCGTCTATCCTATTTAGGTAATCGGGATCTAATTTGAGAAAATCAGACGACAAATGGTAATTGAGACCACTTTTGATTTTTAAAGGATTCACAGCATGTTCGGATGATAATATCGCGCTTTCTAATGGAAACTGCACGAAATAAAGTTGGTTATATGTAGAAATCTCGTTTTATTATTCAATAAAATATTTATATATTAATGAAAATACTTTTTCATGTAGGCATACCTCGTCACACAATTTGTCGTTATCTTATATAGATCTCAGAGCAAAACAATCATTATTTACAAGTTATCAAGAGGGAGTTCAGACAACCCATTTCACCATTTAAGCCTACTGAAAAGATTGGTTCTCAATTTGAATTCATTGATTACTGTTGATAAATTTTTGATAGTATCTTTCAGAGGCATTGCGTGAATATAGCTCTTTATATTGGCGCTATCACATTTCTGTAACGAATCATGTCTACATCTAGACTGGCCTCCGTTCTTTTAATAATATTAGTTTACCGGTTTTGTCTTTTCTTTTTAGTGTGTTATAGTTCTCTGTGAACTTACGAAAATATATGAAACGAGGTATTAATAATACAACCAAGGATTGCACACAGTCTGCCATCAATAAACTCCATGATTTTATTGAATACGTCCTCATTCATTTCACAAGTCTTATGGAATATCACCTTACTTATTAGGCAAATACGTTTTGTCCTAAATAACTAAGCCAGTTTTCATGTTCGTGGATAACCAATTGCAATTTTAATAACCCATCGAAAACATCAGACCATATTTCTCCCCAGCTCAAAGGCTTTATTCCATGAATTGACTTTTTGATTGAATTAACAACGCGATAACGAGGGGGGGGGGGGCTGTTAGCCCAAAGGATTTCAACATTTTGAACAGGGACCAGCATTCAATTAATCCATGCCTTACATAGAAAGGGACGCGTAACGTTGCTGCCAATACCTTATATCTTCGAACACTGACTCGTAGATTGCATTGATAAATCATCAATGAAGACGTGGCAATAGACGATGGATTGAATAACATATATCAGACATTTATTCAGACATACGACATGTAAAATATTTCTTCATTTCCGGAATATTTTCTTTCGTACATCATCGAATAAGTCATTTGGCTAGTGTTGTCGCCACATTGGAACAATGTGAAACTGTAAACCTGACGACCTACCAAACAATATCGATTCAATCAAACAAAAAGTATAATTTTTTCTAATAAAATTTTCCATTTTACCGAGCTTATTTGCACCAAAAAACAAATGATGAAAGACTTTCGAAAATGTCACAAGATGTTTCAATTTATCGTGTATCTGAATCCAAAATGGCCGGAAGGAAATGATCTTTGCAAATAAAGAAACATACTTATTAAAGAAGGTCATTTCTTTTCTTGCAACAATTGTTTAAGACTGTATTACAAAAAACGTACAATGAGTTATTGATGCTTCTCAACATTGAGTTTAGCGAAACGTGTGAGCAAAAAAACTAAAAACCTAACAATGTTATTGACAAAATTGGTTAAATCAACACTATGTCATTGTGCCTTGAGTTATGGTTCACACGTCGACGTTCAGGAAGAACATTATGACATTACTCGTAAGACAAATCCAATTTCTGTTCATGATACAAAACGTGAAGATAATCCTGGAAAGGATAACTTTATCGTAAGAAGCAAAGATGCGTGAAATTTGTAGAATATTTTTATAGTCTTTTCGTAAAATAAATCTTTTTAGCGATAGGTCATGAAAATGAAAGCCATTAAGAAAACACTCTTACATTTTGTATACATGTGAGCATAACGAAAAAAACACCTCGTGAGCTGTAATTGAAATTGCGACATGATAGATGTGTACGATGTTAGTTGTACTTTTCAATTTGATATCCTGTGAAGATTACTGTTATAAAGCACATTTCCAGTCAGTTGATTGGGAACTAAATGCGTCATTCCGGCAGTCAATAGAATTGGAAGAAAAAGATCCGATTTATTGACAAACTTGTCGGCTCTTGAAGCTTTAATTTTGGTCAATTTTGTTTGTCTTGTTGGCGTCGAGAAATCATTTAGTAATGTCACAGTCGATGTAAGGTCACTCGTAACTGAAACGAAACAAATTAATTGCTCGACTGTCATCACAAACGGAACAATCTAGATTCTATGTAGTTTAGTATGACATGGCTTATTGCCTTACTATTTCTCAATCAATAGTACTGAGTGATCACCCTTTGCAATCAGAAAATGTACGTCTCGACCCAAATATACCCCACTTTCTGATAGTCTTTCGTCATCCCGCTTTTACTATCTGAAATCATTTAGATCTATCATTCTACCAAAGTTCATTTGGATTCGACATAAACGTTATTTTATCATTTATTGTATAATACATTCTATAAATCGAATGTTCACTCAAAATTCTTCATAATGATATGTTTAACAATTTGCTTTTGTGTTCACTACTCCATGGTCTATTTCGACAAATACTGGTGCATTTTTTTGACGAAATAAGTTCTAGGATTTCAGGAAATAAAAATCCTTATCTGCAGCTGATTATGGTAAATCTCCTACAGCATCATAACCTCTTTATATCCTTAACTCTAACCTAAAACTTTTAATATTACAAGAACGATTCTCATTTGACTGTAGAGCGATGGTTTCTGTTGCTGTTTTTGTCATAACGGTATTTTGTTAACAGCTTTTGGGGTTGTTTTGTATTTCATTGACATTACCATTCTGTAATATTTCACGGTCTGCCAATATTTTATCACATTATTACAATACAATTATACCACTATAACACTGATAAATACATATAAATAATTTAAATTATAGATGCTGAGCAAAGCATAATATATCATTTTTAGCAGAGATTCTATTATTCAAATATCAGGATACATTTTTGATTGAGTTATGTAGAAATGTTATTAAATTGTCTTGTATCTAGCCAAATGCGTTCACCTTATTTGTATTTCAAGAAAAAACTCCGTTTTCCAGAATATTTAAGATGTTTATCGATGCTGTGTTTTATCATGATTAGTGTACAAGATAAGGTCGAATTCGAAAACAGTTACACGAAATCATAAACCAATGTTAAAAGTTACCTTTTTATCTTCTCTTACTACCGGATATGCTAATGAAACATCGATTTAAGAAAAAACGTTCTATCGACTGTTATGATTATGCAACGACTGTTGGAAAATTAAGAGAAAGGTTTATGACCTTGTGATATCTATTGGTGATGAGTACGCAATGTTTTATAGACACCATCGATGTATTTTGTTTTCTGATTTTAGTGATGAAGGGACCATAAATCAAACTGATTAAATCCGAATTAGATGGTGAATCTGTGTTTTTGATTTCTCATCTGCAGTCTTATTGCCCTGAAGATTTATTTTAGTCCATATCGTTAAAGATATAAAAGCCAACAAATTAAAATTTGTTTCATTTATGTGTGGGTTCTGAGCTGTTAATGGTTAAATTCTGGTCACGTTGATAACATTAAGTCCGCATCGCACGGAAACGATTCTCATAGTAACATGACTCATTACCTTTATTGGTGCACTCAGAAAAGTAAATATAGATTCAATTTCTAATGTCTTTGGAGATAATGAAAATAGTGGGTGGATATAATACGTGATAAATGCCATGGATTTAGACTCTATCCATCTTCAAATACAGATATGAACATTTTGGAATTCCGTTACATTTTAAAAATCGAAAATGAAAATTGCGAAGAAATTGTTGGAAATTATCCTACCTTGTGTTCTCTGACATATAAAACAGACATATGTCAATGAACGAAACACAACACATATACAATAGAAATTAACGGGGTGTTGTGGGGTATATTGTCTTCGCCATTGCCTGCAAATCCGCCCTGTGTAGAAATATCGTCGTTGCGACATTGTTTTTAAATTTATAGACAAGGAATTGAGAAATAAGATGGTTTAAACAATTTTTTTTATCTTTACAAATTAGTTTTTACTGATAGTATATTAGCTATGGTATGAGTTTATTTAAAACGCAAATTAATTTCTGGATGAGGTAGTGTGAGAATAACAGGAAAGAGGGTCTAAGTTCAAGGAGAGATTGTGTCTAAAACCATGTGATTGCATCATTTGGCTTAGTTTGACCAACCTCTGTAATTATTTACATCATATTTGACCAATTAGATAATTAAAGGTCTGAACCCCAAAGCTACAAAACTATCATACATGTGAGAATTCGTCAGACAGCAGTTTGATTCCAGAAGGGAAACGATGTAGCAGTTTCTATCGACAGACTCGCCCGTCGAGCCTGTTTGGCTAGGGTTTGAGAATGACTTTAGTATTGTAATCTATGTAATGCTTTGTACCATATGTAAGCAGCTTATATATAATATGTAAAACTGAACTGTCGCATTGTTATAACTACTGAGAAGACAAACGTCTTAACTGAGATAAACAGTAAGAATTAAATACACAACGTGAAGGGGAAGAAAGGCAATCAGAGACAAATTCGAGACGATCACAAGGTTACCAAGATATGTAGCAAAAAAAGATGCATGAGTCATACATAGGATGTGGCATGCTTTTTGAGCTCCGAAAGAAAGGTCCATGGTGCTACACCTGCCGGTCCAAATATAGGCTGTACAGATAACCGTATTTTAGTATCGAAATTCATAGTCTGTGCAGATTAGTAACACTTACAATCTGATTGAAATACAGATCCTATTTCCTTTCGTTTTATAGTTCAAAATTTCGTTTTACTTGTCTTTACTACATTAGGATCTGAAAGACTTGTTATTTAACTCGTGTTCTGTTTGAAATAAGGGGTCAGCCAATCAAATTGTCTGTGGAATCGAGGGTTTGACCTTTTTTGCGCGAAATCGTGGGTAGGCAATATCAGCGATAGAAATCAAAACAAAGCAACAACGATTCTGATTGGTTAATCGAATGACTGAGGTTATAGGGTCAAATGTCGCGTGCTTGACATATGAACTGGATGAACGTGACCTCCCGCTATAACTTGTTAGATCTACATGTAGTGTAGGACATCGAAATTATAAAAACTGAAACGAAATATTGATCTGAATTTCAATTAGATTGTAACACTTAATACCATGGTTTGTTTTCTTAATATAACTCACACAGATTGAATTTCACCAAAATAATTATTTTGGGTGTAATTTTGCCATATTTTGAAGACCTTTCTGCTGAGAATTGATTGGAAATCTTGTTATTGAAATTGATGTTGATTGTTTATTGCTTGGTTGTAGGTGATTAGGTATGCAAATCAACATAGATTGATAGTCTAACCTCCATTATTTATTACGTAGTAGATAGTAGACATGTAAGACCGTCTACGGATATCATATTCTACACGCCAAGTATAATCCAATTTTCAACCCAAAACATAAAGTGAAATAACCTAAAGACAAATTTGGAACTTAAAGATACATTATTATAGTTGAAAAATAGATAATCAAAAATTAATGGGCAGATTTAGCTCATACACAATGCACCTTTAAATACGCACTGTTTCATGTAATGTACCAAACTCTCTTTTGAAGGTGGGATCAAATTCATGCACTGTAGCTGTTGAGGGCAATAAGACTGAATAATAGAAACTAACAGATTATGTAGTTCACACAGGACGTAACTTATTCCTTGTGGGTTTCCTTAACATTAAATCATTTAGAATGAAATACAAAATAAAAAATTATATATATGGTAATTGCAACGTTAAGTCCGGAAATAGATTTGGGCCTACTATTTTGACTGGATATAATCCTTGAGTGGCATTTAGTGATTGAGAACATTAAAAAAAACACAACACAATTTATATGGTTTCACTGGTTTATACACATATAGGTCTTATGGCTTCTTCTTATATCACTATAAATATTACCTTTTAGTTTACTAATTTATTATTTGTACTTGATAACGATAAGAGAAAACTTGTCGAAACGTCGTGCTATATGGGTATAAACCAGTGATTGTTTTCCATATAAATTGTGTTGTGTTTTTTTTAATTTTGACTGGAGTTTGAACTTAGGCTTTAGAATATACCGGGTAGCTAGCTACAGGCCACAAGTATAGTTCCCATTTCCCATTTTGGATGTTCAAATTGTGTCAAATTTGTGTTATCGACAATAAAAAACACTTCTTGAAACGGCCGTTGATGTAAATTTCAATGTTTTTAGATGTTAAGTTTTTCTAAAGAAAAACGGTAAGGCACGAGAAACTGACTGTCAATAAAGCGATGTCGCAATGCCGATGAAATTAGGTTCTCCAGACAACTGGAGACCGTAGTAAGGTAAATATTTAGCTATAGCTTCGGTCACAGTAATCTATTATCAACTCAGCTCGTTAATCACAACCAGAATACATCTCCACCATTAACCCCAGGCTACATTACCAGATTGACCAAAACGATCAGTCACGTTAACCCTGTATGTTCCGCCACGGCTTGCAGCAGTCGGTCAAGTTATTAGAGGAACAATATCAATTATTAATTCTTACAACGGTGAACCGTACAATCAACGCATAGTGTATCCAGAATTCGGTTAATATAAGATTTATTTTTTAACATTGATTAAATTGTTTAATAAGTTAATTTGTCTTATAAGGACGCAAGTTATAATTCCTTTACAACACATGTTGATAGGTTTACGATAAAATCGTCACACTGTGAGAGGTTATTTCAATAATTCGCTTGCGCGTAGGGGTCTTTAGCTGTGGGAGGAAAGCGGAGGACCCAGAGAAAACCCAAGAGGTTGGACCTACACCTTGTCACGTACAACCGGGATTCGAAACCACGCTAGTTGACTCGATGACAGACTTTATGATACAGCACGCACGTGCTAACCACCTGGTCATCCACAGCCCGTGAGAGGTTAGAAGTCTCTGTTCGTTTAATTTTTAATTGTCTAGTATTTTTTTTTAAAGCAACCGAGGAATGGGAGAATCTGATCTGTAATTGAACTGATTGAAATTCTGAAAGTTTGATTTGCAGAATCCTGAGTGCAGGCATTCGATGAATCATATTACTGTAAAACATATTACGTTAAACATTTATTTAATTACAAGATGTTTCATGACGTTATACCTGTTGCATTATATATCAAAGACAATGGAATTGATAGAAAGGTCAAAAAATGAAGAAGAAAAAATCTGTCGACTAGAATTTCTTGTGGTTTTTTTCTCTGTGGAATATTTCGATCTGATTTCTGTGCGTGTTCTATGTTCGTTTTTTTAATTAAGTTAATCAATAATGCCAAATATAGATTGTTTGGATTACCTATTGGTCTCAGAACACAAATCGGTGTAATCGCTACGTCTCCATTGTTTCAAAATTTTATCTAACTAAATGATATCGATTCTTCAGAATTGTGACGTTCTGGGGGAAGATTAGATACATGTGACTAAGCGTATAGTCTTATTTTCTATGGCGGTTGTTTCCGGGCGTTGTCCTGAAAAGTAATGGGCGCCATTAATTGTCTTCCGTTAGTGGGCAGTGGTCAAAAATAACAATACATATCTAGCATTGTTGTGACTATTATGGAGACGATATCATCTACACGTATATATTTCTAATCTTAATTCATATCAGTTGTATAGTGAGATTACAATTAGTGATAACAAAAGGTCTTCATTACTAAAACATGGCCACTAACAAATTGGTGGTGTTCTGTCTTATCATTGATTATCACCTGTTTAGGTTCAACGTCCCAGATTGAATCTGTTAAAGAAGCTGGTCCACACCATCTCTAGAGCCCACAATCTCTTTTCCTCAATGCTTGAGCATTTATATTAATAACTGCTTTTGTAATGTCTCTAACGTCTGATTTAAAATGGTTGCGCGGTTTCAATTATGTATACATATCACCTCTATCAGTAACAACAAGCCCACCATATCTGGAATGTCATTCTTAAAACTCACATGTACAATATTCCAAAAGTAATGGTAATGAGCATTAATGGCTCATCGACCATTGCTATGATAGCAACTGGTTATATTCGACTTTTGTCTCTCCTGTAACAGGTTCGATTGCCGACTAATTAAACTAGTCGATACATCCACAGACCTCTTCTTCGTACTTCGCATAACTGTCTAAGCGGACGTCGGATTAGAAGAGAAATTGTCATTAATTTGAACTCTCTAGGCGATTGTATCAAATCGTACCAACATCAACAGAGAAGTATATCTTTGCTAAGTCGACTAACCAGAAACGCCACATGTTCTCGGGTCGAAATTATTTCGTTGGTAAATTTTGTATCAGCGACAGAAGAAAAATCTCAGTTACAATTGCAGGCCAGTGTCAAGGAAATAGGCCTTTTTTCAGGGACTTGAATGGAGAGGTCACGTCATTACGTGTCAATCATTATACAATATCCCAGCATAGCTCTGATATCTGCTCCGTCGCTCCAACCACTGAAGAAATGGACAAACACCGATCGAATTAGTACAATATTAAGAGATGATTAGGATTAACTACATGCCAGTCTCCTCCCAATATCTGTGTTTTAATTATTTCAGTTTACACCCAAGATACAAATATTACAAGTGGTGAAGATGCCTCTATAAGATGTGATCCTGAACCAAGTGTTGAGCAACTTAAGGTTGTATGGTATAAGTTCGATCAATCAGTTGAAGATATACCAGGTTTATTACCACGTTTGAAATTATCTGACGCTAACCATACCCTTACTATCAAAGACGCCAGTAAGTATATTTGATTCCTTTCGCCGTTTTTCCAAATCAACCGAAAATTGCAAAAACCGAGATGAAGTCAAGAGATAATTTTTTTCTTTGGTAACCGTTTCCTGTCAAGAGCTTTTTATCGCAAATGTCAAAACTCTAATTATACATATTATGTCCATATTGATTCCATTCCATGGTACATCACAAAATCGCCAAACTGTCCCTCGCTGGTGATTTAACCGATTGCAGTGACTCAGTAAAAATTTATGGTGGGTCAGTTTGCAACATTGTGATGACCGGAAGGATAGTAAATGGACATATTACCCATGTAGGCAATACTTTCACAAATGTGGCGTGGTCGTTATAAGCACCATTGCATTTTAATGGAGCATTCTCCGCCACTACTAAACCGCTTAAATTAAAATAAATGTGACCGGAAACAGGCAAAGATCATGTTCAATGGGTTTGCAAATGTCCACATTTAAAACACTGATTCGTATATTATTACATGTGATATTGTGTTCGCCATCTTTATTCTGATATAAATTCGGTCTATCCAATATGTTTTAAAACACGTATAATAACGAGTACATTCACTTATTAGTTCCTTCTATAGTGGAACCGGATCGCATATCATGATAGTCTGTAAAAACACCGTAATCAGTATCGACTACATTTTTGTCACGTTTCTAGACCCACCCAGTCTCTTATATGTTAAGAAATTCCCGCCAGTGTGTTCCAATTTGGCGAACATGGTCTATCACTGATCTACTGTCAAGATGAGGGAATGCGTGAACTGGTAGTAAAGCAATTTATTACATTCTTATTTTATATGTCAGCTAGGTTTGGCAGATAACCTGATAAACCATACCGTTCCCAAATGCATTCCTAACTGCATTTCTCCTCATCGATTTTCCTACAATCAGTAAACTCGAAGAAATTAACTGACTCCCTCCTATCAAATTTATGGTGCTCATTTTGTGTGGTGTAGTGTGGTGATACGTACGTCCCACAACCTCATACATTTTTGCTTTTGTTCTTTTATTCTGCGGTTCTTAGCTGAAAGTAATTGTCGATGTCTCACTAGACACAGAGAGTAGAATGAATTAAAGTCGACTTCTAATCAATTCCTAATTTATTGGCTTATTGATGGGGTGCTGGTCGGAAGCGGTCAATCGGAAACACTGTATTTTATTATTTTCTTCCTTTCTGATTGCTTCTTGCTGAAAGTTTTTATGTGTTGTATATTTGTGACCCATTCTTCTTCACTTAATTACAAGTATTCAGCTATATTGAATATTCAAAACTATTCGATTTTATTCACCAATAAAATTTGCTCCAATACATGTAAATACTTGGGTTTATCAGATGTGACCAATTAATCGACTCTTGTATATGGACTTCTATCTTGATATATTTCTATACAAACCAGTCCCGTTTAGCTGTCCATAACAGTGACGTGTGTGCGTCCTGCACACGATATTTCCTTTCGTTCGTTCGTTCCTGAGGTTTAACGTCCACTTCCACCTAGAAACTAGCCTGTGTCAGCCACAGAATATAGGGCTGGGTTGGCTTTTTGGTAAGACATAGTGTCTTTGTGGGGCAGCAGCCAGGATAGGACTTATCCGCGGTGTCGGTATAGTTCCTGCTTACTGTTTCTAGAAGATATCATTTCTATGCGAGATATTTTGGGCATGGCATTTTTACGGAACCCACAAATGGTTTTTTCTTGTCAAATGTAAATGGTAAAACAACAGCATACATTGTGTAATGTAATGTAATAACGCATTAGTGCTGAAGTGTATCTGAATACTGAAGTTAATTAGATCACCAATGCAATCCAAAAACTTATTTTAATGAAATAGATTACTTCTAACGACCAGAAAAGAAATAAAATGATAGATTAAGATGTTTATTAGACCTGTAATAAATGAAAGCTCAAACGTCCGTCTGATCAATCAGTAAAAATATAACGGTAAGATCAGAGAAAACACACGCCTTGATGTAGTAAAACGACAAATGGCGGATGTTTCAAATATCTGTTACTGAACAGGTATATGGCGGATGTTTTAAAAACAATTCCAAACCAGTGTTAATGGCCAGGTATTATATTCAAGACAATTAAGTATAACTGCATTGGTAATTATCGTATCTTAAAGTATATTGCATCGTTCTAGTAAATATATTTGGTATATTTAACATGATGGGGACTCTTGGGGTTATTTTTTTTCTGTCAAGACTAATTTCATGGACATTTTCGATTAAAGATTAAATTATACACCATTCTCCTGGACAGTCCCTGATAGGATTAGAGAAAATCGATGTCTACAGGTTTTTGTCAAATTATTTAACAAGTGTATCATTGCTGTGATAAATGAGTGCTAAAAAGCTAATTATCGTCTGCACGCACTGTTATGTTACGTCCAATTACCACTGACTTCTGCATCCCAGTTCTACATACACATATACGCCAAATCAGATTGAATTGATCTGGGGCCTATTTCACGAAATTTTAACTAAGATAAGATCCCAATTTTAGTAATTTGATTGGATAATATTAGATTGATTTTAGTGCTTAGCCAATCAAAATTGAAGTATCTACTAAAATTGGATTTTATCTTAATTTAAAATTTCGTGAAACAGGGCCCAGGGTTATAATATAAACACATCTGTATTAAACCATTAGCTGAAATCTCTTGCAAAGTAACGATATGGTATTATTATGTTCCAGCAGAGCATACCAATGATGAGTGATGCGATATGTGATATTGTTGCTGGATGACCTGTTAATTTTTCTAAAGTATCATAGTCAAAATAATGCAGAAACTCCAATGCAAATCACTAAACCAGTGAAACAAATTAGAATTGAAATTGAGCGATGGGTTTTTGTCGTCTCGAATTTTGGATACAGTCTAGTCTGAACATCCCCTGTGGACATGGAATAATCTAATCACGTTATATCAAACATTAGTTTCGTTACCGACTGACCTCCAATGTATTTTTAAATAAAGTTAAATTAAGTTAAACTTTGGCATCGTGTTCGGAATAAATACTATTAGGTTTGGCCAGACATTTGAAGATGTAAGTTTCAAATGAACAAAAGCTTTTTAAAAGTACCAAGTAAGTCATTATAACATTGAACTAGACAAAATGACCAATTGCAGTAATTGTGATTCTTTCTTGGTTCTTCTATTTATTACTCTACTGGAAAGACCGACAATAACGCTTATGCCAAAATATTACTCTTGTTTAAATGGCAGTGTTAATGGAACAATTTGGTCCCGAGCCAGTCGTTTTGTGATGAGAAAATTAAGTTTTATTTGCGGTCTATAAATGGGGGATTGCTTAATTCCTGCTATAAATAACATATTTTCTCGGCGTCTCAAGAGATTCTGATTTCTAGGCATGGTGTATTTCTAATGTTAAAACAAGGACGCGTGTAGGTTAGGAGTAACTTAGGAGTGTGAATTTATTAACACCATCTTACATTTGTCTTGATCATGGTGATTGAATGATACAATTTCGTCTGTACGCTTTATTATCATTTTGTGATGGTGAATTTACATAGAAATATAATAAAACACTGCCACTCGCGTCTTACCGAGACACACATATTAAGATATATGGAGTTATGCCTTAACACATATCTTACTCTCTATTTGTCTCAGTTTTATGTCTACATATTTTATTAAGAGATTTCTAATCCGTCCTTGGAGGTGGTTGCTTGTTATATTATGTTGGTTGTGAAATCGGATTATGTCTAGTCGGTACATTGCTGATAGATATTTTATCATAATTTTAATATTTGTTATATATGATGACACGTTCCATGTCTCCTACAATTTCTGGGCAGTCTTTTGTTTAGGTTTTTCTTTTTGGAGGTGGGGTATAGAACCTTGGACAACTTTGGGTATTCGATTACGGATTTATAAGCATATTTGAGCGACAAGAGTAGTTTCGATGCAGAACTAGGATTCTAATTGGAAAGTGGTTGGGTAATGTATAAATCACCGGTTGTAATTGCATGGTCACAACTCTCGGTTAACAGTCAGCTTGTATCTTGGGTTCAAATCCCAACCGGGCCAAAAAGAAAAAAAATCGGAATTTTTCCAAAGTGTTTTGGAAGAGCTCTGCGATTGTTAAAACCGAGGTACCATGTATAAATCCGTAGTACGCGTAAAAGATCCTAGAGCAGTTGGAATTCTCCATCACGTTTCACACATAACCATAGAAATACAACATCATCGTATATTACACAGTTAAAATGGGTGCAATTAAAAACAATAAGTAGTGTTAAGAAGTGTAGGTTTTACACTACAGTCTTTGCAAGGGTAATACAACTAGGAGAGCTACACCCAACAAGTGTAACGGATATTGATGACTACACTTGATTATGTGTAATTAAAGACGTTGACGGGTATTTTGGAGGAGCTCTGTGAGTGTTATACTGCATGTATATTGGGGAATAAATCCTTAAACAGTGTTAATTCTACACCGTGTTTTGGCTTGCAAACGGGTAATCGATATTCATAACTACTGAACAACAGAATGGGTGGAATTGTAGCCGGTTTTGGATGAGCTACAACCCTACTTACTGCATTTACTACAACGGGTGTAATTATTATTAGGGAAACATTCCTCTTAATAAGATGTCAATTTTACCCCGAATGTTGCGTGGGAAAAGTGTTTGTATATTCTAATTTAAGTGTTTTTTTTTTGTAAACTATGGTGTTAATTCTAACACGGATACATTACACCAGCTTGGGTGTCTTTATTACGATGGAATTGTGAATTATAAAAATCCTGTATTAATATGCAGTGTAACCGTTTACACCACCCAAGGTGAAACGTTACACTACTGGTTGCCACCTGAATAAGTGTAATGTTATACACTATTTTGAGTGTAAAATTCCTCCGAATATGAGGCAACTACATGTAGTTTACACCACTAAAAGTTTACACTTACCCAATTTTAGGTGGCATCTAGTTGCCACCCAAAGTGGTGTAAACTATCTTATTATTTTTGACAGTAGTTCCCAAACTGACCTATCCTGATTTTCTCTTTTTATTCTTTTTATAAACAATTGATTTTCAAGGTCGATCACCATATTTGGATTTTAAATTTGGAAACACCTAAAAAAAATCAAATTTAAGGATTTTTAGCGTGGTTTTGAAAGGACAAGACCATCAATATTTAAACTGTTCCAGATCTGGATGGTTTTTGATAATCATTGTTATTCTGGTTGTTCTCGTGGTATTTGCCCCAGGTGCCAAATTGACAACAATTTAATCTTATAACATGTTTTCAACAAAATGCCGACCTTGAGCTTAATTCTTCAGGATTTGCTATATGTTGATGAAAAAAGCCCAACAAATATCTGACTATATGGAAGAAGCTCGCTGCCAATATACTCTCTATAATTTTAGATGGATATGGTGGCCGCGTGGTCTAACGCAAGTACTTTAGATCGTAAGGTATATATTCGATACAGGCGTCATGGTTTTGACGCTATGCTTCTGTAGGTGAAATTCAAATAGTTGCCTGCCATTTTTTGTCTGTGCCCTTCGATTTACTCCGACTGTTACGTTCCATTTGAGTAGAGTTTTTTAATTCAAACTATCCAAGGATTAATCAAATATGGTGGTGTATATCAAAACCTGTATTTCCTTTCCCCCTCTTGAAATCTCTGTTGGATTTTCTTTTTATTTGCAGACTATATGGGTGGGGTGGAAAATTAAAAATGTAAATATACAAATATACAAACCTACTCGGGTGGAGGCAGGTGGTTATAGCTATGAATTAAAAATGTAAATGTACAAACATATATAAACTTACAAGCAAGAAACATACTCATCAACATTAGTGCTTATATTATTATACTGCTGATTCGTGCAGTTTATGGCTCAATTCATTTTGTCGCGTTCTTCTTTCCGTACACCAGTACCTTGAGGAATAGAGTTTGATCCATGTTATCCTGACATGGGAGGATTGTAGTTATCCGTATCAACTTCTGTAGTGTCAGTTGTGTCACAAATTAGAAATAAAACACACCAAAAACAACGAGCAATTAGAGGAAAAAATTAAGCATTTTGTAGAATTTATCGATGTGCACGTCAATCTTATAAACTTCTACTATATCCCACACTGATCGGCTGTTTCATGTCTCAAATTGTGTATTTAACTAAATGGTTTGAAACTATAATTCAAGATAACATAGCTGTATATTCCCATGGTATATAGAAATTACAAGAATGTTTCCGTGTACGTATGACTGTCTAGTATTGGAAGTAAGTACGTGTGCCCAACAAAAAAGATACATTTTTTTGAAAAAGAAAACAACACACATTTATTAAAATTGCCTTTATGTACTTCAATGTTGTCGTATTCTTAAGTAATGGTGTTAGTGGGGGTGGGGGAGGGGGTTATCAAATAGTGAAAGGGGGGGGGGGCGTTTGTTAAAGTGAGTTAATTAAACCTGATTTCGATACCTTATCAATAATCGAGATGAATAATGTCTAAGCAGTGAATTTTGTGTTTTCTGAGATGTCTATTTGTCTATAAAGTTACATATATGGTTGTTAACTAACAAACCGATTTTATTTGTCCAAATTCTTATCAGAGATTTAGTTGTTTTTTTCAAGTCCAATCTTTTGGACTTGTGTGATTTTTGTGGTTTAATATAATCAGACTCACGGGTGACAAAACGCCATTACAGCCACTATTATATCCATTAACGTGATGAAACTTAAGACGTAAATCACATAATTGGACATCGTAGATCATTGAATGTCGTTATATTACAGGATACGTCACACAGTCCCTACAGTCGTTTATAGACCTGTTTACGTTCTGAGGGTAGAACTTCGTCTATACCCAGTACTGAGCTAAAACAAAACGTATTTTGACATACACTGTCTTTCCAAAAGGAGCAACCCCAGATATGTTTCAGAGCAAGAAAATGATATATGAGGTATTTTAGAACACACGCAAACGACTGTATTTTCATGTTTGGTTGACGGCCACGCTTGCAAAGGTTAAAGAAGGGTACTTGATAGACGCTGTTAACAGGCCACACGATCAGGGCCGTATCTAGCAGGGGTGCAGGGGGTACATTGCACCCCCAGAAAAATAAAGCGCCCCGAGAAATGGTGCCCCCCCCTTCCAAAAAACCCCTAATAATTTGACAGCGGGGATTCAGGGGGTACAATGCAGCTCCAGAAAAATAAGGCGCCCCGAAAAATTGTGCCCCCCCTCCAAAAAACAAATAATAATAATTTGACAATCTTCAAGTTAGAAAATAATACACTTGATCATGACCACAGAGTGATGATCTTAAGGTACTGATCAGAGTCGGTCGGTTTTAAGGGCGCCCTGATCCAAACTTTCTTATATCACTTACAAGGAGGCTATGGCGCCCCGCCACTCTGCTGCACCCCCACTTTCAAAATCCTACATACGGCCCTGCACACGATTACCGAGTGGTTGCCAATTCCATATCTGAAAAGCACACTGCCGACCATTTTTAGTAGTCTTAATATATTTTACTAATCAGGCTAGATTAATTCTGCCATATCGCTATATTTTCGCGTTTGATTCTAAACCCACTGATGCCAAGGGTTATGTGGTCGATATTAAATGGTTTTCTCACTAAGTACCATATTCATTAACCGCGACTAAATAGGTCACTATGTTTATATTATGGGAAAGTAGGGAATGGAAGTCATATCTGATACTCGGTATTGGATTGACTCGTAGAAAATAAACGTAGTATTCGAAACCAAACTTTTGCATCGACGCAAGGAAATGCAGATGTATCCAACGAGCCGGTGAACTTACTTTTTAGGTTCTTCGACCCAATGAAATGTAAAGTCGAGATGTGCCCAATTAACTGAAACCTGACGAGGGGTGTTACTTACAAGTGTGTGTGTGTAAATGAGAGTTTAATCGGTTCATAATTAATTGATTTACTGCATCCATCCCATACACTTAACAAATAAATACAAACTAATAATATGTGTCTTTGGGGAGGAGGCTTTTTGTCTTTGCCTACAAAAATCATAACCCCTCTTCAACACACTTTGAATAAGGATTCGCATTATCACGTATCACCCTATTACCGCTTAGTCTCTAACAAAAGTACAACAACAACATTACTGTAGATATTTTAGAATATTTTTTTTAAAATGTTGATGAAAATGATAAAACATAAAATACATAATATAAATTATCTTATAACCGTTGTTGGACGATCCAAACGGTTATCCCTGTAATAAGCAAGACCTTCTTCACTTATTTTATAGTGATTTATTTATTTTCCTCGCCAGTCATGAAGAATTTCCATCGCCAACTCAATTACTGTCAATACAGACGTGTAGTTCAATGTATTGGGTAATTTGTGATAAAAGTTTAGGTATTAATCATCGATTAGTTAAAACATGTTGGTTGAAGAAGAAAGGCCACTAGTGGTGGTCTAGTATTGGAGAGTGGCGAACGAAAAGGTAGTTCTTGCTCACCACTCGTGAAGTTCATCATCTCAATGAGAATCTGCTCATCGAAGAAAAGTTGCAAATAAATGGTAACAGCATGGGACCTTTGACGCAATAGAAACGTACTGCTGATTTTTCGATTCAATAAACACAGAATGAGTCTCAAATCGATGACCAAATTGCACACGAACAGACTCCAACATTCCCTCTTAAGCGTTTCCATAGAGACTCTTTATTTTGGTAAATGGCTTCTTAATCTGTAGACATATTACAGCAAATGATACTAAATCACTAAACTCACAATTTGAGCACACACTCTGTATTGATACAGATAATGAACGTGAAATAAAGTACCTTTAACTTGATGTGCAATCACTTTTGAAATTTTATTCAAGCATTAGGTATATAAAACAGGGTGGTATGGAATCTGGGACATGAGTAAATATTCACATTCCGATGCTAACATATTTTCCGTCTAAGTTCGTTGTACTCCTCATCTCAAATCGTTTTACGTTCACTGATCGAAGGAACAGTCTCTACAATATGGTATAGTTTTGAATTCGATCTCAGCAGCAAACTTTACCTCTTTTAAACCTTATATTCTCTTCATGAAATGTTTTATTCAAAATATTGTTTATAATAAAATTTAAAAAATCTCTAATTATTTTGTGCAAATTAAGTACCATTATAGAAATAACACCAAAACAAAAAAGACTGGACTTGAGTTCCCCTAATGATTTTCCCGGATTACTTGATGTTAATATCTAAATATTATAATTGACACAAACTGTTATGATTAATATTGCAAAAATGTCAGGGTGGATATCGTACACAGAATATAAGAACATTGTACACAGAATGTAAGAATGTCCATTGTACATAAAATGCTGTATTCAAGTTACTTTCAACCTTTCCAATAATGTAATTGAGATGGCAAGTAATTTTCCATCTATTAATTATTTGCAAATAAGAGTAACTGTTGTAACTTTATCATGGCACAATCCAATACATATTTTATATTCCTGGAATTACTCACTTTTCTATGGTTGAAGATTTCTACATTTTTACGAGGCATCAAAGGACAATATAGATCTCGTTAAATAAATTGGATGAGATTATGTTGAATAGCAGTGGAAAACTACTCAAAACTAGTTTGCATTGGTGAAGTTTGTTGTCACTAGAAAAAATCAGTATCTTTATATGCGATGCTGTATAAGGGATATTTGGCTGAGCGATGGCTTTATTTTTTTCACCTGAAGGAAATATATTTTTCTATGGTTTTGTATGAAGACAAAGATCAGCCATCTATTCAAGTGGTTTACAGATTCGAGATCCTAGTATTTATATGTATTACCCACCAATATGAATTAAAACACAGAAGACAACCGACAGGGGGACGTACAACTCTTTCTCTTTGAAAATTAAACACGGTGGAAATAATTTGACTTTAATGAATGGATGAGAGTTTTGTTAGACTTGTATCACACCATGTACGCTTTCACGTCTGGCGGCTTTTTCAAAATCGATTTGGAGCCCGCCATGTTTATTACCGTCATTATCGCGGAGCTTATATTGATAATCTTATTTAGTGGTGATTAAGGTAAATAAAATGGGCTGAGCGTATCTTAAATACTCCACAAATGATCAGTTTTTAAACCGTAGCCAATCCCCACGATGCTGATTGATTGAGAAACAAATATTTCTTATTGTCTGCGCAGTGGCCTTTACAATCAATTCTTAGTGATAAAAATACGTTTAGCAGAAACATGGAGCAACATCTATCATCCACCTTTACCGAGATAAATTGGTCATCCATCTTTTCTCTAATCTATTTATCGTCTTTCTACATATAATATTCACTTAATCCAAATATCCCTTCATTATTGTATTACTTCAATTACATAATTACATTATTTATGATGTCCTCTACAATTTACAAATTATCAAGCATTGTTATTTGTTCCTCAAGGATTATTAATGGTTGTTCAATGATAAAATGACTTAACAGCCGACTATAGTCTAGAAACTCCAGTCAAACTAAATGGTTCCTAACTTCCTGGTTAACCTGACCCTGCTGACTTTGCTCGTCTTATGATTATTGAACGGTGTTCATTATCTCTGAGTTTAATTTGGGGTGCTTGATTACATACTTATAGCCCAAAGACCTCGGCCCCTTTCCATATTCGCGCATATGGAATCGTAACTTCCTGGATTATGGCTCCTGATTGTACATCTACAAGAAATTGCGTTTTCAGCTCGTGGATCAGATTTTAAAAACCGTTCACCGTTACACCATAATGACTGTTATAGACGATTATTGTGATTGTGGAAACTTGAAATATAGGATTATCGCCCAGAGATCTCGGTTATTGGCATGTATCGGACCGTAACTTCCTGGATTATGCTCTCCGATTGTAGGGAGAATTGCATTTTGTTAGTGGTCCCTCTAGAGGTCACAATGTTTAACAAATTTGAAAATATCGTTTGAATATATCACCATTAGACCAAAATGACGGTTAAGTTCGAATTCACAATTTTTAAACAAATTGTTTGAAAATATCACCATTAGAATATAAAGACAATTGAGTTTAAATTCTTTGAAAATCAGACGGACGAAATGGTCGCTCCGTGGACACGGTTTTGATCCGATTTGGGTAAAACTTCAAACATCTGTTTGTATCACAAAGATCGCAGTCCCTGTCGATATTTGCACATATCTGACCGCAACTTTCTGTGGATTATGGCCCCTGATAGTACGAAAAGAATCGCGATTTTAGCTTGTGAACTCTGTAGAGGTCACATTTTGTATCCAATTTTATTCACGTCATCGTGATGATGATTAAGTTTGAATTTCGTACAAAGCGGACCGCTCCGTGAATGCAAATAGTGTACAAGTATGTAATACCAAGGTTGTAGACCATCTAGAGCTCACAATTTTTATCCTATTTTGAAGAAACTTAAAATACTTGTTTATATCCCAAAGATCACGCTTCCTTTCGATATTTGCACACATCAGACCATAACTTTATGGATTATGGACCCTGGTTGTACGAAAAATCATATTTTGAGCTTGTGGAATGTGGGCCCTCTAGAGCTCACAAGGTTGAGTTTGAATTTCGGGAAATTCAAAACAAAATTGTCCACAAAATGTCAAATCCCTGTTTGCAAATACTGTAAAGTATTCAATGCGGGGTGTTTTGGACCCTCGAGAGGCACAATTTTTGTCTGATTTTGATCAAACATAAAATATTTGCTTATAGCCCAAAGATTCTAGTTGCTTTCGATATTCACACATTTCAGATCATTACTTCCTAGATTATGGCCCCTGTTTGTACCAAAAATTCACTTTTCTTTAACTTGTTTTTATATCTATCTCTTGCAAAGTGTAGGCCTATCTTGCATGGCAACCGCTTGCTAGCTCGTCCTTTGTCCATCTTTTGCAAAATGTGGGCGCATCTTGCATAGCAACCGCCGACCTCTTGTTGAAACCTGGATTATTCCAGTAAGCAGTGCCCTCCACCCCGTAATTGTTAGTAGTGGTTTGGGTGTAATTTTTCTGGTTATATTGGCGTTTGTTGTAGGTTTTTTTTTTACGAGTGGCAGGTATTTTGATGTGTTTTACCGTTTACAGGATGGAATCAAAGTTTCACTTATACTAAACCCGGCGTTTGTTGGAACTATTTTACTGTATCCATAGGATGCTATTACTCTGTACGGCGGTATTGTAGAGTTGGTACCCTGAACTAAAAATCGTTGTCAGTTTTATTAATAGAATGTAATATGCATTTATAGACAAAACTAACACTGCAGAGACAAAACAACATTTTAGCTGACAGATTATGTTGTTTTTTCCTCGGTGGCGTGTAGCCTGGTATTGTTGTTATGGGTTCAAGCAATTCGATTCCTAATATTTAATGAGAAGCGAGATAGCGATTATGGCAGTCCGATGTCTTTAATCAAAATATTCCATGGAGAACCTGGACGTGAAGATGGCGGATCATACTTATCGAACGCTACAAGTTATCTTAAAGGTCAAAGTTAATCTTTTATTAATGATTATTGAGGCTAGACGCCATGTTTTCAGTTAGTGATCAAACGAAGAAAGGTTTTTTTGTTTCCTTTAGAAAATAATATGACAACAAATCTCTCCCATCACGCACATAATTTCCCCTAGCTTGTTTGACAAGGTAATAAACACATTCTTGGAATTATTCATATGATACGTTTTGCTTTGCTTGTTGGCATATTACTTTATTTATTGGCACTGCGCAGAAAGGCTTAATCTAGATTCATAAAACTTACACAATGTTGTGATGAAAATGAACGGTATTCGGAATTTATCGTTAATTATTGGCTTTTTACAAAATGTTATTGGCAATGAGGGAATTCTTAAACCAAGTCGGTTCATGTGTTTGCTTTAGATTTAGGTTACAGATGCAGCCTTTATTCATTTTAATATAGCACCGTGTCGATGAATCCCTGGATTTTCAGCCGTCTGCTAGATTACCAGTCCATTCTTTTCCCCTTCGATTTTTCTGAAACCAGCTTCTTCCCCTGTTATTACCACTTACCTACTCCGACACGTAAATATATGACTATACCTAAATATTAAATCGTTTTATTTTTTTATTTTTTTTTTTTTTTTTTTTTCATTTTGTTTTACGACGGGTATAATAAAGAAAGACATACGCCATGCAGAGTGTTACGAGGGAGAGCTAGCCCTGAGAGTGGCATTCCGTCCACTCTTCCCGTGTGTACACGGAACCCGGGTTTTTTGTCCCACCAGAACGATTAAGAAAACCAACAACGGGACCTCACTGAATAGTCAGCCAGCGTCTTGCTCACGGTACCACCGTAGATACCGTGGCGCCCTTAAGAAGATCTATAACATTATTTTGGGGATGTTTCTATACCCAGCTCGTTTATTACTTGTTCGTTCATATTATAGAAGTTAGATTGATGTTAATACATTATCATTTGACAGTCGATGCTATCTTCATTGTTATTCATTGATTCCCGGAGATTTTTTTGTTCTTATCTAGCTCGCATCTGAAGTGATTGATTATTTTTATGAATTGTGGTCGGTATTTAAATGTATCATATTCATCCTAAGTTTGGCCATTTTATTGACTCTTCTCTTGAAACCCAATTTTTATACAGAAATATAGAATAGAGAATAGTTGAATAACTCTTAAGTTTTGCCGAGATCTTACCATCGTTATGACGTTCTTTGAGGGTATATAATTTGATAAATTATCAGAACATGGTACCACTGTGGCGGCCGCGAGAATTTGCTAAAACGTTGCTCCATTTGATGAGTTTACTTTTAGTTCCATCTGGGTTTTTTTATACTTGCAAATTCGAGCTAGCCTTTTCTTAGAATAAATTAATAGCATACTATAACGCCAAATCGCATGTATCCCACTCCAAACCATATAAATTTTAATCTGTTAATAATAGGTTTATAGATATAGGGACGGATCCAGGAATTTTTACAGGAGGGGGTTTGCCAGGATCCTGTTATGGAAATCGGCCATCATCGTCTCTAAATTACATAGGCATACATACAAATTGAGCCTTTTAAAGAGAGAAATCAGTTTAATAATGATGTAGGATCACATTGTGATTTAATTTCATTGATGCAAGACATTAATTCTTTTTATGTAGGTGAGCAGGATGGGGTATGGACCACCATCTCCGCCAAATCCCCCCTCTGGATCCGCCCCTGAGATATCAAAATAAAAATTCGCAGACTCGAGGTTAATTTGGTTCAGGGAGGAAACTGCCCAAATCGTTGTTTGTGTACCCATCCACTGTAGAAGAAAAACAAAATGCCCTCGTTCAAATCGATAAAGTATAAACTTCATCAATAAAAAAATATCACACATTTGTTTGGCCTGCACCAATTAAAGTTTGAAGTAATCTGATTTCTTTGTTTATTCTTTATACGAACGATTCGTCGTTATTAACACTTCCGCTTTACACAAACGATTTTAAAGCCTCATTAGGTTTTATTTTGCTGAACTTTACGATGATTTTCACACGAATAAATATTATTATAAGAATGTCAATGATTGTATTTATCTTTACGTCAGGTGGAAAGTTTAGAAAATTAAATACTTTCAAACAGCGTTTTCAAACATTTAAACGTGGTAAATGAAAAAGTATGGCAAAATTGTGCAGTGTAATGGCAATTCCTTGACATAAAAAAACGAAGAGTAAGAAATTGCTATGGCGATGTGTACAGTTTAAACATGTAACCGCCCTACGTTTACTGAAATTGGATGGATATTGGTAAAAGATCTTGATGTTATATGTTATTAATCACGAGTGGTTTTCAATAAAACGCTATTCTCTAGATGCAATACAGTTAAATTGATTTCTTCTCTCTTTTTTTATTGCAGCTGCAGCCGATGCTGGCGAATACAAATGTTCTATTATATTTTACGAAGGTACAACCATAGAACAGAAATTCGAAAAGAAAGCAAAAATGTTTGGTATGTAAAATTGATCAAAATCAGATAATTTAAAAATAAAATTCATAATTAAATTATTCTTGCGAACAAAATAGAATAGACGCAACCAACGGTTTTAACAAAGTTTTTTGCAATGGTGATCTTAGAAATTAAGTGACCTGTTTGTATATTTAAAGGTGCAGTGTTCTTGCTATACCAATTGCAAAACTGCAGGACAAAATGGACACCGTTTGTACGCGAATAGTGTTAAAATATGATATATCAAGGTTGTGGACACTCTATAGGTCACAATTTTAATCCGATTTTGATGAAATTTGAAATGCATTCTTATAATCCAAAGATCATGGTTCCGTCTGATATTTGCGCATATCAGATTGTAACTTCCTGAATTATGGCCCTTGATTGTTCGAAAAATCGCTTTCTGTTTAGCTTGTTTTCAATCCATCTTTTGAAAATGTGGGCGTATCCTGCCGCTAGTTTCAATCTCATATAGTACAATCAGTCTGGGAATTGTACCGTTACCGTAGTTAAAATGTATTATATCAGGTAACTCATTATCCTTATTAAAATTTTATGAATTTGACAAATTTAATGAACGGTATATGTATGTATTTATTTGGTCTTTTAAGGCAAACCGAAAATATTGGAAGAAAAGTCCTCAGTAAATGGTTTGAAGGTTATGAAGAACGAGACCTTGAACTTGATGTGTACAGTCACTGGATACCCAACACCGGATGTCGTCTGGCTGAAGAACGGAGAAATCATCAAAGAACAAAATATTGGTGAAATGATGAAAGCCCCGTTTACATTAACTCATCCTATTAAAAACCTTTCTAAATCAGACATGGGCGAATATTCTTGCTCATTTGAAAATATGATGGGCCGAGTGACCAGATCATTCGTAGTGGACATATTAGGTTTCGAAGTGAACCATGGTGCAAGTGTTACGTCAGTTTTCTCGACTTTGATTAGCTGTTTTGGGGTCTTCCTGTTTCTCTTATTGAAGTCTACATAGACATTTTGAATAAAGCCATGCGTCAATATGAATATTATATCGAGGGCTTCATGATTTATCATTTTTAAAAGATTTTATTTTTCATTTTACTTTATTCAGCAGTCGACTACGTGTGGAGATAAACAACATTGATAAGACTTGCATGCAATACTGGCTTCATTTGTGAGGTATCTTTGTTAATGTCTCGTGATTGATGAAGTACCAAGGCAATGCAAAACTGACGGGCACCATCCAACAATAAATCTAAAGACGGATGAATTTGTCGGTAATAACTACAAAAAAAAACCAAATCCAACTAGAACAAAATGAAATGGGAGGTTAAAATGTGTCATTAATATCAAGAAGTGATAATGTTACTACATGTATAGACTTTTGAAGGACAGCTTATCCAGATTACTGATCTAAAATTTTATATCGTCAGTTCACAACTGTATTATCGGGGTTCAATGAAGCATTAATTAGTACTCGTGGAGAACCGTGTGGCGTTTTGTTGTTTTTTTTTATTTTGGGTTTAGGTTTGCCTAGGGATGTTTACGTTTTAGTTTTAGACTTGGGTTTTTCCTGCAAAACATGTAGTTACTCTTTGTAGGACGAACGGACATGTAAATCTACGATTCGTACGACGGGATTCAGGCGATTATTTGTGTAAATACGAGTTGACTGCGGGCTAGAAATTACGCAATATCCCTTGAATGTGTTGATTGATTGAATGTTCTCGTCGGGAAAATTATTACATCGCCACCTCAGACAAACTATTTATCAAGTTGAATTATATTGATACATGGACATCCATCTCTACAAGACAATGGACCGGGTTCTTTCAGGAGAACTAGGCAAACGTGGTAGGATTGTGAATGTTATACATTTTAAGCTGTATATTGGTAATTTGCTTAGAAATTTCTCTTTACCAACTGTGGCTACAATGTAAGTCTACATATATGCGATGTTGTGTATACCCCTCCACCAAAATTTAAAAAAAACAGCCTTTTTTGTATGTGTATGTATAAAGTATTGCAAGTATACGAATATGTATGCTAAAAATGTAGAGATATTCATCATTTACGTATTTACGTGTACATCAATCGTTATTTCATATTTTAATCTTTCGCTACATCGTTAAGATTCGTTCGCTATTTCATATATTATTTTTAAGATTCGTTCATTATATAGTTATATAATGTTAAGATTCGTTCGCTATTTCATATATAGTACTTCATTTTTAAGATTCGTTTGCTATATTGTTGTTATTCTCTACTTAAATTTCATCCGTTGTATCATTATTTCATGTTCATTCCAGATTCACTTGCTATATCGTTATTCCATATTTAATATTTGTTCTTTATATGGTTATTACATACTTAATGCCCGTTTGCTATATCGTTATTTCATAGTGAAGATTCGTTCGCTTCAAGTATTTATTGGGCATAGTTATATACATTTAAATATATTTTTTGAAATATTGTATACTATCCTATTTATTAATCGTTTATTCATTGTTCGTCTGTATTGGCATGTTTTATTGACGTTAACTGCATAAATCTAAATAACTAGGCAACACTATTATATCCATCAAAATTATCTAACATGACCTGGCTGACATCCATAGCTCGACAAAAGAGAATGTAAATGACGGAGTTAGACAAAAAGGTTGAACTTCTAGCTTGATGACTAGTCCAGATAAGCCAACCGAACAATAAACTTCGTCTCCGGTCTCATAAGTCGGTCCAGATGACACAACCACTATACGCATAAAACTTGACAAAATTTTGTACCAACTTTATACTGCCTAGTAATGGCATGACAAATCTTGATCTGGGTTTTCGTGGATCGTTCACTAACGTTGAGTTTGAATAGCCATGACTCTTAAGATCGGATTATTTAGATGTTGTACAGTTTGGTAAATACTTTTATACCAAAACTCATCCTTTATTTTCTAGATTTAGAAGCTGGTTTTATTAAATTTGTATGTAAATAACTGTTACACACTTAATAATCAGTCTCGGTGCATTTAAAGTAATATATTATGCATGAGTGTACAAGCAAAAACCATGTTATACGATAATCTTGCAATGTTTGTATTTCCCCTTCATCAAGACTGCTATATACATATTAGATTTAGAGTCTGTGTATAATGTAAATTTAATTTTGTATGATATGGTATTAAAATTGGCCTTTTCTTGCCTTTGCTTTAGGCTTACTGATACCCATCTTGATTCTTCACACGTCTGACTTTTCGTTCTTGTACAATACTGATTCTATCTGTGTGGATAATATGAGTGAGTGGGTAACGTCCACTCGACACAAACTAAGTCAATTTGAGACTAACAAATGGTACGATTTGGTTTTTTTTTTTTTTGGTTTTTTTTTGCAACAAAAATTTGCGTCCGCTTAGGGGACTTTAATAGGGAGAATAAACCGAAGGACCCAGGAAAACCCACAAGGTTGAACAGTCGACACTACTCCTCTTCAATTACATGCTTGGGACTGAAACCACGCCAATTTACTCAGTGCCACGACAAGCCTTATGGTCTAAAGCGCACGTGCTGTAAAGCCAGGATTTGATAACTATTTACGGATTGCATCCCGGTAAACAATGTCAACCTCCAAATGGTGTAATCCCTTTATCATTCGTAAATACGCCTGCAACCATGACTACTGGACAGAGGTTTATTTGTTGGCGCTTCATAATATTTCTAAATACAAGAATTTATATCAGCATCTTCAAATTTGTATGTAAATTATGTAACAGTCTAACCACAAACCTGTTTGCCGCCCCTGGACAATTAACGTCAATATCATGTTCGCGTCAGATACTCCAAAAGATATTTAAATTTCACATACACACAATATCTGTATCGTGTTTTTCATTCGACATGGCTTCCAGTGGCACCATAGAAATTTTTCCTGAAGGAATATAGTCCATAATTATTAGAAAGCCAATCCATTATTCCGCACTTAATGATTCAAAGACGAAATTATTAGATATACATAATAGCCTGAAGCCTATCGACGTGTGTATTGACGTTATGCAAGAGAAATCATACATAAAGAGAAAACCACTAATCAACCCCATCATTATCAAGTTAAGATCGATTTTCTGATATTGATACATCACAATCAATCGTATTATTTTGGAGAACTGTATATCAATAGCTTACACCTGTCATATTTCCGTCTCTAAACAAACTACAGATCGATAAGACAAATGACAGTCCACAACTTTTCCTTTATTGAACTTCCAGTGACACTTGAATCTCTTAATATTGCCTTTCACTTGACTCGCATTTAATCAACGTTGCTTTATTTCCTTTATTACTTCGCGTAAAACTCCCGCCATAATTAGAAAGTCACATAGTGAAAGGGCGTCAGTATTCTATAACATTTTATTGAAATCATCAAGTATTCAAACATATCACTGTCTCTTACGTGCATTTGAACCATATTCGACATTGCATGAAGATTTTGTCGATTTATTTCTATCATCATTGAAAAAATCTGAAGAAGCAGTCATTCTTGAACATTCTTTGATTATGTATCTGTATTATCCTTAGTGTTTTCAGTTCCGTCTTCATAAATTATGGTCATTCGAAACCCATCCTTGTCTTTTTGTAGATCGGGGTATTCTCTGAAAGAGGGTTATTCTATGCACTGATAAATCGGTAAATCTTTGTGGTAAATTCTATGACCGGGCAAACTTACAGTCTGAAAGTCGGCGGCTTTGGATACATACGGGGGAATTTGGTATTATTCTTCTGAAAGTTTTTCTTTAAACCTGTAACGGGTTATTCATCCGGGGTAGGTTTTCCGTAAGAAAACGTGATGTAAGATTTTTCTTACTGGAATTTTGGGATATTCCCATTTTACGCACATGTAAACAGACGGTTTATAATCAAGATAATGTCCTCGACTTCGGTTATGCTGTGCGTGTGTTGTGTGGGCGGGGTGGGGGGTCTTCTAGATTAAGCAGATGACCCCAATTCGTGACTAAAATGGAACAACATTATTTCAAGTATTTATAGGGGTCTTTATCAGGTTAGGGTGTGTGTGTGTGTGTTGTGTTGGCGTGGGGGTTGAGATTAAGCAGGCGACCCTACTCCGCGTCACATACAAGCCTGGGATGAAGACCGATAAAATTGCTTCGTTGCCCAATATCTTTTACTCACATAAATATTTATCTGCTGCACAAATATCAAAGAATTTATTGATAAAAAAACAAACGAATATGAAATTCATAACGTGATAATTTGATTTTGTCAATTTCTGCTGAATAGAAGCGACTCAATAACAGAAATAAACAAGCCACATTTTGTGAAACGATCAAGAAAAACAAAGGTCTTTTGTCCTCGGTGTATCGATATGCTTCTGTACATACTTCATTCTGTAAATATTCCTACAATAGCTCGATCATTAATAGCAAATATTACTTAGAGAAGTCAGCCAGTTCGACTTGACTCTATATATAGCGTAATGATCAGTGCTCAATATAGCCAATATGATCATTACATAAACCAATATGTCCCATTACAGCAACCTTTAGAAAACTTACTCCATTAAATTAAACTAAATTGATCCGCGGATATCTTTTTGTGGCCTTTCAATGTCAGAACTTGATAACATTACGAGACCTAAATGATTCTGAATAAATCTCCCGTCTAGCTTCTCGTCTGCTTTTATAAAGTAATTAATTTCTGTTCTAGTTCCATTACCTCCTACTTCCACGTCTATAAATCCTTTAAAAAATACATGTACTATAATGGCGGTTGGTGAATATCCATTTAATAGTTATATGAATAGATCGTGCATAAGAATACTAGAAATAAATATAGCAAAACTACCATATTTATAGTGGGGTGGTTCTTTTAGACAAACCCTAGAAAATATCCTATAGGGTGGAACCAATTCCTTTAGGTTATTAGTCTCGACCCCAATTCGTAAGACAAATCCTACATGAATAGGTAGGTAAACAAATATTAAGAAAAAAATGCCGTTTACACGAAAGAGTTTGTGTCCTATAGATACAAATTTACTAGCGTAACAAGGCACGGCTCAGTTAAGTTTGGTCAAAGGTCACCAGATGTAAAAAGGGCAAGCGCTAATCCCAACCCTAACAATAACCCTAGAGCAAGCCGCAATGCTTAGCCTATTCTACAATGTCACCAACAACTACGTGCCCTCCTTCTTTACATCTCTGCGACCTTGATGAAAATTGAGCTGACCTTAACAAATAGATTTAGCACAGTGCCTCACATCAGTACCAATTTAATCAGATTGGATTATACAACATGTTGTTGCTTTGTCTTTTAAATTAAACCATACTTCTAAATCAAATATTGAGTAGCTTCATTCTGTGTTAGAACATGTCAGATATGATATCTATAGCTTCCAATATTGCACCACAACCTATCCATACTCAAATCCGACCCAGTGTTTAGGTGTCCGTGTAGCTTTAAAATGGTTTATATGAAATTCATTAATATCTAAGGCCTAACCTTGCCATGTTTCCGGGTTCACGAGAGTCTCATGGCCTTACCAAGCCTAATTAGACAATGTATAATACATAAAAATGACGAAGCAGCAACTGGTTCCACGCCGTTGGTATGCCACCATCTTGTATTTGAAGCGTCGGGTGCGTAACAGCAAAACGTCGTTACCGTGATTGTCTTATTTAAGTGATAAGAGCTTTTAGCGGAAATGTCGTATTTAGAATAATTGTTTCAGAATTACTGCATTATTTCAGGCATGCCAAGTTTTATTTCGATCGTACTTGAATTGGCAAAGCCTTCGGTTATTTCGAAGAGTGTCGCCCCCAAGAACAATTAAAATAAAGTGCGAATTTGGACCCACTTTCTGTTCCAAAAATTCAACTTAAAAAGGAAAAACATTTAAATATATCTTTATTGCACTTTCCTTTAAATATATAATACATGTAATAATAAGTAACAATATAACTTTAAGTACAGTATCAGGGAAGAGGGAAAACGTAATAATATAACTTTAAGTGCAGTATCAGGGAACAGGGAAAACTTAAATACCAAGTGTTTAGGAAGAACAATATCTTTACAATTTGAAACAGATAATACTTGGGAGAGATTTTAGAATGAGTTCACTGATTTTTGCAACGACCAATACGAACTCTAACAGTTGAGTGTACTGCATGTAATTTCAAAGCTGGGCAGATCTTTTTATCTCGCTAAAACGAAATTATATTATAAACTATAAAAATATTCTCAATTGATGTACACTGGCAGAGTATTTTCATATTTTTAAGTCTTAAAACGCTATGTTCGGACCATGCTACAGAAAAACATTTTGATGGACTGGTGGGAACCAGACGAGAGTGGGTGGGCGGGGGCGCGGGAGCCGGTGGAATGGGGGCGGAGCTGGTGCGAGACGGGAGAAGGAATTTATAAGACCTATGACAATACCAATAAAGATCACCTTGTCAACGTTTAGTTCGATGTGCAAAACACATTAATTTCATGATGATAAATGTATATGTGCAATATAGGATACCACATTAATAGCACAACAATTAGGCGGGGAACTTAGTTTCTTGTAAAGAATTTATGTAGACATAAATGCGACGTCAACAAAAATAATTATTTCTTGTTAATAGATGTACGTCACTGCGCCCCGTTTGGACAAATGAAAGTTGTCGTACGTCATGCGCATGTCCAAGATATTTGAATATATCCTTGAGAATGTTTCTGGCCAGAGACTATAAGAGAATGGTTTACCTGAGAATTTGTCTCCCTTTTGTTTTTGCACAAAAGGTTTAGACCTTACAGGGTCACGAAATGACGTGACCTACAGCTTGTGACGCTGGTTTTGAAACAATTAAAGATGCATTATATGTAGGATTTGAAACAAGGGTCTGACAGTTCTCGCTATAATAGTTAAAAATAGATTAATTAAAAGGGAATGTGTTGAAAATTCAGTCAAATTACTTCATTATGAGCGGAGTTATCGTCGATTGTAGAACATTGCAGTCACGATTGTAATTTCTGCCCCTGTTACGATAATTAACAAAGTCTCGATTATCTGTTTTTAAATTAAATCAGTAATTGCCAATTAAATTTTAATCTGTTGAAAATCTAGATCATCCGATGGTATCGAGAGTTGATTAAGATCTTGGCAACTTAAGAAATGTCTAATTAATAGTTTATATAACATTTAAGGCATAAACACCTGCAAAAGGCAGATTTAGTTCTTGAATAATGCATCTTTAATGTGTGACCTTTTTATGTTTTAATCAAATGTAACAAAAAATTAAACTGGAGAAAAACAAAAACAACCCAAACAGTTAAAGTTATAAACAAGAAAGTTTATCCAACATATATCTGTTTCTTTTTCCTGAATCGAGTGACTGGTCTGACGTCCCCAATGTCACCAACAAACACGTCATTTCCGTTTTTAGAGACAGTAACATCATGTGGCTGTGAATGAGACTGAAAAAGTAAGACAATGACATTTTAAAAAGTCAATTACAGGATATAAACATTTAGTTCCCTGTTAAAAAATATTACGTATGACGCAAGTTCAATATTAAACTTTCACATGTGTACACAACTACTTCCTTTTGATAAATATCTTGATTTGAATGTAGTTTTTGTAAATTCTGGCTCGAATGAGTTGAGAGAGAGAGACAGACAGACAGAGACAGAGAGAGACAGAGGGGGAGACAGAGAGAGTTTAACGTCCACTCGACGCAAACAAACCAAATATTCTACATGAATATGTCGCAAAAGTAGAACCTGGTATAAATAAGGCAACAGTGAGGATTAATCTCAAAATAAATAGATGACACATACTAATTATTTGAACATTAATCTATTTGTAATCATATTGCTAATTGCTCTGCTAAACCTGAGATATTGATGTAATGAATGTGTTCCAAAGCATCAACCAATCAAATTGCCTGTGTCTGCGTCCTCGTACTCAGTTAATAAATGCCTACTTTGAACATTCTAGCTCATTTAAAACGGAAGTTAATGTATCCCAAACAATATGGTGCACAGATTGATGAACCCATTTCGTGTTAGGGGAGGTGTGTGGGGGTGTACCACGTGTACGCTGTATAATAAAGTCTATCATTTAGTCAACTGGCGTGGTTTCGATTCCCCTGTTGTACGTGACAAGGAGTAGAGTTGCCTGTCCGGTTTGCTCCCACTGCTAAATATGCTAGATATAACAGCTGAATATCGACGAGGAAGATAAAATAACGGGTATAAAAACTAGATTTATTCTTACCCCCATGTTAACTACTCCCCAAGAGTCGACTATTCTTCCATCCATCTCAATAGTAAAACCCCGAGCTCCTAATTCATTCTCTTCGGGACTAACTACTGCATACATAACTTGATCTGAAAACATAATTGAAAAAACAGCCGCGGGGTTGTAGGATATCTTCAATTTGACAACAATTATAAACTTTATTCCAGCCAATCTTTATGAAATCTTGCTAATGTGGGTACATGGGAGACAACTTAAAATAGTCAAGCTATTCAGCCATCAAGATCAATAAATTACTTTCATAGTTCATCTCTGAACGTGGGTCTCATTACACTCACCCTGTACGTTCAGGAACCACCCTAGTTGAACAATTCCTTTAGCGCATAAAATAGTACAATTAAAATTTCTTAGCTGCGTAACTTTTTGAAACGGGTGTTCTAAATACAGAATCAATAATCCTAAACGACGTCAGTCGTTATTTAAAGCCGATTGGAACCATCGGTTGGACCTGAATTTCATAATCGAAACTACAGAAACGAAGTATTAATTCTGCTGTCAATCAATCGGTGACAGATTTTTTCTTTCATCTACGTTAGTTATTGGAGATGAGATACTTACTGACTGGGCTATACTCGATTGCGAAGACACGGCCGATCTGGTCAAACTTTACCAAGGTTCCGTGAAAATCTCCGGCTTTACTGGGATCGTTGATGCCAGCACGATAACACAATATTCTGTAAATAAAGAGGACTACAGTAACTAGTGATAGTTTAACAAAGCTTTATAAGTAGTCATATTAAACATTAAAACAAAACTGTTGCGAAATATTTGGGGTCCGGGGTCGAATTGAATCAGTTTTAATTCCGAATGCACCATTGCCTTAAGAGTTTTTAATGGGACAAATATAAATAAACATCGGAGAAGCAATAACTGTGAAGAATAGCTATATCAGAGATGAGAACTAAAACATTGATAAAGAACATTGTAACATTTGTTCTCCATCACTATACTTCCATTTCTAAACGGGTACATTTTAGCACCAAGGAGAAGATTCTTTGAAGATTCTCATTAGTTTCAACGTCAAGATGAACGCTATAGAAAGACTCTTAAATCTGACATTTCTTTGGGTTTGTTTGTAACTTACTCCTATCATCGAACCATTTTTTGATTTTAACTTACCTGCTGTCTTCACGATCAGCTACACACAAGAGATCTAACTCTTCTACCAGGGCCAAACTATGCGGCACGTTAAGTGTGTACTCTGTGGCAGAACCTGAAATATTGAATATTATGTACCGACATTAAGATAACGTGGAGAAAGGAGTATAGGGAGAAAGGGGCGGGGGTATTTCAAACTTGGGACTGACAAGTTTCTAAAGTTAATCTTATAATGGATTTTGAGTGATTTTAGTAGTGTAAATGAGTATGCCTGGTTTACACTGCCAAATGCCATTTAAACTACAACTGACTTATAATAAATGTGTTCACCTACCGCCATTAGACTTGTGACCCCATTCAGTGATCAGAGATCCATCTTTTGAGAACTTCATTACACGACCGTTACAATATCTACAAAATCAAAATTAATTCCGTTCATCAATAATATTGTTAATATCATACATCCATACACTATTATCCGGGTTGCTCTATCGAAACTTGGTGCAGGGGTGCAAGCTGGATCTAAATTTCCATTAGAACAGCCTTCCAGTATAGAATTATCGCTAAATGTTGATCCTCCGCCTTGAATTCTAAATGTGATAAGATGAAGATGATACCTTGGTAACATGGCTGTTAAACTGTGTACTATGAGGAACATTTTGCCCGGGTAGCGGCGCTACGGCCTACTCTTATATCGAATTCCAACTGCCAAGGGATTTTTTACGTGCACGCAAATGTGTACAAGGCGGTTTTTCGTCCTACCCGAATGACTAGACAGCTGCTGTCCTTGTCAGGCCGTCAGTCCTGCATCACTGACAGGGGGAAACCATGCCGGGAAATCAGGATGGGTTACAAAAGTAATGACATGTAAGGATATCACAAACAAATTAATTATAGCGACTTGTTTGAAGGTCAATCATCTCTAATAAAGCACTTGTAGATAAGAAGAATACTTACCCATCAGCGACAAAGAAATCGCCATTGGACGCAACAGCAACATCAGTTGGTTTACAGAATGTGTTATTTGTTTTTCCAGGAACAAAAGCTGTTCCGAGTTCTAGGTCAGGTTCTGACTGATCAGAAGGAATTCTGAAAACCTGATGTAAAGCCACGTCCGTGACCCATTTGTTACCAGCACCATCAATAGTTAAACCATGTGGCATGTAATACCTGAATAATACAATGGTGGCCAATTTAATTTTAATTTTGATGTTCATCTGCAATCAAAGTCGGCAAGGAATGGAACCGGTTAGAACAGTCAATAAAACGCTCAACGAGTCTCTATTCTTTTACAAAAAAACTCTGCGAACAAGACTTCACCCCCGCCGCCCAAAACATTTATACATTTGGTCTAGAAAAACTACGTCTTTCATGCAGTGATCACATGTTTTTAGACACATCTCTGAAAATCTAGCTTGCTTTTGTGCGGAGGGGGGGGGGGGGGTAATTATGGAATTTAATACTCCATGAAATTATTCTGAATTCAAAAGAATTCAAAATGGGTCCCTCGTTTGCCCACGGAGGCTTGATAAATGCGTACTTTTACCTATATCGCGTCTGTATATGAAACGCAACTTCCCATCGATCTAAAAAATATTGCCAATCCAGAACTTTTCACACTTCCAATATATTGGAGAATTATCTCAGGTTTTTCAGCCTGATCAAGCTTCATATCGGCATATTTTGAAGGACAATTTTCAGAATCCAACAGGAAGCGTATTAAGATCAAAGACATCTAATATGAATCATTTATTCTTTTTAGTGTCATGTGTTATTCTCATTCAGTTACTAAACGCCACTTTAAACATTCTACAATATAATGCCAAAAAAATGTCCGGTTTTTTAAAACCCGACATTTTTTTGGCATTGTATTGTCCTTTAAAACTACGATGCTGAGAATTATATGATTAAAATCATATAATTCTCAGCATCGTAGTTTTAAAGGACAGAATAATAAAAGCTTTATTAAGTAGTAATCAGAGTTATAGTCAATATTGATTTGATATTTCTATCAGAGTTATAGTCAATATTGAATTGATATTTCTATCTAAGTTTGTACTTTTGTAAGTTTAGCTATTGCTTTTTTAAAAAAAAGAAAAAGAACTCATCGATGGACTCTGTTTTATAAAGGCCAGTTTTTACAGTTTTCATAGAAACAAACTTGGGCTTGAATTTCATTTATTGATTGTGTTGTGTAACTTGGATTTAACGATAATTTTTACAAATGCATTTCTTACTTATTGGCACCCTCGCCGTTTTTTTTCTTCCCATTCTTTACATCAAAATGGACGATTGTTTCTGCTGCAATAGGGCCCTGGTCTTTCTGTGCATAGGTATTGTCACTGTTGAAGGATCTGTAATTAAAAGGAATGAAATTATTTAATATAAAAAAAAAAATTTTTAATCCAAGCAACTTATTTTATTTATCATTAAAATTAATTTCTTCTGAAATCTGTTAAAGCATAGCAAACCGGTTATGGGCGGACGGTTGCTTACGCAATATCAAACCAGTCAGAACTTGAATGTGTAATAAAAGATGTATTAAAAGATTTAGTCTCGCTTTTGTATTATACAGGGGACACAACTCGTTTTAACATTCGTGATTTATTAATATTACGGGGAATTATTTATTACATAAAATTGGACAGTGACGAATAGAACAGTATGCCATTATATTATATAACATAAAGTAACGCGCACATTTAAATTAATAATCGGGATAAACTATCTTCGAGGAGGCATAAATCTCACAATTTGTGACACGATAAGAGGGAAATTGGTTTTAACGTCCACTCGACACAAACTAGGTCGTTTCGAGACTAACGTAATATGGTTTAATTTTTATTTCAATAATTCGGGGTCTTTAGCAGTGGGAGGAAACCGGATTACCCGGAGAAAACCTACGAGGTTGGAAGGGCGACCTTGTCACGTACAACCGGGAATTCGAAACCACGTCAGTTGACTCAATGAATGACAAGATAAATGGTCTTCCAAATGTATTTATTATTTGTTAAAATACAAAAACAAAATACTGTAGCCAATCCCAGTACACATTTAACTTTATTTAATTCTATATTTGAATTTGGGGTTACAAAATGTACTATAACCTTGCCATGAGTTGCTAAAAACAGAGATATGAAACTTACAGTATATTATAAATAGGATAATAATTTTTAAACAGTAAACCTTATGTATAGTCATGCATCAAAGTCATCGTCACGTGTTAGTTATGACGTTCGTTTCCTGACAGTACAAAGTACATGTGCTTCTATATATTGACACTTATTTGCGTCATTTAATTAAGTATTTGTATATATATATTCAAATATAAAGAATACACGGTTATATATATGACGGCAATTTTCACATAATCCAAACGCTAACATTACACCGCCGAATTGACTATTTGTGTAAATCCAAATATAGGTGCATAATGGGGGCTTGATATTAACGTCTGCGTTCATAATAACGTCATATCGCAGACATAGTATACATATTATTATGTCAAGATTATATATAAGTACATGTATGTGGTGTGACCTCTATATAAGTTTACAGCTGTACCTTCACATGACAAACAAAAATTACAATAAATAGAGTAGATCTTTATGATGCAAGACTAGTTGGTATTTTAGTTTAGTATGTAACGCTCGTTGGCATTCTGGTTATACTGTCGTGCATAATAGTCTGTAAATCATTATCACCTTTTTATTTCAACCTCATTAATAATCTAAGCTCGTAATCTTAATATGAATCGAGATTAATGCTAGGGACGTTCTAGGCCTATCCTAGATTAAAACTGAGAGATAAAATGTACACACATATATATATATATATATCTATTATATTTTTTTTTTTTTTTTTTTTTTTTTTTTTTATAAAAATACAAATAATATAATATATATATATATATTTATGGCCACAAAATCCAAACCGGAGTGGTAAATAAGCACTTGCTTGACATCCCGCAAACCCAAACAATATAATTATATTCAGTTTTATGATAATATTTTTGAATGATGTCCGGTGTTTATATAACTATAACGTCGTGTGCTGTAAACGCGGGTTAATTTGGCAGCCAATCATTATATAAGAATTATTAGAATTTTTGTTAAGTCCAGTGAGTTTGTAGATGACCATAATATAATCTCTTGTAACTCCTTGTAAAATAGCCTGACAAAAATGTGATAGCCATCATTCTAATAATCACGTGATATTTTTATAAAACCACAACCGCAATCCGTGAACGGAGGTTGATGCAATCAAAAGGATCAAATTTGACGCGTTTAGTCTTCCGTCAAACAAATTACTGACGATGACAAGAATTATACATAAATAATTATCAAGGTTGTGATGACATTTTGAATTAAGAGTTTTTACAGTGGTTTGGTATTTTTAAATTTGTTAATGAAAGTAAAATAGTTTTTGTTAAATACCGCGTGGTATTTTTGATGTTGTATATTATGTGAAAGTATATTTCTAAAAAGTTCGACATTTTCCCACGTACACCGATTAACGCAGTATCCAGACATTGCATTTATCACACAGAGAATTGGCCTACAGAGAGAGAAAAAGAAAAATTAACGAATCTTGTATAACTTCAGTTAGTTTATCTGTCCTCGCCCTACCCCCCTGAAGCAAACGCTATTCATAAAACGTGACCTTGTAATATGCATTGTAAAAGAATTTTGCACTTCTTGATGTTCATGTACCAGAAACGTTTTGTTTTGAAATACGTCCAAATACACTGTCAAATTATACCAGACAAAAGAATAAAGGGGGTCTGGATATAAAAGTGTTTCATTTTATATAAATAAAAATTATATGACTGAATATGATGGAAAGGGTGTGGTTTGGTAAAAGGGGGGGCGGGTGCTGGATCAGGGTACATTACTGCAAAACCAGAGTGAAAACAGAAAGCCTGTAGCAATTACTAAATATCCTTAAATCATTACAATATTCAAAATAAATGAGATTCATGCTGTGAGTTTTTGCGACAGCATGTACGAGGGCCGGATGAAAAGCTCTAAGCATGAAAAGGATTGGTCAATTGAGATGAAACAACTTTTACAACCAACAAGTACAATCGTTGATTGAATGAATCATAGAACAGCAATGTGTTCGTACCAGACCATCTTGTGAACCTCCATTGAAATCATCATTGATGGACAAAACTGGCTATATGGCAGTCATCAAGTAAATACAACTGACTAACTCCAACACAGATATGGTCCCTTCCTTCCACAGCAAAGTGGTGGGTTGTGGTTTTTAATGTTCTTAACATGCCATTGCCTATAGATTATACGGTAAACTGCCAGCTTAATAAATATTCACAACATTATAAATAACAATATTATTCATTTTCAAATGACGGATGATAGACCTACGACAATAGGTCGAGGGTCATTGCATTGAAAGTAGGTCATAATATCATGATGCATAAAAAAAATATAACATTCGATAAATATGTAGTAACAAAAATATATCTACTGACGGGGCATCTTTATTTGTAAGCCAATTCAATAAATATCTTCATGGAATCCAACCGAAATAATATCATCACAAATAAGTTACAACATCTTGCATCAGGCGCTGAAGGGAGATTGTTGGTGGGTTCCAAATTCTTTCTCGCGGCGTCGGGAAGAGATGGAGGTACGATACCGCCGAAATTATCTGACATTGTCCATTCATAATATTTTGGTTGTAGTCAACATTTTGCAGTTGATTTTAATGGTTTCACTTCGGTAATCCACCAATAAGAATGTCTCGCATTGTAAATTTTGGAGGTCTAATTTAAAACACATTTGAATGGTGTACACCGTCGCTGGTAATGTCTCTTTATATATTATCTGGGATGATGCTTAACATTTTGCAATGGGCTTCATTTGGGTGTCGTTTATTGGCAGATCTACCTCAATTACATTTCCCTTTCGTGATGTGTGTGTGGGTTTCGGTGGCGCGGGAATAGGTACCAATCTGTTTCACAGAGAATTACTTACGAATTATCTCTGTAACAGATGACTGTCCATATCACCTGCGTTGACTGCACGCGGCGGTAGTCGTTGGCTCAACGGCTCGTGCAATGTTTACTTAACACCTAACAGCTTCGGGCAAAATGATGCATTTTACTCATTTTAATACCCAATTACACTAAATAGGAAATATTTTTTAACTACAAATACTTCAAACGTCTTTATTTATTTTTCTTTTACCTCAAAAAAATGTTTGAGAATTTAATTTGTCGGAGTAAAAAAGTTAATATGCCATACTCATTAAGTCTCGTCGATGTCATGCTTATCAGTGATTGTAGCGGCCAAGCGAATAGTCACTGCGGGATCAGTTTGGATAGGTACCCCACCGCTGAATATGTTTGTTATTGTCCATAACAAATTTTGTTATACCCGACGTGAACATTTTCACGCATAACGCACCATGCTTTGGCTTGTTGGTGTGGGAAAATATGACGTCAAACCACGTCCAATTTCATAGTGGAAATTACAAGCTAAATGTGAATGAACGATGGATTATTAATTATAACATGTAACGTAACTAATTAAGTGTTACTTACCCAAATCCCCATTTTCGACTACCTCTGTGAAAAACAACTAAATCATTATTAAGCGCAATCGCCAATCCCCCAATTTGACCTATATCGACATTGTTGTCTGGCCAGTTAGGATCCTCAGATAAAATCTGAAAGGTGAAAAACAACCATATTCAAATTAACATGATAAAAGTGAAAATTTTCTTAGTTATGGATACGTTATACATACTCTCATTTGTTTACATTTTGACAAAGTTACGAAAAGGTCTGTGACAGTACATTCAATGAAACAATAGATCATGCGCATACAAAATTATATCTATTTTAAAGGTTTGATCTTGTGACCTAATTTCTTTGTGAGTATATATAATATTCAATGTACATCCCTATTTACATTTATTGTCCTGGAAAAATTAAAATGTTGTTCAGTAATTGGGCGTTTTAGGTGTTATAATAAAACGAAAAATTCATTTGTGACAGGTCCTGATAAGTGGCTTAATGTTTCGACATAGGGCCCATGTTGTCAATAGAACTTTCGCTTACGATATGAACACATGTGGCTTCTCTACGAGATGAAAAGCTGATTGTGCAATTTCGAAGATTATTCATCCCATTTGAACAGTGCTTTTGATATTTTAAAAAATATATATAATTTTAATAATGTTAATGTTAATTATACAATAGACAATTACATGCCATGGGAACTGTTGTAACTGTTATTATAGAAAATTGAATTTAACAAAACATACAATATGTCGTTTACGAAATAAAATAAAAATAGTGACATGATTAAACACGCCTGGGTGATCTTCTGATAGTAATAATTATACCTCTGGTGTGTCCGGAAATGAATAAAGTTTGTCCAATATACTTCGTATATTCAGATCTGTTGGGAAAGAAAAACAGCTGACCAAGAGAGCGGAAGCAATGGTAAAATACCGAACAATCACCATGTTGTGTCTCCGTTCTCGTCTGTAAATACCTGATGTTTAGATCTTAGATCAGATATTATCTGATAACGCACCAGCTGTCACAAACAAACCGTACAACCGTCACCAATACTGATTCTTAACACTATATATCATATGTATTGATGTAAACAATACTCAAAAACAACTGTTATATAAAATATGGTGGACAACAAATTATATATTCTAATAATATGTGGAATTTTGGTGAGAATGACGCATATTGCTCATTAAAAATGGACTTGTCGTTGCTTAGCAACTGACGTATTGATCGGAATTATTCCGATCCTGTTTCCAGTCGACATTCATCATGCCTGTACATTTCTTATAATGAGCTAAAGTAAAGTAAAGTAACAGAAATTTCGCAAGAAATTATTGCCTTAATCAATTTTAAAATCTTACTATAACAAATCGATTTGTGGGAGATTCTGGTCTTCGTTTGACGTGGTTTAAAATAGTCATTTAATATGAAAATAAAACAAGTCTCTTCTAAACTCCCCTTGCGTATGACAATGAAGAGTAGTAATACTATTAGCAACAGCTGTAGTATAGATTGTGATATCTCTGTTTTTCTTTTTTTTTTCCATTTCCAGATTTATTCGGGCTTGACAAGAGAGAGAGAAATGGGGTTTAACGTCCACTCGACACAAACTAAGTCATTTTGGGACTAACATATGGTTTCATTTTATTTCAATAATTCGCTTGCCCGTAGGGGTCTTTAGCAGTGGGGGGAAACCGGAATGCCCGGGGGAAACTCACGAGGTTGAGAAGGCGCCCATATCTCCATGCCACATAATATATGCTCACACCAGGGCTCGAAACCACAGCCGCAAGCCAGAGGTGACCGGCCAGCTAGAGGTCGAAGCGCGGCACTCTAGACCACTAGGCCATCCACCCACTGGGCTTGACAATTAAAATGAAATGAAATGTTGTTGAATTTTAAAGATAAATATCAACTTTATGTAAGTGAAAATAAGATTTATACAATTAAAATTTTCGATAAAAAAATGTCTCTTTTAAAAAATCTAGCGCTTTGCAATATAGACCCGGTTGGGCAAACAACTGATATAGTGATTGGCAACGGTAATGTCGCAATCTTGTATCTTTGAGATGCTTGCCCTCAACCAAATGTGCTTCACTGTCAAAGGAACATGGCAGTGCTCTCATTCTGGTTGAGACTCTTGCTTTAAGATGAAAATATGTGTTAAAAAAGTATGACCTATGCGAGAGCGACACAAGACAACTTCATCTCTCCTGCTCGTAAGATAGGATCTTTGCCAGTTTTCTAAAGGCCCGGTCCCACTGCAAAGATGATGTAAAACGGGGGAAAAAACGTGCCCTCCCTTTGAAAACGCCATGCATATATACGTTGTGTACTCATTGCATACGTATTTCATACGCTCTATCCATCGAGCATCCGTTCACTTTGAATTCATCCACGCAAAAAGTTTTGAGCTGCACAAAACGTTTATAACGGATGAACTTTCTGCCGTGTACGGTGTAAATGCGCGACATAGACGAGCAACAAACGTTCCATGTCCGTTAACATCCGTTAAACGTCCACTGTATCCTCTCTGCATCCTCTGAGCATCCTCGCAACTCACATCCGCTCCAGCTGAAAACGGAAAGAGGGAGGAAAGATAAGGCACATGGAACGTCTATACATCGTTAGTAGCATACTTCCCATACGTTCGTTCTTTTCCGTCCTATTTTCTCAAATTTTCTCGTCTATTTTGTCCATGCGTCTTGAGCGGATGAAAACGGATGGAGCCACCCCCGAAAGTTTGCTCGTCCGTTGTGTCCTTTTTGCATACGTTTTGTGTCCATCGGCCACTGGGACCGGGCCTTAAGATAGGCTTGATGTGATGAAGTTTATTTGTGTCAGCAAGATCCCAAGACCGTTGCCATCGATCGTATATAATTTGTGTGATAGCTAATTTAAAATTGGGGAAGATCTAAAGCAGCTTTGGCAGCAAAATCTGCTAGATCATTCCACCTTATAATCGACGTGACTGGCGGGGAGCCAGCAAAAGACGACGTCTTTACTGTTGAGCTCGTAGTAACAGACGATCAACATCTGAGCTTGACAAGGAAAAGTGTCGGATGGTACGAAAATCCAGGGTCCCATTTACTCATTGGCGTTAACGTACAAGCGCCGTTGGCAGTTGGAATTTGGTAAAGAGCAAGAAAAGTGGGACATTCAATTCATTCGTTCAATATTTACTCATTTAAACCGTTCATGTTAACACTCACGAGATAGGCCTATGTCTTGTCAACAGTGTATATTAGGATACAAACTGGAAGTAGACTGTAAGTGAAAGGAGAGGAAGAGAAATGGCGTTTAACGTCCGTTCGACACAAACTAGGTCATTATAGACTAACAATATGGATCAATTTTATTTCCTTAATTATCTTGTGCGCAGGGGTCTTTTAGCAGTGTTAAGGCCCCACCAAATTTTATGACTTGGCTACGGGTCCGTAAACATGTATATATTCTTTGGTATATTTATTCCTAAATAAAAGCCATTTATTTTATATTTTTTAAAAAAAATAAAAAACAACAAAAAAAACAAAACAATTTTAGTAAATGTGCCATTATAGTTTCAGCAAAATCCATCATCTACACTGGTGTAATGAGGTGGGGAAAGGGTTATTGAAGAATTAAGGCAAAGGGCCGACAGAGCGTTTTTAAGTCAATGGGACACAAAGTATTGCAAATGGTGACCGAACTACACATCATATCCAAATTTTAAAAGATTTCATATACAATTAAGAACATTAGGGTAAGTGAAATTGAAATAAAAAAACCCCATTAATTGTCGGTGATTAGTAAGGCCATTTTGTCAAATTTTAATTATCCTGTAACTGTTATAATTTTGGCGGTCACATTTGACAATAGGTGCCTTGTTAATATTTCAATTATTCATAATTTTTTGAATTTTTATGAAATCAATCAAATTTTGGATATGAAAGTGTAGACTAGAATGTAATAATAATAATCTATATAACAATCTTTCATTGTTGGTCACGTTTTTCAATAGTTTTGAGTTTGGACGCCAGTTATATTAATGGAATGAAGAAATTTCTACAGTTTTACTAATTGCGACGTAGTATAAAATATTTTGGGAACTCAAACGGTGGCATTTTGAAACTTTTTGTCATGTTCAATTAAAATAGGTTAATTCTGATTTCAAATCGGAACTTTTTTAAAAACATAAATTTAACAAATGTTGGTGGAGGCTAAATTAAATGATGTAAATTTAATGACTTGTCTTTGAGTAAGGGTTTCCCCCCCCCCCCTTCTCTTTTTTTTTTTACGATGTTATTTCAAAAGCGAAATAACGCAATAACCTTATTGTGGCCTCATAATATCCATAATGTATTACGGGGTCTATGACCCTTTCTTGGTGATCTATGTCATACCTTGCGCATGCGTATGTTAAGGTTTTTCCTCCATGTTGATTTATCGAAGGATTGCGGGCTAGTAGAAGAGAAAACTAGCTTTTGCTGTGCGGTTTACAAATTATATTTAAAACTTAGAAGGATATCTGAATAATTTGACGATGGGACGGGGTTTACAGATTTTAAGTATAGCATTAGCTATGTTTGTAGGTAGTGAATGTAAGTATGAGAAAGAAGCGAGTCAAGTGCCTGTATTTCCAAAACTAAAAGCAGTTGAGATCTGGCTTAGCCCAGTTTACCGTTAGCATTATTAATAGCGATAGTGGTATTTCTTGATTATTCGCAGTCGGCAAGTACAAATGTAGGTCGAGATGATCAGCTGATCGAAAAGCTCATGTTAAGTTATAGTAGGATATTGTGATTGAATATTGTACTGGGTCTGGGACAGGCCTTTGCCTACTCTCATAATACTTATAAAGGACCTATCATTGGAGAAAGAACATTCTCTTAGGCTTACGCTGGTCCAAAAAAGAGTGGAATGAAAAGTACCAAAAAACTACAGGATAGCCTCGAGTCAATATGTCGATTTTCAGAATATTTTCAAATTGATCATCAACATTAAATTTGTTATATTTTGTTGTTAAGCGCAGGGTGGTCGAAGTGAATATACTTTTAGTCAGAACAACCATAAAAAATGTTAAATAAATGGTTGTTAAGAATCCTGATTTTTTTTAGAAATTGAGGGTTGTGAATTTGACTAAGTAGGGTGAATTTTGCAACAGATTAACAATAAGATTTCCCCCACTTGGCATTTATAAGGAATTCCCCCCCCCCCCAACCGATTTTAACAGAGTCTCAAAAATAAAAGTCTGTGTACGTACGATATTTATTAAGAGAAATGGTGTATTTACCTTTTCTCAATAGATCAGCTTGTCAGGTAACCCTTTTAAGATTTGGGGTCAACTTTTTTTGTTTGGTGACCTAATAATCTATTGCCATAGAATTAGAGGTCTATACAGTGCTGTACTTGATAACGAAAGATAGATCTCACCTACACACTATTTTGATAAAAGTAAAGTCTGGTTTTATCCAGACACCGTATAATACAGCTTGGTACTGGTAGGCCTACACTGGTCTCCATATCCTGATGAAAACTGACGACCAGTTCGGTCCTAAGGTAGAGGATTTTAGGTGTTTTTAACACAAAATTAAGCAGTTTTATTTGTTCTCCAAAATATAATGAAGATCTCCAAAATATAATCAAGATTGGCCCTTCAACTTTATTAACAAGAAACAAGCATATTTTATTTTTAAATTTACAGACTTTTTACTTTGAAAATATATCAACCACTGTCGACTGTTGAAGTCATCCTGATTTTCTAAAATTAATATTCAGATTTTTGTGTAGCTTAACATCCCTTTTCCAAAATTATATCATCATTGAATTATTTGAATTACTCTTTATTTTTCTTTTCTAAGTTTTTATAGAGCAAAGACTTAGAGAGCCGTCTTTGCATGCCATGTTGACATCGACAAACTTACCTATTTCATAATGTATTAAATACCTTGTGTTTTTGGTTACTGCCAGTTAGTTGTACTGTAATAATCTAAACATATGACATTCTTTACATTATGTATTTATCAAATTTAACACACTAATATATTTGTTGTTACAGGTCAGTCCATCACTGTTTCCCCGCCTTATGATATCCTGTATGTTATTGCACCCTCTGCTTTTAACTTAAGTTGCAATCATATCACAGAGAGCAGTAGTGATAGCGACATTGAATGGAAAAAAGATGGCGCTAAGATTACAGAAGAAACAAAACATTCAACAATATCTGGTGATAAAAAGAAAACTGTTTTGAATATTGTAAAGTCAAGCAGTAGTGCTGCTGATGCTGGAACATATGATTGTGTGGAATCACCATCTGGCACCAAGTTTTCCATCACTGTTGTAGTTGCAAAAGGTAAATATTTATGCACTTGAATTGAATATTGAATTAAGGTTGCAGCGATAACCCGGGGATGGTGATATATCGCGATAATTAGGTCAGACGATAAAATTATCGTCTGAAATCTCAAATATCGCCATATCGCGATATACACGATAATTTTAAAAATATCGTGATATTGAAATTATAAGTGATAATTCATGTAAAATCCGTTCAAAATACTCGAAAAATGGAGAAGAAATCAAACTTCATCAAGTGCATATATATACGATTGAACGAGATCTTTTCCATTTTGCACAACACTCAACAGACATCAGTTTTTAACGCAAGGTGTCGACTGACACTAGTTCACCTCATGTTTCAAGTAGGGGTATATTTCACTGAATAATAGTTTAGTATTAATCATAATTTTCCATGTGTAGGCAACAGCATCCACAATAGGACAGACTAGGAATGATGCATGTGACAATATACGTAGCCATAGTAACGGAAGTCGTGGTTTATCTTTGATTACCCAGTCCATTGAAAATTACATTGATAATGTACATAGGAAAAACCGCCTGGATAATATTTCCTTTATTCTTCGAATAACATGGCTTCTGAGGCATCCCAGATCGAAAATGTCCATGTTCCCGGTGATAGTTCGACACCGCAGGCGCTAACAACTAAAAAGAACACATCATCTGTGGTGTGGGAATATTTTAGTTTGAAAAACACAAATGACAAGGACGTGGTTTGGCATCAGTTGCAAACTAAGCTAGCTGATTGCGGTCATGAACCTGCATCATGAATATTCTTACTCCAGGATATACCTCTATCAATGCAACTCACATACATTGCTAAATAGCAAACAGATATACTTGATGCACCCGTTACACCACACTTTACATCAGTAATCATCATGATAATGAATTTTTGAACCACGATAATTCTAATTATCGCGATGATTTACTCCAGACGATAATCCATGATATCGGCATCGCGATAAATTTTTTTGACATTATCGTGATATATCGCGATACATTTTTTCAGTATCGTTGCAACCTTATATTATTAATAAATACTTTCTTATTTAATGGTGCTAAAGAGATGTAAAGCATGCAATTGAAATTATGTCATGTTTAATTATCTGTAAAATACAAATATCTAATTATGTTTGGTAATACCGTAAGTTTCCAAACTGACAACAGCAGTATTGTCCAGATGACTATAACTATTCATTAGCTTCTTGCTTTTATCGGCTCATTCATTACTGGTATACAATAATAAACTAAAATTGTTCATCTGAGTTACCTGTTTATTAATTTTGAAAGCCATTTCAAACAGCGAATTGAATTGAATAATTTGCTGATATTTCCTCATTTTTAATTTGATGTCATAAAATGCATATATTATGTGGAAAAAAAAGACAGTCTCTAGCTTCATGTAATGCGCTGTCAAATTTTAGTTATACACTTTTTGTATATCCTCTATTTTTAGTAAATTCCAATGATGTTGAGTTTAAGAGAAACATGGGATCTGTAAAATTAGAATGTGAAACTGAAGGTACTAGTTTTCCTACAAATTACACAGTTACCTGGGAAAGAGAACATCAACCTATAACTACTTTAGAAGATTATGAAGAGAAATATACTGTCAATAATACCATGCCCTATCATGCCTTAGAAATAAAAAATGCAGGTATGGTATCCTATTTCAGTTTGCTAACATTCATTAGAAAACAAGAAGTTACTCATACAATCTCACTCAAACTGTCAAGGAAAAAACAATCAATATGGTTAAGAATATAAAGATGCAATATATATAGAACAAAGAGATTGGACACTGGACACAGCTATACTCCTTGTATGACAGAAGGTATCATCGAAAGTGAACATGTACGACCCTTCAAATCCCACCTGACGTATAATGTTCAGACATGATATAGATGCTCGTTGTGTTAATGTCTTCACCTATGAATATTCCTGCTTTAACATAACATGAACATGGATAACCATTTTTGATTTGCCAAGAGTGTAAAACACAATAACTCTGCTTCTAATTGAAGGGAAATTTTGAAACTTGGTGTAAAGTTTTATTACATCAATACCATGACTTAATGTTACATATTGAACATTTTCGACTTGGGGTTAACAAAAGGATTAGTAATTTGATTGCTGGATATAATGTAGATGTGAAAGTAATTAACAAAAGTCATCCATCTATATTACATATGTTTTTTATGTTTTTGCAGAGAGAGCAGATGCTGGTGGCTATCAATGTGTTTTTGACTTTAGCAGTCATGCAAATGGATCTAAAGTTAGTCAGAAAGTATCTGTTACGGCTAATTTGTTTGGTAAGTAATCTGTTACAGCTAATTTGTTTGGTAAGTAATCTGTTATAGCTAATATCTTTGGTAAGTAATCTGTTCATATCAAGATTGGAAAAAAAACCTAAATATTAATCAAGAATTGCTCTTGCCATAATATCCACTTCAGAATTTTATCAGATACGTTTTATTTTTTCAGCCTCACCTTTGATAAGAAAATTTGAGAAATCGAAGAATTTGATCCAAAGAGATCGCCTTGAATTGAAGTGTGGAGTCTATGGTCATCCATTGGGAAACATTACCTGGAGTAAAGATGGTGTAGTACTTACTGCTAATGAGAGAATTGCATTCAATCCCGGTAGTGGTCTAGATAATGGTATTTTAGAAATAGAACATGTAGAGTTTGAGGATAAAGGAACTTACATGTGTCTAGCTAGTAGCATGAGATATAATACTACAGCAAACAGCACTATCCTTGTTAGAGTTAAAGGTGATATTTTACAATAATTTGGTGCAATGATAAGTGATTTCTATGCAACAATCTCCTTACTGTGCTTTTTATGTTTTATCCAACTCTACACTGCAATTGTAAGCCATCATATTGGTTTTTTGATTAGTTTGTCAAATGTTAAATTACCTCATGAGGGAGGTGGGGGGTCTTTGATTAATAATACGGTACACAGTGTCTTATTTTAGTTTAAGTCTGCTGAATGAGGACTGGATGATAATCATGTAATGAGACCCCCCTCTTCAAAAGAACAAATGGGTGGAGTGTCATGAGAGAATGGACATGAAATTGGCTTTCTACTCTTCTGCACCAATTGGGCTACTCTTAATGTATTTCGATTAAAACTATGAAGGGTTCTTTTATGTGCACGCATATGTGTACACAGGACTTCAGTTTTTTATCCCTCCAAATGATCAGACTCTGTTCCTTGCCAGGCCCTCTGCCCTACATCATTGACAAGGAGAAACCATTCTGAAAAATCCCCCAAAACGCGTTGAAATAAATTTAGAAATTAATTTGTTTGACTTTACTTGTGGAAGATGTATTAGTGAGTTTGACAGCCCCTGTATGTTTTATAAATTAAATACTTTCATCTAATTAACTATTTTGATCTTTTTCAGATAAGCTTGCTGCTCTCTGGCCATTCCTTGGTATTGTAGCCGAGGTTGTCATTTTATGTATCATTATCTTTATTTATGAAAAGAAACGCAGTAAAGAAGATCCAGCTGATAATGATGAAACTGATGTGAAAAGGTAATTTATGGATTTGAAAGATACACATTTGTATTAGTGAACTCAATACAGTACACAGTTCTTCAAAGAATTGAACTTGAATGGTAGAGCTTGAGAATGCAATACAGAAATAAGGTCTCAATACAGAGGAACCCTATCAAAATATTTTGCCTTGACAATTTTCTGTACCACAGAGTTCCCCGGTTGTATGTGACAAGAGTTAGGGTCGTCTGTTCAACCTAGTGGCTTTTCTCGGGTCCTTCAATTTCCTCCCACTGCTAAAGACCCATACGCACAAGCGAATTATTGAAATAAAATTGAACCATATGTTAGTTCTGAAATGAACTAGGTTGTGTTGAGCAGACATTAAACTCTATCTCTCCGAAAAACATTGTTATATTGTGATTCTAAATCGCCCATGTGTCAGTTAAGACGTACATTGAATGGTTATATAATTGCATCCCCAAAAATCTGGCCTGCCCCCTGTTTGCCCCCCGCCCCCCCAAAATAATTTTCAAAAATAAAAAAAATGTGATCTGGCCAATTCTATTTATTTCAACGACAGTTGTCTGAAATGCTACCTGGCTGCATTCCTGGCAGTCTATTTAACAAAATATAGTGGCGAAAATATTCATTCACTTTGAGTCACTCACTCCGCCCGTTTGTCACTTTCTTCTCTGGTCCGATAAACTAGTGATTTGGCGACAGACGGTATCTGTTAAGCTCTATTTATCTCGACGATCAATGCCTGAAATACTGCCAGACTGCATTTCGGGCAGTCTACTTTTCAAATTATTGGGGACTTCGTTGAGTTTCATTTGACACTTTCCTCTCTGGGGTCGGAAAGACTAGTGATCAGGCCACAGACGACATCCGATCAGCTCTATTTATCTCTACGATCAGTGCCCGAATACTGCCAGGCAGCCTTTCCAACAGTCTATTTTTCAAAATTTTCTTGGGGAGTCCCCAAAACCCCCACAAAGGCTCACTACTTTGGTGCTCACAAAGGTACTTCGTTGAGGTTTGCCATTTTGGTCTCTGATCGTATAAACTAGTGATCAGGCGATCACGGACGGTATGTGGTCAGATTTATTTATCTCGACGATCGGTGTCTGACTGAATAGTGACAGACAGTATTTCCGACAGTCTATTTTTCAAAAATTTTCTGGGGGAGACCCCCCATGCCCTCCGTAAGTACACCCTACAGTCATTAGTGTTTGTGAGTTGGATTCATCGAGGTACGCAAGTCCGTTCGTTTGACAATTTACCTCAATGATCATTGCCTAAAATACTGCTAGGCTGCATTTCCAGCAGCCTGTTTTTCAAAATTTTCTGGTGGAGTTAGACCCCCCACACCCTTAGACGAAACTCGTGCCTTTGCCCCCTTAACCTTGGACTTTACCCCAAATTTGCCCCTCCAACAACCAACGACTGGCGCCGCCACTGATTGTTAATCCCTTGGCACAATATTAAAATCTTTTAATTGTTGTAATCTCCTTTATCTCTTGCCATCTTGATAGCTATTATTGATACCAATTAATATGCTGATATAAATAAAGTATTGATAAACATGTTTTATTTTCAGTGGAAGCGCCAATGCTAATGAGGCAAATGAAGTGAGACAGAGGAATGTGAGAGCTTAGGAAATGGATTAAATGATTAAAATTATATTATATTAAATGTCACAGTTAATGATCATTTAGTTGAAATATTGATACTCTGCTCAACCATAGATGATAATGCTTTGTACAAGTTCAAATTATTTTGGTTGAAAGAATTCACTAAATGAAGATTTATTTTATGACAAAAAAAATAATTGCTGGGAAACTCTTTCTTCACTCAAGTTTAAATAGAAACTGTATATGTTTTAATGTGAAATTTTGAAAATTGGATTGTTTTTGTGTGGATGCCAACCCTTTGAGATAGTTAGTCCCTTTACACAATGATGAAGATTGTAATTTTAAAATATATTTTAGCACTCGTTTTGAAAACTACCCAACCTTCTTTATTTTTCAAATTTTCACACTAGCATATATATGTATATTAATGTCAATGCTTGTGTTAAATACAATGTAAGAGTCTATAATCTATAATGGTTCTGTTAATTTTGTGTGAATCTTCTAGTGTGTAGGTAATATTAGTGTGTGTGTGACAGTGGAAAGTTAGTTACATATAATAATAACTAGATACAAGAAAACATAGAGTCAAGTTAAGAAAAATTTTAGCATGCATATATCATGGTGATGTACATGTTTCAATGTATGCGAATGAGAGAGAATTTTACATTTTTATAAATTTACTTTGTTTTAATGAATTATTGTTCATAAATAGAAATGATGTAACTTACATTTAACTCTTTCTTCCCCCATGTGGCTTTCAGTGTACTTGGAATTTTAAAAGTTCACTTTGACTTTTCACAACAATAATGCAGTGTTTGCAAAAACAAATATATTTGCAATTGATGAAGCTTTTCATAAGAACCATAAATTAAGATTTAGCCCTCTTTGATTTAGGTGAAAATGAAATATTAAATATGATGGAGTCTGTCAATACTAAAAGCCAAAGTTGGTTATATGTCAACAATAGTTATATCTGTTATTTATAACTAAAAAAAATATAGCTTGTCATCCCACAAAAAATAAATTCATCTCAAATCTAAATATATTTTGACCTAAATCAAAGAGGTTGAGTCATTTTAGGATGGATGTTTGTAAATTGCAAGATGTATTCATCTATCTATATATGTATTTGTTTTCACATTCCAATCCTTTAATTATTTATTATACAATTACACTGATTAATCAAGATAAACTTTATAGTAGAACTACAAAATGAGTTCCTGATACAAGATTGATAAAAGCATGAAATCAATAAATGATCCACAGGTACTTATGTGAAAGGTTCACTTGCTATCCTTACTGATAGGATTAGAAATTCAAGTGTTATTATGAGAAACAGTTGTTTGCGAGAAACGTTGTTATATTGTTTATCATTTTAGCCTAAACAGTTTTAAGTAGATGTGTGTTGATTTTGGCTTTCTTTTTTTTTTAATTCAAGACAATGTACTGGAACTAATAATGATAATATTAATGAATATAAATATGTAAATTCTACATTTGTATATAATCTGTAGTCTCTGTGTAATAGTATTTAAGGAAGCTATTTTGATTCAACTATCAACCCCTTTTCACTTTCACTATTCAATTACATTGGACTGGTTTCTTTTGGGTTGTATGCAAAATTTAAGATGGATTCTATCCAAAGGGCAAATTACCAAATATGTCCCAGGTTTGAATTTCAATGTGGGTTGAGAAGTACTTTTAGGATTATCAAGTCTTGTTGTCACTTATCATGGGTAGTGTCCAACAGACTGGACTTGTAGGGGAAACGCTGCTCCCCAGGCAAATAGAAATGAATAAAAAGTACAGTACTGCATGTTGGCATCTTGCCTGCGATATCACTTCGGTGGAGGACCACACACACATGTTGGCATCAAAAGTTAAGTGTTGGCAAGATGTTAAAACCCCAGTCTATCGCAAGAAACCAGCGTTTCCATTTAATACGAAGTTATCCTATAATTTCATCAGTGTAGAAGTACTGTATATTAATATATAATAGTCATTAGCTTAGTATATAGCTGTTGTTGATTTCTTTGTTTTTAATGATATATTAATTAAATGTGTATTAATAACTATATCTGTATACTATAAATAGTTTTCATGAACTATGTGTATTATATTAGCACACAATAATGAGGATAGTCAGGGTGATGATTTTACTATACTCCTTACACAATGTGATGTAAATTACTTTATCTACATGTGTATATATTATTTTTATCACTTTATAGCATGTATTGTAATGTTGATTTAATAAACTTTCCTTCCTTTAATAGTTTGTATCTGATGTAACATAAGGGACATGTAGGGGTATACAGTCAGAGATATTACATGTTTTGGACCTCGTAATACCCCTCCCCTGCCCCGTCTGCCCAGTCCATCCATCCATAATTTGTTTGTTGGCAGTCTACAGGTAACAATTTTGTTTTCTTTTTATTTTGGCATGTTTCAGATAGTAACTTCGTGGATTATGGCCCCTGATTGTATAAAAAAAATCTGTCCACATGATTGTTTGAAAAATCTAATTTTTATAAGCATGTTCTCTATCCATCTCATGTGTTTTCTCTGTGTACTCCAGTTTCCTCCCACTGCCATACTCTGCGCAGCATTTCGTTTTATTAGAGGTAATCCCACTACACACTGCTATTATGAGTGGATATTGTTGTTATAAATTTTGATTGGTCAGTAGCTGCCCTACAAAAGCTTTACATTTAAAACGAGTGCCAATATTGTACCAAATATGTTTACATAACGTTACGTCATGGCTCACAATTTTATTATGCCTAATTAACCCGTGCATAGCAGAATACTGCTGTAAAACTAATTGCATGACAAACGAGGCTATCAAGTCGAATGAAATGTAAACAATATTGTTTGAAAACGAACATACTTTCACCGTTTTTAATACCTTAAATCACTGTCCAAAGTTTTAGGGAAGACCCAGATTAAACGAAGGACTGTCATGTTGCTGTACTTAAGTGATAGCTTTCATTGAACGGAAAGAATAGACACACTCCCGCATAAGTTCAAGAAACAGACGCTATTCCAGCAATGGCCAGAGAGGGATTTCTCGGGTCATTGCTTCAGGAATATTTCCCACTGCTAAAGACCAAGACACGCAAGCGAATTATTGAAATAAAATTAAACCATATGTTAGTCCCGAAGTGACCTAGTTTGTGTCTAGTGGAGGTTTAAGTCCATTTCTCTCTCTCTATCCATCTTTTGCCTAGCAACCGCTGGGTTTGTTATGAACCTACTCCAAATGGCACCATTTCTTAGGGAGCCTTTTTTATAATTTCGATTTTGTTCACTTACGGTTTCACCTTCAACGTTACTTGAGGTCTACTGTGAACTAATATCAATGGTATGTGATAGATCTTTTTCGTGTTTGGTGCTATTATTAGTATTAGGCCATTGGAGGCATCATTCATGGTACACACACATAACATAGGACGGAGCTGTCATCAGTGGTATAGCACCTTAAACATACATTATGCAAGAGCCAAATCTGCCTATTGCAGGTCTTTCTTCACGCACAAAATTTTATCGTCATTATCAATGAGACATTAATTAACTTATCAAAACCATAATGAACTCTCGATGCCATTGTTAGCCTGCGATATGTAGTGAATTAGAATACATTCTGTGATGGATAATTAACGTAAAGATAGGTTGCCAGGCAACAAAACATACGCCCACAACAGCTAAGTCGTCCGGGCAGTCAACAAGGGTTGTCGCATATTGTTTCTTTTATCAGTAAGGAGAACATTTACAACACATGATAATCTTATTACGAGTAATAGCCCATTAAATAATTATCAGAAATGATTAGAATAGTTTTGATGGTTTGTCTCAAGGCCTTTGTCCACAAGATATTTCAAAGTGATCAAATGCCAGAAATTATCAGATATCACTGAAAATCAAATAGGATTCTTCGTATCATGACCCTAAACACTGTGTACAAATTTAAAGTCAATCGGATATTAACTTTAGCCTTTAGAGCATTCACAGGGTTTTTCAAAGTGATCAAGGGTCATAACTCTGGCAGTAATTATCGGATATCGCTGAAAATAAATAGGCTATTTTGTATCATGACCGTAAATAGTGTGTATAAATTTAAAGTCAATCGGATATTAACTTTAGATTTTTCAAAGTGATCAAGGGTCATAACTCTGGCAGTAATTATCGGATATTGCTGAAAATCAATAGGATTCTTTGTATCATGACTTTAAACACCGTGTATAAATTCAAATTCAATCGGATATTAACTTTAGCCTCTAGAGCGTTCACAAGATTTTTCAAAGTGATCAAGGGTCATAACTCGGGCAGGAATTATCGGATATTGCTGAAAATCAACAGGCTTCTTCTTATCATGACCTTACACACTGTGTATAAATTTAAAGTCAATCGGATATTAACTTTAGCCTCTAGAGCATTCACAAGATTTTTCAAAGTGATCAAGGGTCATAACTCTGGTAGTAATTATCGGATATCACCGAAAATCAATTGGCTTCTTCGTCTCATGACCTTAAACACTGTGTATAAATTTAAAGTCAATCGGATATTAACTTTAGCCTCTAAAGCGTTCACAAGATTTTTCAAAGTGATCAAGGGTCATAACTCTGGCAGTAATTATCAGATATCACCGAAAATCAATAGGCTTCTTCGTCTCATGACCTTAAACACTGTGTATAAATCTAAAGTCAATCGGATATTAACTATAGCCTCTAGAGTGTTCACAAGATTTTTCAAAGTGATCAAGGGTCATAACTCTGGTAGTAATTATCGGATATCACCGAAAATCAATAGGCTTCTTCGTGTCATGACCTTAAACACTGTGTATAAATTTAAAGTCAATCGGATATTAACTTAAGCCTCTAAAGCGTTCACAAGATTTTTCAAAGTGATCAAGGGTCATAACTCTGGCAGTAATTATCAGAGGTCACCGAAAATCAATAGGATTCTTCGTCTCATGACCTTAAACACTGTGTATAAATTTAAAGTCAATCGGATATTAACTATAGCCTCTAGAGCGTTCACAAGATTTTTTAAGGTGATCAAGGGTCATAACTCTGGTAGTAATTATCGGATATCGCTGAAAATCAATAGGCTTCTTCGTCTCACGACCTTAACCACTGTGTATAAATTTAAAGTAAATCGGATATAAACTTTAGCCTCTAAAGCGTTCACAAGATTTTTCAAAGTGATCAAGGGTCATAACTCTGGCAGTAATTATCAGATATCACCGAAAATCAATAGGCTTCTTCGTCTCCTGACCTTAAACACTGTGTATAAATTTACAGTCAATCGGATATTAACTATAGCCTCTAGAGCGTTCACAAGATTTTTCAAAGTGATCAAGGGTCATAACTCTGGTAGTAATTATCGGATATCGCTGAAAATCAATAGGCTTCTTCGTCTCACGACTTTAAACACTGTGTATAAATTTAAAGTCAATCAGATATTAACTTTGGCCTCCAGAGCGTCCACAAGATTTTTTGAGGTGATCAAGGGCCATAACTCTGGCACTAATTATCGGAAATCGCTGAAAATCAATAGGTTTCTTCGTCTTATGACCTTAAACACTGTGTATAAATTTAAAGTCAATCGGATATTAACTTTGACCTTTAGAGCGTCCACAAGATTTTTTAAAGCGATCAAGGGCCATAACTCTGGCACTAATTATCGGAAATCGCCGAAAATCAATAGGCGTCTTTGTCTTATGACCTTAAACGTTGTGTATAAATTTAAAGTCAATCGGATATTAACTTTGGCCTCTAGAGCGTCCACAAGATTTTTTGAAGTGATCAAGGGTCATAACTCTGGTAGTTATTATCGGAAATCGCTGAAAAACAATAGGCTTCTTCGTCTCATGACCTTAAACACTGTGTTTGAATTTAAAGTCAATCGGATATTAACTTTAGCCTGTAGAGCGTCCACAAGCAATTGTGGACGCCGGACCGACGGACCGACGGACGGACCGACGGACGGACGGACGGACGGACGGACGGACGGACGGACGGACGGACGGACGGACGGACGGGGGCGACGACAATATACGACCACATTTCAATGTGGGCGTATAAAAATGGATAATGGAGACTTTTTTCGTACCAACTGTGTCAGCCCCATGTAGAATAGCTTAAAGGCTCTCACTAATCATATACATTCTTTTTATTGCACAAATACTCTGTAAACAACATGATAAAATAGATATAACAATAAATAGACACAAGCCTGTTATATTTGATTTCCATTAAATGACTATAAACAGTTATGTATATTAGTCAATTTACATCAATGGTATATTTAAAATTGTCTATGATATATATATCATATCAAACACCAACCGTCACATATAAAGCGTCACATCCAATATTATCCTGGTAAGAAGTTTTCTAAAGGTGCATAAAGACCCATTGTAACACCTTCTACAACTATATCTGGTAATGTACCTGAAAAACAAAAAAATGATGATATAGATGGACACAATTCTATAGCCATTAGGTTGCAAGTTAAAGATACATTACGGGAGATAAGATAAAGAGATGGCAGTTCTCACTATAATAGTTAAAAACTAAATAGTGTAAAGGTAATTTGCTGAAAATTTCAGTCAAATTGATCGACTATTAGCCGAGAACGAAGCGAGTGAAATATTCACATAGCCTTCGTCATCATTACTAAGATCATTAATATAAACAGCATAGCCTCCATTATCCACTTGATAGATTTAATTATCAATGGCCATAAAGCGGCATATAGGAATTTAATCCGCCAACATCGAAGGCTAGCCTTGACATCAAGAGTTTATTATGGTCTGGATAAGTTAATTAATGTCTAATTGATTACTTAGATAACATTTCAGGCCTAAAGAAAGACCTGTAATAAGCAGATTTTGCTCTTGCATAATGCTATTTTAACCTAGTGATGACCAGTGAATGTTTGCAGTGAATTGGAAAAATCTGAATCTACATTCAAATGAAATTTTAAGTCTTAAGTTAAATCACCCAACTACTAGATTTAATTTATATATGGTAATTTCCTGTGGTGAATAAGGCTAAGTGGTATGCAAAGGCAATGTTTAGCATTAAGTTAAGTAACCTTCCATAACTAAACATGCTTTGTCTTTCACTGGTATTCAAAGGCCCACGTAAGTGAGAAAAACCTGCTTAACTTATGTGACATTAACCCGCTCCCTCAAAACCATGCGCTTGTCGCACAACTTCATTTTGTATTTTGGGCAAAAAAGCATAAAGTGTATGCCTTCTTGTTACTATTAATGAGCCGTACTCAACTCCAGAATTGCATTTTTGGAAAGCTGAGCTGTGGACTATTCAAATATGGTGCCAGCTCTACTTTTATAAAAATGACTATCCGTCTGGTTTTGTGGGAGCTGCTCTCATATTGGTGCACTTTTGAGATTATCATTACTTCTTTTAACTGATGTACACATGTACATGTAGTAGAAGGTTGGAAACAGGGATTTTAAAAGTAACATGGGTGTTGAAATTGAAACAAAAATAATGCTGCCAAGTATAGCAGGCCTCAAACCCGTTTTGTTCATCATCACCTTTGATGTTGTAGTGTTGTGTCGCCATGATAGTGTATATTTATGCTTACTACTACCAAGATGGTCAAGGATATGTTTTCCTGATCATTTTTAACATGTTCGTATTGCTTTTTGACATTTCATAGTAGATTTTGACAAGGCATAATTGATTTTTTTAAAAATCATTCCCATATACATGTTTAAGAAAACTTTTGAATACGGACCCTGGGTGCTCATTCTCAATATGAAATTGTTGACTGTGTTTACTCAATTTTGTCTTTACATATTTTTTTTCTTCAAAAAGATATGCATAGACAGCAGGTAATCCACAAGAAAACTTGGATGTTGACCGAATTTGATATGGATCCATTATACCTTCTCAATATCTGAACCCAATTGTTTTCACAAGCTTTTCTAGACAAATAATATATTTCAGGTGCTGAAAATCAACAGGGTTCATCTGCTCTGGTCCCAATGCTTCACATCAAATTTGACGATAAACAGAGATCATCTCTATCATGTTAACAAAGTTTTCAGAACAAAGAGGAATAACTCTTTATGTTTTTGATATTGTGACATACATATAAATGTTATGGAGCAGGGCCGTATGTAGGATTTTAAAAGTGGGGGTGCAGCAGAGTGGTGAGAGGAGCGCCAATATAACGCCTGAGTTACTGAGCGTGGAGCGGCGACACCCAGACATCCCCCCCCCTGGAAAAATTTTAAAAGTGGGGGTGCAGCAGAGTGGTGAGAGGAGCGCCAATATAACGCCCGAATTACTGATCGTGGAGCAGCGACACCTAGACATCCCCCCCCCCCCATAAATTTGAAAATTCGACTGTCACAAACTCGTTTTCGATGCACTTGGGGCCGCAATCCCGGGTGTCGATTTTGGTGTTGCTATTTCTCATTTTGAACACACCAAAATAAGAAATGTCTGGTCTTCTAAACTAGAACTAGTCCGAAACAGCAATAAGGCCATGTGGATAGGGTGCCCCAGAAGACCGATAAGGCCCTATTAAATATGGATAAGGCGACCAAATCGAACCCTCTAATGTCATGTAGTGGGACAGGCGCGGACCCAGAAAGAGGAGATAGGAGGGAAACTTCGACTATGGCAGTGGCACCCACGTCTGGGGTCCACCCTCAGAAAATTTTGAAAAATAACGCTACTCGAAACTCCCTTTTCGGCCATTCTTTGAATTTTATGGGCGGCAGATTTTTTTTAGGAGAGGCAGTTGCTTCTAGTATCCCTGCCCTTGGATCCGTGTCTTTGGTGGCGCCCCATAGCCCCTACATAGGTGATATAAGAGTGTGAGTGCCCTTAAAACCGGCCGATTGATCAGTGCCTTAAGAGCATCACTGTGCGATCATAACCACGTGCATTATTTTACAATTGAGGGTTTGTCAAAGTTTTTGAGGGGGTGCCATTTCTCTGGGCGCCTAATTTTTCTGGTGGTGCAATTTTACCCCCTGCACCCCCGCTAGATACAGCCCTGTTATGGAGCTACCCAAACTTTATTTTGTTATGTTACAGAATAAAAATGTTTATTGAATTTAATGCTACCAGTAACATATTACATGTAAAAATTTCTTTACCGTAAATAAACATTGTAAACAACAATAAATTTTACTTACTTTTAGAATTTTCATTTAGGAAATATTGTAAACAACAATCAATTTTACTTACTTTTAGAATTTTCATTTAGGAAAGCATCAAATGAGAAGGAAATTAAAGGTTGATGAGTTTCAGTATTATTATCAATTAATCTATCTAGAGATCTGAAATGAATCAAACATTTACAAATTTTACGACTTTGTTTGACGAATTGTTAAAATTTCATAATCTCTAAGGATATCAATATTAAAACGTATGGAAAAACACACAGGTTTCTGTCTTTTCCACTGTACTGAAGGCTTTGTCAACCAACTCTTTAAGGTCAGAATGTTGAAGCATAGTACCTGGTATATAAAGTAGACAAATCAAATGTTTCTATACATTTAGCATTAGCCACAGCAACTAAGTTGCCCGAGCAGTCCACAACGGTTGCAACCTATTTATACATTTGGGGGCATTAAAAAAAAACCACACAAACCTGGTTCAAGAGTAACAACCCATTGAGCAATTATTGGAAATCATTGAAAATCAAAAGACTTTTCTTTACATGAACTTAAAAACAATCAGATGATAAATTTAGCATTTATCGGAAAAGCTGAAAATCAATAGACTGCTTTATTGTCTTATGCACACAAACACTGTATTGTAATACATTTAGCCTCGAGAGTCTCCACAGATTTTTGAAATTGATCAAGGGTCACAACTGTGTAATTGTGAAGGGTGGGATAATTTTTGATACTTAGTTATTGTTGTACTAAAGGATAAGTCTGACAATTAGATGCTTAGTTGTAGTTCTACTAAAGGTTTAGTCTGACAATTAATCCAGGATATGATATACCGGGTATTAGGGTTGTGAGTACTGGGCCAAATAAGAAATTTAGTGAGAATGTTTCCGAGATAGCAATTTTTACATACTTACTCCATACTACCTGTGTAGATATTTACTTCTAAAAACCTTAATAGTGACTTAGGTATTGAATCTCTATCAAGAAAAGACTGAAAAATAAATTGGCCAAATATTTTACACAAAATTTAGTCAGGTGCCAAATGAAACATTTGGTGTCTTAAGTATATAGAGGACATTTCAAATAATCAAAAATGACAAAAGTGGTTATATCTGAGAATATTGTAGAAGCATAGTAAGAGTGATTTTGTAAATTGTGAGAGACTGAATGAATATGAAATTGACTCTTGAGTGACTGACTAGTCCCCTTCACTTCCCCTCCACTCATCATGCAGTTGCTATATATGAAAGAAGTGGAAGATTCATTTATTTAGGTACTATATCAACGAGAGCCCAGGACTACCGACTGAGGCAAAAACATGGTGCTTCGGTTCATGTAAATTTTTATAGTTTTGTGAGTACCACAGACTTTACATTTGACATAAGAGAACTATGTACACTTAAAAGTGTAAGTTCTTTATATATAACCTGATACTATAACCACAAGCCCCCTACATTATAAAAAACAGAAATCAATCTACATTTATACAATATACGCTACACTTGTATTACCTGTAAATAAGTTTGTAAAGCTAATCTTCTTTGTTCCAAAACCTTAGCATTCCATTTCATAACTTTCTTTGGTGGAAAATCTGGGGTCACTACAATTTTTTTCAGCTAGAATATAACAAAACAAGTATACTGCCAAAATTATGCACTTTTCATATTACAGATACTGCCAGTACAAAATATAACAAGCTGTAGCCATGCAATATGCACCCATTGTTCCCAATAGACGGACAGAGAACAAGCTAAAACAACTATTTTTCGTATAATCAAGGGCAATAATCTAGAATTTTACACTGGAGTCCAAGATGTGTCAATATCAATAGATTAGTAATCAAGATCTTTGGGATATACACCTACATTTTAAGTTTCATCGAAATCAAAAAAAACCCTGACCTCTAAAGGGTCCACAAACTTAGTACCGTAGTTGGGCAGTTTTGAAAATGTGGGCACACAAAAAAACATCAGTCATGCAGATTTTTAATGGGTTTATAAATTATTGTATTCTATATCATTTTCACCTGCTGATTGTAAAAGTCACAAATTACACCATTTTTACTATCAGATCTTTCAGTGCAGTTTAGTAATAGCACATGGCCAGAATCAAGGTTCTATAAATAATTTACCTGCTTATGAAGTTCTTCAAATTCTGAATATCTTTTCTCTAGTATATTTTTTTGTCCAGAGTTCCAAACTTCTACTGTAAACACCTGGAAATAGAATGAAAAGTATTCAGTTTTCAGATTCAATGCAACAAAACATCAAACTGATAAACATCAAATAAAAACACCATAATAGCAAAAAAAAATTGACCATATATTTCGCATTGAGTAGCAACCTCAATATTTTTCTGAAATTCAAAATGTGTGGCCAATATCATGTCAGCAACATTATACAAAACAACACCATAAAGCATAGTTAACATATCCTATCTTTCACAGTAACAGTACCATTTGGCGTGTTATCACTGATTATATATTTGGGCAAATTGTATACGAGTGGGATTTGGTGATTTGTGCAGATTGTCAGGCCGCTGCCCTGGATGCGTTCTAGTTTATATCTTTTGGAGTAAAGGTATTTAATTGTGTTAATTTCAATGTGGTTTGATCATGTTTAGCTTTGTGTAGTAGCCTTCAGTTACGTGTCAGGTTAATTGAAAATCAAGCGAGTTACAGGCCTGCTCAACAAAGGAATTCCTCTTTCGAACCATCCAGCCATATTGTTTGTGTTTTTGGATCACTAAAATCTACCTGAAAACACACGTAGGCCTAGTGTGTTGATTATAACTTTGTTTCGGATGTGGCAAGAAATGATTCCTTTTGGTGAACAAAGAAGAATCACTTTGAAAAATAGACGGTAAGGATTCCAAAATAGCCTTAGAACTGAGGTGGGGTAAAAGCCCTATTTTCATATTAGTTTGTGTATAGGAGGATCAGCTCAGGCAGTAACTGGATAGGATAAGAATCCATTACTCAAGCAACTAGCAATTTATAATATCATAGTGGCTATTGTTACGACGAGTCTTAAAAATAGTCCTCAGGCTATAATTACGACGATGCTTTCACTTCAGAGTTAGGGTTGGGTTAGGTTAGGGTTGGGCTTAAGAATTTGGGTGAGAAACGATGGTGGGCTCTAAAACTGAAAGCATCGTCGTAACAATAGCTTGAGGACTATTCTTACGAGCCACTGCCTTTATAATATATACCTCATTTGTCTTGATTTATATTTATGTGTCCATGTATCATGTTTGTGTGCCCTGCCTTTTGAAGAATGTGGGGGACTATTAAAATGGGTCTTTCTCTCTGTTGATGTTGGCGCTCAATAAGTGAATGCCTTGATGGAGTTCGATGATGAATATTTGCTGCTTACAGTTAGCAGAAATGAGCAATCTGATTAGTTGATGCTTTGGGACATGGTAACTTTGGTTATAATGAAGTGAGAGCAATGAAACTCAGAATATAGATTCATTAATATATCATTACCTTGACTAAGTTTGATAGTGAGAATTTTCTACTCAGGCTAAGGAGTGATTAGCATGAATTGGTCAAGACTTTGGAACATAAAAACTCTGCCTTTAATTGAGGTAGAATGTTTAACTTGATGTAGATGTTCATTAGGTGAATGTCTGAGTTCAATGATTAACATTTCAAGCTGAAGCAAGCAGACCTATCAATTTCATTGGTCAATGTTTTGGGACAAGATAATCTTGATTCTATCTGATATACAAACTCTGTGCAGTGTTGCGTTTGATTAGAGGTAATCCAACTACACACTGCTATTATGAGTGGATATTGTTGTTTTAAATTTTGATTTGTCAGTAGTCCGTCTACCAACCAATCACCAGCTGCCAATATTGGACCAAATATGTTTACATAACGTTACGTCGTGACTCACGATTTTATTATGCCTAATTAACCCGTGCATAGCAGAATACTGCAGTAAAACTAATTGCATGACAAACGAGGCTATCAAGTCGAATGAAATGTAAACAATACTGTTTGGAAACGAACATACTTTCACTGTTTTTAATACCTTAAATCACTGTCCTAAGTTTTAGGGAAGACCCAGATTAAACGAAGGACTGTCATGTTGCTGTACTTAAGTGATAGCTTTCATTGAACGGAAAGAATAGACACACCCCCGCATAAGTTCAAGAAACAGACGCTATTCCAGCAATGGTCAGAGAGGGATTTCTTGGGCCATTGCTTCAGGAATATGTTTGATATAGAGAGTGATGAAACATAGTGTATATAATGAAAAAAATAAATTTGCGAATAATTTATATGTGTCATCAATTTATTTTGGGAATTCGGCGGTGGACATCACTGTTGTCTAGTTTTGTATGCTATGCTAGCCTTCTTGACTTAATGGGTAGGCCTTCGGTAGTTCAGCTCTGAACGTCGGTCTCATTACACTCACCCTGACCGTTCAGGGACTGGCCTATTCAATCAATGTCGAAAATAATTTGAACCCCAGTCAATTTTACTGGGCAACTTTTCACTGCAAAACATCGGAGTGTCAATCCGTGTGGACGTCTGTACAATGTAAAGGAGCATCTTAGTGACAAAATAAGACCTTGCTTACCTCGCTAGACTCAGTATGAGCGAAACAACACGCTGTTTAAAATACGTCCCCTCCTATCAAACTATCCTTTCGCCACCATGACACAGCGTGTTGTGATGCTCATACTGACTCTAGCGAAATGAGCAAGGTCTTATTTTCTCAATGAGATGTTCCTTTACACTGTACACGCGTCCACACAGAGTGACACCCATCGTTTAGCAGTGAAAAGTTGCCCAGTAAAATTGGGGGTCAAATTATTTTCGACATTGATTGAATGGGCCAGTCCCTGAACGTTCAGGGTGAGTGTAATGAGACCGACGTTCAGAGCTGAACTAGGCATTCGGTAGTTACTATAATGTAACGATAACTATAGCTGGTTATCGTTACAAGTGGTACAGTCTAAGGCCTTTGACGCAAGTTTAAATAGGTTAAAACGCACAATTGTCATTACAGTTTGTATTAAAATAAGTAATCCTATCATACATAATGAAGTCTTTACAACTAAAAGAGTTACCGAACAGTTTTTCTTTGTGGTAATGCGTTTTACATTTTCTTAGCGGTGTTTCTTGTAATGTGCAGGCAGCCATGATACAGGCCAGTTGAAATCTCGCCAAATAACGCGACGCCTTAACTCCGCCCATCGCTTTCCATATTAGGCAATGCCCACTATCGCTGACCAGCTTAATACTATTATTGTTTCAGACATTTTTTCCCACGCTAAGGTCATTAGCATATAATTATGGTCATATGCCATATATGGAAAGGGGCGTATGATCACGTGAGTTGGATTGCGCATGCTCTATTTGACTGGGCGGCCATTATAATTTCAGAACTTGAGAAATTTCACGAAAGGTGTGGATTTCATCAAATTAATAAATTATGCGGTAAGGCTTCACCTTTATTTTAATGGGGAATTAATTTATTATATGTTAAGCTATGTGCAGTACAGTTTTGGGTTAGTGTCTGTGTAAATTAAGGGAGCTATAGACCAGTAAACTTTTTGTAGTCATTTGACTACAAAACTTGCGCAAAGGAACTCTGTAGGAAAAGCCACTACTGTGCCTGAAGTATGACGGAAGGCATCAGTAGTGGAACCATTTCTAGGCCTTCGGTAGTTTAGTTTTGGATGATGGGTGATGGACCTTATTCTAATAATATTAAAATAGAATGATTTGATACAATTTACATTTGTTGGGATGAGTTGTCTCATATTTTGACCCATGTTTTATATATTATTGGGATGAGTTATCTTATTGGGATGAGTTGTCTTGGGATGAGTTATCTTGCCTATACCCTTAATATACTTACGGTGAATGCATGATCCGACTCCTTCACTTTTCTAAAACCCGGTATGAATGCTTTGATGAGCATTATTAGTCTATTTATCCAATGGTTGTAAAACTGTGGTGCTTGCTAGTCACAAGTATCAGAACATCAGAAATTCAAAAGTTTGTTTTGATCTGCCTCCTTCCTGGACAGTCACAGCTAAGAAGGGAAATAACTCCCTGATGATTATGACATATTTCTATTTTTAGAAGTACTAATAAACATTACTTTTAGAACGAAAATTATTTGGTAATTAAAAGTTATGAATTGTTAATGTGTTGATCGGCAAATATGGCATCAAATGTTTTACAGGTAAATTATAGCAACATGGTATTGGTTTACCATCTAAAGGAAACCAACTATGTGACGTTTTAGGATTGAGAAAGAAAATATTACGAAATGATATATCAGGACTATCAACAAGAAAATAGATAATAAAAAGGCTACAAGTATTACTATTAGATTAGATAGACCGATATTAAAGTTGTTTCTCCAGGATCTCTATTTTCTTTCAAAGATTATTCAAATTATACATGTAATGGGATTTATATTAATAATGTACCAAATGGGATGTGCGATCAAAAGTGTAGCCTACTGTTATTTCATTTATAAAATGACAAGCCATTCACTTCTTCTTAGCCTGTTGCATTTACAAAATATTAATTTTTTGGTTCAATGTGTCCAACAATGAAAACCTTTTACATTTCAATATTGCCTTATCTATAATGTAAAATATTCATAATCATAATACTAGTGGGCGATTTTAGATCAAATTATGATATAGACTTATTTGATTTATCAAGTTTATATGTACATTCTAGATCTAGCTACAGTACCTACTAGTACTAACTGTACTGCTGCCGCTGGTAATAAAAATTATTGCATCCTTGAATAATTTCTTTTATTATTATTTTAGGTTGAGGTATTAGAAGATTATATCAACTGTACAATATGTTTAAATGTTATGACTAAAACAATAACCACCTCATGCTGTCATAGGTTTTGTGAAAAATGCATTAAAGAATGGGTAGACAGGAATTCCAAGTGTCCATGTTGTAATTCAACACTAAACAGCAAACATCTGTACAGTGATAGACAGTATGACAGTCTTATTGGTAGGGTTTATATTAAAGTGAGGTTATCACGTTCACTTCAAATATGTCAATTTTTTATACAACTATATTTCCATAATTGTCGACATCTCTGTCAATCCATCTATCTGTCGTTCAAATTTGCTTGTGGAGGCTCAAGAGGTTTAGATAAAGTTTATAAATTGATTGACTTGAAATTTATACATAGTATTTATGTGTTAGAAATAAAAAAAAAACAACGTTGATTTCTACTTCCAAAATGTCATCCTATTGACAAGAAATTTGTACTGGGTTTCGTGTTCACTACTGGTTCTAGCAGAAAAATTCTACTTATTTTCCACAAATTCCAGTAACTCAAATAGTTATCGTCTAATTACGGGAACATATTTTGTTTTATAAATTTTAGTCCTTGGAAGAACAAGATACCTAAACTTCAAATATGATCGAAAATTTAATTTTTTTCTGAAAAATTTGTAATATTGATTCATGATAGTACTTGATATATAAATATACATATATTTTGTAGAGTGTATTGTAAAAGAAAAATCCAGACTACAAGAAGCATATTTTCAGAAAGTTTGTCTTTCAGCTAGTAAGTAAAATGCTAAATTTGTTTGATGTACCTGTAAATACATTGGAGCAAAATTTGGGCTAATCTGATAATATGATGTGTTATTTCAAATAGTGATGAGAGAAGTTTTGTATGATTACACCTTTTGTTGACTTGTTTATTATGTTTAGATTAGATATTAATTGTGTTCATCTGATGTGTTGTTGTCTCCCACTTTTCGGAGAAAGCAGAGGACTATTAAAATGAGTGTCTGTCTGTTTGTCACACATTTTTGGTGTTCAATAGATGAATGCTTTGATGGAGTTTTAACTTTTAAGAGGACACTGTAACTTGGTTCTAATTAAGAAGAAGTAAACAATGTCATTGATCGATGCTTTGAGACAAGATAACTTTGCTTCTAACTGATGAAACTTAGAGATTAGTTTCACTAGCAGGTACTTCAAGTTCGATCGCTTAGACTAAGCAGACATAATCACAATGATTGCTCAAAAAGATAAAAGGTGACATCAGCCTCACTGTTTGCTTCTTTTATTTAGTGATGAACTAACTCTGTGATATTAAAGCAGAACGTAATCACATAAGTCAACATTGAAGAACCAACAAAAGGTATACATGTAGGACTGGGTTTTACTTTATTTAATACTGCAAATGAAGGGAATGGGTGATTTTTCTAGATATTTTTAATTTATCCCTATAGATTCCTTTGATTGTTTTAGGTAATAATGAGGCATGTGCTGGAAGAAATCCAATTACAGATAGTTCATGTATTGAAAGTGTTTTAAAAAGTAAGTCAATAACATTATAATCATCTTTTGTTTTGTTATACATATTAGACTGAGAGAAAAATGAAGTTTAATGTCCACTCGAAACGAACTAAGTCATTCAGGGACTGATTTTATTTCAATAATTTACTTGTGCTTAGGTTTTCTTTAGCCGGCAGAGGTGAAACCAGGGCACCCAGAAGAAACCCATGAGGTTAGGCAGGTTACCATACTCTTTAACATTAACAAGCTTGGGATAAAAATTCAATTAGAAATCTTATGATCTAAAGCGCATGTGTTAGATTAGATCACTCGACCACTTATAATAATTATCAGAAATCTAGACTATTTTATCTCACATTTCTGCAGGCAATCGTTTTAAATGAAAACTAACTATTTGTTCACAAAATATATTAAAATCAGAACTTGTTTACCTGAGCAAGTAGCTATTCTTAAACCATCTTATTGTTACAATTAATAATTATTAAAGGAGCTAAATCGCTAATATTCGGGATCTAGAAATTGACAGAAGTAGGTCGCAACGCATATAATACTGCAATATGAATGTACATAAACGGATTTACATTCAATGGTTTCCGTTTTATGTTCCGTGAAATAAGCCAGCAGTGTCAGTCAAATGCAAATTTCTAGCATCTGGTTATTCCTGTCTACATACGCAGTTTGATTTGGTGCAATGTGACTAGCCTCATTCCCCGGGTCTCTTGTTAGAACTGGGCTGAAACGCAATTTGTGTTTTCAAAGTTGAAGATTTTGGATGATATTGAGTTAGAGACTTAGCTACTTTAAGATGAAGTTATCATAAATAAACAAGAATTTTAATTTTTTGGACAATTCTTTTTTTTAATGCACAGAACATTTACAAAAGAGTTTAATAGAACATGGCAGCTATTTTCAGGTAAGATTTGGTTATATGTTAAGGAATTTCATATTATTTAGGTAGTAGGATATAACTTGACACAATTTTAATTTGTTCGCTTGGATGATTTGTTCTTGTTGTTAAACAGGATTTTGTAATTAATTCTGTGGTAGGCCTAATGTTTCACCTAAAATGGGATCTTTGTAATTCTGTGGTAATGTTTCACCTAATATTTTGTTACTGGTGATATTTATATCTAAACTTTTAAACCATTATTCCTTGTGAACTCTATCCTGGGCACTAAAACTTATATTTATAGTATAAATACTGCATATAGATGTGACATTTAACTTAATTTCGTTATTTTTTGTCAGTCTTTAAAAACAGAGTTTGATGTGAAGAGGAAATTGTATGAAGCACAAATTCAAAAATCCAAAGATGAATTAATGTCTAAACATGCTTGTCAAGCAGGTGAGGTGAAATGTTTCAGTTTTTACATCAGCTGTAAGTAATTAACATACAGTGGTTCATTGTGTAATACAATGGTTCATTAACCAGGGGGCCCTGGGTTTGGTCCCATTTCAGATGGCCTGGTCTGGAGAGATGTCTAGTTGTTCAGATAGGACGAAAACAAGATGACCACCAAGGATGTATGTGCTTAAATTATAATTAAATTACACTTGTTTTAGTTGATTCTTTTAATCTCTTGATCTTGTTGTGTTCATAAGATTAAAATTAAATCACACTTGTTTTGGTTTATGGTTGTTGTTTTTTTTATCACTTGATCTTTATGTTGTAGGGAGCCGCAGTGGCTCAGTGAGTAAAATGTTCGTCAACTCTTGACCAAAAAAATTCATCATGATTTCCGAAACTGTACCACCTTATCCGTCATTCAGATGGGACGAAAAACTGAGGTCCTATGTATATATTGAGCCCTTGACAATAGGGATTTGATATATATAAGTGGGCTGTAGTACTGCTGTCCAGTAAGATTCCTACATAGCCCACACAGTATGGTGTATGTCCGTTTTTATTAGCCCAGTCGGAGCAGGACAGTAGGTTGTTAAACCCTATTTCATTTCTATGTTGTAGACTTGAAGGAAAAAATTGCCAATTTAGAGAGAAATGTTGTGGAGTTACAAAAAGAATTTGAAAATTGTCAAAAATTAGTTGCAGAAGCATATGATAGGTTGGTGACATTTATATTTACTTTCAAATCCACTTTGTATCAAATTGAGCAACACAAGTTAAAATTAGTCAGATTTACCGGCCATTTTATTACCCAGATAGCATATTAAAAGTACACATATATTATTGATTACAGGTATTTAACAGAACATATTCCTAATCTACATATATTACCTATATCTGTATCTGTATATATAATAGATAAAGATTTACGCTTACCTGATGTTATATTAAAACCTGATACAAGGTAAGAATTGGTACTTTATGTAATCACCATATTCCTGAAGCAATGGCGCGAGAAATCCCTCTCTTACCATTGCTGGATAGAAGTCATATTCTTGAAATTGGGCTGGGCGTGTCTCTTTTTAACGTCCAATCAAATCCCTCCTCTCTTCTCACATTCGGCATAATTTTCAAAATGGCCGACGAAGAAAACATGTTGGCACTGGATAATCGAGCATAATAAATTTCGCGGGTTATGACGTAAACAAGTCGCGACTGTCACTAGATACATTGTGGTAACATATTTTGAGGTCTGGTTAACCCCGATATTGTTTGTTACAATGTAGGTCATTCGTTGGTAATGGCACTACTGACCAATAATAATTTAGCACAACAATGTTCACTCAAGATAGCAGTGTGAAGTGGATTGGTTCTAATCAAACGAAACACTGCGCAGGAGTATGTGTAATCACCAGCCCCGTATAAACACATCCCCAAAAATATATTTAAGGAGTTTAAATAAGATTTGTTAGAAATTTATTACAATCTGATAAAATACATATATATGTTTCGGTTCGTTTTTTTATACTTTTTGATGGCCTACACTACATGAAGATCTGACAAGATATAGTGGGAGTTCACGTCAGAGGTCATATGAGTGCCTTTTGACCTATGCCGTCAGACAATGATTAATCAATAAGCGTTGAAGTTTATAGTGGTTTACCCAAAGTTCCATCCACCAAAAGGCCAAGAACTCGCTGTAACAGACCGTTTCATTGGTTAATCCCTCACATCATCCAGGACATGTCAATGATAACCACTCTTCCAGATCCTAGTGTAGTAAAGACAATTTTGAACTATAAAAAGTAAACAAAATAGGATCTGGATTTTAATCAGATTGAAATTTATTACCAGACGAAATTAGAATAAACTTGGAATCTTAAGATCTAATATTCCTGTAAGGGAGGTTATAGATTTAATATATTGAAATTTTAGATTAAATGAAGTTCAAGGTGTAATTAAGAAAATCTTATTAGAACGTCACCATGATGAGATTACAGAGTGGACAGATGAACCTGTTTATATATTCAGGTTAGTTGACAGATGTTTTACATACCCAATAACCACAAACATCACTTGTTTTCTTTTTAAATTGCTTTTCACATACTTTTGAAATATAAAAATGACCTTTTTTAGACTACATATATCAACCAATCTATTTGAAATTGATATATTTGCCTAAATGAAGTTAAACTCCAGATGTCTCTTACAACAAGCAAATTGAATTTGATAAAATATTTATGATTAAATCATGGATTTTTTTTAACAAACTGTTAATATTCTTTTTAATTTTTTTTACAGTCCTCTAGCTAAAAGATCTTCAGGAAGTGTTGAGTATAAAAAAATTATAGAAGAGATGAAATGTGGTAAAGAAATAAGTGGCATATCTATAACAAGTTGGACAGATAGACCTGTATTAACATGTCAAATGGTCAGTTAAACATTATATAATCATTTATAAGATTACTGAATGTTCTATAGTTAAACACACCATTATAATATTATCATTTATAGAACTACTGAATATTCTATAGTTAAATATATCACAACATTATATTATCATTTATAAAATTACTGAATGTTCTATAGTTAAATACACCACAACATTATATTATCATTTATAGAATTTAACTGAATGTTCTATAGTTAAATACACCACAACATTATATTATCATTTATAAAATTACTGAATGTTCTATACACCACAACATTATATTACCATTTATAAAATTACTGAATGTTCTATAGTTAGAAGTAAAATGCTACAAGTAACAAATCATAATATTCTATAGTTAAATACACCACAACATTATATTATCATTTATAGAATTTAACTGAATGTTCTATAGTTAAATACACCACAACATTATATTATCATTTATAGAATTTAACTGAATGTTCTATAGTTAAATACACCACAACATTATATTATCATTTATAAAATTACTGAATGTTCTATACACCACAACATTATATTACCATTTATAAAATTACGAATGTTCTATAGTTAGAAGTAAAATGCTACAAGTAACAAATCATAATATTTTTGTGAAAATCATTTTCTTGATTTGTGCTATTAAACATCAGTATGGTAAAAAATTTGGTAGCAGTGTAAACTTCTTAAGAAAGTGGTATTGGGTAAGCACATCCGATCTGGTGCAAGATTCCATTAATCTAATCTTTTTTGGTAATGCCCACTGTATAGTGTATAATTGAAAGTAGTATCAATATTTTGGATAAATGTACATCAACACAGTTCCCCAAAACTTATTCCATTTATTTGGGTAGTTTTTAAATTTGAGAAAAACTTTCATAAGACCTCATCACCATATTTACCTGTTGTGTTCTATTTATTGTATTTAAAGCCTATAGTGTGAGTTACAAATTTGAGTAACTCTAATGTATTTAATGAAAATAATTATGTTTTTAGACTCAGCCAGGTATCTTGTCTTATCAAAGCATTCATATATGTAGAATTGTTTGTTCTAAATATTCCAACATTTTGTTATAGAAACCAGGTTCAGAGATAGTATTATATAATTGTATGAAACTAGACAGTGATAATCCTGTTTGCTATATTCACCAACATCAACCTGGTTCATCTACTGCAGTCGATTATTATAAATGTCAAGATTGTGGGTTTAATTGTAAGAATTTTGTATTATTTTATTGCACGGCTATTATCAAATTTGTCCATGATAGATTGTCAATAATAAAACCTCAACATGCCAGAATAACAGTATATATAGGATTTAAGACTAAAAACTTAAGCATTTTGGTCCATAAACTAATTAAATTATCAAATGGATTAATTCTAACGAACGTTAAGACCATCTAAAGTTTATATTGGGTTCTTTTGGAATCTGTTCCTTGCCAGGCCCTCTGACCTGCACTGCTGACAAATCTGGAGGAATTTTCTAGTCCAAAACCTGAATAAAAGCCAACACCTTATTCATGTAGTCATGATGAAATCTTGTTTCTTATAGAATTTTATAAAGTTTAGTGGAACTGTTCATTGTTTTTTTTTTTTAGATAAAGCCTACTGAATTTCAAATTTTTAAGATTGTTAATTTCAAATGATTTCCTTTCTGTTTACATCTTGACTGTTGTTGTATTTTAGCTAAAAAAAAGTATGCCTGATAAACCCCTGTATTTACATACCGCTGCATATATCCATATGAATGTATATTTTTTTTATTTTCAGGGATCTGTAAATCATGTATAAAGTTTTGTCATAAAGGTAGGAAAGATTTATTATTGCTTACATTATAGTATAGTATTATTTGTCCTGTCTTTTATATTGTATTAACACTTCCAACAAAATTATGTTCAAAGTACTTAATTATTGTGTCTAAAGCAAAACACTTTTTACAAGCATCCGTTTAGCTCCTCAAAACCTACGAGAAATTATTAACGTTTATCATTTGTAATCAATCATAAAATTTCTAATTGGTTGATTGGCATCAAATTGAAATCACAGCAAATAAAAAATCATTTACTATCAGTGGACAAAGGTCTCCAAATACTTCTTTAAGGTCTGTAAACTACCAGTTTATTTTGGGGAACATTGCCATTCTTTACAATTTTCTAATAATGCTCTTTGAATTTCCATTTTTATACGCCCACATTTTCATGTGAACGTATATTTTCGCCGCCCTGTCCGTCCGTCCACAATTTTTTATCTGATTTTAATGATACTTGACATGTAGGTTCATCACCCTAAAATCTCGGTTTCTTTCAATATTGGCATGTGTCACCTGTAACTTCATGGATTATGGCCCCTGATTGTACGAAAAATCACGTTTTTAGCTTGTGAACACTGTAGAGGTGACAAATTTGAACCAATTGTGATGAAACTTGAAATGCATGTTTATAAACCAAAGATCTTGGTTCCGTGCAATATTTGTGCACCTCGGATAAAAAATTCCTGAATTATGGCCCCTGATTATACAAAAAATCACCGTTTTTTAGCTTGTGGTCACTCTGGGGGTCACCATTATTATCCTATTTCAAAAAAAACATTTGATTTTATCACGGTTACACCATAATGAGGTTTGAACTTGAATTTCCTGAAAATCAAACCAAAACTGCCGAACAAAATGGCCACCGCTTGTACATGAATAGTGTAAAAATATGGTATATCAAGGCTATGGACCCTGTAGAGGTCACAATTTTGTTCCGATTTTGATAAAACTTGAAATGCATGTTTATAACCAAAAGATCTTGGTTCCTTTTGATATTTGCACATATCAAATTGTAACTTCATGAATTATGGCACTTGATTGTAGGAAAAATCACTTTCTTTTTAGCTTGTTTTTTTTACTGTGACTTTTTTACCTGTGACTTTTTTACCTGTGACTTTTTTTCCTAAATTCGTTCTCTATCCATCTCTCGAAAATGTGGGTGTATCCTGTCTGGCAGCCGCTGATTGAATTTGTAATTACTAATATAATGCCTTTTAATTTATTGTTTTCAGGACATTCTACATCCGTTCATGTATTACAAAATAAACCAACATGGTAAGTAGAATTGAGTTTGTTAGATAACACTATCCAAAACACAATATACATCTATCTATCTATCTTCTTGGTGTTTAACGTCTGCTTCCACATAAGTGATATTGCAGACAAGACGTAGGAGAGCCGAAGCTGATTCCTGTTTTTTAGAATATGATTTTGCGATCTTTCTATTTTGGCCTTAGGCCATGGATTGGGTTTAGTGTGAAGTTCTTCCCTTTATTTAATATACATATCGTTTGGTAGATGATCTCTTCTGCTTCTGGATTGGTAGATGTCACCGTTTGGGATTAGTGTTTAGGTGCCAGGCCCGTCTTATCGTGGCCTCCCCTTACTCCACTATCCCACTCTATGGTTTGGTATCTGTTTCCTTTGCGGAATATAGTGTTTAGGTGCCGAGTCCGTCTGACCGTAACTTCCCCTTACTCCATTATCCTGCTAGTTTGGTAGATGTCATCTTTGTGAGATTTGTGTTAAGGTGCCACATGTACTTTAATATATTATATACCCAACACATGATACACAATAAGCTTTACACTTCTAAAATACGTATACTTTCCAATATCTTTATACCTGAAATCTCTGTTCTATAATATACTTTACACCTGTAATATACATAGACTTCCCAATATACTTTATACCTCACATCTCAATACTATAATACACAGCATACTTTACACCTCTAATATACACATATACTTTACAGCTGTAATATACTCTTTAATATACTTTATACTTTACAACTGTAATATACATAGACTCTTTAATATACTATTTACATTACACATCTAATATACATAGACTACTACTACCTGCGTCTTGTTTCTCGAAAAATCTTTAATTTTGATTGGCTGAGCACTAAAATCAATCTAATATTATCCAATCAAATTACTAAAATTTGGATTTCATCTTACTAAAAAATATCGCGAAACAGGCCCCAGGTGCTTTAACATTTTTCCCGTCTTCATTAGCCCAGGTTAGGAGAAGAACAGTAGAATGTTAAACCCCATTTCATTTTGATATACATAGACTGTGTAATATACATTAAACCACACAGCTCTCTATGCTATAATACACCTCTAATATACATAGATTCTATGGACACATCTCTATACTACATAATACACAATAAACTTTATACACCTGTAATAAACATAGACTTCATACCACTAAGCTCTCTATACTATACTACAAAATATACTTTACTACACCTCTCATATACATAGACTGTGTAATATACTTTATAGTTTATACCATACTATAATATAATATACATATATGCTCTAATAAACCTTTGATTTTATATCATACCTTTACAACACAGTATATATATTTATATGACAGCTCTAATATACAAGTTCTTTAAACTATCTATAAACGAAAATGAAATAATTTAAATGTATCTTTTGAATGCATTACATTTATGGGTGTATATACTTATGTTTTTGTTCAGGGCCTGCTGTTATTGTCCGAAGAAGAAGAAATGTCTCATGGAATAAGGAATAAATTTTGATCAAGATCAAAACAGAATACAGAATTTCTGATTTAATTTCAACTTGATCTTACAAATTTTACCTACTCTTATCTTGGATCCAGTCGATCTAATACCAGTTCTTCAGAAATATTATGTCCTGCTTCATATAGACATTTAACTTATAATGTGGTGCACATTTTCCTGAAATTTAATTCCCTAAAAATTCTTAAAGGATTTAGTTATTTTGTTGCCAAACAAAATTGCATGATGAAAATGGGTAATGAGTAATTATACAATTGCAACCCAGATTCAATCTTACTTATATACAAATGAGTTGATCTCTTTAACTTGGATTAAGAATAAGTATAATGTGTTCATTTGCTTTGTGAGGTAGGTATTTGTCCACATTTAAATATTGAAACATAGTTGAAATTTATGTACCAACTCGTTATTTTAACCTTAATCAAAGAGGTTTCAGATCCTATGTAACTTGAAATTGAGACATATCATAGATGGTTAAGATGTATAAGAAAAACACTACAGTATCTTTCATTTTTCACATTTTAATTGTTGTTAAAACTGTTTTATCTGCATTGCTTAACAGCACTATAAATCTCCCATAAATACTATCAATAATATAATGACTTTTATTATATAATAATATTTGTTAGTAATGAGTTTCTTAATATTTACATTATGATTATTTGTTTGTTAATGTAAAAAAACCATCAAAATATTGTTAATAAAATAAAAAAAAAGAAAATCACTGTTGTCATTAATTTGTGGTTCCCCACCTTCTTTCCAGAAAGTTAAACCTTCCCATTGCAGGTCTTACTTTAGCTTCAAATGTTATACATGTACTAACTTTTACTAAGACAGAAAAAAGGCATTTTAAAGAGATTTTCAGTCTTTATTATTTATTTTTGAACTATTAAAGAAACAATGGTCAGCCCTTTATTTAAATCTTACATAACGCATCTTTAATGAGGTGTTGAACAATCTTATTTAAGAATGTAAAATAAGATTTGTACATCCATATTGTAACATGGTTGTATATTGTTGTTTCCAATATCTGTGCGTTGATCCTTGTAGATAGTCTTAAGGTAGTTCTTGAGGCAATCTGATTAAAATACAGATCTACATCTCGTTTTTTATACGCCCACATTGAAATGTGGTCGTATATTGTCGTCGCCCCCGTCCGTCCGTCGGTCCGGCGTCCACAATTGCTTGTGGACGCTCTAGAGGCTAAAGTTAATATCCGATTGACTTTAAATTTATACACAGTGTTTAAGGTCATGAGACGAAGAAGCCTATTGTTTTTCAGCGATTTCCGATAATAACTACCAGAGTTATGGCCCTTGATCACTTCAAAATATCTTGTGGACGCTCTAGAGGCCAAAGTTAATATCCGATTGGCTTTAAATTTATACACAGTGTTTAAGGTCATGAGACGAAGAAGCCTATTGATTTTTAGCGATTTCCGATAATTAGTGCCAGAGTTATGGTCCATGATCACTTCAGAAAAATCTTGTGGACGCTTTAAAGGGACAATCCCGATAAGAACAGAGTCTCAAAAATTAAAGTCCGAGAATTTATGAAATTTATGGACCAAAATATAGTGGCATGGTGTATTTACCTTGTCTCAAAATTTCAGCTCAAAATATTGAGTCGTTTGGACGTGAAAGTCAACACTGCTTATCCGGACACGTAACCCTTTTAAGATTTCGGGTCAATGTTTTCATTGGGTGACCTGATAATCGATTAATGTTTCTTGAGAGGTCTATACAGTGAATGACCCATGCCCTGTACTGTTAACAAAAGGTAAATTTCACCTACATATTATTTTTATAGAAAAAAGTCTGGTTTTATCCAGATACTGTATAATAAAACGTTCTCCATTTCCAGATGAAGACTGTCAGGTTTAAGTTATTTACAAGCGTATCACAAATATTGGGTTAGTAGGTGGGCCTTGGGTTATGGATTTTAAAGGATTTTAACACAAAATTAAGCAGTTTTATTCCCCAAAAAGTTATCGGGATTGGCACTTTAAAGGCCAAACTTATCATCTGATTGACTTCAGATTGATACACAGAGTTTAAGGTGTTGAAACGAACAAGTATATTGATTTTCAATGAATTTTGATAACTGAACAGCTAAATCCATGATTTTAAATGTTTCATGTATATATACTAATTCAATTGTTAGCGTGGGGTAAAACTTTATAAAAAGCAATCAAATTCTAATGATTTTCTGATAATTACATAATGAGTTGTTACTCTTAATCAGTTTTTAGAGTATTACAAATGTTTCATTACCGAAAAAAGTAAAAATATGCGACAACCCTTGTTGACTGCCCGGACGATTTAGCTGCTGTGGGCGTATGTTTCGTTGCCTGGCAACCTATCGTTTGTTTTTTTTAATATTTTCAATGGCCTACAGGAAATAGGACCTGTGTTTTAATCATATTGGTCTTTTGTACATGCGTATGGCTTAACGTCAGCTTGGGCGAGGGAAGATATTGTAGACTAATTTGAGACTACAGTTATATATCCTATTCACTTTAAATTTTACACATTGTTTATGTTCACCAGACACGAAAATTAGAATCCTTTTGATTTTCAACAGTTTCTTATAATTTCAGGTGCGGATCCAGGTGGGGGCGCACCCGCGCCTCTCTATTTTTTGAGATGGCAAGCAATTTTTGTCTACATATATTATCTTGGGAAAGGAAAGCAAAAATGATTTAGGTTGGAAATCCTAATTTACAGTACTAGTATGAAATTAGTCCTTGTGGGCATTTTTTCCACTCAAAAATCATGGGCCGGGCTTTGCACTCCCAAGTGGATGCAGCACGCCCCCTCTTTCTGAAAATCTTGGATCCGCCCCTGAATTTATAATTACTGTTTTCAGCCTTCATCAATATGACAAGTCTAGTGGTGGAAACTCGAGTAGCTAACATTACCACCCTATTAATTTTAAATTTCTGCACTAGCCTTGACAAGATCTACACGAAGACAGCAATCAATCACCCTAGAAGAGATATATGCAGATTTATATCGAAACTAAGGGTGAGAGAGCGGCTGCGAGACCACAAACACCAAGTCATCGTCTGTGAGTGCGGGGAAGAATGTACCACCAACCATGTCCTGGTAGACTGCGAGGTATACAAGGAGGAGAGAAGGGAACTAGTGAGAATAATGGAGAACAACAACATACCGTTCAACACTAAGAACCTACTCTTCCCTAGACCAGATCTGAAACTGCAAATCTTTGAACAAATCCACGCCCTAATGGACACAGTTGGACTAAGTAGAATAGTGAAGTAAGAGGGGGTCATGATTAGACGGGCCCGGCATCTAAACACTAAACTACATAGGGGATTTATACCAAACTGGCAGGATAGTGGAGTAAGGGAGGGTCACGATCAGACGGACTCGGCATCTAAACACTATTCCGCCAAAAAACAGACACTAAACAGAATAGGATAGTGGAGTAAGGGGAGGTCACGATAAGACGGGCCTGGCACCTAAACACAAATCCCACAGATGACATCTACCAAACTAAGCAGGATAGTGGAGTAAGGGGGAGTTTCGGTCAGACGTACTCGGCACCTAAACACTATTTCGTAAATAAAACTGATACCAAACCCATAGAGTGGGATAGTGGAGTAAGGGGAGGCCACGATAAGACGGGTCTGGCACCTAAACACTAACCCCAAACGATGACACCAACCAACCCAGAAGCAAACGAGATCATCTACCAAATGATATGTTTTTTAATAAATAAAGGGAAGAACTTCCCACTAAACCCAATCCATGGCTTAAAGCCAAATAGAAAGATTGCAAAATCATATTCTAAAAAACAGGAATCAGCTTCGGCTCTCCTAAGTCTTGTCTGCGATATCACTTATGTGGAAGCAGACGTTAAACACTAAGTAGTAGTAGTAGTACTAGCCTTGATTTTGTAAATTAATGTGAGCCATTACTCTTGATCAGATTTTGTCTGGTGAATGTTCATATTACCAGCGTTTGTGAACTGTTGGACAACTTAGCTGCTGGCAACTATTGGGTCATTGTGTGGCAACCTTTCTTTAACAAAATTCCAACATTATTTTATTTCATTAAATTACAGGTTTAGTGTAATTTAAATATAATTAATATTTATTAACAACTAGATATTTACTATTGCACATATATAAATAAATATAATGCATGATTTTCATTAGGGAAAAATAATTTATTAAAAAAAAGTTATATAATTTAACACAGGTAAATTCTGATAATTATTTATCAAAATTTAATTGAGGTATATTTTTATGTATCTGAGATAAATTAATAATTCACTATTATAATTATGGACAAAAATAATTTATTAAAATATAATTTTTAGATGTTATTCAATAAAGTGGAAAAATTTAATTTGAGGTATATTATTATGACATCCGAGGTAAATTAATAATACATGTACACTATTTTAATTTATTAAAAAATAAATTTTAGATGTTACTTGAGGTATATATATATATGAGGTAAATTAAAAATCCAATAAGGATATATTTGGTAAATAGCACATCACACTACCATCTCTAAAACAGACTGGCTGATATCTCTGCAAGTAAAATATAATTATCATTGATTTAAAAAATATATTTAAATTAAGTCAATAGGAACTAATTTTCAAATAATTCTTAACAAAATCAATCAATCACATGTAATCGGATGTGAAGACAAACTCAACGAAAATCGATAATGCGTCTGTTAATAATAATATTAAAAATGATATAAACTTTATTTAATGAGGCAACTTATTTAGTTTGCAAAAAACATAATCCTCCACCCCCACCCCCAGCTACAAAGACATATCTATACATGTAATATCAGGATAAATTCAGCATCATTTAAATATACACGAAAAATAATAAGTATGTCATGGTTTCTTCAGTTTAATCTTAAAATTGTCAACATTTTTACACATCTTTATGTCAAAAGGCAGATTGTTCAATAAAAGACATGCGGAATAATGAAAAGTAGGTTTCATGGATTCCGTTTTGCATTTTTGAAGGGAAAGAGATTTATAGGTCTGTGAAAGGAGCAAGATATCAGTTTTGGAAACAAGATATTTTTGAATAAAATAGGAGTTTCGATAAAGTAGAGTATTAAATGTAATAATGTTGAATGATAAGATATATTTATTATAAAGAATCATCTGTGTAAGGGTAAGCAAACAGAGTTTAGTAAATAAAGAGGTGAACGGAATTTTAATTGGTGCATCAAGAATAATTCTTGCTGCCCCCTTTTGTAATTTTAAAAGAATTCCCCAAAATAATAGAGCAATAATCAAATACTGGTATTATGAAAGAAAATTCTTGTTTCGTCAGGTAAAATGTTCTGTTGTCTTATTTGGGAAAAATACTTGGTTAATTTGAATTCCAAGTAATTTTGCGGTAGTAAACGTCTCAAGTTTTTCACCATGGAGTGATAAAGTTAGGTTTTTCTGATTTCTTTTGTATTTTGATTAAATCAGCACTGATTTTGTTTTCGAAGGATTGGTTACCATCCCATTGTTTTCACACCATTTAGGAACCAAATATGAGGTCAAATTGGATATTAATAGCGATGGGTAAAATGTCTTTGTGTGAACAATGCTGGGTACTGTCATCAGCAAACAAATCTATCTGACTTCATTCAATATTGAGTGGGAGATCATTTATAGAAATAAAGAATAGGAGAGGACCAAAGATCGACCCTTGTGGAACACCGCATTTGACTGTAGTGATTGAGGAGGTAATTGATCCTAAACAGACCTTTTGCTTTTGTAAGTCCAGACATGATTCAATCAAAATTTGTGACTTTTTATCAAATCGATAAAGATGTAGTTTTTCGATAATAAGCTTGTGATCAATGAGATCAAATGCTTTGCTAAAATCAAGATACACTATACCGCTCATCACCCTATTATACAAGTCACAATTCTATGGAATACAATTACTGCTTATTACTGATAATGACTAGAGAAGCCTAGTTGAAACGTCGACCAGTAATAAGCAGTAATTGTATTCGATAGAACTACATGTTCATTAAGCAACGTCCGTGAGTTTTACAACATAAGGCGACATCCAGCCTTCTATTGAAGATGATAGAACTGTGACATGTATACTCTAGTTCAATTACTAAATGCCATTGAAACAGTCCATTGCACCATTACCGATAGCATCAAGCCAATTATCTGTCGTTCGGATCAGTGTAGTAGGACATGAATGATTTGATCTAAAATTCAGATTGGTGCGCATAAAGAACGTTGAATGTTTCCAAATAGGAATGAATTTGAGTACTGAAGTGCCTTTCGAATATTTTTGAAATATTGGTGGGAATTGAGATTGACCTATTCGCCAATCTTTAGCCCCCTTCTTGTGTATTGGAATAATCTTAGCAAGTATAAGGGCACAGAGGAACATGTTTTGAGAAATGCAAAGATTAATGATACAAACTGTTACAAATTGTTTACACAGACAATTTTAACACTTTTGACACAATACCATCACACCCAATGACTTTGTTACTATTTTAACTCAATAAATATTTTAGGACCTATGTGGTAGTAATACTCAACTCATGAATTACAAAATTAAACTTACAGTGACATCTACCACATGATTTTTTGCATCTGATCAACATGTAACCTGGATTTCTATAACATTCTCCCCATCTCTGCCACATTGCACAAGAATAGTTTTCATCTCGACAGTTATAAGTACTACCACCGTTTCCAGCTGAAACAAAAGCCAATTCCATAGAGTGGAATAAAGATAGTTGTGTTTTGTTGAATAGTATTACATACGTCTGGTTCACGGGTTATTTCCTTCAAGTCCAGGTATTGAAGTTTACTGTTTTCATATTCCAGAGAATTTTTTCAAGATAAAACTGTTTCAGAAATTCACAGGTTTTGTAAATTAGTCTCAAAATTCTTCTTTAAAAAAGTCACTTTATTTTACGGTAATATAATTATCGTTATCAGATGGAATTGATGCTAGTTAGGTTTTATTGACGTTGACATTTATCTGTTATAAAATCAACCGGCGTATGCCATTTAGCCTTCAAAGCAAATACTCTTTTGAAATGAGTTATATTTATTATTCGTGTATTTGATTCTAATGGACATATAGACGGGATCAATACAGTCAGATAAATGTCCAAAAATTGCTTCTAGCATCATCCCTTGTCGAGAAACAGTCAATTCTTGCCAAGGCCACCTTTAAAGATTTAATTTCGCATTTTAATTTTCCATTAGAAAGTTAGCGGTAAGTCATACTCCGCGCAGTCTTTCGTTTGATTAGAGGTAATCCCACTACACACTGCTATTATGAGTGGATATTGTTGTTTTAAATTTTGATTGGTCAGTAGTCCGTCTACCAACCAATCACTAGCTGCCCTACAAAAGCTTTACATTTAAAACGAGCGCCAATATTGGACCAAATATGTTTACATAACGTTACGTCATGGCTCACGATTTTATTATGCATAATTAACCCGTGCATAGCAGAATACTACAGTAAAACTAATTGCGTGACAAACGAGGCTATCAAGTCGAATTAAATGTAAACAATACTGTTTGGAAACGAACATACTTTCACCGTTTTTAATACCTTAAATCACTGTCCAAAGTTTTAGGGAAGACCCAGATTAAACCAAAGACTGCCATATTGCTGTACTTAAGTGATAGCTTTCATTGAACGGAAAGAATAGACACACTCCCGCATAAGTTCAAGAAACAGACGCTATCTCAGCAATGGCCAGAGAGGGATTTCTCGGGCCATTGCTTCAGGAATATAGCGCCTAAGTAAGTAACCAATTTTGCCTGGACCACTTTTTTGACAGGTTGTAACACATGGTAACAAATGTATAAATGGAATTGATATTGCTGGATTTGTTTCAAGTGTAACGTGGCACCGGAAGTGACATAAGTTGAAGGGTAACGTGGCATCGATGAAACCCGTCATTACTGCAAATCAGTTCTAGTTCTTAAATTAAACTTACATTGGCATCGATTACAAGAATTTTTACAGCTTTTCAACATATAGCCTGGATTTCTGGCACATTCTCCTCTCTCCGCCCACATTTTACATTCAGTCCTATCATCTTCACAGTCATTGGTAGGCTTAGAAGCACTTTCATTTTCCTCCACTGTAAAGTAATTAGATTATTATTGTAATTTTTTTAGATACTGTGTAATTAATGGGGACAAAGGAACGTCGGTAAACGCCTACTCCCAGATTCACTTCGTATATAACACCATTAGATCTGCTTAAAATTCATAATTCCACGAGAACCACACACGAATCGTAATTAAGTTTTAAATGCATTTGATATTCACATATCCAAGAGCTACGTATGGATTATATTCTTTTTATGCTCTCTTCATTCAAAGTATCTTTTGCAGAGATTTCATGCCAATTTCTGGTAGAGCAACGTAAAGGGCCTAATATGCGGGTACATTATGCATGTATTTACAAAACTGTCAAGGATTAGGTATCTTCCTCTTATTTCATAACCAAAACAAGGTCGGCCCAATATCTACCAAATTCCTCTTCAAAAACCAAAAAATAAAATCACAAGAAACTCCAGGTAATTTCGTTGATCAGATGGAATTGATGACAATTGTTAGGTTTATGTGACGTTGACAAAAGTCATTCCTAATCTTTGACATTTGATTTTTGATATACGGTTTCCTCCAAAAATGAATTTAAATGGAGTTTAGCGTACTATGTTTAAGTGTGTGTGTGTGAGGGGGGGGGGGGGCTACTCTTATTTCGAGCTACAACTGTCGACGGTTCTTTTGGCATACACTGGACAAGTTACTAGACACAGCTTTCCAGCCTCGACAAGGGCGAGAAACGTGGGAATATTCCTTGTCTGAATTACTTTACAGTTAAAGTTCATTTACAAAGATCCGGCGGGGAATACGTTGAATATCAACAAAAAATTCGCCATTATGCCGAACAACTCATGCAGATGAGGCGAAGACAACATACTACATATAAAATCCGAGGGTTTAAAACTATTACTAATAAAAAGTTGCAAGGTGGCAATATAGACAGTATTTTCATATTCTTTTCCCAGGGGTTATACAGTAATTTAAAACATGTCTAAAAATCATACTGTTGTCTCCAAACAGGATTTGGTCGAAAATGATGTCTATAATGTATGCAAACAACTGCTACCGACAACCAAAATAATTTGTGACTAGTCTTTGAAGAATGGGTTCTCAATTAAATTGTTTCAATAGCATATGTTTAGTAACTGAACTGAAATATACAGTTCACACAATTACTTATATATGCATGTACCAAATTGTAAAGTTGTTAATTCTCAAATTAACCATGATAGACAATATTTTAAATTATAAGATGGGTTTGAATCACGGGCATTTAATCACAGGGATTAAAATGAAATATCTTACTATTGTTTGACTATATATATTACAGCATTAATATATATTCAAGATCTAGGAAGTTTTATTTTAAACCTCTCAAGTGCTTGTGGTTTGAATTAAGAGCAGGAGTCAAATGCCATTTCTCTCATATATGTTCAATAGGTTGAATTTCTTTCTTTAATATTTTATTTCATTAAAATACAATTACTTCTATTTGATTATAATATAATTTTAAATAGTCATCCGTTATTTTTTATTATTATTTACATGTATAAAATAAATTAATTAAAACATAATTCTCAGTTTATAAATTAATAATTTAGATTTTGATTGTATTAAGGATATAATATTATGACATCAAATCGCTGACTGCAAGCTCTGTAAGTAAAACATTTTAAAATTAAATCTTAGTCAGAAATCTTATTTAAATTAAGCCCGTTTAAAGCTTATTTTAGAGCTTGTAAAACGGACATAAAATATGAGATAATTGTATCCAAAGCTTATGTGAGCAGAACGAAGTGGTTCTTTATGAACTGTGTAAAAAATATGTATTTATAGTTTAAAGCGTCCCTTATACATATTTTTTAAATTCTAAAAATACATTTATTCGGGACAGGCTACCATTCAAATGATTACATAAGCGTACGGGCTCGATGACAGTTAGGGGGGCAGAACGCGAAATACCCGAAAAAATTTCGGCTTTATAAACAGCCCAAACAACCAATCAATCGTCGCTGGGTATGGGGGCCTCATCCTCACGGAGAACATTTTGAAAATTTAACCACCGCAAATGCGTTTTCTGCTATTCTAGCCCGCGTAAGCAACTCCAAAAGTAACCAATGGTTTTGTAACCCACTCTGAATTCCAACCATCCAATCAGCCTGTTGCAGCTACATACACAAAATGTTTTAATCTATAGTCAACTCAGTACAGATTCGTGGTATTCAATTAAAAGGAAAGTAAAATTAGTGTTTTATTAGGGATTGATGGCAGTTAGGGAAGCAAAACTAGAAATGCCCGAGAAAAAATGGGGTTGACAGACAGTGGCGCCTGTTTTCTTCGAGAGGCGAAGAAGCGGAGCTGACCTTGTAAGGACCCCCAAGAAAATTTTGGAATATTTGACGGCCGCTAACGCTTTTTACTGCTATTCCAGCCCGTAAAATTAATAAGTGTTTTATTAGATTTCGGGAACTTTATTTTGCCAAGTAGATGAAATAAAAATTTTTTTTCACTTAACCCGTCTGCCCGAAAAGTCAGCTTGCCTTGCCCCCCCTGGCTCGTACGCCTATGGATGATTATTTAATTTTTCAATGCTAAATCAACACTAAAATGTGTTCAAATTGATGGTTGTTAACATGCAACCCAGAAAAAATCTAAATAACAACGGATATGACCTAATCTCCCGTTCTTGGAATTAAAATGAGGCCTATCAAAGATTTTCACGAATTTATAGGTGATGATTTATGGCGGGGGAAAGCGGCAAAAACCTAATGCTATGTAGAAATGTCTAATTCAAAACACACATGTAACATAATGCCATACCAAATACCTAAAACGCCTAATGCAAAAAACAAAATACAAGAAACCTCTCATACAAAATACCTCATACGTCTATTGCAAAAGACAAAATACAAGAAACCTGTAATACAAAATACATATAACCTCTTATGCACAATTGATTTTACAATCTGAAACATCTACCATAAGCATTAGATGACATATCTCTCATGCATTACTTACGTTTCTCCACTGAATTATCTTTATTTAGGTCAATGTCAAGGTCACCGAACACAACTTGGCGACCTATTCGGCTAGCGAGCTATTCGACCAATCCAGCTGGCAACCTGTTCGTTGGCAACCTATTAAGACAACAGTCGCCCAAACTCATCTATTTCTAACAACCAATAAAATCCAACGTTACGTCTATCAAATGAAAGTAGAATAATATATTATTTTTATCAATTCCTTTAGCTCAGAATAGAGATGTAATTTCGCATTATCGTACAAAATTCTAGACATCCAACTAAATATATTCCGAAAGGTAATTAAATAGGCTTTCTAAGTATTATCAGTAAAAATTGGCACATTCATATTAAAGGGGTGCACTCTCTTCCTAAACATGACCAATTTTTTAAAAATTTTAAAGAGAAAAACTGTTAATATCCCGTGTCAAAATTCGGACCATCGTACAAAATTCTGATGATCCAACTAAATATATATTATTTTTATCAATTCCTTTAGCTCAGAATAGAGATGTAATTTCGCATTATCGTACAAAATTCTAGACATCCAACTAAATATATTCCGAAAGGTAATTAAATAGGCTTTCTAAGTATTATCAGTAAAAATTGGCACATTCATATTAAAGGGGTGCACTCTCTTCCTAAACATGACCAATTTTTTAAAAATGTTAAAGGGAAAAACTGTTAATATCCCGTGTCAAAATTTGGACCATCGTAAAAAATTCTCATGATCCAATTAAATATATTCTAAAAGGTAATTGAATAAGCTTTCCAAATATTATTAGTAAAAGTTGGCACAATCATATTAAAGGGGTGCGCTCTCAACCTGAACATAGCCAATTTTTCAATATTTTAAAGTGAAAGAACGGTAATATTTCGAGTCGAAATTCGGACCATCGTACAAAAGTCTTAGCAACCAGCTATATATATTCTGAAAGGTAATTGAATAAGCTTTCTAAATATTATTAGTAAAAGTTGGCACAGTCATATGAAAGGGGCGCGCTCTCAACCTGAACATAGCCAATTTTTCATCGTACAAAATTCTGACCATCCAGCTATATATATTCTGAAAGGTAATTGGATAAGCTTTCCTAATATTAATAGTAAAAGTTGGCAGAATCATATTAAAGGGGCGCGCTCTCAACCTGAACATGGCCAAGTTTTAGAATATTGAAAAATTGGCTATGTTCAGGTTGAGAGCGCGCTCCTTTAATATGATTGTGCCTACTTTTACTAATAATATTTAGAAAGCTTATTGAATTACCATTCAGAAAATATATAGCTGGATGCTCAGAATTTTGTACGATGGTCCGAATTTCGACTCGGAATATTACCGTTCTTTCATTTTAAAATATTGAAAAATTGGCTATGTTCAGGTTGAGAGCGCGCCCCTTTAATATGACTGTGCCAACTTTTACTAATAATATTTAGAAAGCTTTTTCAATTACCTTTCAGAATATATATAGCTGGTTGCTAAGAATTTTGTACGATGGTCTGAATTTCGACTCGAAATATTACCGTTCTTTCACTTTAAAATATTGAAAAATTGGCTATGTTCAGGTTGAGAGCGCACCCCTTTAATATGATTGTGCCAACTTTTACTAATAATATTTGGAAAGCTTATTCAATTACCTTTTAGAATATATTTAGTTGGATCATCAGAATTTTGTACGATGGTCCGAATTTTGACACGGGATATTAACAGTTTTTCTCTTTAAAATTTTTAAAAAATTGGTCATGTTTAGGAAGAGAGTGCACCCCTTTAATATGAATGTGCCAATTTTTACTGATAATACTTTGAAAGCCTATTTAATTACCTTTCGGAATATATTTAGTTGGATGTCTAGAATTTTGTACGATAATGCGAAATTACATCTCTATTCTGAGCTAAAGGAATTGATAAAAATAATATATTATTCTACTTTCATTTGATAGACGTAACGTTGGATTTTATTGGTTGTTAAAAATAGATGAGTTTGGGCGACTGTTGTCTTAATTCTGAATAGGTTGTCAACGAACAGGTTGCCAGCTGGATCGGTCGAATAGCTCGCTAGCCGAATAGGTCGCCAAGTTGTGTTCGGTGACCTTGACATTGACCTAAATAAAGATAATTCAGTGGAGAAACGTAAGTAATACATGAGAGATATGTCGTCTAATGCTTATGGTAGTTGTTTCAGATTGTAAAATCAATTGTGCATAAGAGGTTATATGTATTTTGTATTAGAGGTTTCTTGTATTTTGTCTTTTGCAATAGACGTATGAGGTATTTTGTTTTTTGCATTAGACGTTTTAGGTATTTGGTATGGCATTATGTTACATGTGTGTTTTGAATTAGACATTTCTACATAGCATTAGGTTTTTGCCGCTTTCCCCCGCCATAATGATTAGCTTTGGAGATAAGAAGTAGTACAAATTGAAGTTTACCTGAAACTTGATATAATAATTTATCAAGTCAATAGTCAACATCCTGTCAAATTTTAATAAAGTATTAGTTATTAAATTGAACTTACATTGGCATCCATTACACGATTTTTTACAGCTTTTCATCATATAGTTTGGATTCCTGGCACATTCTCCACTCTCCGCCCATTTTGTACATTCAGTACTGTCATCTTCACAGTCATTAGTAGGCTTAGAAGCACTTTCATTTTCCTCCACTGTAAAGTAATTAAATTATTATTATTACCAACTGATTATAATTATGTCGGCTGTTGACGTTTAAGTATCCGACACGCCAAAACGCGTTTCGATTTTTCAATTATATAGGGAATTAAGGAATAAACTGGCGTCTTGGGGATTAAGAGTGAAGATAACTGAATCAATTTCGATCAGATTGGTGTGAACTTGCCGTAAAGTGAATTAAGTGACCGTGGGCTACACGTATCGAAAAGTTCTCACGTCCATCTTATGTGAACTTTAACTCAACAAATTGTATTTAATGTTCACAGTGCAATAAAACATCACCTAAAAAGACTCCATGACAATTTCCGCTAGAGCAACGTTAAAGGTCTAATTTTGAGGTACTATAATAGCCGTCCATTTTGCGTGCCAAGGCTGGTAAATTGTAGCACCAACAAGTGATCGACAAAAGACGATATTACACCTATGCATATTCTACACATCATATCGAAAATTCAAACGGGGGATAAGTAAAGCTGACAAAAAGGCGCTTGTTGATGATTAATTAGGTTGTTTTTGTCAAAATTTCGATTCTCCATAAACTTTTAATCTTTTTATGAAATTTTAATTATGAACATAATGTGTAGCACATACGTATAGCATATCTTTCCATTTGCAATACTTTATACCCTTTTGGTACAAGAACGCTGTTGTCGGTAATTAATAAAGTACCTAAGCTATATCTTCAAACACTGATAACTTTTGAACTAATATATCATAGCAAGAACTGTCGGCTCTTTATCCATTTCTTACATGATTCATATTCAAGACCGTTTTTCCGAATTCGTCCAAATTTCAAAAGCTAAATACCCCTTCCCAATAGTATTTTGGTATGGCAGTTGTTTTTGTGTCGGGGCAGTATTCGGATAAAAGACGTCTGTCACAATTTTCCCGCGAAAACACCGCCATTTGTTTTAACAGTTAAAGTATGTGTTTATTCGTGTGGGATATGGATGTCTAAAAACCGAACCAAACCATGACACCGAAGATTGTACTGCAGCTATAATTAATTAATATACTGATGACAAATTCGGAACTCACCCTTGCAGACTCCACATGACAAGGGACAAGTTTTTTTCATATAATTTGGATTTCCCTCGCACTGACCATTTTTCTTCCATTCTGGACAATTTTCATTACCATCCTTACATTCTCTTTTCTTTTCTCCTAAAATCCCCAATATGAAAAAATCATAGTACGTTACACAATAAAAGAATACTTATATGACGTTCGGGAGCTAAAATCTTGTGACAAACTATACTGAGCGCCATCGAAAACGCACCATTTAGTTTTTCGTATAATAAATGATCCTGTAAACATATCTTATTTATTTTGCTTCTTATTGTGAACAATATTCAAGTGGGAACACATCAATAACAACACATCTGTACACTTATGGATGTTTAATCAACGGTACAAAGTCAGAGGGGTCAAAACCAAAAGTACGACACAGATGTCAGTAGCGCGTGTGTCCTCCATGGGTTCTTACGCACGCTGTGCAGCGACGTCGCATGGAATTAACCAATGTTTGAAAGAAGGCCTGGGGCAGGTTGTTCCATTCTTGGACAAGAACAGCTTCTAAAGCAGCAATGATGTGCATCTGTGGTCTCCGATACAGACGGCGTCCAATCTCATCCCAGACATGTTCTATTGGTCCAAGACATTGATGTTATTAGCAGCCAGGTAGTCCATACTGACACGGGTAGTATGCGAACGATGCGGACGTGCGTTATCCTGTTGGAAGTGCTGAAATTGTGGGTGCGCTCGAAACATCGGAGCAACAATTGGTTGCAAGACAGCATTAACGCGACTCCTGCAAATGTGTAGGGGGTCCGGTGATGAAATGTGAAGCCACCCCACACCATTACACTTCCCCACCCCCATCGATCCGTTTCGAAGACGCAGCAGTCTGCAAGACGTTCTCCATGCCTGGTGTCCTTGAGCCCATATCAAACGCCGCTGACGGTGATGATCCCCGAGGATACCTCCAACATAAGGTCGTCGTGCACGATGTCTTTCTTCTCTTACACGACGTCTTATGGTGTTGGCACTTACTGGTGCATGTCTTCCGACGACTGCTGCACCTGTTCCGAGTCGCTGGGCAGAATCTGTCACGCAGATGAGTGACCCGGATGTAGCGGCCTTGAGCCAGGGTAGCAACGCGTTGTGGACCAGGACGTTGACGGTCACGTGTTGATCCAGTAACTCGAACACGTTCCACCAACCTTACAATAGTGGACTGATGACAATTTTATTGAAGTGTCTGGCAATAGCACGTGTAGACATGCCAGACCTGGACATTCACATGGCTTCATTCCGATGATTTTCAGTAAGTCTCGGCATCTCTAGCTCGATTCCCGCACACGTTCAACAACAAATAACGACAGATTGACGTTTCACAATTCATGTACTGCACATTAAGTTGAAAACAGGCTTTTAACTCTTAACTGACCCACGGCGACTTTTGTCGACACCTATGACGTTACCGTTAAGTACCCACGGCGACTTTTGTCGACAAAACCAGTTAACCGAATGCAACGTTCCAAGCGCAATGAGAGTTACTCCCCTTATAAACAGGCGGCCTTTTATCATTTGTTTACTTCCTGTTTGACATTTTGACAGTTAAAAATCTTACTGTTTCTTCTTGAAAAATTATAATAAAACGGTAATATGTGTCTGCGTAGGCCTATACGACAACGCTCTCCATACGACGACAGGTTACAATACCTTTTGAATGACAGTGATTCAGATTTTATCGGTGGTGTAGATATTTATAGTTTTGCATTAGAACGCGATAGACGAAGAAGCTAGGCTAATCCACAAAAATTTTAAATATCGGTACTTTTAAATGTTTTTTAGTTCACACAAGCCGAACAAATAAATAGAAATAACCATTATATCTATGTAGGCCTAGAAGTCTACATACATGAATTGTGCATGAAATGTCTAAATTATTTTTTTATTTTTTTTTTGTATAAAATTCACATTATTAGAATATTTCATCCATTTACATAAACATGAAGGCTCAGAAGGGGTCTATTTTCAGTTGTTATATGATTTTAAAACGCATACCTATATTTTAACACTATTGGCCATTATGACGTGGGTTTTTATGACGCTATGACGTCAAACCTCTGGGTCATTTAAGAGTTAAAGGGCTCACAGACAATGCTGCACGTGAATATTGGGTTTTTCATGTGCATCTCGTACAATTTTTTTTTTGTGCACACGGGCCGATATTTTTTGCGTTTGGGAGCATTGTGTTAAACCATAGTTCATAGTATTGCATAATATTATAGATACAAAACCATCTAGTAATAAAATATTTTGGAAAGAAAGTGAAGCGTTCATGGCGCTCAGTATAATAGCTATTAATTTTAAATATTGTGGGTTTTCATTTTTATCTCTTTTTTTTTAATCCTTATCAAAGTTCGTGTTCAAGCCTGGTTGGTACAGAAAAGTAGGCCCGTATATAAACTCCATTTAATTATCATATTTTTGTATAAATTACTCACCAACACACAATTTATTTTCACACGGTAAACCTTTACAGTCGGGATGTGAGCAGGCTGAACCCATTTCAAATACCTTTTCTCCACCATTATTTCCCCTGTAAAATATAATAAATGTGTTTTAATACCTAATAGATGTCAGAATAACTAAACAAAACCTACATTGAATCCATTTATATGACATAGAAATAAATGAATACATACCATGGCGTGTAAAGACAAACGATCCACCAAGCACCGGCAGCAGCATTGGCTAAATTAGAACATGTTCTATAAGAACAACCCAATTTAGTAGAGTCATGCCAAGCTAACTGAAAAATAGAAGAAAACGATGAACCCTGCGATACACCCCATTCAAGTCAAAATAGAGCAGACTTTATTAAATGTGAAGTAATAGACTTTAAAATTTAAACCTTCAAATCCCGAGTGCTATATTCCACGTGTCTTCGGATCCACCCAAAATAACATTTAGTTTCACCAAACAACATATTATATTAAGGACTGACAATGGCAATATTTTATTAGTTCTTACCTGTGTGTAATGACAACTGCCATACCTAGAGCACTGTCCTGATCCATAAGAATGTAATTTTTTTTCATTATACCAGTCTGTAAATGCTATATCAATGAGCTCTTTCACAGGCAGAGGTTCGGCTGGGTTATTCCATGCTAAGTTTTCTCCCCGTCCTTTATGTTTATATACACAACGATTATTCCATTCTTCGGCCGCCTTTTGCAATTCATCGTCCCATCGCTTTATATAACCAAAAATAAATACGTATATATAAATGCCAAAACACTTTGTACAAATGAAGCTATGTTGAGAATATAAATTTAATTTGTGTCGGAAAGAAATAGAAATGTCTGTGTCGTAATTTACAGATATATATACCGAACGACACGTTTAGGTTTTAAATCGTTAATTAGATTGATTTCGTTGATTTCCTCCAAACAGTATGCTTTCTATGAACCTTAGTTATGAAAATATTAACTTACCAGCTTGAACATATTAGAAGCGCCCAGATTTGCTCTGTGTTCATTATGTAGTTTCAAAAGTTGTGCTTTGGCTTCATCGGTCATTTCACCATGTACCATATCAATCACAAAAGTTAAAACTAAAACACCAAACAACATCTTGCTATTTATTTGTCTGAAATGAACGAAACAAAAAATCTCTCTAAAAATTATTTTTATAAGTACACTGGTGACAGCTGAGCCACAGTTCCATTAACGGCGATATTTTTGAACAATTATTCGGTTTTATACTATTGTTATAAACACGCCACATTATGGATTAAAGACATCACCTTTATGTACTGTAAAATATGTAAGAATGCGTACAGTCTTGAGCCGCATACAATCATCACTCTTGAAATATCGCATTCATTATTTTACTGTTCAAAATATATTTGACCAGGCTGTCAGTCAATTAGACGTTTAAATTTGACCATGCTAACAGCCAATTAGACCTTTAAATATTTACTTTCAATTTTTATATTTTCCATTGGCGGTATTTCGGTATATACAATATACGATATGATAATAACTTAATAAATACATTTATACTTACAATATTGTCTTCCAACAGCTTGTATTATAAATACTATGTTGAGGTATATTATTACAACTTCCAGATATCTACTATATATAGGGAGAGAATTATTGGTGACTAATGTATCAGTCAAATACCAAAATTAAATACTATCTAGTACCTACGTCAATTAACAAATTACTTTTATTAGATTAATACAAACTTTAAGTTTAGTCGATGCATGGGAAATTTGTAGAAATTTATTTCATAGACTGTGACTCAGGGGTCGGTTGGACCAAAAATATACCTAACGACCGGAACCTGCACTTCTAAAATATTGTGAGTATGACGGTAACGATGTTTTTGATATTTGGTACCATTTTCAAAACAGGCTAGGATTATTAATATTTAGAATGCGAAAATATTTTTTGACTAGTTGACTCGGCGAAAAGGGGTCCTTCTTAATGAATATTTTGGGTTTTTTTCCGTTTAGTCAGTCTACTATTATTTGTTAACACATGTGGATAAAAGGAAGAACTTACACCCTCGCTTGCCCTCACCGTCCCCTCCCTCCCTTTCTAACTTTCATGTTTATTAAGATCTTTGTGCGTGTGTCTGATTTATGTATCAACGTGTATCAGAAGAATTAATCCGACCGTAATATGTATAAATTTTCTGCGATTTGCAATATGGTAGGATTTGTAAATGAACCTATTTGGTGCCCATCTATTTGAATTTACTATTTTGGATAATTTTTCAAATAAAATTCAACTCAAGTGAAGTTTTAATATATAGTCCTATCTTTAAATGAAAGTACACCTATAAGTATTGATAGAGGAGTTAAATATTACAAGTATATTAAACGACCTAGGAATAACGAATAGAAATGAAAAGTATTTATTAGCCATCTATAAACCCACCTTCCCCGGTCCACCCCCTCTCCTTTATTCATCCTGATTTTTCTCGGGATCCTGGTCTTTTCGCAAGTGACTCAGTTGTGCTGTCTTTTGAACGAGGGACCTGATACGTATTTTCACTGTCGTGTCAATGATAATTGTTGTCAACGTAATTGGTGCCTAATTGATTAACCCAAAATTACATATTTGTATTGATGATAAATTATTGTAAATGTTATAATTCTTAAAACCTTTGGTCTAACATGCAAGTTATGGAGTATTTATGTAAATGACCAACAATTAATACCTATCGGTGTCAAAAGTAACAGCAACATTATTCAATAAGGCAAATATCACATACTTGTTTAGTTATTTGACAGGGCCGCACTTTTAGCCTCGATATATTATTTTATTAGTCATGGTTGCTTAGGTATAAATTATTAAATTCCTATGGGGTTTACTAACCTGCACTGTGAACTAATAAGATCGCGTTGACTTTTTCAATAACCTGTTCAATGTTTCCCCATTTACTGCAGGGGAAGTCGATTGTAATATTTACAGGAATGTACTTTTTTCCCAAACCACTGCATAAGAATTTACAGAAAAATACCCAGTGTTGATGTTCATGTTGCTAGGACGCCTTTTGATTTTTAATGATTTCAGATAATACAGATGAATTCGTAATCATATATGTTTTGTATAAAATGTCAGTATTGGACAGGATATAACTGATAAGTACTTCATAAAAAAAATGAATAATTTGAAAATTTCATTCAAATTACTGTATTGCAATAATTTCAACCACGGTACTGGATGTTCGAAGCTAAGTCTCGCCCTTCCATTTTTAGCTTAAATCAAAATACGGCTGAACAGTTCCAATTTACAATCTATTTAATATCGGAGAAATCCGGTGCCATCGAGAGTTGATTCTGGCCTAGATATATTAATTAATGTCTTATTAATAATTTAGTAAACATTTCAGGCCTAAAGAAAGACTTGCAATACGCAGATTTAGCACTTGCATAATGCAAATTTAATATCCTCTGTGATCTTGGAGGAATAAATAGTATTATTCACAATACGAACATTGCACTAAAAAACTTCCAAATTTAACATCATTGTTAGAAGGTGTTTTTGTAACTTTATAATAAATCAACAAAAACAGTATATTATAGGTTTAACAACGTCGTTACCTATAATGACGGCGTAAAAAATGTGACAGGTTAACAACTTACTAGTCAGTTGACCTTGAAGTAGTTAATTTAAAAAACATTAATTATTGAAAGATTATCACACCATTATAATAATTACTTCATCAGTTCTTAGTGTCTGGTAAATGCTTCCATTTCCCATGTGGACTTGCAAAAATTAATAGACTCTGGAACTTTCACAAACATATTCCATATTTTGCGTTAAAGGCTTGGGCAGTGGCGCCGCCAAACAGAGCCCCCCCCCCCTCAATAATTTTTGAAAATAAAAAAGGTATTTGTGATACCTTTCGGTAATCAATACCTTCTACGGTGATTAAATTACACATCCCCACTCAGTCATAGACTTGCATGTTGTAGAGTCTGAGTGATTTCTTACCAAGCCCATCCTGCTGTAAACCTTATAAACAATAACATACGGTCAACTTGAGAAGCGTTTTTTACGATCCTCAATTTTGGGGGTATTGGTTCAATACGGCGAGAATATGTATTCACTTGATACACTCACCTCGTTCGTTTGACAACCTCTCTTTTATCTGGTCACCACGATCAATGTCTGAAATGCTGCCAGGCGAAAATATACATTCACTTTGAGTCACTCACTCCGCCCGTTCTGGGGCGTAGCCGTGAAATATATATTGGGGGGGGGGGCGCAACGGTGTGTGTGTGTGGGGGGGGGGGGCGGTGTACCCCCATAAATTTTGTTTAAAGTCTCAGTCTTCTGTAAACATTGTTTTTGTTTGGCATATTTTACGGGGTTAAACTAAAACGTCACACCAATACAACGTTTATCATGTTTACAGACAGCGGCACCGGTCTTCCCCGAGAGGCGAAGAAGCGTGGCTTACCCCCATCTAAAAAATTTTGGAATATTTGACGGCTGGAAACACCTTTTCCTGCCATTTCAGCCCACGAACAAAGCAATTTCAAAGTGGTCTAATATTAGCTAATGAAGGTGGCTTGCTGACTCGAATTCCAATCAATCGTTTACACCCATGAAGACGGTACCGTTGGGAGAAAATTTTGAGAATTTAACTGCCACAAACGCGTTTTCCTGCTATTCCAGTCTGTAACCTGTGAATATAGCAACTTCAATTTGGTTCAATATAGCCTACCTGGCTGCCCAGAATTCCAAACAACCAATCAATTGTCGCGGGCTATGGGAGCCTCACCCTCCCGGAGAAAATTTTGAAAATTTAACCACCGCAAATGCGTTTTCTGCTATTCTAGCCTGTGTGAGCAACTCCAAAAGTGTCCAATGGTTTTGTAACCGAAATCCCACTCTGAATTCCAACCATCCAATCACACTGTTGCAGTTGCATTCACAAGTAATAATCGATGCCCGAAAAATGTCGCACAAAGTAGAGTGGCCCCAGACAAAATATTTTAATCAATAGTCAACTCTGTACAAATTCGTGGTATTCAATTAAAAGAAAAGTGAAATTAGTGTTTTATTAGGAAGTTAGGGCAGCAAAACTAGAAATGCCCGAAGCTGACCTTGTATGGACCCCCCCCCCCCACAAAGAAAATTTTGGAATATTTGATGGACGCAAACGCGTTTTACTGCTATTCCAGTCCTAAAATTAGTGTTTTATTTGATTTCGGGCACTTTATTTTGTCAAATCTTTTTGTTTTTTTTTTGTTGGGGGGGGGGGGGCGTCCAAGTATATTCAGACCCCCCAGGAAAACAATTGGGGGGTCCGACCCCCTGGACCCCCCCATGTGTGACGCCCATGCGCCCGTTTGACACTTTCCTCTCTTGTCGGATAAACTAGTGATTTGGCGACAGGCGGTATCTGTTAAGCTCTATTTATATGGTAGTTCCTTTTGGAACTGTCTTTGAGCGAACGATATTCGCTGACAGTTCCTATCCGGCCTTATTAAGCTGCAATCTGAAAATACTCCGCACACCTGTTCCAGACTGTTTTAGAACCCTATCTATTTGTCGCCACAATTCTTTATTTTACACTAAAAGGAACCCTTTCTCACTATATTTGACACAAATTTATAATAATTCAACTCCATTTTCAAGTAGAATTTAGCGATGAAATAAACATGCGGTTTGCGCATGTCCGGGTTTCGTAATGGCTCGACGTTAAAACGTATTTGGTGTATGTTTTTGATCGCAGAATTCTATTTGAAAATAGTGTTGAATCTTTATAAATGTTTGTCAGCTGTGGCAAGAAATGATTCCTATGGGTAGAATCAAGGTAAAAAATAGTAGGTAAGGATTCCAAAATAGCCTTAGAACAGAGGTGGGGAAGAATAGTATCTCGACGATCGGTATCTGACTGAATACTGTCTGACAGCATTTCGGGCAGTTTATTTCTCCAAATTTTCTGGCGGAGGTCGACCATACCCTCAGTAAGGACTCTTATCTAAACGATCAGTGCTTGAAATACTGCAGCCTGCTTTTGCAAAATGTTCTGCCCCCCCCCCCCCTCCCGCCCTTTACAATTGAAACTCGTGCCTTTCCCCCTTTACCTTGGACTTTGCCCCAGCTTTGCCCCTCCGACCACTGACGGCTAACGCCGCCACTGGGCTGGGGGCATTTCTCCGGAAGGAAAAGACTGAAACGCTCTAATGAAACAGGAAGTGTGCAGCTTTAAATGTCTTGCGCTCAGCGCACATCACAATTTCTGGCGTTCAGCACAGAACATGTCATGTTCACAAAAAGTGACACTAACAGTACAGATCTGAGCGCGTGTCCATTTACTCTACAAAGAACGCAAAAAAGGTTTTTTATTTACGTTCGGCTTGAATTGACAGATTATTTTTTTCCATTCATTAATTGATTGTTGCAAGTGGGGTATAAAATAAACTGGTGTGTGCTTATTTGAATAGCAGATATTGTGTATTCATTCGATACGGCAGATTTCTAAATGTTTTCCAAAAAAGACCGACTTGAAGTGAATAAAATGCTGGTCACTTCGCTTAGATGTTACATTTTAAAACTAATAAATTCTTAGAATAAAATACATGTTATAATTCAAACATAGATGACTCATGTATAGTATCTACCTTTTATATCAACCACAGTTATGTCAGTGAGGTACATGTCACCACAAGCATGACCATCTTTTCTGTGTAATTTGGTATTCATTTGGAGCGGCAGATATAAAAAACCCTGTAAGAAGGGTATTTTCATAAACAAGTGAAACCTATGTCAAGGTATGTAAATATAAATCACGAAAATAAAGCCTTGGAAGTAAATGTCTTTGTAAAATATTGTTGCTTCTTGTTAATTCATTAAAAAGTGAAACATTAATGTTTTAGTCATTCAAGGCAATATAAATAACTCAAAATACTGGTAGTTTTTATAGCCTTACAGTACACCATTTTAAAATTTACAAAGATTGGTGATGAAACCTAAAACCTACTTTAATACAAAAAAAAATTAAATAAATAATAAATAAACCTATACTAACTACTCAACATAACAGGAAAATAGTTAATTCAGTTGTATCAATTTCGAAAAAAAGTGATGCTGATAAAATGATGTATTTATGTTCGAAATTATTCATGATACTCTGTCTGAACTCACCATCCAAATTTCAGGAAGATGAAACAACATGTGACTGTGGACCTCCTCACAGCATTGCTGACAATAATACGTTAATGGGCCACAAGAAATACACTTCACGATGTTAACTGTGTCGGTGGAACACCTGCAGCAGGCCAGAGTTGCTGGCGAAAATTCCTCTAACCTTGCCTGCGTTATATCATTTCTGATATTGGTCCTGCTTCATATAGCTTTTGCTTCTTCTGTTTGTAGCAACTGTCGACATTACTACCTGTAACGATAATAATAACAATTAAAAATGGATACCATCAAGCAAATATAATCGGAACTAGGTCTTAAATGAAGACTATGATAAATGGAAGCTCAAATCATAATTCATTGTTGCAATAATAATTGAGAATATTCGACAAACAATGGCATGCCATGTGTATCTTATGATATTACAGAAAAAACAAGGCCTTTTTTATACGCCCAAATGGAAATGTGGTCGTATATTGCCGTCCGTCCGTCCGTCCGTCTAGACTTATACACAGTGTTTTAGGTCATGAGACGCAGAAGCCTATTGATTTTCAGCGATATTCGATAACTACTGCAAGAGTTATGACCCTTGAATACTTTGAAAAATCTTGTGAACGCTCTAGCAGCTAAAGTTAATATCCGATTGACTTTAAATTTATACACAGTTTTTAAGGTCATGGGACGAAGAAGCCTGTTGAGTTTCAGCGATATCTGATAATTACTGCCAGAGTTATGTCCCTTGATCACTTAAAAAAATCTTGTGAACGCTCTCGAAGCCAAAGTTAATCAGATTTTAGTATAGATTTTTCATTTGTGAAAAAAGTAAAAATATGCCACAACTCTTGTTGACTGCTCCGACTATTTAGCTGCTGTGGGCGTATGTTACGTTGCCTGGTAACCTATCTTTACATTAGGAAATTAAATACCATTTTTAAAAAATGCATTGAATGGCCCATTAACTTGAGCCTATCTTATAGACTCGTTCGAGTATACAAACCTATTATTTTATTAAGCCTATTATAGGATAGTAATTTTATTAGTAGCTAGACTAGGCCTAGCTATTAAGCTAAATTAAAGTCGCCGTGGATTATGCTTAGAGTTAGCCTCGTTTTCTAAAGGTGCTTGACTGCTTGTATCGGTGAGATGTGTGCAAAGGATACAATCAATGGGCTAATCCATGCATGAAAATTCGGTAAAACCTAGATTTATACTAATAAGTAATAGATCTACCTTTATCATGACTTTTAGATTAGAAGAAGTCAAACTCAGATCCCCCTCCTGGAAAACCGGAGCGATGATTTGAGTCTGACCATTTACTGAATTTTGTCGTCTAAGTAGCTGGTACTTAACCGTCCTACTGGTTACATGCAATCTGTTAATTTTCTTGGGAGTCTTAAACCTTAGACGATTCATTTTTTAAAATGATAGATCTATTTAAAAAGTTCAGAAATTACCCGCCAAAATAAAATATATAGTCCAGGCCAACAAGTCATCTTTTCAGGAACCTCTGACAACGCTAGTAACAAACGTCAAACCTCCATTAAGTGCCATTAAGGCCATGCTGCATTTGTTTTTCATAACCTGTCAATGTCAAATCCACTTGTAATTTTTTTACTTCTGATTAGAGCCAATTGGGTTTGATTTAATTTATATGGATTTTTATTTTATAATCGGAAAGGTATTTTTCATAAGCGGGTTTGGAAGGCACAGATGGTGTAGCTTGACAACCGAGACTGGATGTACTTGATTACCAATATTCGATCATGCTAATGTTGCCCTGTTTGTAAATCTGTTATTATTATAAGCTTGATTAAAATTACCACATTGTCTTATACATGTATGTAAATATTATTTGTCATTTTATTAAATGCACATGTTTATATTGTATGCTGTCCTAAAAGGACGTTTCGATGCAATAAAATCTTATCTATCTTATCTTATCTGCTCTTTTGCACCCTCCTCGCCATCTATCACCTATAGCCCCCAAAGAATAGATATACGTAGCAAAATGGAATACACAGCAATATAATAAGCTATCTAGCCAAATTATAATAATGATAAAATCGGGCCATGGATAAAAATTAAAAAAAATAACCAAGCAATGAGGAAAATGAAGCTTATATGCCTATGTTAATATTTGACGCTATATTCAAAGACTGTTCCATTCTTGTGTAACATTTATACATGGGTTAGTGTGCATTTAAATTTGTCTCAATCATTGGCAAAATGTTGCCAGTAAAGGTAGGTCTGCCTTAGTGCCTACGCATAATTTTCAAAAAGGGGTGGACAGAATTCAGCCCACTTAAATCGATGTAATCCCCGCTGCAAACAAAACCATCTAAACGGCATTGTTTTAATTGATTAAAATAGTTATTAAATTTTGTAAAAAGAATTTGTTTTATCAAATTAAAGAAAGTGGGTGTGCCCCCTCCCAATGCCGGATTAACCATGGTTGGGGCCCTGGGCCCTGGAACATGTGGGGGCCCCTGATCACTGACCGAGAGTGCCAAAGGCGAGAAGCCTCGCATAAGGGGCCTGGGGGTTTTCTCCCTCCCCCCCCCCAAAAAAAAAATAATTTTGTCTCAGAAATTGGAGGCCAGAAACGTGATTTCCTGGCATTTCAGGCACTTGTGTTGGAGCCATTTAGAAGTACCTCCCCAGAAAAAAATAAAATTCTGCCACCAAATTAGCGCATTCTGGCGTTATTGCAGTGGACCAATCCATGCGAGTGCTATGAAATAATGACATTTCTAGAGGCGGAGACTGTAAGTGGGCAGAGCGACATCAAACCTAATTTTGAAGTCGCTCAGTGATAGATAACGGGGTTACTTGATTTGGAATCGTATTATACCCCCACGATGATTTGATGAATGGAGGCCGATAACGTTACGATCAAGCCGGACTCGATGTTTGACAAACAAATTGGTAATACGAGATTTAATCAAGAAATATGAATATTTCGTGTGATCATAGTGTGCATCTCATCAAATTCAGCTTATACCCTCAACAAATATCAACAACAACAACAACTACAGCTTATATAGAATCGTACGTCAATCTGAGGTAAAATTCGCGCTACTCGAAATGATGGGGACGTGTAATGTGTTCGAGTTATACGATAATTCGAGTTAGACGATGGTCGGTCCGATAGAAGATCTCACGACAATAAAAAAAACATGTGTTACACCCATCACCGGATTACACCGAATTCTCGGATGTCGATCGCAACACAACATGGATTGAGGGGGCCCAAGGGACTTCCGATGGAGGGCCCTCGAAGCAGCGGAGGGGCCCCGTCACTAGGTCACCGGCCGTTACTTGGAATCCTCGGTCCGACCATGCTCGCAACTGAGATTTTTGTGGGGGGCCCCCTAATGTGGTGGGCCCTGGGGCCTGTGCCCCATGGTGCCCCATGGTTAATCCGGCGTTGCCTCCTCCCCCACAGACCGCAACCTAATACACCAACCTAGGCCAGCTGTCGTCAATATGTAGACCCGCATTTGACCTTAAAACTGATAAATCTGATTGGCTAATGTGTATAAACACAAGGCTATGGTATTATTTTTCTACCCTACTCACAAACTGATCCCGCAGTGAATATTCGCTTGGCCGCTACAATCACTGATAAGCATGACATCGACGAGGCTTAATGAGTACGGCATATTAACTTTTTTAATCCGACAAATTAAATTCTCAAACATTTTTTTGAGGTAAAAGAAAAAAAATAAAGACGTTTGAAGTATTTGTAGTTAAAAAAATATTTCCTATTTAGTGTAGCCTAAATGGGTATTAAAATGAGTAAAATGCATCATTTTGCCCGAAACAGTTAGGTGTTAAGTAAACATTGCACGAGTCGTTGAGCCAATGACTACCGCGCGTGCAGTCAACGCACGTGTTCTGGACAGTCATCTGTTACAGAGATAATTCGTAAGTAATTCTCTGTGAAACAATCGACCAACCTCAACCATATATATTATTATATTATATTATACCCCCTGTTCAACCGGGTGGAACTGAATCATAGAGGTTTATTGAATAGGGTATACCTCAGTTGCATCGGGTGAAAAGACCCCCTTTACAATACAGTTTATTTTGCAGGAGTCGCTGTAAATAAAAATTCCACACATTGAATCTTCAGTTTTAAGCATCCAACTATGTTGCGAGGGACATCTGAACATCTGGGTTGTCATATTCCTGAAATTAGAAAAAAAACATAAGCCTGTAAATGAAAAAATGTTACACTACTGCATGATTCTGAACGGAATGTCATGAACAAATTACATGTCGCATTGGCCCTTTGGGTGTACAAACAGAGGTGATATCTGACATGAGGTACGGATAGCATTATAGTAAGTGATCCACATCCAGACATAAACCCCCACACTTATTATTCAAGTCAATTACTGTTTTTCTTTAATCTAACCTACGTTTCAACAATAATTAATACTCTTGTAAATTATGCGAAAATCATTGTTGAAACGTGTTAGATTTCACAATGAATCAAATCTTCTGGGCCCTGTTTCACGAAATTTTAACTTAAGATAAAATCCAATTTTAGTAGATACTTCAATTTTGATTGGCTAAGCACTAAAATCAATCTAATATTATCCAATCAAATTACTAAAATTGGAACTTATCTTAGTTAAAATTTCGTGAAATAGGCCCCAGATTTAGATGGAATCTGAAGTACGTGTTCAGGGGCGGATCCAGGAATTTTTGCAGGAGGGGTTTTGCCAGGTTTCTGTCACGGAAATCTGCCATCATCGCAGGCGCGGATCCAGGATTTTTTGCAGGGGGGGGGTCCAGGTTTGATAATTGCCACCGCCACCATTACCGGGGGGTTTGGGGGCCCTCCCGCAGAAAAATTTGGTAAATTAGATTCAATTTGGTGCATTCTGACGTATTTCCGGAAGGTATATATCGCATAAAAAAATTTCAAGTCTGAGCGGGGGGGGGGGGGGGGGGCGGACCCCCTGGACCCACCCCCCTCTGGATCCGCGCCTGCATCGTCTCTAAATTGAGCTTTTTAAACAGAGAAATCATTTTTATACTGATGTAGGATCACTTTGTGATGTAATTTCATTGATGCAAGGCATTATTTTTTTTGTGTAGCTGAGCAGGGAGGGGGGGTCCACCCCCCACCCCCCCCCCCCCCCTCTGGATCCGCCCCTGGTGTTAAAGTTCATAACTCTGCGCACCAGACCTTTCGTTCCAGAGAAATGCCCACCTTTTACGCAATGTGATATTATATCTGACATGGGGTATCCAGCATGTACGAAAGCTGATTGTCTGATTCTCACTGATTAGTCACGTGACAAATTAGATTCAATTTGGTGCATTCTGACGTATTTCCGGAAGGTAGGTATATATCGCATAAAAAAATGTCAAGCCTGAGCGGGGGGGGGGGGGGGGGGGGTCCGGACCTCCTGGACCCCCCCTGGATCCGCGCCTGCATCGTCTCTAAATTGAGCTTTTTAAACAGAGAAATCATTTTTATACTGATATAGGATCACTTTGTGATGTAATTTCATTGATGCAAGGCATTTTTTTTTTTGTGTAGCTGAGCAGGGGGGGGGGGGTCCACCCCACTCCCTCTCTGGATCCGCCCCTGGTGTTAAGGTTCATAACTCTGCGCACCAGACCTTTCGTTCCAGAGAAATGCCCACCTTTTACGCAATGTAATCACCCTCTGGATTAAACACCTGATGAGTTCTTATTCTCGTGATGATCTACTCAGATATAAATCAAGAAATGTTAAATTATCAACTGAACTTTTTGAACACCTCAAGTTTTTGTGTATCCTAAAACGTTTTCGTGGGAAACGCGGTGGTACAAAATATAAAACTGATATCAAGCAACTACCAAACCGAAACTCAATTTATAAACAAAAAAGACAGACACAAAAAAGCACCAACTCTACATCAAAATTACACGTTGCCCTTTTAAATGCACAATCCTGTCGTAATAAGGCTTTAGAAATTGCCGATCTTATTATTGATGACGAAATAGATATCCTATTCTTAACCGAGACATGGTTTAAAGCACTTGGCGATGAGTCCAGAATATCAGAACTAACCCCGAATGGCTATGCTTTTACTCAGGTTCCCAGATCAACTGGCATTGGAGTAGTCTACAGAGGTTCTCTTTGTATTGAAGTACTACCAAGCCATCGTTACTTTTCTTTCGAATCACTCGATTTGAAAGTCAGTTCCATTAATATCTGTGCACATGTTGTTTGCCTGTACCGACCTCCAACATCTTCTAAAAATCAGAGTACAGTGTCTGATTTCGCAGATGAACTTTCCGTACTTCTTACAACCACATCCAAAACCAATTCAGTTATATTAGGCGATTTCAACATTCATTATGATGAACCAGACCAATCGAATTCCAGAAAAATTATCAAGCTCTTGAACTCTCATGGTTTTCAACAACATGTTCACAGTGTAACTCACAAATCAGGTCACATATTAGACTGGCTTCTTACGCCTGAAAACTGCACTCTTGTTGACAGTGTAAATGTTAGTGATATACAAATATCAGACCATTATCTTATTTCTTCGACATGGAATTTTGAGAAACCGAAATTACCAACCGAAACTATATCATTTAGAAAACTCAAATCCATAGATAGAGCTGCATTTAGAAACAATCTTGAATCTTCAGATCTTTTATGCAATCCTCCTTCTGACATTGATGAACTATGCTGTGCCTTTAACAACACACTAATCACTCTTCTGGATAAACACGCACCAGTTGTTACAAAGGTGGTGCTACTTCGACCTGGCAGATCATGGTACACAGAAGATGTAGCGAAGGCAAAGCAAGAATGCAGACGCGCAGAACGCAAATGGCGCCATTCTAAATTGGAGGTACACCGACAAATCTACAAGGCAGCTAGGTTTAAGGTTTCAAGAACCATCAAAAACGCTAAATCAAGATACTGCGTTGAAAAACTGACCAATGAATCACAAACACCTAGTCAGTGTTATTCATTTATAAAATCTTTATTACGTATCACCTCAGATACCATATTTCCAGACTCAGATAATGACGTGAAGCTTGCTAACACGTTCTCAGAATATTTTTCGAATAAGATTGAAATACTAAGGAAGCAACTTGATCAGTCCGATTCAGTAACTGAAACTCATATTTCGGTACTACCACCATGTGATAATTATCTGACTGATTTTGAGCCTTATAGTGAAGATGAAATCGTAATGATTATAAATACATCCAAAAAGACAACTTGTCCTCTAGACCCCATACCAACCAAACTTTTAACTGAACACCTAGATCTTCTTCTGCCGGTCATTACAGTAATTATTAATACCAGTCTGAAAACAGGTTATTTTCCACAATTATTTAAACAGGCTGTGGTTAGACCTCTAATCAAAAAATCTGGCCTGGATCGCAACATCCTCAAAAATTACAGACCCGTGTCCAATCTGTCCTTTCTCTCCAAATTAATAGAAAGGGCTGTTAACAATCGAGTACAGGTCTTCGTCAACAATAATAACTTATTGGATAAATTTCAATCGGCGTACCGATCTCATCACAGTACTGAAACAACTATAGTTCGGGTGTTGAATGATCTCCTGCGGATAGTTGATGGTGGTAGGCTTGCATCCTTAATTCTCTTGGATCTGTCCGCAGCATTTGATACGGTGGACCACCAGATCCTTGTTCATAGATTACGTGAATATTTTCATATATCTGGAACGGCTTTGCGTTGGATATCATCATATCTGTCAGACAGAAGTCAAAAGATTCTCGTAAACAGTTCTGAATCAAACCCTGTTAAACTTGATTGTGGTGTGCCTCAGGGGTCCGTACTTGGGCCCGTGTTGTTTGTCTTATACACAAAATGCCTTGGTGATGTAATAGACAGTTTCGGGATCACTCACTACTCCTACGCTGATGACACCCAATTAATTGGTGACGCTTATCAAAATAAAATTGGCGAGTCTCTTCATCAGGTAACACTCTGCTCTAAATCTGTAAAATCGTGGATGAATGAGAGTAAGCTCAAACTGAATGATGACAAGACGGAAGCCATGCTTGTAGGGACATCTAAACGACTTAGGTCTACTCCAAATTCAAGTCTGGTAATCTGTGAAACCAAAATTCAGTTTTCATCATGTGTGAAGAATCTTGGTGTACTACTGGATTCTTCCTTAACCATGGAGAAACAGGTCGAACAACTTTGCCGTACGTGCAATTACCATCTTCGATGTATTGGCAATATTCGACACCTCTTGACAGTGGAAGCCTGTAAGCTGCTTGTGCGTTCCTTGATATTCTCGAGGCTCGATTACTGCAACAGTGCTTTGATTGGAATTCCCCAAAACCTGTGTGCAAAACTCCAAAAAATTCAAAACACCGCTGCCAGAATAATAACAAGAACACAAAAGTATTGTCACATAACTCCCATCTTAAAATCATTACATTGGTTACCAATAGAAGCCCGGATAACTTTCAAGATTCTAACATTGGTTTATATGTGTCAACATGATCTTTCCCCATCTTACCTCACTGATCTCATTAAAACATATCAACCAAATCGACCACTTCGCTCACAAAATAAGCCCTCATTGGCTGTGCCTCAAGCTAATCTGAAATCATATGGGGATAAAGCCTTCAGTGTCTGTGGACCGCGCTTGTGGAACAACTTACCATTGGAGATACAGAGTTCTCAATCATTAGCTGTGTCAGGGGCGTGGTGAGGGCAATTATTGAGAAGAAATTATGAGTAACAAAAAAGATTTTGGCACAAAAACCCTTTTACTGACCGCGGAGCTGTGGCCTTCGAAGCCGGCCACCGCGAGCGCCGAAGGCGCGAGCCTGCGGCGGGGGTTCCGGGGGGCCCTCCTCCGTGAAAATTTCGAAAATTAGAAGCCCAGAAACGCAATCTCCAGCAATCCGAGACAAGAAATACGGTAATAAAATATGATTAAATTTTCCAACTTGACTCTTTCAAAATTTTTTTAATTGGGTCAGATGAAACAATTTTTCCACTTACAAATGTTTTTCATTTTTTGAGTAATTTGATTGTGATTTTGGCGCAAAAACTTTTTGGCGCATGAGTATGGCTACTCATGAACTCATTCTCACCACGCCCCTGAGCTGTGTTCAAATCCAAACTCAAAACTCATTTGTTTGTGACATATTATCAGGATTAGCCATTATCCCCGCGCTTAGAGCATGCAATATGGATGGAGTTAGCGCAATTACAAATGTACATTATTATTACATTATTAATGTGATATTATATCTGACATGGGGTATCCAGCATGTACGAAAGCATCTGATTCTCACTGATTTGTCACGTGACAAATTTAATTCCCACCAAAACCCCACTTCATTCCATTCTCCTTTTCGGTGTATCACGGAACCACGTTTTTTTCCACTATTGGCGTTAAGTGGCGCGGTCATTTTGACAATAAGTTTCGGCCCGGTTTCACGAAATTTTTAACGGTTTGCAAAATCACAAAGGGTTCACAGGCTTAAACGAGAATTTTGGCACAATCGCGTAAACTGTTTTAATTTAGGACTTATCGTAGCATGTAGCAAATTGCACTTTTTGGCTCGCTTCACTCAAACTTATGAACAGTAAATATTCACTTGGCCGCTACTATCAATCTGTTTGATACAGGTAATGTAAACGTGGCTTTTCATTATACGTATGCATTCTACGCGTGACGTCACTTCACGCGGCGTTTATTGGTGGCAGAATGGTGCCTTTTATTTTATAAGCCCATTTACACTGAATGGGTAAGATTTTTTTTATCCAGATATGTATCTCAAACACCTTTATTATTTCTAATACTGTTGGCTAAGGGCTTTTACAACAAAGATAATTAATAACGATATACCACCCGCTTGATTTCGTAATTAGACATTAAAATTTCAAATTTGTAACGTATAGTTTCGTTTTTAGAACATCCAAGTTATGTATGGTGCACGCGTTGTTCAAAATGTTCCATACCAAACGCCGGTATATACTGATCAATGATAGGAAAGTGACTAAGAGTATATAATTCTGTAGCGAAAATTTACTGCGGATCAGTTTGGGCATTATTATTAACTTCAAGTTTTAATCAGTGCCGTCGTCGCATTATGTTTGCATGATTTGTGGATCTTTGTCTAGTGAATTACACATATTTTAAAATTGTGAACTCTGTATGTGGATCCAGGAAAAAACTTATAATGAAACGTTTTCATGATCCTAGTTCACGATTATCCAGTAACATTATTAATTTATTTTTACAACCCATCATGGCATAACACAGAACAACTTTTCGGGGAATGAATGAAATTTTCTTTTGTAAGTAAACTGATGATGGATTCTAGTTATTAATACTTTCTGCTTCAACAAAATTTGCGAAAAAGTATAAAGTGGGTGTATTTTGAGTGTACATGTCCATTGCCGAAAATCAATCAAGAGCGTCTCTGACATAGTTGTAGAAAGACAGGTTACCGAAATATTACCCATAATCCACCACTTTGACCTATTACGCCTGCGCAATGGAGATTTTGCGGAGAAATTATAGACAAAATTTCTTCGGGTTCTTTTGATTTAGCGATAAATTGACTGAAAAGCTACAGAAACACATCTAAAAGATATACAGATGGCACCGATAAAGCATAAGGATTGGATTCTTTCTTCGATTGACCAGCTGAGGCATAGAAAAGCCCGACCCGATCTCAATCGCATTTGCCACATGGTGCGAAGGAGGTACGGGTTGAGTATTCAAGAAACGACGGCAAGTCTAGAGAATTTAGTTGATGCGCGTATTGTTGTGAAAGTCGAATACAAAGGACACACAAGCTACAGAAATGCTGCAAAATGGAAGAAGAGTGCGATGGGAGGACAAGTACTTAATTCAAATGCATTCATTCAAGATATCCAGAAAGCTGTAGCAGAAATATGCAAAAATAACTCCAGTGGTGAGCGGGGGGCAAATATACGCGACATCGAAACATGGCTGGCGGCTAACGGTTCAGAAGAGACAGAGAAAGAATCAGCGAATCTCGAAGACGCCCTCAATAGGGAAGTAGAAAATAAAAGATTGAAAAGACTTTTCTTTAATGGTCACTATATTATAGCCAAGAAGAACACAGAAGAAAAGCCCAGACCAAAAGGAGCGATTGCGACAACAAGTGCGAAATCTACGGCCGAAAATACGAATCCAACAACAGCCAAGAAACGCGGCCGCCCCCCTTCAAAACGAATGGTGTGTTAATTATTGTTACAATAAATAATGAAAAGGACTAGATCTAATGCAGACACCAGAAAATGTTGTAATTTGTTTTGTTTTAAGTCATGATATTTTTTTTTCCAATTAGTAGGCTACTATGAAACAAGATGTCGGTACCTCATTTGACATTGACTTTGGAAGGTTTCTCCCCCCCCCCCCAAGTCGTCAATTAATTTATTAGGTGACAAAAATATTTATTTTATCTTAGAAAATTCACTGCAATTTTTTTATGAATGTGCATCAAGTATGTGATCAGAACATCTTTAGTAACTGAACAGTAACACATTAAAAGCTATTCACTATTTCTGACTTGTGCTGGCAAAATGAACTGAAAGCACAAAGTCTAATTATTAGCTACAAACAACACAAGTTAAAATATTGAATTTGATCGAAATTGAGATTTTCACGTAATGAGTCTATAAAGATACATACTGTCGACCCAAAAGATTAAAATAGCAATTAAACATCTCAAAACATCTTTAATTGGACAGTTTAAGAGTACCATATTCTTAAATTTTTTTTTTGTCTTAGAATTCTGAACAAAATTAGTTAGTTCTTAATGCACACAGCCAATCTCCTTATTATATAATACTTGGCATCGTTGTGAAGCTGTGAATCTCTAGTCTATAAATAAGGCCAAAGCATTACTGATAATCCTATTCTTAACGAATGCAAACAAGTTTTGAAATCCATACAATACATAAATATTCTTTGTCCAGATGTCCTGTGCGGTGCACTATGGTAACATGACTACGTTCATATATTCTTCTGGGGTTGAAATTCTGGTACCATGGTACTTTTATGGTACCAGAAGCTGACAGTAAACCTATTGTACACACACAACCTTATTTTAATGGGAGTCTTGTAACGAAGAGAACAGGACACATGTAAAGATGTGGCAGGTTCTTTAATAATCAAGAAGAAACTAAACTTGATCAACCATCTTAATCTTCTGAGCACAATAGTGTTAATTAATTGATGAGATTCACAGAAATTATTCCCATAAAAGTTATAGTATACAAAACCTATGTATCTAATGTATGGACTATATGCTCATGTCTTCTAAATTATAACAAGTATATGAGAGAAATATTGACCAAAAAAACCCCCAACAAATATATGCGTGGTTGCTATGTGATTTTGTTTAAGGCACATTTTAACATGCTTTTTCTCAAAACTACCTTTTCAGATTAGACAACTTCAAACTAATACATCTAAGTCAATTTCCATCAGATTAATGCCAAGTATACACCATTTTGGAGGTTATAAGGGACAGAATGTGTACATAATAATAACTCAATTTTCATAATTTCCTCATTGCTGCTAAATTTGCCATTATTAGTCACATTTATGAAATGACAATTACTGCCTACAAACTGTAAATGGTTTTTATTTCTTTTGTAGAAATTTAAAAAGACTCATGGACCGGATTTCGAGATGCTTGATCTGGTTGGAAAAAAATCCAAAAATATTGATGCCGGTTTTTATGACGAAGATGAGAATGCTATTTGTGATTTTTGTAAACTTACTTCTTCAAAGAATATAAAAGGAAAACCAGAAAGACTATTATTTTGTCATGATTGTAATGCCATAGGTAAACCTTGAATTTGTCTTTTTAAAACAGTGATCGTTATATTGCTCCATTCTTCACAATAATTATAGCCTACTGATATTGTTAGTATAGCAAGTTCAAATCTGTAGACAATGAACTTTGTTATTATCAGGGGCATTGGGGCGGTGTCAGGAAAAGAGGACACTACCCCAACTTAGCAATGGAGTTAAGGAGTTGGCCTACCGGTACTGAAATTTATTGTCTACATTTTGTCAGCAATAAAAAAGAAGATGGCTAGACAGTGTACAGGAATCTGTCCATCAATGCACACCATATAGAGTTTAGAAAAATTGATAGATAGCTATTATGAAATTGGCAAATAGTTTCTTTTGCTCTTTTTATTTTATTGAACAAATGGTTTTTTTTTGTAGCCCATCCATCTTGTATGAAGTATTCACCCAAACTTGCTAAGAAAGCGTATAAAGAACAATGGCAGTGTATAGACTGTAAAACATGTTGTGTTTGTGATGATGCAGAGGCTGCAGTAAGTATTCAAATATTGTCACTTTCAAAAAAAATCTGCCTACAGATCGTAGTGAACGACCAGTAATGAGTCTACTTGCTCTTATTTCGAATTCCAACTGATTTGCAAAGATTACAGAAAATCCAAAATTGTTTCGCTAGGCTTTAGAATTTGTCCACCACTCGCTCTAACTGGATTGACAATGTACAGTGGTTACCTCAGGTCATAACTGAGAAGACCAATCAGAATCTTTCAAGACTAATTCCCACAATTTTAGGATAAACACCTGTGGAGTGACAAAGAAAGTGCTTTTGGTAATGCACAAAAATGGTCTCTTGAACCATTCTGTGAAGATAAGGCATAATCATTGCTGTCAGAGAGAAATATATTGCCTCCATATCACACATTAAAATAGAAATAAGAGGTGCCCATGTCAGCTTCAAAATAAGTATTGCGTTTCTGGAATCTGGTATGAAACCCCACAAAATAGGTAAATTGGGTTGAAGATTGTCTTAGAGAATGAATGAACAGTTCACATTTTCAAATTGTTAGTTTTGTAATGTAAGTTTTCACCCTAATTGTAACGAATGAATTGATAGGTAATCATTCCAAGTTGGACCTATCACATTTCTTTTTTTACCCGCCTTATTGAGTAAAATCCAAGCATTGAACTACTTACAGTAGTGGGTTTTTCATGAGCATCTGTTTAACTCCTTGAATTCCACTGAAAATCTATATCTTAGCTCTTCTTTGATTGGCATTAAGTAATTGAACATATTAACACAAGGTACAATTTTATGGAAATACAATTACTGAGTTTGATACTAAGCGACGAGAGCATCCTCGTTGAAAGGTCGCTTAGTATCAAACTCAGGAATTGTGTATCCATAAAATTGTACCTTGTGTTATATCTTAGCTATAGCTTGGCAGATTTATCTTAAAAGTTTTCGTACTATCAAATTTGACAATGTTTGATGTAACTGTATATTTTACTGTTGATTATTGCCTAATGAAGTAATTGAATTTGAATAACTGTACATTTTTCAGACTACTATGTTATTCTGTGATTGGTGTGATCGAGGATATCATATGACATGTCATAAACCAACACTTAAAGATAAACCCAAAGGTAGTTTTTACTTAACAGCATCATCATAAAACGGATGGATTTTAAAAAAACATTATTTTACTGTCACAGCCCAGAGAAAAATTTGAGTGATACAGTTCGTTTACTTTATAAGATGACAATCTGTCTGTTTAACAAATATTTACATGCCAGTGTTGAGATCTAGCTGATCAAAAGTTGGCAGCTTTAGACAGAAGTAAAATTAGGATAAGTGAACAAACAGCCCCAACTTAAAATGTTTGAAATTAAAATATAGATGTTAATGTCTGATTTATACAAATCAAAATAACACCAAATTCAACAGTTTATTTTAACCTAAATGAAAGAGCTTAAGCTCCCTTAATATCAACACAAATTATAGAGGACACACTGGACAGTGTCAAATGGTCAACTTTATGTCTGGTGAAACTAAAACCTTCAGTCTGAAATAATAGTTAAAGGGAGATAACTTATACATTACTGCCTTCGTAACTTGCAACGGGTTCATTCTTTCAACCATGCAGGTCTCTTAATTACTTATGATTATGTTGAATCTATTCTTTGCAAAAAAAAAAAAAGACCCAGCAAAAGGCAAAATTAGATTTTAATGTTGCTGTCCAATTATTACCAGTATGCCCTGAAATTCATATACCAGTAACCAGGAGTTTGTTTCAAAATGATCTTTGTATAGTGTTGAGTTGAGACCATTGCATTACATTAGTAGCTGCTATAAGTATTGTGTATATTTTATTTATCTACCCAGGTACTAAGTGCCACTTAAAGAATACCATTACATTACATTAAAATTTCCTCTTGTTCAGGTAAATGGATGTGTTCTGATTGTGGAGGTGCAAGCGTTTCAAAGGTTCAGGGAGTAGAAGAAAGTAGTGGTAGTGAAAGTATCTGTAATGATAATTGTAAGTATTTTTCGATGAAAGTACTAAATAATACTTCAAAAGTTTAAAAAAAAAACAATGAAATTTACATTAAAGATACATTATGGGATGACCTAGTTTGTGTCGAGTGGACGTTAAACCCCAATTCTCTCTCTCTCTTTCGATTATCCACTTCTTAAATTTGATTATCAATGGCCATATAGGAATCTAATCCAGCCAACATCGAAGGCTAGCCTTGACATCTAGAGTTTATTATTGTCTGGATAAGTTAATTTATGACTAATTGATTATTTAGATAACATTTCGGGCCTAAAGAAAGACTTGTAATAGGCAGATTTTGCTCTTGCATAATGCATGTTTAAAATATGTTTGTTTAATTTTAGATGGGTCTTTTCCACCAACACCATGTGATTCACCAGTTCAATGTGATGATGATAAATATAGATATAAGTAAGTTATAATTTGGATATATACTTTTATTGTGATTAAATGCTGTTCCACGAAATTATATGTTCAGAATGAGATAAAAAAAACTGTTAAAAATAAACTAGTCGATCCAAAGTGGCTTGAATTGCCTTCCATCAGGAAAATCCGGTTGAAGAATTATTGCATAGTACAAAATACTATATCAAATTCACACTACGGGTATTTCATTTTATATTTTTCTGCAGGTTGTATAAAAAGAAACATTCATCGAAAGAATCTTTAGCAAGAGAGTTATCAAAGGATCCAAAACTTGATGGCCAATATTATCCTGATGCTTCTGATTGGACAATAGATCAAGTAGTCCAGTTCTTCCAGTCACTAGGCTATACCGATCAAGTAGAATGTTTTAAAGATCAAGTAAGTCTTTAGATTATTTCAAATACTGTTACTTTTTACTTCCATTGAATGTCTAAGACATTTAACAGGTGCTGCTGTCTTGGCCTAGTCCTTGCCAATGTCATAATTTAATTTAGATAAATCTTTGTGACTTATTTTGGATCGGATTTTCTTTTATTCTTCATTTCATTCCCGTCCCTTATAGAGTCAATATCCCACAAATTCTAACAACGGTTTTGTAACAAAATGTCCATTCTTTTGTATTTAAAAGGAAATTGATGGTAAATCTTTATTGCTGATGAAGAGAGTGGATGTTCTAACAGGACTTTCTCTAAAACTTGGACCAGCTTTAAAAATCTACCAACATATACAAGGTTTACAAACCGCTGGTTTGGAATTTTAGAAGAGATGATGTGATATGATTGTATGATCGAGAGTGATATGTGATTTTATTTGATTAGAAGTTGTTTTATTAAAGTTGCTGATTGTTGTTCCCATTTTTGGCTTGATCCATTCTAAAAGTCTACTCACATTGATTATTTAACATTTAATTAAGAAAAGAAAATTCAAATATCAACAGGAGATAATCTTAAATCTAAGATTCAGTAGCATTAATAAGAGACCCATCAAAGACTTTCACAAAGATGTTAGTGGCTTGCTTTGACTATATCCCACTTTAATGTCTGCAAAGGATGCTGATTTTATATTCAATTCATCCCGTCTTTGTAAATTCTGAATGGAATTGATCCATTTCATTGATTTCACATCCGTCAAATGATGACAAGACTCTTTTAAAGACTGATATTATTCAACTTGAAATGTAGAATGGATGTATTCACCAAATTATCATAAAACAAATTACCACTGTAGTTAAAATTTAAATGTTTTGTTTAACTTTGAAAAAAAGACAAGTGTCATACATGCACTTTTCTCTCTATACTAAAGAGTACTATTGGTTGAAATAAATGTATAGATAGTTGATATTGCTAAATAAGATCAAAGTATTGCTAAGCTAAAGTTTTCAAATGATCAAATCTTGTGGAAGATTTTAAACTTCCCTTCCCTATTTACCTAGTATATGTGATGCTGCTGTCTGTTGATTTAAATGATTAAAGTTTGTGCCAAAGGTAATCTTCCAAATTAATTTATACAAATGTACAAGTTAATGTCTTGATTAAATTTGAACAGTGTGGTTTGTTATGCGTATATTTTAAACTATTGTACAGTTAGCTATTTTGTATTTGTTTTGGGTTGTACTTGATGTTTTGAATATTTTTTAATTATAAGGAGCTTTAATATAAATGTATGTTGATAAATGTAGTAATGGTCATTTAAAACATATCAAGTTTTTTAAAGAAATTAATTTATTTTTTTGGATTAAAAGTTGTGTTATGTGTATGCAGGTAATATGTGATAAGAATACCGATTGTTAACAGTTGTAAATATTAAGGATATGATAAATGTAATGAATGAACTTTATAGGTTAACAATTTGTAAGATATTTTAACATTATTCAAGAGCTAGTTCTGCCTGATGCAGATCTTTTGTTTGAACTCAAATGTTATGTAAATCATTAGACATTTATTTACATGCCAAGCCCATTGGCAGTTAACCCTTTGAACACTGACTTTACATGGGGTGTTGCACGCCCCTCCCTGGATTTACAGAACGTCATATTAATTATGACATCAACGTAATTGGAGCTTGAACATGCCCCAAGCCGCAAAACCGACATTTCGGGTATATGTGATACAACGTCAAGCCGGTTTTGCGTCATTTCGGGTTCTAAGGGTTAATGGTTTAATTAAAAATGGACAATCAAGACTACACTGTTCTTCCAACGACGATAATTCCGCTCAGAATGAGGTGATTTGACTGGAATTTTTAACATTTTCCCTTTTCATTGTCTATTTTCTAATTTAACTATTATAGCGAGAACTGTCAGCTCTTTATCTAACTCTTACATAATGTATCTTAAATATCATGTAAATATCTGTTAACAATTATGAAATGTGATGATGAAACTGAATGCTGTAATACATGTACAATATGTCATTATTAAACCAAATCCTGTAATAATTGTCAATATCAGTTGTATGAAGCTTTTGCTAACATGATCATTCCTATGCTGTTTCAATGGCATTTAGTAACTAAATTGGATATTTGCACATTGAATATAACATTTTAAATAGGATTGCCTTGTCTTTATCAAGTCTTTACTTTAAAATGTTTTTCAAGAAATAAACATTTATGATGTGTAAACTTGTTTATTTGAAGTGAATTATTAGACATGCAATATGTTAATCCCCAAGTAATAAGTTAGTTTTGAGTGGGAATTAAGTTCCATTCCTCTTATTCGACAAGGGAACATAGGTAATAGTTTAAGATTCATTTGAAAATAAATTTGATGGGGTTTAACAACCAGGATTAGCATAAAGTGTATTGGATTTATGCTGCTTTACGATGTTCATTCTTTTTTATTTATTGTTTCTGTATGCAAGATTAAACTGCTTTTTTTATTTTTATCATTTTGTTATTAATTTTAAAATATACCTGCACTGAGAAGCAGTGAAAGTAAATTTGATAATCCAGCTGAAATGTAGGCACAAGAGGTAAAATGGGGACTCTGAGAGAGAAGCCACGTCCAATATTGTGCCACAGATGCTTGATTGATTAGAATGGGAGAGCAGACCAGCCATTTGAGTACTACATGGTATGTAAATCATTATGCTGCAATGAAATATGTGCAGATCTGTCGTCCCTGGTGTTCATTGTGCCTCATGCGCAGCTCCATCCTGTCATGGTAGCTAATACCTCAATACACATCCTCCATTGCATATGACCTATTTGCACAATATGCATCAGTACTTGCCACCACACTCAAGCTTTTCTGTCAGCGTTTCACTAGTGTACCGGTAATCTGAATTCATCCGAGAAGCAGAGACTCTGCCATGAGAACAGTAGCCAGAATTTTTGATGTGTTGCAGTCCATTGTAGTAGACCTTGTGTACTAGTAACGATCAGCCAGAAAATCAGAATCCAAGTTATTGTGTCCCAAAGCCTCAACCAATGAAATCTCTTATCAGCCTGAGCATAAAAAAGGTTATCATCAAACTTATTCAACTCTTGTTGACTACTCGAACGATTTAGCTGCTGTGGGCGGCGTATGTTTCGTTGCCTGGCAACCTATCTTTATCCCTCTCTACTGCATAAAGTGGAATGAGATATTGTAAGGGGTTATACAAGTGGCTTTTGACCCTATGACATCAGACATTTGATATTTCTAATAGGATATCTACATTCTGTGAACTCGCTGCAACAAACCGTTTCATTGGCTAATTCCTCACATCAATCAGAACGCTGGTTATATTTCAATATGGGCGCATAAAAAGTGAATTTCATCAAATATGCCAAATATGAATCTTTGACTGCACACAGACGATAAACTACAAACCTACATACCTTACAATGAGATTTCATTTTGGGGATTCTACTTCTGGGTAAAGAATACGGTTAGTATTCATAATATTCAGATTTAATAAAGACAATGACATAAATCATTATCAAGGATGACATTTATTGCCAAGAATTTTGAGCATTGATCTAACAATTGTATTCTCTTAAACAGCCATTATGCAAGAGCTAAATGTGCTTATTGTAGGTCTTTCTTTATGTCTTATAGACATTAATTAAAGTACCAAGACCATAATCAAATATGTCGACTAAAATTTTCAACATATATTAAAATTTTCAACATATATTCCCTTTTCATTATCTATATATTAACTATTATAGCGAGAAATGTCAGCTCTTGATCTAATCTCACATAATTCCCCCTTAATAAATGTAGTTAACAAGTTAAATGATTATTCAAGATCTTTATAATAAAGTATTTTGAGATAAGAAAACAGTGGCAAACTTCATTTTATGATATAGCCATATAAAATATAACATTACAAAACTCAAATGCTACTTTGATAAGCATATTATTAAATACATAACAATTAGGCATAACAAATATATAACAATTTTTTACAAATTAACAAAATATATACAATTCAACAACCAGTTCATTAGCATACTTAGCTTAGATCACTATTAATGCATATTTCATCAACAATAATTGTTCATTTAAGACTATTAATTTTACTTTTCAATACCCAGTTTTAATAACCCTCTAGTAAACAATATGTTAAAACAAGGCATACAGGTGATAACAATCCTATATTTAGAAGAATTTAACATCGGTGTTCCAGATTATGATTTCAATGTGCTTCAAGACAAGATTAATTCAAGGTGCCCAGTATCTTAACACACAGAGATGTAAAATGAATACTTCCAGGATACACAATGGTGCTCAAGATGGTGTTTGCATATAAACCTGAATAATCAATTTTAGACATTATTTTTGCTACCTCTTGATATTACATAATCATTCTCTAACTTTATCTATTTCATTCATTAAATCATTCATATAGACACGATTCCATTTTATGAAAAAACACTACTTGGCACAATTATTTACAATTCATAGATGATATATACCAACACTGGGATGAACATTTATATATAAATAATAGTTATAATATATAAAACCTATTGCCACATAACTTCTACAATAGAAGTCAAGCATTAACTATACATGTGTGTGTGATGCAAGCCTTAAGAAATTTCTGTGATACATGTGCAACAATCAAATTTATACATGCATAAAATACAATTAGTATATGCACATTTAATAATAATATAGCTTGCAAGATACACCCACTGTCCCTAAAATATTTCATCTTGTGATTTTTAGGTGGGGGGGGGTCGTACACTCATAATTGATAGCAACCATGTCATCCAATGCTAACTATCAACTTGATGAAAATCATCCAGCCACATTATTTCCAGTACACAAGTAGATACTCAAAACAAATAGTATAATTAGTGTTGTTGAAAACACAATACTGATGTTATTATCTCGTAATTGTCAAGTAATATGTTAAAATTACAAGAATCCACTCATTCCTGGCAAGGGTATGGCTGCATAAACTTTAAATAAAAAAATATAAAAATGCAATACATTCCCTTCCGGTTGCATTAAATTCATGACATCAATTTCGTGCCTTGCAGTATTACGTAGCATAAATTAGTTTATGAAAATTATTATAAAACATTAACCTTCAAGCTATATACATTACCTTATTTATAACCTACGTATATAAATCCAATATTAGACATCACAATATTTATATCCACTTAAAAACAAAACAATATTAGTGTGTAAAACTGTCTGCTGACTAATTATAGATACATGGATTTCTACAAGAAGAGATTTAATATAAGCTCACACAAAAAATATTCTTCTTCAAGACAAATATTTAAAAAAGTCTGATGCAGGTTTTACCTTTTTTTCTTTTTCAAATGAAATGAAAATAAAATAGGGTCAATGATGACAGGCATATGCCACGCAGTGTGCTTTGAGAGAAATTTTGCCGACACTGGAGCTACAGTCTATTCTTATTTCAAATTCCAACTGTTAAGGGTTCTTAAAAGGCCTCAGACTTTATTGTCCCATCCAAAGGCAGTATTAGTGTGTTATAAAGTCTTGGCCCAAATTGCTTATTTCTGATTAGCCTAACCATCAAACTCAGTTGAATTAAAAGCTATGTTATTGTCCCTTAAAGTCTCAATCAATGAAATTGGTTACCTCTGCTATGACACAGCAGACAATGCTCAACACTGACCTCAAATCAAAGCAACCACCTAATGAACAACTACATCTAGTTTGAACATTCTAGCTCAATTAGAAGCAGAGATATTAAGCAGAGGTATTGCGACAAACCCTTTTAATTACACCCTGATTTGATGGTTGCAATTATCCAGTGTCATTTATGTTAATAAAATTTTTCAGGGTTGTGTACTTGATAATATGCCTACGGTTCAGTTTCAGTATCTGATAACCAGAATATTTTTCTACATAACTTAATCTAACTATTAATAGAATGAATTCACTAACATCAAGGAAATATTTCATATTTGAAAAAACAAGTTGACTATATCCAGCAAACTTTGTCAAATCAATGGCTGATTCCAGTCATGAACGGTTGATTCTGGTGACAAACAATCTGTTCACAAGAAAAATGTGAAAGGCCATTAGACCCTTTATGGTATAGTAGCATGGAAAGGGTAAAAATATTTTCAATGCTTTACCTCAGAAAATGTTCAATGCATAAAAGAAAGGGTATATTCAGTTTATCACCACAAGACTTTCAAGTAAAACCAAATAATTAGCAAAATAATGCAGCACTTCCGACACAACTTTTTCATTGCACATAAACTATTAAATTTCTCATTTTCATCTGTTTTAGAAGGCTGGTAATCACATCATTTCATAAAGTTCACTTTGTCCAGACATGATCTCCATTACAAGAAATATAACACTATCTGATATCTTGGCTGGCTGTTTGGAGTTTCTGTACATGTTTGTATATTTTTAGAGCTGGCCCCAGCCTGATAGATAATCCAGTTAAAACATCACTCCTCTTCATCAATAACAGAGATTTGCCATCAATTTCCTATATAAAATAATCCACAATTACAAATAATCAAGCCAAGAGTCGTCAACAAACATAACAGGGAATAATGATTGACAGAACAAAAAGATGCCGGATATGCAAACTGTCCGATTACAAATGATCTGAATAAAGAAGGTTTCAAATTCTATACCTTCATGAACTAAAAGCAATAATTTCATATTTTCTAAGAAAGTCAAAACATAATTATTTCTATGTCTTTTGCTTAATAGGTTGTCAACTCACTATTATACGATCATAAGTATCATTCTCACACATCATTTACAATGGAATTAATAAGACAATTACTTCCATGTTTTCTATCTTCCATGTGAATAGCTATCTTCAAACTTGAAGTTGAAAATGATATTTTTGCCAATTTCTCAACTGGCAATAGTTAATTATAGGATTAATAGGATTATTCTTTATCAAGGTAGGACTATTTATAGATAACATCCATTTTAAGGCTTTATTTTAATACATTTTAAAAATATAACTTAAAAATATGAAATTCTCGCTTTAAGACTAGTTTTGACCTCAAAACAAAAACCTGTGGCAGGTACTGTGTTCAAAGCAGTGTAAGATTCCTGTTTAAGGAGCACCTGATGAATCTTGCCAGATAGAACCTATTTCGTGTTGTGTACGATAATTAAAAAGAAATGATCTATATACCAGACAGAAACATACCTGTTCACGAAATGCCTGTGACTGTTCCAAGAATCCTACAGAAGCAATAAAGCTAACAACATCTTCTATAGACCAATCAGATGCATCTGGATAATATACTCCATCAAGTTTAGGATCTTTAGACAAAATTTTGGGCTTCTGAATGTGCGGCACTGCCCTGAAAATTACATAAAATACGAATACAGGTTACATTATTATTCTATTAAAGTATCCTTAAGGGCCAGTTATAAAAGTCCTATCCTAATTCACAGATTGCCATTATTCTATTACAACTCAAACCAAACTAAAATGTACCCAAATAGATTATGAAACATTTAATTAAGAAAAAATTCAAAATATCAATGGTAGATAATCTCTCAACTTGCGATTCAGTCATATTAAAAAGATGACCAACGAAGATTTTCTAGAAGATTATAGGTTGCACTGGTTTGCTTTGATCATTTTTTGTTTACATCTTCTGTACAGGATAATGTATGTTGAGACATTTCCAATTTTTATCATACCCACCCACATAGTAGTTTATAGTGAATAAACACATATACAGCACATTTCAACAAATGTTCTATAACGTTATCAAGCACAGTAGCAATTTCGTTAGCTGCCATTTGTTATCAAAAATCAAAGGTCTGTATTCCACTGTATCATTCTAACCACATCATGTTCAATCTTGACTTATACAGACAAGTATTGTAAAGCAAACACTCTACTGAATATTTACCTGTATGTTGGTTGATGATCAAATTGTGGCGACTCACATGGTGTCAGTGGTAACGATGTTTCACCAACTATGCAAGATAAAAACATCCAACTCAATTAAATTTTAGCTAGATTGCACACATTATAAAATGTCTCCTAAAGGCTCATTTTACGTTGATTCAACCAACAACTTCAACCCAACCATCTCAGATTTTGATCAAACTAGATATACAGAGTTGTTGTCACGGAAAATACTGTTTTTAAAATTTTTTGCATACTATTGACAACTTTTGAACAACTGGTTCAATTATTTTTATGAACTAGTTCAATTGTTGTTTTGATTGGAAAAACCAATCAGATCTTGATTTCCTTCTATATAGTAATCATGTTTTAGCTTGTGGACCATGTCAGTATTTAAACGTTAAATACCCTTACCATTATTATTTTTATTGGCAAGAATTCTCTCCTGCAATTCTAATATTTCCACAGATACTCCTTCAATTTCACATTCAGCACAAATCCATTTTCCTAGAATATGAATGAAGACAGAAATAATATAAAACATCTTTCAAATTTACATTGTAGAATGACAATGCCAAAGATATTATTATTCTATATATTAATTGGTGAAAAAAAAATTTCTAAATGAAATCTGTGGATTGAATTCCAACACCATATTTAATTCATTCTAAATTAACTCTTAATGTACATATTAACAATGTTCAGTTGGGTATATATATAATGACTAGCCTAGAGAGCTAATAAGTCACCATGTTTATAGACCACAGGCCAGTTGTTCACAAATTGCAGATGCAATCATGTGTAGGCCTATTGCACAAGATGCGAGATGACCATCCCCTTGATATTACTGTTATCAAAATTTTTTGCACATGTGATATGTAAATGGTCATATACAGGCGAATTCTGATGAGATTTGTGCAAAATTGTTGTATATAGCAAGTATAATTAAACTGGCTTCGTGCACATACCACTTTCATGTGTTTGTTTTATGCTCTCTTTAAAGACTGTAAATAGTTGAATAGATTTTTTATTGCAAAATCAGACTTGTACAAACCTTGAGGTTTATGTGGTACAGGTGGCTGATGACAGTTCATGTGATATCCTTTATCACATCCATCACAAAACAACATCAGATCCTACAAAGATCATACATGGTAATGAGGAAAATAGCACATCAGTAAGCACCATAATTTTTGTTACAAGTCGGATGTTTGTTCCTTTCATCATGTCCAAAACCTTATTCTTATATTCAAGTCTATTCATGTAATAGGAGATGTTGCAAGAAAATTACTTATACTCACTGGATCTCCAGAATCATCACACATACAACATGTTTTACAGTCTATACATTGCCATTGTGATTGATAAGCTCTCCGAGATAATTCTTCTGTATATTCCATACATGATGGATGAGCTGAAAATTTATTTTTCAAAATATTCTAGAATTAGTACACTTTCACAAAATTATTCAGAGCAAGAAAAAAATCAAAAGTGCTCGAAAATATCAGAAATAGCAACTTGTTTGAATAGGGTTTAAAAGGGATATTCTTCTTTGAAAATAAAATAGTGAATTGGGTAGATTTGACCAAAATGTTATTTCTATATTCAAGCTCTATCCGATTAATACTATTTTTTGTTCACTAAATCTAGTTTTCCTTTTGGCTTTGGTGTCCACAGTGGAATATAATATTGGTTATAAATGTATCTCAACACTTTATCTATAAATGTAAAATTTCCAACATATAAAAATCCAACAATTCAAGAGATTTTTGGGTTGTTTTTGAACCAAATTAAGGAGAGTAATTTTTAAATGATTTAAAAAAACCCAAACAATACTGCAGTTACCTTTAGCATTACAGTCCTTACAAATCAGCAAAAATTCTGGAACACCAAGTTTGTTGAACTCTGCAGTTTGGCTACAAAAATCACACTTTTCCTCTCCATACTGTTTCTTTGAAGAACAGGGAGGCTCATATTCCATGTCATCTTCATAGCTATAATTTCTCTTTAATTTCTGGAGATAAGACAATAAAAGAATCGTGACTTAAAAGACAAAAAAAAAATACGTTAACTGTTGAGATTTGCCATGTCCACCCAAAAATTAACAGTGCATCTTGTCTCAAACCATTATCCAGGAAAAGTTAAAACTGGTAAATATTTTGACTCTTATTGATAACAATGTTAACTACGAATAAGCTCAATAAACTGATATATTTTAAGTTATCTCACGGATTAGAAATCACAATTTTCAACAATTGTTTCTATTATTTCAACAAAAGAATAGTTTTGCATTGTTTTATGCACCCATGTACTCTCTAACTGACACAAATTTTAACATTGTTCAGAAAATAAAGGTTGTTTTCAAGAAATAATGTCAATACCTCATTAACAATGTGCAAGTTTTAATCTTTTTTAGACACATTTGATTTAGTAACTGGACAGGTTAATAAACTATAGCACATAATTAAGGAAAACAGCTACTTAAACCTGCATTGGGTAAGATTATATAAAGAGCTGAAAGTTCTTGCTATATAAGTCCAAAACTATCCACCAGTTAACATATTGGAATTCACTAAATATCACAGGCACCAACCACTGATGGCATCCAGAGTTGATTATGGTCATCAAACTATCCACCAGTTAACATATTGGAATTCACTAAATATCACAGGCACCAACCACTGATGGCATCCAGAGTTGATTATGGTCATCATAGCAAGTTAATTAACGTCTAATAAATAATTTAGATAACATTTGAGGCCTAAAGAGGGACCTCTAATAGGTAAATTTAGCTCTTGCATAACACATGTTTAATATACATTGTATTCAGAGGACATTTCGATACCTGTTTTCCATAAGTATGGGTTATAGTTTATTAAGTATAATGGCAAGCAGATTTATTACATTATTCCAGAAACCTCTTTGAGATCTTTTACCACCTAATACAGATAAGAGTCATTTTAAGCTTAAAATAAATTTCCTCCTTACACCAGTACCGATATAAGAAAAGACACTTTATTTAAATATAGGCCTACACACAACAGATCCATTTTTCAGATTATTTTCAAAGCATGCACAAGGTATTTCTGATGATTCATTGTGTCAAAATATCTGGCTTACATCCCACTGTTATTTCTCCCGTGAAATCTAACATTAAAGAATACACTACACATCTTCTTATGAAAAGAGTTCTTTTCAATGACAATTTATAATTTCAGGAAAACAGTTTTTGTCGTCAAATTTTGCATTTAGTGTACAGTTAACAGTATGGCCAAATCATGACAACCCAATAGTTTTATACTAGGAAAATTATCCATATATTCATATATGGCACCAAAATTAAATTTGCATTATTTAATATGAATGAATAATGTGCATTCTGGGGTCTGACTGCCTCGAAAATATATCTTTAAAGGTAAGACATAAATGTTTCTAATTTTCAATTTGCTAGTCATATTTATAAATTTTGACATTTTGGTTTTGTTTTTGTTTGGTTTTTGTTTTTTTGGAGTTTTTTCTTTTCTTTTTTTTTTTTTTTTTTTTGGGGGGGGGGGGTATTTTTAACTTCTCAAAGTCAAAATTTACATGATAATCTTTCCTTATCATTTTTATGTCACTGTCTTGCTTATTCATTTCATACAAGCATTAGGTGTTAAAAAATAAGATATGTTTATCATATCCAAACTTTTACAATTACCTGCCAATATTTGTTTAAAATTATAACAATAAACCAGTGATAATAACAATAAAGTCACATTATACCTGGAAAAAAGTCCAATTAATTTGCTCAATATCTTTTTAAAATTCTTAACTAAACCCATTTAACTCAATCCCTGAACAAATGTTGAACAATTATCTATTGACCAATATTGTAATTAATTTTTAAATACACAAAATAAGAAAAACTGGACAGGGAAATACAGACAAATTTGAGTAACATTATTTAGTGAAATTAAAATTTATTTTTAATATTGAGTACTTATGTACAAAACCTTCCTTAAAGCCCCAATAACACTCGTGTTGTAACTGAAAAATATGTCCCAATCTTCATTCTGGTCAACAAATCGTATTATTTTAGAATATTCCAATTAAATGATGATATAAATTTCATCTTAACACACCTAATTTAAAAAATTGGAAAAATTCAACCAATTGATTTGAAAAGTCTAACGTAAACCTTTTCAAATGTGACTTGGATTTTAAAATATTTTCGAACCCTCTGGACAAATAAAATAGGTTGTAATGGATAATTTACACAACAGGTAGGACATTTAAACATCTAGTACTTAGAATAAGGGTATTATTTATTTTCTGGAGCTACCAAGCCAGCAAGAATGTTATTGTCCCTTTAAGAATATGGTACTTTAAACGAACAACAATCAATTTTTTTAGCAGTGGCCTTTTTTTATATAGCTTTTTATTAATTAGGCAACATCATTGATACACAAATCAAAACTCAACATTCAAAAGAAAACAATGTAGCATATTTTGTTTCATAAAATCATATTAATTAAAGTAACTTTTGGGAGAAAAACATGCATCTGTGTTACACCGATACTGGTGATAAAGCTATAAAATCACCTTTTTATTTTTTGGAGGGCGACCTCTTCGACTAGGAACTAATTTATCGGATTTAGTTGTGTTCTTGGGGGTTTTAGTTTTACCGATACGCACAGAATAATTCCCATTATTTAATTTTTCAATTCTTCCTGCGTCAATTTCTCTTTGCAAAGCAACATTTATCGGACATTTGAGTCTTTCAGTTTCATGAGTTTGAAACCATAGTTCTATGTCGCGAATGCTAGCACCGCGACTGAGTTCGTCTGTATTGCACGACTCGCAATCCAACACCGCCTCAACTAAATTACGACTGGCTGATGTAGAATTCATGACAACACCCTTTAGGTGACTTTTTCTCCATTTGGCTGCATGCCGGTAGCTTGTATTGCCCTTGTAGTCCACTTTCATAACAATTTCACTATCAACGAGGCGTTCCAAACAACTCTCTGTTACGGACGATGACAAACCGTATTTTCGTTCTAGCATGTGGCAAATGCGCTCAAGATCCGGCCGGGCTTTTCTGCCTCGAAGTTGGTCTATTGTATCTAGAATCCACTCCCGGTGTATAGGATTCTCCATGCCAATATCTAAGTTACATTTCCTTTGGTCTGTTGCATGATATCATGCCATTTTGAGCGAGTTTACAATAAAAATGTTAAAGTTATCTTCCTTCTCGAGAACGATTGGGGACACAAAATGGAAAAGTGCGCATGAGCGTATGCGCTGAAAGTTGCATTATGGGATGTATTCGTTGATGGAACTTGTGTTATTGGGGAATTTGTCTCTCTAAAAAAATATTGATCGATTCCTTTTCAAACATAATATTAACTGGAATGGTGTTAAATGAGCAGGTTTTTTTTTAATAAAATTAATTTTAAATTTAGACTAAAATCATTTGCACTGAGTTGTATAAACCACGAAAGGGTTAGAAGAATACTCGCGAATTTAATAGACCGGTAAATGTGGGTTAGGCTATATAATGTAAAGCCTTTCATACAAACTATATGGAATTTTGTACACTTACCAAGATAAAAAAATATATATATTTCTTTATATGAGGGCATCGGGATGTTTAAGTTATCAAAATAGCGAATACAAGTTGAATACAAAAACAAAATTTCACACAATACATGATAATATATCTTATTATTAGCGAACACAATTACTGAAAATACTGTTAAGGAATGCATTCGCATTAGTTAATGCAATTATCGGTATTTCTCCCTTGAAAATTGGAATTCACTGAAATTTTTTCAAAAAGTCTTCGGAAATGTTATTACCACGTAGTCATATCTTTTTCAAACTGAAAGGAATTTAGCCAAGATATATATATTTTTTTACATTGGTCTCATTTGAAATTTCTGCTATATTTCAGATGTGTGTATTTAAAAAGATTGAAAATGGGTGTTAACACATTTGTGTACGTTCGTTGTATTAAATATTGGCCCTACTTTCTCTTTTTTAAGCAACACCAGATATCATTTTTAAATTGTAAAACAATATATTATTATAGTTTTTAAGAGGAAAGTGTTACTTTCGTGAGGTTTAGCCTTTATCATCAGATGGTGGGATGGGATGATCATAGAAAGCGTGAGATAATGATATAGACATATGTGAAATCACAATTATGCTTTGCATCCAATGGAATTGAAGCACAATGTGTTTGTATTAATTCATAATAAAAATTGACTTGAAACGAGGTGTTGAATTTTTCTCTTTAAAAAGCTCAGTGTGTATGTATGTGTGTGTGTATATCTATAGAATCACGAACGCCAATGCGCTCTACTATGACGGATGGTCGTCTGACAAGTTTTGTCCTAAATTAGTAATGAACGTTAACTACTTTCGAGCTAGATATCGATGACATTGAACGGTTCACAAAAAATACCTACGCCTCTTTTTCTCCCCGTTATATCTTGAGTCATCAGTGTGCAAAGTCTATTTTTAGGCTCTTGCTATGTGCCTCGGCGTATTGGAAAAAATAAACGCATAGTTTTAAAGTTTATGTGATGAATTTTCTTGATATTTTGGTGTTTAACATAGCCGCGGTCGGTTTTTGTTTTTCTTCCTTATAGTTTCCTGTAAAAATCGGGCAGAACTGATTTTATTGCATCCCAGTAAAACTGAATCGCAGCGTGGTAGACTAGGTACATGTAATGTATTTATTATTATGGTTTTTTTTATGTAAAATGTCAGTTTTTGTGTTTTATGTCAAAAGGACCTCTGTTAACCTCCGATATAAGCCAAAATGACGATAGAGATCCCCGGAACCTCCAAAAGATATCTTCTTTGATTGGCATTTAGTAATTGAACATATTAACACAAGGTACAATTTTATGGAAACACAATTACTGAGTTTGATACTAAGCGACGTTTCGACGAGGATGCTCTCGTCTTTATCAAGCAATACAAATTTGTGAATAGTATAGGCAAATATATACAGAATATGCAACAAAGATAAAATCAAATACAATTAAAGTTTAACACCTTTGATTGGGGGGCCATTAAGGACTAATCCTACACAACAGAAAACTCATACGGGGATTAAAAGGAGGCGAAAGCTATTATTTATAAAAAGATCAATGTATTAACACTATTAATGGAAAACCAATTAACCTGAGCTATAGAGAAACAATAATATAAAGAGAAGTGTGTATGTATAAGTAAACAAGAGTGGTCGTTGATGCATGTGCAAAGAAATAATATTTTGAAATTAAGAAAAAAATAAAAAAATAAATAAAATATATAATCATGAAAGATATCCTGATATATCGGTATAAACTGAAAATCGAGGATTGTAAAACGGGTTAAGTACGGTACTGAAAAGAAACATTATAAAATGTATGATTAGATTATGTAAAAAACCCACAAAAAACTGGATAAGCACTGAAAGAGAACAAAAGTATTGGAACCAATAAGCTGCAAGTCCTGAAAGATAAAGACGTATTTTACAGTATAAATCTGGAAGAAAGAATCCGTAAATATATTATTCCCACGTATTAAAGGTCATTGCATATGAAAAGATATATTGTTCCAGGAACCCAGTTAATCGTACAGTTAATCAAGCGGTGTTAACAAAATTTCATTGGCGATTCATAATGAGTCAAGTCGAGGCGCGCAATGTCGAGAGATGAGTTTTTTTTTATCTACATGTACCTCTTTTCTGCACATATATGATTTATAGCAATCTTGTTTACCAAAGGCATTAATGAGCTGACAATTCCCTGTACTATTGCTTCAGGAATATGTTAAATAGCATGCAATACCTTGATTCTACTTTCGAACTATATTAATCTGCGCATTTTATTGATACTGAATTGGAAACCTGTCAATTTATTTGAGAATAACCGAGGCACTGAAGATTGATTGAGAACGTGCAATCACAGAACGCACCATTTACAACAAAAAAGGGCATCAAGTAACTTTCAATGCTCCAAATAATACAGAAAACATTTGAAATAATAAAAAAAATATTAAAATAAATTTGTTCATTTTATTTAGAATAATTATAATTCGGACTGGTGAAATAGACAATGGAGTTTTTAAAATGGCAGATGAGTTCGTACAATTTGAACAGTTACGCGTATTAAATTCACCGAACATAATTCACCACAAATACATTATTTTTTGTCTTCCGTCTTTCGAAGAAAGCAGTGGACTAGTAAAAAGTCTGTCTGAACGTCAGTCTGTCCGTCCCACTTTTTGGGACACAATAACACTTAATTGGTGTGTGTGTATTAGGTGAATGCCTTGGTGGATTTCGATGATGAGCATTTTCTGCTTAGAGTAAGCAGAATTTAGCAAATGATGGGTAGACGCTTGGGAACACGATACGGGCTAAGCCCCCCTCCCTCACCAAAAAAATCGAATTAGCCCCCCACCCCCAAATATTTCGCCAACAATAATGATTTCTTAGGAGTATTCTTAGTCGGCCACATCCTCAGCCCCTCCAAAATTCTGTAGCCCCCGCCCCCAAATTTTATGAGTTAGCTACGGGCCCGACACGATAACTTTAGTTCTAATTAAGTGAGAATGATGAAAGCTGGTATATTGTTTCACTACATCAATACTTTGACTAAGTTCAATATGGAGCATTTTCTGCAGAGCGATAAGCAGTTTGATAAGTCGAGACTTTGGAATACGAACTGAAGTAGACTGTTCAAAATTGGCGAAGGCGTTCATTACGTTAGTGCCTTAATGGAGCATTTTCTGCCTGTAGAGTAAGCGGAGATAAGCAATTTGATTGGCCCGTGCTTTGGGACACGATAACTTTGGTTTTAATTAAAGTTACATTATGGGAGATAAGATAAAGAGATGGCAGTTCTCACTATAATAGTTAAAAACTAGATAGTGTAAAGATAATTTGCTGAAAATTTCATTCAAATTGAACCACTATTAGCCGAGAAAAATGCGTTTGAAATATTCACATAGCCTCGGTCATCATTACTCAAATCATTAATATAAACAGCATCGTCTTGATTATCCACTTGATTGATTAATTATCAACGGCTATTAAGCGGCATATAAGAATTTAATCCGCCAACATCGAAGGCTAGCCTTGACATAAAGAGTTTATTATGGTCTGGATATGTTAATGAATGTCTAATTGATTATTTAGATAACATCTCAGGCCTAAAGAAAGACCTGTAATAAGCAGATTTTGCTCTTGCATAATGCTATTTTAAGTGATAGTGATAAAATTTGGTGTATAGTTTCATGACATGAATACTACGAATTTAGTTCGATAATGAACATTTTCTACTTTCTGCTCAGGGTAAGCAGGGCGATAAGCAATATGATTGGTCGAGACTTTGGAACCTAATAACCCTTCTTCTAATTGAGGTAAAATGTTCACACGTGGTGTAGGCGTTCATTAGATGATTGAGTTCAATCTTTAGCATGTGCCATCCATTTATTTTGGGATTTCGGCGGGGGACCTCATCCTCACTGTTGGCTTGTTTTTCTCAAAAATTGAATATAAATACCTTTCCACACATTCATAGATATGTGCTTTTAGAACCATTTTCGTCTATTTCAAGGTTCGAAAAAACTAAAAGGTCCCAATCGACGCCTCTTTAGACGGACAGTCAAAAGGAATAACATAGTTATATATAAATTGAATTTGCGGAAGTGGAAATCGTTCTTAACAAGAAAGTGCATAATGTTGTAATGTTTCATGCAATATTATTTATTTTCAAATGATAAAACTGCCACGTAGCCGGTATAAGATTCCAAAGACTCTTTCTCTGGCAACCCCCACTGCATCTTGCAAAATGACATCCTTCTGATTTTATAAAACAGATCATATTATTTGGGGAGGGGGTGGCCGAGTGGTTAAGGTTTCGATTACACTGTTGTATGTGACAAGTGGTAGGATGGCCTCGTGGGTTTTCCCTCACCGTTTAAGACCACTCGCGGAAGCGTATCGTTGAAATAAAAATTGAACCATATGTTAGTAACGAAATGACCTAGTTTGGGTCGAGTAGAAGTTAAACTCCAGTTCTCTCTATATACAACATTCTAAATCGTGATTGACCTGGCTTTGTGATGGTTTGATGAGGGTTAAAAGTCATTTGTAATTCCCCTATGTGATTTTGTAAGAATGAAAAGAAGATGCACAAATCTATTCAAATAGAAAGTGAAATACGGAAAAATTATATTTTTAGACAAACAAATATATAGGGCCGGATTAAAGAGGAACTTAATGGGCTGCAGCCATGGGCCCAAATATTAAAGGGGCCCAATTTAGTTCTAAAAAAAACATTTTGTACCATAAATATTTTGACCAGTTCAGTGGAAATTGGACAATTGTGTTATTCTGCTCGTTTATATAAAAGATATAATTTTAGGATTTCTTTACTGTGTTGTATAATCTGTTTGTGCCAGATACGTTTTCTGTCTGTCATACTGACATACAAATTTCATTTGTGTGAGTGTGACGGACAAAACCAGAATATTTTGAAAAATTGTGATGTCAATTGTATAGAATATCAGGACTGTTAATATATAGCATTCAATTTTATCATTACAAAAAATCACAACACAACTCAATATTTTCATCAGATGATTATGTACTTTTGGGTTCTTTGTGGTTATAACGTTTAAGATTTTCGGAATGTTTTTTTTTTTTTTTTTTTTTTAAATTTATAGGACAATATCAAGAATTTGAAATTGAAGATTCAACCTAGTCTGTCTAAATCCAGACCCCCTTTAAAGTTATCTCCCTTGATTTACGACCTCTCTAATTCGAGAAATAAAAACGGAGCATTGGTTTGGAATAGCAACGAATCCTAACAAAGACGCTGATAAATAAATATAAAAGGGGTAATTTACCTGAAATTTAATGCTAATTAATTATTTCGTGAAGTTCATAGTCCTAAATCATTAGTAGTGGACTTTATCAAAAATGTAAAATTTCCCCTAAGATTAGTAAGATCCCAGCCAATGGCCTCAATGGCGATGGAAAGATAAAGATTTTGTTTGAAATAATGACGAATGAAGAAATGCTGGATATACTAATTACTATAGCCCTCTACCTCTAGATGATTGAAGATGATCATGATATTGATGAGTATGAGGGAAATTTTATCCGGACAGCCCACTGACAGTTCCTATACGCCCTTATAATATAGCTGCAATTTGAAAATACGATAAAATATCGCTCTTCTCTTCTGGGATTTCGTTTCAAACAGGGTACATTTCAGTTTGACTGTTTTCTAACTTCTTAGTGTTAGACAGGTCCAAACCAAGGTCAAGGGTAGCTACGAGAACGTAGCTAAAATCGTTGAGATATACTGATGTGTTGTTTTTAGCTACGATTTGAGGCCTTTTAGTTCCAAGTTGCAAATTCAATTTCTTTATTAATGCATATAACATCTTTAAAATAAGATAAGTTAATACTATTATCACGTAATTAAACTTACAGGGCCAATGTGGTGGCACAACCATCGCCCAACTCCAAATATTCGCATTTAAATTACTGAAGCGGTATTTTTGTTCAACATTCACCGCCATTGAAATCCACGTGGATGTCATTTAGTTTGTTCACATGCAATTGCGTTTTTGATTGGCTGTTATAAAGCCTTATATTTAGCCCCGCCTTCATTTAGACAGCACTAGACATCTCTGGTCTAAAAAAAAGATGGCGGTCTTAGTAACGGCTTAATGCCTCGATTTTAAATACAATGATTTATACCCATTCCAGGTAGGATTATATGCTTAATTGTAATTGGGTGTGGCATAAATATTATGAATAACAATAATTAATCGTTGTTTTGATGAAAAATATTGTCAATTTTGCATATTAAGCACGACTGCGATTCACAATCGCATTTGCAACGCTGAACCAAATGGGACAAAATTTCATCTGGAAACACGGAGTGTTGACAGATGAATTTTTTTATCTAGGTCAATGGGTGACGATCCTAACTCAAGATCAAATGTCTGAAAATTGAAGTTGAACTGTTTGAGTTCAGTTTTCGAACATGAAAATTACCTGATTTGGGTATTCTAAATACATGTATAGTATAATAAACTCTTCAATACAATATTCAGGTCTGTCCACCAATTCTTAACAGAAGACAAAAAGGGATAAAAATATTTTAATTATTAGTACTGGGGTAGTTGATCTATGTTTTGTTATTATTCCTTGCATGAGGCGTGATCTGATAGTGATAATTGACTAGTTATATAATAATAATCTGTCTTAATCATAATGGCTACCTTTTGACATGATTTGTATAGCTTACCTTATTCCTTTTGGCTTGATAAACTTTGTTGCATTGTTTTTGAGCAGATTAATAGTTGATTGGTGATTATAATTGGGTATGATTCATGTCAGACTACCCCATTGTTTTCATCATTTAATCTGTTAAAGTTCTTGTGTTAACAGTTTTCTTCAAACTTCGAACTGCTTTTATTTTGTTTTCAATGCATTTTCCTTCAAGAAGGTTTAAGTATTGATACAAATTCTTATTTCAGATTTTGAAATTTGGTGAGGTTCGAAGTTGAATGCAAGATGGATTGGGAACATAAATTTTCCTCAATCTTAGGAGAAACCGAAGAAAATTTAAACAGAATAAAGGTAAAATTCTGTTGAATTGTATATTGTATATCTTAAAGAATGAGGAAAAATCTATCAATTTCAGTGAAGGAAAGTTGCTACAGCAATTAAACTGCTAACAATGATTAAACAGGTTCCAACTTGTCTGCAAGCATGGACATAAGTACAAATTATAACAGAACATATTATAATTTAATATAATACGTATTACAATCAATCTAATTAAAACACGGATCCTATTTCATTTCGTTTTTTATAGTTCAAAATTTTGTTTTACTTGTCTTTACTACACTAGGATCTGAAAGAGTTGTTATATCTGCATTCTGATTATGTGAGAGATTAGCCAATGAAACCATTAGTCGAAATCTTGGTAAAATAGCATAATTGGCCAATGGAATATCCATATGCAATTGGTCTTTGGACTTGATCAGTTTTTTTTATTTACCATTAATTTTGTTTTTAAATTTAAAATAGTCAAAAATGAGATGCAGACATCCAGTTGGAAGTGCTAACAGGACATTTGATGATGGATTCTATTCAACAAGATGTAAGTTAGTCACTTGTTCTTTCCCAATGTGAACCAAAAATTGTGAATGAGTTATTCTGATTATCCAAACTTCAAATGAGTTTTCAAATGTACATGGTTTTATGGGGCATTATGGGAGATTAGATAATGAGCCGGCAGTTTTCACTACAAAAGTTAAAAAACTAGATAATGTAAAGAGAATTTGCTGAAAATTTCAGTCAAATCGATTCACTCTGAACCAAGATCTTAGCTTTTCTAAGCCTAGCCTCAATCATCATTTCTAAAGCTGGTACGATAAAAAAAACATAGTCTTGATATGAATGATATTATTACTATATATAAAGTTTCTACCAGCACTCATGTAATTTTTTTTATGTATCCATCTTTAGATTCATCTCCGGTCAAATATTCATCTTTATCAATGACTGATTTTCCAGTCTCTTCAACGCCGAAAGCTGCCAACTGGGAAACTAACTATGGTGGAGCATCACAAGAAGCTGATACATATGCTTTATGTAGTAAACTTGAACAGCAAAATAAGGTGCAGTAGTCTAACAAATTACAGCTTATATTTCAATAAAGTTGTCAGCGTTCTTGAGGTTGTGAGTTTAATAAAAAGTGTTCTAATCTAACCATTAAAGCTGTCTGATTATGTAATAACTGCTAGCCTGGAGGTAGGGTGTTTGATCCCTGCATTGGTAGAGAGAGTTCATCCAGATTATCCAGCATGGTTTCCTCTTGTCAGTGATGCAGGACGGAGGGTCCGACAAGAACGGCACGAAAAATTGAGGTTCCATGTACACATTGGCTTGCACGTAAAAGATCCCTTGGCAGTTGGAATTTGATATAAGAGTAGGCTGTAGCGCAGCTGCCGGGGCAAAATTTCCCTCATAGCTCACTGTATGGCATATGCCCGTCTTCATTAGCCTAGTTTAAGAGCATAACAGTAGGATATTAAAACCCATTTCATTTCATTTCATGTAATAAACTTAAAACAGCCTGGTCAAAACAGTTAACTTTTAGCAAATTTTGTTACCAGTTTTAAATTATAAAATTATATACTGGGTTTAAGCTATAGTAAGCTCCAATATTAATCTCTAAGATATTCTAAATGCTACTCAGATCAGTATTAATTCGTTTTCATTTTTGTTGGGGAGAACAGACGATAGACCAATTAAGTAATTTAGTACGAGTGATGGAAAGAGAACGAGATGAACATAAACAGCAGATAGCAGAATTACGGTGTAAGTATGATTTATAATTAATGGACAACTAACATTCACAAATTGGATTTAATTTTGCTGGTATTTATGCATATATAAGTGTAACTTCTATTAAGTACACAGGTAGTGATATGTATCTTAGGGTCAGGCATTATGCATACTCCGCGCAGTGTTTAGAGGTAATCCTACTACACACTGCTATTATGAGTGGATATTGTTGTTTTCAATTTTGATTGGTCAGTAGTCCGTCTACCAACCAATCACTAGCTGCCCTACAAAAGCTTTACATTTAAAACAAGTGCCAATATTGGACCAAATATGTTTACATAACATTACGTCATGACTCACGATTTTATTATGCCTAATTAACCCGTGCATAGCAGAATACTGCAGTAAAACTAATTGCGTGACAAACGAGGCTATCAAGTCGAACGAAATGTAAACAATACTGTTTGGAAACGAACATACTTTCACCATTTTTAATACCTTAAATCACTGTCCAAAGTTTTAGGGAAGACCCAGATTAAACGAAGGACTGTCATGTTGCTGTACTTAAGTGATAGCTTTCATTGAACGGAAAGAATAGACACACTCCCGCATAAGTTCAAGAAACAGACGCTATTCAAGCAATGGCCAGAGACAGATTTCTTGGGCCATTGCTTCAGGAATATGGGGATTATGTAGAATGTTGGGATTGTTTGATTATATGGGAAGCGGATTCTGATTTGAATAGATTTATTAACATTTTATTATATAAATCAGATGAGGTGCGAGAACTTTCAAAACAAGTGTCTGGTAAAGATAGAGATAAACATTTACAACACCAAATAACAGTATTAAAGAGTGATATATCTAAGGAAGTTCAAAGTATACGAGACCAAGTACAGCATTATAGAAATAGATTAGATGGTGAAAAAATACAGTATGACAGAACACTAGTCCAAAGATCCTACAATACAGATATATCAGATATGTAAGTTCGTTACAAATAGTATTCATCTACATCTACTGTTCACTTGTCTTCAAAAAATATGAGCAAATGTTGTTTAGCATATATATTTGAAATAGTATTTGCAAACCATATCACATTCAATATTGTTTTCAATCTTAGCACCATTGAACTAGAGGAAGAGCTAGTTGTTGATATCAACATAATCGTCCCAACCAGGTGCTTAATCAAAAATGAGCATGCAGTGGCAACGTCAAACGATGATTGCTAAGCAGAACTGTATAAAATTTTAAATTTGTTCGATGTTCATGCTAAAAGAGTAAAGCAAAGGAATAAATGTCTACAAAGGAATAAATATGTGACAACTCTTGTCGCGGTGGGTGGATATTTCGTTGTCTGGCAACTTATCTTATTGTATTTCTGTTTAGAATTTATTCAAATAATCATCAATATTATTAAATATTGCATTTCAGACGTCAGGTTATGCGAGACGAACTGGAGTATGTACGTACAGATTTAGATGCTCTTAGACGTAGATTAGGTAAGACAGAATAACATTGTTAGTCTGGTCCCAAACTGATACTTCATTTCTTGATAACTGAAGTTTGTCCACCTATCTCAATAGCAAAAAAATGAAATGAAATGGGGTTTAACATCTTACTGTTCTGCTCCTAAACTGGGATAATGAAGACGGCATACGCCATACAGTGTGCTGAGGGAAATTTTGCCCAGGCAGCGGCGCTACGGCCTACTCTTATATCAAATTCCAACTGCCAAGGGATCTTTTAGCTGCACGCCAATGTGTACACGGGACCTCGGTTTTTCGTGCCAACCGAACGACTAAATAACTGGTCTTGTCAGGCCCTCCGTCCTGCATCACTGAAAAGAGGAAACCAGGTTTGAAAATCTGGATGAACGTTATCTACCAATGCAGGGATCGACCCAATAGAAAAACAGTCACATAAATAGCTATATATATATATATTTCAGGTACATTAGAATCACAAGTCGTAGCTAGAACAAATGAAGGAAATACAGCAAAATTGCACAGGGTAAAGAATATCATTGTCAATATATTCAAATCTACACTAAAACATGATGGAGAGATGGCAAAGCCAAATAGCTATTTTGTTCATGATGGTGCTGAATAACCCCATAAATATAAGTTGAATAATTAGTATTTTGATTGATTGCTTTCACATTATTTTTAGTGTGGAATCTTTGCTTTTCAGGTAATGGATCGTTTGTCTGATAATAGACGGTTACTCCATGAAACTAGAGAAATTTTACCTGATGTTATATCAGACAAAACTTTAGATCGGTATGAAATGGAACAACTTAGGTTGGTATAATTAGAACTTAACTACATAGGTATTCATGCATTAAAATTAAAACAACAAAAAAATCCTTTAGATGACAGCTGATGATAAGAGTATTAAATTGGGTCTTACCATCTATCAGGTTGGTTGATTGTGTGAAATACAATAACTTAAGTTTTAATGAAATTTTTATACGGCCACATGAAAATGTGCAATATAGGTCTATCTCCCAAAGATCTCGGTTTCTTTCGATATTGGCATGAATTGTGGTCCCTGATTGTACAAAAAATCACGTTTTTAGCTTGTGGACAATACAATTCCAGATCCATACAATATAAAATCCTATCACCCAAAACATTTATTCTAATTTATATTAGCTTAAAACCAAGACTAAACAAAAAAAACCCAAAAAACAAACAAACAGTTTATTTATAACTATAAGGCAACAGTACAGTACACATACAATAAATCTGAAAGATAATGTTATAAGTAATATTAAATTTAATACAAGATATGTTCTAAATTGACGATACATAATATGATTAACTAAAGTAAGACATACTCAACAAAATTGAAACTTAAAGGGCCAATCCCGATAACTTTTTGGGGAATAAAACTGCTTAATTTTGTGTTAAAATCCCTTAAAACCCATTACCTAAGGCCGACCAACTAACATGATATTTGTGATACGCTTGTAAATAACTTAAACCCGATGGTCTTCATCTGGAAATGGAGACCTTTGTATTATACAGTATCTGGATAAAACCAGACTTTTTTCTATAAAAATAATATGTAGGTGGAATTTACCCTTTGTTATCAAGTACAGTACATGGGTCATTCACTGTATAGACCTATCAAGAAACGGGAATCGATTATCAGGTCACCCAATGAAAAAATTGACCCAAAATCTTAAAAGGGTTACGTGTCCGGATAAGCAGTGTTGACGTTCACGTCCAAACGACTCAATATTTTGAGCTGAAATTTTGCGACAAGGTAAATACATCACGCCTCTATATTTTGGTCCATAAATTTCATAAATACTCGGACATTAATTTTTGAGACTCTGTTCTTATCGGGAGGGTCCCTTTAAGAGATTTTAAATATATATTTACAAGACTATATTTACAGTTTAAATAAATCTTGTTGTTTTAGTTAAAATATTCACAATTAAGTTAGGGTTAATAGCTGAGCATTATTTTTCTTATTTCTATACCTTTTGATATAAACAAGGCTAAATTACTTAATACAATGGGATCAGTCGAATTAAATAGTGAAACTAGATTGCTTACTGTTGGTAATCTAATAAACCATGATGGTAAAAAATTATGTCTAAGATCTCGCAAGATTGGAGAGTATATCATGAAATGGATTTCATCGCCCACTTGATTAGTGTTACACAGTTTGCATATACGTTCTATCCGGGGGGTTTTGTCGCTTCGACCTTGTTCTACCTCGAGAAGAACAAGACTAAAAAGTCACTAATTTAAATCTTCAACAAATTTAGACCTTGTCTCAAAACACAATTGGTTGAACATCTGAAATGTGAAGTCTGAACTTGATAAAACGTGAAATGAACCTCCATTATATCCGTCTCAAATATAAAGTTAACAAGCCAACAGTGAGGCTGATGTCCCCCGCCGAAATCCCAAAATAAATAGATGACACATATTAATTAATCGCACATTTATATTTTTCAAACGTATCGAGCAATCAAACTGTACACGAAGTGTCATCCAAAAATGAAAATGTACCCTAGTTAGGGGGACCCTAAAGGCAGATAAAAAGGGCCCCTCTGGCCAAGGGAAAGGGCCCTCATGTCCGAGTCGAATCGATTACTGAATTAGAATGCAGTCATTGTATTGGCATAAACGTTATCTTTTCCCAAAGTATCAACCAATCAAATTGCTTATCTCTGCCTACCCGAAGAAGAAAATGCTCATCTTCGAACTCCATCAAGGCATTGACCTAATAAGCATACACACCAATTTTGAACATTTTAACTCAATTCGAAGGAGAGTTATTGTGTTCCAAAGTCTCAGCAAATCAAATTGCTTATTGCTCTGCTTACCCTGAGCAGCAAATGCTCATTATCGATCTTAGTCAAGGTATTACTGTAATGAAACTATACACCAAGTTTCATCACTCTCACTTAATTAGAACTAAAGTTATCGTGTCCCAAAGCATCAACCAATCAAATTGCTTATCTCTGCTTACCGTAAGCGGAAAATGCTCATCTTCGAACTCCATCAAGGCATTGACCTAATAAGCATATACACCAAGTTTGAACTAAACTCAATTAGAAGGAGAGTTATTGTGTTCCAAAGTTTCAACCAATCAAATTGCGTATCGCTCTGCTTACCCAGAGAGAAAATGCTCATTATCGAACTTAGTCAAGGTATTACTGTAATGAAACTATACACCAAGTTTCATCACTCTCACTTAATTAGAACTAAAGTTATCGTGTCCCAAAGCATCAACCAATCAAATTGCTTATCTCTGCTTACCCTAAGTGGAAAATGCTCATCTTCGAACTCCACCAAAGCATTGACCTAATAAACACATACACCAAGTTTGAACATTCTAGCTCAATTAGGAAGAGAGTTATTGTGTCCCAAAAAGTGTGACGGACAGACAGACGGACGTCCCCCAACTTTCTTCGAAAGGCAGGGGACAAAAATCAATAACATATTATGGCTACTGCAATTATTATCACTCTAACCCAGAACCAAGAAAATAATTGTTACAAATTTTGAATGGTAATATATTTAGCATAACTTTATTATCGAAAATCCGAGCACTGGCATAATTAGAGTAAGGTATTATTTCGAATTTTTACATAAAAGCCGGATATATCTGTATATTTTGTCTCTGCAGGATGAATGTAACAGCATTAAAAGAAAAGATAGATACAGTTGAGGATAAATTATGTCAGAGTTTAACATCTTCTTCATCCTCTCGATCTTCAAGTAGAATCAAATTAAGTAGTGAGTAGATTGAATTGATTTGTTAGTAATTCAGTAATGATTAGGTGTGGGTTGAAATTAATGAATTAATTCAAATATAGGTTTCTTAATAAGTTTATTCATATTGATAGTGAGTAGATTCAAACTGAATAGAATGAGTAGATTCAAACTGAACAGAGTCTGTTAAATCAAATTGGATAGGGAGATTCAAACTGACTAAAGTCAGTAGAATCAAATTGAATAGAGAGTGAGTAGAATGAAACTGATTACTGCGAGAGTAGAATCTAATCAAAAAGTTAGTAAAATCAAGTTTTGCAGAATGTAATTAAATGTTAATAGAATGAATATAAGAAGAAAATAGCTTTTAATGTTAAACTTCGAAATATACAATAGTTTGATATTGATAGTAGTTTGAGATATTATTGAACACTTGAAGACAATACATCATGTTGTGTTTTCAAGGTACTACTCCTACTGTCAAAGTAAAAAAGACCAGTAAATTTTATGAAGATGATGATGAAGATCTTGTTTTGTCCGAAGATAAATTTGAAGATAGTGATGGTCTAGATTCAGATCTGGATAACTTTGTTGAAGATGGTGCTCCTGAATTAACATCAACAAGAAGAACAAAATTTTCAAGGAAAACAGGTAATTATTTGAAATAATGAATATAATTCAACACAGATAGATTTCCTGATAATAATTAGATACAAGGGTGATAACTTGTTTATAAAACACATTGTTTTTTGTTCCACAAAATAACTGTGTCCTAAGTATATTATAAAGATGTATTACATGCTTTTAAAATTGAATATAATTATGAAGAATCTTGTGAACATGAAACAGGCCATAACTTAAAATGACTAAGCCTCTTTAATTTGGGTACAAAATAAGTTCTTGATTTGATTGGTTTTAAATGCTGATAAGTGTTGTGTGATGAAAGTCTGTCATCGTTTAAAATTTTACATCTATAGAACAAGCCAGGGTTTAACAATAACATATATCTAACCAATTTTATATTCCACTAGTGACACAATAAACAGACATGTAATTAGTAAGCAAGTGACTTCTGCTTAATGTTTCAAAACAAAACTTTGATTCTAATAATATTGCCCCATTATTAGCCAAAATAATATATCAGCTGATTAACCCAATTCAATGCTTTATTTTCACGTAAATCCATGAACTCCTTTAAAATTACACTAACAGTAATTATGTTCATTATTGTTTCAGTTGATGAATTAGATCTAGATGGTTTAAATCTTAGTGATGAATGTGATGATATTAATACTGACATATCAATAGATAGTGATGATGATTTAAATGATATTATTGATGATCTGTAATGATGGAGAGTAAATTTAATATCTTATCATTACATATTAATCACACACGTCAAATACAATACACAAGAAATAAACATTTCTTGTGTACAGGTGCAAAATTCTCCAATAATACGCAAATTATTATTCAATGAGACATGGAGAATATAGGTTGAATATCTATAAAAATTATTGACTGAAATTCAAATATATATCAGTGTCTTGCAATTCATATATCTTCATTTTGATAGTCAGATCATGAACAACATACATTGTAGGCCTAAATGTTTCTGTATAGGTAAATTCATATATTTTAAATCAACATTTTCCCATTTAAAATTCATGTACCGGTATTTGGAAATATGGCATATGCCCTGCTTCATTAGTTCAGTTCGGTGCAGAGCATTTTATTTCATCACCTCTTTCAATGACATTTGTTACGCTTCCAATTTACTTGGAATTCATACACAGTGAGATTTTCAACATTACTGATAATTACCAGGTAGTTTACCAGGTAGTCAGAAAATCTAACCCTGGACGCTAAATTGATCATTCGATTTTACTTGAAATTAAAACAGTGTTAATTTTCACAAGAACATTAACTTTATTGATTTTTCAAAAGATTACTGATAATTATTGTTTAGAGTTGATCAGTTAGAAAAGATGTGTGGAAACTCCATAGGATACTCTTATTATATTATTGACTTGAAATTTATACAGTTTCTGTTTCTAAGACGAACATGCCTATTAATTTTGAATAGTTTGTGATAACTCAAACATCACAAGTAAATGCTCCATTACCCACAAAACAAGAAAAATATGACTGCCCTATGGACTGCTCAGACTTGCTTAAGATACAAACATATTGGAAAGATATAGTTCTTTGATGTTTAAATTACTCAGTATTTAACCAGGGATATGGCTATACTGGAAAACAATAATCATTTCTCACAACTTTGTATGGAACCAACAACTATTTACATTGTCATTTCTATTACAAACCTAAAAATACTTGTGTAATATTCTGGCCTTGTGGTAATATCTTTGTACCTGTAAAAGTTAAATCATCATTGATACTAATGTGTGTTTCTATATTTAATATGTTTAATTATTAATTGTATATCATCTAAAGAGTGCAAATTTTTACAAGAAACGCAATGTATAGTAGTAGTATGTATTAATGATTAATAGCTTTCATCATTATATAAAATAGACAGCATTATCACCTAATAGTAATAAAGTATTTACTTTATATCTCATAATAGTTGTTGGTATTATTACATTAATAAAGATAATATAGTGGATATCATGTTATTCAGGACTCTCATTTTGGTTCTATGAAATGGAATGGGGTTTAACGTACTACTCTTCTGCATCTAACCTGAGCTAATGGAAGACTGGCATGCACCATACAGTGTGCTATGAGGGAAATTTTGCCCTGGCAGCGGTGCTACGGCCTACTCTTATATCGAATTACAACTGCCAAGGGATCTTTTACGTGCACGCCAATGTGTACACGGGACCTCAGTTTTGTCACCTCCGAACGATTATACAGGTGTCCTTGTCAGGCCCTCTGTTCTGCATCACTGACAAGGGGAAAACCACGTTGGAAAATCGAGATGAGCTTTCAGGCTAGCGAGCCAGTACCTTACCCACTTAGCCATGTGATTCCTCTCTATTTGTTGGTCATATTACATGCTATTATATTTGTGTAATGTGGTATATTCAAACTAATCTTAAGATATAGGTAGAGGTATATGGATAAGCATAATAATTACACTTGGTGAGAGTGGTAATGCCTTTTTAAGGTGCAATGCTTTCATATTAACATGAGTGTAAGCAGATTTTAAATGCAATTATTTACTACTATAGGAACTCATAGAACTAATGTCAATGTCTACAGTGTTAACCAAACAAATAAAAAAAAATGAGTTACACATCCACACAACACTATGTTAGGGTGGGGGGCAACCCAGGGGTGGATCCAGGGTTACTAGTCACCCCCCTCCCCACCAGTGTATAACTAAAGAATACCGGGTCCTACAAGCTTCCACGCATGGTCGTATATATATTATATAGCACATGGTGCGCATCTTATCAGACACACTATCAGCATCTATGTTACTAGCGGCCAAAATTAGCTCCGTAAACCGCGGCTGATCTCTTAGGACATTTGCAGGAAATTCGTCAAAGCATTTCCTCGCCGGATGAAGGCATCAACACTTTTGTCAGACTGATGCATAAATGTAGGAACAGGACCGGATTAAGCTTGCATGGGAGCCTTTACATTGACGTGTAAAGGGGGCATGTATAACTTATTGCCAGTCACACTCACAGGGGCGGATCCAGGAGTATGGCGTTTTCCAGGACCCTGAGAAAATGTATCGTTAATTAATTATTTTTTTTGGGGGGGGGGGGCAGGAGTGGGGTGGATCAGGGTCTCCTCCAAACTGATCCAGCAGTGAATATTCGCTTGGGGTTCTTCCCGACGGCATTGAAAATTGTTGAGAAATACATGGTCTCCATATTGTCATTTTGGCGTATATCTGGGGTAACCTGGTGTCACCTTGACAAAACACAGAAACTAATATTCTAAATAAAAACATACTAAATATGTACCGATCCGACTAGCCTACGCTACGTTTTATACCAGAAAAGCAAAAAACGACAGCAAAGACTAAAGCAAGTAAAGGCAATCGTATTTTGTAGCATACAATTTTAATGCCCGCTACCGTCAAATTATGTTCAGAAATAAAAAGAGTTCAACAGGATTTTAAAGTAATCTGGCTATTTCCGTAATATGAGTCATAAATATATATTAAATATGTACCGATCCGACTAGCCTACGCTACGTTTTATACCAGAAAAGCAAAAAAAAAAGACATCAAAGACTAAAGAAAGTAAAGGCAATCGTATTTAGTAGCATACAATTTTAATGCCCGCTACCGTCAAATTATGTTCAGAAATAAAAAGAGTTCAATAGGATTTTAAAGTAATCTGGCTATTTCCGTAATATGAGTCATATATATATTTCGTCACGATTTAGGCCATTTTTTTCTTAGCCCACAACTTGCACTTCGAATTTCGAATCGATGGTCATGGGCACCTCGATGGTCACGGCTAATTTTTTTTCAAAGAGGCACTGTGACAGCCATCTTGTACCTCTTGATTAGATGACTGACCTTTATAAGTTTAAGTTGGTTACCTGACATCATAGCACAGGCGCGGATCCAGAGGGGGGGGGGGGGGGCCAGTGGGTTCGGGCCCCCCCCCCCCCCGCTCAGACTTGAAAAATTTATATCCATCATTGGCTCTATCTATAATATAGTACGTGCATTGTTTGACATTGCGTTAATTGATCCGGGCAGAATGGTGCCTTTTACTCATGCTATATACCGGTGCCTATAAATATTTACACTAAATAAAAAATGTTTTTGTTATCTATATATATATATATATATATATATAATATATATATATATATATATACTTCAAACACCTTTATTTATTTGTCTAATACTTCAAAACCAGCGGTTGCCAGGCAGGATACGCCCACATTTTCGAGAAATGGATAGAGAACAAGCTAAAAAGAAAGATTTTCCCTATACAATCAAGGGCCATAATTCATGAAGTAACGATTCGATAAACGCAAATATCGAAAGGAACCAAAATCTTTGGGTTTTAAAAATGCATTTCAAGTTTCATCAAAATCGGATTAAAATTGTGACCTCTAAAGTGTCCACAAATTTTTTATATACCATATTTATTTACACTATTCGCGTACAAGCGGCGGCCATTATGTTCAGCAGTTTTGGTTTGATTCAAACTCAATTCATTATGGTGTAACGGTGCTATAATCAAACGGGTTTTTTTAAATCGGATAATAATTGTGACTCCGAGACAAGCTAAAGGGATGATTTTTCGTACAATCAGGGACCAAAATTCAGCAAGTTACGATTCGATGTGCGTAAATATCGAAAGGAATTACCAAGATCGTTGGGTTATAAACATGCATGTCAAGTTTCATTAAAATCGGATTAAAATTGTGACCTATACATGATCCACAACCTATAGGACTAGATTACCATATTTTTTTTTACACTATTCGCGTACAAGCGGTTGCCATTTTGTCCGACAGTTTAGGCCCGATTTACATGAAGTTCACAACCTTCATTACAGTGTAACGATGATATAAACAAACGTTTTTTTTTTAAATCCGTTAATAATTGTGACCCCCAGAGGGACCACGAGCTAACAAAAAAGAGACGATTTTTCGTACAGCAGGGGCTATAATTCGGGACGTTACGACCCCATATGTGCAAATATCGAAAGAAATCAAGATCTTTTGGTTATAAACATGCATTTCAAGTTTCATCAAAATCGGGAATAAAACTGTGACCTCTACAGGGTCCAAACTTGATATACCATAATTATAACACTATAATTCTCATAAAAGCTGCGGCCATTCTGTCCGGCAATTTTGGTCCTGTAATTTTGGAATTTACCTTCCGAAAATACGTCAGAATGCACCAAACTGAATCTAATTTACCAAATACCGTTAATTAGTTGAGCGCCTTAGTTAAGCAATTACCAAACCTAGACCCCCCCCCCCCTTGCAAAAAATCCTGGATCCGCGCCTGTATATACGGTGTAACGGTGATATAATTAAACGGGGTTTTTTTTTTAATCGGATAGTAATTGTGAACTCCAGAGAGACCACAAGCTAAAAAAATGCGATATTTCGGACAATCAGGGGAATAGAAGTTGCAATCCGATATGCGCAAATCTCGAAAGGAACCAGAAACGTGATTTTTCGTACAATCAGGGGCCATAATCACGAAGCGAGAGAGAGAGAGAAATGGGGTTTAACGTCCACTCGACACAAACTAGGTCATTTCGGGACTAACATATTATTGTTTAATTTTATTTCAATAATTCGCTTACGCATATGGGTCTTTAGCAGTGGGAAGAAACCGACGAGGTTGAGAAGGCGCCCCTATCTCCATGCCACATGCGCTCACACCGGGGATCGAAACCACAGTCGCAGGCCAGAGGTGACCGACCAGCTAGAGGTCGAAGCACGGTACTCTAGACCACTAGGCCATCCCAACCCCCCTAATCGAAGCTTCGATCCGATACGCTACATGCAGAGATCTTATGTGGATAGGCCTAAATCAAGTTTCATCAAAATCGGATAAGAATTGTGACCTAGAGAGTCCACAAACAATTTTGGACGGATGAACGCTCGGACGGACTGGGACGACGGCATAATACGTGCGCATGAAAATGTGAGTGTATAAAAATTATTTTGTGAATTTATATAATTTGCAGATGTTGTTAAACTCGCGACGTTGCTTCAGGAACATGAGATTATACACACACTGATCAGCATTGAATATTCGATAGGCCGCTACAATCACTGATAAGGATGACATAGACGCGACTTAATGAGTTCCCCATATTAATTTTTTTTCTTCCGACAAAATAAATTCTAAAACATTTTTTGTAGTTAGAAAAATAAGTAAAGACGTTGAAGTATTTGTAGTTTAAAAGTATTTCCGTTTTAGTGTAAATTGGGTATTAATGAGTAAAAGGCATCATTTTTCCCGAAGTAGTTATACGTCTTATGTAAACAATGCCAATTATTGCTGCCGCGTGATGTCACTGCACGCGCTGAAGACAGTCATCTGTGTCAGATTCTGTCTGTAAAACAGATTGGCGTATTCATTGCTCTCTTTTTTTGTTCTCGATAAGCGAGTCTACCCCTTCTTAGTTCTTATTATCCAGTACTAACCGGATGTAAACTCAGAACGAGGCCAATCGTGTCTTTCTTCCGAGTGTGCGGCCATCATGGTTTGATACTGAAATCTGTACAAAAGGGTTGAAGAAGATTACAATTACAATTTAGAGTTATTTACAGTCCAAGATTGTGATTCCTTAAGTATTAAAACATGGATCCAGACTTCGAACGGGAACAAAATTTGAACTTTGAATCCAGTAGATCTAAATCGGATGATAAAGAAAAAAGTCGAGACAAGAGACGATCGCGTTCTCCTCGAGCAAAGCGATCAAGAAGCAGGGATCGAGACCGTAAACGTTCCCGATCCAGAGATCGTACACGTCGTAAAAAGTCTAAAAGTCACTCCCCTAAACCACCAAAACGAAAGAAGCCATACAAGTATTGGGATGTTCCACCGGCTGGCTTTGAACACATGAGCGTACCCCAGTATAAAGCTATGCAAGCTGCGGGTCAGATTCCACAAGCTATGCCAGTTATGCAAGCACCACAGGTTCCTGTAACTAACACAACTGTTCCATTTGCTGGCAGTACAATAAGTCGACAAGCTCGACGTTTATATGTTGGCAATATACCTTTTGGTGTAACAGAAGAAGCCATGATGGACTTTTTCAATGGGCAAATGAAAGTGACAGGGCTAGCACAAGCTGATGGAAATCCTGTTATTGCAGTGCAAATTAATTTAGATAAAAACTTTGCCTTTCTTGAATACCGATCAGTCGATGAAACAACACAAGCAATGGCATTTGATGGTATCAATTTTCAGGGTCAATCATTGAAGATTCGTCGTCCCCGGGATTATCAACCCCTTCCTGGTTTATCAGAACAGCCTTCAATAAATGTCCCTGGCGTTGTGTCCACTGTGGTTCAAGATTCACCACATAAGATATTTATAGGTGGACTACCAAATTATCTTAATGAAGATCAAGTTAAAGAACTCTTGACCTCATTTGGTCCACTGAAAGCCTTTAATTTGGTTAAAGATAGTGCTACAGGTTTATCCAAAGGCTATGCGTTCTGCGAATATGTAGATATAACTGTTACTGATCAAGCATGTGCTGGTTTAAATGGTATGCAGCTAGGAGACAAAAAGTTAATTGTTCAGCGAGCCAGTGTTGGTGCTAAAAACGGGCAAAATTTACCTGTTCAGCTTCAAGTACCAGGGCTGGATATGCAAATGGGTGCAGGTCCACCTACAGAGGTTCTGTGTTTGATGAATATGATTTTACCAGAAGAATTGGATGATGAAGAAGAATATGAAGATATTGTGGAAGATGTCAAAGAAGAATGTGGAAAATATGGTGTTGTGCGAAGCTTAGAAATACCACGTCCAATAATGGGAGTTGATGTACCAGGCCTCGGAAAAATATTTGTAGAATTTAATTCAATTATTGATTGTCAAAAGGCACAGCAAGCGTTGGCTGGTAGAAAATTCTCTCAACGAGTAGTTGTGACTTCATACTATGATCCTGATAAATATCATCGACGCGAATTCTAATCATTTATTCCATTAGCATTAATTAAACATGTTGATTGAATAAAGATTTTGTCTTAACGATTTAATCACTGATTCATCCGAACAACCGGTATTGTATGTTTTTGTTTCACTTAAATTAAGTGAACAGTTACCATTCATTATCATTTTTAGATCATTATAAAATATAAAGATTGTTACTCCATATTGTATATTAACTTGTTTTCGCCATTTCATTTGGAAAGCACATGGATTTAAATATAAAAAATCCATTTTCATTGTTTTGATCACATTGTATCTAATACTAAATACTATTCTTTAACTGTTTGAATTTTTCTATTCCTTTCATTGAGATTGTATATTCAGAATCAAGTTGTTTAATATTTGACACTGTGTAATTGATTTCAAAAGTTTTGCTCCAATTTTATATTCCTAGTGTACTATGGATCATACAAGAAAATGTGCTTTGAAAAACATTTAAATTTAGACTGTTTAGTTTGGTCTTCTCAGATACTTGTAATATTTCATTTCAGTATGTGACAATAATGGCTAGATACTTTGCTGATGTAAATTTGTTCTGATATGACCAGACAAAACAGTCAAACAACATTGTCTTTTAATATTTTAACTTTTTTGTTTCTAAGGTTTCTGATTAATTGTAATTTAGAAAATTGAATGCGTTAATTATCTAAAATGCAATGAGTGTATAAATAGAATCTTTAATTCAATGCTGTTATTGATAAACATGTATACTGTTGGTTTTAATCTTATCTGAATTTCAGAATAAATAGGCTTTAGGCTATTGATATTTCAGTATTCACTAAATCATAATGTACTTTGTATAGTTTTTTTTGTTGTTATTAATAATAGGTGTAAGACATATCACTTTCTTTACCTTCCAGGCCTTCTAGTTCATGTTAATGGTAAAATAAGTAAATTGACTTTGTATATTTTGGAAATACGCTAGAATAGTAGACCTCTTCCAAATTTTAAGAGAATTTCATGTTGTGTGCATACATGTACATGTTTTCTTTTGTAGGCACTTTCTATTTTAGGCAATTTTATTTTTAGCATTCAAAACCATGACCAAAAGGCAGTGTGTGAACAACACCACATGGAAATTTGTAATTGAGTGTCTCCAATGAGTTTTTCGATTTTTCAGTTGTCCAAAAAGGCTTTTTCGATTTTCAGCCGAGGCCATCTTACCAAATTGTTGCAAAGACGATCTTTTGTCTATGGATTCTCTTTGGCTTTTCAAGTCGAAAGCCAATAGTTTTTCCTTTGCAGATTCTTTTTTCTAGCGCTGCACAACAGAATCTTTATTTTTTAGGGTCTCATCTGCTAGGAAGCCTAAAGTTTAGAAAATGTGTGTCCTACTACAATTAAGTGTGTGGGATTCAAAAATGATGGGAACAATATACAACATTCAAGTTGTCAAATTTATAAACATTGTGATTTGGGTTGGGAAGGAAAACGGAAAGTTAAAAGAACATTTCACGGTGCACACAGGTAACTATGACATAGCATCCTGAATCCTGAGGTAAGCAAATGAATAAATAAATTTTCAGGAAAACAGCAGCCCCCCCCCCCGAATATTTTTGTGGGATACAAAAAAATAAATTTACGTTCTGCCGGTACACGTAACTTACCGGTAGTGGTGCCGTCCATTCCCTATATTTGTTCAGATAATATAACCCTCCCGGCCTGCCAGCATTTAGTTCTGTGGTGGCAGGAATGATTTGGCCATTACGTAGGTGATCAAATTGACGTCACGCCTGAGCAGGTGCTTTTGACGTCACAGCCTTGACAAAATTGATTGCCCTTAGTTTATTCTTGTTGCTTTATTTAGTGAAACCATTTCAGTTTTCAGGAAATAAATTTTAACCAATCATCGATGATCTTTTTCTTTGCTTTCAATGCTGGGCTTTAATAAAACTGGAAGACTGTAGTTAATTACAGCCTTGGGGTCTTTTTCATGAATACTAAATCTCCAAAAATTGTATAGTAACTAACATTCGTGATATGGCATTCAAAAAGTTTCTGAATTAAATCGATTTTAAAAGATTTCGATTTGTTGAAGTACCCAGGTGGTTAATTACTTGTACGTCGGCAAGGCGGTGGATAGTTTATCTCAGAGCTTCATCGCGTGCACTGTTTCTCGTCTTGGGTTTCAAGGAGGACTTCTGTTAACAACAATGTGATTAAAACGCAGATCATATTTTGTTTTGATTTTATAGTTCAAAATTTCGTTTTGCATGAAACTCACTCGACAAACCTCGGCAGATTCCGGAACCTACATCTAGTCTCGGCTATATGAGAGTAAGTAATTTGTACCAACGCCTATACAATTGTGATGCGGTGCCGGTTTACCTATTAGGAAAACTTGCCACTTCAAGAAAAAGTTCTCAAAATTGCCTCGTTCGATGGGTGTGTAGAATTTTAAGTGTAAACATGTCCTTGTTTAAAGAAAATCGGATAAAATTGAATGAAAAACAGCTTCAAACTTTGTAAGATAAAACATTCTTCAAATGCGTCGTCATGGGCAATGTACGGTACTGAAATCTGCCTAGGTTTGCCGAGTGGCACGAAACTGGGTAATCCACTAGTATATCAATGCTGATTGGTTAACTAAATGCATGACGTAATAGGGCTAAAAGTCACACGTATGACCTCAGACGTGGCCTATCGCAACTACCGATCAGATCTTCATGTATTATAGGCAATCGAACGTATTTAAAAAAAAAATATAGGTCTGTATTTTAATCAGACTGTGTTAACGATTGCTGCGCGATAAAAGTAGGTCTATTTATTGTTGGCCTATATCTAAAATACAGACGTGTGATGTTCTACAGCCATTTTATCGACACACGACGCAACATGTCAAACAGCGCCCCCACCCAGAGGCATTGTAGGCAACCGCCCTCATAAAAGCCAAAGAAATAGGTAATAGTTGGTAACGTTCGAATCTGGTGAGATTTCCTACTAGTGCGTGACTGTGCCCCACATTCCTGAAAAAGTGCTCTCAAATTTCGAAAGAGATACCTTAAATACTCATGGAAATGTCCGCGTCAATGCCATCATATTCCTATTTCCCTAATGACAACACTGTACCCCCATTTCCAGCTGCCCTTCCCTTTAGTCGCGCTAAATGCACAGGGACTTGAAGGGATTCAAATAAAACTTCTTACTACTGCTTGACTATAATAGTATAGTATTAGTATATAACTATATAATAAAGGGATGTCAGATGCCACCTTTGTTGTGACTTTTTTTTTATGATATATCGTCTGCTGTCATCTCACAATACTCACTAGTTCTAACACTTCATGTCATTTTTATTGCCAACGAGACTTTATTTGATCATTATTCACCTTAAATTGGTCCTTTTACAGCGTTATTAATAACAAATCAAACTTAAAAAGCTATCACTTGTCGATATTCAACTTGGTGAGCCCGGAAGTAACTCGAAATAAGGTGAAAAGAAGTCTGTATCACCCAGTCCCTTTATAAACCTATTATTACTCGATATGTGCATAGGAACTGGGTGACCAAATCTCGCTCAACAGCGACCTCGCTTCGTAGGTTCTATCACGTGATAGTTTGGAAAACGTTTCTGGAGAAAATGAGTTACATTGACAAGAAAAAAATATGTGAATTATTTTTTCCAAAAGATGTCTTAAGTTTGGCAAACGTTTCTGGAGAAAATGACCCTTTCCCAATATCAAAGGAGCCCCCAATTTAGTTCTAAAGAAAAATAATTTATTGTCTGATTTATTATGTTGTCGCATATAAATCTATATATCAACCACACTGGCCTACACATTACATGACATTGTGTTTGTGACTAACAATAACAGAATATTCCCGTTTTTAATGTTAACAATTTTTCAGCCAGACCCCCTGACAATCAGCTTTCCAGTGATGGCTTGGGAAAGTGAGCAGTAACTTCATGAATATCGGGGGGAAAAGCTATGTCAATGACTCCAAGGTGGTATTCTCCGCAACAGTCACCGAAATGAGTAATTCTTGAGTGAAAACTTAGTATGCTATGGGAATCCCCGTAAGCTTTCTCGGTCGACGCAGGGATGAAACACCGGACCTGTCCTGTTGTTAGTGAGCCAACGTCTTCAATACCCCGAATTTAGTGAGCTGCACGTGGGTCCCCCACGTTTCTTGGGGAAAAAAAATAAAGACAACCAAACAAGGGCCCTTTTAAGGGACTTCCATGCAGGCTCGTAGCCAGCTTGCTGGCTTCGAAGTTTTTAGGAGGGGCACACCCGTACAGTCTACGGTAGGTATTTTAGAGTTATGGTTGGCAAATTTTCTTTCGGGGAGGGGGGGGGGGGCAAAATATTTTTTTTCATGGGGGCATTTCCCCCCCTTGCCACCCCTGACTACGGGCCTGCTTTCATGAGGGGACTTCCACTGGACTCGATATGGTGTCAATGATCTACAATAGTGCATATAGACCACCTCCGTTTTTTTGTTACATATGCATTATTTTTCGGAATCCGCTTCTGTTTGAATGGGTGAAATAGGGTTTTAGTTTAACAATAAACTGTATGAATAGCAGTCTCATGGGCTTGATTTTTTACTGCAAATTACACAGCAAATATGGGAGTGGTTCGCTGAAAATTAACCGCCTTAAGATTTTTCACGTCGAAAGTGTGGTCTAAGGGGAGATAACAGTCGATTATATTTTATAAGTTACCTCCCCTCAATTGCTTGACGATTTTCTGCGGAACTGTAATGTTGATAATATGGCCGACAAAAGCTCAAAAGTTCCAAATGAGAATGGAATATCCTCAAATTTATCCGAACTCGCTAAAGATTTGTTACACCTGGACGAAGCCTCATCTCTCCCGAGTATTCGCCCTGGTTCCCAACTTGCAGATAAATTAGAATTCAAGGACAGAAGTGGTAATACTGTATCAGGATATCCAGTTATAGTAGACTTCCGTCGTATATTACAACTTCAGAATAAAACAAATCCATGTCATGACAATGATGTTATTCAAGGAGTAAGTTAGTTCAGCTCCGAACGTCGGTCTCATTACACTCACCCTGACCGTTCAGGGACTGGCCTATTCAATCAATGTCGAAAATAATTTGAACCCCAGTCAATTTTACTGGGCAACTTTTCACTGCGAAACATCGGAGTGTCAATCCGTGTGGACGTCTGTACAATGTAAAGGAACATCTTAGTGACAAAATAAGACCTTGCTTACCTCGCTAGACTCAGTATGAGCGAAACAACACGCTGTTTAAAATACGTCCCCTCCTATCAAACTATCCTTTCGCCACCATGACACAGCGTGTTGTGATGCTCATACTGACTCTAGCGAAATGAGCAAGGTCTTATTTTCTCACTGAGATGTTCCTTTACACTGTACACACAGAGTGACACCCATCGTTTAGCAGTGAAAAGCTGCCCAGTAAAATTGGGGGTCAAATTATTTTCGACATTGATTGAATGGGCCAGTCCCTGAACGTTCAGGGTGAGTGTAATGAGACCGACGTTCAGAGCTGAACTAGGAGTAAGTATATGATAGCAAAGCATACATATGTTCGGTGGAAACTAGAAATGGTTCCACTACTGCTGTCTTCCGTCTTACTCCAGTCGCAGTAGTGGTTTTTCCTACCGAGTTCCTTTGCAGTTCCTTTGCGCAAGTTTTTTAGTCAAATGACTACAAAAAGTTTACCGGCCTATAGCTCGCTTAATTTACAAATAAACTGACCTAAAACAGTACTGCACGCAGCTTAACATATAATAAATCAATTCTTTTTGAAATAAAGGTGAGGCCTTACCGCATAATTATATGATTTGATGAAACCCATCTCCTACGCAAAATTTCAACTGGCCGACCGTCATGGCCGCAACATAAACAGCGCTATGCAGAGAAAAAATGTTCGGTAACTATTTTAATGGTCCAGTCTTCAGTATTTGTGATAGAATTACTTATTTTAATACAAACTGTAATGATGTGTGTTGACAATTGTGCGTTTGAACCTATTTGAACTTGCGTAAGGGGTCTTAGACTGTACCAATTGTTACCTTAAATACAGTTTAAGGTAACAAGTATAGTTTTTGTCTATTTTAAGGTTTCAGACAATAGAGTTACATGTATTAGCTTTTGTTTTTTGATGTGAACTTCCTTACTTATGTCATGCACCTCAAAACAGTAAAATTTGAACATGGTGGATTGTGTTGACATTATTGAATAAAGCGATGGTAATGTATCAACCAATCTATGTTCTTGAGGCCATTCAATCCATTAGTTAAATTTTAATCAAATCATCACAACATTGATCAGATAGAAAATATTTGTTGCAGATATCAAACAGTGATCTTCTACATGCTGTGGTTGGTCTTTATGATATTGCTTTATCAGAAATGACATTAGATGTTTTGTATGCAACAGTTTGTGAACGGTGGGCTCGTACAATTGTTTTAGTTCAAGATGTAAAAGGTAATTATTACTTTTTTCTTGATATTATATAGACCTGTCTTTTGATAAAAACTTAATAAATAAGACTTTGGAGTACAGTTAGTAGAATAAGGTAGTGTGGAGTAATGTGATCACCCACCTTGTGAGTCAAATAACACTGCCCTGATTTTACGTATTTTGAAATGCATGTGAATCACGGACCAACTTCATACTGTACACTGCAGGTAACTTATGTCCCATGACCCCGGGTGACTAGTTCTAAATCATATCAAATATTTCCTTATAAATAATGTTGCATCCTTTCCAACTCCAGCTGCAATAACTGATTACTACAATGTAGTAGGGATCAAAGTTTTTATTTGAAAACATTTTGTTGAGATTGACCGATTTTCATAATTTGACTTTTTGAAGATTGTAAGTACATTTGTATGTTCTATTCTTTTGGAACTCACAATGGCAGCTTCAGTAGCTTTTAATTGATTTATGTTCTAAAGAAGCCTTTGTATGTTAGTGTTAAGCAACGGAAATTTATTATTAAAGATGCACTAAATGACGTTGAGGAAAGAAAGAAAAAGAGACTGCTGAACAAAAGATCAAAAGATGAAACATTATTAAATGAAGAAACAGCAGCAAAAGATAAAGAATTGAGTAATGAAGGTATTGAAGACTCTAGTGAAACTGAAAATGAAAAAGATATTTTTGAAGAAGAGGAATCCCAGCCTAGTAGATTTGAAGCTGTATTTAGTGACACTGATGATGATGAAGATGAAGAAGATGAAGATGAAGACAGGTTAGAATTCTAATTGTTACAAAAATAAAATACAGTCACTTCCAAATCTGGACTTATAATGTTTATGTTGACATCGTCATTTTCTTGGAAACTATCAAGAGATTACAATTACATTGATCTCAGATTTATTTATATGCCCACTGAATGTGGTTCTATATTGTTGTACAGCCACTTGTCATTAAAACTTTCATTTTTTGCTGACTAAGGATGAACTCTATTAAAATTCATTGCCATGCATCATTTATTTATTGCCCTTATTATTTGAACCTTGGTTCAGTCTTGTGAATGCTTTAGACTTAAGAGTCAAAAGATATCATTAGATCTGCTTGAAAGTTATGCAAAGTGATTAGGTTGGTGAAAATGTCCATTACTGGTACTTGATTCTAGAGGGATTGTCCTTACTACCATTGTATGATATTGTGAACATACCAAAAGTTATTCAGTCTTCTGGAGATTTCTATGTGTTGTTCCTTGCCAGGTCCTTCTTCCTGTACCATTAACGAGTGGAAAATCCTGAAAAGTTTTCTTGGCCAACACTGCACCTGTTTATTGAACAAGCACCTTACTGACCGGATCACTATTGACGGTGCTGGTTAGATGCCTGACAACTTATATTTTCTTATTCTAGTGAGGATGAAGATGATTTTTCTCATGGAATCAATTCTTTTATAAAATCAGCATCAAAGCGGCGAAAAATTAGAAATGAAAAAGAGGAACAAATAAACAAAAATGACATTGGTGTTGAAAATAGAATTATTGGGTGTTTAACATTTGAGAAAAAATATGTGTAAGTTAATCTTTATATGTCCATTTTTGTTCATCAATTGTTGACTGTCGGTCTTATAGGCAACAATAATATATCTTTTTCAAATTGATATATGTTTTCACCTCTAGATTTATGTCCCTCAAGAAATCTGTTTAGCAGTTTATAGGCTACAATTATTATTCTTCTCTTTCTAAAAGTTGTTTATCCTATTTAAATGAAGAAACCTGTGAATGTGATAGAGACCACATTTTTTAAAGAGATCTATCTATGTCATATTTGGTGTGAATTTGGTCGGCTTTAACCAATGAATGTTTAATCTAGCCAATCTCAACATGGTTTGCTAATCAAGCGTTTTAAACTTTCCATATGAATTGTCTGGGCGACCTTCGAATGTACACTATGATCGCGACTACAGTCTGAACCAGCACCCAAACGTAAATGGCCCTAGCCATTGACTATTCAATATGGTGGCGACCATGTCAGTTGTTTGCCTGCTATATTTTCTTCTATTTATGCATAATTTTCCATACTGCTATGTGAAAGCAAGCTTGAAATAGGTTGTCAATTTCATCAAAAAAAGACGAAAAAAAAAATCAAACTTAAATCTATACTCCAATGCGCATTCACCAATTTTGAGGTGTTAACATGGACCCTATAATACCGGCCAATGTGTAAATAACGCAATGGCAATCAGCAGTTTTATTATATTTTTCAGAAAAACTTCTCATGTGTCAGTTTTGTCAGCCATCTTTGAACTATCCTGTGCTCTACCGCATGGTACGACTGGTCACAGCCACTGGTTGAACTAAATGTCATTCGCATGCAGATGGTTCAACTATAGTACGAAAATCAGTGCAAACAAAGGTCGCACTGGCAATAATCTATGTTTAAGAAATTACATATATATATATATATATATGTCAATTAAAGAACATTCATGAAAATATAATGAAACTCTACCTGAATGTTTCAGGAGACACAGAGAAAGAGTTATTCATTTAACAATATTGACAGTTAGACCAAGATATAGGAAATATGGAATTGGAAAATTTCTTTTATCAGTAAGTACATTCAGGTAGTTTTAAAACTATATTTCCAATAAGTTGAAATGCTGTATCATACATTCATCTGGCTAAAATTTTAGCTGCACTTATATTATCTATGCAGACTTACAAATTTGGCAGTATGATTTTGACGTTTGCCAAAGTCATTTCGAAAATTAGCTGATAGACATTTGATCTGTTTTTGACTGTCTTTATTTTAGCAAGTTGTAGATCCAGCTGTAACAGGTCAATATGAAGCTGTAGTTGTTCATGCCGATAATGGTGCTGTAGACTTCTTTCAGAAATTTGGGTTTTCTGATGATCTTGTACTAAATAGTAGATGGAGGTAAGAATGTTGGATTTTAGAGTGCACCAGGTCGGATCCTGTATAATTCAGTATTCAGATTGTAGATAGTTTGCAATTTTGGTGCCTAACCGAATAATTTATTAAAATGGGTATGCCTGTGCTCTATCTTTCTGTACTTCCATGACCTCTTTTAGGTTTTGATCAAGTTTTTTCTATAGTTTTGTTATTACAGGGGGTGGGGGTATCATAATGGTTAATATGTGCGCGATATATCATACAGTCTTTGAAACACAATCTGTGCATATTTCATTAGCTTGTTTCTATCAATTCTTTGAAACACAATAACTTTACTTCTTAAGAATGTATTGTGATATTTAAATGAAATTTGGGTATGTGAATATTTAAGATGGTCAGACTCAAACATAAGACCATAATGTATAGGATTGTTGAAGGAACTAAGGAAGTTATATGTTTATATGAGAACTTTCTTTATGTTTTATATGAATTTTTATATAAACAACTTGTAAACAGTTGTGGTTTACAGGTTATGTAGTATGGTTTTATGTATATTTCAGTGAATTAGCAGAACAGTTTACAAATTGTACTTTAATGTGCTATTTACCAGGATTTACAGGTCAGTATGATTTCCATGATCAGAAAGATATTGTATTATTTATTGGTGGTTACATTTCAAGACCTTTTATAAAACTCAGTTCCACACTCTTAACCTCCAACAATTCTATATCCTCCAAATCCACAATTTCATATTCTTAATGGCTTATAGCTTATTTTTTTTAAAAAAAGGTTTGAATCAAGACTTTATAAGAAGGAAGTGTGAAAACAATTGCTGTAAAAAGATGTGGAACATCAGATTATTACAAATAAGACAATTTTACTGATTATGTTTTTCAGGTCATTCTCTTCTAAGTACAGTTAGTCTGCCAGGTATTGAAGTATTTGAAATGGAACAAGAATTAAAGAAATGGTAAGTATATTGTTTGTTTTGAAAAAGTAGTAAAAAAGATGGTTTTAAATAATTTCATCCAAATTATTTCCTAGTAGTTGCTCATAATATCAAGCACTAAATTCAACTGAAGAAAATTGTTTTAAAAAATTGGAAATGCTTTAATTTTGGTTATATATGAAATTGAAAATATTACATTACATTTATGCATTTTATTGAATTGATGAAATAAGCTATAGCGCCCTGGAAATGGAATCTTTCTTATACCCTGTATCTATTTTCAGGAAAGATAAAACCTTAGAGTCATATCAAGCACAGATGTCATGTATAATGAGAATGAAACACGAAATATTACTATTACAAAAAAAGGTATTTAGCATTATTGGCAAATCTTTCATCAGTGTCATCAAAGTCTTCTACTCTATACATTTTGGGACACTCACAGTTTCTGAGAATTAGTGTTGACACTTTCTGCATTGTTAATTTTTTCCTGAGACAGAAATTTTATACTTCATCAGTAGACTTTTACCAAAACATTCAAATAGTGACTGACATACTTTATGGACTGCTTGGACAACTTATCTTATTGTATATTTTATTGTCTGATAATGTATATTTCATTTTACATTTAATAGGTGAACTCTCAAGATGAAATTATTAGAACATTGGCATTAGACAATGAAAGAATCAAACAAGAAAAATCTGCTCTAGGTAAGTGTAAATATCATAGTAGTTGTAGATAAAATGAAAAGGGGTTTAACGTCCTACTGTTCTGCTATGACAGAAATTTTGCCTTGGCAACGGCGCTACCGGCCTACTTTTATATCGAATTCCAACTGCCAAGGAATTTTTTATGCGCACGCCAATGTGTTCACGAGACATCGGTTTTTCGAAACATCCGAATGACTAGACAACTGTCCTTGTCAGGCCCTCTGTTCTGCATTACTGATAAGGTGAAACCATGCCGGAAAATCTGGATGAACTTTATCGACCAATACAGGGATCGAACACCCGACCTCCAGACTAACGAGCCAGTGTCTTACCCACTTAGCCATGTGATCGTCCAGCTGTAGATAAGATGGATTATATCTCAAAAAGATATTTTATTGGAAAAATATGTCATTACATGTATTTGAATGTATAATATCCATCTGTCTGTTGGAACACTACAGGCTACAATAGTCAGCATTTGTCATCCAATAACACATTCTACAGACAGAGATTTAACATTCACTTGACACAAACTAGGTCATTTCGGGACCAACACATGGTTTAAATTTATTTCATCAAGCTGCTTGTAAGTAGGGGTCTTTAGCAGTGGGAGGAAACACCAGGATCCAGAGAAAACCCATGAGATTGGCGTGAATAGGGTTGGGTGATAAATAAAATCTTTTACTCATCTTTTTTGATATCAATAAATATCAACACTCGTTGATAAAGTAAAAGATAACTTGGCAATATCTGTGGGGTTTTTTTACATTATCGACCTGTGTTGATATTTTTTGATATTAAAAAAGACTTGTTGGAGATTCTCTATATCTTTTCAAAATTGATATTGGTTGTCTTGAAACGAAGAAGTAAATATTATTTTAAGAATTGGTTTTTTTTTTGTCTCACTCTACTTTTGTCTCAGCAGTTTATACAATATGCTTTGAAACGTTTGTGGGTTTTTCTTTGTCAGAAAAAGAATTACGGACCTTTAGAATATGGAAAGTACAGCAAGCAGTCAATAGACAGATTGTTTCTAGTGGAGGTATAGTAAAATTGCTACAATAATCTTGGCATTACATTTGATATTAATAGTATCATATCTTTGTTGTTAATTGTTGACCAGTTATTATTCTACAATAAAAACAACACTAGTGATGATTCATCTTTGTTTATCTGTGGTTAAGGTTGGAACATTTGTAGAATGCCACATTAATATACAACTATAAAATTACTGTATGCAATATAGACTCACATGATGCTACTACATTCTTACTTGTTTTAATCATTTGCTCTGGGTCTAATAATACAAGTATTTTTCTTGCTGGAGAGTTCAAATGGTTGAGTTCAAATCTCATAAAAATCGGACCAAAACTACTTGTATGCAAATAGTGTAAAATTATGTAATACCCAGGTTGTAGAAGCTTGTCACAGTTTTTATTCAGTCTTTATGAAACTTAGAATATATGTTTAAATCCAAAAGATCTTGGTTCCTTTAGATATTCATGCAATCGAGCAGTTACTTGATTATGGGCGCTGAATGTACAAAAAATCACGTTTTTGTTTAGCTTGCAAAATGTGGGTACCGGTATACCTTGCCCAGCAACCGCCGGTTTGAAATATAAATGCACAGTGCATTCATTAGAGTCTTTACTGCATATCGTGATGTTTTTTCTAACAAGAACATTTAAATTGAAAACTTTTAATTCATTGGGATCTTTAGTACATGTATTCTTTAAGTGGCATTTGTTGTTGTTGTGTATGGTTTCAACTTTGTTGTTGTAATTTTGTCTATACATTATGTTGCTTCAGATTTTGTTATATTGTATTACCTTGAAAACGTTGAGAGATTACTCTTCGAAACGTCCTTAAATAAATCAGTAGATGTTTTTCCATAAGTATGTTTTATAGTTTATTTAGTACATGTAGTTGTATATTTTCATCTTATACCATTTGAATCTTAGTATGTGTAGTTATATTAAATATTTGTTTCTAACTAGAACAAATGACTTATTTCCATTTATAGATATTGAAGATGATATCACTACAGAAGATTTAATTAAGGAATTACAACATCAAGTTGACAAAATGGACATCCACAAGAACAGATTAATGGAAAATGGTGCAAATAATACAACAGGTTTTGGTGAAAATTTAAACTGTTTCTAACTGCCCAGTACCAATATGTAGTAAAAATCAAATTTATAATAATTATTCAATGATATTTTTGGAATTTGGAATTTGTAAATCTAACAGATAATCTTTCAACCAAGCAAGATTTGGAAATAGATAATTTCATTACTCTATATAATACTTACATATACAGTTATTAATTCCTCATAATTTGCGTGCACTTCAGATCATAAGGTCTGTCATTGATTTACGTGGCATGGTTTCGATTCCAAGTAGGGTCGTCTGTCCAACCTCATGGACTTTCTCCTGGTCATCTGGATTTCTCCTGCTGCTAAAGACCCTTACATACAATTTCACAAGCTTATTATTGTTAATCCCGAAATGACCTGGTTTATTTGGAGCGGATGTTAAACCCCATTTCTCTCTCACTCTTAAACTATAGTGTATTTCATTGAAAATTAGGGTTAGTTCCCTTCAAATATTACTTCCTCTATCTAATAGGTGATGGAAGTTCAGTTGCATTTCCTTATATGCGTGTGCGTAGTCAACAAGAACCATACGACCATATGATAGACGCTGCTTTTTTCTATGATACAACTCAACAGTTTAAAGAGGCTATGCATTCCGATCCCAGTATTAAAATACAATTTGAAGTCACATCAATAAACAAGGTAAATTGTATTACAGTAGTAAACATGTTCTGTACCTCTGCCATGGCCACATAAGCATTCTTAGTATATTTTTGTCCCCCGCCTTTCGAAGAAAGTTGGGGGACTATTAAAATGGGTTCGTCCGTCTGTCTGTCTGTCTGTCTGTCTGTCCGTCACACTTTTTGGGACACAATAACTCTCTTCCTAATTGAGCTATAATGTTCAAACTTGGTGTATGTGTTTATTAGGTCAATGCCTTGATGGAGTTCAAAGATGAGCATTTTCCGCTTAGGGTAAGCAGAGATAAGCAATTCGATTGGTTGATGCTTTGGGACACGATAACTTTAGTTCTAATTAAGTGAGAGTGATGAAACTTAGTGTATAGTTTCATTACAGTAATACCTTGACTAAGTTCGATAATGAGCATTTTCCGCTCAGGGTAAGCAGAGCAATTTGATTGGTCGAGACTTTGGAACACAATAACTCTCCTTCTAATTGAGCTAAAATGTTCAAACTTGGTGTATATGCTTATTAGGTCAATGCCTTGATGGAGTTCGGAGATGAGCATTTTCCGCTCAGGGTAAGCAGAGCGATACGCAATTTGATTGGTCGAGACTTTGGAACACAATAACTCTTCTTCTAATTGAGTAAAAATGTTCAAACTTGGTGTAGATGCTTATAAGGTCAATGCCTTGATGGAGTTCGAAGATGAGCATTTTCCACTTAGGGTAAGCAGAGATAAGCAATTTGATTGGTTGATGCTTTGGGACACGATAACTTTATTTCTAATTAAGTGAGAGTGATGAAACTTGGTGTATAGTTTCATTACAGTAATACCTTGACTAAGTTCGATAATGAGCATTTTCTGCTCAAGGTAAGCAGAGCGATACGCAATTTGATTGGTCGAGAGTAGTCGAGACTTTGGAACACAATAACTCTCCTTCTAATATTGAGTTAAAATGTTCAAACTTGGTGTATATGCTTATTAGGTCAATGCCTTGATGGAGTTCGAAGATGAGCATTTTCCGCTTAGGGTAAGCAGAGATAAGCAATTTGATTGGTTGATACTTTGGGACAAGATAACTTAGGTTCATCTTGATTGATGATTTTTATGCCAATACAATGACTGCATTCTCATTTAGTAATCGATTCGACAGTAACAGTGTATAGAAACGATTGACTTGGACACGAGGGCCCTTTCCCTTGGCCAGAGGGGCCCTTTTGTCTGCCTTTAGGGTCCCCCTAACTAGGGTACATTTTCATTTTTCTCGTCGGTTTTAGCATTTTTCTTTATAAAACACTTTTGGATGACACTTCGTGTACAGTTTGATTGCTCGATACATTGAAAAAAATAAATATGCGATTAATTAATATGTGTCTTCTATTTATTTTGGGATTTTGGCGGGAACATCAGCCTCACTGTTGGCTTGTTAGTACATTCTCTCTTAATCAGAACATGTATGACAGAGATTGTTAAGGGTGTAGTCATTGATGCAAAAGCTAATCCAATGATAAATATTCACAATTATAAACATACCCCTTCAATATTTATGGAGACATTCATGAGCAATCCTAATGATGATTGAATAAGATCAATCCCATATTCTGTTTAATTCTGTTTATCCTCTATATATATTTAAACGAATGGCGGAATGAATATTTTCATTCAACAGGCAAGACAAGTAAATATTGTATAAATTTACGATAAAAGGATAAAAATCTGACCCGTTCTGAAATTTTTGGATGCATTTATTTATTGTTTTAAAATATTGTTGGATCTGGTCTAGCTTTCTGTTCTGTTGGTTTTAGTTTTAAACTTGCACCATAGAAATTTAAACTAGTTCTCCAAAATCAAACAGATAGTTAGTGAGCTTTTCAATCAATAAATTTGAACTTTTCTTTCCTTTCCTTCATCAGTCAATATTATCCTCAGACGTTAAAGATTCCTATCAGAGACATAACCAGACTTTACATGATCCAAGTATGGTAACACAGTTATATTATTGTGGTGGATTAATCCGACCACAAAGACTACAAGATATTATACTTACTGGTTTTACACAAGATGGTAATATTTTACAACATGTTATAAACATAAAACATCTTCTCGTGAAAAATATTATGATTCTTGACTGTTCTTCTGAAAGTTACTTGTATCTCATTTATGAGTGGGATGGCCAAATGCTTAATGTGTGCACGTTGGATCACAAGGTAGGTTATTGAGTTAAGTGGCGTGGTATCATTTCCCCTTTTGTGCATGACAAGGAGTATGGTTGCCTGTCCAATCTCGTAAGTTTTCTCTGGTTTCCTCCCACTGCTACAGCACCCTATGTGCAAGCAAATTATTGAAATATAATTTAGCCATATGTTAGTCCTGAAATGACCTAATTTCCATTTCCTTCTCTCATTTATGAGTTAATCCAGTTAAAAGCCTCAGCTTTTTATACAGTTCCACAACGATTAGGGTGATTGTGGTGTATTACATTTATCAAGATATCCGAATTATACCCATGGTTCTGGTTGTAATTGACCAATGGATGGCATATACTGGTTATAGTATTGTAGTATTGTATCTTTTTCTTGACTCTGCTGTACATGTTGCACCTCTCTTTAAAGAGTAAATTAAAAACAAAAACTCTTTTGTTCTGTTCAATTCTGAAAATCAAAGAGGATCTTACTAATGTTTTAATTTTTTTTCAGATTTTACTCATGGAGAATTTGGGAAAGGAATATATTTTTCTAAATATCCATCAAAGGCAGCCCAATTCTCAGCTGTAAGTTTTTTACTTTCTTGGATTTGCTATAGTTGGTTAGGAACTTGACTCAATAGCTGCCTTTTGCAATTCGAATTTGGCCATTATTTGTTATTTTCATTTTAGTCCTCACCTTTCAGATCAGAAACTGTGAAAGTTTGAGTTCTAAGAATTAATTAGTATTTGATATTCAATCATCTAAAGATGCTGCATGTTGTGTTAAAAAGTAATCAAACCAAAGGCCATCCAAGTGATTAGGACACACCACATGACCAGAATTCTTATGTAATTCATTCCCATAAAGTTGTGGATATTGTTGACCAAATTTATAACAATGCTTGCCTGTCGATGACAATACAAATAATTTTTTTTATAGCTAGGAAAATTGATTTTAGCAGAAGTAGGATTAGGTGCTGTGCAAACGGTCACTAAACCAGATAGAAGCAGACTGGAACCAGGTGATGGATGTGATTCTATTATTGTAAGTATCATATATTTCATAAATGTCACAAATTCTTGATTGCGTGTAATGATTTGATTGTTTGGAATCAGTTAAGTAATGTGCACATTTCTTTCATGACCATGTTTAATACTTAAACTCTTATTTCCATTGAGGGGGGTTGGATGGCCGAATAGTTAGCATGTGAGTGCTGTATAATAAAGCCTGTCATTGAGTCATCTGGCGTGGTTTAGAATCCCCGGTTGTACGTGTAGGGTCGCCTGTACAACCTTGTGGGTTTTCTCGGGGGTCCCCCGATTTCCTGCCACTGCTAAAGACACCTACACGCAAGCGAATTATTGAACTAAAATTAAAAACCATATGTTAGTCCCGAAATGACCTAGTCTGTGTTGAGTGGGCGTTAACCCAATTTCTCTCTCTCTCACTCTCTTATTTCCATTGTAACAGACCCACAGAAAATACCAGACATTGTGCCCTGGTGTTATAAAAAATAATGGTCAGATTTCATGAACATTAGTTTATATAAGACTTATAAATGTCCAGTTTTAATCAACTTTTGTTGTTTGTATTTTAGGTTCCTGGCAGGTTATATAAACCTTGTGATAATGGAGAAGCCATGTTTAGTCAGGAATATGTTGTTTTTAGTTCAAATCAGATTTTACCATTATGTTTAATAAATTACGAGACAGTGAAAAAAGATGATAGCTAGCTTTAAAAAATGCTCACTTAAATCCTTCCATATATGTCATGGATCATTTGTGATATTTATGTAATTTATTTAAATTAAAATGATACCTCTTTGAATTGGGTGAAAAATAAAGTCTTGATATTGTTTCATTGATACATTTTGCATTGTTTGTATCAATGTTGAGATACAACCTATTTTTAGTTGAACTAAAATTTAAAGTGAAAAAAAAATAACGTTAGATCACCACAATTCAAACTTTATTTGGCCTAAAACAAAGAGGTAAATTCCATTGTGATATTTGTAAACAGATGATTGATAGAAAAAGCAGATTATTTTGTATGAAATTATTAAAGTTAGGATACAGATCATTTCTATGCTAAGAAAACATTAAGAAAAACTTATAGGACAGGATGGCATATCGTGTGACCCGGTTTAGTTTAGTACATTTTTTAAAAATTATACAAATATTTGCCAAATGTCGCATACGGATGTATGAAGTTATTGCCAAATAAATCACTCTGAGAATCTTATTTCTTACTAACATATTGCATCTTTGTTATGTATTATTATTATGTTGGGGTTTTTTTTAAATTGTCTTTTAAGTCACATAATACAGTCAGAGAATTAATTTACTGTTTTACTGATTAATTTAATGTAATTTCCTTTATTTCAAATTTTTGATTTGTCACATTATAAAATAGAAAACAGTGAATTATAAAAGAATCATCCATATCTTTAAAAAAAAAAATAGGTTTCAGGCAACGAAACATACGGTCAGATAATGAATGTAGAGGGTTCAAAAGAAATTGTAGACAACGGACAGAGGTGACAGCGGTATACAACCACATTTTCATGTGGACATATAATATAGAAATTGGTAATTTATTTTAAAGTAGGATGCTACAATGTTGGTGTTTAATTTATTGTGGGCTAATATCAGAGTCTTATAATTTCCTGTTATTGGAAATAACTATATTTCAGATAAAGATAAATTTTTATACCCATAGGAATATTTCTGTACAATATTTGTAATGTATTATAGTAATTATACATTGTTACACATCAGTAGGCTTGCTTGGCTTCTATTGATTTTGGATCTGACTATCATATTACAGTATATATTCCGTCCTCAAAATAATGTCTAATTTAATCTCCATTGTATTATTTTACAATTTAACTATCAAAGATATATATATATATGCATTTTAAAATTCTTCTATTTTTATGTATCAATATAATAAATATATAATTTATAACTGAATTGATTTTAATTACATTATTATCACCATCAATACTTTAAACCATAAATGTATGGAGTGCACATGACCCACTCTGTTGTTGATTTCGGTGCTTTCAAAACGCTGTATGTTGAATACATGATATTATATAGATTGAGTTTTGGGTGGAATGATGGGAACTTATTGAAAGACACTCAGAAAATCTTACCACAGTCATCAAGGAACAGGGAGCTACTGTGTCTAAGTGGGTAAGACGCTGGCTCGTTAGCCAGGAGGTTCTCGTGTCCGCCGAGAAAGCTCATCAGGATTTTCCGATGTGGTTTCCCCTTTTCAGTGGTGCATGACGGAGGGCCTAGCAAGGACAGCTGTCTAGTCATTCGTATGGGACGGAAAAAACGAGTTGCCGTTTACACATTGGCGTGCACATATAAGATCCCCTGGCAGTTGGAATTTGATATAAGAGTAAGCCATAGTTGCGCTGCCCAGGCAAAATGTCCCTCATAACACACTGTATGGTCTATGTCTGTCTTCATTAGCCCAATCATAGTAGAACGTTAAACTCTATTTCATTTCATCAATGAACAAAAGATGTGTACATGTATTTCTAAATTAATATACTTATTGAACAATTAGTATGAGTAAAAGCTGATTTATGATGACAAAGACTTAATACAGTATTTTTCCCCCAGAGTAACTCTCACTTGTACTTAGTAGCATGACAAATTTTAACTTTATACGTGTACATGTTTGTCATTTGTACAAATCAATGACCTCCCTTAAAATAGCTAAGTCTCTAACTCATTATCATCCAAAGTCTTCGACATTGAAAACACAAAATATTTGTTAAATTAAATCAACATTGATGTTGTGATCTTACCAGGAAAAGATGGGTTTCTGATATCCAATTAACATTTTACCATTGGTACACAAATCATGTACCATAATGCGTTTCAGTGCCATTGGTAACAAAAAACTTGAAAAACGAGGCTAGACATATTCCACAAGTCATGTCAAACGGTGACGTCATATTATCTTGAGGTCTTGTACAATAAATACTATTGGTGTAGACGGGAATAACCAGACGCTAGAGATTGCCATTCAATTGAGACTTCTGTTGTATTTCATATAACATATGGAGATTTGATTGAAATGGCATTAAAAAAAAACCAGAAACGATTGAATGCAAATCAGTTCGTATACATTCATATTATATTATTATTTGCATTGCGACCCATTTGTGTCAATTTCTAGATCCCAAATATTAGCGATTCAGCTCCTTTAATTATAGGTCAGATTTGAAGATTATCTTTGCTGTAGTGCCCCCAGGAAGTGTTCTTTTGCTCCTGGAACTGGTTGAGATAGTTCCTTTGTCAGTTGTGCAGGATGTTAGAGAACCTACTGGTATGGTTTCAAAATACGTATGCCATAGTGCCACTGTCCGGGCAAGCATTAATCATAGCACACTGCATGACATTTGCCCATTCGGTGCAAAAAAAGTAGGCCGATAAACACCATTCCATTTGAAAACGTTGCCGGTGTATATGTATGTGTTGCCCGACAATGGTGTATTTTAAGAATCAATCTGATTAAAACACAGATCCTATTTCGTTTTGTTTTTTATAGTTCAAAATTTTGTTTTACTTATCTTTACTAGTACTACACTAGGATCTGGAAGAGTTGCAATATAACCCAAGTACTGATTGATTATTTAACTAGCTAATAAAACAGTCTGTTGCAGCATGTTCTTGGTGTGCGATGCACGAGCTGTGTGTATCCTAGTAGAAATAATGCTGATTGGTTAATCAACTGTCTGACATCATAGGTTCAAAGCCGCTGGTATGCCCCCTTGACAGAACTCCCACTACAACTGGTCAGATTGTGAGGCCATCAAAAGTATAAAAAAAAAAAAGGGAAATATAGATCTCTAATTTAATCAGATTGTTTAAGAATAAGATATAAATATATTGAAAAATATTCTTTTATAACCATGCATTAATTGTCAAGTTAACTGGAATAATTGATAAACCTTGGTAAGAATTATATAATAATTGCCAACTATTCAGGCTTTGCCATTTTTCATCTTCTCTAATGATGAAAATATTGATCAGGATCCACCACATATGCTTTCCTCAGTTCAAATAATGCATCAGAATTAGCAACATATGACCATCAATTTGTCCCATAAATCAGTTTTAATTTTAGCTGAGTTGTGATTGAAAATATGTCCCATTATTTAAAGAGTGTGTCGAGCTGTTGTTGAATAGTTTCTAACTGTTGGTAAAACTGATAAAGCTCCTCATGGGAAAAGTCTAAGCGAATTCTTTCTTTTGATTCATCGTCATCACTTTTTAATGCCAATTCTAATAACGTATTTGGTGCTTTTAGTTTGACTTTGGTTGACTGAGCTAGTTGAAGATTCAATCTCCAATTAATATCTTCTAACTTTTTACATGCCAGTCCCTTACTTTTCAATCTATTAATCACACCGTAAGCACCATTTGTCCAAACTTCAGCGATACACTCAACTTTATCATCATCAATTTGAAGTTCTTTTAACTGAGTCGATAAAACTTGTGGCTTCGCAGAATGATAAGCCGCTTGCTGGACAAAAAATTCTAATGTTTGCAAAACGAGTTCCAATTCCTCAGAGGAAACTCCCAGCGCCCCTTGCAGCTTTTCTTCTTCGTCATCAGTAAATGGTCGACTCTCCACAATGTAAAGCTTTGACAGAATTCTTGTTAACAGCAAAGAAATTTTTGATTTTTCGATGTTATTTATCAAAGAAACAGCTTTTTGTATACTGGGAGTAACTGTAAACATAAGAGCCGCCATTTTGTCATCACATGATCATTAACATCGTAAATGAACCATGACCTTAAATGAACCGTTAACCTTATTCTCTCTCATCCAGTCGTAAGGCGGTGTTTAAAATAAATCGGCGAGCAAGGAATGTTTCTCCAAGAACATCAATCTATATTAACCAGAACAAATCAATAAAATTAATCTGTTTTAATCAATCACAGAAAAAGTATCGCCATATAAATTAACCATTGCTTTTTATTTTATCCGTAATAAAAAATAAACGTGTAACGTGGAGTTTCATAATTTGTGTCTGAACAACCTGGTGCGGACCTGTAACTGTAAACAATAATATATGGTTGTTAACCAAGCCTGTCAGGAAGTGTATATCAAAACATGATTGTAGAAAGTTATTTATTTACAAACTTTTCTATGAAATAAATTGATATCATGGGAAATGGTGTCAGCAGTAATCCAAGGGAAGGGGCACCTGCTAACCCCCGTTTAGTATATTCAGAAAATTTGTCGCATAATAATAAAAAGGTAGATAACATTTTTGTATGTTCAAAATATGATATTAAAGGTAAATAAATATGATTCGATGTGCAGAACATAGCCTACAGTTTGGGGATTATAACAAAAGTAGATCTATTGGATTTATACATATTATTTTAAATATACCATGATAATATTGATATGTTTTGATGCTAATAATGTGCAAAAAATACAACTTATTGAACTTTGATTCTAAACTATTTGGTAGGTGTAACCGTTAATACAATTTAATACAGTGTTGAATGTGTAGACAATGCTATTTATTAATTATTATGTGGGGATTGTGTAATACACTATGTGTATGACTGAAGAGGTGCCTGTGGTTTCAGATATACACAATGTATAGAAAATGTAATTATTTAAAAAAAACGTATATATAATTGTTCCCTATACATGTAGATACTCACAATTGTGTAATATTGTTGTAACAAATTCAAGGTAAATTTTATACTGCTTTTGAATTTGCAAAATTAAAGAATGGAGAGACAAAGTGCATTATACACATTCAGACCATACTCAATTAAGATTTTCAAATCAATAATTAAACCCCCAATTGAAGTTTTGGTTACTTTCTAAGTTCATATCATAAGTTTTTCTCGTGCATTGCAAGTTTACAACGAATCATGCCCTTATTTAAAGACCCATTTTAAATAATACTGCTTACAAACAGCAAAAAAAAGATTAAGATACAAACACATAGTGACATAGTAAACATAAGCAATCAGAAAAATTAGATTTTTGAAAGCTAGGGTAGTTTTCCCATCTCAAACTGCATTTCACGATCAAGACCTAATATAAACAATAAAAGGTTAGATTCTTTAACGAAAAGATCCATATATATATACATGTGGTATTTGAAATAAAGGGCTTGTAACATATTTCATAGAGCCACAGTTTTTCACCAATGTGTTTATAAAACTAGAGGACACTCTATCAGTGTATCTATTACCTAGGCACACTTTGCTTAATATTATGAACTAAACAAATTAAAATACTAACTATGTTATTGTCTCCACCACTTGGATTACAAATTGTCAATAGAAGTGTGCTCTGTATTCATTTCCCAGATTTCAGAAACTGAATCTACTATCCATTTAGCATCTTAAATTTACCTTAACTACCACATGAACTGAAAGAGTTACTTCTATGAAAATTGAGCTAAAAATTACACAAATTAAGCCAGATATAACAGAAATCAGAGCTTATGCATGGATGTTACGGATCAGCCATAGCAGTAGTCATTGTTTTAATATTATATCTGCAATCTGCGTAAACCTATGTAAAATCTGTAGACATTAACATTGTTCTTACTTTAAATTACTCCATTGGGGTTTGGATGGCCGATTGGTTAGTATGTGCACATTGTATCATAAGGTCTGTCATTGAGTCAACTGGCGTGGTATCGATGCCCCAGTTATACGTGACAAGGAGTAGGGTCACCTGTCCAACCTTGCGGATTTTCTCTTGGTCCTCCGGTTTCCTCCCACTGCTAAAGACCTGTACGTGTCAGCTAATTATTGAAATAAAATTGAACCGTATGTTAGTCCCGAAATGACCTAGTTTGTATCGAGTGGAGGATGTTAAACCCCATCTCTCTCTCTTTTATTTGTCAGCCAATGATTTTAGATGCCCCGGTATTAGTTGATATTGATCATGGTTCTGTAAGATACAGATATGGTCCCTATACTGATGAACCTGTCAATAAACAAAAGAGAATAGAAAGACCTTATGCTGGAACAGAAACAGTGGATAAAAAACATTATTTTTATCATGCAAGGTTAAAAACACAAGATATTAGTAAGTAATAGTGTTATATTTTTGATTGAAAAGATTCAAAATGACCTGACGATTTCTATTTGTTCCAAAAATGAAATTATACATTTATTAAAGTGAGGACCACTGTGGGTTAAAGAGTAAGGTGCTAGCTCACTAATCCGGAGGCCCACGGTTAAAAATTATGGTTTATGGTGCATAAGTATAATAATATTTTGCTTGGGCAGCATTATTGAATTTCTTTTACAGAATACACATTCTTCTTTCATTATACTGCTATTACAATTTCTATTTCAAATGATGTAATATTTAAATATTTTTAGATGGCAATAATGAAGATGACTTTAAAAGACTTTATGTGACTCAAGGACCAGCTAATTCTAAACAGAAGTTTTTATATTATGTTTATGGTAAAGGTTTAGATGCTGAAGATGGATTAAAACTTCATCCTACTCAAAATAAAATCGACAGAAAAGATTTTGCCTGGCCAGTCACAAGAAATCAGAATGATTTATATTATTCTTTACATTTTTTACCACAAGGTAGATACATGTAATGATATATTCTCTACCTTTTAATATGAATGGATCGTGGATAGATCAGTTATTGTTACCCCCAGCAATGAATTAGTCTACTCTTGCTATAATACCATTCTTAATTTGATAATAATTCTTACAAATTGTAGATGAATCAGGAGATGCAAGTAGTGGAAGTGAATACCTACATGATACCCTTTATAGGGGCATTATGGGAAATCATATAAAGAGTTAACTGTTCTCGCTATAATATGTAAAAAATAGATAATGTAAATAGAATATGCTGAAAATTTCAGTCTAGTTTCTCCCCTTTGAGCCGAGATACCAGCTTTTGAATTTTAGGCTAGCCTCGATCATTATTACCAAAGTCGGTACAATATCCATTTATCGATTTAATTATTTTCAAAAAATGTATTCCAATCCGCTAAATATTGCAGGCTCAATGAATATTTTGAATATTTGACAGTTGCAAATGCATTTACCTACTATTCCGACCAGTGTATACAGTAAATTCTAATATAGCCTAACTTAGGTGGGTGACTTAAATTCCCATCAACCAATCAATTATTTACAGTCCATGGAAGATGGTTCCTTTGGTAGAAAATTTTAAAATTTCAACTGCATTTTCCTGTTATTTCAGCCTGTGAATACAGCCACTTCAATGTGGTTTATTAATATAGCCTATTTTAGGTGGCTGGCCAGAATCCCAAACAATCAATCGTGGGGGACGGAATAGCCATAACTTTAAATAAAGTTTCCAATTGTTTTGCAACCAGCATCCCACTCTATGCTGATTTTGAATTTCAACCATCCAATCAGACTGTTGCAGCTGCATTCACAAACAATAATCGATGCCCAAAAAATGTTGCACAAATTAGATTGGTTCTAGACGAAGTGTTTTAATCCATAGTCAATTCAGTATGACTTCATGGTATTCAATTAAATGAAAAGTAAAATTAGTGTTTTATTAGATTTCGGACACTTTATTTTGCCAACTAGATGAAATAATAATTTTTACCCGTCTGTCCGAAAAGTGTGATTGCACATAGAACATTAACGCATTTCTGCAAATAAGTTTGGAGTTATTGCCCTTGCTTCAAAAACTTACATGAACTTAAGATATTGTATTAGCATCAAATAATGTTCTAAAAGTAATCTTTGTCTTTGAACAGAATTTCTATTTAAAATCTATGATCAGTGCCGCCGGGCTTGTAAATACAGGTTAGCAGATCAATACTCTTGGTCTTTGTTTATAATTATCAAAATATTATTTCTTCTGTATGTAATGTATCTGTATTGTTTGATTTATAGACCAGGAATTAATGACAGAATCAAGTGATGAAGATAAACTTATATCAGAATTAGAATCTACTCCTGATAAATCTTCTATTATGTAAGTATACATTCAGATTGCTGTCGTGATCAAAATTTCTTAATTTTGTTTGTAGTGGAATTAATGTATTAGCTTACTGTTGTTAATTTTAACAGTATGTTCATTAGAAATTCTGGGATAAAATTATGAAGTGTTTGCATATTTTTCATCAGCTTGGCTGAAATGGAAGACTTGTAAAAAAAAATGTTTTTCAATTGGGCCAAAGTCATGAAGCCATTTGAAAGTCATTAGAATCATGGTGGCTTTAATTATGCTGCCACTTTCAATTTTTTTTATATTTTAATCCAAAATTTTAATCTAATATTACACTTGATGAAAAATATAAGAGACGTTCTTTATAGATTACAGATTAATGAAAATGACAAAATTTCTACATTGAAAGCTACATTAGCTGTAAAGTTATTGAAGGCTGCTAGTAATTTGCATGTTTTTGATAATAATAGGGAAATGAGGTGAGTGTATAAATGTCCTATTTATAAGACATTTTATATATATATATGTATATATATAAAATAAAAAATATTAAAATATTGAATGAATTTGTAATAATTCTGACGACTAAACAAAGACGATAATTGAATGAAATATGCTATAGTCTTGATTTAATAAACCCTCTTATATGGACAGCAACATATTTATGCCCCCTGCCGTACTGGGGAAACTACATTTGAACATGTCACCTAAGCATCTGACCTGTGACCAGCCACTAACTGTGTACCAGTAAGCAGTTGATAAAAAAAAAAATAATATTTTCCTTGCATTGTGATACATACTGTTATTTTAGTATAAGAGCATTTACCAGTAATTTCGCCAAAAAACATAAATTATTTCTTTTGACTAATAATATATATTTTTGTTACATTCCATTAAATGAATATAAATATATATGCATTAGGTTGCTCAGATACAAAAACTAGCATTCGCAAAACCAAAAGGATCTGAGCTAATAAGTTATAATTGACATTTCTATACTGTAACCTATCTTCCAAATAATGTAGTGTATACTCTATGAATGAAAGTACCTTTTGCATTATAATTATCTTATTTACAGGAATGAAGATGTCATTGGTGATTTACGAGATGGCAATCAAGAAAAGTTCAAGGTCTTCAAAGTTCAGTTATTAAGAATCTGATTTGATGTTGATATTGGATTGAGAAGAGTAATGTTGATTGATAAATCTACTTTATATACAACATGTATGAATTAACTGTGATAAACTTAAATATAGCCAATATCTTGATAAGGGTATTTATGTAATATTTTATCAATTGTTATATTGCTTTTAAATGAAAAATTATTTTTACAATTTTGCATTTTTGTATGGTAAGAAATGAATGATTTTCAATCAATTTTACATTTATTGTGTGCCGTCTTTCTAAGACAGCAAGAGACTATTAAAATGGGTCTGTCTCTCTGATGAAGATGATCAATGAAATTTATTGACTGCACCCAATTATGAGCTAAGAAGTTTGATTTGTTGGTAACTCTTAAGTTAATTTTTGAAACTTGGGGTATAGTTTTATTATAACAAAACCTTGACCAGAATTGATAATTAGCTCTGATTAAAGGGACACTATGTAAGAGAAGATAAAGAGCTGAAATTCCCTTGCTATCATAGGTAAAGAAATAGATAATGAAAAGGAATATGTTGAAAATTTCAGTCAAATTACTATCTGAGCTAAGTTATCATCGTGACCATGATTGTCATTGATGCCATTGTTAAGATAATAAGCAAAGTATTGATTAACCATATTCCATTTTTAAATTAAATTAATTAAACTGCAAATAGTATTTAAATCTGTTGAAAATCTATAGTATCCAGTTGCATCAAGAGTTGATATTGTGGTTGATTATGGTCAAGATAAGTTAATTAATGTCTAATTAATAATAAATATAACATTTAAGGCATAAAAAATAGACCTGCAATAGGCAGAATTAGCTTTTGTGTAATGCCTGTTTAAGCAGAGTGATAAATAATATGATTTGCAAAAACACATATTATGTCATCTATTTATTTTTGTATAAAGGTGGGGGGGGGGGTAAGTCTTTCTGTCAGCTTATTTCATTACACGTGCATTATGTAAGAGCTAAAGCTGTCTATTGAAGGGCTCTATATAAATTATTATTAACTTAGCAAGACTATAATCAACTCTCGATGCCATCGGATGCATGCGGTTTGGATGAAATAACCAGAAAAATGGATAATCAAGATTTTGTTTATTATTGTAACAACGATATAAATGACAATTGAGACTAGCCTAAAATTAAATTGGGGGTACCTTGGTTCAGAAATTTTGACTGAAATCTTCAAAATATTCTCTTTTCATTATCTATTTTTTAACTTTATAGCAAGAACTGTCAGCACTTTACCTAATCTTACCTAATGCTGCTTTAATATTTATTTGCAAACATATATATATAAATTCTATATCAGTATTTCAAAACTAAGTATTAAAATTTCTAATCAGCATTTATGGGGTTTTGAATCTTTTTCTGTTACATTATTGAAAATTCAAAAAATTACAAAGATGTGATAAATGATAAATGTCTCAATATTCAGCATCTTATTCAAAAGTGATGTAAATGAAACATTCAAAATTCAAACCCAGCCATTTGAATTACTTTTACGACCTCTTATGTCCATGTTGACTATGGTCGTTTTGACTATTGATTATGGTTTTGAAGTTTTGATTAAATTTTTAGGTGATTGAAGCTAAAGTCTTTTAATGGACCTCTTTTTATTATGATTGAATCCAAACAAGAAGATTACTGATTCTTGATATTTTGAATTTTTGTTCTTAATCCACTATTAAATAATTGATGTGAGTACATTTTTTGCATGGAAAAAGTAATGTAAAATTAGACATGGTGGTCATAAAAAGCAAATGACTTTTAGTGAAAATATAAAGATACATTCCTGTGTAGAAACTTGGTGATTTGATGATATATTTGGACTAATTAATCTATCCAAAATTTGTGTCAAATCCATCTAAAAAAATTGTATTTGTGTGGAAATACCCCAACTTCATAGATTGTCTTCTGCCAACTTTCTTTACCATCGTTTAATTGCAAAGTCTGTTGTACTTCTACATTTAAACCCATCAATATCCCCCAAACAGCCAAACCCTTCGATCAAGAAATAACAACCCGCTCCTAAGTCAAGCTGGCAAACAATAATCCATTAAGCCATTAAGCTGCCAGTTAGTGATACCCTGATATTTTTTCCCAGTGCTTCACCACGGTGGTTTTCAGGGAATCCTGTATTTTTCTAGATATATTGGTCATCTTTAGTTTCCAGATTACCAAGTTTTCCATACTGTTATTTGAAAAAACTTTCCTATCAATGCTTTCATGGGAATGTATCTTTAAGCACTGGTTATTTAATAAAGTCATATTTAGCAGCTTGAACAATAAATGGAATTGAAACCTGTTCTTGATTATATCTATTCTTTATATATTTTATAAACTTACACATTATAATGTAAAGTGCAATATAATATACCTATATGTGGCTATAAAAGTCTTAAAATTTGCCTGGTTGTTGGTTGTATTTTATTAATTATTTTAACTCAGCTTTTCCTGCAATAAATCTGCTTATTATTTTCATTTATTTACATAATAATTTACTTTCTAATAATATACACCTGTTTTGCATTTAAAGGGAAACCACACCAAATTTCATATATTTATGTATGAATTTTAAAACTGTAATTACAGTCCACTTACACTTATTTATTGCTAAAAACAACATTTAAAATACTTTTTAACAGGGAAAAAATCACCAGGGACCAATTCTCTCAATGTATTGAAAAATGTAGAGTCTGGCATGAAATTTAGTGCCTTGCAAATCATTCTTAAAAAAATCACAATTACAGTCTCAAAATGAACATAGTTAGGCTAAAGCATTATTATACAAGGGTCATAAATTAGTCATAACACTCAAAAATTCCTTTTTTTGTTCAATTGGTAGGCCTTATTTGCAATGGATTGCATGTTCAAATAGTCAATAGTCATTCCTAAATGACTGGCATCTTACCTTTAAATTCACCAGGAGATTTGTCAGTAAACCAAATGTTTCCATGGTTATTATATATTCCAGTCATAGAAAATCAACACCACCCTGTCTTCTTAAAAAGATGCCCTAAAACTTAATCATTAAGACAGGTGGACACACCCGTCAACTGATTGTTTTGTTTGGTAAAGTACCAAATTGTTGTTTTCTCAGTTGCCATAGATTTACTAAAAAACTACAAAATTTGACATGTATTTTTAGAGTACTTGTGATATCTCAATGAAATAACTAGACCTGGGTCGTGTTTAGCGTTAATATACGTAATAATATTAGGCAGAAACATCACGAGCATTTGCCGTGAAAAGTAGGAAGAGTTTTCGTAAACCGTTATCCTTATATTATTACCTTGATCAAAGCCTCCCTTTTTGACGCGGGTAGCTACGGTTTAGGTTTAGACGCACCCCATGATTATCAAGCTACATTTGAAGGGTACTATATTATTCGCTTGTTAGAGTGTTTCAGATCATAGCAACAAATACTCTCTTCAAATTGATTGTGTATAGGCTTTTTACTTTATGAGAATGTATTAAAGGAACTAAATCGCTAATATTTGGGACCTAGAAATTGACACAAATGGGTCGCAACGCATATAATACTGTAATATGAATGTATATAAACTGAATTGCATTTAATGGTTTCCGTTTTTACTCAGATTTCAAATCAGTTATGTTCGGCAAAATAAGCCAGCAGTCTAAATCGAACGCAAATTTCTAGCGTCTGGTTATTCCAGTCTACATACGACGTTTGATTTGGTGCAATGTGTTTAGCGTCGTCCCTCGAGTCTCGTGTTAAAACGATTCATGTACCATAGTAAAATGTTTATTGGATATCAGGAGCCCATCTTTTCCCGGTAAGATCACAGCATCAATGTTGATTTTAATTGACAAATAATTCGTGTTTTCAATGTTGAAGATTTTGGAGGATATGGAGTTAGAGACTTAGCTACTTTTGTTAGTGGTGATATTTACCACCCTACTTATTATTTCAGTTTTTATCACTGAACAGAATCTGACAACTTTGATAAAAACAACTGATTTGGTAGGATTATATCAGATATCCAAGCGTATAGTGTATTATTAATAATATCTTGAGAGAATGTTGTTAGGGTCATTTAATTTATTGGACTTTTCAATGTCTAAATCATAATATACACGATTTTATCCACCAATACACCCCCAGCTCGAATTCTAAGTGAAATACGTTTTATTTCCGTGCAGGCGTAGAAAACAAAGTCAGTGTTACTGCTGGAAGACCAGTGAACCGGGTGCTCGAACCACTCTGAAAATATAGATTTTCATGACTTGGCGAACTTAAATCAACACGTTCTTGAGCGGAGTCTGATTACTAAAAATATATAGATGCGTTGTTTCTGTCCCTGGAAAACTAGCAAGATCAATGTCGATCGAATCTAGTCTGTTTCGTCTCTATTATGATCGTACATGGGTCAATACAAACCCCAATTGTCAGTTTACCCGACCATTATTGTAATTATGTGAAAATGTTATCAGTACTCGAAGTCTATTGCAGGAATTTCTTATAAATGAAGAAACCCAGAAATCATATTGTTTACAAAAGAAAGATCAATGCAAGGTCAGGCTAGCATCCTTTGAAAGGCGCCATACTAATAAACTTCTGATAAAATATGTAGAACTTTGTCTGATTACTGCGAAGAGTCAACAATAATGCCCGCTTCTGGAATCGTTTCACTCTACTGCTTGATACATTCTCGCAGAATTTTCATAGTTATTTGTTGACCACAATGAGTCACAATTTTTACAAATGGAAAATAATTTTCATTATATTTATCATTATTATTACAGCATATTTATAGTGCACCCTTTCATATAACATGTTCAGTGGCACTTTACAAAGTGACAATGTAATCATAAATAAACAACAAGATTTTATACAGAGGCAGTTAAAAGCCTGTTTAAATAAATGTGTTTTAAAAGAGCTAAATCGCTAATATTTGGGACCTAGAAATTTACACAAACGGGTCAAAACGCATATTATAATGTACTATGAATGTTTATAAACTGATTTACGTTCAATCTTTTCCGTTTTTACTCTTAATTTCAAGTCAGTTATGTTCGGTGAATTACGCGAGGCGTCTCAATCGAATGGCAATCTCTAGCGTCTGATAATTCCAGTCTACACCGATAGTATTTAAAGCGCATGCTCCCAAGATAAGAAAATATATCATATTCGGTGAATTACGCGATGCGTCTCAATCGAATGGCAATCTCTAGCATCTGATAATTACAGTATACACCGATAGTATTTAAAGCGCATGCTCCCAAGATAAGAATATAGGTCACCGTCTGACTGACTTGACTTGTAGAATATATTTAGACCCGTTCTTCTAGTCCCTTATCACAAACACATTCCCTAAACAGTTCGTGTACCAATAACAAAATTTTGGGTATCAGAAGCCCATCTTTTCTCGGTAAGATCACATATAATTCGTGTTTTCAATGTCGAAGACTTTGGATGATACTGTGTTAAAGATACATTATGAGAGATTAGATAAAGAGCTGGCAATTCTCACTATAATAGTTAAAAACTAGATAATGTAATGGGTATAGCGATTGATTATTGGGGCTAGCCTCGATAATCATAACTAAACATAAAAAAACATAGTCTCGATTATCCATTTTTTTATACGCCCACATTGAAATGTGGTCGTATATTGTCGTCGCCCCCGTCCGTCCGTCCGTCCGTCGGTCCGGTGTCCACAATTGCTTGTGGACGCCCTAGAGGCTAAAGTTAATATCCGATTGACTTTAAATTTATACACAGTGTTTAAGGTCATGAGACGAAGAAGCCTATTGTTTTTCAGCGATTTCCGGTAATAACTACCAGAGTTATGGCCCTTGATCACTTCAAAAAATCTTGTGGACGCTCTAAAAGCCAAAGTTAATATCCGATTGACTTTAAATTTATACACAGTGTTTAAGGTCATAAGATGAAGAAGCCTATTTATTTTCAGCGATTTCCGATAATTAGTGCCAGAGTTATGGCCCTTGATCTCTTCAAAAAATCTTGTGGACGCTCTAAAAGCCGAAGTTAATATCCGATTGACTTTAAATTTATACACAGTGTTTAAGGTCATAAGACGAAGAAGCCTTTTGATTTTCGCCTATTCCCGATAATCAATGCCAGAGTTATGGCCCTTGATCACTTAAAAAAATCTTGTGGACACTCTAAAAGCCAAAGTTAATATCCGATTGACTTTAAATTTATACACAGTGTTTAAGGTCATAAGATGAAGAATCCTATTTATTTTCAGCGATTTCCGATAATTAGTGTCAGAGTTATGGCCCTTGATCACTTCAAAAAATCTTGTGGATGCTCTAAAAGCCAAAGTTAATATCCAATTGACTTTAAATTTATACACAGTGTTTAAGGTCATCAGACGAAGAATCCTATTGATTTTCAGCGATTTCAAATAATTACTTCCAGAGTTATCTCCCTTGTTAATATCCGATTGACTTTAAATTTACACTCACTGTTTAAGGTCATGAGACGAAGAAGCCTACTGATTTTCAGCGATTTCAAATATTATGTACTTCCAGAGTTATCTCCCTTGATCACTTCAAAAAAACTTGTGACACTATAGATGCCAAACTTATCATCCGATTGACTTCAGATTGATACACAGAGTTTAAGGTGTTGAAACGAACAAGTAGTTTGATTTTCAATGAATTTTGATAACTGAACAGCTAAATCCATGATGTTAAATGTTTCCTATACTTATTGTTAGCGTGGGGCAAAACTTTATAAAAAGCAAACAAATTCTAATGATTTTAAGATGTTTCATTACCAAAAAAAGTAAAAATATGCGACAACCCTTGTTGACTGCCCGGACGATTAAGCTGCTGTGGGCGTATGTTTCGTTGCCTGGCAACCTATCTTTGGTTTAATTATAAATGGAAGTCGAAGAGCAAATCGGAACGTAATCCAATAAACATCGCAGGCTAGCGATGCCATTGAGAGTTGATTGTGATATGGATTAGTTAATTTATGTCTAATTAATAATTTGGATTACATTTCAGGCCTAACGAAAGACATGCAATAGGCAGGTTTAGCTCTTGTATAATGTATGTTTAAAGACTTAGTTACTTTAAATGATCACAATCTAGTTGTTCACGTAAACATGTTTTCAATTAATTAAAAAAAACAATATAAAACGTCGAATCGAATTCCAATGACCAAGACTACCAACAAGGTCAGAGAAGCTTTTAATTTGTATAAAATAGGGTTGACAGCAGAAAGTATTTTTGACTGAAATATCCTTCTTATTTTTACCCGATAAATGGCACTTAGTTGTCCAGATGTGTCCAAGTCGTCCATTTTGTAACTTTAAGATGCCATGTTTTAGGTTAAGATGGTAATTCCTTCCCTATAATTCTTTTAAATCAACGCTTTTTTCCACCATCCGTGGCTGTATGTTATTGTTTATTAATTTTTTAGAATTCTGTACTGAGCGCATTTAACAGTAAATGCATTAGAAATCAATCATTTATATTAAAGATACATCAGCGCTTTACAAGTTTGGTCCGATATGGTTAACATTAAAGATACATTATGGGAGATTAGATAAAGAGAGAGAAATGGGGTTTAACGTCCACTCAACACAAACTAGGTCATTTTGGGACTAACATATGGTCTCATTTTATTTCAATAATTCGCTTGCGCGTGTAGGGGTCTTTAGCAGTGGGAGGAAACCGGAGTGCCCGGAGGAAACCCACGAGGTTGAGAAGGCGTCCCTATTCCATGCCACATACGCTCACACCAGGGCTCGAAACCACAGCCGCAAGCCAGAGGTGACCGATATGATAAAGAGTAGGCAGTTTATACTATAATAGTTAAAAACTAGATAATGTAAAGGCCATTTGTCGTGATTTGAAAGGGATTTCATTCAATGTCTTCTAATTATTGCTGAGACAGGCTTTAAGATTATGAGTACGCTCTTTCTGAAACAATGTACAGCTATTTCATAACAGTCAACACGCAAAGTCTTTTCGGACACTATAATTTTGTTGCAATCGACTTTAAGATAATGGTCTATGCCCAATTGTGCCCCAATTTCCTATCGGCATAACTTTGTATTTGCATTTGAACATCCACTGGGAAAGCCGAGACATCATTACCGTAACATTCAAAATAACCTCCAGGGAAAATAAGGTTGCTGACAGGCGTGCGTAATTCTTATCCATAATTAAACATCTAGTTGTAATGAATTATCCGAAGCCCAACGTTACATCCAGACCCATTTCTATACTGCACGAATGTTAGCATGATAAATACAGCTTGTCCATACTAAACAAGAATTGTTGATGTCCTGTAATCTTCAGGAATGTTCTTTGAAATTCCTATAGAAAAAAAGAGAATTAATTCAATTGTCGATGAAAGAGAGTCTTAATTATAGCTCAAGAGATACCATCGTTTTTGTTTTACTTCACATTCATCACGATCTAAACCCAAAGAATGATCAATAGTCGAATAAGAGCAAATAAATTTATAAACTGTTATTTTCGATCCGGTTTGATCTTCGAACACGATCTGTATATTCCCCCAGTTCTGTGCCTTTGTTTGACTTAGTCGATAAGCTTTGCATTGGATGAGATAGAACAACTTTGATCGTCACGAAATAGACATCATGCATCAGAATAATGTCTCACTAAACATAGCTGGGCTTTAAGTGGAATAGATTTATTACACTGACTATATGAATTCCTGTTTTTACTAATGAAAACCAGGCGATAAAATAACAACTTGTTTTATTGCCTTTAAAAATTGTCGTCTGGGTGTGTACATCCGGTTGTAAGGCCATGGAATAGTTCAGTATGTTGCTTGAAACACGTATGACAAAAACATGGATTTTTCTACTTAACCACAAAAATACTGATACACGAATTTATATATTTAGTTTCCATGACACAACACAAAAAGTATAACTCATGTATTCTTGTCTTTACTCTAAATGAAAACATGTTTTGGTCGCTTGCCCCCGAAACGAAATGGGGGGAAAAGAACCTAACGTTTTTTTTTTCTTATTGTATTGACTAGCAGAAAATTGTATCTTCATTAGTCAACTTAAGTCAGACATAGAAAAACTATTTTTGGTTCTGACTAATCAAAACTTCCTCGGATGTTTTATTCATCGATTGAAACCCGTGGGCTGAAAAGAAAATTATTCCACGCTATACATGTAGGCCTACTGTACTTGGAGCTACACTTTTTATATCAATTGGTGTAAAAATCTGATTGAGATAACTGAATCTTAAATCCATGGGCGGACGCTTCTTATAGGTAACGGGTGGCACGTCTGAAACGATTGAATAAATCCGAAACATTTAAGATATAACCAAGTCTGTTCTATTCCCTGTATTACATAGTTTTTAATAATTCAATTAATTAATGATTGATGACGTTTTATAATTAGAAAGATTGTCCACTTACGAGGCGTTAATTTCCTCATTCATATGATGTAAAAAGTGTCAAATGCGATCGACATGGTAGTTCCCTGCATATTTTATACATTTCTCATGCACCTTGGATATAATTTAATTAAGCCGAATACGCTTCGAGAAATCGATTTGAGGTTCTTTTTCTTATGTAGTATTTCGTTTGACTTTTACTACTGCAACTTTGATGGATTGGAGCCCCAATCTGTATTATTGAGGGACATAATAGAAGAAAGCAGAGGCCTATTAATTTGAACATGTCTGTCTGTGACCTTTTTGGGACATACAACTTGGGTTTCTATATTGAGCTATAATGCCCAAGCATGGTGTAGGTATCAGGGGCGGATCCAGGAATTTTTGCAGGAGGGGGTTTGCCAGGTTTCTGTTATGGAAATCTGCCATCATCGTCTCTAAATTACATAGGCATACATTTTCTACTTAGGCTAAGCAAAGATAAGCAATTTTATTGGTCGATGTTCCGTGACAATACATTGACTACGTTCGGCGATGAAATTTTAGTGGTCCATGCTTTAGGAACACGATGATTTCGAATTAAACAAGAGTGATGGATGCAACTTGGTGAATATATATATAGATTCACAACATAGACAAAATGAACAGTTACTGCTATATAAGCTAGGTATAGATAATCATTTAGATTGGATAATGCTTTACAAAAAGATAAATTAATCTGTCATCTGTTTATTTTGGGGACCATCGGCCCCACTCCTGGCTATTTTTTTGTCATTTTGTCACAGTGATAAATTTGTCTGCTTGTATCGAATTGAGTAAGTCGGAATTTAAAACGCCTTGCATGTCGATCTATATAATAGAGGGAATTAATAGCTAAATAAAAATTGATACTAACCACGCAATGTAAATTTTTTGATTACAGCTCTTTGATTTATTTGGCTGTTGTTATATAAATTAAAGGATAGCGTCGATAAATCAATGTAAATTATGATTAACTGTATTATTTACGTGTATTTAGAGTACGGATCATTAATTTATTGATTACAACAACGTTTTATTATTCACAGCATGCCATGGTTGCTGATTAAACTTGGTTTTTGTCGTCTGTTCCTCGTCGCCATATCACCCTTGACAGATCACATTGCCCATGCCGTGTGATAAATGTTATGAAATGTAATTGAACGCCCTTCTCTATTTTTTTCCGATTGGGCTATAATGAAGACGCGCATACGCATTACACTGTGCGAGGGGACTTTTACCCGGACAGCGGCGCTACGGCCTATTCTTATATCAAATCCAACTATTATATCAAGAGTTTTTCTATTACGTGCACTCCCGTGTGTGCACGGGACGTCAGCGTTTTGTCCGATTCCAACGACTTTACATTGTCCTTTGACCTGACGGGCCTTTTCCGTGCGTGTAGACTTGCAGCATCACACAGGGGCCTGTTTCACGAAATTTTAACTAAAATGAAATCCAAATTTTAGTGATTTGATTGGATAATCGCTCAGCCAATCAAATTTGAAGTGTCTACTAAGCTTTGGATTTCATCTTCAGTTAAGATTTCGAGAAACAGAGCCCAAGTCTACAGCCAATCTTTCATTAAGAGCGGGTAACACATATTTATATAGGTATCTTTGGGAATGGAGTTGAATCATCCTCCTCCGTCGGGGCTTTTTTTTATGGAAGGGGGGGGGGGGGACACTCAATCTGAACGACAAACTCACCCTACCTGCAGAGAAGTGAGCTACCATTTAATTTCCGTACGTTAGTTACGTACGGGGGGACATGGCACTTTTGGTTAACTGCACTGGCAAAAGATAGGTTGCCAAGCAACGAAACGTGCGCCCACAGCAGCTAAATCGTCCGGGCAGTCAACAAGGGTTATCGCATATTTTATCGGAATTATCGGAAATCGCTGAAAAGAAATAGGCTTCTTCGTCTGATGACCTTAAACACTGTGTATAAATTTAAAGTCAATCGGATATTAACTGTAGCCTCTAGAGCGTCCACAAGCAATTGTGGACGCCGGACCGACGGACGGACGGACGGGGGCGACGACAATATACGAACACATTTCAATGTGGGCGTATAAAAAGTTGTTTTATAATACCATTTATATGACTGACTGTCACTAATACAAAAGATATCTCTCCTATTTTAAATACCCCCCCCCCCCACTTCCTTAACACATCGATCAGTGTGTAATATACATGTTATAAATCACCCAGGGCAGATTAAATCTTAATATACGTCAGTAGCAGGTTAGATTACATATTCCTGAAGCAATGGCTCGAGAAATCCCTCTCTGGCAATAGCTGGAATAGCGTCTGTTTCTTGAACTTATGCGGGAGTGTGTCTATTCTTTCCGTTCAATGAAAGCTATCACTTTAAGTACAGCAACATGACAGTCCTTCGTTTAATCTGGGTCTTCCCTAAAACTTTGGACAGTGATTTAAGGTATTAAAAACGGTGAAAGTAGACTTGATAGCCTCGTTTGTCACGCAATTAGTTTTACTGCAGTATTCTGCTATGCACGGGTTAATTAAGCATAATAAGATAGGTTGCCAGGCAACGAAAAATACGCCCACAACAGCTAAGTCGTCCGGGCAGTCAACAAGGGTTGTCGCATATTGTTTCTTTTATCAGTAAGGAGAGCATTTACAACACATGATAATCTTATTACGAGTAATAGCCCATTAAATAATTATCAGAAATGATTAGAATAGTTTTGATGGTTTGTCTCAAGGCCTTTGACTTTTGTCCACAAGATATTTCAAAGTGATCAAGTGCCAGATATCACTGAAAATCAAATAGGATTCTTCGTCTCATGACCCTAAACAGTGTGTACAAATTTAAAGTCAATCGGATATTAACTTTAGCCTTTAGAGAGTTCACAAGATTTTTCAAAGTGATCAAGGGTCATAACTCTGGGAGTAATTATCTCATATCCCCGAAAATCAATAGGCTTCTTCGTCTCATGCCCTTAAACACTGTGTATAAATTTAAAGTCAATCGGATAATAACTTTAGCCTCTAAAGCGTTCACAAGATTTTTCAAAGTGATCAAGGGTCATAACTCTGGCAGTAATTATCAGATATCAACGAAAATCAATAGGATTCTTCCTCTCATGACCTTAAACACTGTGTATAAATTTAAAGTCAATCGGATATTAACTATAGCCTCTAGAGCGTTCACAAGATTTTTCAAAGTGATCAAGGGCCATAACTCTGGTAGTAATTATCGGATATCGCTGAAAATCAACAGGCTTCTTCGTCTCACGACCTTAAACACCATGTATAAATTTAAAGTCAATCAGATATTAACTTTAGCCTCTAAAGCGTTCACAAGATTTTTCAAAGTGATCAAGGGTCATAACTCTGGCAGTAATTATCAGACATCACCGAAAATCAATAGGCTTCTTCGTCTCATGACCTTAAACACTGTGTATAAATTTAAAGTCAATCGGATATTAACTATAGCCTCTAGAGCGTTCACAAGATTTTTCAAAGTGATCAAGGGTCATAACTCTGGTAGTAATTATCGGATATCGCTGAAAATCAATAGGCTTCTTCGACTCACGACCTTAAACACCGTGTATAAATTTCAAGTCAATCGGCTATTAACTTTAGCCTCTAGAGCGTTCACAAGAAATTGTGGACGATGGACGGACGGACGGACGGACGGACGGACCGACGGACGGACGGACGGACCGACAGACGGACGGACGGGGGCGACGGCAATATACGACCACATTTCCATGTGGGCGTATAAAAATCGTGAGCCATGACGTAACGTTATGTGAACATATTTGGTCCAATATTGGCGCTCGTTTTAAATGTAAAGCTTTTGTAGGGCAGCTAGTGATTGGTTGGTAGTCGGACTACTGACCAATCAAAATTTAAAGATAGGTTGCCAGGCAACGAAACATACGCCCACAACAGCTAAGTCGTCCGGGCAGTCAACAAGGGTTGTCGCATATTGTTTCTTTTATCAGTAAGGAGAACATTTACTATTTACAACACATGATAATTTTATTACGAGTAATAGCCCATTAAATAATTATCAGAAATGATTAGAATAGTTTTGATGGTTTGTCTCAAGGCCTTTGTCCACAAGATATTTCAAAGTGATCAAGTGCCAGAAATTATCAGATATCACTGAAAATCAAATAGGATTCTTCGTCTCATGACCCTAAACACTGTGTACAAATTTAAAGTCAATCGGATATTAACTTTAGCCTTTAGAGCATTCACAGGGTTTTTCAAAGTGATTAAGGGTCATAACTCTAGCAGTAATTATCGAATATCGCTGAAAATAAATAGGCTATTTTGTATCATGACCGTAAATAGTGTGTATAAATTTAAAGTCAATCGAATATTAACTTTAGATTTTTCAAAGTGATCAAGGGTCATAACTCTGGCAGTAATTATCGGATATTGCTGAAAATCAATAGGCTTCTTTGTATCATGACTTTAAACACTGTGTATAAATTTAAATTCAATCGGATATTAACTTTAGCCTCTAGAGTGTTCACAAGATTTTTCAAAGTTATCAAGGGTCATAACTCGGGCAGGAATTATCGGATATTGCTGAAAATCAACAGGCTTCTTTGTCTCATGCCCTTAAACACTGTGTATAAATTTAAAGTCAATCGGATATTAACTTTAGCCTCTAGAGCGTTTACAAGATTTTTCAAAGTGATCAAGGGTCATAACTCTGGTAATAATTATCGGATATCACCGAAAATCAATAGGCTTCTTCGTCTCATGTCCTTAAACACTGTGTATAAATTTAAAGTCAATCGGATATTAACTTTAGCCTCTAAAGCGTTCACAAGATTTTTCAAAGTGATCAAGGGTCATAACTCTGGTAGTAATTATCGGATATCGCTGAAAATCAATAGGCTTCTTCGTCTCACGACCTTAAACACCGTGTATAAATTTCAAGTCAATTGGAGATTAACTTTAGCCTCTAGAGTGTTCACAAGAAATTGTGGACAATGGACGGACGGACGGACGGACGGACCGACGGACGGACGGACGGACGGACGGACCGACAGACGGACGGACGGGGGCGACGGCAATATACGACCACATTTCCATGTGGGCGTATAAAAACAACAATATCCACTCATAATAGCGGTGTGTAGGGGAATTACCTCTAATCAAACGAAACGCTGCGCGGAGTATGGTTAGGTTAAGACATTAGATATTTTGGTTTATGATGTAATAAATGTATGTAAATTATAAGGTCTCATGTATGCCTACATTGGGCAGAAAATTTCTAAATTATTCTTCACCGGGGGAAAGGAATAATGCGAACCACCTGATGATGTAATCAACAAGTAAACAACATGTCAGCATTGATGGGTTGAAAATTGTCAATTTGAGTTCGCTATATTAATGCCATTATGATGGGTCATCTGGTTGCTAACAACAACCGTCCACCCTTTATTATCCCAGGACAATAGTTCAACCATGTGCGTGTCAAATAGTATTGTCACTTTCCATATTTACACCCTTTTAAAATAATATCTGGCAGCAGGACTTGATCAAATTCCTTGTTGGCAAAACAACGCGGTGATAAATTAAATTAAGACCTTGAACATCTGAAGATACTTCCACAAATTGAGGTGTCAAAATTCCAGCAAAGATGTTTTGAAAAACATAAATATTTAATTGTTTATTTACTTCATATACATATAAGTTTAAATATTTAGATAAATATCAAATACAATATAGAATTGAGATATATATTTTGGTAATAGTTAAATTAATAATTTCTTTTTTTTTAAAAAATGTAGAAAAAAAATATATAAATTATATAATAATGATAAAAAAAGGAACATAATTTGTTATGGAAAATCGTGAAGATATTGATCAAATTCATTTCGATCCACATCCGTTAGTTTTTCTACGGCCGCGAAATCATTTAAATATTCCTCTCTGGGAAATAGTTGTGTATTCATACACTTATTTTGACTTAGTTTTTGAGTTATTGGTATATAGGGTGGTTTTAGATGATGATTAGGTAATTGTTCCTCTTTAAATTCAGTTTTCAGATCATGCTGATCGACTATGTAAGCATTACCTGCAAGTCGTAAAGAAGCACTTATCATATTACTGGCATCGTAGCAGAAAAGTTTCGGGAGATTTTCAATTAAATTAACACTTTCGTGTATCAGGTGTGTTTTGTCACTGCTGTTCGTGTAGGTGAAGGCATCTTTGGTAGAAAATGTCTGAATGATGGTAGAACATTGGGTAGTTCCAAACTGAAATCCACTTTCACTCACTTGAGTATGAGAAGCGTCCGATGACGGAAGTCCGTTCCCAATCACCGAGACGGGGGCTATTGTGTCAGTAGTAGAATAATGACATGGAGTTCCAGAATTCGAAACAGTGGCTGAGCTGTCATGACTTTTGGCGTTGACGCTGGGTGGTAATGGTGGACAGATGGTGTTTTCAGGTAGTTTTTGGTTTTTAGGGTATGCGTCGATTACGTTGATAGTGTTGTAGCCATTATAAACCCACTTGCGATTTGATTCTATCGAGTTGTTATTATACGGTGCTATCTGGCAAATTCTTTTAGGAACTTTCTTCCGTCTAGGTTTGTATTTATAATTGGGGTATTTCTGCATGTGTTGCAGACGTAACCACTCAGCTTCATCAATGAATGGTCGTTTCTCGTCCTTGGTCATCACCTTCCATTTCTTGCCTAAAATTAAAAATAAAATGTATTTTAAAAAAAAATAAATTAAGAAGACACGAAATACTTGAAACACAAGGATACGGGTGCATACAAAAGGACGCAAGGGAGCACGCAGACCATAACCTACGGAGGTGGTTCAGTGAGTAAGGCACTGGCTCACAACCCAGATGTTCTCGCGTTCGCTTCCTGTGTAGGCCTGGAAAGGTCCTCCGGGGTAGCTCCTTGTCATCTTTACTTTGTAACGGAGCCCATGAGAGCAGGAAATCGAAAAAAGAAACCGCCGTATCTCCGCTGTCTGGGCACAATTTGCCTTAAAGCATACTAGCGGTCGGTGCAGAAAGTAAGACATAAACACACCGTGATTGGCCTATAGCGCCCCGCGTTTTATCGCGACTTGCATTAGGTTTGTGTAGCCTGATATAAACTTTCGACTTTTTCATATTAGCGTCCAATCGTTTTTGCTTGAGAGGCCATTACCCTGGTTAGTGTAAGATTGTGATGTCAAAGTAGTAGGTACACAGAAACTTATCGCCCACTATAACATATATATATGCAATCTGATTAAAACACAGATCCTATTTCATTTCGTTTTTAATAGGTCAAAATAATTTCGTTTTACTTGTTTTTACTAGCAGAGGCCATCGAAGGTATAAAAGATAGGTTGCCAGGCAACGAAACATACGCCCACAGCAGCTAAATCGTCCGGGCAGTCAACAAGGGTTGTCGCATATTTTTACTTTTTTTGGTAATGAAACATTTGTAATACACTAAAATCTGATTAAGAGTAATAACTCATCATGTAATTATCAGAAAATCATTAGAATTAGTTTGCTTTTTATAAAGTTTTGCCCCACGCTAACAATTAGTATAGGAAACATTTAATATGATGGATTTAACTGTTCAGTTATCAAAATTCATTGAAAATCAAAATACTTGTTCGTTTCAACACCTTAAACTCTGTGTATCAATCTGAAGTCAATCGCATATTAAGTTTGGCCTCTAGAGCATCCACAAGATTTTTTGAAGTGATCAAGGACTACAACTCTGGCACTAATTATCAGAAATCGCTGAAAATCAATAGGCTTCTTCGTCTCATGGCCTTAAAAAATCAATAGGCTTCTTCGTCTCATGGCCTTAAAAACTGTGTATAAATTTGAAGTCAATCGGATATTAACTTTGGCCTTTACAGCGTCCTCAAGATTTTTTTAAAGTGATTAAGGGCCATAACTCTGGCACTAATTATCGGAAATCGCTGAAAATCAATAGGATTCTTCGTCTTATGAACGTTAAAAACTGTGCATAAATTTAAAGTCAATCGGATATTAACTTTGGCCTCTAGAGCGTCCACAAGATTTTTTGAAGTGATCAAGGGCCATAGCTCTGGTAGTTATTATCGGAAATCGCTGAAAAACAATAGGCTTCTTCGTCTCATGACCTTAAACACTGTGTATAAATTTAAAGTCAATCAGATATTAACTTTAGCCTCTAGAGCGTCCACAAGCAATTGTGGACGCCGGACCGCCGGACGGACGGACTGACGGACGGGGGCGACGACAATATACGACGACATTTCAATGTGGGCGTATACAAAACGAAGCGAAATATAGATATTTTAATCAGAATGATATATTATATGCAAATATCATATTTGACAGATTGACAGAACTGGTTATTCTGCAATACCATTCAGGTGGCATTGATGACATTGACACGCAAAGTATGACGGATATCTTGCTTTGGTTTTATTTATCTCTTCATTTTAATTATATGCTACCACACGGATGGGATTTAAGCTCACAACATAACGGTGACATTACAAACACTAAATTTGGTACCGTGCCAACTAATCATAATTCCACCACACAAAAATCAGTTGAGTAAAGGGTATTTGAGTGCATCAGGATCTTTTTTTAAAACACTGCCTTATGTTATGTTGTAAATTTGATCGATATGTCCATATTATCTGTTAAAGATATTCAATAACAAGACGTCTTTACTAACGGCGTTAATCTATCAATCTCACACTTATCAATATTACTATCGACATAAATATCAATATCATCAATACTTAAATCACAAATGGCATTTCCCGCCTCATTAAGATCATGGGAACAATGCCACAAAAAATTATATCCGAACAATAAAATAATGCTCCACTAGGAATTTAAATTGCATAGTAACAATTTGGACCTGATTTTTTTAGGAATATGACTCGCAGTGGCACCATTTCTCTTTTATTGGGAACAGAAAGTATTATGCACCTTTGGTCATTAACTCAACCAGTAGTCATTGTTTTATAATGATATTAGCTTCTAAACCTGGTTCCTTTAGGAAAGGTGTGCGATCGGACCATGAGAAGATCCGTTCAGATACCGTTCCTAAAAGAACTGGTCTAAACTTTGGCGGTTTGTCTAGAACACCTATTACTTATCATTTAATAGCGATGTAATATAGCTGACCGTATGTAGCAACATGGTTTGCGGTTGTTGCTACCAACTGTATCACATACTTGTTCAAGCAACCTCAACGTCCAGACCAGCCTAATGCAGGATAATCGGAAAACGGTCTCCATGCATGGAAAGTGATTACTGTCATTGCTGTCTCAATAAACGATAATTTCTGTAAGCTTTAATTGACTATTCAATCTCATGGGTTTTCCCCGTATCCCCCGGTCCCCCATACCCACCCAGCCGCCAAAGCCAAATATCCTTGTGCGCAAATAACATCAAAACCATGTTAGCCCAAAAATTAACTAGTTTGTGTTGAGTGGACGTTAAACCACATTTTTCTCTCTCTGTCAGATTATGTATGGTACAATCGACTCCACACGTTCCACACAGCCCAAATCCTCGCGGCATCGGATTAAGAAATACACACCCTCACTAGTGATAAAGATTATGTTTTTATGCCCAGAAGGGATCTTTGTTCCTCACCACGTTCCTGATTGGATAAACCCAAACATGGCATGTGTTCAGAATAGATAATTGGTAAAATAAGTCTATAAATTGAGCGTGGATTTAGTTTCACAACGAAAATTAAATATAATTTTTTTCAGGACGTTTGAGATATATCCGCCCCGTGGAATCGTCATGGGAATATAATCCGATGGAGATAAGACATAATGGGGCGAGGCTAAAGCTAACGTTATGTCTCCGGATGATCACCTGATTACATAAAACTCCAACGCGTCATTCTAGTTTATAAATAGACATACTTATATGAACCTATATAAGGTAATAAAAACAGGCGGTAGTCAGGTTCAAAAGCGCATCCTGTTAACTTATGTGCAACCCGACAAACGTTACAAAAAGGTTGTGTTCATTTACAGCTCTTTATGCAATATTATTAGTAAAAAAGACATTCTGAAATTCTCTGATAGGGTGGATAACAAGGTGCAGTTATCATTCTTTTAATTAATGAGTTTTTGTATACCACTCCTTATCCAATCGGATATACATGTAAATACGCAAAAGTAAGTATTTAACCCAAAAATATGCCTTGAATCGCTTTCTTTACCGTAAAGTATCCAAATTAAATGTTGACATTATTGATTGCAAGAAATCCAGATAAAATGTTCAATGTTCCCAACAATGTCTCGAAATTGTTTAATTTCAAAACCAATGTATCTTACCAAATGAATGTTGGTTACTTAACATACTACCATTATATGGATTGAGAGGTTGCATACATGTTATCAGAGAAACAATATTCATGCACTATTTGGTGCACAGCAGTCATTGCTGCCGAACTTCGAATAATTATTTGGAATTTAATTTTAAGAATAGGTTAACAGTCATCTTTTCAAACAGTTGGGTACGGTTCAGATAAAAAGAAAATCACTGCTAGAGATAACAGATATTTACACGAAACATCAACCTCGTTTTATATATGCATTCTGACGTTTAATTAAACTGTGAGCAAAAGTTTATAGAATTTATAAATTAAATAAAACAAGTCTTTATGAAGAACATGTATAAAAGCTAGGGAATTTGAATGATCAGACATTTGATGAAGTAATTAAATGTACCGCCTGACACCTGTTAAGAAATGTTCAACACATTTCCAACATATTAAATATCTTAAGCGTTCTTGGTTCCCGAGGGAGATCTGTCGAGGAAAAGTCATTTTCTTGTAATTGAGTTTGTCTATACGATCTACTCGTATTAAACCCTCAAGGTATACACGTAAAACATGTTATATTTTTTCTGCAATTGACTTACCAAGAATTTTGCTCAGATCTGCGTTATGAATATCTGGATTTTCTCCGGCTAATTTCTTCCTTTCATTTCTGGCCCAAACCATGAAAGCGTTCATAGGTCGTCTGATTCGTCGCTCGTACTTCTGGTTCATCACATCCATAGGAGTAATATAGCCTTGATCCATGAGATCTAATTTAATTTACTCAAATTAGCGCCGCTATCAAACATCAAAACATATTTCAAGGTACTTAATACTCCTGCCAAAAATATACCACCTTAAGTTCTCACGGGTTAATCAGAAACTAATAATAGCACACGTTGTGGTATCTTTTGCATTTAATGTTAAAGTCTAAAATGTCACATGTGTCGTAATGAACACCTCAACCACCACGCAACGTAACCATGTCAAATTGGAACAATATACAGTTTGTCTTCTTACTATAACTAAGATTACTTAAATTGGCTGGCCAATCATTTTATATTTTGGTGACCCCGCCAAACGACAGGAGCTATATGCAAATTTGGAACCGTATAAACGATTCAATATTGAAGTACCGGTGAGGAAAAAACCCTCTGTGCTCGCTTGGTTGGAGTCGTATAGCGGGCAGCTGTATCTAATGATAAGTGGCAACTAATATAAACAAGACTGATATTGTGGAGAACCGTCGCAGGAGACGGTTAACCTAAATCTTATAAAAGTAATACTGCGTTTCCATAGTAACACGACACTCAGATAACAGTTTGTGTGCATTTAGAGTAAGGTCAGAAACGGCACCCTTTTTTATGAAGAGAAAAACTCGAGATAATTATACTGTAACATGATTCTAGGTAAAATATACGAGTAAGCTATAACCGAGATAAGACTGGGAGGTTTCTCTACTACACTGACAGGATGGTGAAATAATGAGTAGCTATACTATATATTTTCAATTTAATACATTGTACATGGAAGTCCTATGTGTCTTTGTGCTATTGTAGGATAAAGGGCATAATTACATCACAACGCATAGTCTTTCGGTTGGTACAAAAACACGAGATTCCGTGTAAACATTTGCGTACACGTAAAAGAAACCCTGGCAGTTTGAGTTGACGGTAGCACCCCCCTGTTCAGGCAAAATTACCCTCATAGCACTCTGTATATGGCTTACGCCCGTCTTAGTCGGAGCAAAATCAGAAGGTTACTTTTCATTTCATTTTAATTTGCTATCTTAGTGGAATTAATAAAGAATGTATAGCAACAAGATCCGATTTGGTTTACAATAAACCATACAATAATCCATACTACTCATCAGTGATAAATAAATCTGTATCATATTGCATGGAGTATTTGACAACAGAAACAAATTAGGTGACAGATAATAGAATCTGATATCGACAGCAGACGGATTAATTATAGCTATGATTAACAATATAATTAAACATCCATTGGGGGTCGATACCAAAATCAAACTTTAGGTATTCCTCAACACAGAAATAACTGCCTTGAAAGGGATATATAAAATAGAACCATCATGTATGTTCCTTGACCACCTGGAAGAAATGGTGGCTTAGAGAGTAATACGTGGGCCCACTAACCCGAAGTCCTGTGTTCGACCCCGATATTAGCCAAATAAGCTCATCTCGATTTTTCAGTTTTAGAAACGTCTTTAAGAACTTATTGTCGGAAACATTTTTCAGAACAAATTATTGTCACCTGGTATTGGGGTCAGTCGTTCGTCCTGTTATTTCCTTAAAGACGACTTTAATGTGGATTCCAGCTATGTTTTATTACTGCTATAAAGAATTATAGTATCTTTTTAACAACAAGTGTTATTTTTTATCACGTAGAATGCACATTATTTAGGGTATTTTTAAAACGTATTAATATTGCCGAGAAGGATGTATTTGTGTTGCGTTTCTCGTACTGATAAGACAAAGAACACTCTTTAAAATGGTCCTTTCCCATTCTCAACCCTATCAATAGCTGCAGCAGAGATTTTGTCTATTAATCACCTTATTTAGCTCGACCTTCTTGGAATGTTTACTTCTTCCACGTTCCAGGTAAGATTTATGGGAAAATTTCATGGATGAATAACATAAAGATTGAATGTAACTTAACACAGAACATTTATCTTAGAAATAAACTCGATTTTAGTAAATTCCGTAAATTCTCTGGTGTGTACATATAAAGCAAAATGAAAAGATCAATTTTTATACGCCCACATTTTCATGTATATTGTCGTCGCCCCTGTCCGTCCCTCCACACTTTGTGGATACTCTAATACAGGTCACAATTTTTTATCCGATTTTGATGAAACTTGAAATATAGGTTTATCTCCAAACGATCTCGGTATCAATTCCTTTCGATATTTGTGCATTATCGGATCGTAACTTCCTGGATTGTGGCCCATGGTTGTACAAAAAATCACGTTTTTAGCGTGTGGACACTCTAGAGGACAAAGCCGATTTTGATAAAACTTGAAATGGATGTTTAAGCCAAAGATTTTAAAAACCGAGCGAATATATCACCGTTACACCATAATGATGGTTAAGACCGAATTTCGTGAAAAGTGTACCGAATATACTCGACAAAATGGCCACTCCCTGAACGCAAACAGTGTAACATTATGTAATACCAAAGCTCTGAACCCCCTAGAGTCACAATTTTTGTCTGATCTTGATGAAACTTAAGATATGTTTATATCCCAAAGATCTTGCCATTTGTCGATATTTGATTGCACGAAAAATCGCGTTTTACATGTTTTAGCTTGTTCTCTGCCTATCTCTTTCAAAAGTATCTTGCATAGCAGCCGCTTGTTTTTAAAACGTCACTGTCCCACCGACTTTTCCGTAAAAAAAAATAGTGGATGTTCTAACAAGATTAGATATACCCCGATCCTTGCACGAATAACTCCGCCGTTATTAAATTCAACATCTGAACTATGGACATCAATATCGTCAGAAAGCATCCAGCTCTTCTTTTATATATATACAGATATTTATTCTGTATAATATATTGCCTATGACCTAGACTCCCACTTTCATTTATTTACTGTGTCTTTACTTTAGTATGGTTCAAAGATTTTCTATTTGTAATAAGTCTTTACTTACAGTAAGTTTGTATATACGTATGGTACATTCTGTTTTTCAAGACAATATTGATTTTTCCGCTTGGGGGGAGTCTGTTTAAAGCCACCAGTTGACTGGAAATGGATAAACTAAGTCGAATATAAAGTCGGCCCTTGCCTGGTAACGGAATTTATACAGCCCGGCATTGACTTCACGGCAACTCATATCTTATATATACGCCCCACCAACAATCACCTGTATTCTGATTAATTTTGTCCCAAGTTTAATGTTTTCTGAAATTGAGTATGATGGAGCGAACAGAAATAAAAATCTTTATTACAAAGTCGAGGGTATGACTAGCAGCTAAATCCGTTATTTTTCAGAATTTTTGATAATATAGTCATTTTATCAGGAACCTTACATGCTGCGAAAGCTTGTAGTGTCGAACTGTTTGAGAGATTCTGACAACAAAAAGAAAAGGTTGTGTTGAAATAGTGTGCTATCTCGTGACCAGTCGTGATACTAATGTAAAAAGCTCTGGGAACAAGTTTTATGAGTAAATCAGCCAAAATGCGAATTGACGACATTACTGGTCGAAGGATTCGGCGTTTCGTTCGTCCACTGGTACTTTGATTTTACATTTTATAACTATTTCGGGTGATGTTGCTGCGTTTGGGGATAAAGGAATGGTTGGCAATTCCCCGTCTCTTATTGTGACATCTTGACGAATGCTAGCAAACAAGTCCGGTCGTCAAATTGTATTTTCCCTACGACCTTGTTTGGGAGCGTAAGTTTTTTTCTCGGCGGTTTCTTACGGATCAATGGTCGCCGATTCAATTTCTGGCTATTGGACCGTTGTCAGCCTTGTGTGTTTTGAGAAAATGACCTAATTAGAATCAATTAAGAACGAAATACTAATAACTCGAATTACTCAGAAAGTATTCAGTTTTGACCTAATAATGGACCTTTTAGGTCAAAACTGATTACTTTTTTAGTATGAATATTTCGGTCCGAAACCACCAAGAAAAAACTTACTCGCCCAAGGTATTTCCTATAATGGTGGTCGGACTAAATATTGGAAAGGCTACACTGAGCATAATTGCATTGAAATTCTATAGCTGGCATTTCCACTAATTACAATTAACGTTATCCAAGATCTGTTTTAAATTTCACAACAGACTTGTATTGATTATATGAAAAGTCTACCATGTTCAAACATCTAGATAAATTACAAATTATTTCAATAATTTGTTTGCCTAGGCGTCTTTAGCATAAGAGGGCATAAACTTTGTGTCTAAACCACATCATCTGACTAAATCACAGACCTTTTGATCTAAGTACACATGTTAGACCACTCGACTACTCAACTCTCCTAAATTTCATAAAGATTCTACAAAATGATATAGAAGTAAAGAATGAAAAATGTTTGAGATTGAACAAAACATAAATTTTAAACGGATTTTGCTTACTAAATTCTAACCGATTAAAAAAAAAGCTGAACATTAAGATCAGAAAAGTAGTCTTTTCACACAGCAAAATTATATTTCTAAGTAAGCCTACAAAAACACATACAAAATCACATCAAACAAAACAAGGTTTTTTCTCAGTTTATTATAATTATAAATTTTTACAATTATATAAAGATTGGTTGCCAGGCAACAAAACATACGCACACTAGCAGCTTCAATAGTGAAAGATGGCCACAATATTTTATTCAAATTCTTTTATGGTGTGTGTGTGTAACTACACAAATAAATATTTGCAAGAGGCATACATGTAGGGGTGGGTCACAAGTTTCAAGAGATAAGATCTTTACTGTTGCTTTACTATCAGACAGCATATAAAATATTTGTGAATTGTAGAGTTTTACATTAGAATTCTGGACCACAGGCATGAATGATGGCAATATACAACCTGATTTCAACACAGGTTTATAAAAATTGTACATACACTGAAGAATAAAAATCAATGACAAATCTATAATATCTAACATAGATAGGTGTAACAATGGTTATTAAGGTATTAAGCTGATAGCAAAGTTTAAAAAAAAACAAAACATGGAATAGTTAAAAAATGAAATTTTGAAAAGAATGACTTGAATACATAAGAGTATGACCGCCTTCACTGACTGTATAGCCATTCAAGATAAACAAATGAGAGCCATTGGTTAAATATATCACATTATGGTAGAACTGCTTTGGTAAATACAGGATAATATTAGTAATGGTGACACATCCTATTATATTTTAAAGTCCAAGATATGGCTAGTGTACAGAATCAATAAAGATCTACTTTAATCTAGACTACATTTTATTATGTACAGATTACAAATGATTAATCATTCATTTATCTCCTCTATATACACAAATTATTATTAATAACAAACATTCATATCACAATTAATATTGAATTTATCATTAAAAGTCCAGTGCACTAATGCAAATAAAATGAATGCAACAAAGTCTTTAAAGGGGTTGGCTATATATAGACACAAAGTATTTTATGGTATGAACTTCTTCTTAATGACGTTCAATCCTAAAGATGTAGGTAGGTATACATTATACATGGTAACATGGGTAATGTATTGTAACATATTACAAATATGTCGACTTGAAGTAAAATATAAAACACTCTGATTTCTTTACTTGAGTTGGTAATATGAGAGATAAATAAAACATCTAATAAAAAGAAGATACCAGAATATTTGCAGTTTTTAAGAAATATCTATTAGCTTTCAAGATAAAGTCATCATACCAAAGTAAATAAATTGTACAAAATACTTAAAACAGTTAAAGGCTCAATACCACTCTTGTTGTAACTGAATAATATGTCCCAATCTTTATTCTGGTCAACAAATTGTACTATTTTACAATATTCCAATTAATTGATGATACAAATTTCATCTTAACAAACCCAATTTAAAAAATTGGAAAAATTCAACTAAATGATTTGAAAATCCTAACGTAAAACTTTTCAAATGTGACTTGGATTTAAAAATAGTTTCGAACTCTCTTGACAAGTAAAATTTACACAACAGGTAGGACACTAAGACTTATACATCTAGTACTTAGAATGTTATTGTCCCTTTAATCATTTCAATCCATCCGTTTTATTTTAGCAAATTATGATATTGCCAAGGAAATAAAAAAAACTACAAGCTCAAACCTCTATTAAGCTTAGCTTGCATGGACAAACTGGTCCAACAAACACCCCCCCCCCCCCAAATTCTGTTAAATAACGGTCTACTTCAATATTAATCTTTTCAAGAAACTGGAATGATGAAGGCTCCTAATAAGTAATATTTATTGCTTACAACACACTGCAGGTATATACGGTAATTAAAAGACAATAACATAACAAATATTCTACATGTAAATAAGAACAGGTATCCATTAAATCTAAAACAAAAACAATGATGAGGTTCAAATAAAATAACTAAATATAAAAATAACAATCAAAGACAAACAAATTTTTAAAAAATCAAATATAAAGTAAATAAATATATATTTCTGCTTGTATTTTCATGAACACATATTATGCTTATTACTATTACCGTTAATTATTAATAAAGATCCAGTAGGCCTATACACAGATAAATATTATTAACATTGCTCCAATATGCAATGGTAAGATTAAACAATTCCTTTAGTATTCCTCCAATGCTAACATTTTGTCATTATGCTTCCTTATAACCCCTCTTCTACTTAAAGATACATTATGTAAGATTTAGATAACAAGCTGGACATTCTTGCTAAATAGTTAAAATATAGATCATGCAAAATGAATACTGGTATATTGAAAATTACTTTATTCTGAGTGAAGTTATCAATGTCTGTACAGTAGTTTTGACGTTTATTATCATAACCACCTTCTTAGCCTTGCGTCTCCATTTTTAAATAAATTATTAAATAACCAAACTGTTCTTAATCTACTTAAAATTGGAGTCATCCAATGGCCATAAGACTTGGTTATGGTCTTAATAAATGTCTCATTAATAATTTATACAACATTTCAGGCCTAAAGAAAGAACACAATAGACATATTTAGCTCTTAAATAAAGCCTCTTTAAAGGAGCTAAATGGTTTGATTAAGGTTGATAAGGAGTGTATTTTGATTAGTAATTAGACAAAACCAAAATAATCAAGTTTTGTTCTGAAATATTTTGCCGAATCTAATATTTTAAATGCACGATAGACAGATACTCACTCCACAAAGTAAATCAACATCTCAAAATTGACTAAACTGACACTTTTATTTTTGACCCAAATTAAAGAGGTCTGTTATTCATTTTATTAAATCATACTAAAAAAAAATTTGCAATATGTAAAACAGAATTACAATTAGTAGAAAATATAAACCTGACCATCATTTTATAATAAACAAATACACAAATGCCATTGAAGGATATAATATCCACTGGACTGGACTGCACTTTAATTTATCATACTAAATATTTCATATTATAATAAAGATGTTTAAACAGAAATATGTAAATAAATTCATGGTGATACAAAATTCTAGATAGACACCCTTATATAACACTCTAGGACATTCTTAACATAATCTCAGTAAATAAATAAAAACACACCTTAAACATTGCACTTTTTAACATACATTCACACAGATTTCATGCTTCAATTATTTCTTTCTTAATATACACAGACTTTCCACTCTGATAGTTACATCTAATGAAATTATATAGATTAATAAGAAAGGTGCATCTATTTACAAAGTGCAGCTGGATAATAATCATTGAGATAATGCACTAAAAAAGTAAGACATGTACATGAATGTTTTTTGTATGGAGCAACTGATGGCAACATAAAGAAACCTGTACTGAATTATATGCATACTAGACTGCTGCCCTATTTCAATATAATTTCTTTCTACACTACCAACCTGTAGAACTTCATTATGCATGTAGCACTATCAACAGCACTATAGTAAATATTCAACAATATATTTCCTCCATTTTAAAATACAAATGTATTGAGAAAGAGAGAGTGAGTTTTTTTCATTTTGGAAGTACCACATGGTTCAATTTTATTTCAATAATAGCTTGTGTATGTATGGGGGTGTTTACCTGTGGGAGCGAACCAAGGAAAACCCACGCGGATGGACAATTGGACCAGCGATCCTACTCCATGTCACGTACATTACAGGGAATCGTAACATCGCAACTTGACTTAACGGCAGACCTTGTGATTTAACACACAGGTTAAACCGTTTGGCCACCCAACATCCTCACAAATGTATTGAATGAAGGAAATAAAAATATATGTTTGGTTTGTTAAGGTGATTTTGTCCCACCAAAATAATATGTTTCCATCAACATTTACAATGACAGGATTAGAATGCAAGTACATGTAGCAAGCAAAATGGATTAGTCTGTTGATGAAATTGGAATTATATTCGGGAAACAATATCCCTTAATGTGGACTAGCAAAATGTTGTGTTCAAACTGAGATTTGACCTGAAATTTTGAACGGCTTATTTATTGATATTTACATTTAATAATTTTGATTAAGTATTTAACTTGAAAAAAGTTAAAGTGAGAAGGAGAACATGCACCTTGGTATAATTTTCATGATGTAGGATTTCATTATCAGGGAAAAATATACATGTACCGTATTTTGAAATGATAAAATGACAGACTTGGCAAACATGCCTAAGTCATCCGTTTCAGCCTAACCCGAGTTTTTTCTGTGATTTGGCAAATCAGATCTATTATGTTAAAGATTAAAGGTAGTTAGAAGTCAATTTATTGACAGTTTTTTCAGAAACTATTCTACTTCATTGTTAATTGAACAAAGGCATTTGTATTTCAAATTATCTCATGCATAATGCTTAGCAAATTACCCAAACTGAATCAATCTTCTACAAGCGTAAAATAAGGAACTTGATCTAAATTATCATAGTGAACTTGTATCCATGACTTACCTTCACTTACTATACCAGAATGTCCAGCTTGCCAATTACCACGCGGAAGATAAACATTACGAAAATTCACACCCTCGCACAATATTGGTGTTACAAGAATCTTATCCCCCACTAAAAACTGATCATTAATAACCTGAGCTACATCGTCTTCAGGATCTGGCCACCACAGTGGTCTGATGAGTGGATCACTTTCCTGATTTTCACGTAATTCCTGTAAATAGGGAATCACTACTTGATTTCTGAGTCTTGTCAAGGTTTCCACACGTCTGTTCATAACTTGATCAGACATAACAGGGAAAAATGGAAGTCGGTAACCTGGATAAAATATAACTATTTGAAGCCAGCGTGTCAAAAGTTCCTCTGTGATATCAAAGTCTATTAATTTACCAATATCTGCTATGATCAGGGAATAACTTTCTAAACCCAGCATGAGTGTTTCGGGAACAACTTTATTAAAGCATCGTGATTCTTGTGTAAAATTCATGTTTGTATGTACTACAACATGAGCTTCATTTAACATAAACCCAGCCACATTCTCAATAACCATGGTAACGTTCAGCTTTGCCACCATCTTGGCAAAAAACTTTGGATAATCAAGAACAGATGCATTAGTGTCTTGAAAGGATATTAGACTGGGAATATCCACATGAAGTAACTTAAATGCTCCTATATCCAATTGGTTCAAAAGGTTTGATAACTTTTTGATGTACCAGGATGTTGCGTTTTGATTAGTAATATCCAGAACAGCTCCCTCATGTCCATCCCAATTCATTAACTCTGTCGCTAGATTCATTTCATCACGAACAAAATACTTATTAGCAATACCAATTTCAAAGTTCTTCGACTTGAATGCAAAAAAGGCACTGATGGGTACCATATATTTGCAATGTTCAGCACTGAGTGATGTTTGTAGATTTTTTAGTTTGGTAAAAACTTCTGGTTTGAAAACAAGGTCACCATACTGACTTTCCCAATCACTGAATAATTCTAAATATGCACATTTGGAGTTTGAAGCAAGCTTTTCTTTGATAGTATCCAAGCCAGATTCATCTGTGACATAGTAAATGGGGTTTGGTATGATGTCATTCATCTTAGTGTTAAGGGGGGTTTTGGCAAGAAACTCTTCCAAAAACTCTTTTGTTCTATAATAGGCCTGCTGCATATCTTCTCCTTGACAAATGGTGTATCTGAGAACAGGTTTAGAACTTATAGCCTTGTAACTTTTGGTAGCAGCAACACAAAGTTGTCTTTGTGCTGATATATTCCAACTGACAGAAAATGGGGTGTTGTTATTAATGACAATACTGACGCCAGCAGACGACAACCAATAAGGTACCAAATTACGATCCAGTTTATTAGGATATTTAGGGTAGAACGACATGTTACGCAACCGGATATCTTTCATTGGCCATGTACTATGACCATCTGATAGAAACCCAAACCAGTTATAAGTCTGTATGTAAAAACAATCTTCTGCTTCAAATTCTTCTGACAAAGCTGTCCAATCAATAGAATAACATGAGTTTGTCACACCTTCATTTTTATGAAAATGAACCTCAGCCATTTTACGCCAGTCAATACAGTTAATTTCGTATTCATTTATTTCATCATTCCAACACTGTTCGTATGGTGTGGCCTTTAAATGCATTCCAAGATCTGCATATAGAACTCCATCACCTGCCGCATTTTGAATTTCTAAAGTTCTTGCTTTTACAGTGAACTTAAACCTGGAACCCATACTTACAGATTCGTTACTGTCTTTATGAAACAACCACACAGAAAATACTCCAACAACAATTAATCCAAACATCAAATACACAGCTACTTTCATTATCCGCCTTTTTCTGCGTTTATTTTCCTGGACATGGATGGCCTAGAAAAAAGAAATTTCAGATTCATCATTAATTAGGTAAATTATCATTGTTTAGAAGGTTAGGAATCTTTTACAAAATCATGAAGGATAACATAGGACAAATCCAGTCTGTTTACAGATAGAAATTCAGCAATGAGTTCTAGACCTTTCTTCAGATAATTGTTCTGGCTACATTCCGCTACATGTACATGTAGGTGTTACAATGTTTTTTTATTCTCGGTCTAAAATTAGATGAAACTTGCACTTTTTCTTGACAGCAAATGAAAGTATCAAATTATTTTTTCTAAACTGTAATTTTTGCACTATCTCAATGATTAGTATACCATAATATGTGGAGGATAACAAAACAGGCATAATCAGTCCTTCACGTTTATAAAATTGTGTGGGAGCCATAAAAAGCTCCTGGTACCTTGAATGTGCGCAGTTTAAAAGTAAACAAAAACTGAAAGTAGTTTATTAATCTCAATATTTAGGAGAGCAATTTAGCTAATTTGCAGGAGTCTTTAATGACTCCTACGAAGGAAGGCCGATGTGCATTGAGAGGAGCATCAGCAAAAGCTCCCCTTAAACGTGAAGGACTGCATAATAATAAGTAATGTTAGAAACATTTTCTCCTTAAGCTGTAAATCCACAAAATAGATGTGTCATAAAAATGAAATGTATAAAATCATACAGCCACTAAAACATTAAAATAGTTAAAAATTAATTTCATTAACAACTAATCATCGTCAAATTCAACCACTAATCATTCATCATAATCAACCACTAAAATGAATTGAATAATCAACTACTGTATTTAATAATCAACCACTAAAATAGATTGTCTAATCATTCAATGAAATGAAATATTATGTATTAAATAATGAACTGATGTGTAAATAATTCACCCACTAAAATGCATAAAGTCCTTCCCAAAAAATATATTCACTAAATTTAACTTAACAGCCACATGCATATTAACAGCCACACCCGATATTTAGCAGTGGACATTAGTGTTGTTATCAAACCAATCCAAAAGAGGATGATTATATCAATCAACTTTCTACTTTCATACATCAATGCATCAGATTAATCATTTGTATAAAAAGATTTTTTTTATGTAAAATCAGGTCTGTGGTAGAAGGTCTTATGTTCAAGCTTTCTTAAAGTGTGTGATGACAGTTACGTCAGTAAGAAACTGGTGCCAAATCAAACTAAATTTGTTGGGACAGATTAGCGATGTTAGATAAAAAGACAAACATGCATGAATTAATTTTCCAGTCTCAAAACATGAAATATTAATAAGGAGATAAATGTTAAGGACAATGTAGGTAGGTAGATGTACTTGGTTACTAAAATAAGGCATATGTTTTGCTAAATTTCTTATTTCCCGATGCATAGATGATGCAAATGTCAATGTTTACCTCCGATGCATTGACTCCTGAAATTTTAGTTGAAGGCAGCACTAATGGGAGTTGTGATAACACCTATAATAAGAAAATACAAACGTACACATTTATTTTGAGTTACAGTGTGTTCATTTTAAACTGAAAGGACTATTTCACTACTCCCTTTAAAATAAATAATTGTAAACAAAGAAAAATCCTAATGAATTAAAAGTGTGTTGTACTTACCTCTTCATTTTCCCTTTCTCTCATCAAAGGTGCACTTGATTCTTTACCTTGCTGCATCTTCAGTTTCTAATATTTAATGTATTCTCTGAAATATATATAAAATAAATTAAATTTGAGATACTTCTCATCTAAGTTATTGTCTGGAAAAGCCAACTTGATGTGATGCTCAGTATTACATTTTGCATATTACCAATTATATTGAACGACAGTTGTTTACACTAACTTTGTCCATCCTTTTGTCATTCAGCCATTACTAATTACTTCCACATTGTCTTGTACTAGGAAATGTTTTTATTTGTGCATTACAAATGGTGCCCGAAATCATAGAATACATGACTCATATTGAATGTTTATTGTTTCTTAAAATATTGGATATTCACACTGATGAAAGGGAGTAGCCTGTTTTGTTGTACATGTACAATGTACTATAATATCACCAATGATGATACAAACATTGTCAGTGATATCATATATTACTTGAGATTGAGAAGCAGTGTATCCCCCAACATATTAAGGAATTGCTGTGTTAACGGACAGTAAATTATGGAAGGTGGATAGATTGATAAAGGATACAAAAATGTATAGCCTACAACAAATAACATCCAGTTTAAAAGTTCAATATCACAAAAATTGTAAAATATCAAAAGATAGGTTGCCAGGCAACGAAACATACGCCCACAACAGCTAAGTCGTCCGGGCAGTCAACAAGGGTTGTCGCATATTGTTTCTTTTATCAGTCAGGAGAACATTTACTATTTACAACACATGATAATCTTATTACGAGTAATAGCCCATTAAATAATTATCAGAAATGATTAGAATAGTTTTGATGGTTTGTCTCAAGGCCTTTGTCCACAAGATATTTCAAAGTGATCAAGTGCCAGAAATTATCAGATATCACTGAAAATCAAATAGGATTCTTCGTCTCATGACCCTAAACACTGTGTACAAATTTAAAGTCAATCGGATAATAACTTTAGCCTCTAGAGCGTTTACAAGATTTTTCAAAGTGATAAAGGGTCATAACTCTGGTAGTAATTATCGGATATCACCGAAAATCAATAGGCTTCTTCGTCTCATGACCTTAAACACTGTGTATAAATTTAAAGTCAATCGGATATTAACTATAGCCTCTAGAGCGTTCACAAGATTTTTCAAAGTGATCAAGGGTCATAACTCTGGTAGTAATTATCGGATATCGCTGAAAATCAATAGGCTTCTTTGTATCATGACTTTAAACACCGTGTATAAATTTAAATTCAATCGGATATTAACTTTAGCCTCTAAAGCGTTCACAAGATTTTTCAAAGTGATCAAGGGTCATAACTCGGGCAGGAATTATCGGATATTGCTGAAAATCAACAGGCTTCTTCCTATCATGACCTTACATACTGTGTATAAATTTAAAGTCAATCGGATATTAACTATAGCCTCTAAAGCGTTCACAAGATTTTTCAAAGTGATCAAGGGTCATAACTCTGGCAGTAATTATCAGATATCGCTGAAATTCAATAGGCTTCTTCGTCTCACGACCTTAAACACCGTGTATAAATTTAAAGTCAATAGGATATTAACTTTAGCTTCTAAAGCGTTCACAAGATTTTTCAAAGTGATCAAGGGTCATAACTCTGGCAGTAATTATCAGATATCACCGAAAATCAATAGGTTTCTTCATCTCACGACCTTAAACACTGTGTATAAATTTAAAGTCAATCGGATATTAACTATAGCCTCTAGAGCGTTCACAAGATTTTTCAAAGTGATCAAGGGTCATAACTCTGGTAGTAATTATCGGATATCGCTGAAAATCAATAGGCTTCTTCGTCTCACGACCTTTAACACCGTGTATAAATTTCAAGTCAATCGGAGATTAACTTTAGCCTCTAGAGCGTTCACAAGAAATTGTGGACGATGGACGGACGGACGGACGGACGGACCGACGGACGGACGGACGGACGGACCGACAGACGGACGGACGGGGGCGACGGCAATATACGACCACATTTCCATGTGGGCGTATAAAAATTGTTTTTAACATTAATAAATAATCCATTTAATACTTTAAAAGTGGCCTACTGGACCAGCTAACAAATGATGGACTGCAGATTTCAAACCTAAATCGGGCGATTCCTTAAAGGCCCAATCCCGATAACTTTTTGGGGAATAAAACTGCTTAATTTCGTGTTAAAATCCCTTAAAACCCATTACCTAAGGCCGACCAACTAACCCGATATTTGTGATATGCTTGTAAATAACTTAAACCTGACAGTCTTCATCTGGAAATGGAGACCGTTGTATTATACAGTATAGGGATAAATCCAGACTTTTTTCTATAAAAAATAATATGTAGGTGAAATTTACCTTTTGTTATCAAGTACAGTACATGGGTCATTCACTGTATAGACCTCTCAAGAAACGAGAATCGATTAGCAGGTCACCCAATGAAAAAATTGACCCGAAATCTTAAAAGGGTTACGTGTCCGGATAAGCAGTGTTGACGTTAATGTCAAAACGACTCAATATTTTGAGCTGAAATTTTGAGACAAGGTAAATACACCATGCCTCTATGTTTTGGTCCATAAATTTCATAAATGCTCGGACTTCAATTTTTGAGACTCTGTTCTTATCGGGATTGTCCCTTTAAGAAGAGTTCTAAAGACAATGTGTATTATAAATTGGCATCAGGACTAGACTACTCTATAAACTTATCTCTTAAACTTACTGTTCTTATCGGGATTGTCCCTTTAAGAAGAGTTCTAAAGACAATGTGTATTATAAATTGGCATCAGGACTAGACTACTCTATAAACTTATCTCTTAAACTTACTTAAAGTGGTTTACTGGTACCAATATCTGAACTGAGACATTGTACCGTATCTATATTAATAATAAGACTTCTATTCGTTAGATAATAATCATCTATTAATTCATCTTTTAATTTTTACATCTTTTGCAACATTGGTCTTAAAAGAAAATTCTTAATTGTCATCAACATTCCCATTCCATTGACATCATCGTGAATTAATCAAAAAAGACTTATTTAATTGTTGTAGAAAAGGTTTTTCATCAATTGTGTTTTGAAACCAACAGAATCAGTCCTCATACCGCCATATCAACAATAAATATCAAAGCCGAAATTACCCGATTGGGCGATTGATATTTTATATTAAATTCTTTTGCATAAATTTCATATTACACAATTACGTAGATGTGTAAAATGTTTTTCTCAATTTCCGTTTAAAAATAATAAAATAAAATATAATATTATTAGGAATAGCCTCTAACCATTCCAAGGTCATATAGGCACACTTAATTTCATCAGTGATTCCCTGTTCAAACGAAATGATATCCATCAATTCTTTTGCTGGAATAACAATATAATCAAGATAATATAGCACCAAAATAATGCACTGTTTTGGCTGAATATGTAATAATTGACAGATTATACTCACCATAAAAATATCTATAAACGAAGCAAATCAGACACCGTGTGTGAAGAATAAGGAATCTGGTTTCGAAAAACTACTGAGCTGAGGAGGAAGATACATGTAGCCTAGACTAGAAAACGCACACAAGGCCGACAAGAAAAATATAACCTCGAGGAATTATCAGTGGTTCGGTTAAATATCCATTTTCGTCATATCATACATTCTAATACCTTTGTGTTAATCACGGTACCTGTCGTTGACTGACCAGCAGCCTTTCTGAACAGTTTCTTATCTTTTGTGTCAAGAAAGATTACATTTCTCCAATTCTCTGAATACTAATTAATGAGTTGTCGCCCCTTAATAATTCTGTATAAATCCACCTCGGCAGATCGAGTGGAATAATGAACCCGGTTATCCAGTTCGTCAATGTTAAAGGGCGTATGGCTCTACAATAAAATTATGGCACTATTGTCTATTTTTGGAATCTTGAAATATACAAAATTATGGAAATGGTTCTAAAAGCAAGTCTTTGAATGTAATGTGAAGTGATTTATATTCAATTTTTGAAAACAAATATTGTAATTTCTAATCAATTATGTTCTGTGAATACGTGAACAGTTCAAATCGAACGGGAGTCGAGTACGCCTCACCCTTCTTAGTTTAGTTTTAAAAATATTTTATTCAGTATAAACTGAATTGAATTGAACAACATGAGGCAAAGGCCTACAAGTTCTCCCCAATACACAAGTTAAATCTTAATGTTTACAATAAACAATGGGGGACATAATATGTATAGACATTTAGTCCATCTACAAGGATTTTTTTTTATTAATTTTGTCGTTTGTGAATTAGCCTTACTTCAACAGTTCAACATATTGTCTTGTGGGATTTGTTTTTATTTGCTTATTACAGAAAGGATCCCCACACCATAGAATACACGACTTAGTACTAATTTCTTAAATGTTCGTTGTGTATTGGCTAATCTGTCTTAAATATTGGATAGGATCCTATATTTTCACGGCAAGATAACAACACCAATATTGATTGAAATTGACCAATATTGAATTCTAATTCGAGTTTTTTTATTTCTAATAATATGGAAAATATGGAGTTTGAGATTTTTTATTAGCCCCTTTAAAATAACTGGACCGAGCGAAACAGATTGGGACAGCTAGAGTCGTGCTCGGCAGACGGAATGGATACAAGTCAATGGCATGGCCCGGGGTGGCAGTGGAAATATCGAAAATTGTGCATAGGCTATACGGTAGACCAAAATCCAGTCGCCTCACTTTGTACTCTTCACACGCACCATACACCAGCGGAGGGCGCGTGTGTGTGTGGATGGGGAGGGGGGGGGGGCTTTTCAAATCGATAAACCAGGGTCGGATCTAGTAATTTTGAAAAGGAGGGGAGGGGACAAAATGAGGGCACTGACCGCGCGACGGTCGGGGGGGGGGGGCGTCTCTCCAAGAAAATGATTAGTCATTACCTAATTTGCATCTGCAGCCATTTCGAGACCTATATTTGGCTGATATTTTCGTCTAAGTAAATGTTTGGAAAAGACTTAATTCGGGTCTGAGGAAAGGCACTTTCAGCAGGAAAAAAGAGGTACCATCGAAATTAGGGGGGGGGGGCTTCTGTAAACAATCCATATTCCGAAATATTATAATTTCAGTACACTAGAAAATTTGAATTTGTCCTGAAAAGGATACATATTTAGGCTCCGTTGGTTCAACCCCTCGAGAGTTTTCCCCTTTATCATTTTTTCTATACACACAAAGGCCCTTTTTTAATAAAGATGATTTTCTCACATTTTTAAGGTGGCTATTAAAATTTTTCATAATGCCAAGAAAATGTCATAGCACATATGATCATGGGACAAAATCGGTGTAAAACCATGAACAAAACAGGTGTCTCTACAATTCGTTCGGAACGTTTCCTTCTGTTTTTACCGTAATTATTATTTGTTCACCAATTGAACTTGAAAATAGTGTTGGATTAAAAAAGAAGGGGGAGCGAGCCGGAAAACACCGACGAACACAGGGATCCGAACACGGGACCTTTCGGTTAGCGAACCAACTTTTTTTTTAGCTGCACCAAATTCATTTTGCTTCCAATTGTTTGATTATATAAAAAAAATTGTAATTTTGTTTGTTTGTCGTTTGGTTAGGTAGACGGAAATCATACACATTTTAATCTGTCTTCAGATCCGCATGCTCTGGTTTCATTTCGTTTTGCACTGGGGATACCTAGGATGAGCCGCATGCATATGATTAGAAGCTAAAACGCCACGTAGCTGAAAGTTGTATTGTACACATGCGTTACTCAGATGAGTTAAACCCGAAGTGTTCCGACCAATTTGATGTTGCCCATAGTGACGTAAGGCATGTGTTGATATTCAATGCTAATCATCTGGGACTGGGAGAGATGGATAAGAATGGTATTAATATTATGAATATGATTGGTGTTTTGTAGACTTCAAAACTGGGTATGTTATGTTTAATCTCAAGGCTTAATTGATTAGCATGACTATATATCACAGACGGCTAGATCTAGTCTAGTTAGACAAAAAATAAAAAAGAAAGGTAGTAAATAAAAGGATGGGGAAGATGACGTTTCATTTAATGATAAGTTTAGACATCTCACGTCGGTGTCCCCGTTACTGTCGGACCTTTTAATTTTTTTGTTTCATAAAAAAGGTTTATTTTTAGTTTATTGAGTCGAAATAATTACTTTCCAGTGGTCAGTTTGTTTATAATGAATTATTTTGACAATTACGTATATATCGAATTGGATACTAATTACTGATCTGATACTATTACTAAATAGTATTACATAGGCCTACTATACTAAATTTAAAGGAATTACCTACTTTTGTAACTACGGAAGTTCCATTATAATTAATATTAGGTTAGGAACTATTTGTATTATGTGAGTCTGATCGTATTATAATTATACAGTGTCATTGTCAGGCCTTTTAATTTTCTTGCTTTATAAAACAAGGTTTATGTTTAGTTCAATGATTCAAAATAATTAGGCCCCTACCTACGGCCCTCGGTCCTCATCTGATAGTCTATATATACTTTCCAGTGGTCAGTTAGTTTATAATCAATTATTTTGACAAAGACAAACAGATTTTCAGATGTTGTTATAAAAAGAATAACATTTGTAGTAGTTTCTTTAGGACCAGGAGCTGTCTGTGATCGAATGATATACGCTGACAGTTCCTATCCATTCCTATAGATCAAAGGTGCATGAAAATACCGCTTGGCACCTCTGGTCAAAATCCTCTAAGGCTATTTTGGAATCCTTACCATCTATTTTTCACCATGATTCTTCTTTGTTTGCCAAAAGAATCATTTCTGGCCACATAGCTGATATAGTGATACACTTTATAATAATTCAACACTATTTCCAAGTAGAATTTTGTTATTAAAAACGTTCACAAAATCCGTTGAGACGCGAAGATGCACAGACCGCATTTTTATGTAATCGCTAAATTCTACTTGAAAACAATGTTGAATTATTATATAATAAATTTGCGTCAGAAATGTTGAGGAATAATTCCTTTTGCAAAAAATAAAGAATCATGGTTAGGTAAGAGTTCCAATATAACCTGAAAAGTCAGAGACAGTTCCTATAGTATAAAGGAACTATATTGCAGTAGATAAAAAAAAATGTTACCATGCTGCCCATTCTACTCCACTTAAAAACTTGCATGATTAACGACTAACAGACTTTAATTTTTAATACATCACAATTCCAAGATGGCGGTTCAAGGTCAGTAGTCGTGTTCCTGAAGCAGTGATTGCGAGTTTCACATCATGTAGACTTTGCTAGACAGGCCTACAATTCCTGAACTTATTTGTTTGTGGACTCTCTACAGGTCACAATTCTTATCCGATTTTGACAAAACTTGAAATATAGGTTTATTGGAATGTATCGGACCGAAACTTCATGGATTATGGCCCCTGATTGTACGGAAATCATGTTTTTAGCTTGTTGATCCTATAGAGGTCACAATTTTGAACCGATTTGTATGAAACTTGACATGTATGTAAATAACCAAAAGATCTTGGTTCCTTTCGATATTTTTGCCCATCAGATCGTAACTTCCTGAATTATGGCCCCTGATTATCTGATTTAAAAAAACGTTTGATTATATCACCGTTACATGGTAATAAAGGCTGAGTTCGAATTTCGTGAAAATCGGACAAAAATTGACAGACAAAATGGCCGTTGTTTGTACGCGAATAGTGTGAAAATATGTTATATCAAGGTTGTGGACTCTCTACATGTCACGATTCTTATCTTTTGACAAAACTTGAAATATAGGTTTATCCCCATACGATCTCGGCTGTTTTCGATATTTGCATGTATCGGATTGAAACTTCATGGATTATGGCCCCTGATTGTACGAAAAATCATGTTTTTAGCTTGTGGACCCTATAGAGGTCACAGTTTTGAACCGATTTTGATGAAACTTGACATGTATATTAATAATCCACAGATCTTGGTTCCTCTGGATATTTGCGCCCATTGGATCCTAATTTCCTGATTTATGACCCGTGATTGTCCGAAAAATCGCCCTTTTTAGCTTGTGGTCCTTGTGGAGGTCAAAATTATTAATCGATTTAAAAAAAACATTTGATTATAACACAGTTACATGGTAATTTAACATGGGGCAGAACTTTATAAAAACCAAACAAATTCTAATGATTTTCTGATAATAACTTAATATGCGACAACTCTTGTTGACTGCCCGGACGATTTAGCTTCTGTGTGGGCGTATGATTCGTTGCCTGGCAACCTATTTTTTATTACATGTTTCGAACCTTTAGTCAAAACATGAATTGTTTCTGTGTAAGTGTTTTTATCATTATAAATATCGAAATGTTCAGTCTTGAAGTATAACTTTCAATTTTATTAAGAGTTCAAAATAACAGATTTTTCTACTTTACTACTACTAGGTACTGGATCAAACTATACTTAATAATGCACAGTTTAACTTGATTGTTGACATGACATGGTGTTACCTGACGTACCAAACATGCAAGTACTCCTCTTTGGAGCTCTAGTTTTTATTTTTTGAAAAATAAAATAAACGTCAAACAAAAGACACTCACACTTATTATAGAAAATGTGAGTAGATTGATACAATTAAGTATGTACGTAATCGAGCAAAGGTTTGGAAGACTGGTGGATCTATATTCTTTCTTCTTTGTACGTTTTAATCTGAGGTTTCATTGTTTCTGTTATTCATCTTTAATCAAGAGAAAATATTAGTAACTATTAGCTTGCTAACACTAAGGCCAACCATTCTTTATAGTTATAGCATTATTATCAGGAATTATTTTTAGATTGATAACCTCATTGTCCAATATGTAGTACCATAGGCATATATATGTATTGTGGAGTTGCTTCATAATTTGCCATTTTATACAATAAAATAAGTAACTCATACCAATAGAGTAATTTAATGTTAAAAATCTTTCAAGCACCTTTCCATCATCATATCATGTTTCTAGCACTGAGCTTAACTTTTTTTGAAGTGAACTCAAAAATCGCCACGCAGGTAAAAGTTAAAGCTCATGAAATGAACAGATTAAGTTGATTTGAAATTTTTATTGCCTCGGTTATAGAAATGATTATTGACAGCATGAGCAGTAGTAGTAGGTTTACTCAATTTTTTTCAATTGGCCACAATTTTGCAAAAAAATGTTCAAAGCATTTGTTCTACATCTTAAGATTGGAATGTTTCAGCAGGGTCAAAATGACTACCAACTGCTTCATTGTGCAAATGTTTTAGAACTGATGACAACTTTATATCACCGTTGAGAAGATCATCTGAAACCATGTATTTTACTGTCTACAGGCGATATTTATATACTTTCGACTTGTCATCTTAAAGTCTGCTTTGCCCTCATTGACAGTGTGTCTACTTCACAAATCCACAAGAAAAAGATAATCCATTCATAGATTAAGCTGTGTGTGTATAGTCCTGGTGTAACCCTGTGGTAGTGTATAATAGTTAACTCTAACATGTGTAAAGAAGATTATAAGCTTATGAAATGACATGGTTAAAATGGCACAATATTACTATTAGAACATCTTCAACTTCTTTCAGGAAAACGCAACACTAACAAAGTTTCAAAGCGGCTTTATGCATGGAGTTTCAACTATCTATCAACACATTGACATAATTCACTTCTTTCTTTCAGCAATTATTTAAGGCAGTCATATGAGAACGGTGTTCTGTGACATCAGTAATGTTTTTGACCGAGTCTTGCACTGGATTATTAGAACAGGAGCCCATGGGGTTAACCTAGCTGAAAATTGTACCGATTTTTTCCTTTATGGCATCATTAGCTGAAATCTGTACCACTTAAAACAACTTTGGCGTTGCTCAGTACCACAACAGGAGTCCTGAATGACCACTGCCAGCAAGCCTTGAAATAACTGCTAAGGTTCAGCCTGACACCATATCAGGCTGAACTGATTTTCGGCCGAATATTTCAGATTTTCACCCCGACAAATACCATTATTCTATGCAGTGGAAAATTCCCTCATATATTTGATATGTTTTAAAATATTTTTTTACAGAGTTCACATTTTAGTGTAGTCACAAAACCATCGTCTTCTTCGTATGTTAACCACACATCAGCATTGGATTTTGCTACGTCATTTTTGATCCACTTTTCTAGTGTCTACGAATACGATTCTTATTGTATTGTATGTAATTTTCGAACTTACTACCGGTAGTGACGGCGACATCCCCGTTTAGAAATGTCATTTTGAGAGACATTAGACACAGTACCTGTCTTAAAATTTTCTGGAACGGTCCCACTAGCCGGGATATCCCGTGCCTGAGGGTTGGGAAAAATAAGAAGTTTTTTTATTCGACATGTTTTCAAAGCTCTTCTATTTATTTTCACATCGGATGTGTCCAATAAAGTGAGATATTTTAATTTTTGTATAAAAAATCTCTCCCTAATTACACCCATAATCAACATTAACATTTTCTTGTAACATTTATTAATATTTTTGCTTTTATTACTAAAGATTTGTATAATTACATGTCATGTTAGGTGTGATTTAGAGCTAATCATATACGAAAGTAACACAAAGCTAGCTGCTACACGTAGGCTCGAATAACCAGTGTAAAAGAGCTGATTCTCAATATTATTCATTATTTTAACTTCACGCGGCCAAAATACATGTAAAAAGTGATATTTTTACTATGACTCGGGTCTTTGATATAACCAGCGTAAAAGAGGCGATTCAAAAAAAAAGTAATATTTTTACCGTGACTCGATTCGTTGATATAACCAGCGTGAGCGTAAAAAGCGGATTCTGAAATTATTGGTTATTTTATCTGCACACTGCCGAGATATAAATAGTAACATTTTCACTATGACTCTGGTCGTTGATATTTTTGAGTCTGGATTTTGAGCCGATTCAATAAAAAATAGTAATATTTTTACTAGGGCCCGGGTCGTTGATATAACCAGCGTACAAAAGCCGATTCTAAAAATTATTGATTGTTTTATCTGCACGTAGCCTGGATATTAAATAGTAACATTTTCACTATGACTGGGGTAGTTGATATTTTTGTGCCTGGATTTTCGAGTCTAGTAATAATTAGCGATTGACTCGAGTTCGCGAATGAAATTACTATTTTTGGCTTACTGTTTTACCCAAACTCGGACGGACAATTATGTCCGGACGAAAGGCAATTTGGCCTGTCAAAGGGGGTCAATTCGAACGGACATTGTCCGTGACCGGCCGCTTATTTCAGCGCTTGACTGACCGACAGTTTGTGGGGTGGGTTACCCCCAACAGACACGCCCAAGATGCCACAGACCCCAACTAGAATAGAGTAGCCAGCATTGTTCCCGTATTCTAAACAATTAACAATTGTGCCAGGATACGTAGAATAATAATACCTAGCATGTATGGAAGATGCGATAAATTGCGGTTGCAGGAACAATTTTTTTGTTCAAAAATGTATTTTTAGCCCCATGAAACGTTTTTTGCCCCAAAAATCAGTTTCTTGCAACCACAGTTTACCACCTCTTCCATAAATGCTAGGGGTAACCCACTGCACAAACTATCTGGCAGTGGTCATTCAGGACTCCTGTGGTGGTAATGAACAACTCCGAAGTTGTTCTAGGTGGTACAGATTTCAGCTAATCCAGCCTAGCTGTTGACTAGAAATCGATAACTCTTGTCGGCGATACTCTAATACAACAAATGTCTGGTAATTACATAGCTCTGTCAGGGGTACCCCACCACTAGAAATGTCTGTCAGAGTGTTTTTGTAATACCTGAAGATGTACGGTACACTGCTGTGTGAATTTCATGTAGTACACTTTTGAGCTAGCATGGTGGTCCGGTGTTAGATCCTCCCTGTACCCTTGTCAGTGATGCAGGACTGAGGGCCTGGCAAGGACAGCTGTCTAGTAGTTCTGATGGGACAAAAACTGAGGTCCCATGTACACATTGGCTTGCAGATAAAATATCCCTTGGCAGGTGGAATTCGAAAGTACTAGACAGCTGGCCTTGTCAGACCTGGGCAAAATTTCCCTCACTGCACACTGATGTTGTATGCCCGTCTTCATTAGCCCAGTTAAGACATTTAATCCATTTTCATTTCATTTCTAATTGATGTATAATGTTGTGATAATCTAGTATAAATGACTCTAGTCTAGTTATTTTTATGCCAGGCTAATTTTATTGATGGACCGAATGCAGCTGAATTTATGTTTTTATATTGTAAATAGTGTACATATTTCTTGTTTCTTGTTAAAATTTTGGGGAGATGGATTATATATAGGCATTGCCTGTTTCGCAATCCTGTAATTATAAAAAAAAATAATGTTTATAGAGAGAAAGAAATTCAAAAACAGTCATCTCAATTACAGAGTTACTTCAAACTGTTAGGGCTATTTTTTCACAAATGTCAACTGACTTTTGAAACACATTTATTTGAAAGTCATTCTCAGCAGATAATTATGAAGAAACTCTTGACACAAATGGCAGAGATATTTCCACTGGGCCCAAAATTGCCATGGTCACTTCACTCTTGAAGAAAAGTATTCATTTCTTTAACAGGGTTAAACTGTTGATTTAAAAGTTCTGGACAGTTTGTTCATTTTCATAAATGGTTATTTCCTTCAAAGATTATATACTTATGAAATATGTCAGAAAGCGAGGAAGAAACCTGTTCTAGACCTATTAGAACATTATAATGTCAATCGCAACGTTTATATTATTTGTGTACTTACAAAGAGTTGAGAGAGTATTATGTCAATGATTTCGAAACTATCATCATAATTATCAGCTATTAATATTATATAATGGTTGGTTATCTAGTCATTGTAATCATTAATGTACCAGTTTTCTTACACCTTTGATTTATATTTGATGGACAGAAATAGTAGAGGTCATGTTCTCAAACCTCAGGCTTGGCTTTTTAGTAACCATAGTATTTTGTAGGAGTTGTATTCTGTCTATGTAGAAATTGGTTTAAGTTTCCTGTCGAAAAGAGTATCTGAATACCGGTAGATGAAAATAATAAAATGACAGTGGAATAAATAAATGACAGTGGATTTAGCTTGTTATCGATTTTACACAGTGAGGTAAATAAATCTCTTTCAGGACTTATTTTACTAAACAGTTATTGCTGCTGTCACGAAAAAACCTTGTGAATACACCACAGGTCAAAACTTTTGAGGAATGTTTTTCAAACTTACGAATTTTCACGCAGCTAATTCACATGCATCGATTTTACATCGAGTCAAGATGTCCATTTCTCTGTTTGTCCATCTCACTTTTTTGGACACAATCATACATTCATTATGTAAGAGCTAAATCTGATTATTGCAAGTCTTTATTATGGCCCCTGATTGTACGAAAAATCATGTTTTGAGCTTGTGGACCCTATAGAGGTCACAATTTTGAAACTTGACATGTATGTTTATACACAAAGATCTAGGTTCTTTTCGATATTTGTGCCCATCGGATCGTAACTTCCTGAATTATGGCCCCTGATTGTTCGAAAAATAGCCCTTTTTAGCTTGTCGCCCCTCTGGAGGTCAAAATTATTATCCAATGTAACGGTGATATAATCAAACAGTTTTTTCAATCGGATAATAATTTTGACCTCCAGAGGGATGAAAACATGTATGTTTATAACCCAAAGATCCTGGTTCTTTTCGATATTTGCGCCCATCGGATCTTAACTTCCTGAATTATGGCCCCTGTTTGTCCGAAAAATCAACTTTAAGATTGTGGTCCTTCTGAAGATCAAAATTATTATCCGATTTAAAAAAACGTTTGATTATACCACTGTTGCTTGGTAATGAAGGTTGAGTTAGAATTTCGTGAAAATTGGACCAAAATTGAGTTCGAATTTCGTGAAAATCGGACCAAAATTGACGGACAAAATGGCCGTCACTTGTACGCGAATAATGTAACAATATTGTATACCAAGGTTGTGGACCTGTACCGGTAACAATTTTAATTTGGTTTTGATGAAACTTGAATCAGAGTTTAAGGTCTTGAGACAAACAAGTATATTGGTTTTCAATGAATTTTGATAATTGTACAGCTAAATCCATAATATTAAATGTTTTGTATCTAAACATTAGCATGGGGCAGAACTTTATAAAAAACCAAACAAATTTTAATGATTTTTGATAATTACTTAATATGCGACAACTCTTGTTGACTGCCCGGATGATTTAGCTGCTGGTGGGCATATGTTTCGTTGTCTGGCAACCTATTTTTCTTATTTGTAGTAAAAAAATAAATGTAATACGAATTCAATTGCAGCACCATCTCAAACTGAATAGGCTAACAGTACCACATCCATTGAAAACATTACTTGATAATCGAGATTATGTAGGTGGAGTTAACGCCTGTCAATCAAATGATCGGTCATTCTTGGAGAAAGTGAACATACATTTAACTCCTATTTCTAGTCAAAAATTCGGATGGTAATAACTATGTTCAGAATAAAGTAATTTGACTGAAATTTTCAATGTATTCTTTTTCAACTGATATAGCAAGAATGGTTAACTCATGGTTATAAAAATCTCCCATAATGTAACTTTAAATGAGCTAAAATGTTTAAACTGTGTTTCTGTTTATTGGGTAAATGAATTGATGGAATTTCAAGATAATTTTTTTTTGCATAAGCTAAGCACAAATAAACAATTTGATTGGTTGATGCTTTGGGACAACAAAGCTTTAAAAAATCTGATGGAAAGAGTGAAACTTGGTGTATAGATTCATTACATCAACATATTTAGGACTAAGTTTTTAATAATGATTATTTTTATTCTCAGTTTAAAGCAGTATGATATACAATTTTAATTGATTGAAACTTGTACCTTGACTAAGATCATTAATGAACATTTTTTTCTTAGGATATGTGAAATATTGAAACTTGGTGTAGCTCTTTATTAAGTAAATGTCTTGACTGAGTTCGATGTGATTACTCAGTCTATGTACAATATCTGCCATTACCAGACAATATAAAAATTGATCGGTTGATTTTTTTGAAGACAATAACTTTGATTTTAATTGTGTGATATTGATGAAACTCTTAAGAGTGTAGTTTCATTACATCAGTAGCTTCACTAAGTGTGATCATGGTCATGGTCATTTTCTACACCGACTCGCAAGCCTGGAGGTCGGGGGTGCGATACCTGCATTAGCCGAGAAAGTTCATCCAGATATTCCGGCTTGGTCTCTCCTTGTCATTGATGCAGGAAGGACGAAGGGTCTGACAAGAACAGCTGTCTTGTCATTTGGATGGGATGAAAAACCAAGGTCCCATTGGTGTGCACCTAAAAGATCCTATGACAGTTAGAATTCTATATAAGAGTAGGCTGGGCTATATTTCATATGCACGCAAACATGTAGACGAGACCTCCGGTTTATTCTTCCCACTTATAGACGAATGGACGTTGTTCTTTACCAGGCCCCAGATTGGGCTGAGAAATACTCTCTAGATTTTCAGAACACTCCACAAGCGTAATTAGAAACAAGAATAGGTCGTTGTACCACTGTCCAGATAAAAATACCCATACAGGACATTGCATGACGTATGCCCGTCTTCATTATCCCTTTAAGTGAAGAAAAGTTGGCGGTGGAACCCCATTTTATTTAATTCCCTGCACTATGCTTGAACCAAAGATTTCTTGGTTATTGAGCCAACTGGGAACACCGGTAGCTCAGTGAGTAAGTCTCTGACTCACTAGTCTAGGGTTCGCTCCCGTTGTTGGCCGAGAAAGTTCATCACGATTTCAGTTTCACGGCTTGGTTCCCCCGTAACATGGACAGCTGACTAGTAGTAGGGTGGGGCAAAAAAGTGCTGCCCCATTTACAAATTGGCATGCATGTAAAAAAAAAATCCATGGCAGCCGGAATTCAATGTAAGAGTAGGCCGTAGCTCTACTGCTCTGGCAAAATTTCTCTCATAGCACACTGCAAGGGGTATGCCCGTCTTCCATTAGCCCAGGTTAGGAGCAGAACTATAAGACATTAAACTCCCATTTCATTTTATTTCATGGTCATTTTCTGTTTGTCCCAAGTAAAGTGATATGCAGTGTGATTGATTGAGACTATGTAGCATGTTACTGTTCAATGGTTTTATTTTTCTGGGTCCTCCCTTTTCATCATAGAAAGAACTGAAAACCCTTGTGTGTAAATGAATTGTTGAAATAAGTTAAAAATCCCCTCTAAAATATTATTTTTTAATATTCAATATTTAACATAGAGTTTAAGGTGTTGAAACAAGTATTTTGATTTTCAATGAATTTTGATAACCGAACAGCTAAATCCATGATATTAAATGTTTCGTAATACTAATTGTTAGCGGGGGGCAAAACTTTATAAAAAGCAAACAAATTCTAATGATTTTCTGATAATTACATAATGAGTTGTTACTCTTAATCAGATTTTAGTGTATTACAAATGTTTCATTACCAAAAAAAGTAAAAATATGCGATAACCCTTGTTGACTGCCCGGACAATTTAGCTGCTGTGGATGTATGTTTCGTTGCCTGGCAACCTATCTTTTCATTTCAATTTACCTTGTAACTAACTGAAATCATAGAGAATCAATATAAATCCTAGTCTGTACTTAGACTATAATACCGGTAAGTTGAAAATGATGTTAAAACACCACCAACTTTGATGTAATTTGAAAACAATACTTGCAAAATTATTATTTGTCTTCAAAAAGTTTGAGGGGACTAAAGATCTATTCTTGATTGGTCGATGCTGTTGATTTGTTTTGTAAATTGATTTTTTTTTAGATATGATCCTGATCACCATATTGTTGGAAGAATCAATAATTGATTTTGTTTTGTTGTTATTAAAGTAGACTGAAATAAAAGATGATGTGTACTCTTAATGGAACAAACAAAAATTTATACCAACCTTGTGTTCCAGGACAAAACTAATTTGTTATTATCAAGTGAAATTTCATTATACAAATACCTTATGTCAAAAGAAATTGCAAAACATATTTTCATAAGGAACGAAAGGCAATTACAAATTTAACAATAATATTTACATTGACTACAATACGAGCTCTTAAGATTAAAAAAAAAAAAAAACAATAATTATGTAAAATATGTACGAGCCTTGACATGAAAACAAAGGCTCTTGTATGTACTTGTATAAGAAATTATTTCAAAACTGTTTTTCAGTAGGCATTACTATTAATAATAAGTGTTATTCGAAATAAATCATCAAACTGAACATCATTCAAGACAATAATATTATCATAGACATAATTAATTGGTAATCAATGTAATTGTCCATGATAGCAACATAACAAGGTGGTAATGAAATGATATCAGACCCCAATATCTATGGTTAAATAGCAATTAGGAGTGCCATTTGCCATTAGGTGTGTGGTATAAAAAATGTATGGTTACTTTGATCTCATTAATTTCAAATATCAATCTATTTTGGTTTGCATAGATTCTATGTTGGCTGGTTCATTGTTTTAGCTATAAGCTTATGGTAAAATACAGGCTGACAAAATAAAATTTTAGCTTATACACATCTTGAGAAAATAAGATATGGAGGCAGACCACTATTAAATTTCACCATCTCAGTCCCCACAAATTGTTGTTCGTCTATTTATAGCATCTCTCTCTCTCTCTCTCTTGTCTCCCCTTTTGCATGCCCATTTTAGTTGACTTTTTGGTCAAGAATCAACAAAGAGGGTTTGAATTAATATTAATATTTTCTGCCAGGTTTTGGTAAATATTCATGAATTTGAGGCGGAAAGATAACAGCATTATGAGGTTGGGTACGGTGATATGTATGACAATTAGATACATGGTTTTAGTATGCTTCTTCAAGTTCGTGTTTCAAAAATTTTGGGAAAAGTTGATGGTGGGCAAAGAGTCCAGAATTAATATTGAAGTCAATGGGGTAATTAATGGTGGTCTGCCTCTATATATGGGTTTTAGTATGTATGGCCTTGAAAAGTAATTTAAATTTTACCATAAGAATTTCCAATGAAGTAGAAGTTAACGCCAAAACTTATAACATTTAACATATACTGCTACAAAAAGAATTGAGCCAAAAAGTAAAGTGCCTGTAATGAACTTGCTGAGAATGGGTACTATTGAATAATTGATCAATAAAGTTTATATGATTGCCACCAATTAATGGCTAGAAATAGATTCTACATTTACATGTACATGTTGATCAGTTCATTACATTCAAATAAATATGTTTGAACAATACAAGAATGGCTAAAGGATCTGAAGGATAATAATTATGATATCTGCAATGGAAGACGACAACAACTACTTTACAACATACCGATACATTTTGTCCAAGATATTCTGCAAGGTTCAGGTTTTTCCTAATTATATTATCTATGGATTATTACTGGTACTCTAGTCTGATCAATTCCTGAGTATGATTAATATTGTACATGTCTTTTAATCAGTAGCATATTCCAAAAAGGCTTACTGTAACAACCATAAGTACATAATCCCATGGAGAGATGTCTGTCTTCAAAGCTGCAGAGCTTTGTACTTTAAAATATAATGTGCTTATTAACTAAAATATATTTCCTAGGTCTAGATAGCCTTTGATCTGGAATGTGTTCTGATAAAAGTTGAATTATGCCATATTTGTACCTTAAGATTTACCATATCATAAAGATGTCTAGGCCTATTGATTTTTCAACAAATTTTGAATGATATATCTTACAAAACCTTTTGGTATATTTTTTTTTCTTAAAATTTATAGGCGGTTGCTATTCAACAATTTGGATTATATTTGTCTTCTGCTACTGTGCAATTATCAATAAATTTGTAAGTTTATTTGTACAATCTTTGTTAAACTGATTGATAGATCTGAATGAGTGTATGATACGAGCTGGTGCTGGTTTTAATCTTGATTGCATTATTTATGCGGTTAATTAGGTTTAGATAGTAAAAATGCTTAGTTGGTTTTGAATCGTGAACAGTTATAAATTATATAGTCAAGAGTGATGTAAGTTATTCCAACAGCCTAGCAACCATGTTTGTATTCTACTAAAAACTTATTGATCTCTTGTCTGTCTAATATGAAAAAATGCAAATCAAACAGCCAAGTCAGTATGATGATATATAGGCAATCTTTCTGCACTAATAGGCTTTATAATTATACCCTGATTATTTTATAAGTAATTGTGTTAATTATCGTAATGTAATAAGGAAAAACCTGGCCTTGCGGAATATCTCGGATAAAATGTATGTGGTAAAATATCATTGTTGTTTTAAGATATTATTTGTGTTTTGTTACGGTTATTGTTGTACCATTGAAACCATGGTTTTTGGTTGCAAAGTTTAAAATGATTTTGGGTAACATACTATTATTATGGTACACAATTCCCACCTTACTTAATTTTTCAGCCATATTTGTTAATAGTTTATATTAGTCATTTGTTAGTTACCTTTAAGGTTGTGATCATTGAGAAATAGTGCGAGATAAATTATATTCTCAACATGATGAAAAACGTTTGGATTAAAAGAACAGGATTATCGCAACCAGATGCCATAAGGATAGCTTAAATATGTTACACAATCAAAGGCTGTTTTTTACAAAGGGTTATCAGGCATAAAATTTGGTAGACAGTAGTTTTAAATTTGATCAGCAGTTGTTACCCCAATATAAAAGATGCATTGGATTTAAATGTATGTGAATTTAACTTTAATCTTATTCCTTGTTTAAAGGAAAGGGCAAGGTAAGACATGTCATTCTGATGTGTACCTAAATTAAGTGACAAAAAAATAGAAATGATATCCTCCGAGGAAGATAAGAGGAAACATTTAATATAACTTGGAATACATTTGCTTTGTTACTTAATAAGTTTTATATATTGAGGTTTCCTCATGTTTGACAATGGAACTACTTACATTTGAAAGCAGCTGATACTCCTTTTGTCTTTAAGGGGTGGCGCTGGGGATGTTTTGTTCCCTCGTGGTGTTGGCCTAGAAAATTCCTCAGGATTTTTGGTGCGGTTTCCACTTGTTAGTAAAGCAGGACGAAGGTGACTGTCTAGTAGTTTAAATGGGACAAAAAGCATTCTTGTGCATGAAAGAGAACCCTTGACAGTTGCGATTTTGTTATTATAAGAGTATGCCCATATAGGGCTAATGTCCACGCAAAATTTCCCCCATATCACACTGCAGTCAGTGCAGAAAAGTAGGACGTTAAACTCTGTTTCATGTCTTTGCTTTAAGCGTTGGCCTACTATTGTATCACTCAATTTTCTGAGTTGGTTTAAAAATAATTTCGTATACCTAATTAATATTTCTGTTTAATTTCAGGTTATCATCAAGAGTATTTAGTATGAGCAGGAATGGCATGGAGGAAATTCATTGATGTATCAACCAGTATAGACTGAGATCCTACCATTTTCTTTATCATATCTCTCCAGTCATAGTAAATAGTTCATAAGATGAAAGATACTCCTAATAATGAAGAAAATGTGCAGCAAAAAAGTAATGATGTAAATATAGAAAGTACAAAAAGTCACCCAGTAGTCAGTGAAAATGGCAATACAGCACCATGTAGTTCAGACAGTCAATCCGAGGTCAAGTTAACACCCTTAGAAAGGTTGAACCATGACCTCAACAATGATGCAAAATGTACCAAAGAAATAACTTTAGGAAAACGTATAGGTTTTTATCGAATACGAGGAGAGTTAGGAAGTGGAAATTTCTCCCAAGTCAAAATGGGTATTCATGCTTTGACACGAGGTAAGTTATTGATTTGACACGGGTATTATTGATATTTTTTTCATTCCAAATTAATCTGGTGAAATTAATTTATAATTTAATTTTTTACTTTATTGTGCTGGTACTCAAGACTACAGTAAAATCATTCATCATAAATTTTCTGTTTAGTTACTTATTGTGGTAAAGAATGAGTACTGAAATTTTCTGTTTAGTTATATAGTTACTTATTGTGGTAAAGAAGGAGTACTGGAATATTTATACATGGGAGGATGGATATCCCTTCTTCCCCCTCCCTCCTTGATACACACTTGAAACTGGTTAGTTGTCATCAGTTTTAGCAGTAGGCCTACTTTGAAGAATCACATTATATTTCTTCATTCACCAATAATGACGACTGTTGACTGATGGTTAGCTCTAGTTATGAAGCTACTGTTTAATTGACGAAAGCTTCATGGATTATTTTTCATTCCTGGTTGAATCCAAAACAAACAATGATGATTTTGTGAGTAGGTGGAAATGCTTACATGATTACTATGACAGTGGATTTCTACATTCAAACTAGTTTTATCCACCCTATTCAAGTCTTTACTAGACAAAAGATTATCCAGAATAAAAAATTGTGATAATAAAAAGAAAAAACGTAAATTTTGTAATAACATACAGGTATACTCAATAGCTTCCTGTATCTTATTGTTTGTGTGCATGAAATCACAGTAGTGTATAGATAATAATAATAATAGGCTTAATTGGAAATCGTTTATATTTATATCTTACAATCGACTACTGTACTCTGCTGTAATGGTTAAAGTGACAGCCTTGTGTAAATTTAAATCAATTTGGATGTTAGTGATGAATGAATACTGACTGACATAAGAATTTACTCTTAGTCTTTCTGATATGATTTACCATATTCTTTTTATGATATAATTTAAAAATACTAGACTCTTTTTGATATGATTTCTACACTCTGTTTGACATGATTTACTTTCTGGCATGATTTACCATATTCTTTTTGACATGATTTAAAAATACTACTCCTCTTGACATGATTTAAATATACGTATTCTTTTTGGCATGATGCTTGACATGATTTACCACACATGCTACACATACATTTGACATGATTTACCATGCTCTGGCATGATTACCATAATCTTAATTCCGACATGACTAATTGTGATTTAGCTTATTGGTTTTGCAATGACTTACCTTATCCTTTTTGGGGGTTTGGGATGGTCTAGTGGTCTCTAGAGTGCCACGCTTCGGACTCTAGCTGGCCGGTCACCTCTGGCTTGCGGCTGTGGTTTACCATAATCTTAATTCCGACATGACTAATTGTGATTTAGCTTATTGGTTTTGCAATGACTTACCTTATCCTTTTTGGGGGTTTGGGATGGCCTAGTGGTCTCTAGAGTGCCACGCTTCAACCTCTAGCTGGCCGGTCACCTCTGGCTTGCGGCTGTGGTTTCGATCCCTGGTGTGAGGGTATGTGACATGGAGATAGGAGTGCTTTCTCAACCTCGTGGGTTTCTTCCGGGCACTCCGGTTTCCTCCCACTGCTAAAAACCCCTACGCGCAAGCGAATTATTGAAATGAAATTGAAACCATGTGTTGGTCCCGAAATGACCTAGTTTGTGTCGAGTGGACGTTAAACCCCATTTCTCTCTCTCTCTCTCTCTCTCTCTCTCTCTCTCTCTCTCTCTCTCTCTCTCCCTTATCCTTTTTAATAAAAATTAACATCGTACGGGATCGATACAAAATGCCGGATTAAACAGCATGTCAGAATAATCATTTGCCTTAATACCAGAAGTATTGTACCTTTGAATACCAGAAGTATTATTATAATGCACCCTCAAATACCCAGGTCTTAAAATATACTCTTCAAAAATAAGAACCCCCCAAGCCCATTTTTCATCATATTTTTATTTTTTGAATGGGGTCGATGTTTCAATAAATCTTATTTGTTTTCAATGCCGTTATGTAAGGATAAAGAAATTCATTATTGGTTTTAAAGGTAGGGTCACTTATTGTGACTGGTCATACTTTTTTCAGAAATTTCTATTTTCGCTTGATAACACCAAGACACAAGAGTTTAACAACTTCGTGGGCTATTCGCATGTAACCTATATCTTAGGTCTTTAAAATCTGGGGGTTCTCGGTTTCCAAATCAGTTGCACATGTAAACACTTAACAAACCAAGTAACGCCACACCTGAACGAAGACCAATGCAACAACGCTATTGGTCGGTTACAAGCAGGTGAATCCCAGGCAGATGTAGCCAGGCTGCTGAATGTTTCCCCCGAGTATCATTTCTCGCCGACAGCGCAGTTCAACACGTGACCGCCCAACCTCAGGCTAAACAAAAGTGACCCCGCCTGCTCTTGATCATCACTTCCGGTTACGTCATTTGCGAAAACGACCTCTATTGCAGCAGCAATTCCTCGACAGCGTAAAACCTCAGATCAGACAGTCCGTAAACAAGTACGTGAAACCAGATTACGAGTCAGACATTCCATTAGAGCTGCTGTTTTGAAATATGCTGATACCATCAAATCCAACTTCATTGGGTTCAGACCTGAGGGTATGGCCACAGCAACAGCAGAGAACAGTTTGGTTCAGCTACGTGTCGCGGTTCCTGTTGCAACAAGGGGATGGTAGATGACGAAATGTCACATTGCGTTTCTTTTTTGGGGGAGTATCAGGGTATATGGTAAGAAAATAAAATTGATTAGCAGTCATAGGATGTTTTTAAAAAAAAGTGCTAATCAATCTGAAAATTGATTAGCAGTTCCTGATCTTGATTGAATAGCAAAAAAGTAAATTTTCATGGTATCATATTGAACGATCTCTAGACTATAGAGGCCATAATTTCTACCGGTATACAAGTAATATTGATGTGTGTAATAATGGGGGACATTATATAACTCCCTTTACAGGCGCGGATCCAGAGGGGGGGTTTGGGGGGTCCAACCCCCCCCCTGCTCAGCTACATAAAAAAAAATAATGCCTTGCATCAATGAAATTACATCACAAAGTGATCCTACATCAGTATAAAAATGATTTCTCTGTTTAAAAAGCTCAATTTGTATGTATGCCTATGTAATTTAGAGACGATGATGGCAGATTTCCGTAACAGAAACCTGGCAAACCCCCTCCTGCAAAAATTCCTGGGTCCGCCCCTGCTTTAATAATAGTTTTATGTTTATATACAGCATATTGTTCTCAATACAAACAAATAGATGCACCTCGCTATTTTTCATATTGAATTCCCATACAATATTCAAATTTAAATCCACATTAATTCTACAAAATATTTGTTACGAATACGATAGAATTCAGCTACCTGGTTCAATTTCATGCCGGCAAAATATTCCTCCAAAATTACATGTCTTTCTTTACACGACAGAAAATGAAACCAAATATCTGTGATAAGACAATTTTGATGTCGAAACATTGTTTGACTTATAAAACGGTAGATTTTATTTAAAATTACATAGAACCTTCGACACCCGTATGCAATGCATGCCACTCGGCAAACCTCGGAAGATCTGCCGAAGTTTGCCGAGTGCAATGCATGCAATGTCGCCATGTTGTTGTTATTTGTCTACGTGACCTTTTTTCCCGCCAAAATTAACGGATTTTTTCGTACGATAAAAGACAATGGGATATTATTTTGTTGAGTGAATGGAAAATAATTAAAATATTTGTGTGATGGCACTGATGACAAATAGGATAGCCTACCAGTTGGGAACACGCGGTCAATTCTTACTATAAAGGGAAATGGTTACAGATACAAATTATTGTTTTATGAATAATTATCGAGCTTGTATATTTACGGAATTGTGTACCTAATTTGATAGTGAACTGGATGACTGTTAAAAGGTTAGCTTACAACTACCGTAGATTACTGATTATTTACTAATTAAGTCACCGACATGCAGCATACTCCTGCGCAGTGTTTCGTTTGATTAGAACTAATCCACTTCACACTGCTATCTTGAGTGAACATTGTTGTGCTAAATTATTATTGGTCAGTAGTGCCATTACCAACTAATGACCTACATTGTAACAAAAAATAACGGGGTTAACCAGACCTCAAAATATGTTACCGCAATGTATCTAGTGACAATCGCGACTTGTTTACGTCAGAACCCGCGAAATTTATTATGCTCGATTATCCAGTGCCAACATGTTTTCTTCGTGGGCCATTTTAAAAATTATGCCGAATGCGAGAAGAGAGGAGGGATTTGATTGGACCTTAAAAAGAGACACGCCCCGCCCAATTTCAAGAATATGACTTCTATCCAGCAATGGTAAGAGAGGGATTTCTCGCGCCATTGCTTCAGGAATATGACATGCAGAGGATTAAAATGTCCGTACGCTGTGAAACGGTAAATCATATAAGTTAAACATTTTTCACGCTTGATTTGGGACAAGAAATTTGATTCGCGGGTTCCCTTGAATTTGAAAATTTTCTGCTAATCAAATTAATATTTGATTCGCACTTACGTCGTTTTTGTTTAGCAAACTGCGATGCGATACCGCTTATCATATTCCCTGGGGAGTATATGATTATGCTTTCTGTACCTTCTGTATGATCACACATTTAGAACACAATATTATAATCATAGTAATTCTTCATCTCGGCAATTTATATATATAATGTTGCTGCAATGAACTCAAATCAAATACCAAGCGCTTTCTTACAAAAGATTATAAAGTTGGTGATTGCTTGTCGGTTAACATCCACTGATTGAAAGCCAGATTATCCAATGTTTTTTGAATGCAAATCGATAGACAGGACCACTGATTGATGTCGTAATTTGGAATATTTAGAATCCGGACTACTCAAAACTTTTGGGGTTGAAATAATACTTATAAGGAAATAAATCGGATTGTACAGGAAAATGATGATAAATTTCACAGAATGCTGTAGTATTCAGATGTTGGAAGTGAGAGTCCACTGTGTCTGTATTTGGCATTTAGGACACTATATTGTGGTGAATTCACGTCAGAAACATTTCTTGCTATTAAAGAAAACAATCAAGGGCCTCGATTTAAATTATCCATTATTATTATCGATTGTCTAAGAATACACACTTTCTCTGTTCATTAGACTTAGAGAAAACTATTTTCATTTTCCGGTAAAAATTGATTTAGTAAAACAATCAATAAGAGATTCCATAACTTATTGGATAGTGAATTAAATTTTCTTATTTTCTCTTTCTATTCACGTTGTTGAAGAAATAAAGTAATTTGCATTCTGAGATAAATAATTCTTTATGTATTTTCATGTGTAAATTATATCTCAATGAGAAGTTCATTTCAAAAGCAATCTTTTCATGAATTGATTTTACATTCAAAATAAAATTTTAACCTAGATATCTTTGCCATGGTTGGTATGCGTGTCAACAATTCAAAGATTCCAGAATTGACACCAAAAAGAAAATCAAAATAGACAATTCTGTCTGTTTTGATTTTGATATGAAGATTTATTAATATTTGTCCATTTCTATCAATATTGATGTTTTTATCTTACAGCATTTTAAACTCAATAAAATTTTTAATTGATGGTTAATCAGTGGAAATATGCTTATACATTAGTATTGCATCTAATTTAAGGTTTCAAAGAATAAGCTATGCTCTTTAAATGTGTACAAGTTATTTATTTTATAGACAATGTTTACATATAGGATCCATTCAAGAGATAATGCTGATCAATAGTTACATTTACTTCAAAATTAATTGCTATTCTGCAGTGATTTTATTTTAGATAGAACCCTATAGATAAAATAATATGTTAAAAACTTAAAGGGACAATAACATTCTTGCTAGCTTGGTAGCTCCGAAAAAAAATAATACCCTTATTCTAAGTACTAGATGTTTAAATGTCCTACCTGTTGTGTAAATTATCCATTACAACCTATTTTATTTGTCCAGAGGGTTCGAAAATATTTTAAAATCCAAGTCACATTTGAAAAGGTTTACGTTAGACTTTTCAAATCAATTGGTTGAATTTTTCCAATTTTTTAAATTAGGTGTGTTAAGATGAAATTTATATCATCATTTAATTGGAATATTCTAAAATAATACGATTTGTTGACCAGAATGAAGATTGGGACATATTTTTCAGTTACAACAAGAGTGTTATTGGGGCTTTAATAACCTGTAGCTAGAATTGGCTAGACTATGATTGGATAACAAACAACAACAACCATAAGGTTTTAATTTATTTATTGACAATCCTGTAATTTATCCCAGATTTTATAGTAAAAAGTTATTTAACATACATAATTGACGTTGCTTAGTGTGTGAAACTTTCTTCCCTATCACTATAACAATAGTATACTATAAGCCTACTAAGTATTATTATAATATAATAAGTATTATTATAATATAATAAGTAATATTATAATATAATAAGTATTCATTGTAGGATTTACTAAATCATTTTCAACTTAGATCTGTCTGTATTATAACAAGGAATAGATCATGACTGTATAACCGTAATACGATGTTGTATAACAGTCAGGGAAGATTTATTTATCAACTTAGATTCTATTGTCTGATTACTGATTTACCAGAGGCAAGTGTCAAACCGTTTACCTGGGGAATATTCTTAGTGGATTTTTAACTCTTTTAATTGATTGATTGAATTTTTAATATTTTACTCGTACTCCTTTTTAAAAGAAAACCTGAAATCTATTTACAGATTGCGTTACAATGATTATCATACTAAATATGTCTTTTGTCTAAAGAGGTCAATAGAGTAGGTAGGGGTAAAATGGCCGATTTATGGCTTTTGTTCAGCAAATAAATTATTAAAGGACATTATTGGGGTCTACACATTATTCAGTATATTTGATATAATATTGTCATTAAGTTCCCCTTACTAAGTTAAAAAATTATCTTAATTTATAGCACCTTTAGAGTTTAGAAGTTTTTATTAGGATCTGATGTCTTTGAAATTGTCTTTTTGAATAGTTTGTTACCAATTGTTATACTCCTGTGTCTTCAGAGTGCTGAAATTGTCTGTATAACTGTTACTGCTCTCTAATGTAAAATTAAAATAATGTCCTTTTAGTATGCACTTCTGGAATCTTCAGTTCGTTGTATAGAGATCAACCACTGCAAAGACCTCTATGTTAAAATTATAATGTAAGTTCTGTAGAATGTGAAATTGTCCTTTAATAAGTTAATATTACCCTGTATTTGTTGTCTTGATTTGTTTAACCTGAATGATAAATGAACCGTGCAATGTTTGTATTCACTATAGATCTATACAGATGATAATAAAAATGGCTGTGTCATATTATTGCTTAATATTGTCAAATAGTAATAATAGTAATGACCTATATGTATTTGTTCCCTGTAACTTGATTGCCTGTCCAACTTCGTGGGTTTTCTCCGGGTCCTCTTTTCCTCTCACTGCTAAAGATCCCTACGATCAAGCAATTTATTGAAATAGAATTAAACCATATGTTAGTCCCAAAATGACTAGTTTGTGTCTAGTGCACGTTAAACCCATGTCTGTCTCTCTCTTTCCCTGTGACTTGAATGATTTTGTTGACACGACCACCTTTGATGATCTTAAATCTACCCAGGATTGTTTTTATGGTGTGAGCTTCCCTGGACAAATTCTTAATTGTGCTTCGAATTTCGAGTTTCAGTATTACACAAAGTTCTGGAGCCATTACAACCTACTCTCATATTGAGTTTCAGATCCACTTAAAGTTCTTAGTACCGGTAATCTGGTTCCAAGTTTACAAAGCGTTCTCAGACTTAAGTTGAGAATTTATTCAATTTTTAATCACTGTTTATAAGAAATATCTTTGAACCAGAAACACAAAACTTTGCACAGAGTTTCTTATTGATGTAGTTTATACATTAAAACAACACAAGTTTTAAAAAGGGCTGTATTTTTTTGTTAAAATAAGGCGACCAATTTTGAGTAAATTCTTAACTTAAGTTTGAGAATGCTTTGTGAACTCGGGTCCCGATGCTATTCAGTTTCAGCTCAACACAATACATCTGATTAAGTTATTTAATCATATTATTCATTTTTCATTTAATCTACCCACAAGCTCAAGAAAAGATGGAATCATTAATTGACGATGACACCATTGACCTTATAATATGTATTATAAGGTCCATGATGACACCAAGTTTAAAACTTATTAGGGTATCAAACATGTGTTCCATGTCGGCCGTATATGCCGGTTGGGACCGAGGGTTATGGAAAATGACTGTAACTAGATGTGACCCAGCGGTCATTTTACACGCCGGAAAAACAACCTTTTTTTCAAAACCCAATTTTCAAACATGTCTTCACATTCCTAGGTTTTCACATTTTGGTTATAATAGTTGTTATTAGATAATGGTTCTATAATAAATGATAGATATAAAAAGATTTATTGCTGAAGACTGTTCAGCTTTTAATATAATTGAATATCCCGTAAATGTCATGTCATTGTAATTGTAAATATTAAATGTGGGCTATTGCTGTTATTGAAACATGTTCGCAAGATCAATAAAATGTAAATATTTTACAAGTCCCTAGTTACAATATGGTTGACGTACATGAAGTGTAGGCCTACAAGTAAAATGTTTGCTTTTTATATTATTTTATGTGAGTCTATGTGTTATAATACTACTGGTAATTGTAATTCCCTGAGGTGGCCTTAGTTCTTTGCCAAAGTACTCCAGAGTGTGATAGCCCAAGGGAAGGGAGGAAACTCTTCTAAAGTTGAGTTTTCTATGGATGCAGACCTCCATTTCTCTCTTTCGACAAATTTCATTGGCTTGTATGCTTTTCACTGAAGGCAGAAAAACAAATGGTCATGTCTTTGCACCAAATTTTGTATGAGGTTGACACCAAAATTTTGAGGGGGTTGGGATGGCCGAGTGGTCTAGAGTGCCGCGCTTCGACCTCTAGCTGGCCGGTCACCTCTGGCCTAAGGCTGTGGTTTCGATCCCTGGCGTGGAGATAGGGGCACCTTCTCAACCTTGTGGGTTTCCTCCGAGGACTCCGGTTTCCTCCCACTGCTAAAGATCCCTACGTGCATACGAATTATTAAAATAAAATTAAACCATATGTTAGTTCCGAAATGACCTAGTTTGTGTGGAGTGGACCCCATTTCTCTCTCTCTCTCTCCCAAAATTTTGAGATATGTAAACTTGATGGTTTCCTCTCACTGCTAAAGATCCCTACGCGCATACAAATTATTAAAATTAAACCATATGTTAAGTCCAAAATGACCTAATTTGTGTCGAGTGAATCCCCATTTCTCTCTCTCTCTCTCCCAAAATTTTGAGATATGCAAACTTGATGTAGCATATTAAAAACATGTAAGCATTTCCACCTCTAAACAATGAATATTTACGAAAACCGACTCAAAATGTTAATTCTACCCCTCTTCCTCCGTTCTAAGTTCTAGACCAACATAGCAACAAAGATGCCCATGCCAAAAGGTAGAAAAGAGAGAAAGAAAATTACTCTGAATACACAAACTACAATTTGTGACAACAAAGAAGGTGAAATTTAATGGTGGTCGACCTCCCTATTATTATTATGGATTGAACTTGGCATTAATTCCTTTCTTTTGTTTACCCTCAAGTGTAGTTCTTTCTATCCAGTTAGTATATCTTAAGATTTCCATGTGAACTTCATACTATACATGTTTTAGAGCAACGTGTTGCAAAGGTGGATTACCCTATAGGCAGTGTAGGCAGCTGCCTAGGGCCCAAGAAAAAAATAGGGCCCATCAAATTTTCGACGACCTTTTTAGATTTAATTTTTTACATTATTTAATTCACTGGTCTACGCTTAAATCGACCCTCTCTCGGTTGCATCAGCAGTTCATTATGAAGGAAGAAGTACTTTACCACAAGTGACAAAATTACAGCTTGAAGAAAGTAGGAAAAGAAAAGTATCGATGTATATCCTTGGAAATTTCGTTTCTCTTACAGCGGTCTTAGTTTTACTACGTCAAAATTCAAAACAGTCCAACAAAAGGCCCAGCTTGTGGAGCTGCTTAGCCTAGGGCCTCAGAGCCTTGATCCGCCTCTGACATGTTGCCACATGTTTCTCCATCTATGGGAAAAAGTATTCAATCCAATGAACATATAAAAAAAACATTAGAGCTGTTAAACCTCCATCTTTGTGAAAAAATAGAAACTTTTTACCAATGATTTAAATTTCATTAATCAACTGTTTGATTAAATTGCAACAAATCACCTTGAAAGTTTGTTTTTTACCGATAGAGTGTAAAATATGTTGAACGTATGGACAGATATAACAGGAGATTTATGCAGTGTGCAGCTTTGCCCATTTCTCTCCCGTCTTCATTCGCCCTGTAGGATGTCAAACCCCATTTTATTTCCACATCTCCTCATTCCCCGTCATAGTTCCCGCCATAGAGCCATGGTAATAAATTTTATGATGTATTTCATAGAGCAGTCCGTGTTTCCTGATTCCACCTGTTCTGACTGTATTAGAATGTAGGTTTTATGACTTTATAGTTTCTACAATTTTTTTTTTTTCAGAAAAAGTGGCCATAAAGATATTGGATAAAACAAAGTTGGATCAAAAAACACAAAGACTTCTATCACGAGAAATAGCCAATATGGACAAATTACATCACCCCAATATAATTCGTCTATATGAAGTAGTAGAAACACTAGCTAAATTACATATGGTTATGGAATATGCTTGTGGGGGTGAAATATTTACCAAAATATCTAATGAAGGTAAATTAACTGAAGCTGAGTCAAAGGGTCTGTTTGCTCAAGTTGTGGCTGCTGTAGAACATATGGTAAGTACTGGAATAGGTTTTTATTTTTGGACAATGTTATTCGGTTTAACTCGCACAATAAATACTTCAGATATTTAATATCTTGTTGTGATTCTGAAAAGATTAAATGTAATGAAATGAAGGTTTTGATTAATTGATGCTGTTTCCAACATCTATGCAATTTATGTTAATGAATTACACGTACTGATGTAAGTAAGTCAGATCTTTAGCCTCGTTAAACTTTTAACGTCATACTTTTCTGCACCAACCAGGCTAATAATAGAGACTTCTTCTGCAAACATTCTAATCTAAATACATCATCATCAAATGAAAGAGAAAATCCAAACAAGTCATGATGCTACATACATAAGCAATTTGAAATAAATCTAAAGACTTGATACTAAAGACATTCAAACCTAATTGGAAAGACCTCAGTTTAGACTATAAATTTGATCTCTGACCTCAACTCTATAATTTTTAAATGTGAAGTGTATCCCCTCATCTCCCCCTGTCAATTTTGTATCCATACTTATACGTTATATTTGTTAAATTGTCTGTACTTTATTCAAGGAATAAAATTGTTGTATGCTGATCTAATTGCTAATAATTTATATTACAGCACGATCAAAACATCATACATAGAGATTTAAAAGCTGAGAATGTTTTCTATGCTTCACCCACGCTAGTTAAAGTTGGTGATTTTGGTTTTAGTACGATCAGTCGGCCAGATCAAACTCTTAATACATTCTGTGGATCACCACCTTATGCTGCTCCCGAACTATTTAAAGATGAGAGCTATTTTGGTTCGTATGTGGATATTTGGGCATTAGGGATAATGTTGTACTTTATGGTGACGGGAATAATGCCGTTCCGTGCTGAAACTGTGGCCAAGCTCAAAAAGTGTATATTGGATGGAAGTTACTCAATACCTTCTTATGTGTCAGATAGTGGTCAATTTCTTATTAGGAGTACTTTAAAACATATCCCACACGATCGTTTTACTATTGCCGAAATCAAGCGAAGTGAATGGCTAAGAGACCAACATTTCCCCAAACCTTTTGAGCCATATAATCTAAATCCGACCCCACAAAGCCAGTCAAAGCAGTTAAGTGATGAGGAGCAGGAGGCTCGTAAAGTACTGAAAGACCTGGGAATCACAGAAGAGCTCCTTTCAAAGGGAGTGAGTACAGATTCAAGAAACAGTATTACTGGTAGTTATAGAATAGTATTACATCGTGTCCAGAAGAAAAATGCTGGCGTTGTAGAAGGCATGATGATGGATTTACCTAAAGAACAAAATTCACTGGATAACCGAAAGTCTTCAAAACATTCGGCTCCACATTCCAAATTTTGTACATTATTATAATGCTACATATTTTTTAAAGATTAAAGATATCTAGAGTTTAGTTCCAAAATGGGATATGTGCCAATTTTGTATGTAGTTATTATTTGATAAAGTATGTTAACTTTTCTGGTAACGGGACCATTATTATTATTAAACAATTATAAAGCGCACATCCGTCACTGAAGTTTACACAGGTTCTGTACAAGTTCTAATACATGTAGAATATCATATTCATGTTAGGGGATGTTGGATGGCCAATGGTTAGCACTTGCCCTCTTGTATCATAAGGTGGGGGGTTGGGATGGCCTAGTGGTCTAGAGTGCCGCTCAATTCAACCTCTAGCTGGCCGGTCAGCTCTGGCTTGCGGCTGTGGTTTCGAGCCCTGGTGTGAGCGTATGTGGCATGGAGATAGGGGTGCCTTCTCAACCTCGTGGGTTTCCTCCGGGCACTCCGGTTTCCTCCCACTGCTAAAAGACCCCTAAGTGCAAGCGAATTATTGAAATAAAATAATACCATATGTTAGTCCCGAAATGACCTAGTTTGTGTTGAGTGGTTAAACCCCATTTCTCTCTCTCTCTCTCTCTCTGTATCATAAGGTCTGTTATTGAGTCAAGTGGCATGGTTTTGATTCACCGGTTGTATGTTACAAGGAGTAGGGTTGCCTGTCCAACCTCATTGCTTTTCCCTGGTTTCCTCCTACTGCAAATGACTCCTACACACAAGAAATAAATATAAACCATATGTTAGTCCCAAAATGACCTACTTTGTGTCAAATGGGCATTAAACCCCATTTCTCTGTTCATGTACTTGAAAATATTAATATCCACAGAATTTGAAACATAAAGCTCTAAGAACGTTTATTATAATAGTCTAAATAAAGGAAACATCAGATAAAAGCGATAATAAATTAGACATATATGCTTTTAAAACTAATGTTTCTTAAGGGATTTTGTGAATGATTGAAAATGTTAGTTAGGAATATATTGTTATATAATGATGATGTGCCAAATTCTTGGTTTATTGACAGTAATTTATACTACTGTTGCTTTTACTTAGTTGCAAATCTTGTTGACAAGCAGGAGAGTAAAGTTTTCAAATATGGAGGCGTATAAATATTACATCATAAAACTACATGTGTAAAAGATTGAAGGGAATTTTAACACTTTTTTCTTTTATGGCAATAATAATGTTGTTGACAATCAAGGGGATCATCACTCTCTGATGGAATTTATGACAAAAATCATTATTTACTGTAAAGCAATATTTGTTAAGATTTGACAAAGTCACTCCCTATCTTATTTTAGAGTTTTCTGTTCGCTGGGGAAATAAACTGACCAAACTGTTTAGTGAAAGTTTAGGTTTCCCATTTTGGAATTAAAACTCTTCAAATATATATATTACATTGTTAACACTTTTATTTGTTGATTATTTATATAGATATTATATATACATATTTATTATATTTTATTGTTTAGTGTGTATGTGAAATAAGATAGTCATTTACTAGTTCATGTGAACGACTCCAATCATATTCTAGCTGGAGGAGAAAACTCTACAGTGTATAATTAAACTGGCTATAAAAGGTCAAATTGCTCAAAGCAGTGATTTCTGATAAATATGTTTTTATGGTGATTTTGTAGTTTGCTGTGTGATATTTCTGTTTAATAAGTTAGTTATATGATATGTTAAACAACCATCAGCAATGAAAAGATAGCATGTAGCATGTATACAGCCTTAAACACAAAGTTAATTAGAAGAATTGCCTACCTCGTGTTGTAATAATAATATTAGGATTGTGTTCAGGATTTAAATTCTTAGAAACCAAAGCATTGTTAATGAATAAGAGCAAATATGGAATCAGCTAGGAGTTTTTTCCAGTTCGTCCAGTCCCCAAAACACCTCCCCTGCTAAAGACCCCTCTGTGCAAGCAAATTATTAAAATAAAATTGCACCATTTGACCTAGTTTATTGAAGTTGAGTTGACATTAAACCCCATTTTTCTTCTCTCCTTAATTCAGACAGAGCTAAAAAAAAAAATGACATTATTTTTCAAAACATTGATATACAAAATTGAAGATAAATATCTAATCTATTGTTAAAGATATTGTTAAAGAATTTAAATTTAGGCATAGGTAGTGTTTTATATTAGTGAATTGTGTTAATTTTAACCAGAGGTAAAACTCCTAGATGAAAGCCAACTAAAATGTTAAGACCTATCTTAATTAGTTATGGGTTTATGATAAAAAAACAGTTCTATTTTCGATCCCCCTAACTAATACCAACCAGTTACTTGACCTAATAAAAATTTGTGGTTAAATAATTTATATTGATATTTGAATTCTATATTCCTTCATCATGTCATTTTTAAAATGGTAAAGTGTTTATTATTTATTTCCGGTTGTGCGTGGCAAGGAGTAGGGTCGCCTATCCAGCCTCATGGGTTTTCTCCGGGTACTCTGGTTTCCTTCCACTGCTAAAGACCCCTATGCGCAAGCGAGTTATTGAAATAAAATTTTTTAAAAAAACATGTTAGTCCCAAAATGACCTAGTTTGTGCCGAGTGGACGTTAAACCCCATTTCTCTCTCTCTCTTATTATTTATTTCTTAACATTTCCAGCTTAAAATTAATGAGTACAGTTCTAGATAATAATGGTGATTTGGAACTGAAATTTCATTGTTAGAATTTGTCTGCAGAAAGTATTTTATGTTTTGGTCTTATTAAGTAAGTTTGGAAGTAAAAGTTGTTTTATATAGTGTTTCAAAATCATTGATTGTCAAAACAAACACTAACACATTGCTTGCTGTGTATAATAATTGAGAAATTAACTTGATAAATTAAATAAGCTTAATCCTGACAGTGCACAGATATAAAGCATTTAAAATTATATAGATTACTGTTGGTATTAATTTACATAGTGAAGAATATATGTACATAGACACTGTGGTCTTTATTTCATCAGAACAATGTCAAATACTTTTAAAAGAAATTAAAACATTTTGTATATTTCTAATATTTCTTCTTTGATAATCTTTTATTTGTTTTATGTAACTTATAAAAACTTTTAGTAACAACCTTTATCATCTGTTTATTTGTTTTTATTTATTTCTTATGTACATAAACTTAATTAAAAACTGTTATTTGATTGTTGGTTATATGAAATGTTTCCTATTTAAAAGCTGATACCTTTGCTGAGTTCTAAAGCTAAAGAAAGTTTTTTCCAGTTTTGAGTGGTTAAATTATGATATATTGAACTTTATGAATTAATTTATTTACTCTTCAGAAACAGTAGTAAATGTTAATTAGGTGTTTGATGTAATTCATGGTTTGGGGATATAAACCAGTAATTGTTTATAGAATGAATTAATTCTCAATAGATCTAAAATTATGAATGTAATTTAAGTTTTTAAATAATGGAGCTCTTTTAGTTGTGTGAATCTTAAAAGATAATTGTTTGGTTGATATTTCTCTGTGTTTGACATCTCCTAGAAATTTTCAACTGCTAGAAATATTTGTAATATATATGAGTATACCAAAGGTTTTTAAAATGCAATATAAATTCTTGTGTATAGATTGATATCTCTTTCAATCCATTTCCTTTGTTTTCTGTCTTGAAATCATTTATAAACAAATTTGTAAATCAAAGCTAAAAAAAATCACCCGTTTAAATGTTATAAAGTACAAAATAATTTCTGTGTTTAATCTTGAAGTGATCTTTTAACAATATGTCACATAAAATGAAATATTAGTAGTAAGTAGCAATGTTTAATGCTGGGAAACTACTTAGGGAACTTATCAAATGATATCATTTTTCGCTTTGCCTATCTCTGTATTATTTATTGTTGATTCAGATATGTTATGTTGTTATCACAGATGTTTCCTTCATCAAAACTATATAAAATTGGACAATTACTTTCTCAGTTCTCCATTTTGTCTTGTGTGGCTACATTTAGACACAGTTACCTCCCTTTACATTGCTCACTGAGATCTAAGTGCCACCAGTAGTAATCTCTATGATACTGGTTTTTATTGCTACTTGTTGTACTCAAGTCATAAAAACTTTTTCTAGAGAATCTCTATTACAATAACTAAGCATGAAATGTATTATAATGGATCTCTTATCTTTCTTGCCCAGATATTTGATACACCTTTTTTAGCATTTTTTTTTTATATATTAGATATTTTTAGTAAGTATTAAGACAATATTTTGATCTGGTTCTGAATTAATTTCCTTAAAAGTTACTTTAAGATTAAAAAACCCCCTTTTTTTTTTGGCCTTCATTAAAATTCTTAAAATTAAGGAAGTTATAGTGTCCACAATAGAAGGCTTTAGTATGTTAATCAAATGGCTTTTACAGTGATTTTCACTCGTTGCATAACCCAATAAACGTGATATATCATTTGTAAACTTTGCCAAGCACTAATTAGAGTGCAACAGCAACTTGCAGATTCTATTACTTGCAGGAAAACAACCACAAAACATAAATCAAAGCAGAAAGTTGTCATTGCATATAGATTTATAGACAGCATTATGATTATCCTGTTAACATATCACAGAGATTCAGGTTGTTGACACCATGACTGGACAAAATCCATCCAATTATTTTATAAATTTCATAAACATGTGATATAATTCCCATTTGATTATAATTTAAGGTCTGTCGAATGTTAATATTTCACAGTAACCTGTTACAAAAGAAACATCAACATGTTTTATATTTATGTAAGATTAGTACCTGGTTTATTATGCTGTGGGTTACCGATGTGTATAATAAAAGCTAGGTGCCATAATGTGTTAATTATAGTCTGCAGTAACCATATATTTCCACATTGATCCCCCGTCCATGGGCACATGTCATACAGATACTGTAAAACAAGAATTTAATGTGAATAGGAAATTAATGAATTAGGATATATCATTAATTTCATTAAGTCCTACAAGCAATTATGTTATTTAACATAACTAGATAAAGCATATAGTTATTACCCAGTAAATCCAGAGGTATTATCAAACATAACACCACTTGAATGAATAAAATAATCAACAATGATTAATAACAGAGTAATGATCTTATAAAGATCTACTACTTCTGGGGTTTAATTTGCAAGAAAACATTTGGCTGACAATGATACAGTATAAGTGAGTTATATTTATTTCAATTTGCATTTACCCTGACTTCCTCACTATTACATTACTTTCTTGTTTTATAATTTTGTACCAGAAACTGTAAATATAATATGTTGTGTTTAATATCTTGCAATATAATTCCACATTTAGATTTAAACTTTTGATGTGTGTCACAATCTAATAAAAAAAATCATTATACACAAATAAATGTTATTTAAAGAGACATTGCTTTGTACAGAAATGTGAAGTTAAAGGTGACTACTGTTACTGTTATTGATATATTATATATTTGTTGAGAAATCTGTATATTTCATGTTAAAAAAATATTTAATTTGATTTTTTAAAAATTACCTTGATAAAGCCAAGAGATGTTTCAATTTTCAAAAGATTTTTTTTTCACATTGCTCTGTCCCTTTAAAGATTTTTTTCTGAATCTCACAAACTGAAATCCTAGCCATAATTTATCCAGTAATAAATTGTAATTTAATATATTGTTATTATACATTATTTTTGGATAGATTTACTTCTGAGAAATCTTTAGAATTTTGTTATTTGAAACTTTTGCCTTTTACAATTCCTGAGGTCTGTGGAATGAGAAATTGTGTGGTGGTAATATAATCGTGGATAAGATGTATTTGAAATTATATTTACCAATTTCACAGCACTTAATGAAAGCAACGTGTGTAATGTAATTACACGAAATGGGGTGGATTTATAACTTCGCATTTTATGAAGAAGAACCAATAAAATCCATTTCAGATATCTAAATGTGTTTCTTTTTTTCTGGTTTTGTTAAAAATTTAATTCAATAACTAAAAACCTATTAAAATAGCTAAAGACTTATTGCCATGGTTCTGTCATAAATTGGGTAATTTATTTCTGCTTGCAGATGACTTCTCAGAAATCCTTTGTATTGTTGAAATATGCTGGTTGCAGACATGCTGTATCTTGAGGTCTGTCATTGAGTGGCGTGGTTTCCATCCTCCGGTTTCCTCCCACTGCTAAACGTCCCCTACAAGCAAGCGATTTATTGAAATAAAATTGAATCATGTGTTTGTCCAGAAATGATCTAGTTTGTGTAGAGTGGACATAAAACCTCACCATTCTCTCTCTGGGTTCAGTAACAGTATAAAAAATAACTTGTTTATATTTGAATATTTAAAAGGTGTAAATTTAAAGGGACAATAACATTCTTGCTGGCTTGGTAGCTCCAGAAAAAAAATAATACCCTTATTCTAAGTACTAGATGTTTAAGTGTCCTACCTGTTGTGTAAATTATCCATTACAACCTATTTTACTTGCCCAGAGGGTTCGAAAATATTTTAAAATCCAAGTCACATTTGAAAAGGTTTACGTTAGTCTTTTCAAATCAATTGGTTGAATTTTTCCAATTTTCAAAATAGGTGTGTTAAGATGAAATTTATATCATCATTTAATTGGAATATTCTAAAATAATACGATTTGTTGACCAGAATGAAGATTGGGACATATTATTCAGTTACAACAAGAGTGTTATTGGGGCTTTAAGCATTTTGAATATTTAAAAGGTGTAAATTTAAGCATTTTGTTGGTTTAGGTCTTGTGAGGTAGCTGATAAAATCAAATGTTGTAATTGTGTCAATATAATATGCACCACAAATCATCCTTGACACACCAAATTTTTCAAAATGTTATCTGAAGAGGACCTCAACAACCAAGTATCCTGGGTCCGCTTTTGTGTGTGCCCACTGTCACAAAGAACACGAGAATTGGCTAGAAGAATTTAAGACAATAAATGGCACTGCTTGAGTAAAATTCTCCTACCTCGCAACCCAGCTAAAAAACATTCCGAAATAGAGACTTGTTCACATTGAAACCGGAACCGGACCTTTAAAGTATCGGGGGGGGGGATGGGCGCATCTTTAGAGCATGCGCGCTGTAACATAATGTATGTCATTGGGTCGACTGGTGTGGTTTTGATCCCCGGTTGTACATGTAGTGACAACGAGAAGCATCGCCTGTCCAATCTCGCTGGTTTTCTCCGGGTTCGTGGTTTCCTTCCACTGCTAAAGACCCCTACGTGCAACCGAATTATCGAAATAAAATGGAACCATGTGTTAGTCCCAAAATGACCTAGTTTGTGTCACGTGGAGTTAAAGTAAACTCTCTATCTCTCTCTCTCTCTCCATCTCTCCCCAAATCAAATACGAATATGTTTTACACAATACTGAGAGAGCAATAACGTGTCATATACGAGAAATAAGTAAGTAAAGAAAAGAGGTTATAAAAATGATGATAATTTGATATGTGATAACAATATTTCTTTTGATTAAAACCACAGATAAATAAAAAGTAAACAAAGAGAAAAATAATTCTCTTTCCAAACCTCCATATTTAACATCTGGGAAATTCTGAAACAATTGCTATGTAGGTTGTATTATTGTTCATACGCCAAACTGGTGTAATTTAAAGCAACGGGAGCAGAAGTACGTTAAACTACCATTTCATTTTATATAATGCAACGATTTAAAATGAATATTATTATCCAATCTACTTCACATGGCAACATTTTTATTTGCGGGATTACTAACTCTTATTAAAAATGGTGTCGGCATAATATGTTTTGTGATATTATATATCCCTTTTTGATTAGAATAAATTAGGATGTCATATAGGCCTACTTATAGTACCAGGAATAGAAGTCCATTTTCCGGATTATAAACCTTTGGTGAGTTTTATTAGACATCACAGTCTCTTAATGTAAATTAAAGTGTATTATTAATGACCGTAGCAACCTCAAACAAGGAATAAAAATTCTTTTATTTTTCTCATATATTACATTAACATACACATAATCATGAAATGACTAAAATCTGACATTAGTCAGCACCTGATGGAAATTATCATCAAATATTATACTGTTGCTTGAGATAGAAATACCATTATACGAATCAAACGGTTGTTTTCATAAATCAGTGTAATTCAATCTCATCAAGTGACGGAAATCAGAGCAAGAAAACAGAAGAAATATGGTGAAGTAGTTTAGTGTTGATATAATAGGTATAATAAATCATTCTCGTGTATTAAAGGTCTATATCACTATACCCTATCACATTTATATTACATTTACAAATTTATATCTTGTACTCGACCATGTTATATCCTTTCTCATCGCAACACCATAGGTTTCAGTCCGAAGCTTGTACACGCCAAAATTATAGGGTCGCCTGCCCAACCTCATTTGGGTTTTTCCTGATTCCCCGCTTTCTTGTTATTGCTTTAGTCCAGGAAGCACAAGCGATTTATTGAAATAACATTTTACTGCATGTTAGTCCCGATATTATGATCTTCTTTGTGTCGAGTGGACGTTAAGACTCATTTCTCGAATGTATTTTTTTTTACTTTGATAACGTTGTGTGTAAAGTTTCACTTTAGATCCTTAGGTAGCATGCGTAGTCAAGTAAAATCGTCTTCCTGGATTTTTCGGCGTTCTCCTACTGCTACATAGCATGGTGCACACGAAGATGTCAAAATGGAAATTAATTAAAAATCGCATATTTTCGGGGGGGGGGGGGGGTGCGAAGCAAAATCGACGTCTAATAATCACTTGCTGGAATTTTGCTGCTATTTATAAAGCAGAACATGATCGGAATTTAAAGTCAAACGTTATCGAGTTATTGCCCCTGTCATGTAAACACTGTTGTGGTAGAGCGCGAATGTTACTCTGGCCCATACCACGTCAAACCGTGACATTTTTGCTGCCTTTCGGGCTTTTCCAAAAACCTTATTTTAATTGACCTGTTGCATAATATTATGTAGGATTTCCGAATTTGACGTAAGTAGATTATACAATTATATTTGGCATCACCAACTTTTATATCAACAATTATAATCGGCATTACTCGAGATATCGCTCAGATGTAAAGGCTGTAATTTTCAGTTTCCGAATCAGTTTTCAAGCAGTTTAACAATAAATTGCCGCTCTTTAACTTTCCAGATCAGCACATTAACTTTTCAGATAGATGAACACGACAAGCTCCCAGATAGATCCGCATATTTACCTTTTCAATAGACATATTATTCCAAAACCCTCCAAATAAATCAACATTCCAGATAGACTGATAGGTGTCTTTTTTGTAACCTTCTGGATCACCACATTAACTTAACGTTAACCTACCATTTTGATCCGCATGTTTATGAATTCGAAAACTCTTCTAGACAAATCAACACATTCGCTAGATAGATCGACACATTAACATTCTAGATATATTGATGTGTTGATCTATCTTGAAAGCTATAGTGTTGATTTAATGGAGGGCTGTTATTTGCTTTATCTGAAAGTATACAGGTACGTTGTTTTATCTGTAAGGACTTTTTGTTGATTTATCTGAATTAAGCATGGTTTTATCTGTATGGGAATTTATCTTAATTTGGTATGATTTTATTTGTATGGGCATTTTGTTAATCTGAATTAGGCATGGTTTAAACGATAAAGGCATTTTGTTTATCTATCTTAATTTGGCATGTTGGTCATTCAGTTATCTAAATTCGGCATTGTTTTATCGGAAAAGGCATTTTGTTGATCTATCCGAATTTGGCATGTTGGTCACTCGGTTACTCCATCTGAATTCGGCAATGTTTTATCGGTAAAGGCATTTTGTTGATCTATCTGAATTCGACATGGTATTATCTGTAAGGGTGTTGTTTTCAATTTTGTTAATCGATATGAAAGGTTATCGCTTAAAGATAAGTGAATAATAAATCATTTGCTTTATTTAGAATGTTAAGGCATATATACCAGTATATTTTAAGAGACCTGAAGCACCGTTTGGGGAATTAATATTATATATATATAAATTATTTAGAGAGAGGGATCTACATAGGCTAAACCTGTTCCCCAATCCCATTCAGACAACCTGAATAAAATATTGTTTGTATAAAAAAAAAACTTTTGGGACATAGTGGGGGTAAGGAGTAGGGGTGTCTTCCGGATGCGAATGTTGCAGAAATTTGAAGTTATTTCCCCCCTCCCCCTGCTTTTTTTGTATAAGGCAGTCGCGTTATTTTTTTAGTAGTAGTTTGGCACTACTGGCTCTACTAAAATTGCCCCGGGCACTGCACCCTGTGTAATTCCAATTCAGTTACTAAGTGTCATTAAAATACTTCAATGGTAATTTATTGTCGTACGAAGAGCAACACAGTCCGTGGGTTCCCTTATACAGTTCAGTCAGTTCATCTAATGATAATTATCAAAATAAAATTCTAATGACATCTTGTTGGGGGCGGGGATTTCAATCATTTTATTTGTAAATCTATTAAATAAGTAATATATTTTAATATTTCAATCTGGTTTAATTTTAAATGCAAGGCCTCCACAGTGGTACATATGAATTCCATTTAAAATAAAATGAATTATTCCTGGAAGCACAACTTTTTTCAAGTAACCCCTGCTTGCGATTTCAGTGTATTTTCCCCGCTTAATGTCTATAATAGTTTATACTTGATTTGTAAAATTCATAACTCAGAAAATGTTAAATAAATTTTATGTGGAAAAAAAAAGAAATAAGAAGTTTTAAATCATAAGTAATGTTTATAATGATTTTAACGAGCAAGTCCTAATCACCTTGTTAATTGAAAAACAGATCATATTTGCAACATTAAATTTATTTTTAAGCGAATATTAACCTAGAAGAAGCTATATGTTCATTTTCTAAGATTTGGGTTTGCACTTGTAGATACAATATATGATATCTTATGACAGCATATTATTTTGTGCGCCAACATACCCTCGCCCCCGTGACCCCCATACCCACGCCCTCCGAGCATATACTTTTTATTGCTGAACTCAGTCTATAATCAATTTTATAAATCTGTTTAACGCTTAAAGCGACATTATTGAATCTGTAGACTTGGGTATGTTGCTATTGATTGCAAGCTCCACAGCCAATTTAGCCTTTATCTCCGTACATTGTACGTTGGGTTTCAAAATATTACCATTTTCAAATGTTGACTTTACACATATTACCCAGCCAGGTTAGAAAGTAGGTATAGTCTAGAATTTTGGGATTATGTACGAGTGAACAATTAGGCCAGACGACATACAAATGGGCTACACGCATATACCATGTCTCCATGGTAAACGAACAGCTAAAAATGTCAGCTTCTGTCTCCATGGTAAACTAACAGCTAAAAATGTCAACTTCTATCTCCATGGTAAACCAACAGCTTAAAATGCTAGCTTCTCTCTCGATGGTATACTAACATCTAAAAACGCCAGTTTCTGTCTTCAAGGTAAATTGACAGATAAAAATGTCAGATTATCTGGTAAACTAGGAGCTAAAGCGCTCAAGACCCATGGTAAATTGATAGCTAAAATGCCATGCTTCTGTCTCCATGGTAAATTCTCTGTTGGTTGTACTTTTGTACCCGGTCTGGGTCTTTTGGCTGTCATTTCAGATAGCTTTTGAAATCTTTGGTTAAACATCAGATAGCTTTTGAAATGTTTGATTAATGAATGATATTACACGGCCCCCAGAGTGCGCTACCCTGATCTCAAAATCGACAGTCTTCTTCTCTATCCGATAAAGCAGATACAACCCAAGTGTCGAATTAAGACGCATGGGGGCCCCTGGTATGGAGTCCCCTACAGTTCCCTCCCCCGAAACAGATTATGTTTATAATACTGAAATTGAATTTTTATTGATTACGTTGTAGTCTGAATGCGCAAAGTAGATTGATCAGAAAATTACAATTTGAAATCGTCGAATGCTTTAATTCGTTGAATATCAAATTAGTCGTTTACGTGCACTTAATGAATGCATGGTATCCGTTATCCAAAATTTCTGTATCATCTTCAACGTTCAGCAATGCCAATCATTATTCAGTCACTCCTGGTCGAAAGCGAAACGCTGGGATGGTTAAATTCGTTTCAAATGATCTATTATAATACAAGCATAAATATATACTAAAATCATTGGTAACTCGCATGTAAATTTTAAAAAAAAATCGTTTGTTAATTGCCTCCTCTAGTGTGTTAGAATAATTTATATAAAAGGGAGGCATTCCACTGGAATTGATAAATGCATGAATAGTAAAGCGCTTTTTTTTTTTTTTTTAGGAAATCCCATTCTGATGGGGGCGTAAAATGGGAACAGTTTGGAACTACGTGTATATAATATGACAACCCATAGGGAATTTGTTGACACCTACAATGTACTTCCTCTAAGGCGCAACAAGTAAAAATATGTTGTTGTTATTAGCGTTTAACGCCCGCTTCTACCGAGGTTGATATCGCAGACAAGTCTTATTTTTCATTTTTATTATCTTAGCGCACGCGCAGGGGTCTTTGCTTTGGGAGGAAACCGGAGTGCCCGGAGGGAACCAACGAGGTTGACAAGGTGCCCCTATCTCCATGCCAAGCCAGAGGTGACCGGTCATCTAGAGGTCGAAGCGTGGCACTCTAGACCACTAGGCCACCCCACCCCCTAGGGAAAATATGCCTGTATTGTATTGTGCAATAAATAAGACATAGAATAATACTGAAATGCAAGTCCTGTATAAAAAAATACCGATCCAAATCTCACCAAACCATTATCAGTAGAGGTCAGTACTTTATAATTCATTGGAAGAACAGGTGGTTGGTTGTTAAATTATCTTACATTACAAAGCAATATCATTCTTAATGGCATTTTTGGGACTAAAGAACTGTGGGGGGTTTTTGTTTTAACTATTTATTGCTACATTAGTGTTAGTTTATATAAGAATTAAAAGCAGGGAGATCTGGTTACCAGTTCACTTGTATGCTTCAATAGTTTCAATTATCGATGTTTTGAAGAGCCGACTGTCACCTCAAAATCTACCATATTTTATGGACAAATTTACTAAAAAAAATATTTAAATTCGCAATAATTTTTTCCTCCACTATAGAAATTCGCAATAATTACATTTCGCAATTATGTTTCACCACCCCAACTCGCAATAATTTCATGTCGCAATAATTTAGTGTTTTACAGTATTAAAACTTAGTTGAACATCATCTTCAAATACGTCATTTCCATCTTTATATACATGGGTATCATTTATTACACGCAGCCAGGGGCTAAGTGAGAGGGACGCAAGGACGCGCTTTGCGTCATGCTTTTGAGCTTTGCGCCCCTTGAGTTTTTGTGCCCCCTCGCAAATGGAATAAATAACGGGGTTTCAATTCGGGTTTCAACATTATAATCAAACATATATATATGTAAACCGTGAGTCAGATATGCTACAAATATCGCATTTTCACGGGATCTTGTTCCTCGTTGCAAAATCATCGGTCACCATGGCTTGCACGCAACAAACCAAAACTAATAAAAACTTATCTTTTAAATTATTCCTAGTGAATTTCACACATAAGATCACCAAACTTATCCAATTCTAACTTTATTATTGTTAACATATATTTTTTTATGTGCTCAAGAGAAATAGTTTTATTATTCTCCACTTAATGCATTGTCTAATGGAATGATTATCTTTTTTCATTTATAAAAAAAGCATTTCAAATAGTCAGAAAAACAACATTAATACGAAATGAAGTGGGATTTAACGTCTTATTTTTGGCACCAACCGGCCCAATGAAGACAAGCATACGGTATGCTGCAGTGTGTTAAGGAGTTAAATTTTATCCTACATTCGTACTCTTAATTCAATTTCCCAGTCAGGGGACGATTCACGTGTTGAAATGGTGGAGACGGAACCCTTTTGTTCCACTTGGTCCAACGACTAGATACTATTTCTTGCCTCTGTGCCATCACTGACAAGGCTGCAAAATAAAATTTGAGAGAGATATGGCGCAAGCTTTTTAAAATAATTGCTTGCGTGTGTAGGGGTCTTAACCAGTGGGAGGAAACCAGAGTACCCGGAGAAAACGCACGAGGTTGGACAGGCGGTCCTACTCCGTGTCACTTACACGCTGGGAATCGAAACCACACTGACAGACCGTATGATCTAAAGAGTTAAACCATTCGCTCCCATTTATTAAATACGCAGAGTTCGGACTACGTTTTCGATCATAATTTTAGCAATTTAATTAGGCCCTACACTTTATTTTTAATTTTCAAGTTTTAAAGGTTTTGATAATAATTGAAATCATGTGCACGGGTCGATTTTAAGGGATTTTAAATAAATTCCTATACATAATTCACAATTTTTGCAAAGTAAATGCATTTTGTTTTAAATTTTCAAGTTCAAATGTTTTGGATAATTGAAATTATGCAATCTAATTAAAATATAGATCTATATTTTATGCGTTCGATGGCCTACGCTACCTAGTGTAGTAAAAACAAGTAAAACGAAATTTTGAACTACATGTATAAAAACGAAACGAAATAGGATCCGTGTGTTAATCAGATTGGAAATTATGTATAACAGTCGATTTTGAAGGGTAGCGGCAACGGATTTTTTACGTACATGGGATCTGATCTCGGTTTTTCGTCCCTCCCGAACGACTAGGCAGCTGTCCTTGTCAGGCAATCCACCCTGCATCACTGACAAGAGGAAACCTGGACGAACTTTCTCGACCAATGCAAGGATAGAACACCTGACCACCAGGGTAGCGAGCCAGTGCCTTACCCACTTAGCCTCCGTGATCCCCATCTTGTAGTTATTAGTAATGGCCGATTCACAAACGATGTAATAATAACAATAAAAGTGTAGAATGGACTAAGCATGCGGAAATGGCTATCATTCAAATTGGACTGTTCATGTATTTCACAGAACATATTCGTTTGAATTTTTTTTTTTTTTTTTTTTTTTTTTTAAATATATTATAGATCAATTTATATACTTTCATGTTGCACTAATATGTTCTTTTAGACCAATTTTCGTCCTATTTTAAGGTTAAAAAAATTGAACCATTTGTACGCCCTTTAACGTACAATAATAACTTAAAGGACAATATTGGTGCCAGTCATTATCACATATGTGATAGAACTGATTAAACACTTTCCAAATATAATATTAACACAGAGATCATCGCTACCATAGAGGAGTAATAAAGGATTCATGAATCGGAAGTGACGAACGCCAAAGGAAAACACGAGTTATATCTCTATGTGAATGACTGAAGTGACGAGTGATGACAGATAAACGGCCGAATTTCTGCTCACTAATAATTCCTTCGAAGACAAAAAGTTGTTATATGGGACCGCAAGAGGTTATCTGACGATACAGTAAAGTAATTAAGTGTCATAAGATAAGAGAACACGGGAAAAATCGAAATACTCCGTACAGCCCCTTGTTTTTATTCCTTCTCTAGGGGAGACCGGGGCACATTGAACCACTTTGTTCACATACATGTTTGTCCTCATTTCATATCAAATGTTTTTATTAGATCTCTTTATTTCATGATCAAAATTTTAAAAAAAAATCAATATGCCCTCTTATATGGATCAAACCCCGGTTTATCTGGATTGTATAGATTAGACATATATGAACTTAAGTAGAAGAATTTCCTAGGCTAAGAAGTTAACATGTATGGAAAATGTTTCTCTTTTAAGCGCTTTTTTGAAAAATCCACTGCCTAAGAAAATAACTGACAGCATGTGGCTTATTGATGGAGAAATGGGTCTAAGAAGTTATCTCACTTCTGTATAGTGTTGGGTTGTATAATATTATTTATAAACGATATATCCATGGTGGTTCAATGTGCCCCGGTCTCCCCTACCTTATAAAAACATGGTAATGCACGGACTTTTAATCTGTTTTTCTTTCCTGTTCTCTTATCTAGTGGCAGTTAATTCTTTTTATGAATTGTAAGATATTCTCTCACAGTGTCACACAGCAACTTTAGGTCTTCGAGGGAATTATTAGTGAGCAGATATTCGGCCGTTTATCTGTCATCACTCGTCACTTCAGTCATTCACATAGAGATATAACTCGTGTTTTCCTTTGGCGTTCGTCACTTCCGATTCATGAATCCTTTATTACTCCTCTATGGTAGCGATGATCTCTGTGTTAATATTATATTTGGAAAGTGTTTAATCAGTTCTATCACATATGTGATAATGACTGGCACCAATATTGTCCTTTAAATTGTGGGTGTTTCTTGGAATTATATATAAAGACAATTTCGGATGAAATACACAATAAAATATATCACGAAATGTCGCAATATTGAGAAGAAAGTACTATAATGTTTAATAAAATCGCGATAATAAACATCTAAAAAACATACCCCCTCCACCCCCCCCCCCCCCAAAAAAAAAAATAAAATAAACAAAACAATACTGTTTGCATTAGAAAAGGGGCCATTTTTTCAATGCAAAAACCAAAATTCCAAACAAAAACAAAAACTAAATTGAGCCCTTTATTATCATTATTATATAGATGTAGTTAAAATTACGATTTTTAAAATCATTAGACGATACTTTTGTTCCTTTTTCGAATTTATGTCGTTTATAATAATTATTAACGATAAACATCTAACAACGACTTGGTCAACAAAAAATAGGCTTTTCTTTTTGCAATACTGGTTTTAGCCAATTTCAGTGTCTCAAATCAGATTTCAAACAGATAACCGGTAAAAAAAAATAGTTTTTACTTTTATGTTACGTGGAGTGAACAAACAGTAAATTCATTTCTAAACGAAAAAAAAAATATCTTATTTTAATCATAACTGGTTAAACTGCTCGGATTCATTTGCTCAACTAGCAGACAATGTAATTTATAATCCAGACTGAAACTGATTTAAGTTTCATAACCCTTTGTTTCGTTGCGTGTGTTCAATAAGCATAATCACCGAGCATTGTCTACTAATCACTTCATTAAATGAAATATTCATAACAATATAAAAGCCCTCAGTTGAAATACAGCGCATATAATCTGTTACTTTGTAGCCGAAAGACGAAAAGCATAAATCTCTGTTAAAGTAATATTCCGGCATTTTTCAGTACAAGAAGTTCTTCAGAAAAATTAACATTTTTTTTCTTTAATAATTATTTATGTAATGGCATTCTTCATATCAAATAATGTTTAATGACGTTATAGTTTAATCAAAAGCCAGATGCCGACCCGTTTAAGAGAACTTGAGTAAAGAATAGGTTTTGTGAATTTGTAATGGCCTATATCTAATTGAAGCATAACAACTATTATCACAGATGCTATGAACCTGGTATTGTCAATATTTAACGTTTTCTGTTTTTTCTCAAAAAACTTATACCATTTTTTAAGCAAACGGCAACCGTCGATGAAATAAGCGGTTTAGTATTTCCATTGTAAATTTCTCACTGTCTGACTACATATAAAAGAGGGCCTCACATTACTGTAGCAATTTGGTAGAAATTTCTATTGTTGTTTCTATGAGTTAACGGTTTCTTCATGCGGGGATTTTGTTTTTGTCAGTGTATAGATCGGGTGGATAATTACCTTTATCAATATACTCGTTAATTCGTTTAAAATAAAGTGCTAAAAGCAAAAAGATTGGAATAACTCATGGAATGGATTTTCCGACTTAAAATATCAATTTAGTTTTCTTCTTTAATTTATCACAGGGCAGATTAAATTACAGAATTCAAGATATGCTACATAAAAATGCATTTCACAGAAGTCATCAAAAGCTTTATTGAATATAATCTGGAGAAAATGTTTATTTAAATATTGTAATTTAATACCTCCATGCACGTTTTACATTCATTTGTGGTAGTTTTTCGTATTTTTTTTTTCCAGTTTGATAAGGATACGAATTTCATTTAGAAAGCGCAATTAAAATTTAAAGGTTTCCACAGACACATGTTGCAGATATAATGGAAAGACGTTGCCCTGGCAAATTTTATCCTATCTATATCAGTCAATCGTTCTAGGTGTATCATATTTTCAGCCCATTTAATAATGGTATATATTCTCGGGCGTACTAAAGTTATAAGGACATAAAGGCAATCTAGATGCATGTATCCAGCGCCCGATTTATCTATTCGGGGTGCACTATTCAGAGATGATATCCAAATGAACTTGAGAGATATTTTGTTGTCTAGAAGTAGAACAATAAGCTTTGCGGGCATAATTAATTGTGGCGATGCCCCCTCTGTTGTAAACTCCGTGTTTGATTAGAAGATCGGCACTTGCACACGTGCGAATTACACCAACATTTCCAGCGCACGTATATCACCAGTAGCCAAACCTAGTGTTGGACCGGATTAAATCGTTTCCATTGTTTTTATACTTGCGAGCTTACTCCTTTCAGTCTATATACTTTTATTTTCCCTGACTGATAACAAGTATCATATTTCTAGTCTAAAATAATATTGACTCGATTGGTGATGGGGGGAGTTGGGGTGTAAAATAAAGTGACATAATTAACCGCAGAACAATATATCTTTAATTGGGAAATAATGTCAAGACGACTTCAATTTTTTTCATACGCTTGATGCATATTTCAAACCACTTTCAGCAGTACTTCGAGATCTTTAAAACTTATCTAAATCTCCTTGTATCAGTAAATTTAACAATGTTTTGGTGTACTTGTTAATAACAATTACTAATGTTTCTCTATTAAATTTTAATACCTTATAGTCTTTGATGTTTGATATTCATTGTATTTTAAAATCTTTTTGTTTACTTTACAGTTGAACAGAGGTGTTGGATTACAGCGCTTCTTATATTTTATTCACCCCTTTTGGACAATGGTATCAACCCATATTACTTAAATAGTTATATTTCTGTTTTTTTTTATATTTATGCTGTTGAAGAACACATCGTAAACTGCAACATTATGTCTAATGCTAGGTGCCACCGAAAATGCAAGCACATCGAGTCCTCGGCACTCAACAATCGTGACCACCTTTAGTTCATTAAAACCCAAGATAGGCTTCTGATATGCAATATTTATGACAGAATAAACATTATTTACCATTGGTACACGAATCGCGTACCACTATGCGTTTCAGCGCCATTTGTAACAAGGGACCTGAAGAAATAGGCTTGAAAACTTTGAGTGAAAACTCTTAGAAACGTCGCCCAAACAAATTAGTGGCTGTTTTCAAAAAGTGTGTGTATAGTTTATTTATCTACCTAGTTACTAAATGCCCCTTAAAGAATAGGTTAGACACATTCTTGTCTGTTCGTTCGTTCTTGGGGTTTAACGTCCACTTCTGCACTCAGGGTGATATCGTAGAGCATGCGCAATAAATACTAGAGACGCTAGAGATTGCCATTCGATTAAGAATTCGCCGAACATAACTGATTTGAAATGGGGTAAAATCGGAAACGATTGAATGTAAATCAGTTTATATACATTTACATGTCAATTTCTAGATCCCAAATATTAGCGATTTAGTTCCTTTAAAGGAGCTTAATCGCTAACATTTGGGACCTATACATTGCCACAAGTGGGTCGCAACGCATATAATATTGTAATATGAATGTATATAGACTGATTTACATTCAATGGTTTCTGTTTTTACACTAATTTCAAATCAGTTATGTTCGGTGAAATAAGCGAGCACTCTCAATAGAAAGTAAATTTCTAGCGTCTGGTTATTCCGGTCTACACACGCCGTTAGATTTGGTGCAATGTTTCTAGCCTCGTTCCGCGGGTCTCTCGCTAAAACTAGGGATGAAACGCATTATTTTTTGTTAAATATTATATATCAGAAGCCCATCTTTTTCAGATAAGATCACAATATCAATGTTGATTTGAATTGACAAATAATTCGTGTTTTCAATGTTGAAGATTTTGGATGATATTGAGTGAGAGACTTAGTTCCTTTAAACCAGACAAAAATATGTAAATAGATAGGAAATACAACACGAAATCAAAAAATATACTATTAGTAAATAGTTACATGTATCAAGTATTGAAACGTAACAATAATTTGTGTTAACTACCACTGCCAAGGTAAAATTCTACTGTACAGTTAACTATTAGAAAAGGTCATACGAATATTTTGCTATGAAATACTCAAATTAAATATATTTTTTACCTAGATAAGATTATGGATATGATTGTAATCATATAATTAAGACAATAGAAGCGATAACTCTAGATGAAAAAAGAAGATGAGTATTGGGCCAGATAAACTAATTTCATTATACTTCCCTTTCTCTTTCATTTCATTGCATGTTATATTTGTTTAGTGAACAACTGACACCATTCGTCTGGCTGTTTACCCTTCAACATAAAAGCTTTACATGTACAAGTTAAATAAGACGCCATATTTGCTGAGACTAAATCTAAAGAAGAGTGTTTGTGTAGCTCTTTGCCCCTGAAAGGCCCTGATTACTGTGATTACAAAGGTACATAAGGATTTTTCATAATGATTAAGACAGATTTATCAAACCGTCTCATATAATCTATTACCTCTTGAAGTCTACGGAAATGATCCTTAAGTCATTTGAAAGGATAGTTTTATTTCTTTGGTTGACGAAAACAAGAGCTGACGAATATATTAAAGGCATTGTCCGATTGCCATCCATTTGCCGAATTCCTGACAAGCAACATTACTTTTATCAAACGTATATTAATCCTAGCTTATACGTCAAATACTGTCCCTAAAACGGGTGGTATTCAGAGATGTGACAATTAGTTTGATTGATGATACCATGAAATAGAAATATAAACCCCCATTTACATTTGTTTGCACATTTTTTATTTTGAAAATGGCATGAAATCATATCCTTCTTTTTTTTTAAAGAACATGATACTATGTCTTTTGAGATTAGTAATTGAAGCAATTTATATCATCTGTTAATTTGCATGGTTTGAGTTAGTGCCCACACCTTCTTCAAATGCTGAGTTGCGATTAATACCGGTCTCCCACCGGAAAATACTTAAGCTATATCGATTTAAAATGAAATTATAAGAAATACTATGTGAAGAACACTGTTAAGCCCTTGTTTTTTTTTGTTATATTCAAGTTGGAAACATATTTATTGTATTTCTGTCACATTACTTCTTCAACTAATTAAAAAGTATAATTTTATGTTATGCATATTATTGGACTTCATTAGAAAAGAAACAGAGGTCTCGTATAGACATTGACGTGCACGTAAAGATCTGTTGCAGTTGGATTAGATATTTAAAAAAGTAGGCCGTAGCACCGCTATCCGGGCGAAATATCCCTCATAGCACTCTGCATGGCGCATGCCGTTAATCATTAGCCCTATCGGAACACAACGGTTGGACGTTAAACCCCGTTTCATTTCATTTGATTAGAGAAGAGGAGTCATATTCGCTTAGTTTGTATGGCACTGACTCATTAACCAGGAGGTCTCGTGTTCGATTCCGATTCTCATGAAGTCAGTGGTGTTGGATAATATAGAAAAGTGTCTAGTCGTTCGGGTAGAACGAAAACCGAGGCCCCATCTACACCATCATGGCAACGTGTTAAAGATCTCTTGGCAGATTTCGAAATAAGAATAGTTGGTAGCGCTGCTGCCAGGACAAAATCCCTGTTATAGTATAAAATTTTGTTTCATTTTTAAGTAGCTAAGTCTTCAACCAAACACTTCGACATCGAAAACACGAATTATTTGTCACTTTAAATCAACATTGATGTTATGAGCTTACCAGGAAGAGATGGGCCTCTATCCAATATTTAAGACAAAATAAACATTTTACCATTGGTACACGAATCGTGTACCATAATGCGTTTCAGCACCATTTGTAACGAGGGACTCGAAGAACGAGGTTATTCCACAAGTCATGTCAAACGGTGACAGCATTCTCATCAGGTGACCGTGCGCAATAAATACTATCGGTGTTAACGTGAATAACCAGACGCCATAGATTGTCATTTCATTGAGACTTCTTGCCTATTTCGCTAAACATAAGTGATTAGAAATTTTAGTAAAACGGATAGGAAATAATGTAAATCACTTTATATACATTCATATTACATTATTATATGCGTTGCTACCTATTTGTGTCAATTTCTAGGTTCCGAATATCAGCGATTTAGATCCTTTAAAAGAAACACTTCTTTACTCATAAAAATATCAATGTCGTTGTCGTTGTGTATCTTTTTCGCTGTGACGCGTCTAAACGGTTAAATGCAACGAGGTTCATTAAAGATATTAAGTAATGTAGCATACTGGCGGCGTGCCATTAAAGTTATTTGAAAAAAGAAAGATTGCGACACGTGGGCGCATTGAAAGGAAAAGACCTATCGTTAATTTTCCTTTAATTTCAAGTTATTTAATGTTAACACCTCATCAGGGTAGAATTGAGAAGGAAAGTGATCAGACATAAGACATTATAACGAAGATAAATTGTTTAGATTTAATTATAATATACATGTTGGCCCTATATTGTCTTTCAACACTTGGAAATCGTCTCGAACGTGTAAGTTCATATTTCGGGTAGAAAGTAATAAATTAAATGATAAGATCTGTTCCAGGAACAAATAACCAGATGGTAAATATAGTAAATAACAAATTTCATTCAACACACCAAGAATCAAACCAAACGTATCTGAATCTCATACGACTCCTGTTCTTCTCTTTCTTCTCGTTGTGTATTGGTGCGGAACTCATTCCGCCACGGTTTCGTATTAAGAATTTCTTCCCCCACGCTGCTATCAATGAAAATGGGCCATTTCGTTTGTAGTGGTTACTGTTTAACAGAGAATTGACATTAGCATGGGCACTACTAAATCGAGTTAGACAAAATTTAGAACTACGATTCGGGACATAATTTCGGAAAAAACGGTCAAAATGGTTCTATCAGACGGATAATGTATGAATAAGCAAAAAGTGCAAAGATAATGAATGAATGGCATGAAAGGGGTACAGTGTCAAACAGTTACGGGATATTGGTAGACAATAGCGTATATCATCCCAATTTTACAACCACTTGAGTTTTTGCGGATACGGGCACTAAATGATCATCCGATTAAATTACGCCCCCCCCCCCCAATCAAAATGAGTATGTTGCACTACTGCATAGGCGTCTCAATCACCTATTCCGTAAAGAGTGCAAGCAATAAAAACCTTGCCAATTGTCTTTTACTAAAGGGGCAGTATCTGAATTTTAATGGAATATTCGGTGAGGCTATATTTACTGTTATTTAGCAAAAGGAATGTGGCGATATTGACTGGCTTTAGATGTAGAATTAGGTTAGTCCCTGTCAGTAATCTGAAGATTATTGTTTAATCCTAACCAAGACCAATTTGTCCGTAACATACACATGCTGTCCAATTTCGCCAAACAAAGAATTTTAAAAATTAGTTTGGGAATATCATTTTTGGACATATCATTTTGACCATTCAAACTTCAGATCAAGTTTTCCGAACCAACAGTTCCTGTTTCACAAACATAACCTACCTTATATGTATTTTCCATACTTTTATACATAATAAAGAGAAGAAATATACGCTTAGTTCTTCAGCGATATGTCTTTTTAATGAAGAATACAGTTGGTAAGTCTAAGCGATATACTAAAGATATAGGTTGATATAGGTAAGATTTCATCAAGATTATGTTAACGCTTTTATATTGATAGAACTGGTACTCAGAGTGGGTAGCAATATAAACATTTGATCTGTAACATTCTATATATAAATATAAATAGACGTTAAAGTAAGCTAACATAACGCTAGAAAGATGAACATAATGACAATATAAGTAATGTATGATTGCTGTAAAAATATAATAAGGTTACACAGGTTCCAGAAATAGGTATGTATGAATGTAATGGTGGGCAATCACCAATTCTTTATATGAATCATTCTTGGATTTTGTGGGAAAATAAATCAAATAGCGTGTAGAGATTTGGTGATGTCCGAGGCCAAATCCTTGGGTGTATTCCCACACGACTCAAGTATAGGGCCTAGTACCCAGACATTTGAGAAAGAAATACATTTTAAATATGCCAAAAGAGACGAAATAAACTTTTTGTTCAAATTAAATAGTGACAGCAAATTTCGATTTTTTTAAATTTAATATGCCTTCCTTCTCTCTGCAGTCCCACTGTATCAAACAAATACATTTACTTCCGTTATGGTGTATGAGGAGAATTTATTAGGCCCAATTACGAAAAAAAGTTATGTGGCTCCCTTATGTTCCGAGAAGTACCCGGTCCTTCTAATTTGGCAATCAACCCGCCAACGTAACTATAACTGAAGTGCTTGGTTGAGATCCATCAAGTCAAGTTGTCGAATATGGGGTACAAAATAAGCCCCTTTATCAATTTTACAGCGGATTATTGCAAAGAAAAAAAATAAACAGATATTGACGGATGCTTCCTACAGCCTTACGTTGCAGTATTGTTTATGGAAGGTGGGAGGGGATGGTGATCTGTTTAACGCAATTCACTATTTTTATTCCTAGTTTAATAACAAACACCGAATGAGAGGGATAGAGCCCTATAGAAATATATATACTCAGCCATTTCCGAACTAACTAAACTGAGCGATACGTTATTCAATGATTTTATTGTTTAATTATTAATAATAATATGCTATAGGTTGTTGTTTTACAATTATAAATTCTGTGGAAAGAGACATTTTCACATATCTAAACATCGCCATAAAGATTTTCAACAAATTTTCAAAATTCGCTTAGCTAACCATTAATTTGACGACTGATTCATTTTTGTTAGATATGTAAACATTTGTAATGCTTGATGAAATATAAATATCTGTATTATTGTTATTCTCATATGTTTTATACATCAACAATATAATTAAACTTCCATAGTTTCTATTTAAATATCTATTGTTTATTTATTAATCTAAGATGCTTTCCATTTTTCTACTTCATTCGGTTGAATACACATTTCAGTACATAAAAGTAGCCACTATAAAATGTATGCCATAAAGTGTCTTAGTTGGCCTTCACAGTACACCATAGTGCATTTGGTAAATGTGTATACAATATTAAATAATTACTCTTGTAGAAATAATAATGAATTTCATCTGATAACGAAATATAATAAAATAAAATAGGATATAACGTCCTACTTTTCTACACCATCCGGGCAAATGAAGACGGGAATTACGTTCTAATTAGGGAGGCCATAAAAGTAAATAGTATAATAATGATATGCAATATTTTTAAGATAAGTAATCATTGGTAATATTTTATATAAAACAGAAAGTTCTTTGATCCGTTTGTTTGTGGGTTTGTCCGCTGTAGGAAGCCAAACTTTTAAATAACTTCATAATAACGTTTTTCTTTACAATAATGTTTTAATTATTGTCTATTTAGTGCATCATTTAATGAGGAAATTTGACAATTAATAATCATTGACAATATTATCGGACACTGGGTCATGGGAGTTATCCGGCTAACAAAAGATGTTTGCGCCCTAAAAACGGAAATGAAATGAAACAGGTCTTATGGCCCGTCTGTTCTGTCCCGACTGTAAGCTTATACGTCATACTATGTGCAATGAGGTAAAGTTTGCCTCGACAACGGCACCGTGGCTGCGCATATATCAAATTCCAACAACCAAGGTATCTTTTATGTACACGCCAATGTACCCACTGGACCTTGGATTCTTGTCCCATCCGAACGACTAGACAGTTTTCCTTGTCAGGTCCTCCGTCTTCCACCATTAAGAAGGGGCCATTTAAAACGGAGATAAAGCGATTGTAAAATAACTTCACAATCATAAGTTTTAACGAGAAATTAAATGAGACTATTTTTTTATTTTGTGAAGTATTTAATGATGAAATTGAAATTGACAGTAATTGTTAATTGAGTTATTATGGACGCTACAAAAATGGCGATAAACTATACCCATGCAATGCCAGGTAACGCGACTATTATAATGTTGTTTGTCACAGTATCTCAAATATAGACTTACTCGTTTTATAATTTTTTTAATTCCGAATAATTTGCAGTAGAATCGATCAAATATTATTGTCATAATAATGACTTACAACAATGCGATGGACGTCATCTTCAATAACATACATGTATACTGAGAATTTCTCGACATCTGGATATGCTACACTGGCGTAGTTTCAATGCCTCGCTCATGCCTGGTAGACCTTAATTTAGCAAATGATCTCCGATATTTACAAATTCTTAATTCAAATAAATAACTTTCACAAATTAAATTAAGGATTGATCTTAGGAAGTTGAACTAAAGTTTTTCAACAGCAACAATCTTTTCACACCCCAAATAGCTGGTCATTCGTCAAAATATATCCTTGCCTATACCTTTTTCGTTAAATAGGCACCAATATTTTCGTAAAACGTTACCTATCCCAGAGGACGTGTGACACGATCGTTTCCATGTATTGACCAAAAAGCCCCCACTTATCGGAAACTCGTCACCTTGTCAGATTTGATTAGGGGGGTTGGGATGGCCTAGTGGACTAGAGAGCCGCGCTTCGACCTCTAGCTGGCCGGTTACCTCTGGCTTGCGGCTGTGGTTTCGAGCCCTGGTGTGAGCCTATGTGGCATGGAGATAGGGGCGCCTTCTCAACATCGTGGGTTTCCGCCGGGTACTCCGATTTCCTCCCACTGCTAAAGACCCCTACGCGAAAGCGAATTATTGAAATAAAATTAAAACCATATGTTAGTCCCGAAATTACCTAGTTTGTGTTGAGTGGACGTTAAACCCCATTTCTCTCTCTCTCAGATTTGATTAAAAACAGTGAAGGGTTCGAAACGGAAATGTCATAGTACACAGGGGCGCCGGAACCAGGATACCAGAGTATACAAATGGTACCCATGCCCTCGCGCCGTTCACGCGATCCTTTTTACTAGTCTTTTTACTATCATTTTTAAATGATAAATGTAATTGCTCTCTGGTCGCGAATCATGTATTTTAAAGAGTTCTCGGAATTGACAAATTTCAAAATTTTCTAAAGACCGGGAGGGGTGGTGGTGTACCCAAGCCCTCACACCATTCCTGCGCCCCTCATAGTTGGTAAACTATATTTAGGCACATTAGGGGAGAGGTGCCACCAAGAAATGTTTGGTTCTGTGGCACATGCTGGAATCAATTTGTGGCCATTACATACCATTGACATTTGGTTAAGGGATTATAAGTAAGTCCTGAAGATCAAGAACTAAACGAGCTACGAGTAAAGAAAAACAAGAATCAGAAAGGGCTGGTGTTCCTTACACAGGGTAAGTGCCAAGTTTCATTCGATTCTTTTCGCTAATCAGAAAGCTTAAACTAGGAAGAAACCGACACAACCCCAAGAACGAAACGATGATAAAGATTTAGACACCGACCGTGGCAATACTGTAAAAGTTTACTTTAAACCTGTCGAAGAAGTTACTGGTGACAGAATATTAATCCGACTGTGAAATCTATTCTGGAAGACATCAGTGTAAATCAGGATCCGATTAAGCTTGCATGGGACCCTTGCATCAACAGTGAAAAAACACCGTTACCCGTGTCAGTAGGGTTGATAGGTAATGTTTTTTTGGCACAACATAACAAATCAAATCATAAATTATTTCATCAAACTAATTTGCAGCCCGGTCGCCATCCCGCTTAATCCGGGCCAGGTGAAAATGGACTGGATGTTGATACTGAAATCAATTTAAAAATCTCTCAAAATATTAGCTTTTCTTCAGAAATTTATGCCCCTTCCAACACCTTTTGGTTCAGTGCCAGTTGTTCTAATGATGACCAAGTACAGTTACTACTTAACGGTTTTCAGGGCCTTACTGACTTTCGGACCACCAGACTTTGCATCCACTGAAAAATATAATGGCCACAATCGCTGGAGAAAAAAACGAGGTGCAGGAACAACGAATCAAACTAATTTCGTTGTTTCGTTATGTCATGTATTCTTTACCGCGATGGGAGCACATCGAACCAGTTGGTCAAGGGCCCGGAGCTTCCCCGCCCGACCCTGACACTTATGATACGGTGTTAATGCGGAATTGTAATTATAAATTGTTTCAAACTGCGGTCTTTTTAAAATCGAAACCGATATTCATAGATATTGAATACCAACCACAATCATGAGTCGATCACCAGCGTGAGTGATCGACGGTGCATGTACCTACATAGAATAAACTATATTTAGGCACATTAGGGGAGAGGTGCCGCCAAGAAATGTTTGGTTCTGTGGCACATGCTGGAATCAATTTGTGGCCATTACATACCATTGACATTTGGTTAAGGGATTATAAGTAAGTCCTGAAGATCAAGAACTAAACGAGCTACGAGTAAAGAAAAACAAGCATCAGACATAGAGTGCGATTGGTTTTGGATCTGGAACAATATGGACAGCAGACCAAAGGGATACAATACTGTGAATGGATCAACTAGAAAATGATGACATTGACGCCGGCCTCCCATTAGTATTTGAGATAACTCTTTTGAAATTCGAGGGCACTTTGTCGGAAGGGAGGGCACATCGTCTCAAACACATACCCCTATACCCTTCTGGAAAATCTCATCGGATTCGAGCGTTCTCAACCATTTCCATTTTTGTTTCGTTTTTGAAAGAACACCCCTAGATCTGATAACACCTGGTCCAGATGATATCGCTGATTTATGTTTGTTCGTTGCTTTTCGTATCCCAGAAACACCAATTATAGAATCTAAAAGCTGGTCAAAGACATGTATGTAAAGAGCAATCTCATCAGTTAACAATTCAGCGATTGTTGAAAGTGGGAGATGATATATTAGTTTTGGCGTTAATGCCTGTTCTTCTGAAATGTCGCAATCGACTAATTAGATACTACAAGTTAATTTATAATGGGTGGGGGAATGTTCCGGGATTCAAATTGAGTGCTATGCTGTCTATATAGTCTGAAATTAATGGGAAATCACCTTTTTTTTATCAGTACCATCTCTTCCTTTTAAATCTCGCAATGAAAATCAAGTGCATGCAGTCGATCATAACATGTTGTCAAGAAAGACGAATTCGGTAACTAAAGATAGTTATGATGAAATTCGGTTCAATATTTATGGGTGTGCGTTCAATCGTGAAAATACAGGGCGCATTGGATTACGCAGTTAGGCCAATGCGGAACCGCATTTATGATTATAATGATTAGAGAAACCTTTCCCGGGGACTAGACGTAAATCAACATTTCATTTATTATGCCGAATAATTTATTATTTAACTTAGACATAGAGACATCATACCCAATGTAAATTACATTGATACCCATTAACGATTCGTAACACCTTTACAGCAACCGCCTGACGTGACTCGACCGTTTTACGCTACTTTTAACAATACATTTCAGTGAATATTTATTTTTAATTTCTGATTCGTATGAATAATACTTAATAATGACCAATGTAACAAACTTACCAATCTCTATACTTGTAATTTGCAACCCCCCGTTACGTGGTTGGATATGAAGTATTTATATCACTTTACGGAATTTAAGTTAAATAAGTATTACCGTGTTATTGTGTACAGTTTGTAAACCAGATCAAATCACCAGAAACAATTTGTTGGTGTCACTTATTTCATGAAAAGTGGAAATGGTTTCAAACAAAGGGCAACTCTTGGTTAAGGATTTTCTTCGACCTCGAGACATTTTCCAGGAGTGATGCAAATTTCTTAACCACCACCTTTCCATTGATCTGAATAAAAACGAAAATCTCTCTTCCAAGAACTAAATGTGCTTTTGGTTTGTCAAGACAAGTGTTTCAGCATCGTTCTGGCCAATGCTCTGCTCCAACACTTACAATTTTGTTACTTTGAACTAAGATCCAGCATCAATATCGACTCCTTGGTATCCACTGGAATAAACAAATATAACAACATGTAAAGTTCCACACTTTATATCCATAGATAGTATACCAATTGCTTGCTGTAAAATATCTATGGAATTCTAAAAGTCTCCAGTAGTATCTGCGGTGTATTTTTGTTTGCCATCAGGCTGTTTTGCCAAAGTAGCTTTGTACTACAAAACAGAATATTGATATCGGTAAGTTTCATTTTTGCGAAACAAGACACGATGGGCAATAACTTTTAATCCCGCGTTATATTTGCCATGATGAATTGTTGTAGTATATAAAGTTGAAAAATCAAATGGTCTCATAGAATATGCAGGGCATGACAAGAGCATACAAATTATCTTGTAACTCTTGTGATCTCTTAAACAAGGTATGCGAGTGTAAAATCAGTTAGTCATTTAAATTTGACTACCTAATGATTCTACTAATAATATAATAATAATAGTCTATTTATATCACGCAAAAATGATCACACCTATCATTAAGTGAATGCTTTCTTTAACAAAAAGGTTTTAAGTCTGGATCTAAACACAACAATGTCTGGAGAGTTCTTTATTTCCAGTGGCATATCATTCCACTCTGTTGGGAAAAAGTCCTTTGACCAAAACAGGTTATTTTAGGCTTAAACACTACAGGAAGTTTTTTTATCTACTTAACTTAAGGTCCTTACAGGAGTATAGGATTGAGATCACTCAGGCATTTTGGGGCAGTACTATTTAACATCGAAATGTATAACACAGAATTTTAAATTCGATTCTGTAACTAACAGGAAGAAAATTATGTTCTTCGAGAATTACTATTATGTGACTTCAACGAGGAGCAAGAGATATTATTCTAGCTGCTGTGTTCTGGATCTTTTGGGGTTGCGAAACAAGGGAAGTAGGAACACCAGCCAGTTAGCCATTGTAGTAATCTATTCTGGAAAGAATCAACGAGGAGACCAGTATTAAGGATAATGAGAAACGGTTTAATATCTAATGATTCTATTAAGGATAATGAGAAGTAGTTTAATAACTACAGATCGTACAATTGTCTTTAAAACATGATGCTTATAGTCAAGGACGTTGGTGGGTACGGGCGTTTACAGAAACACACAACAGGTACGAAAGACATTTACACATTGCGGATAAAATGTATGTGATTTTACCTATCCATGAATCGGGCAGATATGGCGCCCAGATTTTGTTCAGAAGATGTCACAACCTCTTAACAGTCAAGGATAACGGACGGGGGGGGAGGGGTCAACTAAGATAGCGGCAATATAACCCTATAGTGGCAAGGTGCTGGGTCGTGAGATACGGGTGATCGAGTCTAGTGTTGGTCTAAAAAACAGGGGAGTTTCCATCAACGTCAGTGGTGCTGGCAAGCACCAGTATCTAGTCTTTCCATGGACCAAAAATCATTGTTCCGTGTATGCATTGTTGAAATTTGAAATAAGAGTAGGCCATAGCACACTGTGTTTGGCTTATGCCCGTCTTCATTATTATGGTTGGCGCATCAAAGTGAGACTTCTAAAGCCATTTTATTTCAGATCTCACTAATGTATTTATAGTTCAATTTTATGACTTTAAAAAGCTTTTATATATTACATTATTGTCTCGCGAAAGTATGCTTAATAATTATTCCATAAACATTTACTGTATTTGATCTTCTCTCTCATCAATTTATGTTTATTAAAATCTTTAAATAATTTAAGTGGGATTTAACTTAACATCGGTATTATACCTTTTTTCTGGTGATATAGTGTTCTTTTTATTTATCATATTTATAAGACAAAGAGCAGCACATAACCTTATCATTTATCTTTAACCAATGATACAAACAATGATAAAGATCTCTTTATGAAAATGTATTCATGTTATAGATGCCTTTTACATGTGGAGATGGGAAAGATAAAGAGATCTTTCAAACAAATTCTGAAACAAATTATTTAAAAAATAATCCAAAAACCCAAATAAACAATGTCATGTAATTATGTACAATATATCGTTTGAATTTTTCCCCCCTTCAAAATAAATGACAATGACACGGTAATGATATCCATCTGTTTTTAAGGAAAGGGGTATATTGTGAATCGTAACCGGGTATCTTTTACATATAAACTGATTTCTGACATACGCTGAAACACGCGGTCTGTCTATGTAGCAGTCAAACTATATATTAACCATCGGACTATTGTAAAAATTACAATGAAAGTCTTTGTGTTCGATGGATTATTGTTTTCGTATCACTTTCATTAAAGTCAATCAAATGCTGCTTTAGCCATGTTCTAACGAGAAACAATGGGTTGCTGATCCCTAAATAAAGACAAGGCCTAAAATGTGGGTTCTACAGTCTCCTGTATTCAAAACATTTAATTTTCCAGTCCGATCAACAACAGTTTCACATGAAACGTAAAAATATACATTTAAAGACATGATAAAATATTTGCAGGTAAAAATGGAAATGTCAGAAATAATATACATTTAAAGACATGATAAAATATTTGCAGGTAAAAATGGAAATGTCAGAAATAATAGCGAAATTCATGCTTTTTTTGTTAGGGGTGAGAGTGAGGAGGTGTCAGTAGTTCTTCGGAATTACTACTGGTAGTATTTGTACATCTTCACTTTATATTCTTAATAATTACACTTACGATTTATCAATCAAAAGCCTAATATACTTGCTATATCTTTCAATTACAGATGTATCCAACTTATATAATTATGATCCAACTTTACGAACACTGATGGAAACTGAAAATCAGAATAAAGGCCATTTCCGCTTTGATTGAGCAGCTTCAATGGACAGTACTGCAGTTATTTAAATCTACCTACTGTAGGCCTTTCTTTGGGCCTGAAATGTTATAAAAACTATTAATTAGACATTAATTAACTTATTCAGACCAAATTCAACTCTCGATGTCGAGGCTAGCATGAGATTTTTGTTGGATTGTAGTGCGATTCGCTGAAGTATTTTCCTTCGTGATTTACCAATAAAAGTGGGTAACCGAGACTACTGCTTTTGTCTTACCGACTTTAGTAATGATGACCGAGGCTAAGCTGAACTTTCATTCGCTTAGTTCTAAGTTAATGGTGGATCAATTTGACTGAAATTTTCAGCAAATTGCCTTTACATTAGCTAGTTTTTAACTATTGTAGTGAGAACTGCTTACTCGTTATCTAATCTCCCATAATGTACCTTTAACAGCTTAATCGTATGTGTCAAAAAGAAGGAACGGGTGTCACGCTTCAGTAAATGTTGACCGCACCAGACGGACACTACTACGTATTCAGTACTTGATATTGTCAATATTTTCAGTTTGATTTGTATTTTATCGCTCAGATAGGACCACTTGACATTAGCAGTAGATTCATCCACTGTTTGGGTCACCAATACAATTGCCAGGGCTTACTCGAAACGTTATTCATTTTAAATAGTTTTTAACTCTCTTAAAACACGATATCGGCTCATTTTAGAAAAGTATGCTATTTTGACTTAAGTATTTTATTCTGAGTAAGTACTATAATTTGAGTAAATAAACTCGATGCGATACAGTATGCAAGATTGGTATCAATTCGGTTAGAGTGGGCATAATATTTTCGCAAGACAACTGTTGATGCAAGGGCCCCAGTTATATTTTCGCAAAGTGTGACTCAAATTTAAACATCGGTCAAAATAGGAAATCAAACGTCGTATTATCATTCTAAAACAGTAAATGTACAATGGCAAATATGTGATTTTCAAGGAGTGCGGCTATTTTTCTATTTATCTTTCACAGTAAAATATCAAATACATTCATGTACTTATTGTCTTTCCAAATAAGTTAAATATTTCAGTCATTATGTCACTTAAATGTGATTTGTTGTCTACAGCTTTAGTGAAAGGTTCATTATTTACTGTTTGACAGACTAAATATGGTTTCGCGTAACATGCCTCGTGACCAATGTGCTGGACTTAGGGTGTTAGATTTTAGACATAAAGGTCAGGGGCCTGGAAATCTTTGCAGACTCATATTCAGTGACTGAATTAGTTGCACAACGTTAAGTAAAACACCAATCAAAAACTTCTTGATTGAGATAAGAAAAAAAAAATAATTGTCGATTTCAATAACGAATATGTCCACTTGTTTAAAAAATAGTTACGTCCTTCGTTAGCCAATGTCATTCACACTGAAGACACATCTGATTATCAACCGGTGGCTCTATTTTGATTTAAATCACATAGGTCTTTTGATTCTGTTACTGATATATATCTAAAGTTTATATTTGGAATCCCCTAGACTCATTTATATCCAGTCTTTCAAGAACCATAAACTAAGAAATTAATATGTATAACGGTGTCCCGTATGACGTAGGGAGAACTGAATTAAATCACGTTTGGTTGGAATATACAAGTAAGATCGAGTACCATGTAGCGCATATGAATTACGTTCTAATTGCATGAGTTCCATTACATTGTCAAATTGGCAGTTCTAGAATGAGTGTAAGACACCCATTTCACTAAGAATAAAGAAAGGAGATTACTTTTTTTGTTCAATGCACTTGGTACTATATTAATATAGACGCCAATTAATACAAAAGGCCACGAGTGTTAATTGTCATTTCAAACTGAATATGCACTCTTTTTTAAAAAAAATGAAATCCATACAAATAATGATTTCCTAATGGCTATTCTTTTCAACAGGACACACGTCTATGGAATACAATTGAATTACTGTTTATTAGTTATTCTTTGATTGGACATCGGAAGATAGTGCCAACCAAGTACATATAAGTAAAACGGTGTAAAGTATTGCTTTACATAAAGGTTTATATAAACTTTAATAATAAAAAAACAGAGCCTCTAATGTTATGTCTATTCAAGTTCTTATTGTGTCTGTTATAACATATAATTATACCCCTTAATACTTGAATACTCTAACACAAGTAATCTCTCGACTTTTACGTTGGGGTATAAGTTTAATAGAAGAATACGTTAGAGAGGCTCACCTTAACTGACATATGAAAATGGATAACATTCCCTATTGAAAACTATTCAACTACATAAAGAAAAGTCAGATTAGTTAAACGATCTAAACAAATATGGATTTTTAACCGGATTTTTAACGCTCTTCGAGGTACTTCAATGAAACATCTGGTAATATCATTGTTTACCGAACTCGGAGGCGGCCATTGCTAATACAATGGCCTCCAACATTTAGACAACTCGTGAAAAGTACTTCAGAGGTAGTTATTGCAGTAAACTTTAAGGAGTTTCATTCTATACTTTACACGAACGATCTAACTGGTTAACTGATTGAGGTGAACTAAGTCGACATTATCGATCCAGCAGGACAACGCTTTGGTTGGAGAGTTTGTTTTGTCACGTGACCTCCCATTGCATAAATTAATATGGTTGAATGATGGGATAGGATTATTTGATAAAGCGCGTTACCAAAATTGGCTTTAGCACCCCTGATACTAGTAAGTGAAGATCACGTTGAGAGATAAATAAAAACAGTTGGAGATATTGATTTTTATTTATTAGTTGGAAAGTAATGTCACAAAGTGAAAACAGTATAGATGAAAACATGGTAAGTCCACTGTTCAGTTACTTTTACTTGACTTTTCAAAGATTATTATATTTTAAATAGATAAACATTGAGAATGGCTAATCGACGGGAGAGTGTATCAGTGATATCAGTACTGGCACTCGTTAATAATTCCATGTCGTCTTGTATTTTATGAAAATAAAATAATTCACTAGTTCTATAGTTAAGAAAAGATAGTTTGGCGAAGTTTGTTTCACTCATGTATTTACTCACTAGGAAAATGTGTTCTTGTTTACTTTTTTCTGCCGGTAAACACAGACCGCACGCGACGAATGAAATTATTGAAAGTTTGTTTTTTATTTGTTCTTTCATAATTATTTGTGTGGTTTCTTGGTTAGTATATAAAAATATAGATTATTTAGTAACTGTCATCAAAATAAAAAATATAGTTTATGCAATATTAACTTTATTATAAATTTATATAAAATCGATGTATAATTTATCAAATTATTAAAATTTTACTAAAATTGATAAAGATTTTAATTTTTTGATTTTATATATTTGATTTTGTTTTCAGTCAGATGGTGATCATGCAGTGTCGGATGCGGAATCGGATAACTTCAGCGGTCACGGGGACGATAGTGAATTACTAATTAAAGCTGATAAACTGGACCCAGCTGATCGGGCACTTTATGAGAAATTAAAACAACAGGAACGCGAGGAAAGAGAGGAAATAGAACTAGAGTTACAGGCCCACGAAGAGGCCCTGGCTAGACACCAAGAAGAACTTAGAGTGAGAGAAAAGGAACTCAGATTAGCTCAGGAACGAATGCAACAGAGAAATGGTATACAAACAGACTGTAATATTAAACAAGCTAATGACTTTCGTTCAAATTTACGTTCCCATGAACATCCACACCCTCTCCTGGGTCATTTATCTCCCAGAGACTTAACATCTGACATACGCCCATTACGAATTGATCTTCAGGCTAATCACAGCCCGTACGCAGGGCAGACCTCCCCGGGTGACAGATTTTCACGTTCATCACATCTTCATCCTTTAAGCTTACTTCCTTCACCCGATTCAGGCAGCGACGGCAGAAATCATCACTGGACTTTTGAGGAACAATTTAAACAGGTTAGTGTGTTCATTTAAAAAACTTCATGCTCAAGATTCTGTTCCCCACGGCCATCAAAGAACAAGAAATCAATCAGATAAATAATTGATTGCCGTCATTTTTACCAACATGAGGTTGACAATTTCATGGACACATTTTGACTTATCACCCCAATCAAAAATCGACGTCTTTTAATTGTCATCTTTAGCAGTGACACCACCCTTACACCGAAAAAAAGGTGGCATTACCTACGTTGTCCAGCGTCAATAAACGGTTTTGCAATTTGTAATTTCATTAAATGTTTAGTGGTGTTTTGAATATTCATACACAATGATGCATTTATCGCACCCTTTACTCGATGTACGCATATATGGAAAACGAAATTGTTGACACATTTGATGTACTCATGTCATTCGAAATATACATACATATATCCCTGCATTTGTGAACATATTTTATAACTGATATAGTGTAATAAAATGTATGCATGGAAACATTTCATCAAGATACATTGTTATGAAATATGTTCATGGATACATTTTATAAAACACTTATGCTGTATCAAAATATGCATGGATACATTTTCTACACATCGAGTTCATATAGATAAAAATTAGCGTACTTTTAACGTTAGATCCTTTTAAATTTAACACAATTTGTATGATGTACTTTTATTAATCATCTATGACTTTCACATAGTTGGAAACAACTAAATTGGGCTGCCCTTTTTTTACCAGATACTTTTAAAATAAAGCAGGAAGAATTTGTATGAATAAATACACTGCATATCAAGAACGTTACCTGAATCATGGTACAAATCTGCCCTGGTTCTTGTAATATGAGACTTTAATCTGTATGACATGTACATAAATACAGGGTTTTATAACTATGATAATACCTCAATAATCACAAGGAGGACTACTTTTATTACCAAGACGTCGTAGTTAAGGTATCCATGACTCAAAGATGATTCCTACTTGATTCCTTCTTCATCTGACAATTAACCAACAGATGTTAATGATAATTACCACTATCAATAAACACTGGTCTAATTAACTGTTAGAATTAATGAACCCAGTTTGATCTGACTCCCTGTTCAACAGATGCATTAATATCAATTTCTAAGTTCAACATAAATACGAAAATCACATTTTATACATGATAATGTATGGATCAAATTTTATCCAGATAACATTTTTCTATTCGTTCTATAAATGATTTGTCCTTTTACTCCTTCAAAATTAGAGAAAAAGGAATGATTGACATGAATTTTGATGGTCACAACGAATTCTTATTTTACTATTGATAAATAATTCGAAGTACATTTTCAGAATTGCCAATCCTTCAAAACAACATATTTTCTATACTTGTATGTTTAATTGTTCATATGAGTGAATTTCGTTGAATAATTGTTTTAAATTTTTTCCCATATGCGGCAAAAAAGGAAAACTGATAACATTCAGTTGGTATGAATTGATTTTATTGAAATTAATTCAAAATAATTGACATCGAATAACGAAAACAGAAACAAGATCAGTTCGAAGAGCCATGGTAAACTAATGGAATTCGAAAAAATTAAGATTCTATTGTGTTCCAAAACATATCTTTGTTAAACTATTGATTTTTGGAACTATGGGGATTAGTTTGGAGAATTGTTTTTCAACAAGAATGCTATTGGTTTCTAGATTATTGGCATCCCTACATAATATTAAACATAGAGATCTTGAATCCCAGATCAAACCAAATATCAAGATTGGTATATTTATCACTTATGGGGGCATTCTACGACACGGACGTTTCGTTTACGGCTCAGTTTAAGAATAGGATTAAGTTCGGTAATGAATGAAATTGGTACCAAATGTGAACTTGATAACGAATGGATGACATTTTAATGTTCATCAAAATTACGATTGCATACTTGTCAACTTATATAATCACTATTAACTACATTGTTAGAAACTTATGTGAAATTGAACTCTTGTGTGTCAAAATTCGTGAAATGCAGATAAAGAGAACATTGAAGAAGTGAACTTGAAAACCAAATCTTTAAGAAATTTCATAAACTTGATTATTACGTATTGGAAATACCGCCATACGTAGAATAAATGATCAAAATAAGTAGAAACAGTTAAAATCATTGGTATATAAGACCCAGACTCGTCGAGAGCGAACAATAACTTTCACCAAAATATTACAGGCTTTAATAGATTCATAAAAACTTAACATTGTTTATATTGAACCTGTAGACCAATTCGAGATATTGTAGATCACAGTGTAGATAAAATTAAGATGAAATCAGTAATTGTGAGGGTAAATCAAATATAGCGAAAGAAGACACCAAAGATAAGTGAATATTTACATCCTTGCAGTATTCTTAGATTGAAATATAAATTTGTATGCATTTCTTAAAAAAAGAAAAAAAAAGAAGATAATAATAAATTTTAATTTAGATGAAGCAGATTGGTGTAGATTGGTAGAAATTATCATAAAATGTAGATAAAATGTATAGTTGTGACTTGTGAGTGTAAAACATTAGTATAGGAGGAGAGTAGAAGAGTAAATGTGATGTTTAGGTGTTTGTATATGATTAACTTGTAACACTTTAACTTGCCTGCCCACCGTTAAAACACAAATAACACTTAAAACATCGTCGTATAGATAAAACCACTCACTTATACAACTTGTAACTTTCTTATTCTACATACACAAACTTTTAAATATATTTCTTTTAAATTTTAATTTCTTAAAACATTATGACATAAGTTGAAGTGTTTGAAACAAAATAAAGAAAGGTTGCAACAGTTCTCATTTAAAGATGTCTATTCTTTTATCATAATTTTCTTTGTACATTACAATGTGCTGTGCAAATATTAAACAATGTAATGTAAATTGACAACCGTCTTTTTCATATTGAAATAATTAAAAATTGTAACCGATTCAAAGATGTATAAGTTCAAGGATGCGTCTTCTTATCATTTCAGATTAATCTGACATTTAATGGCATTTATTTTGATTTTTAAAAAAATAAATAAAAATAAAATTATGTTGGTTATTTGTTAATATAAAATTTAACATTTTTCTAGATTTTAAAATATTAAAAGTTTAATACATCCACTTCCTGTAATTGTGTAAGGTATTTACCGTTTTATATCGGTTGAGGTAATAATTATATTACAAATTTAGCTTTCGCCGAAACATTTTTTGCTAAAACGAAATATCTTTTGTCACATTTCTACCATCTGTTGGCTCACTTATTCAATTAACCACCATAAACATTTGACTTATTATCAGCCGAGTTTTGTGTAAGTCATTAAGACGCAACATTCTGAAGAGATCGGATTTACTCAAAAATGGAAAACTTTCACTCAATTGTTTCAGAGTGTTAGAATTGTTCACGCCTTGTGCTGTGTTAAAATTTGTTAAATATATCAAACTGACTGGATTTGTCAGAATTAGACCCCCAGAACAAGGCTGTTATTTGAAAGTTTTTTCCCCTCTTCTCCCTTTTCTAAAAACATTTGTGTTTAAAATGTTTCTATTTTTGTTTTATTTCACTTAAATATTAACAAGATTTCTGGAGAAACATCTAAAGTATATTAATTTATAAATCGTTAAAGCCAGAGTTGAAAGAAAGTTTTATGTAAAACATATGTAAGGATCAGTTTTGATTAAATCTTGTTACTTTTACTTTCAACCTTTTTTTTATCTTTTCATATCAAAGACGTGTTTTAATAAAGATAATCGTCGAAAATGAGTGTAAAGTGAATTTAAGATTGCAATTAATTTAGTAGTTTACAGTGAGGTCTTCTTTTTCTTTCCTTTTTCATTTTGGACTAAGCGTTTATGAGTTTCCATTGATGACACGCACCATTTAACTCAATTGTGTCTTTTTGAACAGTTTATTGCAACGCAGTGGTATTAATATGTTTAGATTAATGATTCTATTTGATCGAAAGATCTGTCATGTTGACTGCCCCTGGTATAAATATCATGCTCAAGAACCCATTCGCCTGATTGACCCCAAATAAGAAGACAATAATCCTTAGTATCGTTATATGAAGTCAGTGATATCAAAAGCGCTTCATTAAAAATTGATTATGATATTCGACGATTGGTCTTATATCAATGAAAACTATAAACGTATAAAGCATCATAATTATATTGGATACATGAGGATGATTTTAAAGAAAAGGATTTATTAAAATAATTAATATGATTCTTAATATCTAGACCAGAACCATCATTTAATTTAATTAGAAGTAAACAAACTCATTGTTTAAGAGTTCTTGTTATTGTTTCTTTTATTTTATACTTTGAAATATTAATAAGTATAGCAACCTATAAGAACTGGTATCGGTCCCTTTCGTCTTTCTAGTTGTTAGGTTTTCTTTAAATTTATTGTTTAGATTAATTAGAATAGATGTTTTCACCTTGTTTTTATGTAATTATAGAGATTCCCATGAGATTAACAACAGTAGTATATTAGATACCTCCAGGGTTATTTTTACTTCTTGTACAGCCTTACCGATCAATAGATTACATATCATTATATTAAAAATATAGACCTATTGTTAGGCTTCATTTTGTCGTGCTCATGATGAACCAGAATTCTTGGTTTGGCTTAGCTTTCCAATCGAAAAACACATTATAATTTCTCTTGATAAATTAATTGTAGGGAAATGGTTCTGATGTCATTGCACAAACCCCTCTCTATTAAACATATTGGAGTCTATAATATATGGTACATATATGTTTACAAAAAATAGTTAAGATATAATATTTCCGGATTCTAAATACCTCAACTCGCTATCTGTAATAATAATATATTGTTTAGAATAGAAAATGGAAAAAAATCATCTGTATTATTCCAGGCAATCAATCTTCCACGGTAATTTTAACCAATAGAAATACTTTTGTGGCAGGCAAATTTCCTTTTCGACATATTTTGGGCTTACCATGGTGCCATACCAGTCTCAATGATTCTCCTAATATAAGTAAATAATAGGGTTATTTATTTACTTGGCTTCCTCCTACCCCCTGAAGTCTCAAGTAGCATTACTTGATATGTATCTGGAGCAATACATAATACAAACGGTATAAATAGTTCTGTTTAGTTTTAATGCTACAAGACATTTTAATTCAACAAATACACAAAATGTAAATTATTTTAATTTACAGATGGGAAACAAAAACGAATGTTACCACATATTTCCATACAACAAAAAGTCAATATCAAAATTTATAGTTTTAATTTTGGGACAAACGGAAATAAGGAAAAAAATTTAAGAGAACACACCTTACAAATAAAACCACAATTAAATATTTTAACAAAGAGATTAACATGTACTATTATATACCTTTACATATATGTGGTGATATTTTACTTGCCCAATATTACTTTATATAATGCATGCTTATTAAAGAAGTAAAGCCAAACGTTTGGTGTGGTCTTGTTTTAATAAGTATTACTTTATATACTGCCCTTACGAACATTCTAATCGACACGTAAATTTGGTTGAAACCACAAAAAAGTAGATCATATTATTTTGTTTTTGATAAGCTAAGTTGTTTATATAAAAGTCACACAGTACATGTGTAATAATGTGTTCTTTTAAAATATGGGATTTACGTCAGCGGTTTTAACGTGTTTCTAAGTTTAGTCAATTTAAGAACAATTATCCTATACGTGTTCCTCTTTTAGTATATTTAATTTTGGAAGGCAGAAACGATCAAGGAACTCAATGTTGGGGAAACAAAGTTAATCCCGTTACCTAATGACTCCAATTAAAACCAACGGTTAGCATGTGTGTCGTGATTTTACATTTGGCAGAACGAATAAATCCTTTTATTTGCTACCGTTAAATGAACGGCAAATGTTTTCCCTGTGCAAAGATTGAAAATGGCCAATACATAGCCATAAAGTTTAGAGAAGTCGCACTGTGCTCAAAACTCTCTCGCTGGTCTCGCCTTATCTCCTTAGAGACACGTTCAAGTCGCGGGGTAAACACGCGGCCGCTTTTGGTGATGCCTCGTGCCAGTTTGACACTAGTCCAAAACACTGACTTTCCGCCGTTCTTTGATTTGGTCGTGTCGGACTTCTTGTTTGCCCCTACAATCATTTGTTGATTTCTCACATTTTCAACGTAGATGGAAAAGGTGTGAGGGTGTGATAAATTTACCACCTGATCCAAATGAATTTAATTCGTACGACAAAACAGCCACTTAGTGGAGCAAAAGTTCACGTTGAATTGTTTGCTAGAAATTAAAATAAAACGGGGTTCCTGTATAGATTCAGTTTACTAAATATTTATGTTATTTCTAATTATTGACGCTCATCAGACGGGAAACTAAACAGACAAACACTTAGCTAACTTGTCATTTGCTGACAAACCAAAATATGGTAAGACAACAGAAGGAAACACGTCACTTGGTAAAACCGTTAGAAAATAAATTATATTCTTTTATTTCCATCTTTGTAGTGTTTATTATTACCACAAACCAAAGTTGGTTGTACCGGAAACTTGTTCAACCATTTTGAAGTCAATGATAACTTAATAAGCAATGCTCTCTCTATAATAATATATTATGAGAATTAATAGATTAAAAAAGAATTGTATTTCTTTTGAAATCGTGTTTAAGTTAATTAGAGTATTCCGTTTTGGACCACTGCTGCAAGACAAATACATTTGTAAGAGTATTATACCATAATGGTGTCTAAAATAGATCCAACCAAGTTTCAATAAAAGAATAAATAAATATATCCAAAATAAAAGTACTTGTATTTTATCTGCTTTAATAAATAAATACATTCATATTTGAATATATTCATTCAATTTCTATAATTTGGCGACTTTCATTCCAAGCAGTTTGACGTTGTTGTGGTTTATATGAGATCATTCTAAGAAGAACGTTTTCGGATAAACCTTTCATCGTTAGTAAAACAATAATGCACACGTACATACTAGTAGCATTTTGGTTGGTTAGGTTAATTACCACTCTGAATATTCTACAAATCATACTGAAATCTGAACTTTCTAACTAGTCCTTAAAAATATCTCTTTTGCTTTTTGTCTGCCTTTGATGTTCATCTCCCCGTCAATAATATTTTGACAGGAAACAGTATCGCCTAGTTTGGCAAATAAAATAGTTTCGGATTACAGCCATTATGGAAGCTTTGACTAGACTGGGGGAATACGTCTAAACATTTATAAATGAAGGAATGTTTTATTAGAAGTATAAATGTAAAGCGGAAAAATTCTCGTGTCCATTAACATTCCATCTGACCGATAGTTTGTGATGCCAGATCTCACCTATCATACATGTCATCATAATAATATCTATCTCTTTAATCACATAGAGTATAATGTTCAATTCACCGTCTCGCTACATGATTTCACAGTCATGAAAAGTCTAGGGAATTATTTAGGGAATTGCACATTAGAAGAAGAAAAATGGCTTCTGTTATTTCAGATTTCCTCGCTCAACATTTCAGATGTTGTATTACATTAATATCCGCATTCAGGGTTTATGTACTTTCATACTGCATTCCTAGCAACGCAATTATAGGAAGATTTGAGACTGCCATTTTTATTTTAATGCCGGAATAATCATTAACATACTGGTGCTGGGAGTTGTTGGGTCACTGCTTGAAAACGCTGTTAAATGGAAGATGGACCCAATTTAACACGAATATAAGGAGAATGAAATATCGGGTTAAATCGCGCTTTCTTTAACGATCTCTTCACAAGTAATGAGATGGAACTGTGGGGTCCGTTACAACCCACTATAGACATAATAGCGAATATAGATAACGCTACAAAAAGATCAACTACAACGCGCTCGGTGACTTATGGTTGGTTTAAAGCGATTACAGGTATAAAAAATAGAGGTAAAATGAACCGTGAAATCTATTTTCAATTATTCTAGATATCGCTACTGCGGTAAACATTTGAGATCTGGGTTTTACATTTTCAATTCCTTAATCACGAGGAAGATCGCATTAAATGTCTCATAATTGACGCATCTGGTTTTAATAGCAACGAAGGGTGGAATTAACATGGGTGATTGATGTATGATAACAGAAGCTAACATGACTGTAGATAACCAATCTCTCCTACATATGTATTTATCATTGCCGCTAATGAAAAGATTCCTTAAATTTCAGTCGCCTAACTGTAATTAAATAGGATTTGTTGTTTCTTTTTACTTAGTGCTCAAGTTAATTCTTTGTTCAAATTATGACCTACTTTCACCCCCGTTTCTCTCCCATTTTGATACTGTGTTCTAATTTTATTACACTTCGTATGTAAAACTGCAGAAATAAATATAATTCGTTTATGTAATTTACAGCTTGGCAGGCAATTTTTTTCACAAATATATTTCATGAATTTCTTTATGTCAACTCTGATGAAATTAGTGATAACTGATATGTAGTTTTTCTCCGAGATATTTGCCCTTAATATGTTTCCAATGTGTGAAACTAAATTTAGCTTCTTTTTCCTTTTTAACTCGCTCAATAAGACAGGACGAGGTGATACATACATATATGTTTTTTTTGTGATTTTGTGCCAGGAAATTAATGTTGCTTAAAGAATATATGGAAAGGGATTTATCATAAAAAAAAGATGAATTATGAATTATTACACACGGACTGTGAAAATATAAGTATATGATGTATATGTTTAACTAGCCTCGTTATGATTTATGATGGAGCCGATTTAACGTTACGCGCCATTATTTATGATTAATATACGATTAACCCTAAAACCTACAACACGATTTAAAACTAGGTTTCTAGATTTACATGAACATAACTTTGATTGAAAAGTGAATGTTATTCTGGAAATTGAGAGGCTTCACTTGATTTCTGTAAGGGCTGTATCTTTGTTGGAGTTTTGTCAATGAACTTTTTAGAGCCGATGTGTGCCACAATAATCAATCGAGGATGCCGACATGTTGATCGTCGGACACCTAACACTACCAGTTGGAACATTAAGATGTTGATTTTTAAGAGTCAAAACCGAAATATTTTTACTTAAAAGTAACATTTGTGATTATTGTATAAAGGTAGCCACATTGTGCTTCCATACTTACTTATCCCACGATTGCCCATTCATTTCGTCTTCGCTGTTCGTTTTAAAAACAACCAGAAATTTCATAATGCTCTACACAATTCATTTTATTCTTTTTTTTCTTAAAGTCTTTTTATTCTTTCATGTTAAAAGAACAGTTTTTGACTACAATACGCTTACAGATCATAGTTTCGTTTTCGTGTAATTAAAGTCATAATGCTAGAAATATCACTGATAATCCATTTGCAATTATGAGAATTGTCGGACATTTTCCACCCCTTTGTTCAAATTCTTAATAAATTGGTAAATTGAAGTGATGTTTGCGTTTGATTTATAAGTAGTTAAGATGTCGGGATTAACATGTCCTAGACAAGCTACCATACTTATCGATGGTCAGAACAAGGTGTTTTTAGCCAATGAAGTAGTCTGGTCAGAAGTTCATGAATTTTACTTAATGTTCTAAAGTGAAATAAAATGAAATGGGGTTTAAGGTCTTATTGTTCTGTTCCTTCTGGGCTGATGAAGACAGCCATTTTGCCGTACTGTGTGCTATGAGGGAAATTTTGCCCGGGCAGCGGCACTATGGCCTACTCTTATATCGAACTCCAAGTGCCCAGGGATCTTTTAAGTACACACTAATGTATACACGGGACCTAGGTTTTGCGTACCATCCGAACGACTAGACAACTGTCCTTGTCAGCCTCTCCGTCCTGCACCACAAAATCTTCCAAACCTCCCTATTAAATCAATTCATTTCGTACCCAATTTAAAAAAAACACACTGAAAAACAAACATTGTCAAGTTAGATTTAATAAGAAATATGATATATTAATTTTGTGCTTTTTAAATACTTTGATATAAATGTCATCAAAAATAAATATGATCTGAGTTTTGATTAGTAAAAAAGCCGCTTAATCTCTTGAAAATGTAGCCGGACATAGTTTGGACATAGTCGATCGGTTGAGAATTAAATCAAAGAGTTTGAGCACCTTTAAGTTTTTGGATGAGGTATACATTCCATGCGCACAAGATCTCACAGTGTTAAACATATCTTAATATAAAAATATATATATAAAATATACAAAATTACTTTATTTGCTATCAAAGCATTGTAAATGAATGTTAATTTCGTAGCAAGTTTTCGAAAAGCGATTATTAACCATTCCCATGCAGAATTTGAATAACATAATTATATAAAAAGATGTGAAGTGTTGATTTGATATGTAACTATGTTATTTATAATATATTGTCGAGTAATTTCTATGGGAAAATACGATGCAAAGATATATAAAGTGATAATAATGTTGGTTTATATTCGTTTCACAAATTTCTAACCGCTTTCACGTCATAAAACATACAGGCATTTCCTTTTCTCCTCAAGGGTAATTACGTGCACGGGAACAATTTCCACGGTTGTAATTTCTTTTAAATGCTATAGCAATTCTTTTCATGGTAAATTGAATTTAGATGAAGAGACGACAGGAGGTAGATTATTAGGTGGTCTATGTAGAATTGTTCCAATGGTCTCCAATAATTAACAATCAATGGCTAATAAACTTTAGTTTTCCAACAGTTAGTCGATCTATGTCCCTTGTTGATACGCCGCCATTATCTGATGTCTTAAACGTGTGAGAATCATTCCACTATTGAAAACTAATCACAAAGACTCGAGCCAAGTCTCATGACGCAAACATTAGACACGAACTAGGTAGATAGATGGAGAGACAGATTCACGAGGGATCTTCTTTTTCATAGTATTACCATTTCCGAAATCAGGGGACCAACAACTTCCACCCTGGGACTGTACAATGTAACTTACCTAATCTGATATTGAGTAAATTTAAAGATTACACAATCAGAAAAAAATATATCGGCCCAAAGTCTTTAGAATTTTATGAAGCTGGTTTCTAAACCGAAAAAAATGTTAAAGACTGGGATTTGATGGCTTAGCAACTGATTCATTCTATATTTTGTGGGTGGATGATTAATCGAGGGGTTAGGGTTTGAATTTTGTGCTAATATAGGTTTTAAATAAGATTACTAATCAAGTTCTGCAAATATCGTTACATATATCTTCATATTTTGAAAGAATAATTCTCTGATGCTTTTTTAAACAACAAAACTGGGAATTTCGATAAAAAAAATCCTTAAATAAATTACCACATCAGTGGATTACCCCTCTATCTAGTAAAATGCAAACTAGACACCTACTCTCGGTTGGCTGTTATATTCAATATAGCGATATTTCCAAATAAACTTGGTGGTACAATAAAACTTGTTAAATCTATTTTCGAAACGATTATCTATGAGAGACATTACATTCCTAGTTCGACCGAGAAGCGTTTATGTGAGGAATACATGATTCGTAAAAAACACGTCATTTGAACGTAGTATTGGAAATTGGGTAATTTATCACCTCGGTAAGGTTAATCTGTATAGGTAAAAATAAATCACCGACTTGATGTAACACTTGATTAAACGAAAGCTAAACATTACTATAGGTAACACTTACAATGTTCTTTATTTAATCTGTACCTCATGGTCACAATTACCTTGGAAATATAACAGTTTGATGTAGGTATATAGTATCTTACCATCTAATCTCATCTTCCCAAAATAAATTACTGTTAAAACCTGTTTAAACTGAAACCACCATGAGGTGTCAGTGACCGAATATTATGAACCAAATAAAAAGGGGAAATATTAAAAATTTATAAGCGAAATGAACATTTTTATGCTTTCGTTATATCCCTTCGAATTCATTTTAGTAAAAGGTCAAGCAGGGTTTAAAAATGTTGAAAAAAACTCTATTAGTTTAAGACCTATCACAATATATAATAGATTAGTTTAAAGTGAGAAAATGATTCTTCACACTTTAAAGTCATTGTGTCTGTAGCAATTACTATGAATTCTTAACAGCTAAGAGTGAGAGAGAGAGAGCGAGACAGAGAGAGAGAGAGAGATTCGTCTATTAATTCACAAAATGAAATATAACACAAACATGTCACCAATTCCAATTTTCTCCTATAATCATCCTTTAAGGGACACATTGCTAAGACAGTCTTGTAACAAAAAAATCTAGTGAGAAACTTTTTGTACAAAATGCATTTTGCGGGGAGGAGGATAGTTCAGTCCCCGAAGACATGAATTTTGTATAATTATATGACCAATACAGGATTGCAAAATACTGGACCATACAGCATACCGCACCTTTAAATATTTGTCACAGATATCGGCTAAAGATGTGATGAAATTTTATTAAAGAATGCAAAAAATTGGTAAATCGATCTTTATTTTAATTAGTTTTTACAGAGGCTAATAAGATATTCATTTTAAATAACAAGACTTTTAATATTGAAACAAAATACATGACTTTTAAAAGGTCAGCTATAATAAACCATATTGTTCACAAGGAAAAAAATAGATATCATTTCATTAAGCTTAAAGTGGAACGTCGGATTAGTTATTGCATTAAAAACCTCGTCTAGTGAACAAATACGAACTAAAGGTTTTGAGATTATAATGTTCAACCTTTTATTCCTTAAATACTGAAGAAGAACTTGGAACACAAATAGGTCCAAATAAATAGAAAGAAACTGGTGTCGTAATTTTTGCCCCTAACGGGAAATTGTGTGCTGCATGAACCCATCAGAATTGGCACAGGATGAGAATACGTTCGTTTGTTTCTGGGGTTTAACGTCCACTTCTACCAGGGGTGATATCTTAGACAAGTGTTTCCAAGAAACTTTCAGAGAAAGCCTCAAACTAGGCTTGATCCCGCATATTTGGGTAAGACATAGTGTCTTTGCAGGGAAGCACCAAATGTATATTTCATCGAAAGGAGACACTCCCCGCGGGTGGTATGAGACAGTAGTATACATTTAGTAGATATGATTATCCGTATTACCAGATCTGAGAAAGAGAGAGAGAGAGAGAGAGAGAGAGAGAGAGCTCACGACGTTGAGAAGGCGACACCACTCCTTGTCACGCACAAACATTGGAATATAATCCACGCCACTAGACTCAATGACACTCGACCACCCAACCCCTCTCAAAATTTAACATGAGTGCTTTCTTTCTACTCCCTCTAGACGGGATAATGAATGCAATAACGCAGAGAGCAGAAGAATTTAAAATCATAATTACTATTCGTGTGTGTTTCTAATGAATTACATCTTTCACACATGGATGTTCTAATAATTATCTGTTGAAATCATACGATTCTTTAAGCTGACCCGGGCTTTAAAAAATACTAACAATATTGTTTATAAATAAGTTCGACAGATCAGACACACGGCATGACGTTATCAACGCCGTTTTGGCAATGGAAACATCATCTCAAAGTCCATCAATCGATGCCCAATTGTCCAAGGAACAAGCGTGCCAAATTCCATATCTATCATGCTTGAACTAACGGAGAATTTTATCGAAGCGCTTCGCCCCCAAGAAGAAGAAGAACAACAAGACGGGTAGCGCTAGGGACTTGTTCCGTATTATCACATTTCCAAATAGTAAGTCATTAACGGCGAGATTCATCAGCATAGTAAAAACAAAGAATACATGTTTCCTTCTAAACTTTATTATATTCAAGTATAGTTGATAGTGTTTTTAAACAGATTGGTGCTGAACACAGAAGCAATAATTTGGATAAATCTCACGATAGGGACGAATTCATTCTTGCTAATATTTGAAGTAGCACAAAAAGTTACAATTCGTGATTAAGCAATCAGTGTATTGTTTTAAAAAAAGAAATGTGGTCATTCAAAGTGGCTATATTTGTCTATATGTTTGTTCTTATTCATCGACTTCTTTAATTTTGTTTGTTTACCCCTATTTTGTATTTGTTTTGTTTTCTGTTATTGACTTGAAATTTTTAACTCTTATCCTATTCTTGACTCCCAAGCTTCATTCTTCATTCAAGATTGTTATACCCTACGAGTATCTGATTATCTATAAATAAATCTCCAACTGTGGCCACTGCTGTGGTAAAATTCAGCCTTTAAGTCGATCAGTTCTATGCATCTTCCAAGAAGACACTCGTTTCCTTTATTCAATTTGAATGTCTTCTCAATGAAAGTGTACCTTTTGCATGACGCCTTCTGGTATTGTGTTGATTATTTTGTCTTTGTTTTGTTGTAAAGTCATCTTTCATTGTCTTGGGGCTTACAATATATTATATCGGGAAATGGTTACAGAATTATAGAAGAGTTTATTGGTTAAATAACTTATCTATAACTAACAATAACTACATGTACATGTATATCATATAAATAGTGTTTTTATTCCAAAATATTTTTACGTTGGTGATCAACCAGTCCAGATTCGTTTTGATAATCCGAACTTTTTAGTTTATACCTTGTATACTATTTACTTTATTGAAACAATTATTGTTTATAGTTTGACTGTATTTATGTATGGTGGATTGTTTTCCTGCAAGCTTAAAATTATTCTATTTACAGTACAACTGCATGGGAAGGTGCTATTTATCATAATGTAAATTGTTGAACCTATATCACCCATTCTAATACTTTGATGTTTTACATTAACGTTTCAAAATGAAGGGCAGAATAAACAACAAAAACTACTTAAGATTCGAGAAAAAGTTATCCAGATTTATATCTGCATTATTGGCATTTGATTGGTAACTGGAAAACATCGGACGTGATTGAAAAACATTTACTACTTTGTAGCGAGTTTTACAATTGTTTTTCTCTTGAACTCCAGCTCAGAAATTAATGGCTTGCTGTCTATTTGGATGTAATAAAGGATTTCGATACGTTCAAATGGTGTTTTTACAGGAAGTAAACATCTATTAGAGAAGTAAGATGATCTTAATCAAAATAAAAAGCCACAAGTTTCAAGTATCTTTGCCATTTCTTGTTGAGTATTTAACCAGATCCAAACCAGAAAACTTTCATTCTTTCATGAATTAATGTGATTGTTCTTACCCGAGGTCATATACTTGTCGCTTCTGGAACGATTCTTCAAAAATGTATATGGCCTCTTTAATCGGCCTCAGTTAGCAGTGAACCGCGAAGTTAATTGCTTGTTTCAACCATCTTAAAACTTCATAAACGTTCTGAAAGGCGCTATTAGGGTCAGTGTTTTAGATTAACTTAAATTGTCGAACATCATATAAAGTATTTAACTTATTTCACAACCTTATGGTTAATAGATTGGCCCAAAGTTCCTCTTCTGCTCTTCCCTTCTTCTTAAGCGTTAATTAAACACACTTGTTTTTAATCATATAAAGGCATTACAGACCCCATTCGTCCATCAGTTTCAAGTTCTTCTCTTACTAAAAATCACGATTAAAAAAGTATAAAAAATGGCGTGATTTTAGAAAAAAGAACTTCACTGACACACTTAAGAAAAGTAAGGTGAAGTTAAGTAAATAATTAATGTTTAATTTAAAATAAATGGATAGATTATTTCGTTTATTTTAATTAGTTTTTTTCATTGTTATCTTAGACCTCGGTGTAGATCTATGTTTTAAAACCAAAAATAAACAGTGTTAAGATGGAATCTTGGTAGAAATAGAAGCTTATAGAATTCCAGCAATCTGTCTTGACGCAACTATTGAGGTGCTGATAGAACATTGCTACATGTTGTTATCTTGTAGCTAATTTCATACAAACGAAGCAATCGTCTGGGAGCGTCTATAAACCCATTTCATTTTGTCACTTCAGCAGCTTTTAACTAATCCGGTATAGTTTGGTTTTATCCGGTAGTTAGGCGTTCTTTTGCGGTAGCCTGTAACACCCCAAATGTGCTTTTCTCGACCCATGATTGGAACTCAACTCTCAAGAATAATAAAAAATATAGTTAATATAGACCACGCTCTTTAATTCTAGTGATGAGAACGTTTAATGTAAAGGTTGATTCCATAAGTTAATTTGATGATGTGGTACTTTTGAAAACTCAGTACTAATGGCTTTCTGGAAAAAATATCAATGCCATGTATCTACATAGTAAATATTATTAATATTAGTGTTTTACCATAAGTCGTGTAAACAAATATAAAAGATTCCTGCTCTGAAAAATAAATTTAATCTAAAATGAAGGGTTAATAAATACAAGTATTTATTATTGTAATTCTATACTACGTACATATGTTAACTTCTAATGCTTACATTGTAACGATGTTCCTGAAGATCACGACCTCGCGTTGACCTCGATTATTTATCCCAAATATATATAAGAAATAAAATTCGCTTAAATATATAGTAAATGAAACTAGAACTTGTAATTTGTTATGGCTTGTGACAGAATAATTGGATTTATAAATACTCAAATGAAAGATTTTATAATTCAGAGGATCATTAAAGCGCCATCTTTCAACAAGACCAGTTGCTAGTGATGATAGAATCTTTCCCGCAAACAAACTCTTTCTACAAAAGCTGAACATACATCATTTCAATCTATCTTGTTCATCAAATAATCATACTTGTAATGTCGACGGAAGTGATTAAATGCTTCTCATTAAATGCCACAAAATTAACTTTTGAAGTAAAAAAAATGTTAGTAATTAACTTCGAACATATGAAGAAGTGGGACAGGTTTTCTCAATGTGAGGTTCGGTAAATTTGAGAAGTGCATTAAAATAAACCAACGTGAATTAAAAACATGATTAAGTCAGATTTTTAGAATGTGTGTGAATTGGTATTGTATTTTTAACATCGGGTAACTTTGAGAATTTTAGAAACGGGTTTGTATTGTTATTGATAGGACATCTGCGTTTTTTTGTACTGCATTTCAAATTCGAACTGTACATTGTCAATGTGCCACAGACATGTTCGTATTCTACCTACCTAAAGGACTTAAACATAACCTAACCTTAATGGGCAGACATTAAACCTCCATTGTACCCTCGTGTTAAGATTCTAGATTTGAGATCCATCTCCAAACGATTTTTAACGGTGTCGCAGTCATATATTAGCCTTTTTGACTCGGATGTTGAGATTGATAAAATATAAAATGACTGTCGTGTGATGTGTCTTCGGGACAGAAGATTTATTATAGTATAATGCTTTTCATCAGCGAACACAATGGTCACTTCCGGTTTAGCAATACGATATTTAAAATGTCATTCTAGTTGTGATATTGCAGCCCGCCCTGTTTTTAAGATTGTATATCTCTTCTTAATTTCATCAAAAGAGTATATTTCTGCCACTGTTCAATGAGTCGTTACAATATAACTGACGGATGGACTAATTAGGCGTTCAGCCTAAAAGCAAAGGGTCGGGTCAGATTACCAACGCATGCTGTTCAGTGTGTAATGTGTGTAGACACGTGTATTCTGCTTCTCGCGATATAAGACGAGATAATGGAGAGACGATACCTACCGTATTGTAAATAAATGTATAAACGGGTATAAAAATACCTAATAACAACAAGGTTTTAACATTCACCTCTGGGCCCCAGGAAACTAACTTATCACCATCTAATTAAAAACACTCTAACATCCACTTAATGTTTTTATAACGAGCTGTTTGATTGGCTAAATTGCCCCATAAATTCTATGGATTATTAATCTTTGGTAGTATAAATTTTCACAGGGTATCCACATTCCAATATTGCTCATCATTTTTTTTCGCTCTTGTGTTTTCGTACGAAATAAATGCTAATGAAATGTTGTAACAGTCATGATAACCCAGGATGGTTTAAACGACTAGTGTGTTCAAGTCCGACTCACTCGAGTAAATCTTAAGACAAATAAAGAAGAGGTTATGTATTAATTTGTTAAATCCGCGTTACCTTGGACTTTGTATGCTGATGTCTGTTAATAACAAACACAGCGATAGAAAGACAATTTAATTACACATTTAATGCTGTTCTGCTTACAGCATAACTATGAGCACCCTTTACACACTCTTATCTGTTAACAAAGATATTTATTCCATTTGATACCCCGTCATCTAATTAAATTTGCCAGTTTCCATCAGGCCAAAATAACGCACCCCCCATTTTCTGGTATTTAATGACTACGAAAAGCATCTTGAATTGTTTAAAATCTCGTGTTCTATGAAGTGTCTTGCTATGAAATTATTCCAGATTCATGTCAATATTGAAGTTTTTATTTCCGCAATTTATTTAATGATTCTTATGTAATGGATGTATAAGTCATTTAAATTTCTTCGTCAAAAAACGATGTTGAGATTGAACGTGGGAGTTAATTCGAAACGAATGCACATTTGGTAGCTATTTCTTATTTTTCTGACTCTAGAAATAAATTTGGCAATACTAGATATCTTATCTTCCAAAATAGTGGATTATTGTGATCTCTTTAATGATTATTTACAGTCAAATTATTTCCTACAAACGGACCTGTGATCAGAGCAAAATATAGCAGATAGTTGTTTTAAATGGTACTAGTCAATCAATTTTAAATTGTAGCAATTTCCGTCGTGGCTTTATTGTTTTGACGGTTGCCAAGAATGTTTCCGTTATGCCTTTTGGGGCTTTTGGAGAAACTAGAGGTCTCGTGTACAAATTGGCGTGTACTTAAAAGAACCCTTGTCAGAATATGCCGCATACCAGCCCCTGTTAACCCGGATGGAACAGAAAAGTGGGACGTTAATCCTTATTTCATTTCAGTAGAGGTCCCAGAAATCAAGTAGTATGCGCCAATGCAACGACATACAAACTTCGAATACCAGTCTCCATGTTCTCTTCAAGCCAATTTGTCAAAATGTCAACAGATGAATTGTGACTTTGATAAAGTGAATCATTTGATCTGTGATACTGAAAATCCCAATTTTATTTAAAAAAAACTTCATCCACTGTATTTCTCAAAGATGTCAAAAAGACATGGCCACCACTTTTGTTTATCTTAATCATTAAAGTTTATTTACTACCACGATTCACTGCCTTTCATCTACCGACATAGATTGTATAAGAGTAAATACTCTTGTATTTTCTCAACTCTCTTATTGACAAAATCAAACATGATTTAGTTTTATTTCATTTGATGCTCTATTGTTTTATTTCGTCTTAATCCCCCATCCAGATTGAAATGATATTAGCGAGTGCGCGAGTATTTAATCCCTTCTTTTATCGATAAAAGGAGACACGGGCTTTCTTGGTAAATCACAAAATGTCTTTACCCAGTTCTCAGGAACTCCGAACAACAAAGGCGAGTTCTTTTAATCTAGGTGAAATTAAGACCGATTTGACTAGATTTAATTTGGCATGACATTGACCCCAGAACATTTCATCTTTCAAACACTGTTATGATTCTTCTTCACAACTACGATTAAAATTTACTTTGTTCTAATTTATTCGCCTCTTAAGCCGGGCATTAAAGGTACAAGATGGGGGAATGAAGAGCGCGTTCCTTTACTACAGTCATATTCAGGTGTGGCAAATACATAGATGAAAATACCGGGGAATCTTCCACAAGACCGTAATCTTGGTCTGGATAAGTTAACTGAAAGATGAAAGAATTGAAGATTAGCTCCTCTCTCTATTAAATAGAAGGGTTTCATATATTGTAAAGTCGACAGCTTTAGTTGGAATGCTACATCCTAAAGTTAGGTTTGATCCTCAGTAAATATTAGTCTCGTCTTAGAAGTCGGGATGATCGAGATGCGTTCTCGCGACATCTTCCCATTCTAATATGTGATAGACACGTTGTGGGTAATTACGTGATGACATTTGCCTGGTGGATAACTTCTATAATGACATTATCCCAACCAGCCAAACCGTTTATTCTTCCAAATGAAAATGAGTTTAAGAATGAAAGGGTAAAGGAATTTTTCCCGAGCGCTGAGTAACAATCCAGATCTTTTTTTATATCGGTATGTGGGATATGTGGCTCTAGTAAAGTTGTAGGTCAAACCTTTAGATGAAGAGACGATGTCAGATGACGAATAATCCCTTCTTGTTAAAGGACTGAAAAGAATAATTAAAATCATCAGCATCATTATGTTAAATTGTAGCATTTTGTGAACTTTATGTCCGTTCATTTGTTCTACGCTTGATGTGGTATTCAACTGTCGCCCTCCTACTCGACAGTCGGCATACCTCGGCTCATATATCACACCTTGGGTCTGCTTTGCCTTTGCCCAGAATACATCTTATTGAAGGCGAGTGTATGGCGGTTTAGATTACGCACACAATTATTGGAATTATTAAAACATGATCAGGCTGATCTACAATTCCGTGTTGACATGTCGGGTACTGGTGATTGCTAATTAACTTAAATCCATTTGATTGGGGTGTCGGTGTGTCTATAGCCAGCAAACGTATTAAACGTATGTGGTTTGGGGCAGGACAGAAACGTAAATGAGTATTGCAGTATCTTGGAGATGGATTATAATAATTATGTATGAGTTGGAAAATGGATCGAAATGATGACTTTATCGCATAAGATTTGAAAATAGAATAAAGAGATTGGCTGATTTGTTGTCCGTGGTTGTCTTATTTGAACTCGTTTATACATTGTTACTCACGAGAGTTGTCTCCACCTGTCTCAAATGGTTTCCGTCACAGACGTTGAGGACACTTTGTTGTTATACGCAGGATGTCCGAAACTTATATTTTCCATTTTATCGACGTTTTATACATTTGTTAATTGAAATTTTAGTAAGACCTGTCACCCTTGTGATAAATTTCGTTGAAATTCGTATGATTTACGAATGTAGAGTCGTTCGCATAGGAATTGTTGCTCGTGTATGAAATTTCGTTTCCATTCCTTTATTTGTACCACATTTGTTTTATGCTTTCTTACTACGACAAACTGTGCATGTAGAGTTTATATCATAAAAAGTAAGAAATCCGAATGTTTTACCTTTGATTTTTTGCTTGTCAGCTTTATGGTCCAGACAATTTAATGCACTTATTACAAAGAATAAAAAGTGTGTAATGTACAAATGTCGCTTTATTTATCAATACGTGTGAGAAGAAAAAGGTTAACATTGATGTATCCAGAATTGAGAACATTCCACTCACTGAATGGTGGAGTAATGTCTGTCAATTTGATACATTATTATTCCCTGAACAACCCAAAACAATACTCTGCAATATGCATGTATTGTAAAAAAGGGTATAGATAATCTGCATTATAATTTAAATAATATGACACGATAATGTAAGTAATTTAATAGTAAATCTTTACAATATTGAAAAATAAAAACTGGGTTGCACCGTAAAGAGATTTTCTTCTTATATAGCTTAATTCACAAACCAGAGTCTCCATTTACACTCTAATCATCGTGTTAGTATATATTAACTCAGATCAGTTTCAACAAAAAATACTTCTAAATAGATATCAAATCGTTTAACAGAATAACACTAAAATACATTATACCTATCTGTACATCTCAACATCCATGTCTACGTTAGCATGAGACGTACCTTACCAGTATCTTAAAGTAAGCATTATTCTGTTATTGTCATCACTTCAAATTAATCCAATAGAAAAAAGCACAGGGTTGCACAATTTGAATTGGAACTCAAATAACGATCATTACAAGTCAATCTGGAATAAATCTGTTCAGACGTGAAAATAAGTAAAAAGCCGGAATCAAAATGATATTTCCAGGAATGGCAACCATCATTAATGTTAATTAGTCATTAATTTCAACAGGTTAAGAAATTACTTCCAGCTAAACTATTTCAAATATCTTAAAAACCGAATATTTTGTTTTATATTGAAAAGTTAGGAAACTGTTTTCTCATTAAAGTCTGGGCATGTTTTGTTCATTTCAATTATACAAAAAATGAAAGGCATTTGTAATGTAATCAAAATTGAATAGTAATCGGGATGAATTCCAAGATTCGGCAAATGAAAACATTGAAACTGTAGCCGAAAGCTCATTAAAAATCTACTTTTTTCCCCATTCGTATGCATTTTTTTAAGGGAGGACTTGTTGTTTGTTTTAGAGAGAGAGAGAGAGAGAGAGAAAGAGAGAGAGATGGCGTTTAACGTCCACTCGACACAAATAGGTCATTCTGGAACTGACATATGGTTCAATTTTATTTCAATAATTACCATGTGCATAGAGGGGTGTTTAGCAGAGGGTGGGGGGGAGGAACCGAAGAAATTCATATTAGGTTGGACAGACGACCCACTGCTTGTCACGAATAACTCAATGTGACAGACTTTATGACACAGTGCGCACGCGCTAATCATTTGGCCACCCAACCCACTGTATATTTTAGATCAAGCTCGCATTATTTTAAATCAAATTGCAATCTGGCAAACTCGAAAAAGAATGGTCCACGATGTTTTGCGATTGTAAGTTATATACAGATCAAGATCATATCAAGAGATTAAACTGTAAATTGGGATATTTCCCAGGGTTCTGCAAAAATTGGAAGCACAGCCGAAAACTCATCAAGACCCGTTTTTATTTGTATGCTATTTGATAATGTTGGACTTGAGTCGTTTAAAAATTTGTCTGGTAGTAAATTAGAGTTGAGGATATTGCGAGTTGAAATGAAATTAAGTAGAAGATATACGATCGTACAGACGCGGCTCTTAAATTGAGCGAATAAAGCTTATAAATATATAATCCACATTTGATATCTGATGGTAATATTTAACATGTGTGTATGACTCGCGGAATTGCTTTTAAATGATGATCAGAAAGAGTGCATGGCATGACAAGTTTAATTATGGTTTATTAATCGAGATATAAGAGTATGTACGACTTTAACAGAAGGGTGTAATTAAGAAAGTTTTTAGGCCAAAGGCTACCAACCTCATATATACGTCTAATACATGTCTATACATTGTGGGGGGTAAATTCAGCTACATGTTTTATATGTATTGATAAATGGTCTACATGGATTTTGTCTGAAGTGGGTATGCTAACTATTTTATCCATTCTAAAAAGTCATAATCTCAATCTTGAAAATAAAATATAGTACCGTGTATATTATAGTTAATTCAGATTCAAATTCCTTGGAGTGACAGATCAGGGTATTACATGTAGTTGTAAGAATGAGTACAAATGGCAAACAGCCCCGTAATTTGGTGAATATTAATCTTTAAGATGGAATTACCATACAAATGGTGAATACTCCCAATCCAAATGTTGGTATTCCTTTAACAATATATTAAACAGAATTGTCTTTTATAACATTTCAGCTCTATGAACTTAGTGAGGACCCAAAGAGACGAGAATTTCTCGATGATTTATTTAGCTTTATGCAGAAAAGGGGTAAGTAGTAAAACGATATTTTGTTTTCTCATGCGAAGACCCAAGGGCACAGAGAATAAAATGCTAAATATAGATTTTCAAACTATAAACAATAAAAAGTCTCAGATCGCCATTAGAAGGATTTTTAATCCCTTGCCAACAACAATGTTGTGAAAGTTGAATCTCATTACCAAATGTCTCATTTCTATTCAGTATTTAAAAGACATGATATTATGGAAATGAACGAAATGTGGCTAAAACAAGACACATTATAATCTATTTCTATACATATTTAATTTTTATTTTAATAGTTAAAATTACAATCTAGGTTTTGATATTGACTTATTCGTCCATATATCTTAACAAGCCTACCTGTAGGTAATTAATATACAAGTTTATATATACGTATCATTATAGCTTACAACATATACTTCTAAACGACTATATTGATAGTATAGTATATGGCTATATTATAATTATGGCTTGAAGCATGGGGCTACAACGTAAGTAGTATGATCCGTGCTATTCCGTAAATATATACTGAGATCATAATGAGTTAATATAGGTATATAGCGATTCAAAACTATTTTAAGTGCAGAACAGCCAGTTACCGTTCCAATTTTATTCACATTAATTCTGATACTTTTTATCCGTTTTGCACATCTTCAAACACTTACACTTACGGATGAACTTTTTATTGCTCATTAGCAGTAATAGGTTAAAATTTAGATACATTTTCTATACGCTCTACCTACATCAAAGATGTGCAAGTGCCATCATTTATTAAAATATCGTTACTATAATTTAAAATTCTCAATTTTAGTTTAGCTGAAATGTGTTTCAATTCTTTGTGCTCCCTCATGAAATATTCGTTTTGGGCAATTTCCTTTGATTATCCTTATTCAAATCAAACTCAGAAATTTGCATTCAGGCGTATAGTTCTTAAATTCCAGTATATACCAAGAGCTAAAAGTTTTCCATTTATACTCTTATCAAATTTTCATAGGTTTATTTTTCATCGACAATCACTTACTCTTCAAGTTGATATTTTTATTGCTCATTTAGAACTTTTTTGATTAAATTTTAAAATGTATTTCTTAAAGACAACCTACTACATTGATTGTTTTTATTTCTTTTTATTGGGGGAAAGGTTGAACTTCACGCTTCAAGGAACTCGAATCATTAAACTCTAGAAGCGACTTCGTATTTATTTCTTTTGTCGTATTTAAATCCACATCACTTAATTTGTTGTAAAATGAGAAGCTTCCTATTGATTATTAGTCGTTGACTACTTAAGACTAAACACCGGGGAATTACATAGAAATTCATCATTCCACCTTAAATGGGATAACATTAAATATATCACATTTGAGGCTTTCATGTGGGAATGCCGCAAAAATACAATACATGTTTCAAAGTATAATACATGTTTCTACTTACAAGACTCGGACAATAATTCATTGTCGTTTTTGTGAAATATAAATTCTTAATTTGTCTGGTTGGCTGTTAAGGGATGATTAATGACTGCATTTATTTATTAAGTTTCTGTCATGAAATCGGCTTCGAGGTTTTGGAAGATTGAAACCTGAACTTGATTTTGATAAATGGTAGACAATAATTACTAACACATAATATATATACATTAACTTGTTGGCTTTTTTATTTTCACGATTCAAATTGAGCGCGTTTTATCAATGAATGAAATAAATTATTGTTCTATTAATCCTTTAATTACAGCATTTCCTGTATTATATGTCACAAGGAAACAAAACCTGGGAAATGCTATAATCTTTTGAAATATAGGAAGTCGTAATGATGACCTTTCAAGACATTTTTTTATAAGCAATATTTTTTTTCAGATTTGTATCTGAATAAGGATTGGGGAACGGGGCCTATATAAAAACCCCTCTCCCTTGAAATGTGAATTCTTAAGAAAATTCCATTGATGAAAAAAGAGTTGATTTAATGTTAATCAATAAAATAAAGTTGATTTAACATTAATAAAGGGAAAAAAAGGTTAATTTAACTTTGATAATAACAATGAAGTTTTTTCCGTTCATTACCAACAGCATTGCATTCATTTTATGGAAATAACGCCTCTTTAATGACAGGTGGAAAATGGGACCGTGTAACGAAAACATCAACCTCGGCAGTCTGGACGCGCTGAATCCTATGAATCACAATGGGCTTCCATAGTGCATAGTATTATGTCACGACACGGTGGGTTGATATACATTATTTTACAACAATGGCGAGTCATTGTGCAACTTTTTTTGTGTGTTTCTGGCTATCAAACTGCTAGTTAGCATACCAGTAGCTTTATGTCGTCTATTGTAGTACAATTTATACTCATTAGTGCCACTAGTCGTATTGAGTGTATAAAATTCGGGGATTTTTTGTCAGATAAATTATAGTTTAGGGGCGAATTTAATGCTTTTGAATGATGAAATAATTATATATCAGGCTTGAATTCAGATTAATCTTCGTTCGTCCTGTTATACATACTTGCTGGGATAGATTATCGTTAAACGTATCTATGTATCTATATATCAAGTATTTTTTTTAAAGCGTCGATTTAAAGGGATTAATATAAATACATTTTGAAGTGGCTATTATGATTTGATTTATTGTAATATAATACATATGATACTCATTGTTAACTTAATGTATCTTATATGTTACAAAATTTTATTAAAGACATGTTTTCTTTTACCCTTCGGACATGTCAATAGTTCATTTAGGGATGCAAGATTTTGATGGTATCCTGTATTATTTTTTACTAGTGAATGTATCGGAAATGATAACTTTCATCACAGATTTACAATCATAATTAATCGTTATACTTTTTATTTTGCCCATTATCTACCGCTTAACACTGATCCATGTTGTTCAAATCCTCCCTCTATGATCTAGTTCATCTAGTTTATCTTTGTTAATTCCTCATCCCATAAGATCTAATCAGTGGTTCAGGTAAATGATTAACGGCCCTCAAAAGTATTACATAAATAATTGCACAGTTATACAATGTACTTCCGCCGAGGTGATATCGCAGACAAGACACTGCATAACACATTCCCGTCTTCATTAGTACGGTTTGTACCGAAATTGAGGACGTTAAACCCCATTTTTTGTTCATTTCCGACCCTACTTTGTGTCATATGAGAAAAATTCAGCAATCACCGGTGGTGCTATAACATTTGATCATCGGCGCTATTTGTTATAACATCTCCTCTAGTTGTTTGATCATCAGCTCTATTTGTTGCAACACCAGTTCTTGTTGTTTGATCATCAGCCCTATTTGTCATAACATCTGATCTGGTGTTTGTTTGATCATCGGCGCTATTTGTTATAACATCTCCTCTAGTTGTTTGATCATCAGCTCTATTTTTTACATCAGATCTTGTTGTTTGATCATCAGCTCTATTTGTCATAACATCTGATCTAGTTGTTTGACCATCAGCGTCATTTGTTATACACTGATCTATGGGAATGATCATCAACGCCATTTGTTATATAATAATATAAAATGTTCGATCATCAGCTCTATTTGTTATATACTGATCTACATGTATGATGTTCGATCATCAACTCCATGTGTTACATGGCTGAACTTTTCGGTGCTCGAATATCATAAGCTCCTTCTTTTATATCAGAATAATATCTAACCTCATTGAGATATTGGCTCAGTATTTTATATAATATGTCATCGTCATTTTTGATCATCAGTTCAATCATGTTTTAGTCGATCCCATCTTGACCTTTGCACGTCACATCCATATATGCACCCCACTGCGCGTAGTTCTTTGCAATCCATCCATGGAAAGGCTCATTTAGATCATTTCTTCATATCTAACGTTTTGTTCTCCAATCCAATGTACAAAAACAAACCGCAAAGCCTCATAATCTAGATCATGCATTAGACATGTTTAATTACTAATGTGAAGGGTTCTTTAATATTATAGCGCAATAATTTTGATTTATAGAAGAGACGAATTTAAACTTCTGGCGCTCTTAATTCAATTAGGCGTGTAAATTGTATTTAGAAATTAAAAGTTGGGTGTAATTATAAATATTATTTGTACTCCTGGAATTACTTTTTCTCTTTTTTTTTTCGCCATGTATATTCTCATTATTTCCTTTTTTATGATAACCTAACGGCTGTACCGAGTACAATAATGGAAATAGAAACAGCCATACATTTGTTTACGCATGATATATTATGATCTAATAAATATACATAGCTTACATTGTTATTCTTGAATGTTTGATTATAATTACATACAATGGATTTACCATATATACTAATAGATTAACAGATACTCTGCCACGCTTAACAGCAAAAAAGTACCCAAATAGTTGAGTTTTGATATTCTACTCTATTATAAGTCTTTCAAGAAAAAAGACAATTTTGCTGATTAATATATTATCTTGTCAAAATAGCCGTGATTCACAATTCTGATATTAGGTATGAATCGTATTTATAATGATTAAGGCTATTGAATTTCCCAAAGAAATGTTCTTTGATGTTTACCTCAATAAATCCCTTTTCGTCTTCTTGTTTTATTTCTAAATTTCTCACTAAAGATGGCAGAACGGTCATGTAGTCTATAATATGCCTATATGCCTATAAACTGAATACTGAAATAATCTGTGTTCTTAGGCTTGGCTCTGGCTAAATAAAATCGGTTTGAAATAAGTTTTAAAAGCATCCAATATTAGTGTAATTATACAGTGATTTAACATAGAAGCCACAACATTAGTAGAATTCTCGCAATATCTTTTGTTACATGTCTTTCTTTTGTTCATGAATAATATCACATCAGAAATGAGTTATCTCTTTCCATACCCACGGTTAGTTTACTTCACCAAATGGAAGTAATAATCATTTTGTCGGATAACAGAAGCACAATAAAAAATTGAAAGTTTTATTGTGCTAATAGAGGTATCAATATTTGATTGGCGTAGAAGTGATCAAGTGATGAATTTCAATGATCACTTAAGCTTGTAGACCGAAACAATATTCCATTCATGCGTTCAATTCTTAGACAATAGCTATCATACACCCAGCTCTTCAAATTGTTACAGATTATTAACCAAGAATAAATATTGGAGAATTAGCTGTTGTATGAGCAGCTATTTAGATGACAATCTTTGATTATATCCATTAGTTTTGAATGCAGTTAGGATAACGTAAGACTGTTAAATGGATAATAAATAAAATATAAGTGTCATTACGTAAAATAAAGAAAGATGATAATGTTTTTGTCGTTTTAAGAAAATGTATTTTTGAAAATACATGTTAATTTCCTTGTTTAATTCTATACAGGTCTTTGAATTTAATGTATTGATGTGTTGCCCCGTACTGGATTTTTCTAAATTGAACATTTTAATGTTCAGATATAATTATTTTGATTTCAGCAGTCAACCGAAACCAAATTTTGTAACAAACCGATGATAATTTAATCGTGTGTACGAACCTTCTCCCCCGTGTGAAATAACACACCAAATGAATCCAGTTCATCCGTTTTTGGCCTTAATAAAAGTGGTTTAGCTCCTTTAAAACTCCAACGGTTAAAAGTTTTTGTGTGGTATCTTATTATAGTGTCCTGGCAACAAAATGGTGCATTGAAAATAAATAAAGATTCGGATTTTATTAATTTCTTCATATGGTGATTATTTATTTCCCCAAGATACAGAATTCTAGTATGATATACATGTATTTAATTAATGAACAGTAATTGATATGATTGTCTGTTTCTGTTTTCAGGCACACCCGTCAACCGAATACCAATAATGGCGAAACAGACATTAGATATATATGAACTATTCAGATTAGTTGTATCAAAAGGGGGCTTGGTAGAAGTCATTAACAAGAAACTATGGCGGGAAATAACCAAAGGCTTAAACCTGCCCTCATCCATCACTAGTGCTGCCTTCACACTTAGAACACAGTAAGTTTTACTTATATTATTATAAATGATAAACATATAGTATTTCATATATTGTATAACTCATACCCGCTACGCAGATGATTCTTAGACCGATGATTTAAAACGAATGAGGAGAGGTCGTGTGGATTTGGCCTAGACTAGAAATATATCAATTATACTTCTCAAATTTATTTAAAATATACACTTATAGGGACATTCTTTAGCAAAACATAGCATCTTGGTCTAGAATGATTAAATTCAATGGATCCTGGTGTAAGTCATGGTCAAGTAATGTTCACATTAATTACTGTTAATTTCACACCGTCATCTTTATTAATAAATCAATTGTTAATATCACTGGTGCTAATATACGGTAAAGTCAACTCGGAAATATTAACAAATAGACATATCATTTAATGCCCATTTCTGTCCGACCATTTGATTACATTTTGTATCCCTGAAATCGGAACAATATGAACAGTACCGACTTTTAAACCCACGACAGACTTTGTTTACTCGGTGCCCCAATTAATGATAGTTATTGCCGCTTATTCATCAATGATGTTGTTAAGTTAATTATATTGTCATTATACACGTACATTTATTATGATTTGTTCTGTGTAGATATGGAGTCCCAGTGGTGCCTCATTTTGTGTTGTGTATCGATTCACTAACAAGATATTATTTTCCAATTTCCATTAAACACAGAGAATTGTATTAGAGCTAAATTGTGAATAATTCGTGTGTCGTAAGACTAAATCAGGCCCGAAATTAACTCTTTATTGTTAAGTAGTCTTTATTCTCTGTAAAGAGACTATATGTTAAGGCGAGACCAGCATTGTAATGAAAAAAACCCTTCTCATGGCTTAATGGTTTCGCATCCCATTACTGTACACAAAATTGCTTCACACCTTTTCGCTTCCCCTTGCAGCTGTGGCTCTCTCAAATATCATTACCGCTGTTCAAAGTGTTTAGACTTTCCTGCAAAGCTCTGGTGCTTGGAGACAATTCAACATGATGATAGATATCACCGCTTGAATCTGTCTTCACGTTAATCAACTGGGACCGTAAAACATTTACATTTCACTTAACCGTCCAACTTATTGAATAATTCGATTACAAATGGGGCATTTAATTAGCTTTGTGGCCTATTAATATTATTATACAGCCATTATCGAAGGCAACTCATCACAAAAACGTCGGATTATACGAAGGGAATAAAATTTCTCTTAAAATAATTCTATTTATTTTGCGAAGACTTTACAAAAAATATGTTATTGAAGTCAATTATAGGCCAGTCGATTGTTTGTTGAGAGGTATCGGAATTAAAGTGAGAAGTTCTAGTGTAGGATGGAGAAGTATATATTAGCAAGAGACATAAGATTAATCTATTTTTGTTTTTTTTTTAAAAAGACATACAACATATGTTTATTAACGAGTTATTGGAACTAGAAAAGGCAAAACTATAATTTCCGAAAAAATCGAAAAATACACCTTCAAAGAAAAAAATCCCTCTTTTTTCTTCTTTTTGTTTGTGTCTGGAAGGGTATTGCTGGAATAAATATCTTAATCGCCTTAATATTTTGGCCTTCCAATGTTGATTCGATAAAGATGAAATACTAAAAGCTCTTTTTTATCATTTGAATTGATCTATCACATAGACGGACTTTCCACCCCCCTCTATGGTTCCCGGTAAAAAATGTTGGGCATTGGTGGAAAGAGAATTGAAAAGGAACTTTTAGTTTCTAAAATTAAAATAGGAGAAAGGACATAAGTTGATTCGGAATTTATTGGGACACTAAGAAAAAATTCAACGTCAAAGACGCGAGGGAGTAACATGATACTGATAAAATTCCAATCTATATTTTATTCCGAACTGATCGCCTTTGAATCTTATACCATTTATAGAGACAAAAACGGGAATTCAAAAATCAACTGTTGGAGGAAATGACCGGACAAATTGCAAAGAAACTGTTTTACTACCCTGGTGCAATTGGAAATTGTACTTACAAGACCCTAAACCTCGACTTTAATATGAGAGTATATTGTTTTGTAAGAAAAATGCATGCTTTACATTAGTAGATAATATTTAAAATATGCTTCACGACAGAAGGAATAATAGAAATAATATCGTTTTGTTGGCGAAACAAAAAAATCATCAATTTGTAATTTACATGATTTTCTTTCTACTAAAATGGCCTCCAATGAATTGTATCAATTAAAACAAACTACATTTACGTTAACCCTTTATAAATAAATAAATAATGAGAGGTTAACAGCAAATGGTCCGTTCATTATACCGAATCTATTTGTATTTGACCAGTGATCAGTGAGTGATATCAAACAATTAAAGATCAAATAACAATAGAAATAAAACGAGTCTTTAAAGAAAAGTAAATTAGTAATTAGTTAGCATTAACTTGTAATTAATGGAGTGTAGAAATAAATTAAAATGGCTATATTCGGTTGTCCTTTTGCCAATATTTTTATATCCATAACCAAAACCTCACTTGTGCTAAGAGAAAGGACCTATAGGACCGGTGCCACTACCGAGGATCTTTTTTTTACGATACAAAAAACAAAAAAACAAACAAAGAACATGGTTATTAAAATTTATAGTTAGTCACCGTATTCCACTGCTGTTCAATATTTCACTGTTGTTCAAAATGCCATTTAATAGAACATTGAAACGTTTTTTTTAAAAACCGTGTGGTGTCTGAACAGGGGTGTTTCCTTTGCTTTGATAAGGGCATTGTCACACTTGAACAGGGTGGCCTAAGACACCCCCATTCCCACGTTTGTTTCTAGATATGCTTCCCTGTCCTCGTGTTAACTAAAAAGTTCTGATATCCGACCGGTCAACTGTATACTATCCGGAATCCGATAGTAAACTCCCAAATGTTCAGGCTTCTCAAGTGTTTCTATTTCTAGTATTAGAAAAGTAAAAATATGTGTCCGTATTATTAAAGCCTAATTAGCCCAGTTGGTATCTCGTGGTTCCTGAGAGTGACGTGAGACTCGCATAGATTAGATAAATTTGACCGAAACCTCATTATGAAATAATTTAGTAATTAGATGCACAGTTAAATATAAATGGCCCATTTGAGACTAAAGATGTTAATCTGATGAGAGTCACTGTATACCTACACGTCGTTACACACCAAAATGACCTATAAAAGCGTCGAAGGGACGTCAAATCCATACCTTACTATTCTGACGCGTGTGGCATAGATTTTTGAAACCTACTTTGATGAAACACTTTCCAATAACTTTATATTAGAATGATACGTTTTTTTAATACCATTTTTGGGTTGTTATGCTCACTTGTATTCCTCTTATGCTATTGTGTAAAATATTTAAACAGCCACTATTGTGAAATCGAGTTATTAATCAGGGATGCACCATTGGAATTCAATTAGAACGAAAAAAATAATGATTACTCCCGATATCTAAGTTTAACGGCACATTACCTTAAAGGTGATTTAAGCACATGGTAGAAAATGGAGAATTAAGCGTCTTGGAAAGAGTCAAGAAACCTAATTAATCCAATAGTGTAATGTCATTTGTTGAAGATTATAACAAATTAGAACCACGCTTTGCAATTTATTAGGTGTTACTTAGAGCAGAAAATTGTAGCAGTGAATTACACGAGTTGCGTTAATTTGATAACATAACACCTTCATTGAATTAAATGTCGTCCAACACTATCAAATATTGATACCAGTGGATGCCAGTTGATTACGATTTCCTTTCTCCGCGACGCCATCAACTTATTTTCTCTATGTTCGTATAAAGAAATGTGGAAGCTAATAAAATTAATCGATTAGAATTTAACGTGAACAATCCTCTACTATATCTACAAAGTGTTGCCATTCCCCTTTTTTTTAGTTCTTAAGCTTAGAAATGCGTTTTCAGATGAATCAATGGTGTTACTGTTAGTTGATGATTTGGCATTGGTTGTACTCATAGTGCAAACGAATATCATAGCCGTGTGCAAATGTATAATCGACCCATTCTTGACTTAGAATTATACATGAATATTTAGATGTATACCTGATCGTATAAACCATGTATAATGTATATGGATTTTAAATAAAAATAAGATTCAGTATTTGATCATGTTATACCTTCATTGATGCATCAGGTGAATAAGTCATGGAACAAACCAAAACGTCCATGGATCTCATCCCGGCGTTAGCCTAAAAGAACACCTTTGGGATTTTTCTCAGGGGTGTACCTATGGGATTGAAAGGGGAGGTTTGCATTGTCGTTCAAATTGAATGAACCAACTCAGGCCCATACATAAATACATTGACATGTAGTAAAGAACACTTGGCAGCGGAAGTGCCATGTGAAGAATATAGCCGGAAACATCACGATCAAGGCCAAATTTGGCCCGTCATAGTGAAGTGAACAAATACCACCAAGGTTTATCCAAAAGCACTGATCGGACGTTAAATCCCATTCTATTCCTGTGCACCAGGAGACAAAGAAGTATTGACCCTGGTTCTGATAACAATAAGCTACATATGATAATACTGGTTTCTCTTAAAGCTGAATTTAAAAGAACAATATATTATTATGCATAAAAATTTGCCACTCACACAGATAAATATCTCCAAAGTTTATTCTAAAATTTAGTGACGATGTCACCTAGCATGTTTCGTTCTTCTATCCAAAAACAAGTTAAGCCCGTCCTATGGTCAAATTTTTATAGAACTAAAAGGTGGCGAACCTCATTAATTATGATAACCATCATAGGAAAAACAAGTAAAACAACACTAACAAGGTTATCTGCACGCAACAGTTATTTGAACACAACAGTAGTTACGCGTAGATTCGGATAATCGTATCATTATTTTTACATATACTTTACTTTAAAATCGCAGTTATATTTAAAATTACAGTATACTTAAAATACAAAAGCTGCTATCTAAATATGTTAAAAGGAATTGTAGAAATATCTATACGTAAATATATATGGTTAATTGAAATAACTGCATATAATAATGGAATGTAAAACTACTTGTTTTTATTAAACTTCTGTTACTCAAATTATTTTACTGATGTACGAATGTCGGCGAATGCGTTATTCAAATAACAGCTTTATGAATTGATCCGACGTTAAATATTTTCAGTAGATACTCCTCTTTCATTGCTTAGCTATTTCTAGAGTTACGCCGCACATCTTGAAAAATCTTGCCCTTTAAATCTTGGAGAGATGATAAAAAGCACAATTGGTTTTGGTTAAGTCAAATACACGAACAAAGCCAGTGACAAACACGCATTAATTGCTTTTTAAATGTCCCTTTCTTTAAATCGTTTAAACCAGAAAAAACGAGCTAAGAAAAAACGGAGGAAAAAATTTCCATATAACGCTCTACCATCTCAAAACAGAAAGATAACTGTTTCTCTTAATGCCATCATTCCTTTAAACATGTACTTTGTAATGTAGCCCAATAATAAAATGACGTTTTTCGTTGACTCATGATTTTTTTTACAACAATAATTCTCCGAAAGATATATTTTTAGGTGAAAGAAAAGAAAATTGTTTTCACACCTTCAATTGGGTTTCTTAGTAAAAAAGCATGCCACGAGATTTTTCAATACAACTTTTTTCACGATATTGTCACTTCAATCACATGATCATGAACATTCATTCAGGTTTCATTTTTGGGTTTAAAAAAGCTGCAGCATCTTTATAATACAAACGAAAACATAAATCAATAATATAGTCCCTTTAGTACCCATACATAATTTGAGAAATGTTTATTTTTAAAGATCTTCTGCACTCGGACATGTCGACATTGAGAATATTATTGTATTCTAAAGTCCTCTGTGGTCACTATATATTGATATCCACATATTATTATCTTTTCAGGTATATGAAATATCTATATCCCTATGAATGTGAGAAATTGAAACTGAGTTCACCGAGTGAATTGCAAGCTGCTATTGACGGAAATAGACGAGAGGGACGACGATCACATTATGGTTACGAAATGTCCCACAGTCCAAACTTGGTACCACCTAGTCATTTAAACGGAGGTCTTCTAAACGGCAAACATCGTATGGGATCACCACGTAAGTTGTAATATAACTTTGAGATAAATGTGGGATTTTGTTGCATACTGCTGTGACATGATTTGACTTCAAAATTGCCCTGTGCTCTTAGAACCAAAAAGGGCCTGGAACTTGTTGGAATATGGTTAATGCGCCGTTGTTTTATATGATTGAACTTTAAGATTAGATTTGTCACGGAAAGGAAGGTGAACTTTCACGTATTAAATGTTAAAATATGGCCACATTTCTCGGGATATTTATAGAGACCCATCAATTGATATCATAAATTCATAATTTAGAAATAAATGTCATATATAAGTAAATCCCAGAATGGCATGATTGACCTTTAATATCTAATAAATCTAATAAAATATTATACTATACTGTCTTCTCTGTCAATATATATCAGTAACCTCAGTAAATTCTTTTCCACCTTTCTGTATAGATATTATATTGGTGATCAATGTTTGATTCCAAGTTAACCTTTCACTGGGTCTAGATCTAACAGTACAATTTATATTAGCCCTGTTTTGCCAAGAAGGATTGAGTTTATACATGGAAGCTTCAATTACATGTACATGGAATAAAATGCTCCTTGGTAAACTATATTTCTCTTCCATTCACCGGTTATGGTTTAATTTTTTTTTTTTATTTCAGCTAATGATGACAGTTTACCTTCAACTCCTCACAATTTGTCTACAAGAGTTCTTACAGAACGTGATGCTCTAGCTATGGAAGCTGCTTCAAGGGCTGTTGAAGAAGCTTCTCGTAAAATGGAAGCCGCCTCGAGGACGGCGATAGATGAACCAAGTCCTAGTAAACGTATGTTAAGTGAAGAAGAAAGAATGCTCCTTCATGCAGGATTTCCTAGTGCTCATTTCAAAATCACCTCAAGAAGTAAGTTTTTCATATTTTCCAGTATTAGAAGGTGGTGCTTTTGGTGTCTAAAAGTCAGAACAATAAGCAAACACGTCATGGCACTGTTTTACTTAATTATAATGATTTATCCGGAACACCCTGTCCTAGTAGGTTAGGGCCGAGGTAACAGTTACTGCGTGTGTTAATTTCTTGGAAAAGATCAAGCATAACTGACTACTTATGACTTTAGTAATGATATAAATCTGGATTTCAGAAGCCAAAAGGTTTTTTTTGTAAACATTACCTTTATTCGTGATATCTGAATGGATATGGGATGGTGCTTAACGTCCTTCTGGTTTGCTTCTATTGGGCTAACGAAGACCGTCATACGCCATGCAGTGTTCTATGAGGGAAATTTTGCCCAGACAGCTGCCGTATGACCTACTCTTATTTCGAATTCCAACGGTCAAGGGTTCTTTTACGTGCCCACCAATGCATACCGGGGACCTCCGTTTTTCGTACTATCCGAACGAACGACCTTAGGTTGTCCATTGTCAGACCCTTGTCCTACGCCATTCGCATGGGGGAACCACGACGGAAAAGGCCGATGAATCGGATTGGAGAACAAGCTTAGCCTATGCAACACCCCACTTCGTAAGCTATACTAGGTATACGATTTTAAAAAATGCTATGGTGAGCTTTCTTAACATCCGTTTTCGTAGAAATGCTTTGGGAACTATTTCTACGAATTTTAGATAGCTCACCCAGAACAATTATCAATTTGAAAAGTTAACTATCACTTCCGGTTGCATTAATCGGTAATTTTGTTAATTGTCAGACAAACGTGCTGAAAAAGTGTTACTAAACCGTTTGGATCATATAAAGCCTATACCATTTTTAAAGTAAAGAAAATTGTTGATGTCGTCCCAACATTCTTAACATACTATAAACTCTCTTTTTCAGACGATGGTCGCTCAGAAATTGATAGTTCGTTGGTCATTACTATGGAGATTAACGGTATTATGTATCAAGGTGTACTGTTTGCTCAACATCATCACCGACGAAGTTAGAATGTGTAAATAATGTGTATAAAACAATAAGTGGTTTAAAGACAATTGTATCATTGTAGTTCGTGAAAGCATGGCATATACTTGTTGAACATTTTGAGTGAACTCTTCTTATCATATTATATATATTATATATGTATAAATAATGAACTTTTTGAATTTGTCTCATAGCAATTCATTGTTTTCATTATTCCATAAAAACACAATTATCTTATTATTAAATAATCTTTTAAGCTATGATGCTGAGTATTTATTGTTTTAAAGTGCTGTACATAGACACAGTTGTGTGTCATTGTGGCTTCTATATAACGTTTAGCTGGTCAACGTTTTTATTCTTTTAGAATCAGAATAACTGCAAATGATATTCTTTTTATCGGACCAATGACATTACATCGCTTTCTTTATTATCCATGGCCTTATTTATTTAGGAACACCTGACACCACTTATACATACGCGAGATGTCCTGTGGTAGGTTCACATAGCTGTTTTGTATTCCATCTTGACATTAGGTTTACTTTTCGTGAATGGTTGGGTTTTTTGTTTGGTATCGATGGTACTCATTTATGGATGGCACGGATTTATGTGTTGCTCTGTGCTTCTGGTAGTACTGCACTGTCAATTGTAGATCACTGTTAAGTCGGAAATCCTCGGTTTTTAATTTAGGCTACGCAGTGATTACATTTCTTGCAACATACAGACGTACTTGTCATACATAAGTCGAGAACAGGGAATTGAAAGGCAATGAGAAAACGAAGCAGTTCAGTACATAAGGTGTACCTTCACGAATGCAAACCAATGTTGTGATTGATTATAATTGAGAACTTCGGTTGTTTCAGCTGTTATATAATGCATTATATAGTATCAAATAGTTTCAAACACGCCATCATGTCGCCTTAATACTCTCGTCAGACCGGGTTGGTGTCCTTTCTGTGCTGCTAATATACGATGACGAAACATGATCTCAGAGCGAGTTAAGATCGCCATAAGCGTGGTAAAAGCGTAGTGCAAACTCTAGATATCGTGCTCTGGTCTTCGTGGTCTCCAATGATCGCCGTGTCACGGCGTTTGTTTTGAGCATGTTCAAAACAAACGCCAAGTTTCTGCGATCTCGCCTGGAAAATTAGCAGAAATCGACCTTTTTAAAGTTTGTAATTCACGTTTGCCGGCTATCTTGTGCATTTTCTGGTCGCCATATCGTCGCAGCAGTGCAGTAAGGACGCAATCTCGGTCTGACGGGGACATTATGAACAATTTAGGTAACGATCAAGTCTTACCCGATTCCAAGTTTTACAATGACAGCACGGATGAGTTTGATACCATGGTACAAAAATAGTAAAACTGTCATTCCATTCAATGTGATTGCGCCAGAAATTAAAGAATTTTCTGACAAGGTTAATTTAGCCTCGAGTTGGTTGAATTGTTGCAACTAAATAAACTGCTCAAAACATTTTAGAAAACATAATTGTTATGATTGTAATTGACGAGGTGTTGGTTTTCTTTAGATATTTGATTTCTCTAGAGTATGCGGACGACACATGATATTCAACACCTATTTCTTCTTCTCTTCTGTTTTAATATAAACAACCAGAAATTGGAATCACATATTCCGTTCATAGGGGGATTTTATTATTGAATAATCGATTACTCCGTATAACAGGGCGGTGGATTTTTTTTTCTTTTATAATATACTAGAAACTAGTCCGAATCGTTGCAACTCTTCGCTTCCAATCCTTTGATTAAACGGCGGATTTTGAGCCCCCACTCCACCCCCTCAGAATAGCCCTGGACCTTCCGGTAGTTCTATTTTTTTAGCAGCTTAATCATACCATTATTACATGACTGTACTTTTTCTGGAATATCTATAAGCGCAGAGAATTGAAATGGGGTTTAACATCGTTTTTATCTAGAGAGACGTGTAAAATACCCGGGATGGGACCTTTGCATGGCCAGCTGCGTTTCCGTATTATTCTTTAAATTCTGACTTCTAATGAATATTTTACGTATTGGCCAAATGCCAATCTTTGTACGGATCCTTGATTTTTCGTACCATCCAAAGTATTAAACTTGTTTGCCCCACAATCGTCACTCCTGGTAATTAAAAGCCTACATGTAGATTCTTTTGGGCCCAGGATATACTATTTTTTGGAGTCAAGTTTCCTTATCGCAAAGCAGAACAATAGGATGTTAAACCCCATTTCGATTCATTTCCTTATCGCCAACCTTGATATGATTTAATTCCCAAACTGTTCAATTTAACGAAATGTTCCAGTGGGCTGGGGAGGGGCTCAAAAAACATTTTGCAAAAAAAAACCTATTCAGAAATTTATCGTTGTGCATCTGTATTATAAATAATGAATTACGTGTACATGTTTTGACAACTAATTGTCCAGTTAGTCATTTTTACACAGATCCTAACACAACTATATTGTTGCTATGAATATAGCCGTTATTATCCAGTTATAGAAACAAATACTGTGAGTAACGGGCGCGTAGGCACGGGTGGGGGGGGGGGGGGGCACAAAAAATCGAATTAGCCCCCCCCCCCCCCAACTATTTTGCCAACAATAATGATTTCTTAGGAGTGTTCTTAACCGGCTACATCATCATCCCCTCCAAAAATTTCAATAGCCCCACCAACTTTTATGAGCTAGCTACGGGCCCGGTGAGTAATAAATCGTAAGGGGTAAGAAATTATCCGAGTCCCAAGTTCACAAAGCATTCTCAGACTTAATTTAAGAATTTACTAAAAATTGTTCGCCTTATTTTAATTAAAATTTGGCCGTTTATACAGTTTGGTTTTTATAATGTATCAACTACACCAATAAGATACTACATGCGTGTACAAGTGTTGTGTCTGGATGAAAGATATTTCCTATAAACAGTGATTGAAAGGTGATTAAATTCTGAAAATACTTCTTGAACTCGGGGCCTGTTCCCATTCTATTTCACTCTGCCATTAGCTTGGACATATTTGTAATGTAACTCCATAGTAGTTATGGCCCTTGACTTCCTGTGCATTTAGTTTGAATCCCGGCGATTGCTAGAAGAACGTCGGAGGATGTAGTAGTTGAAGGGCAGCAGAGATGGAGCGTGTAGCCGTTATCAAAAGGTCACCCGCGTGTACATTTTGACGGACAGGGCCCTGTTTCACGAAATTTTAACTTAAGATAAAATCCAATTTTAGTAGATACTTCAATTTTGATTGGCTAAGCACTTAAATCAATCTAATATTATCCAATCAAATTACTAAAATTGGGATCTTATCTTAGTTAAAATTTCGTGAAATAGGCCCATGGTATCAGGCCCTGGTATCTTATTGTGATACCATGAGACAATTTGAAAAGATGCATTTGCCAACGCTCCGACAGATCACCAATTCCCTGATATTCGGGCCAACAATTCGGCCCCAAACGTGAAATGTGGTGGGGGCATCGCTCTACTGACTGTTGAGAGAGAGCGAGAGAGAGAGAAATGGGGTTTAACGAACACTCAACACAAACTAGGTCATTTCGGGACCAACATATGGTTTTTAATTTTATTTCAATAATTCGCTTGTGCGTAGGAGTCTTTAGCAGTGGGAGGAAACCGGAGGACCTGGAGAAAACCCAAGAGATTGGACAGGTGACCCTATTCCTTGGCACGTATAATCGGGGATTCGAAACCACATCAATTGACTCAATGACCGGCTTTATGATACAGCACGCGCGTGCTAACCATTCAGCCATCCGCCCCCACCCCTCTACTGACTGTTGAAATCTGCACCTTCAGTCGTTTCTTCCTTGTATAATACAAATATGAATTGATTTCTACACCTGCATCGCCTTTTTGATAAAACTCAACTGCTATTCAGTCCCTAGGGAATTAGATTAATTGTGTTTATATGGGAGACCCGAGGGATCGATTCGGGGATTATCAATGTTTATTTCGATCAGAGTTATATGTTCACCTTCCATAATGTGAATATCTATAAGCCACTTCCAAAGTTAAGACTTCGTTTCTGCCAGGACTCCAACCAACACACTAATTTACGGGTGGAAAAGCCAAAGTTTATTACTGCTATTTTAATAAATGCCCAACTTCGGAAAATCCTGAATCGACTAAACTTAATACCCGTTTCACGTCCACTATCAATTATAGAAAAAACACCCCATATATTACCCGATTAAAGACTACTAGTGAGACATTTTGCAACAAAACTGCATACATTTGCAACCTCACCTGCAAATATGGTCAAGGGGAAATAACTTGGAAATGAAATGTTATTGGGTTTAACGTCCTACTGTTATGCACCAACCAGTTAATAAAGACGGACATACGCCATGCCGTTAATGTGGCAGGATAGTCGCGCTTCGACACGTTTGTGTCAAACTCCAACTGAAAAGGGTTCTTTAACATGCACGCCAACGTGTACACTTTTCTTCGTGGTTCCTGGCAGGGCCCTTCATCCTGCACCACTAACAAGTGGAAACCACACCGGAACATCTGATCCAATACCTTACTGAGCCACCGCCGTTCCTGAAAAAAGTCATGGAAACGAAAAGAAACAGTGGCCCAATTACAATGTATTATTGAAATTGTTGATGAATCTAATCTTTGGAGATAACAAGAAAACCAAATTCAAATGTTTTATTCTGGTACTATATAATTTTTAAGGTTTTACCCAACAATCGCAGTTAAATTGATCTACAATAGGGCTGTTATTAGTTCGTAATCGGACATGGAACAACCTTCACTATTGTCCTATGCTATAAAATAATATCCATTAGCTTTATCTACAGCTGATGACACAGTGTGTATACTTTCTTTATCCTGAAATATATCATTAAAACAGTAAGGGCATGCAAATGAACTTAACAAAAACGACGTTGCTGCGAAATGAAATGGTGTTTAAGAAGTTTTGAAATTGTATCAAGCTAGAAAGAGATAATTTATATGTGGGTGACCGGCTACCGGTTTGCACACGAGGAGTTCACATAGCTGACATTTTTCCAAGGTAAATTTGTGTTTAAAAATAATCAAAGTAAGAATATTACTTACATGCACATTTAAGTATATATGTATGTTTTTGCTTTGCTAAGTGTTATCATTTGATTCATTAATAACTTACCTGAATATTTAAAGGTAAAAATGAAACCAAACTGTAGCCCTCTATAACACCTATTAAACTTTCATTTAACTTCTTATATTTCTTAAAAACTGGATCCACCTATAATAACACAAATATTTGATTAAATTTTAATACAACTGGAGAAAAAATTGTTAACAAATTGTGTTGAATCATGTGTACTCGGACGCTTATAGTGCGCCACCTTTTTGCATCGGCTGCGATGGCTAACGTTGGCTCACGTTGGGTAAGGCGCTGGCTCACCATGGAATATAACCTATTTATAAAGCGTTAACAAAAATGACCGACAGTGAAAATTTTAGTGGAAGCCCTGGTCGGTTCGTTCGGACTGGTAGAAAGACCGAGCTCTCGTGTATAAGTTGCTATGAGAGAACTCATGCCAGTTGGATTTCGATAAAACGCCGCTGCCCGAGAAGTCATTACAGCACAGGGGCGGATCCAGAGGGGGGTTTTGGGGCTCCTCTCCCCCCCCCCTCTGTTCAGCTACATCAAAATATAATGCCTTGCATCAATGAAATTACATCACAAAGTGATCCTACATCAGTATAAAAACGATTTCTCTGTTTAAAAAGCTCAATGTGTATGTATGCCTATGTAATTTAGAGACGATGATGGCAGATTTCCATAACACAGACACCTGGCAAACCCCCTCCTGCAAAAATTCCTGGATCCACCCCCTGCAGCATAAATGAGGGATACCCGTCTGCATTTACCGATCAGTGTAGAGATGTGGGATGTTTCACCACATTTCTTCAACAAAAATATAACAAACATACAGTTTACAAACCTGTAAATGATCCAATAAAAATTCTAAGTCTAGAACGTCAGTATAAAATTCTTCATTAAATGCTGTCGTTTTACATTTTTTAAATAAATCAAACTTTGATAACACGTTAATATGCGGCAACTCCATCTGTAACATCGTATTAAGGGAGATAACCAACGCCGAAATATATTTCCCTGCTTCACCACAACAAAACGAGTCAATTAAATTTACACACGTCAAACGGTAATCTGCTTTCACTAAATGATTTACTATGGTTTTCACCGATGAGTTATGAGTAAAAAGTTCCACTTGTCCTGGAAAGTCAAAGAGAATATATCTGTCCTTTATCTCTTCTAGTTGCTTTAGAAGCCAGTCGGAATTCTTTTCTAAAAATTCCATACAATAAATAAGTGCACCGTTTGGGCCCAGTTTTAAGCTTTCCATCACATCAGAGAGTTTGATCAAATCGGCAATATCTATGGCGGGTTTGTAAGGTAAAATGTCATTCGCTGGATCGAGGTTTACAACAGCAACTTTTCTTCCATTCTTTGCAAAGTGCGCCGCCATAGCACAACAGTAGGTCGTCTTTCCCGTGGCTGGAGGGCCGATCACAATTTGTCCAAACGGCATTTTCAAAATTACTTTTCCAACTACAAAAGACGCAGGTAAAGAAAATAATGAAACAATGCATTATTTATTAATTACAAATGCAGTCATCTGTATTTAGCCAAAAATACTCTCATGCACAATGAGTCGATCGGTATGGTGTCTCCTTAAATATAAATATACTGTTTGTACTAGTAAATACCCCTAAAATACAGAATATTTTAATGTAATTGCTATTATTAATGTATTCTGGGTGAAAAATAAACAATCGTTTAAACAATACGTCATGAACAATACATTGCCACGACGACTGATACTTGAAGTTTTCGGGAATAGTTTAACAGTATAAATATCATTTAAAACAAAGGAGCTAAATCGCTAATATTTGGAACCTAGAAATTCATATAGAAATGGGTCTCACCGCCTATAATAATGTAATATGAAACTGATTTACATGGTTCCCGCTTTTACTCGGATAGTATTTATTGCGCATGCTTTCGAGGTAAGAATATGACATCACCGTTTGAAATGACTTGTGAAGTATCTCTTCCTCGTTTTTCGTGTCCCCTGTTACAAATGGCACTGAAATGTTTATTTTGTCGTAAATATTAATATCGGAAGTCCACCTTTTCTCTGTAATATAACAACATCAATGTTGACGTAAATTGACAAATTATTCGTGTTTTCAATGTCGAAGACTTTGGATAATACCGAGTAAGCGAGTTACTGCAGACTTAGCTACTTTACTTAAAATACCGAGTAAGGAGAATGAATTTAATAAACTTTGCGCCCCAAACTGAATCGCGTTCACAAATGGGTCGACGGGCATATGTGACAACAATATACTTCTACGTGTGAAGAAATTTGTTTTTTATTAAACTAAAGCAGCACAGCAGGAATATTTTAAAAAACGACCAAATATTCAATACTAAATGGAGTTATTCCCCTTTAATCAAAATCATAACAAACAAAAATATACTTCCAATAACACAATTTTTCAGCATTTGAATTATCTAAATCTTTAAAATCAAACAATAACCAAAGTAAAAAAAGTCAATTAAGCGAACAATTAAATAAATTTTCAAGCTATGGTTATTTCTTTCTATAAAAAGAGGGAAACAACGACGTAAAGCATTACCTTACTTTCTTTCCTTGGATCTTTGATGTAAGGGAAATAACTCCATGATATTTGAGAATTTGCCGCGGTTATCATGCCATTTAAAAGTCCAAAAGATACTACCCGTATTCACGGATTTGTGAGGTAACCAATTATGTTAATGTTTTCAACAGGTAACCACTTCAGATGTTAAATAAAAGCTATTTTCTTTTTCCATACGGTACTTTTGTCGTAACCTGTCACTATTACTAGACACTATCAAGTCACATCAATATTTTCCATAGGTAGGCCTATTATAGTAATCTCGTTACGAACAGACGTTTCAATTTTATTTCAATAGAGACTGTTGGCAAGCGTAATTTCCTAGTACGTAGCCTATCGCGCATCCGCATGGATTTTGTGCGTGACGTCATCAATGTGTGTATTTCTCATACGTGATACGGCACACGGATACGGCAGTCCGTATCGAATAGCTTTCATACGGAGAAGGTCCGTATAACAATGTCGTCTTTTTAGACTCTGAAGAGTTATATCATAGCGTTTTTATGAATCTATGTGTATCTTAGAACACGGATGTGTATATTTGATGTGAATTTAACCATAATAAAGACTGGAATTTAATCATTAATTCTGATGGGTTTTTCTCGGAATTTTCATACCTTTCCCGTCTGTCTGTCTGCACGCTGGTTGATCTACGTGCTAGATTTAGGTAGATATGTGAACTTGCAAATCTGTAAATGATGCGATTCTATGGTGAATGGGTATAAATGATAAATTAGTAAAACCGAGAATTACTGTCGAGTCGAAGTCAAAGATTTTTTTTTAATAAGATGCGACATTAATTTTTTATAATAGCTCATGGTGATGGTGATCTTGGTAGATAACTGCCATCATGCTGTACAGAACTAAGCTCAGCTCAATGACGCAAGTAGGCCTACGCGACGCAAGAATCTGCAAAACTCTAAAACTACTATGATTCAACGTGTCAAGTATACCATACGGATACGTGATACAGATAGGGAAAATGCCACTTGCCAAAAGTCTCTAATAATTCACTTGTGCGTAGGGGTATTTAGCTGTGGTCGAAAACCGGAGAACCCTATAGAAAACCCAGGTATAAGCTGGGAATCGAAACCACGCTGCTTGATTCAATGGCAGCCAAATAAAACCCCAGTAATATGATCAGATGCGCACCCCCCCTACTCATGATAAAATGAAATGAAATGAAATGGGGTTTAACGTCCTACTAGTCTGCCCCTAACGTGAGCTAATGAAGACGGGCATACGTCATGCAGTGCGCTATGAGGCAAATTTTGGCCGGACATCGGCGCTACGGCCTACTCTTATATCAAATTCCAACTACCAAGATATCTTTTTACGTACACGCCAATGTGTACACGGGACCTCGGTTTTTCGTCTCATCCGAACGACTATACATTGTCTTTGTCAGACCCTCCATCCTGCACCACGCCGGAAAATCTGAATGGACTTTCTCGGCCAAAGAAGGGATCGAACGAACACCCGACCTCCAGGCTAGCGAGCCAGCGTCTTATCCATTTAGCCACATGACCCCCCTTACTTATGACACAGAAGCAACACCAACATCATAACAAAACAACAAAATGGGATAGAGAAAACTGTTTTATTTGCAACATTATGTTCTTTGGTTGAAGTCACACATATTTTAATATGACGAGGTTGGGTTTAATCGTATATACAGAAACATAACATAATAGTTAAACATATAGGTAAAATTTTAAATTCTAAGTAAAACTTCAACGTTTATCAGTGAAAAATTTACAAAAACACACAGAATAAGAGTGAAATACTTGACTAGAACACATTGTATATACTACTATTATGTTCTATAACTCTAACGCCCAGAAAATAATAAAAATTGCGTTGGAATCGCCAAAATTTAAGTCTTTTCGTTGATATAAAGGATAAACAGAGAAAGGGTAATTTCATTTAATGTTACGTTTACTAACCGAAAAAATACCATGTTGTGTGAATTTGTTAATATATATATATACATTTAAAGCTGCGCACACTTTGTATTTTTTATGATGTTGCGTATAATATGCCTTATTATAGATAGTGTTAATGATACGAAAACAATAATATTTACAAACAGGATTTCACTAAAAGATTTTAACTGACATGATTTGAGATTCGGGAACTTTGATTTAACAACAATGATCCGTTTATTCATTAAACTTTTACAATATGGATGGTCCTTTGCACTCGATATTCTTATTTAATATATTTGTGTTGCTGGTTGCAATTCTGGTTTTGTCTATTTTTTGTTGTGCAGTTTATTTTTTTTTTAGCGAAGTTCACCAATTTTGTAGAACGAGCGGAACCATGATACTTTCGTGATCCATGACAGAACTCTTCTTCATATTTATTAAAATAGCATTATGCAAGAGCAAAATCTGATTTTTACAGGTCTTTCTTTAAGCCTGAGATGTTATCTAAATAATCAATTAGACATTAATTAACATATTCAGACCATAATAAACTCTTTATGTCAAGACTAGCCTTCGATGTTGGCAGATTAGAATCGTATATGCCGCTTAATGGCGGTTGATAATTAAATCAATCAAGTGGATAATCGAGACTATGCTGTTTATATTAATGATTTGAGTAATGATGACCGAGGCTATGAATATTTCAAAAGCTTTTTTCTCGGCTAATAGTGAATCAATTTGACTGAAATTTTCAGCAAATTATCTTTACACTATCTAGTTTTTAACTATTGTAGTGAGAACTGCCATCTCTTTATCTTATCTCCCATAATGTAACTTTAATACATCGTACATAGATTGTTATTGTTATATATATATATATATATTATGCATACAAAAGTTTACAGAAAAATTGTATAAATGTATTGATAATTGTCTACAGGCCAACTATCTCGCAGATACACGCCTTTAGTTGTCCTAGCTACCAAACATACGTTGCAACCACGCTGATTTTTTTTTTATCTTTTTTTTTTTTACAATTTTCTTTATGTGTATTCACAATTCTGAAATGATACTGGTCCAACCCTCCTCATTTTGTAAATACATTTTATACTTACATTTAATGTTTTAACATACAGAGTAGAACTAATGTTGTATGATAAACAACAGTGCTTGATATGGTGTCACTCACTAAATGGTCAAAGCAATCCTTCAATATAAATATATTTCAATCCCAGTTATCTACATTCTAACAGACACGCCTTTAGGATAAATAGATCTTATTTCGTTTCAAATTTTTTTGTATAGTCCGTGTTTTAACATTTACCGGGCATTAAAAATGAAACGAAATAAAGATTTAACTTGAATTCGATTATTACAGTGAACTACACGTACGTCACATTTATTAATAATTATAGATACACCTTATAAGTACAGTTATATTTACAGTTTATAAAAATTTAAGAAATAACTAGTATTATCACCATGCTTTGAACTGAGAAAAACAAAAACACAACAAACTGTATTTATTTCGAATGTAATTTACGATTATTTAATAATGACAGGCTTTCTCCCTAAAAACAAACATTTTTTGACCAGGAACGTGACCCCATGCGTTATGTATTCTGTTGTTGTTCCTTAGGGGGAGGGGCAACGCTCTTCTAAAAAGAGCTTTCAGTATGCTCGGAAAGAAACGAACGATCATACTCGGTTCCTGGTCCATATATTCCTATCATACTTGTTATAGTTATACTTGGTTACAAATTTACAGCGACTAGTTATAATATTTGGTTTAATTAGGCCTAATAATAAGGATTTTCTTTTAACAGTATTAACAATATTGTTGTCATTCTTTTAAATGTAAACACCGCATTCGTTTAAATGACAAAACGTCGATAGCTAACTTCCACTTTGTCAGATTCGTTATGTACACCTTTATCCGTGAGGTTTTCACTTTGTTATCGTATTGCGCAAACTGAAGGGATTAAACAAGGCTATGATTATCTTGAAGCTATGATATCAGATGACGTGGAAGTGCAACACGGCCACATGAAATGAAACATTGTGAGAAGCTACCATAGCGCAAAATACAATTGTTGCTTGACACTCCATCTCCTGATTTTATGACATGGCGAATGTTGCTGTGTCCTTTTATCGATATTTATGCAAACTAAACGCAATCTGAAAACATAGACTTAATTCACGTTCACACTTAACCACTCATAACAGGATTATTGCATTTCTGCTGATGCTTACGTCTGCGCATGTCCATATTTAAATGATATGACGTCAGGTGTGGACTTTATAATCAATATCCGGTAAACGTAAAGTATTCACATTCACCCTCAATCAGTAGTCTTAAATAAAGTCCGTACTTGATTATCTTTATTCCACAATACTTAATTCGGTAGTTGCAAATTCTATGTTTCCACATCCAAATTATCTTACACCCTGTATTCAGATAAAAGTATAATTTCGATTCCAACAGAATAAAGGTTTATGTATTTATTTCCATTCTTTGTGAGCAACAGTGATCGACACGGAACACATCTTGTTACTGAAACATATCTCGAAGTACTTTATGGAAAAAAATGAAAGTTATTGCTATGACGTAAGTGGAGGGTGCGGTAAGTGAACAGTTGTCAATCATACTGGATTCTAGAGTTTTCGCCGCCGAACCTGAAAATAGACGATAATTTGTATGAACTATAACCATGAAATTATAACCATGAAATTAATGTCATTTATCTGCATAACACCCAACTGTGCTCAACAAAATCACAATGGGGATGCTTGATTCACAGTCCAGAACGTCCCGAATCGACAGAATTACAATCGGGTGACGCGGAATTCAGTCCTCTCACAGTTCTGCCAGTTCCGACAGCTGAGGTGGAGTGAGTAGAATCGTGACGTATTCCTAGGTAAAAAATATAATTCAGCTGTCATGATTGGTTGAGATATTTTTCATACAGTCGACACATGCGTTGTACTCCGAAACTCTCCTTTTCACTCGATTACCACCAGTTTTGGAATTCAATTCCGGAATTGTGAATCGAGCATCCCCAATGTACTTAGGCAGATCTACAATTTCAAACCTAATCTTTCTGTTTATCACACTGCTCATCGGGATAGGAGCCGTTTTTACTATCTCTTGGGCGACTAATAGACCTACTACTCCCCCCTGTTACTCTTCGTTTTTCATATTTTTTTTATGTGACAAGACCTGGCAAAATTGTTTTTTTGAGCTTTTATTTTGACTATTGGTTGGGGACAACTCGACTTGACTATTTATTGCACAAGATCGCCTTTAAATGTATTTCTTTTTAAATTCTAAAACAACTATTATATAGACGACATCTATAAGCATGCAAGTGTGCAGATCATCTGTATCATATAAGGGTGTGTGCACAACACAAAGAACAGATATTATCAAAGTCAATGGATAATTCGAGTGCTAAAAATTGTCGTTTGAAAATGGTTTAACCTGTGAGCTCCGTTTATTTTTCCTTAGAATGATGTAACTGATTATGTTTCCCGGAGGAATGTATCGACCCAATCAGTGCAGTATTATGATTATGGTCGCTGGATCAGGGGCTCAGCTACATAAAAAAAATAATGCCTTGCATCAATGAAATTACATCACAAAATGATCCTACATCAGTATAAAAATGATTTCTCTGTTTAAAAAGCTCAATTTGTATGTATGCCTATATAATTTAGAAGCGATGATGGCAGATTTCCGTAACAGAAACCTGCCCCCCCCCCTCCTGCAAAAATTCCTGGATCCGTCCCTGTGGATCTGTCGCCAAACTATGGTTTTACCAATAACTAACTATAAAAATAACCTAGTTCATACGGTAGTTAACTCATAAATTGTACTCATGACATTAAGAACACAATGTTTTTACCGAATATGACAAATACGATTAAGACGAATGTTTGGGTTTTTGGAACGATCACTTTAATCTATGTTCTGATCAAGTTACTAAAATTATTTTAATATCCATTCTCTTTGATAACAGAAGAGAGACTAGGAACGTACACACAGGCATCAAGTTGCCTAGGCACAGCTTGTGGTTACTTGTTTTGGTCGAGGCAGAAAAACCTTTACCGGCATGTACAGGACGACTTGGGAACGGGGTAATCCTGGGTCGCTGCGTGACGAAATCTGTATTTTCATATTTATCATAGTTGTAGGGTATTATGGGCGGGTTTAATGGACCCTGAGTAGCGTGCGGGTGTAGAGTAACTATTCTAGTGTTAACTGTTGTCACAGGAGCGGGTGTCGTCGTCGTAGTAGTTGATCGGTGTGCCGTGTAATCTGAAAAGATAAAAAGATAATTAGGAAACAAATAGCTAGTATATGTATCATTTAAATAATACCCACGTCTGCAATTCCACTTCCTATCATGGCTGTTGATACCCCATTTAATTTTCGTTACTTTGCAGTCCTTGAAAAAAATACTAAAGAGGCAAAAGACAAATTCAAAAGTTTAAATTATTGTTAACTTTTCACGTATTTATTCATAAAAATAAATGTTGTTTCATTTAAATAAAATATTTTAGTTGAAGACTTGTGTAGGCGTTGCAGTGACGTTTCTTGTGCAATATAAAATGTCTGGCAGATATCAAATATATTGGAATTAATGCATTATTCGAAATTCTAAAAGGCTTCTACGATCATGACCTGGCCATGGTGTTTAATGAGTGTACACTATGCTCCAAAATTCCAGTACTCTCTTTATTGACCAAGTTCAACATCTACAGGAACCAAATTACCCTTTAAATTGGCATGATTCCTGTTAAAGCATTCGATCTTCATATCAACATGTATATCCGTATGAGTTAAGTAGAAATCTGAGCTTATACAAATCTATATAAGGCGAAGTCGTCTGCTCCGATATCGCTGTAGTCTTGAACTAACATTATCGATGGTCGTTAGAATATCACAGCAATCATAGTTGTCATATGTTTATGGTTTATTAATAAACGAGTCTGACCGTGACGTATATATATTGATCGTTATAAGATTATCTATACAATATTAACCAAATAAGGTTTCCATTTACAACTTATAATTAACAGACATTGGTTTTACTACATTAAGAACAGATTGAGCAACACAATTACTGGGAATAATGAAATACATCAATACATTTAGAGTGAATCCTGAACATTATACCTTTGTTTTTGCTTCATAATATTTGATGATACAAACCCACTGTATATAAGTTATAAGTCATAAATGTGGAAATAACCTGTGAGTGTGCTTTGGCTTTTGATAATTGAAGATGTATGATGTAAGAATTGAATCTGCCTATGTCAGGTCTTTATTTTGGCTTCAAATCTTATATAATGTTTTATTTAGACATTATCCACATGACAAGCCTATAATCAACTCCCCAGACCACCGGATGGCATAGATTTAAATGGATTTGAACACGCTTGAGATTTAAAAAGAAAAATTGGATCGAGACTTAGTACAGTTGCTACGATGATAAAACAAACCTGGGCCCTGATTCACGAAATCTTAACTTAAGATAAAATCCAAATTTCAGTAGATACTTCAGTTTTGATTGGCTAAGCACTAAAATCAATGTAATATTATCCAATCAAATAACTAAAATTTCGATTTATTTTAGTTAAAAATTCGTGAATAAGGCCCCTGGCCAAAACTTCAAACACTGATAACTTCGTTCAGAATAAATTATTTTGAATGAAATGTTCATCTAATACTAACATAATGCATCTTTTACATAGGTACAATCCTAAAAGTTGTTTAAAAGTTAAGATACTGAAACTTTAGATCATCGTATTTATATCTGTATATCATCATATTAGTTTTTGACAACAAATATTTGTTTTACGGTTTGAGAAAAATAATATTTAATACTTACCGTATAGAACCATTTCTTCCTTATCGGTACCTAACGGATTGGATGCCATACAACTATACCGACCAAAATCTGAATACTCCAAAGCTCGTATTCTTAAACTTAGGGTGATGGTGTGTTCTCCCTCATCATATATCTCTATCCGATATTTCCGACTGTTCGAAAGTTCCGTGCCCTCCCATAACCAGACACTGACAGCCTGTGGAAAAGCTGTTATGATACATTCTAGAATAGTCTCCTTGCCCACTATCTGGCCAATTCGTCTGTTTGGTAATCTGACTTCCGGCTGAACTGTAAAAACGAACAACTTATGCTATGAATATTTTTCTAAAACCTAGCCCAATTCTATTGTTATTTCAGAAGACAAGAACAGCTAAAGTAAATTTTAAAGAGTGAATAGACAACTGTTAATCTTGGTGATATAGTGATAAGACGGGGCTTCTAAAGTATGGTAGCCAGTTTCAAATCAGCTGAAACACCAAATAATCCGAATCAACAACGAACTCTTGTTGCGGATACATTTCAACACTGGTATAAAATGCCAATAAAGAGAATGCACCAAAAGTCTGTTAACGGTTTTAAACTGTGGCATCAGGTGTTCCAGAACAGAAACTGATTTGATGATTAAGTAATTTATGAAATGTAAGAAAATATTTGAACACGCGATACAAAGTTTCGGTTTACAAAAGGTTGATTTGTTTCACATTTCTAGATTGTAAAATCTGCATTGTGTAAGAAATATAACCGAATATAATGTTTTTAAAAATATTATGTAGTAATGTTTATTTTTCACATGCTACATGACCCGTCTTCTGCGCATGGACAACCGATCCTCTGCGGGGGCTCGAATCCAAAGAACGTTTTCTACATTCGGACAGAGCCCCACCTCCACCCTTAAAACCGTTGAAGTACATTTCGATGTCTTTTGCAGATACAGTGACATGTTTTCGTATAAAAATGCGTCTAGTTTGGCTATATAATTACTATTGTCGACACACACGGATGTTTCTCAGGGAATCGACCTATCCTGCACAGAACTTGGAGCATAATATACAATAATATACTGTATATTCGATTTGAACATTGACATTCATTTATGTTGTAGTTCCTGGTTTCCTTGCAACCATTTATCAGAAAGGTTCTGGAATGAATGAGTTTTGAGAGCAGACTTACATTCCACTCCAACCTTTATCTGTTTGTTTACTGCTGGTGGGACGCCATTAAAGGCCACACATTCATAGGTGTCGCCACAATATCTACTAACATTATGTATTATCAATACTTCACCACTGACACCTATTCCTGGAAAAAGTTTAAAGGTCAAAGATAAGATTTGAAACTGCATTCGATTTATTTTGCCAGATGTTTTGTTTTCTTACTCAGTATTTGATACGACACCTCAATTGTCCTACATAATATTGGAAATATTGAATGTATACATATTTGATAAACAGAATTATATAACATCTAATACAAAACATTCTGGAAGCAAAACTTTCCTGGGTAAAATACATGTATTTATCAAAAACAAAATGCAAAATGATATACTAAGATCAATCAAAAATGTCATAATCATGGAATAAGTTTTAAAAACGTCTATTTCTTTTTATTAAAATAAAGCAGTTGTTATGAAAATGGCTACCCCATAATCAATCAGTAATTTTGTATGATTGTGGGGTATGGTGGGTATAATGAGGTATGTTGTTAGTATTGGAATAATGAAAAATGATGTGCTAGAACAAAGAAGTAAGTGAAATGTTGTTAGTTATTGGTTGTTAGAGACAAGTTCGTTGATAAAATATTAGTTAAAACAAAAGACGGATCGAAATCCGTTTGAAAGATTTTATAAAATCAAAACAAGGGTTTTCGAGCCGTCTTCAAACACGTTTTTAACAAGTCAACTGCCAGCAATTACTTATCTTAAAATCCCAGTGATTAAATAACTCAGGAAATTAATCAGTTTTCTTTTTAATCAAACCAGAGAGTACTGCTAACCTCTTTAAGGTTCCACACCAAGCTGCGTGTTCCTTGTAGAAGTAATATTTTTATTGGGACTCTAGTAGGATGCTGTATTTAAGGTGCTAAACCTCTAATTAAATATTTTCCACAACATTCGAAATAATAAAAAAAGACAAAAAAACAGGAATTTGACTTCATGCTTGATCCTTTTCAATCAATATTGATGTTATTGTCTTGACAAAATAATAATAAAATAATGTGTAAAATGGCCTAAGCAGGCGTAAACAAATGGACTCTTCACGTATTTCACCGAACATACAATGTAATTGATTAAAATTTACAATCTTGTTTTAAAAAAATTGAATATAGATCACTTTATGTACATTCATATTACATTAATATGTGCTTTTAGACCCATTTTGGTATATTTTAAGGTTCCAAAGAATATAGCCATACGCCCTTTAAAGCAATTCTTCTCGGACTGCACTTATTGCTAGAAATTAAATTTTAATAACGGCAGTAGGTTTAGATATCTTTTCCGATATGGTGAATCGCCTTTTTAATAAATCGACTTCTTTCTCTGGTGTACAAAACGCATTTTCCCTTGTGTACTTCCCGTGTTGACTTTATGATGCGCCCATATTATGTAGCTGCATTCTCTACAGTATAAAAATGTTGCTTCTCCAACGAACACAAACATTTTAGTAGAGCCTGCATAAGAAGTTATGATCTCTGGGTCGATTATTATTAAAACCGACGCATTTTTTGATAAGTTAATCAAATCAAAGGTTATAAAAATAAGAAAAGTAAATACAAGCACAGAATTTTCTTTCAAAAAGACGAAGACTAACATGCAAGTCATTGTTCAATGACTATTGGTTAGTAAATTGTATTAGTAGCACTAAAATATAAGTTAGCATGCGTAACATTAGTTCTCTTCTAATTATCTCTCAAAAATACCTGATTAAGATATACTAAAAATACCTCATCCAAAGAACAAAAACATAACCGAAAATGATGGTTGATATTCATTTGAATGAATAATATGTAATATTTGTCATCATGATGATACTGAATGAAGGGGTTTGGGTTTTTTGGGGTTTTTTTTTTTTGAACAATGCCAAAAAGCGACAAAAACATGCCCACACCATGCTGAAAATCCTCTTTTATCACGGATTAAGGATTATAACGTAATTTGTTTTGGGGCCTAAAATTATAAAAATCAAAATCTAAGCTGTTTTATTTTTTTATTCGTTAGCAATTTTCTTGAAAAAAATCAACTTACCTAATACTCATTCTTTTAATATCTATAGATTCGTATAGTGTAATTGTGATATTTAGTTGTGATTCGAAGCATGCAGTAGGCTACATTTGAGCAAAAACTAGGCCTACATATTTTACAGACCTATTGCAACTTATCATAACGTCATCAGCGCCTTGTTAATAACGATTGGCCTACCTGTTGCCAAATTAACTTTATAGTTGCATTTTAAGGCCAATTAAATCATTTTTGTTTTCTGGTTTTATTTCTTATATCATGTAGACCTAATGCCGTTTTAATGGTCTAACCAAATCCTAATTTGTGTGCTTTTGTCTCTGTTAATGAACATGATAGGCCTATTTTGATGTTGTGACATGGTGTCTCTAAATTGACTAGCAGCGACACAGAACTCTGGTTCTCTTTGTTAATGTAGCATGCAGAAATGCACCAACACAAAATATCTTACTATTAGTGCCAGGGCAGAACTCACTCTCTTTCTCGAACCCTTTCTCACTAGATCTATGGCGATACCACGTGACTGTTGGCATGGGGATGCCAGTGACATTACAAACCAGTGTGACGGTTTCGCCCTCTTTAGCAGTCTGATCTTCTGATGATAAATGGTGAATGATGACGGCTGGTACTAAAACATAATATGAGAAGGCATAACACTATTAGATAACAATACACAAAAATATACTGACTACTGACAACAACAGAATGGACGGACAGAAAAAAACAATCTGTCACTGTAGCGTAATCGGTCTGTTACGGATTATACGCTAAATGCCAGTTGCCAAGTCCAAGTTAACCCTATCCTATATTACGTTCCAAATTATACCCCATATATCCACCCTAACCCTGCGTATTACAGCAATGCTGGATCTACATATACAATAAGTCCAAATCGACTTTGTGAGACACGTATTCATTCATTGTCTTAAGCAATGTTTTGCATTCAAATATAAACACACGCAAACATATATGACATAAAACCGTTTTCTTCCAGACAAAATCTGAATAACTACAACTCTCTGATCAGTAGCCAAATGCAAAAAGTAAAAATTACAAGGGTAGGTCAACGAGGTTAGGTTACCCCCTCCACGCCATTATCATAGCCTAGGCACAGAATAATTATAATAGATATGCTACTGATTAATCAAGACGGGGATGTCACAAACGGGAGCCTGTAATATACTCAGCGCCGACCTTTTTGATTAAAATGAATAGGTGGGAGGCTTGTGGCCAGTAGCATATAAAGCAGACGGCAAGCTAACAGCATCTCGACATTGCTTAGTTAAACAAGAGAAAAACAATGTCGTTGAACCGTTGACCAGAAGACTTCGATTCTAATTTCAACACGGCACTCAATCGACAGATACAAAATAACATTTCTAGTCCAGAGACATCTTCATTTGACATAAGAAGCCAGTTTTAAGCGGAACTCCTCACTTTCAAGCGTCAAGTCTTTTATTTGAGCCACTTAAACCCATAGAACGTTCGCGGAAACTAAATTGGCACAATGAGAAAATACAATTACGTCTTGTTGGTTGAGGACAGAATGAAAATCGTTTCATTTCCAGCTACCAAAGACTGCTAAATTGGTGGCAATCCATATTTAGTTAATTACAAAATTGTAGGTCGCAGCCATGATCTACGTAAGGCCATAAAATAATCTCATAGTCTTTGTGCTAGAGGTTTCTTTTGGAGTTGTTCATTGCCTTGAAATTGATAGATTAAATTTTATATCTTTGATTACAGTCAGTATATAAGTCCTAATTAGATTTTTTGTAGTAAAACTATCAACTGGCAGCTGTAATCGTTTGAAAAGGGTGATCTGTTTATTCATGTCTATAGATATATAAATAGATTTTTTATACATTATATGGTACGTATTGAATAGAACGTTTATCAGTAAACCCTTTAGCAAACTGTGACCACAGGCTATGGATACCCCAGATATGTATGGAGTCCGCGATCTGTTCACACGTCACATATAGTTATATATATATTAGCGTTTAGAATTTCATTTAGTTGTTCAAGAAAAATAGTCAACTCTTTCGTATATTAAAGTTTTGTTAGACAACGATAGCGATTCGAACTCACCTTGAACTTTTAAGTTTACCGTCTTTATTTTTACAGGACTTGTATTAATTTGACAATTATAAATTCCCTGATCAGAGTATTTTACATGTCTTATATGTAGATTCCAATCTTTTGTAAAAGGTCGTTCCACGCTGATTCTTTCATCATCAATAATACGGCGATCTTCAAATGTTAGCAAAGTCGACCACTGATCTGTCCATATAACCTGAAAAAATATCAGATCGCATTAATTATGTTGTGCTGTGCTGTCAACTGGGATACATCTTGTGTGTGATTTGGTTTGTACTTATATTCTGTACACATTCTTAAAACATAAAGAAAACATTACCCAAATTTAATTCTACAGTGGAAATAAACTGTAGTTCTTTTAATCCCGCAGAGTTGCGGTTGCTGAGTGAGTAAGTTGCAGGCTCAATGACCAAGAGGCCTGGACTTCCGTCCCTGTGTTGGCCTAGAAATCTAGTGATTTTCCATTCCAGCATGTTTTCCCCTTGTCAGAGATGGGGCCATAACAGAGGAAAGCGTTGGCGTTCAAGTGGAACGAAAAGCTGGGGTCCTTGATACACCCGTACAGCGTAGAAAAGTAGGACGTTAAACTCCAGTTCAATCTGTATTCCGTACACTTAATTAAATTACACCAAGTCATCAGGTTAGGTCTATTTCATAAGGCCAACTTCAAGCTTGGTAAAAGGTCATGAGATGTAAACGGGACAAACACTAATCCCAACCCTTGTCCTAACTCTGGACCTAGCTTACCCAAAACCTAATCTACAAACTCGCAAACAATCACGCGCCCTAACCTTATTTACATCACATCGACCTTGACGAAATCTTGATTTTGCCTTGAGAAATAGATCTAGCCCAAGTCACCACATAAAATGTTTGCTATCTGGAGTTGTTTCTTACTGTGGTGCTAGATAGGCTTATCATACTGTAACTGTTATTTATTGATTATCATGCAATTTATATAGCGCATATTCCGTTATGAATTTTGTTCAAATGCGCTTAACAATAAATGAAATAACGTCATATAAATAAAATATGCAAGGGCTTCTGAAATGGCAAAATAAATTGCTATTTACATAAATATAGCACTTTTATAAAGTACAGGGTTTATATAAATTAACCAAAATAAGAGGATTTACAAACATTATTTATTTGATTTTCAATGCCTCTCCGATATTTAGAACATAATTAAACCTTCGGTTTAAATCATTTCATAGCACTCTTAAGAAGTCGTATCATGATTCGTGTAAGACACCCAAAAAGACCAATAGTTTGAACCTAAATCTCAGAAGCTCAAGCTACAAGTAAGAAGACCACTAATACAACCCCCAGTGGATAAATGAAGAATCCACACATAAAAAGTGGAATCAGTTGTTCATTAGAGAGTAAAGCCAGGTTGACACTTGCACGATTCCGTTGCACGCATTGGCACGACTCGAGTCGGCACGACACCGTCCGATCTGTGCAAACTCGTCGTGCCAATGCGGGAAGTGCGTAAAATATGTGCAAACTATGCGCAAACTATACGTGAACTCGTCGTGCCAGTTCGTGTCAATGTGGACACTGATGGGCATGACAAAATCGTGGCCAAAAGTCGTGCAAGTGTCAGCCTGGCTTAAGAGTACCTTTCATCGCGAACCTCGATCCCAGTGGAATAAACACAAAAACACAATAACTTCTTTTAGCAAGGCAAACGTCTAAAATTGGAAACATTACATATCACCCATCACTGGGAGCGAGTTTGGACACCCGAAGCCTGAGTAGAACAACGAAAAGATGATCTACCATAACAAAAGCTGCCAACTTCAACTTTTAAAACTTTTCTATCATTTATTTGTTTCTGTTTTTCAACCTATAAAAATAATCTAGAGGTCACACTGAGTCATCGGTGTTCATCTATTTCACATGAACCATTTTCTCATTTCTTTATTGAAACGGTTCATATAAAAACAGGGAATTAGGAGATTACTAAGAACAAGTTCTTTATACAAATAACACGTCATTAGAAAGGTGTCTAAAATGAGTTTATTTTACTAAAGAAAGTTATTGCAAACTGTTAAACATAGCTACTTTTAAATGTAAAAGCGCAATTAAGTCTTTCTGTAAACGTGATTAGAGTACGAGGTGGCAGACTTAAAAACAAAAGCACAGAAGCAAATGGGATTAGACCGCCACGTGAGATCAGGAAGGAAAGGTCACTCTGCTTATTTCTTGCCACTTGTGTATTATTCTACTTCTGCTATCTACTTTGATGATGTCACTGGAATAATTGTCAAAATAAACAGAAAGTTTCGTATAAAATCGATAATTCCGGACTTCTGACTGTATTTTTATTGGTTATTGTTATTCTTTGAAAACGATCAAAAGGCAACAAATTGCTTTGTTTGTGATGCTATATTAAGCCTGATAAGATGAATACATGAATACGTTCTACAAATAGAGTGTGATTTTCTTCCAAGAAATGTTTCAAACTTTTTATTCAAGAACACTTTATACGATCTGGTTGCAAATTTACACAGAGCCTCTGCTCGTTCCACAGCATGTTTCAAAATTAGACGATTTTAGGACAAGCCATCCGACTAATATAGGACTGAACTTATGCTTAACTATAATTACTATCTATGACCAAAACCACTTTTAACTAAAAAGATATATATTTTCATCTGTACAACCTAACCTACTACTATAGGATTGATCTTATGTTTACCTATTTACCATATCTATGACCAGAACCACTTTTAAGTAAAGTGATTTATATTTTTAACTGCACAGGAATCGGCATTTTCCTGTCCGGTATGAACGATTGAAAACAAAATCCTGGCTGAAGTGATAACTTCCAGCAAGTAGCCGGAAAACCAGCTATTGTAATTTCACCTAATGTTATTGATACATTTTTAAAATGGTAATCTACTAATTTCCAGCTTTTAAATTGATTAATGTTGAACGGAACGAAGTAAAATTTATTGGTTTTGTTACCGAAAGTACATTTTTTGTGTATATTAACACATATGAAGTTGCATACCGCTGTAACACTCTGTGGGACCAATTCTTACTATTTGAAAAGACTATTTGAAGTTGAAAGTTGCTTATCTTGAAAGAATCAATCGGTTATACTGTATATCGAAATAACATCATCATGTACGCCGTTCTGTTTATTCATTTATTTTGAGTCACCATGTATTCTTCTGGTGACCGAATATACACACAAACATATATTTTCTTCTATTCCTTGAATTACAAACTATTTAAATCTGATACGACATTTCCGCCATGACAAACGCATAAAAAATATCGTCTTCAAATTGAAAAAGAATCCAACCCTTTTTTCTTTCGGAGACATGCTGTGTAAGCTTGTGAAAGAAGAAATTATTGGTTTACAAATTGTAAGCATTGCATAAACCTGCATAATAATATCCTTATGTCGTGTCTGTATGGAAATGTACCCAATCTATAACACTTTATGGTTTTTTTCTGCTAATGCTGAGTCACCCCCTAGGATCATAAGTAATTCTGTTAAAACAAGATTATCAACGACAGATTCTATTATGCATACACACAGAAAGTTCTAACATGATTGACGTCATATCCATACGTGTTTTATTGCACGATGTCAAACGAGGTATAAATGTTTTTTTATTTGTCTACATCGTTGTTTTTGGACTTAAAAACTGATTTGTTATTTGAATGACAATATTTCAAATTTTACGTTACAGTGCTAAGGTGTTGACACGGTGAGTTTAAATGAGATTCGTAAAGTGTTCTAATGGTCCACTCCATCACTGATCTAAATAACACAGAAGACTAACCCAATTCAAAATTAACAGTTACGTTTTTACAATTTACCTAACAATGAAAATAAAAATAGTAAACAAGCTGACTTCTTCAAAACAAAAATTTAAACGTAATAACACATGATAATCCGATTCATTATTCTATTTTGACCTTTATAAAAGCTGTCTTCATTATATCGGTTGGTACAGAAAAGTATGACGTTAAACCACATTTCATTTCCTAATTTAAGAGTTAAAATTATTATGAAACGTAATTAAATAGTCCGTTTCAATTTTCTTTTTATGATGTAACTAAAATAAATAGAGAACTAGAACTTGGCCCTTTAAGACTGAAAATAAGTGAAATCTAAGACATATGTTATTTAAAAACTAATTTATTTTTTGAAGTAAATGTATATTCTGATTTACAAGTCAGAGAGAGAATCAGTGGGAATGTTTTAGCGAAATAATCAATTATTTATAGGAGTACCAAGTCTCCAACAGACTTGATTGTGATACTATATAATTATTATTCGATCGTCACTCCAACTGCTTCGGGATCAAAACCAAAGAAAACTTTAACACAAGAGTAAATTAAATGGCGTAGTGGGAGCCGAGTTGATTGGATTTTGGTTTCAGAAACAGAATCATCCTACATATATATTTCAACCAATCTAAATGGGAGGAAACCTGTTAGTTTTGTAACGATGCTTATAGAAATATAATCATAATTCAAATTTATTGAAATGAAATGAATCATGATTCAAATTTATTGAAATGAAATGAATCATGATTCAAATTTATTGAAATGAAATGATTCTAATTCATTGAAATTTAATTGAATGGGGTTTAACTTTCTACTGCTCTGCGAACAATATGGAAATTCCAACTGCCAGGGGATCTTTTACGTGCACGCCAATGTGTACACGGGACGACGGGTTTTCGTACCATCCGAACGACTATACAGCTGTCCCTGTCAGGTCCTCCGTCCTCTACCACTGACAAGGGGAAACCATGTCGCAAAATCCCGACAGGATTGAACCGCGAACTCGAGACTAGCGAGCCATCGTCTTACTCTCTTGACCACCGTGGCTCCTAAGTCAAAGCAAATTTTATTGTGGATATTTTTATTATTTGAATGAATATTTGTGTCACTGGGGTTTTACCATTCGACTTTATTGTTATTGGCATTCGCTTCGTGGTACGAGAGAGAAAATTCAATATTAACCCTAAAATCGAGAAACCGCCATTTCAAAACTAACATAGATTACAGCCTGTTTCAACTTGATAGACAAGAAAATGACAACAAATCTTACACTAAAACATCGTTTTTTTTTCTCTTTAGATTTTTGCTACAATCTGATCGCGTAAACCTCTAATCTCTAATATAGCATATCTCCTATCTCTTACTCCGCCATATCTGTAACATTTTTTAAGACTTACGCTTGATGGGAAAGATTTAATCTTTAATGCCTTCAGTTGGCTAACATGGTGTGTCGGGTGTTTCTTTTATTGGAATTACCTGCGAAAGGCAATGAAACATTTGATTTATGCATTGAACGGTGGTGGTATTCTATAGGAGGTCCTGCCTCTATTAACAATGCTTCTAATTAGAGTCGGGCTATTGATCGCCCTTACACGATGAACCCAATCATAACTGACAGCTAAATTTCCATCGAGAAATAAAACACATCAAACATGTCCAAATATAAAAACGGTATTTCTCGCTTGAAAGATAATGTATGGCCATATTGAAAAAGTGTCCGAACTATGACGGCTATCGATGGAATTAAAGATACCATACACAAAGTGGAATTATATGATTTAAAAAAAAAACGAAACGGGATCATTCTATACTGCGCCATAATTTGGAAGACTTCTATAACCTTGGCGTGACACTTAATCGCCCTATTATTACATTCACATCGCCCTACTTTAAAGATGGTATTAAACTGTATTTTCCCAAATGATTCTCAATCATGTACAGGAAACATTATTTTGAAAACAAAGGTTATATTTATGTTTAGTAAATGTAATGACCCCTCCCTCCTCATTATTGTAGCCTACTAAATACAATTCGCTTAAATATGGTTTACGTAAGATTTAGATAAAAAAAAAAGTTGACTGTTGTTGGTATAGAAGTTTTAAAATAGATAATGCAAAATGGATACATTTCTTGAAGTTTTGGCATGTAAATAGATTTGATTGTCAAGTATCATTTGCTACTATAATAGACGAAGTTTTCTATTTTGCATTTTAACGTTAAACGAAGATATTGCAGATATTGTCTAATCCACTTAATAGCCCAGCTACCCGTTCGACCTAGCTTACATATGGTTAAATAATTTATATAACATTAGAAGGCAGAAAAAGACCTACAATGCAGATTTAGCTCTTCCATAATGTATCTCGCATTTTGTGGAATCCTTTCTTCCATCTTATGGCCCACGGCGATATTTGAATTTTTAATGAGTCTGTTGTGTCATCAAAACCTTATGCCTTTTACTATAATATTTTGAACAACACACTTTCCTTCATATTATCCAGACCTTTAAAATGTAATAAACGACACAACCTGTATACAATCTATATATTCAACGGCTAATTTAGTATTCTCTGTGGTAACAAAATATTGACATCTGCAGCCCTGATTATCATATAAAAGACAACTAATGTGTTGCATCCAATGCATTTCCGCCATTGACAACTGTCATCGTTTTTATCCATGCTTATACAGTGACATTTCTAATTACGATACACTCTTTAACAGTTCAGATTAGCATCAATAAAATGAAATAAGTCGTGAATATAATCACACATATTACAAGCTGACAATGGGTAAATAACCCCATATAAAAAAAAGTCGCAAAAATTGACACATGGATTAAAATGTCATGAAACATTTAATAATGGTTCATGACCTAACGCCAACCAAATTCATCATTTTTTTCAGAGTAGTGTTTGACCAATCGTACCCAAAAAGTCTTGGTATAGTTGTGATCAATGTGGGTCGAAACGAACCTTCGGTGTCTTTCAAACTGGACGCCAACTATTTATGGGGAGTGTGCCAATAGTCACACCCCGCCCCCTACAAAACAACACACAGAAATCTAAAGTGAATCAGAAGATGCCTTCCCCATGATAATGTATGACTTTCTACCAAGTGATAAACGTCAACAACTCAAGCAGTATGTATGATATTTCAGCAGTTTTGTATTTTACTAATCATAACAATGCACATAGGTGACCAAGGGTCATAAATAAAAAGTAATTAACGTATTATTGAAAGGGTCATAAATAAAAAGTAATTAACGTATTATTGAAATTCAATGGGATATTGATATTTCATCTAAACCACGAGACCAGATTCTGCAAAGCTACAAAGGCCTATAACTCTAAAAGTAATTAACAGGAGGGTTGGTAACTTTTGCCATCAATGCGTTTACAAGAACATACATAGCGGTGAAGGGCAAAACCCTGGAAGTTTTAATCACCATTACCCTAAAATGTAAGAGGCGTCGCCCTCGAACTAATGTAAACAACATACAAAATTTAAAGAGAAAATTGTAGTCTGTAGAATTCAGATTGATTTGTGGATGACGGGAAAGACGGTGACAAAATACGGCATATCAATAAAAAGCAGAACCAGCATAAATGTCCTTACCTGATGTTGTCCTAGAAATTTAACAGAACATGGTAATATAGCTGTGGTACCTTCTTTAACTGTTACATTTACCATAGGTACATCAAAACTTGGTTCCAGTGTTATCGCCCCTAAAACAAAAACAATAAGATTTAATTCAAAATACTATTCTACTGAAAGCTAAAACAGAGATGTAACATGTAGGATTTAAATAATCTAATCTGAATAGATTTATATTTTAATGCGAACAAAAAAACCCAACATCTTTTTAATTTCAAGTTCTAAAACCCAATATTTACAAGCGTTAATAAAATATTGGGTTTTAGAATCTAAATATCCGACTTCGGGTTACTCTCAATGCAATATTTCTTTCCACCTTGATACTAACATTTGACCATTTATAACTTAATACACGACTTTTGCTAAGGTATTACTGATGCATATGAAACTAATTGTGGAATATTTACTATGGGATCTACTGGGTGTATTAATTTTATTCATTGATCCAATGTGTCCTTCATTATCTTATACATTTACAAGAGTTCATGTTGGTCATGAATAAGTGCATAGTAATTTATAGGATAGAGCATGTTTTCTGGTCCTCGACGATCCGAGTACGAACAGCATTGTGTGATCAACAAGCTCTCAATGTGAAATATGAAAACGCATCCTGTTTCGATATCTTTAGTAAACGGGGTATCTTAAAGTCTATTTCCAGTTTACACGCTAAATACGCTTTTCTTTTAATTGTCAACGATTGTGATTTTTTTTTGCTACACTTGTATTTGCCTCCCCCTCCCTATTCTAATGAGTCAATTGTCTTGAAATAATGATTACAAGTTGAGCAATTTCTTAGTTCCTTGATGTCGGTAAAAGAGCTTTTACCAAAAATAGTATAATTAACCAGAAACATAATTATTTTCTTTAACGACTTTTTATTTATGTTGGATCTTTTTTGGTGATAACTACACGACGGTCTTTATTGTTTTAAAATTGTTTTATTCTTAACACTTCTGTAACAGTAGTTCTAATTGGATTATAACGTTTATGGGTTTGATGTGGGGACCAAAGTATCCATTATTCCATTATTAATATTAATGATCTAATATGGCTTCTTATTTCTTCTCCTCGTCATTTTATTATGGCTATCGGTATACAATGGGTTAGTATGACTTGACTTTTGGTGGCACTGGGGGATGATTTAATATGGCAGACACTTGCCGTTAGGAGATAGAAAACTGGAAAAGTCGGCGAGAATACCATCTGAGTTAATCATCATTACAGACAGACAAAACCGACTCGCTTTTCAAATAAACATTAAATGAAACGGTAATCAGAGCTAGGATTTCACCAATTGCTGTTTAACTCTTCTTACTATGTCCGTTTTATGATGATTTTCTTCGGATGAATCACACGGGTTTGATTAAGGAGAAATATTACACCCTTTGGGACGTCGTTGATCTGAGAACTATAAAGAGTAAAAGATCAGTAACAGATAAAAAAAAATTTGCTAGGACTGTATGGCGCAATGTTGTTGGCCGTGAAACCCAACTAATCAACCCTTGCCGAGTACAAGATTAGTCTTGTCATAAATAGCCGTATTCAGATTGCGTTATTGTTGAAGCTCTCGATATGTTTGCGCTTCAAACATATTTCAATGAATACTTCTAAATGCCTTTACATGTTATGTGCTATCCATTGGGTTGAGCGTCAAAGATTGTCAATACTAGCCTAGTAGACTGGGCAAGTCTAATAAACCTTCCATCTCAGACTCTTCATTGTGTAATTGAATCCAATGCATTATACCCGGACTTGTTACTGGGTTCACGTTATTCACCAACATTTCCCACTTTTTCATCCTTGGGTTGCCAATGTGTGCTTGCTGGTTCCACTGAGATGCCAATGTTTGTAGACCTTCTCCAAATGAATTAAAAGGAACATGATTTTTCACGCAAACCGTATTAATGTACATGCCATCCTTTCATTTGGACATTCGTCGGTTGTAGCCAATGAAACAGAATTAAATTAACAACTTCCACTTTTATTCAAAAAGTGTGTTCGTGTCTTCGTGTCATGTATTGGTTGTCAGGGTGATGAATCTATCTTGTTCGATATTGTTAAATTTTAATGTCAGAAGTAAATCGTTTTTATTTAAACTTTAACTTAATATTAGATTGGTTACCGCGTGGATTTTTTTTCAATTAATCCCCGAGTTTTAAGTTCATGGCATTCAGTATAAAACGTTGTGAAAAATGACATATTAGTCGATTTGTGGTGGATTTTTATCATTTCAAGGTGAACATTTTGATTCTTTAGTGATAGTAAAATGCATATTTAAGTAGTCTTACCGAAAACACCACATGTTAGCTAGGCGAAATTTTGAGCTAACAAGGAGTTGTGCGTAACAGGTGGTCTAGAGAGTAAGTTGGCCATGTCTTGTATACGACACCGATCAACAGTCGTTATTCCGCTGTTTATTATTTGATATAATAATACACGCTTGATAGACAAATATGTGTTAAAGTTTATTGAGAGATATAATTTTCATGGTCTCCATGACTATTTGGAGAGTTTCAAACTGTGCTTTGTTAATGTGAAGTTCGTTTATGTATTACGTTTATACTATAAGTGTCTGAAGAGCTTTATGTCAAGAGTGTGGCTAAGAGGGGACAATCTCTTTATGCCATTTAGTTAAGAATATTAAATGTTTTGAGGAGGAAAGTGGAGCTGACGGAAAAGCCTTTGATGGAAAGATTAATCAGTTTCCATTCCATCAATGACTGGAGAGAATCATCTTAAGAGAATTATGTGGCTTTCCTGTCGTTCTGTAAACATGGCGATTCATACATTAGGTGATGCTTCCATTCGTTCTAGTTAATATTGGGGTGCACACATATTCCCAACGCCAAACAGTGGGCTGAATAAGCCGAAGAAGTATGGTTACGTGATTATTTTGTTCTACAAATGAACTTAACATAAAATATTTCTACTACTCCTTTACAATTTTGGCGTGTGTCCTGCAAGTATGCAAACATAGTTTCCGGTTTGCGACCTATGAAGGACAAGACGTTTTTTACCAACCAGGAAGTTGCTTGACCTAGACCATTTTCCAAATAAAACGATGACTTTCTTTTATTTGTAGAACAGGACAAATATAGAAAAAAACAAGCATCCTAAATAGATTTACTTAGATCAGAATATTCCAATTTTTTCCCTTATATTTAGCCTTTGCTCTTAAGATGATTTTCCCCATCTCCGTTAGTTTTTCAGCTAGTAATAAGATTAGCTAATGCACACAGACATATCTCTTGTCAGTTCTTAAAGACATTAAGAAGAAGTCTTGACTATTAGCTCATGCTGGAGTAACGCTTCTTCTACATCGTGTCTAGAACTGATATACCCCACGGATATCGAAAAAGACCCGTAAAAGACGCTGGGTTCTGATCTTCTGGTCTCTCCTTCCACATCAATTTTCTGTGACAAGATAATCAGAGGGAGGGAAACGTATGGAACTCTAATAGGATAACAATCAATACGACTTGCCGCTTAATGCGATCACTAAGCAAAGAGATTAAACATACTACACATGACATTACACAGATCCGCTACAATCGATAAACAATACCACTGCCAATACTCGATAAAAATTGGAAATTGTTTCAAATAACTCAAGACATTTTTTCACGTTGCAAATTTCCGGAAAAGTAGCCAAAGTTATTCATAAGATCTGTCAGGGAATCTTCGACAAATCCCGGTAAATTCCTGTTAAAACACCAAAAGCTTAAGAACTGGTTATACAAATTATACGGACAAACCTTCCTAGACCAATTGCTTTTTTAACTCTGAATTCAGAATGACGTATTGCTTCGTCTCCAGACTTTGATTTGGTTTTTTGAATTAGCCGAAAGACAAAGATAATGTTTATAAATTTTTAGACACACACTTTAAATATACGTGTAATATGTCTCTGTGAAGCTGTGGAAAGTGCGCTTCTGACTTTCTGTTGAAGAAAAAAAAACATGCGAAGAAAAAATTGTTGCCATAAAAATATCAACACCAATACGAATTCGATAGCAAAGGAGGGAAAAAATACCAATATTATTGATAATCCTCAGCCACAACTTTCTGAATTCTAATCAAAAAAGAAATCGATTTTAATCATTTTTATTTCTAGTAGTCTATCAGTTTCCACTCAAATAATTGTTTTATCGTATCATGTGAATATCATAAATCGATTAGTGATATTTCATACAAGGGGATGTTTTGGGCAAAACCTCAAAAAAATCAAATTAAAATTTCGAGAACGAAGAAAGCTCTCCCTAAGTAATCATGTCTAGATCTCTCGAAGAAAACTTATGTACGCTCATGCAGTTTGTCGGAACCAATTTATACAACTTTACATTTGTGGAGTAATATGGAAGGAGTCTTAATCACTTATATTTAGTTTTCTTCTGAGGGGAGATGAAGGCAGCAAGTGATGTTATCGATTAAGACATCTATCGTCTATTCAGACAATACGTTCAACTGAGCGCCAATTTCTTCACTATTGACAGTAGACAAAGTGATCACATTCACTTTGTTTGGTCTTTTCACCTAAAGTGGCCCATCTGTGTTCCTACTTGTGTCAGTTTGCTAACAAATGTGATAAAATTAATTAATCCAATCAGATCACATCGATGAATAAATATAAGAAGACCAAAAGCCAACAATGTGTAACGTCTGACGTGGGGGTGAATTAGCTAGCTAATGTCTCCAGTGTCAAGTACCGTGTGTGTGTGTTGTGCAATGAAGTCTTTAATGAAATAATGTTACCCACGGCAGTCGCAGTCTATCCATATACCGTATTTCCATTAATAAAATTTACTCTTTAACCTTGCATAACTCACGTGAATCAAATAATTAGATTAATGTTTATTCGCCGTTGGTTATAACGATACGGTGGTGATTACCAATACCATCTGATAGCGATAATACCAGGACCAAACACGAAGACTCCGTAGTTGGTACAACCGTTTATCTACTGTTTTAGTCAATATTACGAAATTAACGGATTTTCACATCAATGTATTTTATTTAAAGGGTCATTTCAGACATCATTGTTTTATATTATGAAATTAAGTTAATTAATTTCGGTGCCAGTGGTTCAACCAAAGCAATAGGATTCATGTTGTGTAATCAATCGGTAAGGCATACACGGTTAGTAGGGTCAGGCAGTGCACATTACAATGGTTACCGTTCCTTATTGAATTGTTGAATGGTAATCTATAGTCTTGCAGAAATATCACAATTGGTGACACATGGGAACAATATTAATTTGTAACACTAATTAATCTAACTTCAGTATCGGTGATTGCGGAAATTGAACAGTATAAGGTTTGGTACACAGTGTTGTATTCACTGGAGAGAGAGAGAGGGTGTGGGGTTGATCGCAGAACTAATGCCATCTTATTTTATTTTACAAATGTCTGTACTTGAGGGTAGTGACAAATCGGAATTGTTGAAACACTTGAACGCAGCTTTTGATGAGCTGTTAGCGTAAATGAAAGTGGGTAATATAACTGTTCGAGGAAACTTGGAATTTGTTTTATTGTTCCAGATCAGCAAAATTATTCTACAACTTCAAACGTATTTAGTACTAAGAATATTAGAAGTACATTAAAGTAATATGTGTACGATTGAGAACTGAATCCATCTTAAATTGTATTATTATGGCACATCTTTGTGGTTGCTCATGATATTTCCCTTATTTTATATTCCCTAAAAAGTGTTTTATTTTATTCGATTTGGAGTTCACATAATTCTTGCGTTGTAGGTCACTGAACACAATAACAAAAAGGCAAAATGAAAACAGAAGCCAGATCGAAATGGATAAAATTGGTTGAAATGTAATCCATGGAATAACATTACATCACAGTTGTAACGTGTTAACTATTCTTTATGAATCGGCTTCATTTACGATCTCTCATTGAGGGCTATTGTCAGTTAATAAATGTTTTCTCTTATTGCTATACATGTTATTACCTTTATTCATGTGAATTTCTTCCATCTTTTCTTCTCATCAAAATCGATAAGGTTAATTATAAAGAATGACCTAACGCTCTATTAGACCAATTGTCGTCTGCTTACAAAATCTCCCGCCACAAGTGCTGTGTTGACTATAATTACATGGTAATCGGCACAATTTTCACTCCACATCCATTAGAACTTGTTATTTAGACCTCCATTTCTTCCCCTACTCAGAAACACATGTTGAACTTTTCTCGGAGAAAATTACTCAATTTAACCCAATTTTACCAAACTTGATTCAATATTGCAAACTAGCTTTTAGATTGCTTTCTAAAATTACAAGGCGTAAAATGGACCCAAGAATGAATGCCAAAAAAAATCAAAGATATTAGGGTATCTGTACCATGTCAAAACAACAAAGCCCTGTAACTGCAGTTTAAAGAAATAAGAAATGGTGGCGACAGTATTCCTGTCACGCTATCGTTTACGATCGTTCTATTTTACATATTGTATACAGAGGTTTACCAAAATATGTTAGCTATAATGCTTAATTTCTAAAAGATGCCTGTAATTTCTGCAGCAATGAGAAGAAAGTCGGTGCAGCCTGAGGCATGCGGCTTCAACAAACATCCCATCGATTTCAGTTTTCTCGTTGAATATAGCAGCTGCACGATAACAAATGACCAATATGTTTGTTCTGCCCCAAGAAAATTTTTCTCAATCGTATGTAAGGGTCTGAATTGTAGATTCATCGATTGCTTTAAATGAAACTATTACACCGGACCACAAATCTTCAAGTTTCTCAATCAAATGACAAGAAAGCTACCTCCAGTCGCTCACTACTCAACGGGAGTAAAAAGTAATGGAAAAGCAAGTGCATGAATACATACTCCCCCGTAAGTTGTATACACTTTACCATAATGTTATTGATTAAATCAAATCTACAATAATTACATCTGTTTACCTAGGAATCAAATTATGGAAGATGTGAGAAAATCCCCTCCTTGGAAATCTTCACATAATCGTTATAGCCTTTTTAAAACTTTTCACCGATCATCTTTAGCATATATAATCTTGTTATTTAAATATTGTAAGATGGTGGTGATCAATAGTAGATTTACTAGATTTGTTTCAACTGTAACAAGCTGATCTCTCCATCTTATTAAGGAAAGTAACCAAGTTTTATTTGAGCCAGTAAAAGTACGTAGCCGAAAAAATATTGTAAATCACGGAAGGGTTATCCTTTATAGAAGTTGACAGCCTATTTTTTTGAATTTTCACCTTATTGATGTGTAATGGCGGGAATCTGAAAATCACTGCTATTTTTATGCATACATGATAATATAATGAAAAATGGTGACGAGTAACAGAAACTCGCATAAACCTCATATAGTCAAAAGTGAAACAACCGGTGAATACTAATAATATTATGCAGAAAAGTAAGACTTTTAACCCCATTTGGCCGATATCATTCTTGCCAGGGTATTCTTTTGACCAATATCTTTCTAGTGAGGTTATTTGTTTTATTAGACTAGTATTTTTTTAGTTAGGGTATATATGGAAATTGATATTGAACTCAGCATTTGACTAACATATGGAGAAAACGACACGAAATCATTACACCGGTTATATTGGCGTATACCATTCGTACTATTACATTACAAGGTTATAAGATAATCCGTGTTATTGTATCTGTCTTCTTCGTTCGGATGGGACGAAAAACCAAGGCCCGTGTACACGTTGGCGTGCACGTAAATGATCCCTTGGCAGTTGTAATACTACATAAGGATAGGCCGTAGTGCCCCTGCCCGGGCATAATTTCCCCCATAGCACACTCTATGGCGTTTGCCCGTCTTCATTAGCCCAGTTTGGGAGCAGAACAGTAGGACGTTTAACTGCATTTCATTTATTCAGGTTTAGCCTGACAAAGAATATAAAAAACAGTGCCCACAACATTTTTGTGTTTCGAACATTGACGTCTCCCGATCAGCTCGATAAATTATGCTCCCTTTACATGCTTTAGTTTTCAAGATTGTTGAAAATCGCGATCGTATGAATACAAATCATGTTTATGGTTAGTAGGAGAAAATGTCCCGAATTGTTTTACTTTATCGTATCACCCCATTTAATTTTAAATCTTACAGTGCAATAGATGAAATAGTATTTTTTGTTATTAAATAATGGCGTTAACGTTCAAATTATGATGTTTATTTTTAATGTACCGCGCGTACAACCTTTTAAATAAACTGGAAACGTAGCTGTCTCTTCAGAAATATTGCTTAACCTTTCATAGTACCACTAATGGTTGCTATTCTTTAAAAATATATATACATATATCTATACATATGGTTCGAGAAGAAAACGACACGAACGATACGACATTGAGTGACGCGGAGTAGGGTCACCTATCCAACCTCTGGGTTTTCTCCGAGTCCTTACGCGCAAGCGAGTTCTTAAAATAAAATTGAACCATAAGTTATATATAATTGTCGAGTGGACCTTAAACCCCATTTTTCTCTGACACGAGTACACTACAAGTTGATAAGATAATCCGTACTATTACAATACAAGGTTATAGACAATCAAGGATGTAAATAAAACCGGAATAGATTAAAGGCGGTTCGGAAATTGATTTTACATGATATTATCAAGTATCCAGTGGTCAAGGATTGATCAGTTCTCCCTATACCTCTATGTTTCCCCTTGTGTACGACGATTAGCACTCGTGTGTCTCTTCATCTCAAGTCAATAATTGAATTAACCCCGCCACTTAAATAACATCCAACATGGCCCACGACGTGTAGCACAACCTTAATAGCATTGGTGGAATTTCTTCCTTAATTTGAGGTAATACCATTACTGATGAAATCCCGAGAGAGACATGAACGAACTACGTTCCTGAAGTTTATATCTCGATCAAATGTTTTAATGTCAGTTTACGTACAACGCACCATGAAGTGAATATTGAATTTAGATATATGTATGTATGTCCGATTTATTTTGCTCTATTTAGAAAACTTGAAAAGTTTATTACAGGAAATAATATTCCACCTAACAAGTTGGATTTACTATAATCAGAATTATCGATTGTATGTCATATTCCATTATTGTTGGGCATTGTAATAAGTCAGAGATAGGGAAAGGGAATTGTATGACGAAATGCCATCATTGGACACGCCTGTGCACATTATGAGGAAATTATACTGAAATTATTACATTTATTTTTTTTTAAAAAAGCGTTTCTAAGAAAACAACTAATGCGGATTGTTTCTGTGTATTTTCTTCTGAAACATTATTTCATTTAAATGTCAAATAATTGTCAAACTTGGTCTAGTCGTATCTTTAACATCCTTTTGACTATAAAGACATGAGTCACCATTTGCAAATTGAAATTGAAATTCACGATTGGTAAAGTTAACAAGCTGTTTCAACGATAGTCATTTCAGTATTCTAGATCCGTACAACCGTTTTAAGTTGAAACGCGAAACATCTGTAGAAAACCATTACACGCCTGATGGATGAACGTTACCAAAAGGTGCTTGTTCCAATTGTCAATATTGGTGTTTTTTGATGCCTTGTAAGACTTCCAGGACTCTAAGGAACCATCTCAACTAAAATGCAATTTTTCAATTATCATTACCAGTGGGACACAGTGAAATAAGCGCGAATAGCACCAAACGGCATTTATTATTCAAGAGATGAAGTCGATCTCTCCCTTTCCATCCACTTTACTAATTAGCCTGCCACTTTCACTTACCCACATCACTTATCACGTGATCCCACACACAAACTTCTTTAAGATAATCTTATTTAGTAGACACAAACGATTACTAGTTAGATCTTGTAGATTCCCTTTATCCCACCCGATATGTTCTATCTGTTCGTCTCCCCGTTATATTACGTCCCTTACTAACCACCACCCCTCGTCACAAAACAATTACTGTCATTTACACATCTAATTAGTTAATCATTAACCCCTAGGTCAAGACTTTTTCACATCAGAGTCGCATCGAACCCCGGCAATGCGCCTGAGAGTAATAATGACTGGTAATGCACATGGCTATTAACGCCAGCGAGTGGCAGAGAGGTGTTGAAACATCTATCTATACGAGCCTTCACATTGACAAGATCTTTTAACCTATCGGCTCATTGATTCATTACTGTACCTTATTAGAGTCAAGACTCCCTTCACACCTTTGACAGAAATTCATCTAATTGTCAAAAGAAAGAAATTGGGAAATATTGAATAAAATATCGTTAATGCAATAAGAACCAGACATATTTCACGCCAAATACCCAAATTATGGTGAAATATCGATGTTGATACAAACCTTATACCATATTTGTACCTATACAATATTATTTGAATCGTTAAATACAATTTAAAACGAAATGTTAACACCCAGCACCCGTGCTAAGAGAAGAAATTACTTCTATTTTCAGACGATCATCTTGATCAAAGTTTCCCACCTCTACAGAAACAGTTTTAATAGATATGACCGTAAAACGCCGACGTTATTTGTCAAGAAAAGAGAAATTGGTTGTTGAAAAGAAACACGCACTCTGGAGACACAATAGAAAGAAATTAATAAATCTATAGATGCGTTTATTCTTGGGATGAATTTTTCTATCGCACATTTTTACGTAAAAGTGTTTGGAAGAATATAACAATTTTACAAAGCATTCACATACCGCTATGTCGATATAAAAACAAAAATGACTACTTTTTGGTGAAGCTGTTTGAAAGAATACTATAATCATGACTTTTGCGAGTCATTTTACAAATTATTCTCATTACCACAATGTCCCAACAGAAAACTCCGAAACGACTTTTTTTTACTGTTGGGGTTAGTTTATATCCCCATAACGCACCCTAAATGGCGGTGAATAAGACTTACATATCTATATAAACAAGATCTAGTATATAAAACAAGCACATTCGAGCATAAAAAGCTTGACCGGCTTATACGAAAGATAGAGGTGTGAAGTTAATTCTCAATGTCAAATGGCCATAACTTTGATGTTACTTTGGACATAGCTTAAAGGGACAATCCCGATAAGAACAGAGTCTCAAAAATTAAAGTCCGAGCATTTATGAAATTTATGGACCAAAATATAGAGGCATGGTGTATATACCTTGGCTCAAAGTTTCAGCTCAAAATATTGAGTCGTTTTGACGTTAACGTCAACACTGCTTATCCGGACACGTAACCCTTTTAAGATTTCGGGTCAATTTTTTGATTGGGTGACCTGATAATCGATTGTCATTTCTTGAGAGATCTATACAGTGAATGACCCATGTACTGTACTGATAACAAAAGGTAAATTTCACCTACATGTCATTTTTATAGAAAAAAGTCTGGTTTTATCCATATACTGTATAATAGAATGGTCTCCATTTCCAGATGAAGACTGTCAGGTTTAAGTTATTTACAAGCGTATCACAAATATAAAGTTAGTTGGTCGGCCTTAGATAATGGGTTATAAGGGATTTTAACACAAAATTAAGCAGTTTTATTCCCCAAAAAGTTATCGGGATTGGCCCTTTAATAATATTTGGGCGTTAGTTTTCAAAACTAACAACCCCTTTGGTGGCGCATAACTGTGTATTTAACGCTTGTTGTGTCTTTAAAAGTGTATCGCACCAGATTAAATTATTCATATTACTGAAAGCATCCCATATCTCACATGGGTGACGTAAATAGAACCCCACTAAATACATCATACTCTTTGAATAAGTTCAAAATCAGGTATTAGATTAGGCTGATAAGATGCAACTGTTGAAACATTTACGAAAAAAGATTGGATTCGAAAGATTATCTTCAGGTTGGCGTCGCAAAGTTTCTTGGTGTCCTGGAGTTATTTTAATGATCTTATCCTATACCGCTTCCTTTTAAATACGCCTGCATTATTGTCGTCACCCGTGGCATGCCATTTTCACCTAAACGGTATTTAGTTTTTTTGTATTAACTCAGATTTGCGATGCGGATTTATAACTCAGTAAATTAATTTGCTGTTTCTAATTTTACTGATTAAAAGGACTCCATATATTATACAGCGCGTAGGACAACAAAATGATATATCGACAGAAATTGTTCTGATTTGATTGGATTAGTCAGCCAGAACTCAAATGTTCCAAGTGAATGCTTTCTGAAGAGCTTTGGTCGGGACTTTTGCCGTTTAATATCACAAATATGAGACGCTAATCAATCAGGGAGAAAGATGCGTTATAAGACATCCTTGCCGTGATCCCCTAGAGATTGCATGTCATACAGTCATATCTTCTATTTTACATATATTTCTTCTTTAGTGTTTTAATTTTTTCACTCTGGTCTGAGATTTTTCATTTCTATTTATTCTCTCAGGATGTAATATATGTAAAAGATATCGTGCATTGCTTCTGAGTTATTGCCCCTAGAGAGGCTGTTTTTTATTGTTTGTGGGTCTTGGAATATTGTAACATGTTTGTTTTCAGTTGGTCGTAGTACTAATCAATTTTCGCGCATTTAAATAAGGAAAGTATGCAAATTTCTGAATAAGAAAATATCTAAATTCCCGAGTTTAACTCAACCGAATAAAAAACGAATACGTTAGCAATATAATGTAAACGTAAATGGGCTACAGCAACTATAAATAAAATGATACGATCGTTATGACTTTTAGACAAACTTATTAAAACAATTATTTAGAGATTACAGATAAATGTAGGTTATATAAAATCTTTGCCTCGATGTTAGCGGATACAAGTCAAATATATTTCAAAAAATTACAGCAACATACAGATCGCGTTAGGATCGATCAATTGATTAATATTGGTGGCCCACGTAGTTTTGGACTCTTACCTCTTTAATATGTACTCTTTTCATTTTAATATAAACCTTTAATGCCCAGCGATACCATAACTTCCTCCCGTTTCCTCTTTAAGCGTGATAATCACACAATACAAACAATTATACGATGGATAGCTCCAGTGGGAATTAAAAGAACCAATTTCTTGAACAGCGAGAAAGATTTGTCTGCATGTCATTATAGCGTTACAATTGTATATATCTTTTCAAATCTGAAAATGTATTAGATTGAGCGAACAATTTAATTTTAGACACCGATCCAAGTAGTCTCAATCACAAGCATTTTGATTCTGTAGTTCCGTTCCGGATAATTTATTGATATCAGTATCTTATCCGAGTCTCCCTGTACATCAATTTTAAGGCAAAAGAGCACCGGATGATGTTTGCCCAAGGTTATTAGAGTTATCAAATACCTTCTTGCAAACGATGATTACGAGGCATAAAATCAGATATATATAGGCGATATATATATAGTCATAGAACGAAGATCTTTTGTCCGACAATCTAAATGACTAATTGCCCCAGCAATTATGTGTGGATTTCAAATAAATTAGGTAGGTGTTTATTAATTGGTGCTTCTGGTCGGCAAATGTGTACTTTGATGAAGATTTGTACAGTTGATGCTTCTCTCTGGGTCCAAGATGGACACCCGCGAAGCATGAACGAACCATCCAACAAGCGCTGGGGAACAAAATAGTGATAAGCAGTTTACTGCAGCTATTAACCAATATGTATATTTCATTATATTTATCGCATTACTTGTCCATCGACGTACGCAGACACCTGGTGTGACTGAATACATTATTGATGATACAACTCACCCTCAAAAAGTGTTGGTTTCAACCATTTTATTATGTTCCAGTTGCAGTGTATTGTTGTGGTGCTTCACTATATTTTGCAGGAATAAATATGGTGCGTGTTGTAAATGAACACCGGTTAGTGATGAGATATAATTTTCAGCGAATCAAAATAATCGGATCTAGCTTTTAATAGCCAAATAAATATTTTTTAAATAATTACTTTAGTTTCTGAAAATAATTTCTCCAAAATACACACACATGGAATAATGAAAGAGATCCTTTTGGGTTAGCTTAGTGTTTTGACTCTTGTGGGTAATTGAAGTAGCTAGCAGGTTACCCGATTCTCCCACCATTTTATTTCGAAATAATGTTCCCGAGATCGGGAATCCTATATAAAGTTTCTAGAGATCTGGAGTTAATGGGGTTTTTTCCTAAACCCCACACTGGGCGATCTGGATATCGAGACAGTATCACGGGATTGCACGACTCCTATATACGCTTCCGTACTTGACTTCACATTAAAGCTTAAATTTAACGTTATAGAAAATGTCTGTATTTGTATGAAGAAACCACCTCAAAAGAATTTTAGTAAATGGTTAATTTTCGTGGAGGACTTTTTATCAGACTTAATTCTACAATTCAAATTAATCTCATTGATTCCCCATGACTTGCCACGCGTATTTGTCCCCGCGGGGTAAGGAACTGAGACTAGGCTACAATAACATCAGATCAAGGTGCTTAAAGTCACTTAAGATATAAAACCCCATCAAATCCCTACACTTTAACTCTTTATTAAATTGGTTAAAATTTGGTGTAATATATTGAAACGAGCATCGTCATTATATCTGCGTTAGTCTTTGTTATTTGGCGGAGTGCAGATTACTGAAATGGGGGTTAACACACCCAGACCGCATCGATTCTAACATTGGGTAATACGTAATTTAAATAAATTCTCGGAAGGAACCGTGGAACCCCGTGTGTGGTGACGGCGTAAGACCTATAGAGGCCCTACGTAAAATTCAAAATGTAAACAATCCGTCAAGCACGAGGTCAGAGTTTTTCTGGAGATTTATACATTACATTATATATTGAGACAATCAAGGTAACAGCAAGAACAGACAAAAAGCCATGAAAAATTTGCTACAGCTTGTTAATTAATTTTTGAATTAAATAGTTTGAATTTATCATCTAACAAAGTCGAAATTATGTGGTGCACTAGTGCACGTGGTTATTTTGCTTAATAGTTAATCCAGTTATAGCCGTGGAATTAAAAAGTGAAGCGAATAGGCCTCTGTACGACCCGCAGTGTATCTTGTAAGAATATCCTCCTCCTATGCAGTTAAATAAGCTGTGTTTGAAAATTTGGAATATTTTCATAAACTAACCGGAAACCATTGCGGCGAGAATGCGCTAACATCATCATTCGATATTTTGGGGTAACTTTATTTCGAAGATTCTGATTATTTTATTCCAGCGCGAATAATATAGTCGTGAGCCAGCTAATTGCTAAAGACAGATTGGGTGTGCCATTTTGAAAAGCGGCACCATCATGTAGACCTACGTCCATTATGCATAAGTAATATCGAGAATTGATAATAATAAAAAGCAGGGTTTTCTTTGCTCCAATATATATTTTTGATCTTTCTATTAGATTTTCTTCCTCATTAGAACCGATGAATTCTGGATATTGAGTTATATTGATGTTATTCTAGTGTTATGCTAGCAGCACACAATTCCTTTCTGAGAAATTGATACAAAACATAGTCCAGTTTACGTACGGATGCTAGAGTTACTTTTGAAGAGAAGTCGTGTGTTACGATGAAAGACATTTGTCAATATGTGTAGATGAGCATCTTAAACTGGTTCTCTACTAATCTAGTCAATGTTATTTTAAATCAACATGTAGTTAGTTGCAATCATCTAGATCGTGATCGTACATATCGGTATTACCTTTTCTTTGCTATAAATTAAAGCACTTCTTCATACGGGGGAAGAGCCGGTGTATGAATATTGAATCCAGGAAAGGCATTCTGGAGCTCAGTGTCGTATTTATCAAAAGGTCAACGTTCACCATGTGTTCATTAATTTCTTTAATAGGTTAAACAATTTAATCCCCGGCTCCTAATATGTGATAACACATAACCTAACGTTGCTGATTTCTGAGATGTGAAAGTGCAGTAACATTAAATAACTTTGGAAAATAGTATTAAGGGTATTTGAGAAAGGGAGGTAGTATTACAAGGGTGGCGAAACAATAAGTCGCGTTTCGCATAATCAGAAAAAAACATCAAAAGATCGTGAATATGAATTAAACGAACATTATTAATTCAATGTGTTATTACTGGCGAAATCGAAAACCAGCAAAAACATTTTGAAATTAAGGAAATAATTCTTGAACTTAATCAGAACTACAGTTGCTTCTAAAATTACCTTGAAAGATCAAACACCCACCGTGATGACATTTTGCAGATTGAAAACGTAAAAAAAATGCGAAATGTGCAAAGAAATTGAAATGAAGCATAGAGTAAAGATTGACAAACTTGGCAAAATTATGATTCATTGAAACCTAAGTGTAGCCAGTTTTCCTGCCTTGGTTTTATTTTTGGATGAAAAATCGCGTTGAGCGCCAACAGTAAAACGTATCGTGCTGTAGTATGCAGATTTGATAGGATTTGACTAAAGTCACAGGGCCAATCAAAGTAATCCACTTAAAGTCAACGTATCAAATTTTCTTGACCATAAATTGGGCGACGGAAGTGATGGGATCAATATGAGTTAATTTCACACCGGAGGCAATGATGTCATGAAACAAGTGCTTCAATATGTTTCAACTTACTTAAATCTTTTAATGGTGGGTATGTTGTACTGGTGCAATAAATAAGCCTATTAGACACTGCCTTGTAACATTGGGACTCATAATAATGCCACTTTACAGACCATTGTGTACAATAATAGCATGCACTGACATCATGTCGTGGTAAGGTTGGGTTTCAAATTAAATTAATCTTTAATATTGGCTCAGTGGTGACTTTACCTCCAAACAAGGTCAACTTTTCTATTCAATATCCTAATTCTGGGAATTGCGCCAAGAAAAGGCAGGAGTCAAATTTCCGTAAATCAATAAAAGGCTTTCCTTGGTTGTTAGAAGAAACGGTCTCCCTTTACTAAAGATAATTCAAATTCACACCAAGGGAAACGGTATCTGTGATGACTAAATACAGCTATGAATTTTTATACCAATTTGATCATTATCAATGTATTAGATTTAACCTCAACATAACATACTTATAAATGTTTTATTTTCATCAATAAATTACGCTTTTTTATACTATATGTTTCTTACCATGCGAAACGTTTTAATCATTATTTTGATCAGTCAGTTTAACAAATATCCTTTCTTGACTTAACGAAAACAACCCAAACAAACAAGGTTAGGTTGCTTGACACGGCACTTACTTTAAACAATGTTTTGAAATTTTAAACAATTAAACTTTTAGGACTTATTTTTCACAGGATGGGGAAATCCCTGTATTTGCGCATGTACAAATCCAATTTATTCAGTTCGATCTTAATTCGGTCGATATTATTTTTCAAATATGGAACTCTTGACATGTCATCAGTTTACTATCTGCTTTTCTATCGCACACCCATAATATAAGTAATTCATGTAAAAAAGATAATGAAATAGGGTTTAATGAATACGGGTAACAATAAATAGTACCATGAGGCACTATAACAGAAGGCTACTGAATATACCCATTACAAAATGCTAGGGTTTTCTTAGAAATATTTCAGAATGGAAGAAATTAACCAGGGTATGTTCAACTTTTCTTATATTATTCCTATGTTTTTATCATTTTGGCTACGATCAATGTCTAATCGAATTTGGTTTGACAAAGACGAGCACCAGATACCGTTGTATATGACAGAAGCCGGTCTAAGACTCTAACAAGGCACTCAGCCAGATAATCACGTTATTATTATATCATTAATTTCAAATTGAAGCATACAAAATGTCAGACACGAATCTATATAATTGTCTCTTGAGCCAAGCCTCAATCATAAACAGTTTTATATTGGAAGCGTCAACATTGCTTTTTGTTGTTTTGTTTGACTAATGGTTAGAATAGGGTATCAGAAAAGACGTTTATATCTCGTATTACACTATGTTGTAAATAATACCTAACTTATGGCATAGTTCACAAGCTATCTGTGTAAAACGTCATCAATACATGTACAACACACGTTGATTTCTGATTTACTCAAGGGTCGATCAGTTTTACATGAACAAAATGTTTAGATGTCATTATCATATTTTATCACATTAAATATACAATACTTGAAGTAGTACACTATTTTCTGGTCAGAATGTCTTTAATTAATCAGACAATATGACAATATATCGATTTGATTAAACATATAGAAGATGAAGTGTCTGTAATGTCAGTCTGGGTTTTTTCTCAACTGACAAAAAATACTGAGCTAATATATTCAAAAGAAAGACATATCTTCAAATAAAATACACGAGATTCGGTTATTAGAACGATATCTATTAATTAATTAATAGACTTAACATTCTCATTGTTATGTCTTCGGAAGAATTTAGGCTTGTATTCTAGGAATTAATGGAGCCCCAATTGTCCGATCTTGAAAGGTATAAGTATATACTGATTTGTATTAAGTCAGACCAAAATGTAATACCGAACGTTCAAAGACTGATAGCATCTTTAACAAGACACCTGTCCATTATCAGGTATAGATGTCTTATCAACCTGGGAACTCTACAGCCAGTCAATGAAGATTATCTCATTAATATCTCTTCAAACGGCCTGTGATATTTACTTACTGATTTCATCACCGTTCAAACAACAATTCACCTGTAGAATATTTGTATCTTTGATTTAGGTGACACTGCGTTAGATCGATAATGTATAATACATTTAAACTAATTAACTAAACTCAAATAGGTTTCCCATTCTTTGTGCACCATCCGGAATGTAACTGTAAATCTGACTTGGTGATTACCTGCAACAATAGAAATTTTGCCTCAAGTGATACATTCACCAGCTGTATATTCTTTGAACCTGACATCATTACTACTTGCAAGAATTGATATTAAGCCCAACACGTGACGTATGCACCATCTAGAAAGTATATATATATTATCATGCAAGCCTAACATCACGACAACTTGCACCATATGTAAGCCCGGCATCATGATTACCTGTAAAAATGAAAATTCAGCCAAACATGCCAACTTTCATACATCCATAAATCATAATTATTATGACTGTGTTCTTCCTGGTTATGCTGAACTAAAATGGTTTGATAGACGCGGTCAGACTAATATTACAGGTTAAGTATTACAAAGGTGTGAGCTTTAGGTATGTCATTGACTATATAGTTTCGATCTTGAGATTGCACCTGACTAGTAGTGGGGTTTCTCTGCGTCCTCTGGTTTACTACCACTGCTACATACCTTAAATATTGAAAGTAGACGTTAAATCCCACACCTCTCCCTCTTTAAGCGTGCGTTTGCTATCTTATTTCTAGTCTCTTATCATCCAAACAAATATTCTACGAATATTAGTCTGGATGGGTCCTCAAAATTTGACAGAAAGTCGGTCACTGTCTGGATTATCCAGTCTTTTAAGTTACCACGTGCTGAATCTATCAAAACATCTCGCTTGTCAACAATGACACTCTCTAAAATTTTGTTCTAAAGTTTTTAATTGAAATGGTAATTTTCTCTCGTCATGAATCAAACGTATGGCTTCTCACAATCTCCTTAATCACGATTCATGCTGTTGTATCGTCTCTATTTTGTTTCTAATAATAGATGTGCCAAGTGAATTGTGGGATATATTTTACCCTCGCCTTATAGAATCTATCAAAATCGGCCCGGCTTCATAATATCTATCACTTACCGAGACTTTAGCCAAAGGGTTCCATTGCCCATGCGTAACCGGGAGTTTGGTTTTTTATGTGGTAGATTATCCAGTAATTTTCGTCAATAATTGAGAACCGACCCAGACCCTCCGTGCGTTGAAGACTAGGGGGGTCTGGGTGACCGAGACTATCTTATTTCTTGCATTATTAGCACGTTACCCGTAAACGCCATTGCCTGTCCATTCATCTTTAAGCAATTTGGCGGCGACGTTAAAATTTGTAGACTTTTTGAAGAAATGTTCCCTTTCTTTGGTAACGAAAAGATATTTGCCGGTAGTTTGGACATGTTTCTATGTTTTTTGGTATTTATATATTTTGATCAATGGTTGAATATATGTATTTATATTATCTTTAATTAGGCTTTGAGTTTCATAATACGTCAAGTCAATACTCGATAACAATAATATTCAACAATTCACATTTACATCAAGTTATATTTTTATGGTACAAATATTCCTGTAGGGATTACGCTAGATATTATTTTGAATTCATATCTATCTAAGATCTTACATATATTACCATAGAATATACTTTCTGTGTGCCACATTATTCTTAAACAGCTTTATTTATAGTTTGATATATATGGTTACTTTAATTAATTAGCTTACATATCCTTATATAGCTATTAATACATTCATATACATAATCAAACGTTGATTAATTAGCTTAATTTACATATAGCTTATATATACAGTACTAGCTTCGTATGTAATATATAAAATCTTACTATGATTAAATAGTTAATTTGCATATTTCGTTATGTTTACTTGTATTTTACTTTGTTTAGAAACAATTTACGCATTCTTATACACTCTTTCATTTTGATTAACCAAATACCGAGGGGGAACATTGTGACATATTAAAAGTCAAATGTTTCTAACTGACGTTTATAGGGAGTGCTAATTTAACCAAATCGGCTTTCTCCCTTATTTAGATAAAAGCAATCTAATAAGTAGCTGCGTTCCTTTGTTTTCTGTTCATTGATTAAGATTGAAAAGGCAAATATTTTTGTTACATCTGTATTTCGTGTTCTTCCGAGTCATACATCATTTATGTCATAATCCATTTGGTTAAAAGTATGTGATGCATCCCAAGATGTTCAATTACTTTCTTTGCAATAAAATGACTCGATATTATACGTTTTTCTAGAAAGAAATATTTATGAACCAGAGAACAATCCAGGATTCACACACTAACAGCTTTTGCTATAAATATTGATATGGTATAAATAGCACCAACTGCAGTCACGGGTTCGGTATCATTCTTCTGTTTGATTATATTTCGGAATATATTACGACGAAGGCAAACATCCCACCGATATAAATATATTAAATTGGAAGTGTGTTATGAGTCATTTATATATCTTTCCATGAAATTTTTCTATCAGATGTTACTCCCAAATAGTAGTAAGCCCCTTTAATACAAATGTCAAGTTTGGATATAGTAATGGTGTCAGTCACTGTTTACTGCTAAAATTCTCCAATAATAACTGTACGTTGATTATAAATATCTGAGCATAAAGAGACAGCGCAGCATTAATTTTCCAACAAGCCCTTCACAGCGACCTAAAATAAGCAATAGACGAAGTACCAGACTAAACTGAATGTCAAGCTAGAGAACCTGGAATAGTGTAGATATGTATGATTTAATAAAAATGGAGAACATAAAGCAACTTCTCTCAAGTTAAAATAGCTCAAGGTCTTTGGTTTTGGTCTGTTCGACTGTACTATTTGCAGAACAAATCTGAAAAAAAACCAAACGAAAAGTACCAACGAATACCGAAAAAACACCGAAAAATACCGAAAAAATGTTTCATACTAATTACCGAATAATATCCATAAAAACATATACCGACAAATCACTATATTTCGAAAGCACAACATTATTTACCGAAAAAAGCATTAAGCCACACAAATTGTTAGATGGTTAAAATACCGAAAAAGCCCCGAAAAGTACCGCCAAATACCAAAAAAATGTTTGATACTAATTATCGGGAAAATAGCTCAAGGTCTTTCATTTTAGTCTGTTCGACTGTACTATATGCAGAACGAATCCGGAAAAAACGAAAAGTACCAAAGAATACCGAAAAAACACCGAAAGATACCGAAAAAATGTTTGATACTTATTACCGAAAATATACGTAAAACCATAAATACCGAATAATCACTATATTTCGAAAACATAACACCATTTACCGAAAAAAGCATTAGGCCACACAAATTAAAATACCGAAATAAACTCGAAGAAAAAACGAAAAGTACTAACAAATACCGAAAAAATGTTTGACACTAATCACCGGAAAAAAAGTCCGTAAAACAATAAATACCGAAAAATCATCGTCTTTCGAAAACACAACATTATTTACCGAAAAAGGTCCTAGGCCACACGAATTGTTAGGTGGGTCGTGGGTCAGGCTAGGTCACGCATAAAATCATGAAAATTATGAGTAAAGCAGGTTATTTTTCGTTGTGGACTTTAGAGATGACTTTACTTTCAACAATGTTGGATAATGATCTAGATTTCAGATATTAGCCGAAAAATGTAACTGGATTACGTCCATATGATGCTGGCAACGCACACTCGCAAAAGGATATTTGGTTATATTTGCGTGATTATGTCAGCTTCTTCTATTTAGAGACCATAATATAGAGACATGAAAGTGTCAAATTCGCACAGAGTAGTCAAAAAAGTCATATTATGGTCATTTCTTAGTCGAAATGGGCCCCAGCTGTGAAATTGTCACACTACTCCCCCCGATTATGGACGTAATAACCAGGCGAATCGATCAACTTTCAAAATAAGCTTCGACCTTAATGCACTGGGTTATCTGCAATTAGCTGATAGTCGTTCCGAAGGAAGGAAAACCCGAAGTCTCGTATGCACACTGGCGTGTACGTAAAAGGGTTAGCCGTAGGGCCGCTGTCCGGGAGAAATTTCCCTTATACCACACTGTAAGGCGTATGTCCGTCTTCATTAACCCAGTACAGGCAGAACAGTTGGACGCTAAACCCCATTTCATTTATTTCCTTTAATGGTAGACAGGGCCACATACCATCACTGACTGAACTGGTGAACTGGAACACAAGAAACATTCAGTCCACAAAGACCATCAGTGGTGGACTGCAACACACATACCATCTGTGGAGGATCGGGACACATATACCATCAGTGGTGGACCATGATACAGTAGACATTCAGTAGTGGACTGGTCTACACCCACATACCATCAGTGGTGGATTAAGACACAATAAGCCATCGGTGGTTGAAAATTTATCGCTTCCAGGCAAATTTAGAAAATAAATAATCTAAGATATAAGCTGATTGCAGATAATCCAGTGCATTAAGGCCAAAGCTGATTTTGTAAGTTAATCAATTCACTTGAACATTGCTCCCATAATTCAAATCGGAGTGTGTAGGGTAGCTTTAAATGTCCATATTTCCACAACACGGGTCCCTATCAACGCGGAAACGACCATTTTTGTGACTGGTCTATAAGATTTTGACTCTTTCATGGCCCTAAATTGTCTTTAAATAGGAGACCCTTTTTCGAGCAGCGTGCTTCACCAGCGTCAAATGGACTTAATCCATTTTATGGCAATTGTCTGAAAATTAATTTCGGGGATTATAAGAGTTAAAGTTTCTCAAGTGACACTGGTAGTAATGGTCCATCATAATTGAAAGTAAAGTCATCACTAAAGGTACAAAGTCCACGCAAAAAATAGCCTGCCATACCCCAGGCCGGAAGTAGGTCTCCAATGTGAATTATTACAATGAATGCAGTCCTGATCTTTTTGTTGCATGTCAGGCATCGTCTATTACAAGGAGGAGGCTGGAACCTATCTGACTTTCCCCTCCTTTTCTTGGTTACATTCTAACCAACAGTCAGTTGAATGTTAAACCAGAACGCCAGAAAGTAAAAGAATAAAAAATCGGCGAAGAATTCTTACAACCTGCATTGGGGTGTTTTATAACTAGTTCATAAAGAAAATGCAGTGTTGATGCTGTAGACAGGAGAAATCATCATCTGAAAAAAACCTAACCCATGACCTACCTGCATTGCAATGTTATATAACTAGTTCATAAAGAAAAAAAAACCTAACCCATTACCCCCACCTAGAGTTTCCCTCACCTACAGTGTCTACAAGTCTTATGTGGAAGCTATTATGATCCATAGCTTACCTAGAGTGCCCCATTATGTTTATGTTTCTAAGTGGCCTAGCGTGACCCATTACCCACCAAGAGTGACCCAACTATATAACCATTTTCATGCGTGACCCAACAAACAATTTTTATGTGTGGCCAACGGATTTTTCAATAATTAGTGCTGTATTTTCGGTATTTATCGGTTTTCTGATTTTTCCGGTTATTGGTATCAAAGAATTTTTTCGATATTTTTCTGGGGTTTTTTTTTTCGGATTTTACGTGTTTTTTTGTTGCATGAAGCACAGCCCGGTATGGTAATACATAAGAAATTATGTTTGCCTTTTTCCAGTAATGGCGATTCATCCCGAGATTACACAAGATTATCAGGATCGAATTATATTTTGCATATACGCGGAAATTTCCACCATTATTGGCATTTTTGATAATATTTTTCTTCGTTTGTGGGATGTACATTTTTCTTCCGGTGACATGTTTCGTCCATAAATCAAACCAATACGCTGCGATAACCTATTTGATATTTTGCTGTAGAGTAGTAAAGAAATCAGCGTCCGCTTACTCGTTCGAAACAAATGTCAAATTTAACATCTTATCAATAATTTAAGAGAAAAAAACCCATAACAAAAGAGAGTAATGACCGGTGGTATTTAATCGGGAAAAGTGGATTCCTATTAGACATTACAATTTACGTTTACAGATGGGTCATCGCTAGGTAATCTTACGCTGTACACAAACTATTGTAGAGGAATCTCTGTGTTGTTATATACATGTATAGATGAATTTGTAACATTTACAGAGGAAATAAGCCTAATGAAATGGTTATTTTTGTTAGATTGGCGACCAGGTTTTCTCTGATGATCAACCAAGCCGAGTTAATCACAGATCATAAATCTATCATATCTATTTACCCAGTACCGTCATCTGGTAGTTGGTTCAAGGATCGGTTGCGATTATTATTGATTCAGTGTGATCGTACCTATTATTGTGTTTACACTGACTATTTAAATGAACTCTAGGTTAACATAGCAATTCATAACTTGATGCCGTCATCATTGATAAGATACAAAAGTTCATGTCTGAGTTCCAGGGTGTGAAAGTGGCTTGACTTTACTTGGCTCCATTTTTAGATTTGTCTGTCGGGCATGTCCATACCCAACAAAATACTATATGATATTTCTTTGCACAACGATGTCACCTCGTTACAATATGGTATTATTTACATTAATTCGCATCACCTTTTTACCACTGATAGACAACCGATGATACGTTGCCATTTTTCTTGCCATGGACATTCGTGGGTTCTAACTCGCGGTTTGAGAGCTGTGACCCACGGCGCAACCCATCAGAACTTCAGAAGCTACTGCTTAAGAATTAGATTCGAGGATTTAGCCAACAGTTATACGGAGCGTAATAATGTTGCAGTATGTATTTGAGATTTATGACATTAGTGGTCATTATTGCAATCATTTAATTCCAGTACGGGTTGCCACATAGTTTATTCAGACAATCCAACTGAACTTTCGTGATATTATATGGATATATGTAAATGATACAGCCATTGTTTGTCTGCAATAAATGTTTATTAAATTATCTACTATTAGATAGATAAAATTGTTATATACTGGTGTATATTTACATACATATTACTATAGATAAACCATGCGTCGATATAATGACTGTATATTAGTTATAATCACCACATTTACATTTGTCTATCATAATTTACAATTAATCTTACGCCTTATCTTAACACAATTACTTCCCCTTTGTCCAAGAAATCACATAAACCACAGAATAATAAATTGATATTTAAAGATGCATTATGTAAGAGCCACAACAAGTCCATAATCAACTTTCTAGACATCGGATGGCCGTGATAATATTTATTTCGCTTTATAATAATTAATTGTTAATAAGTTCATGTACTACATTTAGTCTTTGCGAGTGATCGCCTTCCTTATTATTTTCTATTTCAGATTTTGACGAGAGACGTCTTGTATATCACATTAATACAGGGGGGGGGGGGGGGCAAACCCCACCCTGCTCAGCTACATAAACAAATTGAATGTCTTGCATCAATGAAATCAAATCACAATATGATCCTACATCATTACATAAATGATTTCTCTCTTTAAAAAGCTCAATTTGTATGTATGCCTATGTAATTAAGAGCCGGAGGTGGCAGATTTCCTGAACAGAAACCTGGCAAACCCCCTCCTGCAAAAAATCCTGGATCCGCCCCTGTAATAACAACATATTTCTACATTTGGCATTAATAAAGGGTGGCCGTGCAAAGATGACCAGTTGTTAAATTATAGATAACAACAGATTTATTAATTCGGTAACTTGCTATATGATAATCACTAGCAGACAACCTATTTGTATCATATTCTAATGTTTATGTTTTTTGAGTTCAGGTAACTAGTTGTTATTTGGGCAAGACGGTACTCGATATACCTTAGGGTGGGATGTTGCATTATAACCACAAGAAAACAAATCTAGAATTCCAATCACAAGGGGGTATAGATATGCTAACCCATCACTTCAATGAGGTCAGATAAAACACTAGAAGCTTGAGGGACGAAGACGGCAACTCACGTCTGGTGGCATCATGCCATTCTATTCAACCCAGACAGTTAAGATGCAGATCTGAAGGTTGCGGAATTATTAAATTGACTAAATACACAACTTACAATTAAATAATCAATTATTATGAACATTCCGTATGATTATAAACAGTAATGAATTATAACGTATTTTGCTTGTAATATTAATCTTGCAGCATCTGAACATTTAAGGTCATCCAATTATCAGGAAAATAGAGCATGCTTACTTTACTGAATCATCTGACACAAGTTGGCTTTATTGTTTTGTCCACTATTTAAGAAATCCATGCACATTTCTTTTCGATTTTGACAAGGTTGTGTACTAAAGGTTACGGTGTTTTACATTCCTCTTATGAAGTAAATTATCGAAATGTAAAGTCTTTCAGTTTGAGAATAACGCGAGGCTTGAGTCTCATGTACTATGTGTGTTAAGCTAGACAGAATTCCACCTGCCATTACCAATTACTCTTATATTTGATTGGATATCGACCATTCTTTGGACTTGGAAAAGTGTGTGTGGAAGGGTGGGGGGGGCATATTCTTATTCCAGTTCATTTTCCCTAGTTCCAGTTTTTCAGTTCAATTTACCTTTCTAATGATATATTCGAAGATGAATGTAATTAGCTTATATTGTGTAATTTGTAATCAAGCGTACTGTTATTCCACTACATTATAATTATCCTCAGATTTTATAAGGATAATAAATTCAATATTTTCAGAATTGACGGTGATGGGCAGCAATCAATAATCAATATAATAATAATACATTAATAAGAAAGGTCCATTCTTAAAGGTACGGAAATTCTATATGTTCGCATATATTTTAAAAGTAAGAAATATACAATTTCAATGTTGGACTGGTGTTAAGCTCAGTACGGAAGCGTATTAGGGACAATAAAGGCAAATTTTAGAGTCCTAATTAGTTGATACTATCGCCTAATTAAGGCTTAACATCTTCTAATTGGGACTTAGTATCTACTAACTAATGGGTGCGTATTTTGTCCGGGCCATGCCCGCCCGCCCATCAACCCAGCCGTCCTTACGTTAACAATGTGCTTGTATGAACGATTTTTTGGTGTGGGAGAAGGGGTCATGATGGACCATCCTTGAGGATGTCCCCCACCTCTACACCGACGCCGAAAAGTTTTTCTATAGATGTTATCCGTTCTACAACCGTGCGTTCCGAAGTTACACTCACGCCCTTTTGCGTAGACCTTGTGAACGCGATAGAGGCTACACGTATGTGAAGTTCCGCAACCTTTCTGAAACCCCCCTGAACACGATAGCGGCTACACTGCTACAGTTTTACATGTATGTATTTATTTCCAACTGTTCATTTTCTCAATTCGATTAGTTATCAATCAATGATAATTTTAAGATTGATCTTGTGTGAATCTCTATTAAATTTAATATTCAAATGGTTTCTGGAAACCTCTCTGTCAACCAAGAATGTATTTTAGAAAATTTAACTAAATGCAATATTTTACTACTGGAACTGAACGCGATAGAGGCTACACGTATGTGAAGTTCCGCAACCTTTCTGAAACCCCCCTGAACACGATAGCGGCTACACTGCTACAGTTTTACATGTATGTATTTATTTCCAACTGTTCATTTTCTCAATTCGATTAGTTATCAATCAATGATAATTTTAAGATTGATCTTGTGTGAATCTCTATTAAATTTAATATTCAAATGGTTTCTGGAAACCTCTCTGTCAACCAAGAATGTATTTTAGAAAATTTAACTAAATGCAATATTTTACTACTGGAACTGAACGCGATAGAGGCTACACGTATGTGAAGTTCCGCAACCTTTCTGAAACCCCCCTGAACACGATAGCGGCTACACTGCTACAGTTTTACATGTATGTATTTATTTCCAACTGTTCATTTTCTCAATTCGATTAGTTATCAATCAATGATAATTTTAAGATTGATCTTGTGTGAATCTCTATTAAATTTAATATTCAAATGGTTTCTGGAAACCTCTCTGTCAACCAAGAATGTATTTTAGAAAATTTAACTAAATGCAATATTTTACTACTGGAACTGAACGCGATAGAGGCTACACGTATGTGAAGTTCCGCAACCTTTCTGAAACCCCCCTGAACACGATAGCGGCTACACTGCTACAGTTTTACATGTATGTATTTATTTCCAACTGTTCATTTTCTCAATTCGATTAGTTATCAATCAATGATAATTTTAAGATTGATCTTGTGTGAATCTCTATTAAATTTAATATTCAAATGGTTTCTGGAAACCTCTCTGTCAACCAAGAATGTATTTTAGAAAATTTAACTAAATGCAATATTTTACTACTGGAACTGAATCTTTATTGGTCCTGTTCATATTACAGTACAATTTATTTTCATTTAGAGAGTAGAATGGTAGAATACAGAGAAATCACCAAACCTTAATTACAAAGAACACAAAGGCTAACTACGCGATCCTGCTGCCTATAAAACAAGACTGTCATATACCAAACTACCCCTTACCGAGTAGCTGAACACTCTATCAAAGACGTTGAATAGACCTGGAAGCTTGGGGTGACAGCTATAAAAAGCAATCGTTTCTTAAAGAATATTTCAAGATGTGTCTATTATGTACTAGCACAAATAGTAGTGTAAACAGAGTTCAGACATATCAGGTCAATCTAACGACATATACGCAACGAGGTTATGTCTCGTCAACACAATATTTTTGTCATTTTGGGACAAATATTTGTAGGTGATTAAGATAGGAGGTAAGGAAACTTTGCTCTGAAAGTGGACGCGGACTTAACGCCTGGTCAACACACTACTCCGGAAATCAATTTTCGTTACTATATTTACATGTTTGTGGTGGGGTCTTGCATCTTGTCTCTTCCAACTTCCTTGACACCATTGTGAAAACAACAGAACCTTCGTTTTCCGTCCCATCCTAACGATTAAACATACATTATGACGCAGTTGTCAAATATGATAAATACAGGGATATCTTACAAAATATACTAAAGACAGACTACTTTCACATAAATGTTCATTTTATAGCTTAGTCCAGTAAAACATATGGTTATACTGTATTAGAGCAAGTTTCGGGAACTGGATTTCCATATTTTGTCCTAACAGGAGGGAAAAAGTCATATTATGTTTATGTACTGTGGCAATTATACCGCACCATATAATGGCATATTCTGAATGCAATCTGTACCGTAGTTTTTTTTGTAAATGCCGGTCACGAATTTCATTGCTAAAACGTCTTCCCCCCCCCCCCCCTGACTAAAAAATTCGGCGTCATTAGAGCACTATTTTCAAGTCGTAAACTGGAATTTTCGGAACACAAGATATCAATTGAACTCAGAATAAGCTTAGTTTGGGTTGGTCAAGGAGAACTGTCCTGATTGAAGCTACTATTCGCATACCAGTTTTCACATCAGACAAATAAGTATGTCGAACTAAATCAGATTGTTTACGAAATGTCAGTGATCGTTCATGTATGTAATATGAATCATGTCAGTTTTAAGGAACAGGAGGGCACCACTGCAGTGTTACTTCAATATGGACTTGTTTATGTAAATGAGTTTGAAACATGTCACGTGACACTGAATTATGTTTTTAAACTTTTGTTTATCGAGGTCAGTGTAAACAGATACAGATAAGAAAACATTATGTCAACAGAAAAATGTAAACATATTCTGTTTAAATATTCAGCAGGCGCAATTTGACATTTGTAGTTCACGTTTGTAATCTGATTGCATGTGTAAATTTGTGTACATAAAAACTATTACAACATTATAAACTGTTTGTTTTTCTAATTGTAACTAGAAAGCAGAACGGTTAAAAGCAACAGATACCATCTAGAAATCTATAATGACGCTTGTTGCTGTTTCTCTCATTCAGTTGTAATGTATTCTTAAAGTTCGCCTATTATTAAACTTTTATACTTTCTTGAAACATTTGGCGATCGCTTTTACACTTTTATTCTGGTTGTTATTAGAAAAACAAAAGGGTTAAAGGTTAATTTATTTTCTCTTCTTTGATTGTTTTCGTAACATAGATGTGTTATGCCCTCCTATATTTAGAGAAAAAAAACTAGCCCATAAGAAATGTTTGGTTGTTATTTTATTACGTTTTCAATTTTCTGTCATAAGCAAAACAAGATTGGATTTCTTGGAAACATTTCACTATGAGGCGAGTTCGACCAAATCGTGTTAAAGACACAATAACCCCATGATCCTTTTGTATAATTTCACTGTCGAAGCAGCTACCAAATGGGCCGAACATATATAATTTAAAACGAATTTGCCCCCCCCCCCCCCGCTCTACGGGGTTAGGGTAGGGCGGCTACGTGTTACGAAAACATAGCAACATTATGTTTGTTGGATGTGTTAAGTAAATACAATACATTAGCTAATATTTGTATGTAAATGCTTCCATGTTAGTGACAGGAACTGTTGGTCATGATACCAGTCCGGGGATCTTTTAGAAGTATAAAACATAGACCTGTTTTGACTGAGAATAAAAAACTGAAGTTATTCTATTAAAGATGTGTTATGTAAGAGTCACATCTACCTATTGTAGATCTTTCATTTGGCCTGAAATTAATTTTAAATTTATCCCATAATCAACTCTCTAGAGCCTCCGATGGTTGTGATTTTGAACTTATTGCAACGCGATCGTCATTTAATAATTTAATTTAAAAATGGACAATCGAGACTTTGTTTATTACCGTAACAATAACAGCAACATCAAACAGTCATAACTTTGCTCATAAACAAGTAATTTGACTAAAATTTTGATAATTGAAAACAAAAGCAATCTCGCAATAGTAACACAGAAACGGTTTACAGGAAAAGCGGAATAAAAAAAAGACACATAGGCTGTCAATTTTCTATAACTGAATTTCACAAGGCTCTATTTCAATCCGCTTCCTCTTTTTTCGTATCCATGTTATGCGTTAACCAACCATAGCAACTCATGTTTCAGTGACAGTACACAGATAATGATTAGGAAAAATTAGTGTAAGTCTTGATTTTATTGTGACGTTATATCTGCCTGATTGACACTATTGGTATAGATGTGATGAATTGATAAGGAGGATGAGGACTACTTCACTTACAGCACAGCAAGCTGAATTAAGTGAATTACCCGAGTCTGAAGGAGTAAGACACAGGTGGCAGCAAACCCGCTTCACAATAACTTTACACTTGAGTAGCTCAAAGACTAACGTAATTTCCTTTACGACGTTCGCCTGTCGCACTCATTCTAACTTCATATTAGTTTTCCAGCTACAGAAGAGCAAATTAATATAATTGTAGCTGTGCGTAGACCTTAAACGAGTGGGTAATCTGCTTTACGCATTAAATATGCATATACCTAATTTGTTCTCAACAGTTTTTGTACATCCGTTTACAACACGGCTATCATTGGCTTTGCTATTATCCAATAATACGACAGATCCGGTCAATACTCTAATATAAGTTTTAACCTTTCATATTAAAGGTGTCGCAATTATCAATCATGCGTTTACTTGGAGAATTATGATGTAGAATTTAATTCGCCATAATGATCGCTTCGATTTTTAGACAAATAGTCCCCGCGTGGAATAATGACGAGCTTGTTCAATTATTAATACATATAACGTCAAATTGTCTCAAATATTTTCTTTCTTAAATTAAATTTACATCACCCTGTCGTTTTCGTTTCCTTTTTTCTTATCAACTTCTCCACTTTTTGTTTTATTTCTCTCCCAACTGCAGACGACAAAATGACAATATAAACCAGTTTGATGGCAACCAGATTCCAGTCAGAATATTCAAATAGTTTTCAAGACTGACACTTTCAACCAATTTCAGAGTTAAGCCAAAGAAAAAAGAAATTAAACATTCACAGAAAGAGGGCGTTACAGAACTGTCACGGCCGTAATTAACTTAAGAGGAACCCTAGACAAGTAGACACGAGAAAATCCAATTAAGGAATCATCCCAACTGGAATAATATATTTAATATAGTTTACGTATTTATGTTTGTATTCTACTTTTCTAGAAAACATAAAATAAAAATGTGACATAGCTTACATATATTGAAGAGTTGAAATAGCTTTAGATGGTGAAATCTCCAATGAGCTCTTATTTTTTTAAATTTCGCCGAGTTTTGTTAATGTTTTAACATCACTGAAATTTCAGTTTAAAAAAAATATGCTTAGGCTTTCCTCTTATCGCCATTTCATCATTTGTTATAGCATACAACTGACAAATTCTGTCATAGTTTTTATGTAGTGATTGAAATGACAAATTAGACTTATTCTCTCATATATTATTATTAAAGGATCTGTTCTAGCTTTTACATATTGTTCACAAAAGACCCAGGCTGATTATGAACAGCCTTGGACAGAACTCTTTGTTAACAATCTCGAGACCGGAATTATTATGTGATCTAATTCTAGGTTGTTCAGCTTATTCAAGGGTAAGGGTCATGTTAATACCCGGAGTGATTCACCTTGATTTACGAAACCTTATGAGCATCCCATAGACACCACAATTATCAAATGTTAATATGTTATCTAGCTGGGCTACAGGAAGTTTTCTGTTGATTTTAAGCCATTGACAGAATTAATCTGTAGAGGGCCCAACTGAAATCGTAATACGTTTTTCCGAAAACATTCAAACACCTACGGAATTTGAAAAATTAGCAGTATCTACTTTAGCCCAAATTTAGGAGTTACTTCCTGTCGTTTATAACAAGTTTCATTGAATCTATATAAAAATAAAAATCTAACGGTAGCTTGAACGGGCCCCAGGACCCGGTTGAAATTCACACCTATTTTTACCTTACCACATCCCTGAATCTAGGTCGGACATGCGCCGGACGCTAGCGCCCGCCCAATAGTTAAGCCTAAACTTACCCACCACACCTTAGATGTTAATTACACAAAATAAGCTTCCTCTGACAGGTTTCTTGGAAACATTTATCTACGATATCACCTTTGGTGGAAGAAGTGAACGTTAAACTCCGGAAACGAACTAAAAAGGTAGCTTGAATGGAAGAACTGGGATCTTGCATAAACAACATTGACGGTCGTGGATGATAAATCACATGAATACTCCAGAGTATCATGTTCCTTATCAGGCATCGTGGAGAGTTATTGAGACGATCGTTTGGACCTTTTTAATTTGTGGCAAATTTTGTTACATAATTTTACATTTACCCGGTCATAATTTCGTCTCGTTCACTCAGTGGTTTTCGTTTGATGAAAGAAGTGAATTATATTTGTAAAGCATGTATAGTTCTCGTCAAGATGTTACTACCCCTTCGTATTTGGAAGATAGACGGAATATCAACCAGGATGGAAGGAAATCAAATCATCACTAGTAGGATAAATCGTAGTAATACCAAACTGTTACGGTAAAATTCTATCATATAATGTTGAACATTGAAGATAGAATTTCTACTTTCATACTTGACAATGATGACCAAGGGGTTATATCTAAATGTCAAAATTACACTATTATATCAATCCACAAGCGTATTGATTTTCCCAACTTGGGACTATTTTACATGCGAAAAGCGAGACATATCGTATCACCCCCTACCAGAACACACAACCACGTGGTTCCTAAATATCCATCCCGTTTATTATTTGAAGATTCATTTTGTCACGCAATATATCATGCACTGGTTCAAGTATTGTCTGATTTTCAGCTCGAAAATTATCAAACGAAACATTTTAAACTCAATTGTTGGTATGAAAGACAGCAATGTCCTTAACGTGAGTGTACTATCGCCTGATTCTGTGAAATCGGTAGACACGTAACCGTTTTGCGAAGCCTTGGGTAAATGATTCTGACATACTTGTAATTACTAAAAACAGATTTATTGATGTTGTGAATATCTGAGAGTATTTGTCGAAATGGAATGAGATTCAAAGCCTCATATTTTTGGACCAACTGGGCGAATTAAACAGCACTATAAGGGAAATTTTACCCGGTCAGAAGTGTTTCAGCCTACTCTTAACCGAATTCCAACTGGCAGTCGAGAAAGTTCTTTCTGGATTCCCAAGGGACAATGTATAGCAGCCGTTCGGCGTGCATGTAATCGAACCCCTGACAATTGGGAGAAGTAGCACATTAAATCCCATTTCACTTTTTTGGGGATCAAATGATGCTGTGGTATAATAAAGCAATTACAATTCTTAACTCAGACAATAAATGTGCATCATTTTGAATTTCGCTTTTCCATTATTTATAGCTTTTTGAATTTGTGATGCGCATACACTGTATTATGAAATTCGTAAAACTTTTAGAGCCTCTTGACCTAAACTTCACAGAATCAAGAATTTATTTTTCGACACATATACTTTTGCACTTATCGATATTTTTAGAATTTTCGGGCCTCTAATTCAATATTTTACTAATATAGAATGTGTGTCCTCAAATTACAAGACAGCAGAAAGGACCTAATTCGATGATCTGGACTTGTAGAAGAATTACAACAAAGTAAAATATCGTGTTCAATTCTTGTCTTTCGGAATGGCTGTCCTGATTGTTTCGTCATCATGGCGACGGTGACAGTCATTAATCAACTTAAAGTTGTCGCCAAATATCAAAGAAAGTTAAATCACGGAAGAAGGTGAAAATCCTATCTGAGTTCCTGATCCCAAGCTTAACGTCATTTAGAAGATCATGGTTGCCGTCTTGTACAAACTCTCTACGCTAGAACAGACACAGAATCTGGAATTCGGTTTTTCTTCTCGATTTATATTTCGTTTCATGTTCTGGGTAGTAGTCTAATCTTTGTTTAATGGTTGTTTTCCTGTTGCTCTCGAGTTGTGAATATTTATAACACATTTGTTATTTGAATGCCCAAGAGCAAGAATCCATTTCTTAATCACACAACTATTAGACAGAGTATGCGTCGAGGGAATATTAGGGTTAATGATATACAGACACATTGCGTCTATTGTGTTGTCGAATAGATTAACCCTTTGTGTACTGCATCCGGTATATTAACTTATATAATACTTTTTGGTCAGAGGCCTATTATAAATTAAGATAGTAACTGCATAATGACCCTTAATTAAAACAAGAGATAAATCTCGTGTCATTTAATGCGTTGATAGAAAACAAACAGTCATGGCCTATTTGAAATTTGGCAGAATAGTTTTGCTATGGTAATACTAACGTGGGTTGATTGCACTTGATCCTATTCATGTTGGCATATTTGCATTTACGTTACTTCCTGTAGTGAAGCATTCGGTAATAGTCGCCATTACATTTGCATTTGGTTCACGTAGCTATTTAGAGCTACTACAGATCCTTCAGTACTTCACTACTGATTTTAATCAATATGCATGACTTGAAAAAAATTTATTGTCTTTTGGTTTAAATGGTTTGTATTGTTTTTCTTTGTTAAAGGAGATGTTCTTATGATTTAGCGTTTAGATCCTTTGATGTTATTTTATTTGTGCAATTTCTATATTGTTTGATTGTCATACAATGTCAGATCACTTTTATGACTGAATGATTTTTTGGCTAAGACGAAATTACTTTCTCTTCTTTTTTTAATGATTTAAGCTCAGATCTTGTTTTAAGTTGTTGGTGATTAGCTCATATGGATGGTGTACCCACACGTGTTACAATAGAAGGAAGGATTTCACTTCCAATTTCTGTTTTATTGTTGGTTGAACCATTTTAGCATAATAGTTTGAGTTGTACATAGCTAACAAAATTTTGCTGCATGTTTGCATTTAAAACATGTCCGACGAATAACTTTTTGTACTGTGACCTTGACCTTTAGGTTGCTTTGAAAAAAACAGACGTACGCTCCTTAAGTCCATGATATAGGTATACCTATACACAAGACACACTTCTATAGAGTTCAATTACAGTTTATACTTATACATAAGACACACTTCTATCAAATACAATTACAGTCTATACATGAATACAATTACAGCGTATGCACATACACTTCTATAGAGTACAATTTTATTAGTCTATACATAAGACACACCACTATGGAAATGAAATGAAATCAGTTTTAAAGTCTTATACTGGTCTGTTCCGACTGGGTTAATGAATACGGGCATACGCCATACAGTCTGCTATGAGGGAATGTTGCCGGGGCAGCGACACCGTGGCCTACTCTTATATCAATTTACAGTCTATACATAAGACACATCTCTATGGAAATTACATGAAATTAGTTTTAATGTGCTATACTGGTCTGCCGCGACTGGGCTTATGAAGACGGGCATACACCATACAGTGTGCTATGAAGGAAATGTGGCCTACTCTTATGTCAAATTACATTTGTCAAGGGATCTTTTACATGCACGCCAATCTATACACGGGACCTCGATTTTCTTCCCATCTGAACAGCTAGAAAGCTGTCCTTGTTTGGTTTTCCTGCACCACGGACAAGCGGAAACCACGTAGGAAAATCCCGAAGAAATTTCTCTGCCAATGCAGTGATCGAACACGCGACCCCCCCCCCCCCCCAAAGGCTAGCGAGCCAGCGTCTCACCCACCATGCCCCCACCCATCAATGGAATACACTTACACTACATGGTAAATCTGCGTGGCGTTTCGACGAAGCTTCTCCGGTTTTCAACCAATGATAAAATATAAATTATGATGAGATAATATTTACATAATTCAACAGAATTGTGTCCTGTGTATTTCCTGTTCAAAAAATAAATTGTATTGAAACAATTTAGGGTATGCCACCTCATTACAGAATCTCTGATACCACGTTTCATATGAGTATTATGCACAGAGCTCTACATTTTTAAAACACAATTTTACTAGATTTACTTTTTGGTAATGTTAATGGATAGTTGGTCTACGTCTGCCTTCTGCCTATCTTAATTACGAATGGTTAATAATTATAATGTATCTACTTTTACTGAACCAGTTTCCACCGCATTCTCTACTACAAAACCGTCAAAAACTCCCATTTAAGGGCAAAAAATTTAGAATGTAAACACATGTACAGGCGCACCCTCAAATGAAGCAATGCCTCAAATCCAATTAAAAAAAATATTTTAATAGGCTCTATTCTCCCAGAAAACAACACCCTTGAAACCATTTCTGATTACTATTGACATATAGATTTGGGGGGCTTTTTCGGATAAAACTTTTTGAACTGCTTATTTAATATCAGCCAGTAGAATGATTTATCATGCTCTTACTTTAAAGACATGTCATAAGTTATTTTGCAGGTAGTTGTTCTGTTCTATCTTTGTATTCTGGCATTGATTTTATGTTTCTTGTGTTTTGTAAATTACTAATAATTTATTTTCATGATCTGTAATTATCTATTTTGAGATCTGCCATTTCAAGATAGTAAACAATTAAAATATTGACGTTTTATTCGTGTTTGTAACAGATCTTTCATAGGTGATAAACTTTTCAAATATTTCTTGTTATGTCTTGCAACAAGCATGGAGTCATCATTAATAAGACTATGATTTCAAGTTTATTCAATTACATTGTTTTATGCGGTACCCATAGGTGTATAGGTACGTTTCCCGCTCAAAAAGGTAAATGAAGACTCGTTGTTCTAAAATAAATCAAAAGAAACGGTAACCTTTTCAATGGAGTTCAGTGAATATGCAAATGTTTTTTATTTGTAATAACTAAGTCGAATTTCATTCAGATATCAAATCGTAAGAACAAAGTGCATGTATACATATGTACGACAGAAGAAAATATTCGAATTTGAAGGCGTCAAAAAAGCAAAAATCTTTCAATGTACATATATTATAGGGAAACCATAACATGGGATTATTAATTAATTTAGGTGATATACATATATATACCTACATGCACAGGTTATGTGTATTCGCTGTTTCTAGAAAACGAAATATATTTTATTTCACTGAAGATCAAACATGCGAACACATTCTTTGCTAATTCATCAAAGAAACTGAATGCAGAACCATTTCGTCTTTGTGTTCAAGGAAAACCGAGAATCATTTGAATTTTGGAGATATTATCATTTAATTGGAACTTGTGTGGCCATTGAATAAAAGAACCAAAGACACAATTTATCGTAAATTGAACTTGCTCATATAAAATTCATTTATAGAATTTGATATAAAGTAGTGTACTCGGAACGGCCAAAAGTTACCAATCATATTCATCTTGCAGTTCAAGGGGGTTGACAATAAAACACGTTAATTATGCTTGGTCAGATGAAGTTAATCATTTTAATCTAGTTAATTACTAATCACGTTAAGTGCTTAATTTACCGAATTTGGCCGGATCGATAATATCTCAAGTAGCCGGCAAACTTTTTGAGAGGTCCACTAACAACATAAATACAAAAATTCAATTGTTCTTTCATGTACACGAAAATAAAATGGTACTTACCGACTATTTTCACAAATGACATGGAAAGTAAAAAATCTAAAAATAAGGCAAGCGTTTCCATCTTTTCCTGAAAGTCCGTAAATCACTCAATCATTCCCTTTTCATTGTTTTGTGTCTTGAAGTTCTCGCAGACTCTTAACAGTTGATAATCATAGAAGTTTCACATAACGTATCAGTGTCATGCCACACCACAAACACTGAAATAGTTGGAAACGTGTAATCCCTAGTCCAGCTTGTACAACAGCCAACATGTGTTTCTGTGAGACGCGGAAACAAAATATCGAATAGCCTTGTGGTACTGGCTTCTGTGTGACTGCTGCCGCCTATTGACCGATGGGGCAGCGAAGGGGACGGTGATAGTACGACGTCGATTACAAATGGCTAAATTCAATACATCAGTACATGTGATTATCGACAAGAGCAAAGAAGATGCCAAGTTCAGCTGAAATCTTGTCAAATCTTACAACTATTCAATATGATATTTAAAGGTTTATGAATATACGTTGGCCTGCTTGACTTATCTATGTATCATTCGCTGATTAGTCGATCTGTCACTGGTGTTCGGACCAAGTCGGCTAGCTAATTTTCAAATTTTCAGTAGCTAAATGATTAATAGAAGTAATAGGAAATAACAAGTCACGACCTTCATTATGCGAAACCTGACCACGGGCCTTAAATTACTTGCCTATCTGTTCTGCTTTATTTCTTGTTTTATACAAAGAAATATTTGGTGTCGGAGATGCCGATTGATTTTCTTTAATTATGAGAAAGTCATAGCGCTATATATCGGTAGCACTCGTTTCACTTCGTACAAGAAATTGGGAGAAAAACTTGTATCCGGTATAGTATGAGATCTTCTATAGTGAAGGGTCACGTTGTGATTTATATCGTCCTAATCATTACATTGACTTTTTGTTTTTAATTAATTAAATTCCGGGACTCGCGCAGACGTTTTGATTTACATATATCTTTTCTTCAATGTTATTAAAAGACGGTTCATGCATGATGCATATTCCATGTTCATTTGTAACTTGGTTATTTATAGCCATTACTTTTTACAGTTGGCGAACAACGACATGTGCAGATTAAAAGTGCACATTATTTCATGCAAGTATATTAAGATTATTTGGATGGGAATAACAATAACACGGGGATTTTATTTCCTGTTCCTGAAGCAAGCCCAGGCATTATGTTATATCAGATATGAAATGAAAACGAGTTATATACTCGTAATGATTCAACAGTAAGAACTGGCTATAACCAATATTTTCATTGTTCGAAGATAAAGTCCATGATTTTAATCAAAGTAAAATGATCAAAACCTCTTTAGCTGTAGTAAATAACAAGTGATATAATTTGGTAACTTCATCGAAATTTAAAAATTTGGTGTAAAATTATGTACAAATCATTATGTTAAACCAAACATGTCTATTCTTTTCGAATTGAGTCTTTCAAAAGACATTATAGTGAAATCATTGAAACATTTAGAACCGAATGTTAAAATAGGAATCTCGAAAAATCTACATCCTTTTGAAATAATATAATTGACTATTTGAAATGGTACTGGGTACATATTACTGGGAAGGACATATTATCTAAAATCATCAAAGCGACGCATTTCACAAATAAAGTTGACGTAACTTAATTTTATTTCAGGTCGACCAGATATGAGCAAAAATAGCATGTCTTTAAAAGCGATTATAAAACGTCATAAACGTAATATGCAAACAGGAAATTCACACGATATTCTTCCAGCTCTATCACGCAATCGTGTTTGTACACTGGAAACAAATTCTAGTTTAAGTTATGAAAACATGAGTATTAAGTCGTTAAAATTGAGACTGAGAAATTAATGAGAGAAAATCGGAATACTAGGTTTCCATTGTTGGTGTTATGTTGCCATTATGAATAACCCTTTCTTTTTAAACAAGGACTGTGGAGGCCCAGTATAATAAGGCTCGCGTTTGCTAACATTAAGGTTCCTTGCGTTGGACAAGAACATTCCTCTTGTGGTGCAGGACAGGGGCTGTTTAAACAACAGTGTCCAGTCGGACGAAATCCGAGATACCGTGTATACGCTTGAATTCGAAAAACGGCGCATGTCACGTCAGTCTTCATTAGGACGGGTGGAGCAGGAAAGTTGGACGTTAAACCCACATTTCAATAAATTTACTTAATTTTAAGACTCCCGCCGCGATGTTACCACAGACACTGTCCTATGCTGTCACTGAAATATTGTAAGCGCTCAACTGGCCAGACATTGTTGGTTAGTTTTGAAGGAATCCTATTGAATTGCAGAGTAGCACAACCATTTAATGCACTTCACAGTTTTGTGGACTTTATTATTTTTCACACATACTAGGATTGCTCCACCCAAGAAGCTTTAATGTAGCAATCATTATTTCGTGTATTGGATATTCATGTTATTGTAGTGAAACTTTTCACAAATCTATACAATCTGTTCTATATAGGCTACCCTGTTTGAGATGGTAGTTTAAATTTTAAAACTTTATGGATATTATCATGATTTATTATAACTTAATAATGTTTATATCTGTACATGTGTTGCCTCTCACTTTGTAAACCAAATTTCTTCTGGGATAATTAGGTATTATGTTATTCTAATCTTGTATAGTTTTTTTTAAAAAGAAGTTTTATTTACTCTGCACAACCAATTAATTTTCATGTTTTGGGTTAGCATGAGTATAGCGTCACCGGTTCCAATCGTCATAATTACGTCATGCCGCCTCCAGTTCATTAAAGCTTCTTGGTTCAACCCTATCACAATTCAGAAGTTATTTATATTCTGCTAGTCGTACGATGATATCCTATTAAACTGCAAAGTGTCCCATCAATTTTATGCGTGATATTTGTCCTTGATCTGAAAACTTTTTTAAGTACTGATGGTGTGAGCGTATTCATTGCTGGTATTTCTAAATAGGGTTTTAATTGTGTCTAAAAGTCGTATTAAGATCCACCGGGGTAACAATAGGTCACTGAGTAGCTAAACTGTTTACATTTTCCATGGTTTTAAAAGTAGAACAATTTTAAAAGCTTTCTCAACATCAACATGGCGCCATGTTTTCAAGCCAAGTTTAAAGCGAATCATGATAAAATTATAAATTCTAATGTTACCATCTCAAGAGAGAACTTATGTAATTAGAAACAATGGTCGTAATTATTACAGCTCCCATAATAATGGTGGATAACCAGATGGACAATGGTCAATAATATAGTGATGTAATAATGGAAATGACCAGGGAATTATTATACAGACTAGTCAAGTATCGGTGCCAGAAGCTAAGGTCGAATATCGGCCTTGTTACTGTATAATTCGTGAACTAATTGAAACTAATGTTATAGAAATTCCTAGGACTTGAACTGTTTTCATAATATTGCGTGGAGTTCGAGGTTTCGACCTCCGGGTTGGACACAGTCAAAGATGAAATGACTGCTCTTTTCCATAAATTGTATTAGCGTCATGTGCAAAATAATTTGGCCATAATGATTATTTGACACCAATGAAACTTCAGTACGCTTCCATTTACATTTTCAGTGTATCTAAAAAAAAATGTGCAAGAAGGGTCTGCTTTGGAGTCGCAGCTGGTAGTATATAGAAGATCCAAGAAAATAGAACCTGTTAACCAGACGGAAAAGATAGATTTATTACCATTAACCTTATTATAAATTAATTAAAGACAGTAAAAGACCATTAGCTTGCTCGTATCATTCTATCATAAAACGACATAATATATTTTAAGCGTTTCAACGGAAGTTGATTAAATTAAACAATAGCAAAATACATATAACAGAAAGAAAATTTCTATTTTCAGAATAGATACATGGATGGACCTGTACCGGGGACCGAAAAGAAATTAGGCCTATAGTGTGTGAAAATATTGCATAATAATTTTTCAATTATGAACAAAATGCAAATAGCATTAAAAACTTTTTTTTATGTTATCCAAAGCCTTTATATAAGACACGCGCGTAGATCACAATAATAAAATAGTGAATTATGACGCCTCTGCGATCTTCAAAATTATTCAATTCTTTTCATATTGTTGGTAAAAGATTTCTATGATGGTTAATTTTAAGAGTTATTTACGTACAGGGCAATGCTCACACGGTAGGATCATCCATACGACTTGGCATACGTTCTTTGCCAGTCTTTAGCTTGTTAAACTTCATTAGCAAGCAAATTCCTAATGACCCCTTTTCTAATGTACTATAATGTACATAAAAATATAATACACCCGCCATAATACTACTTAGATTATATATTTTCTGAAATTAAAAAAAAGAGGTGTAAAGCGTTTCTTGAAGAATGACTCCACCACGCCATTTTAATCAACACTTTGAAACATAGACAGTAGAAAAACCATTTGGTGACATTTTGATTTAATAAGCAATTTAGCAATGCCTCTTTTCTATCAAATCTATGCCAATATTTGAAATAAAGAGACGACGAGACAATGATTGGTGAAGGAATATATTCCAGGTAATATTCTGGTTTATATTTATAGTAAATTAAATGTTGACCCTTTTGTATAATTAACTGAAGATTCGTCTGTACTGTACCTCGCAGACGACCTGGCTTATGTTTGATGGAAACCTTTAGCGAGTCCCCCGAGAAATTATCCCTTCCTCTGAAGAAGATGTAATTTAATTTTTCGGCTACCATCGTGTCTTTCTGTCGGTAAACATGGCTTCATAAATATTTAACACTCTGAATGGTAATAGTTTATAAACCGTCTAAAGTAATTATCGAACATGACAACTGGGAATACGACTTTTCGTGGTTGATATATAGGGTCGGCCATATTTGATATAAAAGAAATATCTACGAAACCCCGGCTATCGCCCACCTGTGGTCGTATATTTGATATTCTGTTTATTTGATATACTACCGCTTTCTGAGACCTATTTAAAATGGCTTCAATAGGTTGAAATGTGTAACAAGATCTTAACATCGTCCATATTTAATAATTTCTTTGTTTTAATACATGTAGCTAATAAAGCAACAGGCTCCGATTATTTTACAGATGGAAATCCTCTCCGAAGTGAGAATTTGTTGGAATGCATCTGGTGTCACTTCAATGATTCATTATAAATATGGCCATTTTTATTCATCTACAAATATACTTTCTATAACACCTGATGTCACTTTCCATTGTGTTTTTGTCATTGACCATGAATAAAACATCACGTGATAGGCCATATTCTGTGTTTTATTGTAAACTTTAACCGATTCTATGCCATCCTTATAGGTGTTGGCTCAACAAGGCCCGACTCACTAACCAAGTCAAGGTGTTGGTCGAACCCTTGTCAGTGGTACAGGCCGGAGGCCAAGCAAGGAACAGGATCCCATATGCATGCAAGCCGTTTGATTAAAACTTCTCAAAAAGCATACTGAATGGTATATACATGTAGCCGACTTTATTATTCCGGATGGTGCGGAAAATAAGGACGTTTCCTCGACCCACTTTCATTTTATTTCCTTATTGATTGTATTTATATTTTTCAAATGGATTGTAACGTCACCCGCCTGTCAGTCTTTCATTGTTGTTTTCCAAATTAAAAAAACAAAGTTTGGAGTATTTAAGATTTGGTATGGCAGAGTTACAGCCCGACTCCATTAATTTGTTCAGGTGAAACTTTGCCGTATTTGACCGAAGGTTGGTATGCTGCTATACTTTCGTGTTTCGTCTGATTCCATCTATTTGTGACTGAATGATGGTCCATCTCTGACTTAAAGTCAAAGAAAATGTTTTTTTCAGATTTTATTTTTATGATAATTTCTGACGCACCGGTATCTGGTTGACATTGGTTACAATGCTGTTACATAACAGAATCACGGATTATGAGAAGTGTATTTGATTTGGATTATGCTATGTATTTCCAGTATCGGTCTCTTATAAATGCATTTATTCATTCTGAAATATTCTCAGAGTGTTTGTTTAATATGGATTGCTACTTATATTTTATTTGCTACATGATCTTACAGCATGATTTTCCCCTCATACATGGTGATGAACAGGGATCCTGTCCAGGATCAAGGTATAGTCATTCGGACAGGACCAAAACCTGAGGACCCCGTTACACGTCCTGGCAGTTGGAATTGGATTAAGAGTATATAAGAAAAAATCCAATCCGGGCCAATTTTCAGCGTATGTCCGTCTTCATTAACCCAATGGGTTCGGAAAATGGAACGTTAAACAAACCAAGCTCGATTCCACGAATCGTAAGAGACACGGCGACCTGACAAAACATTACCCAGTACATATACTCCAGCCAGTTTCCGTCATCCATAAACAGTTAACCATGTCGTGTAGATAATCAACTTTAGTTTCCACTGTTCCCATTCTGTCATGTCTACAAATTTCTACTGATTTGCCTAATTACATCAGAGTGGTATACATATATAGAAAGATACATGTTTGATTACAAGATAAACAATTGAGAATGGCTGAACATCTTTTTATATTGATTACAAGACTTCTTGGTATAAGTGTAATTGGAATGTTGCTACGAAACAGGAACACTTTAATCCACTCATGAAATATATATCGAGATGCATACACGTACTTAGAAATCATGTCCCTTTCTTTCATGTTTTACATAATATGCAATTCATTTTAAAACCTTAATGAAGATTTAAACTCTTGTCGTATATGGTATTCGAAGACACGCTGTAAAGCAGGCCCTGGAAGGCCGAAATATGAATGTTTTAATTCACCAATATCTGGCGGGAATCAGAGAAAAAAAGTACATAAAAAGAAAGACAGGTCGAAATAATAGTAAAATTAGAAATTGTTACAATAATAGTACTCAATTTCTGATGTCATCGAAGAAGCATACAAATAGTCAATGAGAATTCTGTGTTAATGAAGTCAACTAAGTAATTATAGCTTAGTGATATATTGCTGCATATGGAAATTGGCCTTCGGACAAAAATTAAACCAAATTCGTTTTATAGATATTATTTAATCCCCAAACATTGAGTTAGCATATTACCACATGTGGGCGTGTGTAAAAACTTTCCTGAGATATTCTGTGAAAAAAAAAAACATTTCAATATTCCTCCTGTTAACACTTTCCGGCGTGGGATAATTAATAATTGGAAAATTAAAATTATCCATTTGATCGTAAAATAGTGTAATATAAAATTTCTGGTTTGCGTCAATAGTTTAAACTAGGACACCACATTGCCACTATCAATAGTTTCTTCAACTAGTCAGCGTAGATGGAAACCATATTACCGCTAAATTCAGTATTGTTTACACTTCCGACAGTGATTAAGATTATTAGGGGATGCAGGGACGGTGGCATCATAATAAATCTTGAGCTGAATTGAAAGAACCATGAATTTAACAATCAATGGGTTTTCTGTAGTACCATAGTGCTATACCGTCACTGGTTAGATCTGGAAAACTCTCCACATCCAACGTGTGACACATGCTCTTTCTTCTATTACATATTTTAGAACAACCCTTGATTGTCTAGTATTTCCTCTTGTCCTCGTGGCTCCCTCTTCACGTGGTGCATTCTCTTCCACTCATCTAAATAGGTAAGACGTTTGTTTTACCAGTTCGCTTTTACATTTAATATATAATATCTGGATACATATAAGCACAGTAGTAAATTACAGTAAAGTCATTCTTGCAACCCCCATCCAGCCAGACGGGACGAGTCTGCTGATAGAAATTGCTACGCCTTTTCCTTTCTGATAGTTTTGTAGCTTTGGGTTTTGGATCTTCATTTATCAAATTGGTCAAACATGATGTAAATAATTGTAGAGATTGGTTATTTAAGCCAAATGACTCCGACACCCACCCTTATATGGATAGTGGAAATTTACCGGAGAAACTTCCCACAAAATATCTGTAATCAACCTAGAATGGAATGTTTACCACATTATGGCTTTTTTTATGTAACAATCTGCCACTCATTCGCTCATTTTGATTTAAGTACATATCCGTGAATCCAACAATTTGCCAAAGATATTAATAAATGCAATGCTACTAATTTAAAGAGCAAAAATTGTACAAAAGTCTTCTTCTTATTTAGGTTGATATTTTGTTATCATTGGCTGTTGGGACATCCTTATTGTCATTATGCCATGACTACTCAAATTTCAGACCATTGAGCATGTTAATCAACATCCCCTGTGCCGTGTAGTGATTGTCTAAATGTCGTACCCATTTTTAATACAAGAACTATGCGAACATTCCAAATAAATAAATGTTTTCATAGTTTTTAGACAGAATTGGACTTTAAACATCGAAAAATCCATTGTCATTCAAACTGCAATCTAGATAAATCAACCCATAAATTTGTTTGTCTATTCATATACTTTGCAAGACTTGAAATTCCTATGTACAATGTATACATATTTGTTATCGAAAAATCAAAAGATTTCTATTGTAAGAAAAAAAACTTGAAAATATGTTCTGTTTTGTTTGTTTAACTCACACAGCAATATTTACAGTCGATACAATGTTTAATCTGCAATATGTTTTTCTATATCCAATATTGACTCAACTAGATTATAAGAATTGTATTACAAATAATTAATAAATCAGATTTTCTCTTTTAAATCTTAGCTAGATATCCCGCAGTCATATCTTATGGCATATTAATAACTCATCAATAACAAAGAAGGTAAAGAAAGATGGCTTTATGAATCACAATACCCTCTAAATAGCAGCACATTTTCCCAATCGATTTATATTTACAAGCATCAAATATTGGCCATGCTTTGTTGATTAGGTAATGGACAAATAATTTGTATTCACATTTGTGAATATAAAGGTATATTATCACTTTTTCAGACATGCTAAAATTGTGAAACGCGCAGATCTGAATTGGGTAACCCCCTTTAAGGAATAAGGTTATGAGCTAGTATCTAGGTGGTCACTTTATGGAAAACCACTGATATTTACAATACAAAAAATTGTATTGGTTCGAATAAGTGTTTGAGATCCTTATCTTTTGAAGAGTTGTAGTTATCCTCTTTGTTTAGATCTAATACCATCTAAAGTTTAAAAAAAACTGAGGGGCCAATATGCTACTCTATTTTAAGATCTGGAAATGTAATTTCAATGATGTTAGCTTGTGAATTATGCAAGTGAAACAGTAAACGCTATTATGTCAGATTTAGACAAAATATAGAGGTAGACTCGTTCTATTTTCTTGCATATTATATTTATATACCTTTCGATGTAAAACCCTTAGTTACCCTTTGTCGTTACTTAAACTTAACACGCTGAAGTTACCACATGGATACTGAAATACCTCGTGTTACATGGCAAAAGTCAGAGGCATAAAACCATGTACTTCAAATACAATGTTTTTGGACTTCCAAAATACTTGATATGTGGCATCTTGTATATAAATTTTATAATGCTTAAATTACATAGTTAAACACTATGAAGAAATTTCTTTTCAGTTTTTATCTATTGGAAAAATGCCAGTCACAGTCTGTTTAGTTACCGAGTTTGGAAGCCCTTCTCTTAAAGGATTCTTCGATGACATTGATGAGACAGAAGGTAAAATATTATTGACAGGCAGCGACAAAATTTAACTAATTTCAATTCCAGACCCATTGTCAGGAGGTTTTCAATTCTGTACGTGTCGACATCAGGACCAAATAACTCCATTAATACATAGGATAATGAGTTTTAGCCACAAAAACTGACAAGTAATTTCTGTGATTACATGCCGAAAATGGAAGCGGAGAAATCACTCTAAGGAAAGTCTATATTTGAGAATTGGGTTTAAATATTTTGTGCGGGACTGTACTATTTGAGAAAGCCCGTGGCGCAGTGTATAGATGCTGGAAGGCTTAAAATTTTTATCGAATAGCGTTTCCTCATTCAGTGAGTCATTGGTAGGGTGTTGATTTGTACCTTTAATTACAGTAAGTAAATATGTAGAACTCAGACAATGTAATAACATCTGCTAAACCCGGCAACAAACACCATTAACAAATCACCTCGCTTAAAATGGCGAATAAAACATTTGACCAGCAAATTGAAAAAATGGTGAAGAAGTGGTGAAAGTCTTGATTATTGGTTTTAGTTTAAAACTTCTTTATAGGCTATGTGAATTTCTTCTTACATAACATTACAATTTAGTTCTATGCAAAAATGGATCTCGTTAAAACATTGAAATTTGTAAGAGTTAGGAACAAACGGAGGTTAAAATTAATAGCAATATCAACTGACTAAAATTGTTATTCATAGAATAATCTTTTAAAAAATATCTAGAGAATTATACCCACACTCCTGAATTATGAAATCTTACTTCACTTTACGGCGATTATTCATTTGACATTAATCGCGGCTATCATAGCTATGATAACCCAGACGCCAGTGAATGTTGCATACACGTTATTTTGAATTTTAGATATTGCATTTCTTGAAGACCTTTATAATATAATTGAATCGCGTGTCAATTAGGACTTGTTACATCTGAACAGTTTTTCAATCATCCTCTTCTGTCGACCACATTAGATAATGAAATTCATGTCCCCATGACTAGTGCAAGGGTTTAATATTACTCTACATTATTATAACTAGTGAATAAAGATTGGGATAATTTAAAAGTCATGCATAAAAAAGAGGTGTCTTGAATCGCTTTGATTAAGAATCAAGCGAAACGAGGTGGGGGGGGGGGGAATTCGCGCCATAAACAATCGGGAATATTAACCAAACTCTCCCTTGAGAGCGTGTCAATAAAATGACGCCAAATATGATCATTGTAATCTGGACGTTGGCCACATAATCTCCAACATAATCATGTCTAGTTTCAAACCAAATTATCATACATTCCGTTTCTCTCACCAACTCATCATAGAGATACAAGATACAAGGAAACTCGAGCTTAAATTAATATCGATGTTGTCAGTGTGGACTAGAGTTAAAGTATTTACTACCATCTTTAAATAATCAAATCTCTCAACTCATCTACAGCTACTCTTTCATAGATTTCAACCACAAAAATATATCACTTGTCATATAAGAAATATATCCAATTCTCCAAAATTTTACTACTTATTTCTATATAAGTCCCAAACCCAATCAATGGATGGATGTCGTATCGTTCAAACAAGATTCTTTGAATAGCATGAATTATTCAATTTAAATGCATGAAAATAAATAGTAAAAGCTTTCCTTCTAGATTTTACAACTAAATTTAATATACATTTTATTTCACTAAATTCATCTTTATTGTAAAACGATTAATTGGTCTTGTTTAATTATTCAAAATACTTTTTGAAATCATTGAATGGATTTAATCATCATATTCTTTTTCTCTTTATTTTCTACCAACCTCAAAATCACTCATAAAAATGAATACATTTCGCAATATTAATACATTTCACATCATCACTCTCCGCGAATTTTCTCCAATACTAAATACAGCAAGGACTTTATAAGGCTATATTTAATGGCCGAATTCTATTCCCTATAATACCTTGGTTTAAAATCAGTATAACGCAATAGCTCGACTGGGATTTTTCCTAGTATCTATAATAGGTCTATCATTTTTGTTACAATTATTCATAATTACATACCATTAATTAACGAAGACCACTGACACATTCAAGTATACACATAACGTCTTTCAGAAAACTGACACACTTATTCATGACATCCCAAATACCATAATATGACTTCTGGTCTTTCTCCTGAAAACAAGGTAGCCTCTTCAAAAAATGAACACATTGAGGCGGGGGGGGGGGGGGGTAAGGGAACAAATACGTATTTCAAAGTCCGCTTGTGTGTCAGCGCCTAAGATAAAATACAGTTTCCCAGTGTTCTGGACTAAACATTAGATGCTAACTGTATTTATAATAGATGATATAAACGTTAAATGTGACCACTAAGATTTCATTGGGATATAAATGAATTCTGGTTATTGAATAGCGTCTATCACCTCGGCTGATCTCAATATATCAGAAGAAGCGGACATTGTTACTAATTTAGAAATAGATAGGACCGTGTGGCAATCAAGAGAAATAAATACACCAATTAGTGTAGAGACATCAAATTAATGTAAAGGAATGGTTCTTTTATTCAAACTGATTCGGAAACTCATAATCTTAATTATGTAATAAATCGTGAAACACGGGACGGATTGTTTCTAGAAGTAGTCGTATATTCCATTCTAACGATAACGTCGTACATACATACATAGATTCAGAATAAATCTACTACAAAACATCGTTTATAATGAAATACAGTAACTGGTTTTCTATACATCATCATGCTATTTAACGTAAACGATGTTTACTAATTAATGGTTCTATTTTATAGGGTAGCTTTAGATAAGTATTTTTGTTAGCAATCTCTATGTAGAACAGAAACTATAGTTATGGCTCTGTTATCGACTAAAAGGATACATCTATGTGAATAAACTGCTTTCATACGCCCATATTTCAACGCTGCTACTATTACCCCCACCCCCTCCGTCGTCAGCCAATTTAAACACACTGGGTAGGTAATTTATAGTTATGCTTTTGTAAGTTCTAAGTCCGGATATGAGTTGATTTCTGATGTACGGAAACGACCCAATCCCTGGATCATCATTTTCAGGGTCTTTTTTACGTTACGGAAAATGATGGACACTAGATCGTAGATTTTGAAAACTTTTTTTTTTATTTTTAGTCTACACTGCAACGTTGATAAACATTAAATTGATATAAAAAAAACTAATATGACACAATATGATTTGACCTTTATGTCATAAAACACGGATCAAGCAAATTGAATTTATGAATATGAACAATCACAGATATTAGGCAAGAACAAGTGACATGTAGTCTAGGGAGACATATCGATTGGTGAGTTTTAGCTTCTCTGAGGTTATAATGAAACACTAAGACTTTATGACAAGTGGCGTTAGAAAAACAAACCATCTGACAAACTCATTTTCTACGTGATTAAATGAAAGAGGCATAATTTCTATAGAATTGTGTTTTGAAGTAAGGTACTCTGGAGAGGTAGGAAGGGTTGATTTACGGAAACCTTTGTAGGAATTAAAATCAATTCTATCCAACATGAGACCCCTCATGCAAATAAGGTTAGCCATATACAATGACTCTCCACCACAATGACTGTCATTAGGTAGGATAAGTGTATTGTTTTGGAAAGGACGTTTTTAAGACTCTTGTAAAGTCCGTTTAATTTACAGTAATATAATGTTTAAACTGAAATAATGCTACAGAGGTGTGTGGTTTACATAATGGTACACTTTTATCTGCATCATTCTACCCTTTGACATCGGTCATATTTTTAAAAATAGAAACAGGAAAACTGCAGAATATCAATCATTCTACTCGCTGAAATTTCACCTTGACGCAATGTTTCTTTAGAATCTTTAAATATCCAAATTCTATGTGATGGCGATACTTGACAGGTTACAGGTGACAATTTGTGGTTTTGATGTATGCAATAAAGTGTCGGGCGATTGGGCGTCTTACCCCAACCAGGACCATACCATCATTCAACAAAAACAAATATCATGGTACTCTTTATCGTATAAAAGAAGGTACCGGTATGAAAATCAAATGGAAATCGTAAAATGACCATGAAACATATGGAATGTATCATATTGTATGTTTAATAGTTCAAGGATCCGATGAGAAACCAATAGTTCAACAACTTTTAGCCTTTGAGCGAATTTATCTTAAGTCAATAGTCAGATTATTTGGGCTGCTGGTTGCAAATTTGTATTGCGAGTTGTATCCACGGTGGAAGTGCTGAATGATAGGAAAATCCAAAATGACATCTCATCAAACTCCCAAATTTAAACAAGGTTGAGTGAAAAGGAAGATTGATGTCAAACAGTGTGTAGAAAACGTGCAAGCCTTGTCAATAGTCTGACTCGATGTTTTCAGGGCACGTATGTGTATTGTAAAGAATTCACCGCTACCCCTAGAGCTTTCATTGACGACTAGCGTTCAACGAGCAAAGACTTGGGAACCATCATAGTGAATTGGATGAGGTCTCAGCATGAAGACGATGAGCAAGCATTGATTAACTCCCAACCATACTCTGTTATACAATAGACAATCTACTTCTGTACGATAGCATAAGCCGTGGGGTACACCAGCTAGTGCTCATATGGCATTGAAAAAATATTGTTCAATTTTCCTATTAGAATGATACCACCAAAAATCATTTTCTTAATACGAGTTCGGCTCATTTTCTTTGAAAACAGTTTTATGTACAGATATATTAGAGCTATGAGAAATGCTTACAAGATTAAGATTTTATCAATAACAGCATTGAAAGCAATCAGGCAAGAAACGATATTTTGACAAATATGTTTTTAAGATTTTTTCTCTTTTGAATAACTGAATGAATGAGATACATCAAATTCATTTAGGTCGACCAATGATTGAAAGATCATGTGTATTTCGTGTGAGATATTGTGTTCCTCTAAAACTACACATACAAACAACCACCGAAATAGACCAAAGAAGTAAATTATGATTTTATTGAGTTGGGATTAACAGTCAACGTAATATGCTAATTCATTCATCTGTATATTTTACTTTTCAAAGATTTCGATGAGCAATTGTAATTTTTTTAAATTTCCAGCTTTAAAAATCAAGAATAAGAATATAGCAAATGAACCTCGTTTTGTTTTTTTAATAGTATAAAAACAAACATCTAACGCTATACATTTAACAAAAGGTACGGCATCCCCTAAGACAAATGGAACAACCCTACTTGAAGCAATCTGGTTGTTCTAAAAATAAGATAGTTGTGAAGATTCTCTTAATGTTTCTCGTCCGCTACTTGTAACAAGAGAGAGATTGGACAAACTTATAGAATTATCTCTAACTGTGGCCGAGTAGGCTTTCAAAAAAACCGGGAAATGGTTGTAGAGCGACAAAGTTCTATATGTACGTCAAGATCTAATTTAACTCCATTGTACAACCGAATTGACCTTAGATGAATACGTTTATCGATAATTTAATTTGTTGCAATGGCAGGGTGTCCCACACAGCTAATAAAAGTTGACTCTACCTCTACAGATGTTCACTGACAAATACAAATCTCAAAAGTGATTACGTGCGCGTTGAAGGTCTGTAGTAGCGTGTATTGGCCTGTAAATTCACAATATGCATGTATCAAATACTGCATCACGCAAAAATATTTTGGAAAGCATTTTTCAATTTTCTATTTTATTAACTGTGCCTTTAGGAGCGACATCATTCGGTAATGTAGAATAGAATAGAATATTAGTGGTCTAAAATTAATACATGTAAAGATCCGTTAATTAACCGGGGAAACGCATGCAGAAGACTGGTTTAGTGCCTTTAATGTTAATGTCAAAGGGCAGGCAGTTGAAAATACCAAATACATGTAGTCTATTTAAACTGATAATATATCTTACAAAATACACCATGAATGGACATTGTTGGAGGTTTACATTTTGACACGTCCATATTCATTTTGTGTCTGCAGGCCGTAATTCTTGAAACTTTGCATACTTATTCCTTATACCAGAGTGACGGTGCCACAACCACTTTATTGTTAATATTTTGTTAATAATTCTGAATTAATCATTTTGAAATTTGGCATACTTATTCCTTATACCGGAGGGACGGTGCCACGACCACTTAGCTGTTAGTATTTTGTCTACAGGTCGCAATTTTTAACCGCTAGTGTACTTCGGCATAATCAATCCATAATGTGTAGCTCCCAATGGAAGTACCACACATCCACATTTTTGTTGAAATTTTGTCTGTAAATACACCATTATTTATTAACGGTTTTTGTTCAAATCAATGGTGAGAAAAGTGCTACCCCAACTGTCTTGTGGCCGAAATTCTTAACCAATTGTCTTGAAACTTATTGTCTCTAAAAGAAAAAAAACACAACACAATTTATATGGAAAAGCAATCACTGGTTTATAGGCAAAGAACGACGTTTCGACAAGTATTCTCTTATCGTTATTAAGCACAAATGATAACTAGACCTGCATGCAGGAATGACGGGTTTCACTTTTGCCATGTTACCTTTGAACTTGAACTTGTGTCACTTTTGGTGCTACGTTACCCTTGAACATATGTCCTTTCCGGTACCAATGAAACCAATATACAGGTTTCCACATAAGCATTGCACACATCAAATAAAATGGAAACAGAATCAAACAAATCCAGCAATTTTATTTTATACATTTGTTACATGTAATTGATCCTGACAAAATAACAGTACTTCCGGTGATAATGTAAATGTTCCCTTAGTCTTATGAAATCAGAAATGGCATAAGGCATCATATGGTGAAAATTTTATGTAAATCGAATAATAATTTCCACTTTTATAGACCAAAAACCTTGAAAAGTGACGTGTAGAAAATCGTCTATTTCTCGGCAACCGTACAAGTTAGAAACCATTTTTTGGTATTTATATGACCGTATGGGTTTAATCTATTTGTTGATTGGAATCAAATATCATAATTGTATAAACATTACAAATCAGACTCATTTGAATAAAATATCGGTTTTGAAGGCTTAAAATACAGTTTTTGCCAAAATGACGCTACTTCCGGTGATAATGAAAACGTTAAATTAGTTTTATAACATCGTCTATGACATTAGGCTTCAAAGGGTGAAAATTTTATGAAAATCAAATAATAATTGACACTTTTATGGGCCAAAAACCTTCAAAAGTGACTTTCAGAAAATCGCCTATATCTCGACAACCGAACAAGTTAGAAACAATTTTATGATATCTATTTGACCGTATGAGTTTTGTTAATATGTGAATTTAAACCAAAAGTTAATTTTATTATTACATGTGACATAATTCTTGGTTGAAAAAAAGATCGATTTTAAAAGTTAAAAATTGAGTTTTTGACTAAATGACGTCACTTCCGGTGTCAATTTTAAATAGTAATCAACATGATATGACGCACACTTGCTTTTTGAATCAAATGATGTCACTTTTGTGAATATCCATTAATAATTGACTATTTTACAGGCAACATTACGAAAACAGTGACTTATGCAAAACTGCCCATTTCTCGGCAACTGCTTATATTAGAAACTAATTTTAACATACATTCTCTTCGTATGGATTATAGTGACAGGTTTATAAAAGTTAAGTAAAAAAATTTTAAAATCTGAAAAGCCTGAATGGGTTGTAAATAGGTCAATTTTACGCCTTTTTTCACCCCTTAATCCAATTTGCTAGATAACACTTTTGGTAATAAAAAAAATAACAATTGGGACAACGAAGCATATGAACTTTGTTTTATACAAATCGAACAATAAAAAATTAATCTAGGACTGAAAAACTGAATTAGCTAATGGCGGCCAAGGAAAATTACTGAGACAAATTTTTTTAACATTTTTGCGCTAGTCAGATGACTCTTTAATTCTGTGCACAACACGACTAAATAATATTTATAAATAAAAACGTTAAATCGAATAATAATTGCCACTTTTAAAGACCAAAAAACTTGAAAAGTGACTTGTAGAAAATCGGCTATTTCTCGGCAACCGTACAAGTTAGAAACCATTTTGTGGTATCTGTATGATCGTATGGGTTCATTCTATTTGTTGATTGGCATCAAATACCATAATTTGAAAAAGATTTCAAAACAGACTCATTTGAATAAAATATCTGTTTTGGAGGCTAAAAATACAGTTTTTGCCAAAATGACGCTACTTCCGGTGATAATGAAAATCTTAAATTACTTGTATGAAATCCCAAATGGCATTAGGTATGACATGGTGTGACGTTTATGAAAATCGAATAATAATTGACCCTTTTATGGCCCCGAAACCTTCGAAAGTGACCTGTAGAAAACCGTCTATTTCTCGGCAACCGAACAAGTTAGAAACCATTTTATGATATCTATATGACCATATGAGTTTTGTTTATATGTGAATTTAAACCAAAAGTTAAAATTATTAATACATATTAAGTTATTCTTGGTTGAATAAAACATTGATTTAAAAAAGTGTAAAATGCATTTTTTGACCAAATGATGTCACTTCCGGTGTCAATTTTAAATTGTAATCAACTTGATATGACGCTACGTGCTTTTTGAATCAAATGATGTCACTTTTATAAAAATCCAATAATAATTGACTATTTTACAGGCAAAATAACGAAAACAGTGACTTATGCAGAACTGCCCATTTCTTGGCAACTGCTTATATTACAAACGAATTTTAACATACATTTTCTTCGTATGGATTATAGCTACAAGTTTATAAAAGTTACGAAGAAATATTTTAAAATCTGAAAAGCCTGAATAGGTTGTAAATAGGCCAATTTTACACCATTTTTAGCCTCTTAATCGAATTTGCTCGAAAATGAAATCGAAATTAAAAAAACTGCTTCCTACATTTTTTGCGCCTTGAAAGGGCACACTCTTTGAGTCATATAATTTTTCAAAAAAATAATATTTGTTTATGAAGATCGTAAATAACTGTCAAAATTGTAGTTTTTGGTAAAATTATGCCACTTCCGGTGCCGACAGATAACACTTTCGGTAATAAAAAAAACGACAATTGATACAACGAAGCATATGAACTTTGTTTTATACAAATCGAACAATAAAAAATTAATCTAGGACTGAAAAACTGAATTAGCCAATGGCGGCCAAGGTAAATTACTGAGACAAAATTTTTTAACATTTTTGCACTAGTCAGATGACCCTTTAATTCTGTGCACAATACGACTAAAAAATATTCATAAATAAAAAAGTTTTTTGTAAAATTTTAAATTTTCGAAATTTGGCGCCTAATATCTTCGAAGATTTGCCGAAAATCAAAAATCGAAAGTAGCGTAGCTATGTGCCCTGTCTCAGGCTATGCCAAAATGTATCGAAAGTTAAAATCCAATGATTATTGTTAAAATTACTGCAATATTTTTAAAAACGATAACTTCGGTGATTTCGGACATTTCGCATTGTCGCAGAACGTTCAAAATAGCTTTATCCTCTAAGTCACACCCACTTTCCCAGTAAAACCGAAGAAATCGTAACGATGCGACACGTAGTTGCTGAGATCTATTCAAATTGGAATCTGAATAATAATAATAATAATAATAATAATAATAATAATAATAAGAATAATAATTTTAACAAAAACAATAGTGTTTCACACAAGCTACGCAGTGTGAAACCCTAATTAGTTAAACTAAATGGTAATATTTATATGATACAATAAAAAACGAAGCCATAGACATATATGCTGTTATAATACAAGATAATCTGTAGAATTGATGAAAAGATAAAAGAATACCTGTCGAAACGTCGTGCTTTGCCTATAAACCAGTGATTGCTTTCCCATATAAATTGTGTTGTGTGTGTTAATGTGCACAATCGCTTAGTGCCACTAAAGGATTTTTATTGTCTCTACCCTAAGGGTGTTTTATGTATATCCGACACAGGCGACACATTTGAATGGACCATGGTCCATTAGGACCTATCTAATTATATTGGCCCATAGCCCAAAAGCCAGGGCACTGCCACACCAACGATTTTGTTGATATTTCGTGGTCGCAATTCTTAACCGATCGTCTTAAAACTTAGCACCCATAGTCTCCCTACCTTAAGTTCAGTGTCTATTGATTTTGGTACATTTCCCAATTACCCATGCGGCTGTTTAGAACTTGGCATCATTTATTCCGAAAACAGGGTGGTACCTACTTTTGATGTCGGTGCATGTCTGGGACCCAGCACGATTTTCATATTACAGTCATTGCAACCTTTTGATATTTCAATCAAAATTTGCAGCGTTAGTATTGTTCTTGTATGAAATCACAGTATACTGTGTTTTCGAATAAAACTCGAATGAGAAATGAGGGTACATAGAGCCGTAATATTCCATCTAGTACGAAAGATCACTAATGTACCAACAACAACTTTGGAGAGATATTTAAACTAAACAAATTCCCCAAATACGGTGTATTCTCTAACAAGAACACAGAACTGTTAATATAATCAAACGTATACTCTGGGGCGGTTCATTCCCAAACGGCTTATAATAACACAGTTAAAATGTTTTAATGGTAGGTTCTCTTAATACACAATGAATAGAGTAACTCTTAATTTGGAAGTGAGTAACATATTATATTATTTTGGGCTAAGGGAATGTGTAGTACTGGAAATAGTAATTTTGGACACACTAATCCTTGAAAACTTATAGTCGCCACCCTTGTCAAATGCTCTTAATTCACAAAAAAGTCTTCTGGTCACACATCCGTATTTGAGAAATAAAATTGTACTTTATTACAGCAATCCTATGTATTGAATACAATTCGGTAACTATATATTTCCACATCAACAAGTTCATGAAAGAAATAAGAATTAAATATGATATATTGTTTACCTTAATCATAATTCTCTACTTTAACTACTAAGTAAGAATTTATTCCTGTATTACTCATGAATATTCATGATCTTTCTATTGATCCAAATAAGGTTGTTGAATTTAAAAAGTATTTCATCAATATGATACACATAGCAAGAAAGGCATTCAAGTTGATTTGTGCTTTTAGTTTCACGATTGCTACTTTCAGCTGCAAGCTTGCATTCACTTCATGTCTATATAGCTATCTTTTAATCTGATACCCTAAAGTGATAATATTACAAAAGGGTAGCTTTATGACTGTAAACCAACTTAACAGTCGCAAAAAGATATTGTATTCAAGATCTACAAATTGCCTTTGGCCGTTCTTTGTTGGTGAATTGCGGCTATCGAAGCCTGTAAACGATTGACTGGCGAAAATTGAAACATTTGTCGGTAGTTTTACGGTTTTATTGCAGATGAGGATCCTCGTTGACTGAATGACGGCTTGTTTATGGCGGGAGGTTGGCCTTTTGGTTATCAACTATCGTCTCTTTACCTTCAAATGCTCTATTGGTTGAATCTCATTGCTTCCAAAATGGCGGCGCTAGCCACCAAGCACTCGAGCTAATTGTGTAAGCTTTCCGGCTTAATTCGTCACTTTATTCTCAAACGAGTTGTAAATCTCGACTACGTGTACATATTGTAATAAATATATGAGAATTGCGTGAAGTTACTACAGTTAGTTGTATTGTAAAACATGGATTTTGTCTCGCGTTAAGTTCTCACTTATACTATTATGTTCGTGTGTAGTAATTGCTTTCTTTACCTTTGAGAGTTAAATGGTCTCTGTAGAATAACTTGCAGCCATATGTCATCAAACAGTTGGCTATATTTAACTGGATTCGTGTAAATTTCAATCATCTCCTCGAATTAGTAATATCTCGACGTCTTCCAATTGATAAAGACGAGGCCATGTAAACCTACCAGATTTCAGGTACATGCATGCATCAAATCTTTTTATAGATAATTCCAGTATCTTAAGCATATAATTTTTCAACAGGGGGAGTTTCATTTACTACTATATTTGGCACACTGATAAGGATGACATCGATGCGACATAATGATTCCTCAGAATTAACTTTTTTCTTCCGACAAATTAAATACTAAAACATTTTTTTTTGTATTAGAAACATAAGCAAAGACGTTTGAAGCATTTGTAGTTAAAAGGTATTTTCTATTTAGTGTAAATGGGTATTAAAATGAGTAAAAGGCATCATTTTGCCCGGAGCAGATACGTCTTATGTAAACAGTGCACGCGCCAATGATTGATGCTGCGTGGTGTCATTGCACATGTTAAAGACAGTCATCTGTGACAGAGATAATTCGTAAGTAATTCTCTGTTCACTTGGGGATTCACACTTGATATTGGGTCCTGTTCCGCAACCACATAATAAAAGGACTCCCGGCTTAAAACTAGTGTGCCTTAAAATGAACGAGGCGTTAATACTTACACATTTCTTCAAATATACTCTTCAAAAAAAGAAACACACAACCCATTTTTCATCATTTTTTTATTTACACGAAGTCGTTCTTTCCATAAATGTTACTTGTTTTAATGTCATTATGTAAGGATAAAAGGAATTCATTATTGGTTTAAAATGTAATTTACTAATTGTGACTGGTCATCCTTTTTGACGAAATTTGTTATCGTTGATTGCACCAAGAAACATGAATTTAACAACTTCGCGAGCTTTTCGCATGGAACCTACATCCACAGTCTTTACAATCCCCGGGTTCTCGGTTCCCAAATCAGTTGCACATGTAAACACTCAAGGAACCAAGTGATGCCACATCTGAACGAAGACCAACGCAACAACGCTATTGGTCGATTACAAGCAGGTGGATCATAGACAGATGTAGCCAGGCTGCTGAATGTTTCCCTTAGTTTCATTTCTCGCCTTTGGGATAGGTACCGACAGCGATGTTCAACACGTGACCGCCCAAGCTCAGGCCAAACAAGAGTCACACCCACATGTTCTGGACCGTCACTTCCGGTTACGTCATTGGCGTAAATGGTTTTCAACAGCGACCTCTACTGCAGCAGCAATTCCCGGACGGCGTAAAATCTCGTACCAGACAGTCCGTAAACGCCCACGTGAAACCGAATAACGAGGCAAACGTCCCCGTTAGTGCTTCTGTTTTGAAATACGCCGACACCATGAAATCCAACTTAATTGGGTTCAGATACTGAGGGTATGGCCACAGCAATACTGGAGAGCAGTTTGGTTCAGCGACGCGTCGCTGTTCTTGTTGCAACAAGGCGATAGTAGAGCCAGGATATACCGACGACGAAATGTAACTTTGCGTTTCTTTTTTTTTGGGGGGGGGTGGGGGGGAGTATATTTGCCACTTGATTGTTAATACTGTTAAGAACGTTTTTTTATATGTAGCAGGTAAATTAATGTCATATTTGACAGATTTGGTATTTTGAGTAGAAATACCAATGTGCTACTTTAAGGACACAACAATCTTATTGTTTACATATTAGTCAAAAAGTATCGACGGTGATGAACTAGAAGTAATGTAAACCTGGATTTCCAATATTGTGGATACTTATGTTTTATTTCCAAACATCATTTAATAGAAAAAATATAACCATTCATTAGAGATATTAGTTCAATTTCCTTAATTAAAGATTCTGTACACACGTTTTGCTCTTTAGAGAAATCACGAACCTGTGACTAACACTAGTATCTGATAACTGCGCCTTTTATCATACTTTTCCATGTTCTACTTCAAATAGAGCACTTGTAATATGACTTGGCAGCTAACCCAAAATGATAACGTTAGTCTTGTCTTTACATACCTCCAGCAACTGGGAGTAAGTATGCGATTAGCCATTGTCAGATTCTAATATCTACATGTAAGATTAAGCTATCGTTCTATGCTTTCGTGAGCGGCTATAAAGGCAATATATGCATGTCAAGTGCCATCGGTAAATCTGAATTGGTGAGCGTACAGGAAAAATATATTTGTGTTATCTAGTGTTTATCGTGAACTATTCAAGCCTTCGTTTTAATTAGCTCTAACGTCGAATATTTTTTCTGGATTTTTTAAAATCAAGCGCCAGGAACATCGTCTGACATTTAATGCGTGTTTGTTGGTACGTACAAAGTAAATACAATGTAAAAGACGGTATGATAAAAAAAACAACATAGCCTCGATTATCCATCTCATGATTAAATCATGAATGAAATATGAGCAGAAAATCGGATCCTAATAGAGTAAATATAGCAGGTTAGCGTTGACACCGAGAGTTGATTACGTGCTGGATAAGTTAATTAATGTACTTTTAATAATCTATATAACATTTCAGGCCTAAAAAGGACCTGCAATAGACAGATTTAGTCCTTGAATATATATGTTTAAGCTGCTGGTTAAAGACGCCCTCAACCGGTAAGCTAGCTTAACTTTGTCGTCTGGGCGTAAAGATTCCACAAATAGATCCTTGCTCACTATCTGTCTTCGAATAGTCTTTGGCTCAAAATTGTCGTCTTCAGCGATCTTTAAATTTTAGCACTGTTAAGCAGGTTTTGCGTAAAATTCGTGCGAACGCTACCTCTCTCCTGGCTAAAATATGATCGTATGAACTGCATATTGACAATATTGATTTAAGTTGTTTCTCGGTGGGTGAACGACTTTTTAACAGCAGTTCTTTAAATATTACGATTAAAAAGAAGTTCATGTAAATTTTAAGTGTTTGTACCTTTATACATGCTGTTTCATTAACAAGTTTACGAAATCAAAAGACTTCAATCAACAAAATGAAATAGACAGGTCACCTTTAAAAGGCGTACATGTAGGTCTAACCGTAACCCGGGAATTAAAACACAGATTAGAATTATAGATTCTAACACAAGGATCACTGCAACTGTTACTGGTAAATGCCATAACTAAAGTCGTTTTTGCCTCCACGATGGTGGTTATCTTAGCTGGTGTTTTGATTATCGCGTGCATTGTGACATAAAGCTGTCAATATCGCACATTTTGCTATCAGAAAACAACTAACCCTGTAAACTCGATATCTCTCTAGACAAAGGTCGACACTCATTATATAGATATAGGCAATTCCCTCTCCACAATTAACATAGCATTTACAATAACATCTAGCGTATCACTTAAACGGTTAATTCGCCCTCCAGTCATTGCCATCTTCCGTTATACCAAATTCAATCTTACTAGGCAGATAACTTGAGAACATGTGCTTATTTTTATTCATTAAGTAACAATCTAGACCGGTTATTTAGAGCAATCTTGTGTCTATTACAGAAACGAGCGATCTAATAATTGAGGAGGTTCGGATCTTAAAGTTTGTTATTTTTAAGTATCGTTTAATCTGTTAGTTTCACTGGTATTCGATCTTCGGCAGTTTAAAACTTTTGTCAAATAATTAAAGTAAGTTTTAAATAAAAAAAAAGTAATGACCGTTCTAAACTGTAATTATAACAAAGTGCAAAGGGTGAGGACATTGCACAAACAAACCTCTTTTACTCGCGATAATAAATCTATATGTATTTTAACATTCTAATCGGGGGAAAGTAACTTATTATATTAATGTATAATATACTATCCCTACTAAAAGTTCAGACAATAAATAATTAAGCTAATGTAATGGAAATAAGACTACATAACGCTGTCTTTGGCTCAAAACTTGGCATAGGATGGCCATAAGCATGTTTTGTTAAGTACAACAAAATTTTGTAAATAAACGAAGGCGGGGTCGGATGTTTTAGGAAGAATACACATAACCTGCCGTCACAAAAAAACTATCAATTCTATTACATCAAAAAAGATACTTCATGAAGACCTTTTGTACCTCTGCATCTTAACCGCACTGACATATCGACCATATCTTGTCTTTCGGGATGACGATGGCAGATATAACGATTTCTATCATTGGTCAATGATGATAAATTAGCATCGTAAAAGAAAATGAACATTTTATTTACGAGCTCTGTCGAAAGTAAAGGAAAAAAACATGAAAATTCTCATCGAGTGTCTTATTTATATTTCAATTTAAGAGGAACGTATAAAATGCATACAGAATTCTAGTTGGAAATCTTTTTCCTGCGGGACGAGATTTTTTTATTCATTTTTTGATTTCCTGTAGAACTGATTACAAATTTTTCGTGTAGTTTCTTTAGAGTGGCTTCTATTCTTTGGGTTTATTTGTCGGCTTGTTGGCTGGGTATTTCAAGATATGAAGATTGGAGCATATATTGATCAAGAAAATTGTTAGTCACAAGTAATCCCAATATGGCGATAACTCATGATTACAAACGAGACCCAAGATCAGAAATAAAAACCTTTTCTCGCCACCAAGAGTATGTTTGAGACGAGCGTGACGCAAAACAATCTTTTCTTGTATGGCACGTGAGGCATGGAGGCTGATGAGCACGGTGGATGCATGTTGGGGTCAATACTGACACTTTTCTTTTTAACTCGGTGATATACTGATATGACGCGTTTCTCATATTGTTATTGGTTATAGATAAACGAGGGATTTTGTCAAGAGAAAGTTATATTAAACATTTTATTTTCTCTTATAAAAGGCAATTTTATTACCCAGTATATCTTGTGTAAATGCCTCATCTGTTTACGGTCATTACTGAAAGGTTTTCTGTATATTAGCCCAGTTTAGCATGGCGATCAAATTGAGAACATTATGTGTATTACTTGAACGTGATTATGCCATTTTGATATTTTGATGTATGTAAGAGAGAGGGTTATTTAATAACTCTTCGAAAAACCCTTAGTGCTACTGAGGAAAATCGCGTAAAATTTGAAGTGCTAGCGCTTACCGCAGTAAACCTTGGAAGGAAAACAGGACTCTTCGTGGCTAAGAGCTGATGGAATATGCGTTGGCTTCAGGTCATAAATTCTGTCACCAATGCGCGTTCCTTTCTCATTGGTTGTCTCTGGGTTCCTCACACTACTAAAGATCACTGGGTATTACTGAAATTGAATGTAATGATTTGATAAAGCGTCAAAAGTCCTGCATCATCAATATGCAGCTCAGAGACTCTATTACATTTTGTCAATTATACAACAACAAGCAACAAACATTTCAAAACTATGTCGAATCAGAACGATAATATGTATAAAGCTGGCTACCTTGTTTTAACCCTTTAATAAGTTTACTTTTGTTCAACCTTGTTTTGCATACAACCAACATCTTGGTTTTGTCATATCCATTACAATTCTGTTATTCTTTTTTTTTTGGCATACCGCACGCCCCTATCTATTGTCAAACAGATATGGATTCCGGCTTTGCAAGCGTTACAGTGGCGTTTTTCCATAAAAGGTAACTGAACAAACGATTACAATATCAGTCATTATCTAGATCATATATAGATCATTTATAAATCCAAGAAATTATTGTAAATTATATCTGACAATATATAATAAAGACAAAGTATAGACATTTAACTGAGGAATACAACAGCAGTTTAACATTCTACGACATATTTTATGAGATATGCATCCTTAGTGGTTCCAGGGGTTTGACAACATGATATCAGTAACTATACGTCTTACAATAAATTAAACCCCCATCGCTATCTGCCACTAGTGTATGGCCAGGCCCCAAATCGGCATCCACCACCACAGTGAATCTCTCCGAATATTGCAGTTCCCATTGTTAGCATTCATTTGTCCTATCTTGGGTAATAGCACTCATCGGTAACGCACTGAGCACTTCCTGCAACATTTATCTATCAATTTTCGATACAAAGGTTTGATTTGTGAGAACATGGGCGAACTGTTAGGAATAAAAGAAACAACGAAAGAGACGCCGATAAAGGGAGGTAATAACAGTTTTGGGGAATAATCAGGTAAAGCACCACAATTGATAACAACGTAACGACACTATTAAATCTTCGAAGTTCGACCAAGTGTAGCACATTTCCATAATTTCACCGAAAGCTCCGACTTATAGTGCGCCCATTTTGATCACACTTGGAGGTTTTTTATGTCTACCTCGCGATTAAAAGCCTGGTTTAAAAACAGAATGTTACCCTTTTCAGAAAACGTAACTATCGCATTCGGTTTTCTTTGAAAATCCCTGCCTCCGAAATTGCGTATTTAAGTTTCCGATACAGGAATATCGTACACAATAATTGACAGACATTTGTCTAAAAGAACTTGTTTGTCATGGTCAAGTGTCCAAAATTCTGCTTCTAAGGCTCATGGTTTCGCGGCGAGCCATCCTAGCTGAAACCGTTTAATCCTTTCAGTCTGGGCTTTTTCTATCATTATCCGAAGTAATAGAATCCCGGAAACCCAATTGTGTCTACACATCGTTGACCTAAATCATCTCGTCATCTCGGGATGTTTGGATCTCGCTCGTAGCTTACCCCCCCCCCCCCCAATCGAATTAGCCCCCTCAAATATTTCGCCAAAAATAGTGATTTCTTAGGAGTGTCACATCCTGAGCCCCTCCAAAACATTCCGTAGCCCCCCCCCCCCTACCAAATTTTATCGGCTGGCTACGGCCCGGTTTGGATACCGCGGCTATTAGCCAACACTAACATGGATATTGTGTTATGACCTCACTAAAGATTTCCTTGATAAATATAGAGCCTACCCTACCAATCTCACACAACCGATTGATTGGTGTTATTACATTCAAGTGTAGTATTCTGTATCTTAGTAGGATTAGATATTTTTGTTCAAGGAGCAACGCCACATCTTTAAAAAACAGTACATTGATGACAGTTCATGACATCTTTCTTTTTTAAAGGGATTATTCCATGTAACGTGCCGGAGCCTTGTCTGTATTTCACTTCGATCCCCGGTTTACCCTCGTCTGCGCCACAGAAACCAGTGACATCTACATATTCAACATCTAGTACGATAAAAGGCTGAGACAGCAAATTATTTCGAAATTGTCTTATTTATACTCGCTAACCTAGTAATGCATATTATGCAAACATGAATAAACACAGAATATCTGAAATTAAAATAATTGGTTGCCTTTCTCCCTGTTGAGTGAATGTGTGGGAGCTTGTTAGTAGCAATGGGCATGAATCATGGCTATTTAACTTATACATTGCTATATACAGTGATGCATTTCCTAGGTCTCGAACTGCTTCTTTGACAAAATTTTGTCAGGTAATTTCAACATAATGCGGGCGATAACAATAAATTCCATAGAAATTGTACAGGCGTACATAAACAGTTGCTAAATATTCGTATAACAACCAAATTGCTGATTATCAGAACAAGGATCAATATACTTGTTACCTCCCTTTATCCCTTTCAAAACCCGTCGTTATTAGAATACATATCTTAAGCGAATTTATGGCTGAATATTTGATAGCGTATAGAGCTTTTAAATTCCGTTTTATAATTGCATTCATTCCGTTATATGTAATGTACTTTAAACTCATGTAATAGTTGCGTGTTAAGAAGCCATATTTTGAAATGTTGGGAAGATTATAATCTTTCATTTAAGAGACCATAGAAAGAAATTGACAACTATAATTTATACAAGATAAAACCGATTTGTTTTAAAGATACTGGTTTTAAAGATTTAATATCATATTAACTTAACATTATATCTTGAGATTCTCCTGTATCGTCTACTTTGAGGGGCGAATGGTTAGCACATGCGTGCTGTATCATAAGTCATTGAGTCAGTTGGCGTGGTTTCGAATTCCAGGTTGTATGTGACAAGGAGAAGTGTCGCCTGTCCAACCTCGTGGGTTTTCCCGGGGTCCTCCAGTCTCCTCCCACTGTTAAAGACCCCATACGCGTAAGCGTATTATTGAAATAAAATATTTAAACCTATGTTCGTCCCGAAATGACCTAGTTTATGTCGAGTGGACGTCAAACCCCATGTCTCTCTGTACGCAGGGGCGGATCTAGGAAGTTTGAAAAGGGGGCGCCGCAAAATAAGGGCACTGACCGCGGAGACGGGGCACGCCGCTGAGAGGGCGGTTGGCACCCCAAGAAAATTATCCGTCATTTCTTTGCATCTGTAGCCATTCAAGGTGCTATTTGGCTGATATTGTCGTCTAAACGTTCGGAAATCGTTGAAAAAGAGCCCCAAAATCGAACAGAAAAGCCAGATGAAAGGCACTTTCAGAAGTAAAGAAGGGCACTGTCGAAAAATAGGGGGGGGTGCGCCCCTTGCGCCCCCCTTGAATCGGCCTCTGCTGCGTTCTGGTAATACGGTGATACTTAAATAATAGTCAAGGAGAAACTACTGTTTAATTTTGGTATACTTAATCTGTCATCTTGCCTGCTACAGTTACTGCATACTTGTATGATCAAGGCAAATCACCAGGCCAACAGGTTCAACGATTACTGCTTTGAAGCCAATTAATGTCACGGGTATCCGTTTGCATTTTGTGGAGTAGGAAGTTGTCCCCAAGTGCTAGTCATCTTGGTGTCGTTCTTCGACATGTAACTTGATATGCATGTTCCTTGAAAATTGGTCATTGTTTGACGGAATTTTTGACAATTCCAAGATTGCAGTGATCCCGTATTTTGGCTGATTGGTATCATGTCGTGATGTCTTGGTGTTCCACTTCATTAGGCGACAACCCGATATCACATATAAATCAGATACCACGACAACCTACCATCGCGACATATCACACATATTCCTCTCAATACTATGGTTATGTACACTGATGCAGCACGGGGTTGTTGCTGGCAAGGGATGACGTAATGGTATAGTCGTTCGGGTTCGACGATAAAGCGAGGCCCCATTTACATATTGGCGTGCACGAAAAAAAAACCCAAGCAACCTGACAGTTGTAATTCAATATAAAATTAGGCTTTAGCTGCACTATCTGGGCAAAGTTTCCCCCAAAGTACGCTGTATAGCGTATGTCCGTTTGGGGTAGAACGAAATGAAATGAAATGGACCAATGAAGACAGGTTTACAAAACACAGTGTGTTATCAGGGAAACCAACAATACGATATTACGACATGTTACCAACCAGCTACCAGTACTCACGTTCTTGTTGGGACAACATTGAACTGTTCATGACTTAGCCTACTCTAAAATGTAATCCAACTGATTATTTGACATTTAATTAAGAATTGAAAGCAAATGTTATATGTGGTGATATCTTATAGATTTTCTGCAGGGGATGCGGAAAAATACTGACCAGAAGTTGACCACTTTGGAACCGATATTTCATTCAGAGACCCAACTCCCACAACGTTGCAAAAGTGGCGCCCACAGAGTTTATTTGTCGGGTTTGAGAACGACTCGAATTGATTATACATTTATTCGATTTAAGTGGTTCACAATCTGATTAAAACACAGATCCTATTTCGTTTCGTTTTTTATAGTTCAAAATTTCGCTTTACTTGTTTTTACTACATGTGTAGGACATCGAAATTATAAAAACCGAAACGAAATATAGATCTGAATTTCAATTAGATTGAGTGGTTCAGTAACTGTGATGGCCTGAGGAAGGTCCAAATCTCTTTTTGTATGAAATGAACTGAATCGTTTAAGAACAATGCATATATCACATGGTTTTTATATATAAAAAAAGATAATTTTATTACAGTTATGTCTTTGTAGGCTTATATACAATCAATATTTGTGGTGAAGAAATTCTGTACATATATAAAATAATGTGTTTATAACAATGACGGTATATGAACAATATATAAACTATTTTACAAACAATATGACAATAAAAGATAACAACATTTTGATATTTTCAAAGACTACAATATAAACATACAACATGTGTGAATGTATGCCCTGCAAGAAAAGATTAAGAAATAATGACATTGTTCATTATAGAAACAAATTTGATTTTAAATCAAACAATCGTTACATTAAAAAATACAGTCATAAAAAATTATTAAACTTAAAAAACTAAAGTGTTTTGTCTTAAGATTATTGTCGTTAAAATGAACAGTGAATGTAGAACGTCATCCCGCGACAAAAGCAGCAAAACAATCTCCAAAATATTGAATTAATCTAAATATTTACTTAGATATGTATTGTAATGGGGCAAGCGCTCGATTAATCGAAAGCCAGATTGGTTGCTATTTTTAGTATCATTTTTTACTTCCTAGGTCGACAGTGGAACACTAAATCGTCTATGGCTTCGTCTATGGAATTGACCTTGTTAAAAAGAAATGAAATAGGGCTTAAGGTCTTACTTCTCTGCATCCATTTCAACAAAGACAGACTGTCATCACGAGGGCGGATCAAGGATTTTTTGCAGGATGAGGTTTGCTAGGTTCCTGTTAAGGAAATGTGACAGTTGACACTGCATGATGCTATCGTCGTCTCCAAATCACGTAGGTATACATACACGCTGGGCATTTCGAAGATGAATCAAACACCACGTCGGACGTCAATTTTTATTATGAATCAATACGATCACATTGTGATTCAATTTCATTGATGCCAAGCATTAAGTGTGATATCACATATGACCATATCAATTATTATCTCCCACTTTTAATGCCCACCCCATCTCACCATACGATGATAAAGGACAGAGCACGCGACCGTGACACTTTTCTCATGAAAGGGTTGTTTTACAATTTTTGTTATGTAGCTGAGCCTTGCACTACAAAGTACAGTATAATGTAAACTCTCATTTAAAACTACTTTTAATACTCTTACAAGTAAGCAATTGATGTGATTTGGAGAGATATGTACTTTGTAATCCAAAGCAAATACGATAAGTGAATTAAAACAGTATATCGATGGCATAATATGTTCTATCGATATATCGTACAAGTAATCAGGAACGCATCTAAGTAATAATGTAAAGGACAGATTTTTACGTGTAAAGGTTAATTACACATAGAAAAATTCTTTCTATCAAAGTAGTCTTGTCTGGGAATCTAAATAGGTTCATCAAAGCCTTGCACACAGATCTATTATACGGTTATAGAACAGTGTTGCTGTCAATGTGTGGAAATTTTAACAGGTAGACAGTATTCAAATTGCAAAAGCACACATACAAGATTAAAGGGTGTGACACAACCGTGAACTATGTTTCTGGGTCAAAATCATTTCTATTGGATCTGTAAAATTGTAGATTCTAAGACAGATCCGGTGTTCTTGTTACAAATGTATACTACAGAAATCCTGAGACCTTTAAAGGATGTAGCTTATTCATAAGTTGGATGTTATATAATCCAGGCCTGTTCTAGATATCATCCAATGAAATGATCATATCATTATCATACATTATTTTAAGTTTGGCCGCTGGTCAGAATAAATATTTTCTGAGATATCATGCGAGGTGGGAGGGGACGTAAACTTCTACTAGTATTAGTGAATACCTTAAACTGTGTCCATTTTTCTGTGCAGTTAGTTGGAATGAGCTGTTTATAAATGATAACAACGAACTATTTAATTAACAAATGTTGATAAAAACGATGTGAAAGACAAAATGAACATTGGTGTAACTTTGGACATAGGCTAATACAGTAGATAAATTATCTTTTCTTGGCGGAAGTTTTGTCAATCAAATATGTCCATTTAATATAACATTGTTTATAATAATCCATTGACATAATTATATAGTCTGGTTAAGCTACGATGAGGGTTTGGTTTATGACTTTTTTTATGGGAATGGGAGACACCAAACAATTCGATGTTTTAGTACATTTTTAAAATACAAATCTATATCAAAATTTCACCCTGGCATTTTGGGACTTCAATATTTAATGTGTTTATCATTATACAAATGTTATACGACCAAAATGAAACAGTTGATTTTTAATATAAATTGTTTATATCTGAACCTAACGCTTTGTTCAGCTCAAATACATTTGAACACAATTAAATAGACTAAATACTTAAGAATGGCTAGAGATAAATAGCGGTGATGTCAAAAAAATCAGATGAAGAATGCACCCCTCACGGCCCCAATTCTTTTCTTTAACCTCAAGCACAACCCACCCGTTCTTTGTTTCACTGTCACGAATAAAACAAATTTAGGATTATCACAAGTTCAGGTGAATTAACAAAGTGCAAACATCATAAACTTTGGAATGCTTCTTAAAAATAGTACATGTAATGGTGATTAGAATGGGGGATATTATTGGTGATTATTTGTACAAATGCAGGTATGAATATAATATACAGTAAAACATTATTTTTTTACAAATGTATCGTAAAGGTGGAAATATTTAAAATATTACAATACAATGTATAAAGTGTAGAAATAAAAACAGAAAAGAAAGCTTCTCGTATTCGCTGCTGCCTTTTCCGTTTATATTGCATTGACAAATAAGTTAATGTTAAAACATTTGATAATTACACACGCACTCATAATATGTCACCAGTAAATTGATATAGTAATAAAACATCTAACACTAAAGTCACTAGTAACACACATAATGTTAGTTTAAGTTTCACTGTGGTCCCAGTCATTTCTTCTACTGTCGATGTACCTGAAATACATAAAAAGGGAGAATATTTGAGAAGTACCTCAATAAATGGTCTTCAATCGGTATTAAGAGACTCTAGGTCAAATAAAGTTATGATTACAAACTACGCTTGCATAGCGACCCATTGTGATTTCTTGTCCCTAACAGCAAGTTTCCATAACAAAATCAATTTCAAATTCGAATGTCTCAGTGCGGAACCGAATCATAACAACACAACAATTGTTGATAATATAGAGAACTCGGCAGATAAACTCAGCATGTCTACGATATGCTTTTCAGTGATAAAATTCATTACTCAATTGACTAAAATCAAAGCTAGTAGTACGTTTGGTTTACCTGTAAAACCACAGTCATAGAAGCTAAAAACTAATGTTATACATGTTGCATATTACCACTGAACAATCTTGGGGGTGGATGGCCCAATGGTTAGCACGTGCGTACGTGACAATGGGTAGGGTCGCCTGTCCGACCTCGTGGGTTTTCTCCGGGTCCTCCCATTTCCTCCCACTGCTAAACCATATGTTAGTCCCGAAATGACCTAGTTTGTGTCGAGTCTCTCTCTCGCTCGCTCTCTCTCTCTCTCTCACACTGAACAATCTATTCCACAAGATACTGTATTGAGCTTTAAGGTTTTTTCTTAAATTATAACTGAGTTCCATTTATTTCCTTTCCCGTGAGAATGCCATAGGGTAGTACATTAAAATCGTTTTGTGTAATATGCCAATAATCAACGATACGGTAAAAATCCGACACAAAACCATTGTCCTTTTCTAATCTTGATCGACTAATCTAATATATATATATAAAGACTGGTCTACAATTCTCTATATGGTCGTAAGAATACTAATTAGCTATAAATATAAGTATGCATTTTAGATATATACTAATAGTAGTTGTTGGGGAATGTATAAAGCATAATGTCACACTTCAGCCAAGAGCTCGGTTTCTCGGTTGCTCGGTTAATCACAGTAATCGAAATAAACAAAACAAACCAATATCTGTTTTTCCAGGGAAAAAAATTTGCATTACAGCAATAATTAATTAATAATACACATTTTGACATGAAGAAATCAAACTACAAATTTTGTTTTGTTATGAATTATTATGTTCCTCCTAAATTATTCGTTTGCTATTATCCACAAAAGGATTGTTCACTTGTTTTATTTCCAAAGATTGAAAACAGACCTGATATCAAAGTTGAAGGCTGAGGTTAATGCGATTTTCTGTAAAAATAATTGACAGTTCAAATGTTTTATTGTTATCTGAAACATTTATGATTTTTAAATATTTAATTTTCGTAGAAACTCTCAGGCATCATAGCAATTTACCTTTCAAAATTTCATCAATATAACACGTGAGTCACAGCAATAGTGGCCACATATTAAATTATTGTTCTCCATTTTTATAATCGAAGACCAATACATTTCCTATTATTTGGAAGTTATAATAATAGATAAGCAGCGTTTAGTCGCATTTTCGTATTTTTGTCTGACCAATTTTACACCGTATCTTTTTAAGGCCGAACTGACTACTTCATAAACAATTTGTTGGTACCGTTACTCCCCTGAACTCTTGTTAAAGAGATGTCCCCAGATCTTCATATGACAATAAACAGCCACTGCGGTTGAGCTTCGCCGCTCATGGTATTGTATTGGATTGATTAGTTGCGTTGCATCATTTCTATCAGTGATGGGTCAAGCTCGGTTAAAGTTACGCTTCCTTGGAAAAATTATACGCAGGCCGGCTAAACTACTACTCTTATAAACGTTTCGTATTGTGGAACTCAAGCACGGTTATGTCTCAATACTATCTTTATCTTTTAGCAAAAAAATTCCAACAAAGACAGATTGTCACCCCACAAAATTACTAATATATGAAATCGACAAGTAAACCCAAATAAGAGGTCTAGTCATTTTAAAATCAAAATTCAAAATACGTAAAGCTAGTATAATTCACTGTCGTAATCGGATTCATAAACATTGGAAAATTCCCCCGTAGGGAAAATCGTACAGATGATTAACAGTTAAGATGATTTAGGTAGATCTCGTCCACGACTGGACATAAATTCTGTAGACGTGGATTATTGGATTTGAGCACCTCCTGAGACGGCATGGTAATAATGTCAATAATTTGACTATTACGTGTTGACCAATATCAATGAAGCAAGAGTTAAAGTCTTGTTTGTACAGGAGATGAATGTAATATTTGTATTGTCTTATACTATAAACATCATCGATATCAGTATAACCCTATCCAGCCAATTTGATTACTACATCCACAATATTTCTGGATTTAAAGTATTCCATGCATTCATATTTAACCCACATGTGACGCAGCTATAGTCCGTCAGACATTTTTGTGCATGTTAATGGGTTTTTTTTTTACCCGAGAATAAATATCTTATTGTTCCATTAAACATATTAAAATTTAACACACCCCTCTGAATCATCAGTAGTTTAACGCCATATTTGACCCTTTTTGACCTCCGTTAATAGATCCTTACTGAACAGACTCAAGGTTAGTCCCTATTCGTGCGTTTTTGGCGTTTAACGTCGGCATAAGGTAGGGTTCCCCTCCACTCCCCATTTACCAAATATAACAAAACGTACTTACCACGTTTTACATTCGGAGACCCCGCTGAAATAAAAGAAAGAATTAAGTTAACCATTACGTTCAACATGACAATCCCAAACAAAGCCATTTTAGATTGCTAATGCACCCACAACCCAAGTAATATTTCCGCCATTCTGCTAGAAGGACCCGTTTCGATTTTAGTTCTATTTGCAGGTTAAGGAATGTCTTTGCTTCGATGTTTCCAGATACAAGCCAACGTATTTCAAAGTCCCACCAACGCATATAGATAGTTGGGTGAATTCAGAAGTCTTTGTGGATTTAAATAATGTTTTGGCCATTATGATTTTGTCGGTGCAAAATTACAACTCTCGCATTACGAAAGAAACATATTCTATTCCTTTCCATCACACACTGGTCACGTTATAGAGATGACATATTCCACTAAAGGGGAGTCAGGGCACTACGAGACAATAATACATCAATTCCATTCCGAACATCTCCAGCCACGCCACTGTGTATTCAAATTGGTTATCAATTGGAGTATGTCGACAGATAACAGATTAGACAACCGACTTTGTCCATCAGAAATATTTGGACTATTTCGTACGAGTAATTTTGTTTTTTCATATATTCGCTTCAGCTAGATGTCAAAATAGAAACATTTATTTTCCATTTGACAAATAACACAAACTGATCTAATTTCAGTTAAGAGCAAGCTTACTTTAAAATTATTAGATTTTGAATCAAATAAGAAGCTGGTGAAAAACTGAAAACAAGTAATTGTGTGTACACGTAAAGTGACCTTTTCATGACATAACAGGGCCCTTTCATAGGTGAATCACGAGCATATTGATGCGATGGCCTGATTTACGGATTGTTGATTTTTAAAAATACCTTAATTGATGTCAAAGCAGGTTTTCACCGCTAAATGTATATTACTTGAAATATAACAGAGAAAAAATTCATAAAGAATTAAAATGTTGATTTATTTACTTTTATTTCCAATGCTTTGATGCTGTTTACACTGAAACAGTCTTTCAAAAGACCGTGTTTAATTAACCTTAGCGGATGCAGATTTGATTTGTTTTGGGGTAATATTTGCTTGGGAGGAATAGTTTTAAACAATCATAATTATGGAAGTCGGACTTCAAACAGAACTGATTTTAATTGAGTTCTGGACAATTTGTAAAGTAATCGACCAGCATATCATTCGGTGTTGGTTCTATAATCTATGACTAGCATATCACGCAATCTTAAATAGCTGTTGTATGTATATAACACGCGCGGTTAGCTCGGCAACCTCATGACTAGCATGCATGCTCCGTTAGCTCTACAACCTCTGATTAGCATAACATTTCCTGTTAGCTCTCCAACCTCTGTCTAGCAAGCTAACTCCATGACTATATAATATAAAGATATCTAACCCTTAACTAGCATCCACAAGATGTTAGTTCCCCAACTTATCACTAACATAGCACGCGCTATTAGCTCGTAAAACCACTGACTAGCATCCCATGCGCTTTTAGCTATTTAACCATTGACTAGCATTGTATACACAGTTAGCCCGCAACCCCATTTGGTTAGCATTTCACGCTACCTCTCTAACCGTTAATGTGCCAGTTTGGCTTGCATTTCTTTTGAACGCAGCAATTTTCTGGTTTAAATAATGACCAAGAATCTAATGTTAGATTATAGATCGTAGCATTTCACAGGATGCAAATGATTATTTAGCTTACGAAACAACCACGTCACTAACGCCATTAGGACACAACTCGCCAAATACTTCTAAGCGGTCACCCACAGCTCACCAAATATTTCTAAGCCGTCACCCAAACAAGGGTAGAAGTTAATTTTAGTCTTTCTCTCCCTTTCCCTTTTCCATGGCGATTTTTGTTGACATTTTGGTGTAGAATCGAAGAAAATGGTTTGAAAATACATTTTCTGCCGGGTTTTGGTGAATATTCAAGATTTTGAGGCGGAAGGATACAAGAGTTGTGGGGTTGGTTACGTTGAAATAACATGTTCATTTGTCTCTACTTCAAGCTTTTGTATCTCGAGTCTTTCATGGTGAACCTCATACATGCTTTTGGGCAAGAGTTTGTCACATGTTGCAACCTCTGTGGCAGAAAGCATTTTACCCAACGAAACTTTTGGGAAAATTTAGAGCCGAGAATTAACATTAACGTCAATGGGGAAAGCATCAGTGATCTGTGATCATTAACGTCAATGAAGAAGGGCTTCATATAATAAATGATATATGATCACAATGTTATTACCTTTACCTTATCCAATACCTTTAGCATTATCGGGATTCTAAATAATTTTATATGGATAAGGAATGATACAAAAATTTCATTAAGAGGTAAGTTGTAAACTCTCGTTTAAATACAGGCCGAAAATCGCATTTATGGTAAAGGTTAGGTCTTGGGGCTATGCATTAATATTAATAAGCACTTCCGATCTGTACGTAATATTACAAAGGAATAGGCGATGATAATATGTTCATTTTATTCTATTCATTCCCATATGTTTCCTATTTGGTATAAAGCGGTGTTTTGTTTAATTCAGACATACTTGACTACAAAGGTTTATGGCATTTTAACCACAACTTTCAATAATCCCCGTTGGTTTCTGTTTCTTGTATAAAACATTTATCTTTGCATTTTATTCTATTCATTCAACCAATAGTATAGAGTTAACTGTCTAGTAAAAGCAAAGTCGTCAATAATTTAAAGATTAGTATACATAGACCTAATATTAAACATACATTATGCAACAGCTAAACCTGCCTATTAGGCCCTAAATGTTGTATAAACTATAAATTAAACATTTATTAAAAACAAGACCATAATTAACTCTCGATGGCATCGGATATTCAAGATTTTAACTACATTAGAACGGTTCGCCATTTAAAAATGGCAAAACGGGGTTAAATCTCGATTATACCAGTGCCCTGGTTATCACTATAGACACATCTTGTCAAAACAACAAACAGTGATAACTTGGCTCAGAATGAAGTAATTTGAAGAAATTGATTTTGAATTGTCTATTTCGGTGCTATTAAGGCAATAAAGGCCAGCTCTATCTAAATCTTACATAATAAATCTGTAATACTGTATTACCAACCTATGCATAATGGTTTTGTGATACACTAACGCAATCGTAATATAACCTACATATGAATATCAAAATCTGTTATACATACTATTGATACTGTATAACCTGCATATTAATGCTGCCATCAATATATTACATACTATTAATACTGTATAACCTACATATTTATGATTTCGCGTACTATTTATACTATTCATATTGTATAACCTACATATTAATGCTGTCGTCTATTATACATACTACTAATACTGTATAAACCGAATTTTAATGCTGCCATCTATTATACACACTATTAATATTGTATCACCTACATATTAATGATGTAATCTATTATACATAACATTAATATTGTAAAACCTACATATTGACCTTTGTCTCGTATGATACATAGTACGTGACATTTTATCTCCAAGAATACGCCGATTGTAAAAAGGACAATTTTTTTCAGTGGCGTAGCTAGAATTTGTGACACCCACACCCTGCCTCAGAAAAACACAACACTGACATTTAGACTGAAGTATAAAGAATATACTTGCCCTTTTCTAACCTATATCAAATGAGATCAGAATTCCGTAACATAGTTTCGTGCCATTGTATTGAATGATAAATACAAAGTCATCATCGATCAATCATAAACTTGTAAGGATAGATGATATTTAATTTTATATCTTTAGAACGCTAAAATCACCATTAGTGCCATTAACACAACATACAAAGAAAAGGGTACACACTTATATTTTCAATTGCCCATCCGCACGAAACATCCATAAACCTAATTCTTCGGTCTAAATGAGCAATATCGAAAGTAAGGACTTAAAAAGGGTAAATTAGGCCATTGAATCCCCAAATAAAATCCTTCGAAATCCAATTTATTACTCAATCTAGACATAAGTTGTAACTTGGTGCTATATCTAGAACATCTGGTATCACAGCTCACAACTACTAGTGGTTTTCGGTCTCGTCAGATTGGGTTTTATTTCTTAATTCCAGAAGAAATGCGGTTAATTCTTCGAAATGGGGAGTAATATTATCTCAGGATACTCACCGTTTAATATATGAACTTTGACACTGGTTGTATCCAAATTACTACTTCTGCATACATAAGTCCCTGCATCAGTCATTTGACTGTGTTTTAACACTAAGACACTAACTAATGTTTTGGTTGCCGTGAATTTATATTTTTCCAAAGTTATTTTTTGATGAGCGTCCGGTGATATTTTGATACCATCTTTGAACCAGTCTAAATTATCTGGCGGATTGTCGATACCCGATGAGTTGCATACTAAATGAATCGAGTCACCCTTTTCTACGAACTGGGTACCGGATACAAATATAGCTGAAAAGGAAAAAGAATGAAAGCATTGAAAGCAAAGATAAATCATGGCCTCCGATATCTGTGCGACTTCATGACAAACACATTTGATTGATTCATTTTCAATAAAGATTTGAAAAATTTACATGAGCTCGGGGGCCTCTTTCGTGAGAAACGATTTATAATGCTGGTTAAATGAAATGCTTTACTGATTCCACGATAAATGGAACAAAACAATGTTTGGATCCATAATATATAATGGTAATTCGACTTACACAATGTTAAAATAACCTATATAGATTACAATTGTATTAATATTCTAGGATAATACTGTTAATATAACCTACATAACATACATAATGTGTATAACCGATTACAGGGATACTATTTAACCAACCTATATATTAAATATAAACCGCACTGTATTTTATTATACGAGGGCTGGCTGAAAAGTTTGATTTTTTCCATTATTTTTTCTACATAGTTCCCTTCAAAGTGAACACACTTTTGCCAACGATGTTGCAAGGCCTGGATACCGACCAGTCACCCTAAAAAAGGTGGGTCACAGCTGACCCGACATCATTATCAATTTTTAGGAAAATGACAACCGACTAGTTACTTTTTTTTGGAAACAGGTCTCATTCATGATTACTAATCTGACCCAAAAATGATCAGGATCTACATCAAAACGGCGCAAATTGTCACGGGACGTTAGGAATCTGACACGTTAATTCTGAACCGCAATCACGACCTTTGGCATCCATCCTACAGATACCTTTGAAGACTCTACCTAACCCTCCAACTTGTACTTTTCTAGCTTTCTTTCCTTTCGGGTTTCATTGGTTTATTATGATGCAAATTGTTGGAATTATAAGTTTTGAATAGTCGCATAATGGTTAAATGACTGCATGCAAATATACGCATCAATAGCCAGACAATCCAAATTAACGGAAAACTTTTATCAGTTATTACTTAAAGTCTTACAATCTACTGGAAGGGGGGGTCAGATTATGTAAACTGTCTGGTCGATAGAGATTTTTAAAAATAAAACGCAGATGAAGCAAAAGAGTTGGGACGTAAAAGAATCGATAAACGCTAAATACCACTGGAATTGCAGAATAAAGCAACACGACGACTATGGTGCTTCAATACATAACTGTTGCACCATATGTTTATGTGCCTTATTGTTGGTTCACAAGTGCTTAAGAAAGCGGAATAAGCATCAAGTTTAGTGTGTCTTCAGTGATAATCACGTTTCTTCACCTTAAAGTCACGAATTTTACATTAGTCTCGAGCAGAAGTCAGAAGATCAGCTTGCAGGAGCCTGGAGATATATCCATTTCAATCGCACTGTACCACAATATAATAGTTTGATTAATGTCCTGAACAGATCCCTAGTCGATTTTTTAATAAATATAGAGACAGACAGCGCTTTTCAGTTAGCGACTTGAGTCTTTTCCATTGAGAGCCAATAAATCTTTAACATTGCCGTCCATTCATAACCCATACCGCTAAAGATTTTGTTCATATAATATATCTTAATTCTCGGTCAATTTCTAAACCATTTCATCGCAGCAGTTCTAGGTGATTATCTGAACATTGGTTTTTGTGGACTTGATCAATTAAGATGGTAAATAACATGCCCTGAGTCTATGTAATTAAACTAGACTACGATGTGTATGTCTACAAGAAGCGTTTTAGATCAATCTCATGTATAGGAGGAACCGATGTGTGTTTTTTTGAATTGGGTTTTAATTGAATGTGTAAAATAGTAAGCAATTTATCTATGTACTTAAACCTCGGAAGGCAATTATTATTCACGGTCCTTCTTAGATATTTACTGAAATGCTAATAGTTACAACAATCTCCAAAATCCACAAGCAAATTCATTATGGTTATACTAGCACCATTTCATCTTCGTGCAGAGCTTCATGTGACTTCAGGGCTAAGGTTATCAGGGTTGCGCTTGATTACCCAAGCATATCTTCATACTTTACCGCACATTTTAGGTTTTGCCTTACACTATAGTAAAGGGGTACCCATATTCCAATATTAAAGTGATGTGTCAGAATGATCGAATCCTACGAGAATTTGGAAAATGGCCAACTGTTCTTTAATAACCGAAGACAATAAGACAGACAGTAAAGATTGTCATATTTCAGATTGAAGAAGATTTGTTTTCTAGGTAAATATTCTCATATTATAAAGTCTCTGAGGTCAAGATTCATTCAGATAACCGAAAGAAGGCAATCAAAACTTGGTGCTCAAATGACCATTCATTAGAATACCAGACTGTATCAACAGAAGTAAGGGAATGATAAATGTAATGTCTCTGTATTTTTATATCTGTTAAAATATTTCCAAATATATTGTGTCATAGAAACAGTATTATAGTTTAATTCCATAATGCACATCTATTTAGTGCCATGGTAGTCAAATATCTGAGAGAGAAAACACTAAAATACTGACTGTGTATTCAAATTTTATAAATACTTACATGGAGCTGCCGGCAGTGGTTTACCTGAAAATCAGACAGAAAAAGATAAACGGTATACAAGAACTATAGATATCTCCTGTCATATCAGTGACGCCATTATATCTATACTAAATGTATATAGAATTACTTACGATGCCACTTATAGTTTCCTTTTCTCTGAATGCAAGAACTGGGTGCTAGACATGTCAATTAATTGAGACACGAAAATGTTCAATTATATTACAGAGTTTGTTCATGTTAAATTTGTCAGTTCTCAGTCGAATTGATGTGCAAAAAAGAACAAAATTTATATTAAATAGTGAATATACTCAAACTGCAGACTACAAAATTATAGCAATAGTCTTTAAATTATAGATGAGATTCCATCAAAGTTGACTTTTTATGTGTTGCAGGACATTTATCAAATCACAACAGTATTTCAAAATAATCACACAAAGAAAATGTTCCATATCAATATAAGCCAGTATATGAGGTCGTTAATGGCGGGACTCGGGAAATAATACAAAAGACGATATAAATACAAACTAATATGTTTCAGGAATCTTCAATTGGAACTCTAGTGGCTTACTTTAATTTATTTGTGATGTTTTTTTTAAACCGATTGCATCATATTTTAGATCAAGGTTAATGCACATATATTCCCCCGTGAGTAATTATACCACCATCTCTGGTACATCGCCTCTACAGATATACCGCTTCATTAATCTAACTCATAATGTTTCAAGTTTTAAAACAACATAATACAATATCCAACCAAGTGCAGCGTAATATATAAATGGTGCGTAAATAATTTAAATATATATAAGGTGGGCGCAAGCATATCAAGGGGCATATTATTCCCAAGGTAAAGGTAAAACAGTTTTCCCGCAAAACATGACAGGATGACCCAATTCTAGGACAAATATCAGCGTTTATGTAGAAGTATGCAACAAGGAACACACAGGTCATATAATTACGCATCTGGCTACGAATTTGCACATCTGAATGGAATCTGGCTTTGGCTTCGTGGACTTAAATGTTGTGGAATCTGCATAACTGCTTCATAAGTATAATCTGGTTGGGATTGAGAGTTTTGCAACAAATAACATGTATGGAACATGGAATACCAAATTCTCCCCAGTTTGAGAAATGTTTTGGATCTTCTGGTGATGTTTTGCGAGAAACTTCCCTTGGGAAATAATAAAAAAAAAAGGTGAAATAACAAATAAAATATTTTTTCATCAAGGTACGGTATGAAAGGCAGTTAACGTTTAGGTAAAAGGTACACGTTTTGTTACAACGCTGATACAGAATGTATAGAGCATTCAATATAGAGGTTACCTTTATATCCGGTTATATTATATCCTTTTGTACCTTGCAAATATAATATTATTTACATTTTATAAAAATAGACGCCAAAATGGTATATTGCGATATGAAAATTTAAACATAAAGAAGAAAGGAATGGAAAGGTCAGTACAAAAATTTATGTCATCTACTATTTTCGTCTTGTTGGCTATTATTTTTTCAAAGTAATGAAAAAGAAATTGGGCTTTGTTGTTAGGGATGGGATACGTTTGTGGTAATTGGCTGATCAGAAATATAATACTAAATGTATTAATGGAAGGGAAAAAGCAGTAATTGGAAAATTTTAATACCATTAGACTATAAAATAGTATTTCTTGCTTCGTTGTACTCCTCACAATTTATAATGGCGATGTATAACCTTCTGCCAAATAACAACAAGCATGAGTAATGTATGGTTATCGAATGGGAATTTTATCTCAAGAGAGCATGATCTAAATGAAGTTAGAATCGTAATCCCTCGAATATTCTCCAAATCAATTTAAGTTTGATTTTTATTAAACCTCCAGCAATAGTGTCTGACTCGAGCCATAATCGGGTGCAATATAGTAGAATTCCCATATCAGCCAAGAGTGAAACTAGAATTGAATAGTGAATTGGCGCTAGCTTGTTCTTTAACAGAGCATATGGGAAGCATCGCATCAGTATCCGTTTCATTGCCATATTAAAGTTTTTGTGCCATAAACGTCAAGAAAGGCGGGAATACCATAGATTGAAGATATTACGACCTCCGGGATTGAATCAGTGCCTTCTGTAATAAGTGTAATGAGGCATGGTATGTCTGAAAATTATGTCTTCGATGTTTTAAGATATCATGATAAAAACTCATTTTAAAGACATTATTATACATACTATTGACTCTTAATAAAATAAGCTTGGTTAGTTTTTTCCGGGCGCTGACTTGACACTCATAAACACCACCATCTTTTGGCTGGACATCTTTTATGAGCAGGTTAAATTCCTTGCGCTCTGGTAATTTTTGTAAAGCTATCCTAGGATCGGATATAAACTGTAACTCGCCTATTGTGATAGGATTAGGGTCGGATGTTCGTCTCCATATAACCTAAAATTGTGAAAAAAGCCGATAGATTAATTCCATTGAGATTCTAACACAAAAATTCTTGTCTGTTTTTCCGCCTTAGTAACAATCGGAAAGCATAAAAAATCTAAACAATCTTGCGAGCTAACAACTTGGCTCAATTCAAATTATTCGCCAGTCTGCGTTTAATACAGTTCAAACACCATTGGCTTGTTTCAAACATTTTTTTTAACCATGACATCACCAGTTTTTATAATGATCGAATCATCCGGAAGAGTTTGGTTTAATTAATTTTCATAAATGTTGCATCCTTATTTTTAACTGAATGCAACCTGGTTCAAAGACGCGTGGATCCTATACAGGGTGTAGGGCTTGGATGGACGAATGGTCTAATGCGTGCGCTTTAGATTCCGAGGTCTGTCAGTAAGTTAAGTGCCTTGGTTTCGATTCCCCGCTAGTACGTGACAAGGAGTAGAATCGCCTGTGAGTTTTGTCCGGGTACCGCGACTTGTTCCCATTGCCAAATACCCCTACGAGCAAGCGAATTATCGAAATAAAATTAAACCTTATGTCAATCCCGATTTGACCCCAACGCCCCCCCCCCCCCCCTCTCTCTCTCTCTCTCTCTCTCTCTCTCTCTCTCTCTCGTGGTGATCTCCCTTCTCATCAAAGAGGAATTATAGCCAAGATCAATATTCGAAGCATTGAATCGTTAAACTGACATAAAACTTTACAATGAACGTTGGTAAATATATATATATATATATATAATGGCGGAGGTAAAACCTGGATGTAAGTCACTACAAAAACATGTTTAAGCTAATTAAAGAAATGACATCCTATTTCCATAACAATTGGATAATCTGTAATTTACCAGACAAACTGTCTGGTGGTTGTTATTCTCTGAAAGGTTGTTGTGTCTGATGACCTATGTAAGACAGACGCATCTGCCCGGCGGACATACTAGATTTTCCTGATGCTCTTTTCAGTACCAATGTCCACTGGCCTATTATTTTCAAGACTGGACAATGGCCTGGCGAAATAACGGACCCCGATCAAGCTATATGCATGCTAACATTTGATACTGTTAGGGGCCTCAAGGCTCCTTAATCAAGACGGTGACTAGCGGCTTACTTCTGTTCTAGACTGATATTATTTTACGCATAAGTTTATTATTTTAAAATGTATCAAACGAGTTCAGAAATTACGGGTAAAGTAAATTAAGCGCACTAATTTGAACTGGCAGTTATGGCCATATATAGCTCTAGCTTTTTGCTCAATTTTTTCTATCTCATCCTTTCCGGGCTTCATTTTGATATCGTTACCGACCTATGTGGACTGCGTATCATATGTTGTACAAATTTGATAAAGCATTGTTCCATATTACAACTAACCTGTAAACGGTAGAGTAAATTTGATTTGTGAAATGTGTAAACGGGATTATTTCAACTCTCCGTATTACACATTCTTTATAGCTATTAAATTAAGATGTTATTTTCCGATTACTCACGGTCTTCGTTCCAATATTTTCTATAGCACAACGGAGTACTGCTGTATCTCCTCTATGGAATGTCACATTATTTGGTCGATTTAAAAAATAAGGCATACTGGAGGACTGGTGCTCTTCTCTAACGTAAGCTGAAATGAGAAAAATATATACAATTGAAGTAGGTATACATAGAATATAACAGTAAATACAACTGTATATCATCATTTCATCTATTACTATACACACACTTTACCTATCTCATAACATAAAGCGGAAAATGCCAAAATTTGCCAGAAATACTCGAATGAAGAATCAAGTGAAGTCTGTCACAGATGAGACAGTTAGTAAAAGTACAATATTATGTATACGCTGCTTGGCACACGTAACCCATCACAACGTTCCGCCGTTGGGCCAACTACTGACCAGAAAGTTTCAAACGTAATATTTCCCAAGCCATTCAATAGGTAAACTCCAAGCCTCCGAAAGGTTGGACACATTCTGACACGTGTCAGTAATTTTTTTCATATTAGTATGCTGATACAGATTTTTAAGGTGTAGTGCTGGAAATTATATTTTTAAAAAATTAGTAAATCAAAAAACACAGATTTATGCACAATTAATATCATGTTTTCACGGCCAAACAAGCACACTTCTTTGTCCAGTAGCCCAAGAGTTTACAAACCGAAATACATTGGATGGGCATCGCAACGTTTACATTTCTCATAAAGGAATAGAGACAACTGGAAATGTTTGCTTTCGGTGATAACTTCAGCATTGTCACGAGATTAATTGTTTCTTAGATTATCTAGTCTCCTTTAAGAACTGTAACCTAACACCAAAACTATTTAAGACGTCAATGAAGTTGTCGATACAAATGCTGTAAAGCAGATCAGAGATCGAATATAGAGAGACGGTAAAATTCGGTTACAAGACTTGGCATAGATTTTGTTTGCAATCCCAATACCGCATGCTGAATACTTATTGAAAATCAAGAAATAAGAGAATACTACAAACACTTAAATACAAGTATTTTTTTTCAAGGTTGTTATATTTTACTAATCACATTTCGTTGTATAATGCAAAGAATAATGATTAAAATGTAAACTGTACTTTTGAAGTTGTATTGTCTGTGCCATCACCGGCTTATTGAACAGTGTTCAATGGCACCCTTCTACGTGTATAGTGCCATACTGTATAAATTTTAAATTAGAAGAGCTTTCTATAAAGCATTTTAGGAATCCTTAAAAAGTACTTTTGCAGATAAAAAACGAGAATCGCGGTGAAAGAATTTAGAATTAGCTAATCAAAACCTAAACTGGTTCACAGAACAGATGGCATCTGTCTACTCGCAGAAAATCGAATTTTAAAAGAATGTAATGTAAAACGACACCAATCTTCCTCAAACTGATAACCCAAACTGCGTGGATGGCTATAAAAATGGTGCTAAAGAGAAAATCAGCAAGAAAGTCAGATTGGGTGTGATTTAGTATATTATATATCCGAGGTTGTCGTGTTGTCCCGATCATTTACCGGGAAAGATGCTCCTTTTTTGATTGTCTCACATATTTGCACATTACATAAACAATTATTTCTCATTCATATAAACTAACAAAGAGCAGATTTCGCGAAACAATGACCATGTTCAATTTCAGTCGTGAATCAAAAACAAAGGGTTGTGGATTTACCCATTTTTGTAGAAAGAGAAAACGAAACAACCTTGATTCACTTTTGCCGCACCCCACTCATAGATAATAGATAATTTTTATACGCCCAAATTTTCATGTGGACGTATATTGTCGTCGCGCCTGTCAGTCTGGACGTCCACCCGTTCACAATTTGTTTGTCGACACTCTGCAGGTCACAATTCTTATCCGCTTTAAACGAAACCTAAAATATAGGTTTATCTCCAAACGACCTCGGTTCCGTTCGATATTGCGTCTGATTATACGAAAAATCACGTTTTGATGAAACTTGAAATACATGTTTATAACCAAAGATTGTGGTTCCTTTCGATAATATTTGTGTATTACGGATCGTAACGTTTCTGATTGTACGAAATATTCGCGGTTTTAGCTTGTGGCCCCTCTAGATGTCACAATTATTATCCAATTTAAAAAATTAGCTTCAAATATATAACCGTTAACACCGTAATGATAGTTGAATTCGAATTTCATGAAACTGCCGGACAAAATGGCCGCCTCTCGTACGCAATTACATGTAGTGTAAATATATGGTTTAACAAGGCCACAGTTTAGATCGATTGTTGATGCAACTTTAAATACATGTTTATAACCCAAAGATCTTGATTCCGGGCGATGTTCACGCATAACTTCCTGAATCATGACAATTGATTGCATGAAAGAAAAACTTGTTTTTAGATTGTGGTCACTCTACAGGTCACAGTTTTTATGCCATTTCAAAAAAACACGTTATACCCTAAAGATGGTTTGAGTTCGAATATCGTGAGAATCGGACCAAAACTGGCGGAGGAAATGGACGTCCCTCGTTGACATATAGTGTAAATATATGTTATATCATTTTGATCGGATTTTGATGAAACTTGAAATGTACAATTATACATGTAATCCGAAAATCTTGGTTCCTTTCGATATTTTCGCATATCGGACCGTAACTTCCTGCATTATGACCCCTGATTGTACAGTTGACAATGTTTATCCTATTTTAATAGCATTTAAATGTATTACTGTTACACCCTAATGACGGTTGAGTTCGAAAATCGGGCAGAAACTGCTTGACAAAATGACCGCTCCTTTTACGCCAATTGTATTAATTTATGTAATACTAGGGTTGTGAACTCTCTTGAAGTCAAATTTTTGATCCTATTTTGATTAGACATATAATATGTCTTTATATCCAAAATATCTCAGTCCATTTCGATATTTGCGTATGTCGGACCATAACTTCCTGGATTATGGCCCCTCATTGTGCGAAAATTCGCTTATTTTTAACCTTGTTCTCTATCATGGGTGTATCTTGTCTGACAGCTGCTGGTGTCCTTGGATTTATCCCATTGTATATTTCCGAGTATGCAAAGGTGAATTTATTTTTAGAAAAAGAAATATATGTCGATTTGTTTTCCGATCGGTATAGTATCGGGAAATAATGTATGTATATAATGTATATAACGAATTTAATTCTGACTCAAACACACCTGGAACCATTAACATTGTGTGGAAAATGTTGGCTGTAAGGCGTTGAAAAAGTTTCATATTACTTATACCGCGATCATGTTCGTAACAAAACTTACAACATACAAAACACGTCAATGTTGTTATACTTGATAAACATAACAACTTCACGATGCTACGCTGGTAAACATTTATATCTTTCTTATAGCGATACTCGTCAATTGAAATTGGTAAAACAACTGGTCGTGATAATGAGATTACTTTAAAGTATCATTCTGTAAGTCTGTCGATAATTGACTCCCTTTTTTATTCTTTTAAGTATCAGTTACCGTATTCCGTGCTTCAGCTAAGCATTGTGATGAAATTGATTACTATAATATCATTCTTATACCACTTAATTATTTCCTTGAAAATGCCCTAAAAACAAATTGCTGGCAAGAGGCGGAGAAAATTTCTAATTACACGTTTCCTAGCCCTAGGGACTCCGACTAATATGTCTAGCTTCGGAAATGGTTGGCTGTTAAAGGGTTTCGTTTGATTCTACTAATAAGTCCATACTTTAAACCAGCAGTAGCAATTAAATCTCAGTCGAGCAGTTAAACATCTCGACTAGAGGTGACTCTTTCAATTTATACAAACTAAGAAAACAATTAACTTAATGAATATAATTTCCTCCAAAATTATTACCGAATATCCAATCATGAAAGTTAAGAGGATAAGACACTTTCTACAATTGATACCAAAAAGCCCCACTAAAAACTGATTTACATGATGATGTATACAAAAGAGAGACGCTTGAAAGGTATTAATAGTTGCAGTGAATGTACAAGAAATTGCCACATTTCACTTTGGGGAATAGTGATCTGTATCACAGATTGGAAAATATTCAGAGTATCCAGATATTTGTGACAGTAGAAAGCAAAACACGACTACTCGATAAGCGAAGATATGAATTAGTCTACAGATTGACCCCTCATCAACTAGTCTTAGTCTTCAAAACTCTGGTGCACTGTTAAAAAGTTATGACGACAACTTGAACAGACCAATTACATATTCATAATTGAATCGGGATATCAACTATTTTAGGTTAATCCAGTACAAAATCCAATATCAATAAAATGGTAATAAAATGCCATCTTCATCAATAAGTAAAATTAATCAATGTCATATTTACAACGTTTTCATCAAATCTGAGACTAAATTTTGAAAGAAATGGCCAAGTAGACCTACTTGCGCGTACATCTACTTGCTTTTACAGCAGTTTTGTATACCAAATCTCGAAAGACTCATAATCCTTTATAATTTCTTAGGTTGTGTTGCAGTCATAACTACTAGCTCCATATATACGAGTACATACCACAGTGTAGCCTACCCATGCTCTTTGTGTGCAATTGATGTCCCCATTCTATCAAAAACGAAAACGATCATTTGAGACCCGACAATTTACCTTTATTTTCAATTTATAGCTAGAGTGATTGGTCTTATCTTAATGAGATAATAAAATAAATTAAGATGGATTTCTTTTTCCAAATGACAAACATAAATCACCAAGTCTTGGAGGAATTTAACATCCTGGAAATGAATGTGCTAAGTTTGGTTTCCACAATAGATACTGGAGATTTTAGTGGCATCGATTACATTATATTACGATCGGGCCTGTAGAGAGGCAATTTACGATCCAAACTGATTGGCTTATTACTAACCATGGCGACCCCAGAATTGAAAAATCCAATTAATGTGACATTTTGATTTTCATGGCCAAATGTTGATAATATTCGATGCAGCTCAGCAATCCTGTAATGTTGTCTCTGATTCACATTGCTAATACTATTGAGTAATACACGTCAATTAACATTGTACTAATATAATTCCAACCCTCTCTGATTGACCATCAAGAGCAACTCTTAACAAAGCCCTCGGTGACTTGCCATTTGACCTATCCAGTAGTATAACTATTTAGGACGATATGATGTACTCGTGAGCCTTTGCCTCCTCACTTTAATCAGTCAGACACTTACTGGTGCGATAAAAGTTTGCCACAAAATAATGTCCCTGATTACTGTATATTTCGTTTTTGTAACAATTATAGTCTTTAGACGTGACTCTTATGAAGAGGTGGTCATTTTTGCATTACTCTGATAGAAATTTACAGCACTTAAAGCTGTTAAAACAAAACAAAAAGTTCAACGTTGCTCGTTTCTATCACTCTTCCTCCTTGCCACTGTTATTCTAGAATGATTTCTTTAAAATAAATTCAGCTCAAGTCAAGAAGATTATACATGTCAATGATTTAAAGTGAAGATTCGCGTTAATCGGGATATCCACCATGTAATTCAGATTCAGTCGGGCAAAAATCTATTATAATGTAATAATTAAGGATTGAATCGATGTAAGCGGGGTCAAATGACAGATGTTAAGAATCGGAAGTAAATACGAAACGACTGCTACATGTCTGGTCAGTAGAAATAATCCTATATTCTATAGAAAATAATATTTCGTAACACCAGAGAAGTCTATTAGCTAGTTTATTACAGTCTATGGTCATCATACAGGTTTTCATTAGCACAGGTATGCAATACAAATTTGCTTTTTATTCATATTTTATATTGAAACATATTTCTAATAAAAAAAGGGCGTTTTCGTAAAGTTTTCTTCTTTTGTCAATTCATCACCACGATCATCTTTTCACTCTCATGATTGTCAGAATCATTCACAGTGCATATCATCAGCTGCAACCTTTTTCACAATAATTCCATTTTTGCAATGAAATTAAATTATTTGGATATTACAAAAGTTTAACACCGAGATAACCATGTTTGCAATAACGGTTATAACAGATAGCGGAGCGACGGGTACAATTTGCAAAGTTATCGTAAACAGCTATTCCAAAAGTGAAAAATCATCAACTTCACTTGCAGTAGTAGTTCATCTCGCAACAAGTTATCGACCAAGTACAATGTACAATCGTCAACAAACTCTTGCTAATTTTCAGTCTTGAAATTGATTTTTTGGATAAGTTATATGACTTTTCCCGCAGCATGTATAATAAACGTTATATTAATCTACTTTGAAAAGAGCATGAAAAAAGACAGTGTTGTCATTAAACTTACCGTAAGGAACATGGCAGTAATGAAGTTAAAGTCAACACTTATCCGGAGCAAGATAATACCTACCAACTTCCCAGCCCTAGTACGTCATGTAATTGAAAACTTACACGTTATACTAACTACATTGGGAAAGGACAAGACACGAAATAGTCAAAAGATAGTTCCTTTAATTTGAAAAATAAACATAAAAATATGGATTAATTTTATTTTATTGTAATAAAATAATATCTACGTCATTGTGGGATTTTTAGAAATTAAAAGTGTTATGGGAATTTCGCAAATAAGATCTTCAATTTCTTTTTACTTCGATCTATTGTCGCTACAATTCTGAGAGTTGTATTAACGCTAGAATATATAGTTGAAGCAGTCACTATAATTATGCCTTATCAAATGGCTAATATCAGTTTGAGATGTGGCTATCGCGGTTTAAAAGAATAATTATTGGTGATTATCGGGTGAAATATGTTAGTAAATGTGTTGGGTAATGGATTCCTGGGTCTAACGGTTGTAACAGAAGAAGTGTTATTGCTATATTCCTTCCTAAACTCAAAAACATTTTCTGTCATTAAACGTGGGCTGCAAGACAGTAGCCTTTTCGTTTTAATCCTCTAAACATTTCTTGTATTTCATCCCTGCTAAAAAGACGTGTAACAATTTACAGAACAGGAAAAGCCTCATAACAAAGATCATTGAAACAAAACACAAATTCGTACATGCCCACGTTTTACATTAATTTATTTTTTAAGTTATCTGAATTATGTAAGTCTCTATTTCATCATAAAGTCGCCAAAAAGATTTAGTTCTTCGTCTAGTGATTGTTTTACTTAATTAGAAATAAACCTACGACCAGTTGCAAGTCCATAGATAACAGTATAAATAGATGGTTCTCAGTTTTATACTACAGGCATCTTATCATTCGTCTAGGTCCACATTTTATCAGTAATATAAATCATTTTGTTAGAATAGCAATCAAATACCTTACTTCAGTACATGAATGACCAATAAGAAAGTAAATTGGGTTGTAAAATGAACAAATTTTACGTGCAGTCTGTTCAGGTGGAATGTAAAAGGACAAGTTACAGAAACTAGTAAGATATGGTAATATTAACCCTTATATTGTTTAGAACCCTAGCAAAGCATCAATTTCATTCGATCGGATGTTTTACTTAGATAAAAAAAAACATCTTGTAGGGTCGAGGAATGTCTGCATATGACACCGCTTTTACTGACAACCCCACGTCATCCTCGTCGTTAGCGTGAGAAATGAAATGAGGTTCCAGGTCCTACATTATTGCTCCGTTAACGTGATAGTTGATACAATTTCTCTTGATATACCATGTCTTACAGAAGTAACACATTTATATATGGTACCACAATCACTGGTTTATTATACACAAACACGACTTTGGATAAGAATTCTCTTGTCATTTCAAATGTCACTAAAGAATTATGTTCAACATCAATATCGGGATGGGGCTGTTTTAAAAGTGTGTACTGATGTTATTGCCTTAACGGTTTCAAATGCCACTAAAGGATTATATTCAACATCAGTATAGGTATGGGACAGTTAAGTGTTTACGTCAGCCCAACTGCCTCATCCCGATACTAATGTTGAACAGAATCCTTCAGTGGCATTTGAAAACGATAAGAGAATTCTTATCGAAACGTCATGCTTGTGTATGATAAACTAGTAATTGTTGTCCCGTATAACTGTAATTTCTGCAATGTTTCCAATCGCTAAATGTCACTAAAGGATTAGTCATTGTCAGGTTGGATTCCCAAAGTCACTTATCACATATAGCTGTTTTCTAATCATGGTGATTAATGAGGGTGAAATAATTGAGTTACAATTGATATGTTAAAATTAAAACAAAACTGCTAAGAATTGATATGTTAAAATTAAAACAAAACTGCTAAGAACTGCCAACCCTGCATGGATCTTGGTTGAGAAATATCCTGGCTATGGGCAGGCGAAGGATAGAACGAAACATATTGATTATCCCTAACTTCCAAAAGTCATCTTTATTTAAGTTTGCTATGTAATGTAAAACTATTCATCCGATACCGAATCCGAATTCTTTTGTTCTAGATCATAACGGAATTCAGAATCCATGCCAAACATCTAATTACTTCTTTGTACAGTAGCAAAGCCACCAGCTGCTAACCTAAACCTAGTAAAATAGAAGGATAAAACCTCCAAGTTGACGAGAACTGAACAAAACAAGATAACATATTATTTTTATTTGATAAAATAATTATCAAGGCATAATGTAGTTATTATGGCATTTGTTCCACAATTGATTCACTGTTTATTTGGCCATGGCTTAAAAGATGTTTAAATTGTGGCCTCTAAATTGGAATTGGCAGATATTCTTTAAATGTTGAATTAAGATGTATATTAGAGCTGGCACTGTTCATAGATTTTCTATATGTGAATGTCACAATTGCTTACTGGTACTATTCATACGACAACATTGGTGAGTAGTAATTCAATAAAGCGTTCATTTAAGAGAAGCTGGTTTAGTTTGCGAAGTCGGGCCACTAATACAAGTCAAACATTTGGAATCCAAACTAGATACTGTCTCCCCTTATTCTGTTTACCTCTTTCTCCCGTCAAATCATCGCTGTATTATTTTTAGGATATTTCCCCTTCAGTTCAGTTCCTTACTTGATGTTTTTGCTAGCCTTCACATTGTCTCAGACAGATAACCACAAATTAATACCAATTCTACAAACACTATACCTTTCATAAATATTCATTGCTTGAAATTAAGTTGACTGGTTTGGTTTTAGTGAATGATTATAATTAATACAATTATCCCAGCTCCAACTCATAACGGCGGCTGGTTGTCCATATAGAAATCGTTGGAAGCCTTCTTTCACAATTTCATATCCTATCATCAGCTGCTATTCTTGGGCTATTTACGATGAAACGAAGTTGTTTGGGAATTAAAAAACCGTTAAAAACACTAAGAGATGTGATGAAAGATGGAAAAGATTGTTAATGGCTCGAATGCGATATAATTGAGAGTGTTAATTTTGTAATTTGTCTCACTAATAGCCTAATTTCTGTGGCGTGTTATCGAGAGAAAAGATGACCATCAGATAGCATGTTCTTATCAAATGACGTTTTTTTAATATTCTCCATTGAATTACTATTTGTTGGTGATGAAAGCCTGGGAATTGGTGGTCTTTGAAGTTACATTTTGTAAATGCTTTGAGGAACTAAAACGTGGCATAATAGAATAAGTGCGGTGTATTTTAATGGATATTATTTTGTTTTATACTAATTATACAAAGGATAGATGAACTACTCCACAGAAAATTGTTCTATAAAAAAATAATCTGCGATGCGACTTCATATAAATTTATCTTGGGGAAATATAGTATCTGTGTGGGATTACCAACAATTATTTATGTGAATATGGGGCTTCTATGAAAATATCGACTTAATACTAAAACCGGATCTATGTATATTTGGTTCAAATAAGGTACTATGGAATTAAAGTGTGGACGATTATCTTCTAAGATAAGACACAGATAAGATTCGATTGTTCCGAAACATCCATTAAGGACAGCCTACAATATAATTATGTAAACCTGAACATAATATGAATATAGCATTAGAAACTTCACTGTGTTGGTATCTGATTCAAATACCCTCTGCATAAATGCAAGGACTTATTAACACTGAAGACTTACATTTAAATATACATTTGCTACCCTGTGATGGTTAAACGCACATCATTGATTGTTTAAGATTGATAACAGTTTCCAAATGAACTCCACTGCCTCTATATTGTCGCAACCAAACATGGAATTCAATAATGAACTGCATTATGTCGTTGAATATAATGTTCCCATCTGAATTTTACATCTCCTCCATACGCCCACCCCACACCGATACAACCGTCAAAGAGATCCCACCCCTCTCCATACACTCCCATATAAAACACCACGGGTGCTTATGACAGTTACACACAGGACAATTAATGAGGAAAAATGTCACTTTGGACGTTTTTGTATGAAGGACATCAGTCATATTAGTATTGAACATTCATATGTAAGATTAATGTAATATAACCGGTTCGATAGTGGAGACGAGAAAAGTAGAAACAATGACAGTTTCAAAGTACAAAGTAATCTAGGGTAGCATTGAACATAAATTCATGTGGTACGTTAACCGTTAATTACTACTACGAAAAGGTCAAATAAAAATAGTGAGCACGGAACAGATTGTAATTCTAATAAACTATAGATACAAAGTACAGATAAATAGAATGGTGTGACATCATAGATTTAAGACTGTGGGTGTATTCAATAACAAAATGACGCATCAGTGATGTAATACAAACCGCTAAAGAATATAATACCAACCTCTTCACCTTTTGTAAGACATTATATTTGTCTGCCAGCCGTGCCGGGAATAATTCTTAACCACTGAATTATATACCAACATTTTTCAAAACGTATCTTTATTAAATGCCAGATCGTGTATACATTCTGTTTAGACTGTGATTGTCGTGTGGTAATCACCGGGGATAAAGAATCATTGCACAAAGATAACGGTAAATCTGTTTTTGTTTCGTTTGTATGCTGACAATTAAACATATACTGGAAACAGATAATGTAGGTAATAAATCTCAAGGAGTCTATAAAACAAAAGGCAAGATCGAGACAATTTAGTGGGAAAGCTAAATGGACAAAATCAGACAAGAAGACATATAGCCCAATGAATGCAATGTGACAAAGAAAAACTTTAGAGGCTTTTCATGCTCTGTTCACAGATGTCTTGGGGGACAAGGAATGTATTGTCTAGACTTTTTTGATGTGGAAATAAAAACAGAAGTTGATAGCAGATGACCGAGGATGGTCCCGAACTTGTTCAACAACTAATCAACAATCAGCGATAAATATTGTCAGAGTTATGACCCTTGGACACTTTAAAAATTCTTGTGGAAGCACTAGAGGCTAAAGTTAATATAAATATATACACAGTGCTTAAGGTCATAGGACACACAATCGATAATTACTTAGTGGGTTGTTACTCGTAATCAGATGTTAGTGTATTGTAAATGTTTTTATTACTGATAACAAAAAAATTAGGCGACTGTTCTTGTTGACTGACATACAACTTAGCTGCTGTGGACGTATGTTTCGTTGCCTGACAACCTATCTTGTATGTACATGTTACCATAACACATTTGTGCTACTCAAATTCGCTGTTACTCGACATACACGATTTATTTGAAGACAAACACACCTTCGTGAGAAGCAACCATTCTGTATTTCTAGCCGAGAAGAAAAAAAATCTACAAGAGGTTTGTATTTTGACAACAAGCTAGACAAGTGCATGCCTTAATCCAATGTAAGTCACTGTTGATTAAATATTCTCCAGTCACGGAACAAAATACATTATAATCGTTTTCTAAAGTCGTCTTATAGAAGAAACTTTATTGCATAAAAAAACCTTACAAGGTTATGTGCACATATAGAGGAAATTAATAAAATGTAAATGAGACAACGAAGGATACATAATACATACATGTGGTTATTGTTAATCCATGTTTCAGTTATACCCAGCAACCCACGATTCAAGTTAGGCTTAAAGATTTGGATTCTATTTGCAACCCACGATTCAAGTTAGGCTTAAAGATTTGGATTCTATTTGCAGGGCGTCGAAACCTTATTCTTTTTTTCCTTCTCCCGGCGGGGTGGCTTAGTTATTAAGACACTGGCTCGTGTGACATTACGGGACAGAGGTTACTATCCTTCATTACGGCACCAAAAAGAGAAGCTGTGGCACTATGGGGACGGATTGTGACGTTTCGTCTATGAATTGCTTGGACTTCACGTTGTGGTATCAATTTTTTCAATCATCAATTAACTGACTCTGGAACACGATTTATGTTGTTACTATATCGGATGCAGCAAACTACACGGGTTAAATACAGCAAACTACAATATCTATGATAGTACTTTTCGAGTTATTAAAATATCCTTTCTAAATCAGACTTAACAGCTTAAATGCTGCACGAGCCACATACTTCTAAATAGTTCTACATAATGTTCGCGCTAGGATGATGTTTTCACCCTAGCCTCTATGGTCAGGAGGCTATTGGTGCTCCCCTCTCGGACCCTCTATGGTGTCTGTCTGTTAATCAAACCCACTCTCTCGTAATATAGGAAGTATAATGCGTCAGCTATTAGGACGGAACAGTTACCATTTTTGGGTAAGCGTTTCGTATAGGCACCGTTTATCGTCAACATTATTCTATTTAATTAATCCGCGCACGAGATGATTGGACGATAATACCCTACATCTAGTAATAGAATAATGCAACCTACTTCATTACCCTAATTTTAGTCACACACCAAGTAGGTACAGAATTTCTATATTAAACAGAACACTTTTCTTAGAACTAAAGTTATTCTATAGTATTATACTCGCCAATCTAGGTATCGCGGGTTAGATCCTGGTGTGGTTTCCCATTGGCAGTGGCACAGGGAGGAGGTCTTGGTAAGGAACATTGTCTTTTCGCTCGGTGGGTTAAAAACGTACACATTGGAAATAAGAGCCGGCTGCTGTCCGTGCAAAGTTTCTCCGTAGCATGGATATGCCCAGATGAAAAGTAGGCATTAAAGCTCATTTCATTTTGTCCTATTCTTTGTGACCAAATAAAATGAAGACATCAATCAAACGCCCCCTCTCTCAAAATATCAAAGGTTAATATCACGACAATTTTTATATCGCTCACATTTACTTTTCAGTCATATTAATTTATAAAATTGAGTAAATGGAAATTATTTTATTTAGACTGTTATTTTATGAAATAAATGCCTGTATCATGGCACAAATTTATAACTTGATTGTTTGAAAAATACATTGCATCACTTCCTACAAGAACGTAATTCAAAAATAACCGCCGATAATTAGTTTAATGGCCAACGGTAACCGACATCGAAGAAAATTGCACTGGATATCCCGATGGGACCGAATTCATTATATAAGACTGCAAGAACGCCTGATAAAAGGAAATCAACAAGACAATTTATTGCCTATGTCGTGTTAAATGGAGGAGGTGGGGTGGGTGGGTTGGCTGACAAATGTAGACTGAAATGTTGTTTACTTGTAGTAAGGATCGTGGTTAATAGATACTACATTACAACTCTACCACATCAGCTGACATGTAATGTTGTGCATGTAATGAATTTGAAACCTCTCGTCAATGTGAATCAGTGTTTTGTTAATTAATGTGAATTAGCGCTTCGTTAATGTGAATTAATGCTTCGTTAATGTGAATTAGCCCTTCTTTAATTTGAATTAGTGCTTCTATTTTCCCAAGTAACGGCATTATACGCTTACTGTGCATATACGACATTAGCAACTCCATGGTTTCAGGATGACATAGGCATAACATGAATGTTCAGACCGACATCTTATTTAAGATGTGTGCATAGCAGCAACCATGGCACTGGTAAATTCGAGACCTAGCCTCGCTTTCTCATTTTCAAATTAAATTTTTAAATGGCGAACAGTTCTTATCTAGTTTAAAATCTTGAGTATGCCATCGAGGGTTGATTATGGTCTGTTTTTTTAATAAGTATAATCTATCACGTGATAGAACTTACGAAGCGAGGCCGCTGTTGAGCGAGACTTGATCACCCAGTAATGATAGGTTTATAAAGGGAATTATTTCGGGCTACTTCCGGGCTGGCGAAGTTTGATATCGATAAGTGATAGCTTTTTAAGTTTGATTTGTTATTAATAACGCTGTAAAAGGACCAATTTAATTACATCGGAAGGTGAATAATGATGAAATAAAGTCTCGTTGGCAATAAAAATGACATGAAGTGTTAGAACTAGTGAGTATTGCGAGATGACAGCAGACAATATATCATAAACAAGTCATAACAAAGATGTCGTCTACAGTACCTTGTATACTATGATTAGTATGATACTATACTATTATAGTTAAGCAGTAGTAAGAATTTTTATTTTAATCCCTTCAAGTGCCTGTGGTTTAACACGAATTTGATCATTCTTAGCAAACCGAATAAATGCAACATACTGGGGGCCTCAGTTACTCACATTCTATTGAAATTGTTAGGTTTGACCACGAAAATAATTAACCAAATTGGGTTTTGATGGCAAAATTCTATACCTCTAGTTCCAGCACTGGACCATCCCTTGCAGCATCATTATACTTTCTTTTCCCTGGAATAATTCTCAATCCATTAAAAATCCGATTAAGCGAACTGAACTGAATTCGTTATGATATCCTTTGAGTCCACCTGACTGGGATGCTATAAGTATCGTTGTTTATAATGTAATTGCAAATATTGCCATTAATTGTGTTAATGTAGAAATTTTGATCAAGTGGTTACACTCTACAAATATCATTTATGTATAATGGGATGAATGTGTCATATCAATAAAAGTAAATGGACATTTTATTAACTATGAAAAGATAAGCACTTCCACATAACACTTTCCACCAATCGGTAATGTAGATATTTTGACTATAAACAGTAAATCTTTTTAAGTAGGAGGTCGGCATCTTTCCATATAAATAGAATGGGCTATTTCTGTACTCTACCAGACGATATTGCCATTTAAAATTCTCATATTCTCTCTAAAACTGTATCCTATTTATATTATCATTTATATCATCAATTTTGTAACGACCATCCTAGCGCCCGTTCGTTCGTGGGGCTTAAAGTCCACGTGGCCAGATGATGATATCCCAAACACGTGTTTCCTATGACACTCGCAAAGAAGATCAAGTCGTATGTATATATGAGCGGCACTTAGCATAGTTGAAGATAGGGGAGCGATTGTGACAGTTTTACCACCTCCATTTCTTTTAGTAAATACACAACCATGCCTTTTGGGTTACATTGTCCACTGGTGCTTTCAGGGACCATTTAATGTTATAATATTAACAACGCCTTTATGATACCAAATAAACGACATGATTTAACTTTTGGTAAAGAAAATGGCATCATAGTGGAAACTATGGACTAAATCCTGTCACCGAATAATAAGTTTCCAGTAAATACGAAAAAAAAATCTGTTGACTGTTACCTTAACATTTATGTTGACGTTTTAAAGAAACTGAATCTGAGGCTTGATGGGAAGATGACTGCATGCCAAACACATCAGAGCCGTGTTTCATCTAATACCAGCACGCATCAACGATTTTTATTATACGAACTCGACAAGTTAGGATTGTTTTCCAGCTTTTTAACAAAATTAAGTTTGACAACTCCATGTAATATTTTGATCGATATAAGAGTAAACATGGACCCTGTAAAATATAATTATGTTCCGATAAAATGTGGGTATTTTCGACATGATTTATCGATGTTCTGTTTCAAACGGTGAATTTCTCTCTGTTTTTTATGATCTTTAATCTGTTCAGTTGGAGATAATATGATATGTCAGATTATAACGTTTTTAATCACAAACTCATCAATTTGTTGGGATTAAACGTTGCAAATATGCAAATAGTCAGGAAATGAAAATATGCAATTATAATGTCAAAAACATCCACTGAAAATATTATTCATTATGACAAGATCAAAACGCATTTCAAGTTACTTATATAGTAATAATTAAATAGGATGGATTTCAACAAATAAAATTTTATACATTTTAAGTGAAATATCGATACATCGTGATATTATGTATTCCAATAAAAATGAATATTAATATTTCCCCTAAGAGACGCATAACGCAATAATGAAATCTACTCATTGTATTCTTTTCCTGTAGTCCGATGGCTGAAAGGGGGGGGGGGGCGCCACCCGAGCTGTAAATTTATGAGACCAAGCTTTTCTAGACCATTTTTTTGTGTGTAGATTCCGAATCTGAGTGGCGATCAGGCGTTTGAGGGGGCGTTTTTGATGTCTACAATGAGTGTGTGTGTGTGGTGGGGTCGGGGGAATGTCATGTTAACATTAAATATTAATAAAACATACATTTCTAGGACTGCCCATCTCTAAATAAGTGTTTATGATGCCCTAGATTACTGTTTGATTTGTGGGGTGGGGGTAGCAGGTGTGCGTGTGTGGAAGGGGGGGGGGATTGGCGAGAAATGAGTTAACGTTGATTTAAATGATGATTTTCTTCGAGCTTGGTGAAACATTACTTTTTAATTCCACTGCAGATATCTAAATATGTGCATTAGATTCCCATTTTGTGTGTGTGTGTGTGGGGGGGGGGGGGGGGTATATGTTCGGATATTTGTTTATTCTTATAATTTGAGCGGGATAGATATCTTCTTGATGGCTGATCAAAGCTCGCATATATTCTTTGGATATGCTTCAGATACCAATTCACATTGTAAATCTTCATTCTTTACTTGTATAGCAGGCTCATCTTTTTCGATCATTGGCTTTGTATAGCCTGTCTCCATATTGTTGCAACATAATTACTGCGGTTAATGTGCAGCAAAAGACTACTCAGGCGAGATGGTAATAAAGAAAGAAATTTTTGTTGCATCACAATTAAAATTCCCCCAGAGGATCTTTCTTCTAGTGTCATCTACTAATGTAAGTTAGTTTTCGCCGTACAAGGTACAAAGAACTTTTTCTAAACCAGCAATTACGTCATCTTTAAAAGTTGTTGGGAAGTTGGGATTATTTTGAAAAAGAAAGACAGGTAGTCATAAGCCGAGATATTCTCGACACTTTCAATACTAATCTTGATTGGATCAAAGAATATCAAGATTAGTATTGCAAGTGTCGAGAATATCCTAGAACTGACAACCAACCACGAGGACGTCAAAATATCTTACCTACTCCTCTTCGCATTTCAAATTAATGGAGGTGCTGAAAAATATTGTAATTTGCATTCTTGCTCAGGCGAAATAGACATCCCAATAAATCTCTTTGCAAACGATGATCAAAATATACAAATTTTGATAGATAATGAGGCGGACAGATGTAGAAAATATCGCGAAAGATGATTTACATCAGTAGATGACACTAGAAAAAAGATTTTCTGGGTGAAAAAACAAAAGACCTTTCTTTATTACCACCTTTCTGTATACGAGGTTTTTTGTTGCATGGCTGGAATGAAGATTTACAATGGAATTGGTTTCTAAAGCATATCCAAAGGATATCCGAGCTGTTGGGCGGCAACCAAGAAAATATTTACCTCACTCATATGAACTTTTGATTTCGAATCTTGTGATGAAGACTAAGAATAAACTATTAACTAAACATCAGCCACCAAGAAGTTATCTATCCGGCTCATATTATAAGAATAAACTAATATCATCTGAACATGTGTTTTTTATATTTAATTTGATCATCATTTATGTCAACATAATGACCCCCTCCTCCACACACCTACACCTGTACCCCCACCTGAAATCCCCACAAATCAAAACAGTTGTCCAGGACATCATAGCCACTTATTTAAAGATGGGCAGTCCTAGGAATTTATGTTTTATTAATATATTATGTCAACATGACATAGAGGCGTTTTATAGCTGAGGCGCCAGCCTCCTCGCGAAAAGAATCAAAGAAGTTGAAAAAATAAAACGGGAGGAAAATGCTAAAACCAATGAGAAAAATGAAAATATACACTAGTTAGGGAGGGCCCTAATGACAAGGGAAAGGGCCCCCGAGTCAGAGTCAATCGACTTCTGAATGAGAGTGCAGTCATTACAATTGCATGAAAATCACCAATCAAGAAATCACCTTTTTCTGAAAACCTACTAATAAGCTATTCAGGAAAGAGATGGCTAGGCCGCCAAGTGTGGTCTGGTTTGGCGGGGCGATCATTTCTTTGCTGTATAGATTTCCGAGATTACGCGTGCTGCTTGCAAAATAGGCCCACTCCACCATATTCCACTAATTATTATTTGATTGAGCTCCCGATACGTACGAGTATCGAATTAGGCCCCGACCCTCAGATTAAACCGGCCTCGAAGGGCCTGGAGGATATGTCAGAATACACCAAAATGATTTCTATTTTACAAAATTTCTAGACCTCCGGACCCCCCCCCCCTCCCCGAAAGAGGGCCCTCAAAATAGTAGGCCTATAGCCTCCGCCATGATAAACCTTAAAACGCCCCTGACATGACATCTCCCCAACTCCCACCACACACGCGCATTGTAGTCATGACATTCCCCCGCCCCCGCCACATACACACACAAAAAAACTGGTCTAGAAACACTTGGTCTCATAAATTCACAGCTCGGGTGGCGATCCCCCACCCCCTTCAGCCACCGGACTACTGGTTTCAGATCTTATACGAATCCACACTCAACTACTGGTTGATTAGAACAATAATTCAACTTTAAAATGGAAAATCGAGACTTTGTTCGCTGGTTATTGTCAAAACTCCAAACACTCATTACTTCGCCCAGAAGCGCCTTCTCAACCTCGTGAGTTTCATGTGTTAGTCCCAAAATGACCTAGTTTGTGTCGAGTGGACGTTAAACCCCATTTCTCTCTCTCTTCGCCCAGAATAATGGAATATGACTGAAATTTACAATATGTTATACCCTTCAAAAAAAGGGAAAAAAAGAAACACGCAGCCCATTTTTCATCCATTTTTAATGAACGAGATCTTTGTTTCCATAAATCTTACTCGTGTTTAATGTCATAATCTGAGGATAAACGAAATTCATCATTGGTTTTAAATGTTGGGTCACTGAATAGACTGGACATACATTTTGCCGAAATGTGTTTTCGCTTGATTTCACGAATTTACAACTTCGCAAGATTTTCGCATGAAACCCAAATCTAAGGTATTTAAACCCCTGGGTTCTGGGTTGCGAAATCAGTTGCATGTGTATACGCTAAACGAGCCAAGTGAAAATACAAATTCTGAACAAAGACCAACGCAACAACGTTATCTGTCGGTTACAAGCAGGTGAATACCAAACAGATGTAGCTAGTATGGTGAATGTTTACCAGAGAACCATTTCAACACGTGAACGCCCAAGCTCAGGCCAATCAAGAGTGACCCAGCTGCCCTGGATCGTCACATCCAGTTACGTCATTTGCGGAAACGGTTCACAACAGCGACCTCTACTGCAGCAGCAATTCCTGGACAGCGTGGGATCTCAGACCAGAAAATCCATAAACGCCTACGTGAACCGGATTACGAGCCATCCGTTAGATGTGATGTTTCGAAATATGTCGACACCGTCAAATCCGACTTCAATGGGTTCAGACACGCAGGGTATGGCCACAGCAACGCTAAAGAACAGTTTGGTTCAGCGACGAGAAGCGGTTCAAGTTGCAGTGAGGTGATGGTAGAACGAGAGTATACCGACGAGGAAATGTCACTCCCTTTCTTTGTTTGAAGAGTAGCCTAAATCTTACATAATGCATATTTAAAGTGCTGGTTAAGGCCCACTCTCACGGTGCGACTTGTAGTAACTACTTGTAGTATCGACCCGAGTTGCAGCGTGAGAACACCCTAGTCGTACCAACTTTTACAAGCTCCCAACCAGTAGAAAGCGATCAAGAGCCGCTCAGCAAAACTGAGACAGAGAATTTTGTCAATTTTTACCTCGCACAACCTAACCCAGACGGATTTGGGTTTTCTCTTTTTCTTTTTGTTCTTATTTATCAAATGTAGGGCAATAATAGCCAGTGTCTCTTCGTCGCTTGATGACGCCATTATGCTAAGACAAGACGAGATTATCGCGAGATTCCAAGTCGTATCAACTCATTTATATACGATTTTGTAATCTACATGTAGATACTACACGTAGTTACTACAAGTCGCACCGTGAGAACGAGCCTTTAACTTCTTCGAAGCACAATGGTAGAAATCCCTAAGTAGTTACTACAAGTCGCACCGTGAGAACGGAACTTTAACTACTTGAAGCACACTGGTAGTAATCCCTTAAGCCCATTTTATTCTAATATCACGCGGGATTCAAATTCCGTTCACGTAATCCAGATTTATACTTAGATTCATACTATTGATCACGTACCTACTACTAAAAAGTCTTCCATGTGTAACTTATGAAAACGTTTTAACAACTTATTATTCATTATTTACATCTGTAAGTATTTTGGTGGTTAAGTAAAATAAAAAACCCAAGGGATAGCACTTAAAATATTAAGTCATATTAAGTCATATCTAAATCAATGACATAAACACGTATAAGCCGCCATATTAGTATCAGTGTTCTACTTAATGTAACACCAGCTCTCCCTTCTTTTTTAGATATTGGTATTAAAACTCCATGTAGCATACAATACCTCACCACAGTCCACAAGAAATGGTCAACAATCTGTAATCCAAAAACTAAGAATATTGTCTTTTTTGGACATACGTCATAGGGCCAATTTTGCTTGCACGAAAAAAAAAATACAAATCATACGCTCTTCTTACATTATTTCGCTTGCTTTTTTTTACACCCCCCCCCCCCCAAAAAAAAAAACCACAAAAAAACCCCCCAACAAAACCATAATATGTTGGGGTTGTGCAGAATAGCCAATCCATCGGGCGTGGTCGGGGTATCAGCACCCAACCTGGCGGGTTTATCCAGGCACAGGTGATTGTTACTCATTGAGCTCTGCTCCAGCCCCACCTGACAAAGACTGTATTTCATTGAAACGCATTACGGAGGTTCAGATAGTTGCTGTGTACTAGAATAAAGGGTTCAGATTGGTCCCACACAGACAAAACGTTATTCACTGTTATGTCTCCTACAATAATAAGACTAACTTTTCTCAAATATGATATAAAAATTATAAGGCAGGCTAAATGTGACACAAAAATAAAATTGACATAGTTTGTGATACTTTCAAATGAGCATGCATGTCTTTTGCTTGACTCTTTCACAAACAATCTCCAAAGTACTGTAAGGTTGTTTGCGGCATCCACCAAAAATAAATTCCTTATGGACTATGAGACTTATATACACGTTATTTTCAATTCCTTTAAAAATTGTCAATTTGTCAATATCATCTGCATGAATCTAATAGATTTTTTTAAGCAAGTCAAAAGATTAATCTAATGGAAAAAATGCGTCTTAATTCTGCACATCAGCGTAACAAAGGATAATAAAGACCAATTAAGATGACTTTTGATAAGAAACTCACCTCACCGATTCAGGAAGAATAACCATTGCATATATATATATATATGTTTTCATACAATGCTTATATATGTTAAGAAGAATTAATATGCTGTGTTACAAAAGGGTGATGAAATTTCTATTTGGATAAAGGCATATTTTTCTCTCTTCTTCAAGAACAATCTTGATGGAAAATACAAGAGAATTACATCAAAAATCACAACGAAATACAAATCCATTAGACAACCCCACAAATAAGACAGGCCACACATGCACATTATAAGAAATAAATAATAAAAGTGCTATCAAATCAATGGAATGGGGTCAGATGAAACTCCTCGAGAAATATACACTTCTCAATGGTGTAATTATATTACTTCATTCGCTTAATATCTTTGCGATACTTATCGTGGCTATAAACCAAAGCTGCATATAGACAACGAAACATGCGCCAGTCAGCACATACATCATCTGTGCCACAAGAAAATCTATATAAAAATATTCATGCCAACATTAAAATGCGTTATCGTTTCGACGATGCACTCCTCCACCCGTTCTGTTATCTATCAAATTACTAAAACTGTATTAATAAGGTTTCTGTAGTTAATATGTGGGTTCAGCAACTTTTCGTTTTGAGGGTGTAAACAAATTGTAAACAAACGGATGGAAAAACCCGCCGGACCCATTCATTTGATTTGATATTTGTGGTCTATTTCTGGCAGTATCTATGCAGTTTGTTGTGTCGGCAGGTTAGTTTGTCGGTTTTGTTTTGCGTGTAGCGCGATCCTCTGGTACTTACTATTAAACCCTCAATGCATATGGTTTAATCTGCAATGGTTAATGAGTACAACTTCATATCAATAAAAATTACCTCCCCATAACATAAAATATTCAATCAAATTTCATACTTTCTTGAAGAGACTACAATTAGTATCGAATTAGATCAGTTTGTGTCAGCAAAATCAGACCATGCATGCCTAATGAAAGTCAAACAATTATGACAGAATCTTTATGATATATAGAATAGTAGACAAAACAAGCGCTGTATTATTTCATCAATGACTCATCAAAAGCCTGTCATGTCTATTGTGTTGCGCTATCGGCTGATTTCTATATCAATGTGCTTCAATTAATAGTCAACACTTAAGTAAAAATGTCATTCTATGTATTAACCGAAGACCAATATCATATTGGTGGAAAAGTAACATTTCGGGATGTCAAATAACTGACCGTAGCCGTAGAAATCTTTATAGTAGGGATAATAGTCAATATAATATTGTACCAGAGATGTGTTTGGTGTGTTTGGTCATACCCGGACATTTCACTTCGGGAGCAAACAAATAGTCTGAGAGGTTATTAAGAAGCAAATATTGACTTTAGAGGGTAACTTTGCAATGTCCGTCTAGCTAGCCGGCCTTCCAGTTTATTTCTTCTTCCAATATATCACTATCACACATAGCTTGCCACCAGTCGTTAAGTCGCTGGTTCAAACAACAGATTAGACAAAGATCGTAAATCTAGTTTAACGCTACATTTAATCACGAAACCTACCAAAACTGATTTCAGGGAACTGATGAGAAAAGTATTGTGTCATAAAGGCACGCATTTGGATTTTTGTATTTCATTTACTGGCATATATCTTTGCGCCAGCTTGGGTGAATTTATACGATCAACTTTCATCTATTACAAAATCACTGAAATCTCAACACTTTTTTGCTGCTTTTTATATTATAACAAGGGGGATCGAATTAGATAGGATATGCAAATAATATGACACAGAAGCCGGGTCAACAGTTTGTGGCATTTAGTTAAAAAAATTTAGTTAATTTAAAAATAGCCTTTTCAAATAAAACGTAAAAATAAATGATCAAGATGGTGTGTTTCATGATGAAACGTATGCAGTGGAATAACAGCAGTTTTCTTCTAAATCTATACATATTGATTTTTGTCTGATTATTAATAAAAAGTGAATATTACACTTAAAGCAATCCTGGAATATCTAATATCCTGCATCTCAAAACTCTTCTTATACCACAAAGCGATTAGGTCTTCCCAATAGAATCATTGTCATTCAAGGCTCAACATCCATCACAATATGTCAAGATGCGGTTTGACAAATAAGATGAACACTGATCTTTAGGTTGGCATCAACTTGTAAAGATTAATAACTTAAAACAGATTACCTCTCTTGAAATAATGACCACCGTCACTCGAGGTTAAAATCATGTTTGACAATGACCGACAACTTATTGAAAAACAAATTAGTTGTTCCTCACTGTCTTCCCAGTTGGAAAATTGATATACCTAACTCGCTAAAAACCAATTCAAAAATAAATCATTGATGAACCCCCATGCTTGGCGGTTATCACAATCCCACTATACTGTTCAAGTTAGGAGCCAAACAGCCGACAGTCCCTGGGGAGAACCAGTCAAATATTGAACAGACGATCCAAAGGTTAGCCGTCATTTAATCAACCAATTTACTACAGAGTGATCTTAGAAGTCGGTCATCGGTGAATAAATATCATGAATGAATATTCCTTTTTTTATAGTACGACAGTCGACTCTTCGTAAATTCTTTGAATAAAGATGTTGAATAGGTTGAGTGTCAATGCCCTTCTGTATACATACGATTAGGCGCAACTGCTCACTTTGGAATGACCAACTATAAAGAACTATTCAAGTTCAACGCTTCTAAATTTGCATCTTTCTTTTCAGATTGTGAAGGGCACATAAATGATAGACCTACAGTGTTCAATTTTACAAGACGTGATCATTACAGGACTAGATTAGTCATTCTTGGTAGTCTGTATCGAGATTTTGGTCACATAACTTGTTAGCTTGAATATGATTATAGACGTTATGGCACATACAATGTAATTGCTTCTATAAACGTTTCTAGAGATTACATATTTCTCGGAAATAACACTTTTAAAGGAGTGTTAGCATTTTTCACACTGTGCTTACCTGATATGTAAGTAATTTTCGTTTATAGTTTTAGATAACCGCCTCTCAAAATTGATGGTTAATTCCAAGTTCAAGCATTTTAAATCTCTTTATGTATGTTTAACATGTCACATGATCAATTATTACTAATTATTATCAATATTTTAGATTATCAATATTTCTTCGATGTGCATCGTCGAAATAAATTCATGGAATTGTGTTTCGTGTGCCAGAAAATGGTCCCGTATGTGTTATTTTCAGACTACGCCAACTCAAGATTAGACTAATCTTTTCCAGTCTTTGAGGCTTATTAGTTGATCGGAATGTGTAAGTCTATTCGAGAACTTATAACAAAGCGAGAACAAAATGAAACGAAGTAGTATTGTATGAAATGAAAAGGGGAATAACGACCTACTGCTCGTCCCGGACTAATGAAGAGGGTCATACGCCATGCGGTGTTGTATAAGGGAAATGTGCACGGTAGCGTTACAGCTCAGTCTTTTGTCTTATTTCGCTATCCAGCTATCCATGGTTCTTTTACGTTCACGCCAATATGTACCCAGGACCTCTGTTCTTCGTCACAACCACTAGATTGTGTTTGCATCTATACTCTTTACAGAATAGAGAACTGCATTTTTTTTTTAAATATAGGTCGATACTACAAATAGTCGTTGATTTAATTAAATTGTGACTAGAGACGTTGCCTATCTAATTCACACCCCAGTGCATACCGAACAGGAAATATAAGTTATCTGTCTTAGGGGAATCACTTAATTAGGCCCATCATGTAAATGTGAAAATACTGACAATTCAATAGCAATAGCTCATTAATCACGCAAATAGTAACATCTTCAAAATATAAAATCTAACTCAAATTATACCGCCGGTGGTGAAACAGACAATGCTACATATAACATTGGGCCCATGTCTACATTCCCACCAGCAGTTACCAGCCCAGTCCTGGTCAAACCCCTACAACTCATGCCAAACTTGACGTTGTCAACACCATTGATTCCCCGCTGCTCGAATTACTGAATACGCCCTGCCCTGTACCCAAAGCTACATGATTTACTTTTACATAAGTTAGTTTGGGCTATAATATTTCAAAACTAGACATTGAACAATATTAATTGATAATCGAAATTATTTCACTTTATCTCGTTATAAAGTGGTTCTGTAGTGAAGAATTTTCAAGAGATACACACAAACGACAAAGTCAATTGAAGTGCATTTACGGTGCTGATTAATATCTTGCACTTATTTGATGTTAGGAACCAATTTCAGACAGGTAACTCGTGACTACAGCACGTGACTCTTCCATAAACAACTCTCAGGTGACGAAAATTGAAAGTGTAAGGCTGCAACTGAAAGAACCGAACACAAGCTGGCGACCTATTCGGCTAGCGAGCTATTCGACCGATCCAGCTGGCAACCTGTTCGTTGGCAACCTATTCAGAATTAAGACAACAGTCGCCCAAACTCATCTATTTTTACCAACCAATAAAATCCAACGTTACGTCTATCAAATGAAAGTAGAATAATATATTATTTTTTTATCCATTCCTTTAGCTCAGAATAGAGGTGTAATTTCGCATTATCGTACAAAATTCTAGACATTCAACTAAATATATTCCGAAAGGTAATTAAATAGGCTTTCCAGATATTATTAGTAAAAGTTGGCACAATCATATTAAAGGGGCGCGCTCTCAACCTGAACATAACCAATTTTTTAATATTTTAAAGTGAAAGAACGGCAATATTCCGAGTCGTATTCGGACTATCGTACAAAATTCTAAGCATCCAGCTATATATATTCTGAAAGGTAATTGCATAAGCTTTCCAAATATTATTAGTAAAAGTTGGCACAATCATCTTAAAGGGGCGCGCTCTCAACCTATAAATAGCCATTTTTTCAATATTTTAAACTGAAAGAATGGTAATATTCTGAGTCAAAATTCGGACCATCGTACAAAATTCTGAGCAACCAGCTATATATATTCTGAAAGGTAATTGAATAAGCTTTCCAAATATTATTAGTAAAAGTTGGCACAATCATATTAAAGGGGCGCGCTCTCAACCTGAACATAGCCAATTTTTTCAATATTATATATGTAAAGATAGACCGGTATTTTTTTCGAAGTCCAAATTCGGACCATCGTACAAAATTCAGAGCATCCAGCTATATATATTCTGAAAGGTAATTGGATAAGCTTTCCAAATATTATTAGTAAAAGTTGGCACAATCATATTAAAGGGGCGCGCTCTCAACCTGAACATAGCCAATTTTTTAATATTTTAAAGTGAAAGAACGGCAATATTCCGAGTCGAATTCGGACTATCGTACAAAATTCTAAGCATCCAGCTATATATATTCTGAAAGGTAATTGCATAAGCTTTCCAAATATTATTAGTAAAAGTTGGCACAATCATATTAAAGGGGCGCGCTCTCAACCTATAAATAGCCATTTTTTCAATATTTTAAACTGAAAGAATGGTAATATTCTGAGTCAAAATTCGGACCATCGTACAAAATTCTGAGCAACCAGCTATATATATTCTGAAAGGTAATTGAATAAGCTTTCCAAATATTATTAGTAAAAGTTGGCACAATCATATTAAAGGGGCGCGCTCTCAACCTACAAATAGCCATTTTTTCAATATTTTAAACTGAAAGAACGGTAATATTCCTAGTCTAAATGCGGACCATCGTACAAAATTCTGAGCATCCAGCTATATATATTCTGAAAGGTAATTGGATAAGCTTTCCAAATTTTATTAGAAAAAGTTGGCACAATTATATTAAAGGGGCGCGCTCTCAACCTAAAAATAGCCAATTTTTCAATATTTTAAACTGAAAGAATGGTAATATTCGAAGTCCAAATTCGGACCATCGTACAAAATTCTGAGCAACCAGCTATATATATTCTGAAAGGTAATTGAATAAGCTTTCCAAATATTATTAGTAAAAGTTGGCACAATCATATTAAAGGGGTGCGCTCTCAACCTGAACATAGCGATTTTTTTCAATATTATATATGTAAACATAGACCGGTATTTTATTCTAAGTCCAAATTCGGACCATCGTACAAAATTCAGAGCATCCAGCTATCTATATTCTGAAAGGTAATTGGATAAGCTTTCCAAATATTATTAGTAAAAGTTGGCACAATCATATTAAAGGGCCGCGCTCTCAACCTGAACATAGCCAATTTTTTAATATTTTAAAGTGAAAGAACGGCAATATTCCGAGTCGAATTCGGACTATCGTACAAAATTTATAAGCATCCAGCTATATATATTCTGAAAGGTAATTGCATAAGCTTTCCAAATATTATTAGTAAAAGTTGGCACAATCATATTAAAGGGACGCGCTCTCAACCTATAAATAGCCATTTTTTCAATATTTTAAACTGAAAAAATGGTAATATTCTGAGTCAAAATTCGGACCATCGTACAAAATTCTGAGCAACCAGCTATATATATTCTGAAAGGTAATTGAATAAGCTTTCCAAATATTATTAGTAAAAGTTGGCACAATCACATTAAAGGGGCGCGCTCTCAACCTACAAATAGCCAATTTTTCAATATTTTAAACTAAAAGAATGGTAATATTCGAAGTCCAAATTCGGACCATCGTACAAAATTCTGAGCAACCAGCTATATATATTCTGAAAGGTAATTGAATAAGCTTTCCAAATATTATTAGTAAAAGTTGGCACAATCATATTAAAGGGGTGCGCTCTCACCCTATAAATAGCCATTTTTTTCAATATTTTAAACTGAAAGAATGGTAATATTCTGAGTCAAAATTCGGACCATCGTACAAAATTCTGAGCAACCAGCTATATATATTCTTAAAGGTAATTGAATAAGCTTTCCAAATATTATTAGTAAAAGTTGGCACAATCATATTAAAGGGGCGCGCTCTCAACCTACAAATAGCCATTTTTTCAATATTTTAAACTGAAAGAACGGTAATATTCCGAGTCGAAATGCGGACCATCGTACAAAATTCTGAGCATCCAGCTATATATATTCTGAAAGGTAATTGGATAAGCTTTCCAAATTTTATTAGAAAAAGTTGGCACAATCATATTAAAGGGGCGCGCTCTCAACCTAAAAATAGCCAATTTTTCAATATTTTAAACTGAAAGAATGGTAATATTCGAAGTCCAAATTCGGACCATCGTACAAAATTCTGAGCAACCAGCTATATATATTCTGAAAGGTAATTGAATAAGCTTTCCAAATATTATTAGTAAAAGTTGGCACAATCATATTAAAGGGGCGCGCTCTCAACCTATAAATAGCCATTTTTTTCAATATTTTAAACTGAAAGAATGGTAATATTCTGAGTCAAAATTCGGACCATCGTACAAAATTCTGAGCAACCAGCTATATATATTCTGAAAGGTAATTGAATAAGCTTTCCAAATATTATTAGTAAAAGTTGGCACAATCATATTAAAGGGGCGCGCTCTCAACCTACAAATAGCCATTTTTTCAATATTTTAAACTGAAAGAACGGTAATATTCCTAGTCTAAATGCGGACCATCGTACAAAATTCTGAGCATCCAGCTATATATATTCTGAAAGGTAATTGGATAAGCTTTCCAAATTTTATTAGAAAAAGTTGGCACAATCATATTAAAGGGGCGCGCTCTCAACCTAAAAATAGCCAATTTTTCAATATTTTAAACTGAAAGAATGGTAATATTCGAAGTCAAAATTCGGACCATCGTACAAAATTCTGAGCAACCAGCTATATATATTCTGAAAGGTAATTGAATAAGCTTTCCAAATATTATTAGTAAAAGTTGGCACAATCATATTAAAGGGGCGCGCTCTCAACCTGAACATAGCCAATTTTTTCAATATTATATATGTAAAGATAGACCGGTATTTTTTTCGAAGTCCAAATTCGGACCATCGTACAAAATTCAGAGCATCCAGCTATATATATTCTGAAAGGTAATTGGATAAGCTTTCCGAATTTTATTAGAAAAAGTTCGCATAATCATATTAAAGGGGCGCGCTCTCAACCTAAAAATAGCCAATTTTTCAATATTTTAAACTGAAAGAATGGTAATATTCGAAGTCCAAATTCGGACCATCGTACAAAATTCTGAGCAACCACCTATATTTATTCTGAAAGGTAATTGAATAAGCTTTCCAAATATTATTAGTAAAAGTTGGCACAATCATATTAAAGGGGCGCGCTCTCAACCTACAAATAGCCATTTTTTCAATATTTTAAACTGAAAGAACGGTAATATTCCTAGTCTAAATGCGGACCATCGTACAAAATTCTGAGCATCCAGCTATATATATTCTGAAAGGTAATTGGATAAGCTTTCCAAATTTTATTAGAAAAAGTTGGCACAATCATATTAAAGGGGCGCGCTCTCAACCTAAAAATAGCCAATTTTTCAATATTTTAAACTGAAAGAATGGTAATATTCGAAGTCCAAATTCGGACCATCGTACAAAATTCTGAGCAACCAGCTATATATATTCTGAAAGGTAATTGAATAAGCTTTCCAAATATTATTAGTAAAAGTTGGCACAATCATATTAAAGGGGTGCGCTCTCACCCTATAAATAGCCATTTTTTTCAATATTTTAAACTGAAAGAATGGTAATATTCTGAGTCAAAATTCGGACCATCGTACAAAATTCTGAGCAACCAGCTATATATATTCTTAAAGGTAATTGAATAAGCTTTCCAAATATTATTAGTAAAAGTTGGCACAATCATATTAAAGGGGCGCGCTCTCAACCTACAAATAGCCATTTTTTCAATATTTTAAACTGAAAGAACGGTAATATTCCGAGTCGAAATGCGGACCATCGTACAAAATTCTGAGCATCCAGCTATATATATTCTGAAAGGTAATTGGATAAGCTTTCCAAATTTTATTAGAAAAAGTTGGCACAATCATATTAAAGGGGCGCGCTCTCAACCTAAAAATAGCCAATTTTTCAATATTTTAAACTGAAAGAATGGTAATATTCGAAGTCCAAATTCGGACCATCGTACAAAATTCTGAGCAACCAGCTATATATATTCTGAAAGGTAATTGAATAAGCTTTCCAAATATTATTAGTAAAAGTTGGCACAATCATATTAAAGGGGCGCGCTCTCAACCTATAAATAGCCATTTTTTTCAATATTTTAAACTGAAAGAATGGTAATATTCTGAGTCAAAATTCGGACCATCGTACAAAATTCTGAGCAACCAGCTATATATATTCTGAAAGGTAATTGAATAAGCTTTCCAAATATTATTAGTAAAAGTTGGCACAATCATATTAAAGGGGCGCGCTCTCAACCTACAAATAGCCATTTTTTCAATATTTTAAACTGAAAGAACGGTAATATTCCTAGTCTAAATGCGGACCATCGTACAAAATTCTGAGCATCCAGCTATATATATTCTGAAAGGTAATTGGATAAGCTTTCCAAATTTTATTAGAAAAAGTTGGCACAATCATATTAAAGGGGCGCGCTCTCAACCTAAAAATAGCCAATTTTTCAATATTTTAAACTGAAAGAATGGTAATATTCGAAGTCAAAATTCGGACCATCGTACAAAATTCTGAGCAACCAGCTATATATATTCTGAAAGGTAATTGAATAAGCTTTCCAAATATTATTAGTAAAAGTTGGCACAATCATATTAAAGGGGCGCGCTCTCAACCTGAACATAGCCAATTTTTTCAATATTATATATGTAAAGATAGACCGGTATTTTTTTCGAAGTCCAAATTCGGACCATCGTACAAAATTCAGAGCATCCAGCTATATATATTCTGAAAGGTAATTGGATAAGCTTTCCGAATTTTATTAGAAAAAGTTCGCATAATCATATTAAAGGGGCGCGCTCTCAACCTAAAAATAGCCAATTTTTCAATATTTTAAACTGAAAGAATGGTAATATTCGAAGTCCAAATTCGGACCATCGTACAAAATTCTGAGCAACCACCTATATTTATTCTGAAAGGTAATTGAATAAGCTTTCCAAATATTATTAGTAAAAGTTGGCACAATCATATTAAAGGGGCGCGCTCTCAACCTACAAATAGCCATTTTTTCAATATTTTAAACTGAAAGAACGGTAATATTCCTAGTCTAAATGCGGACCATCGTACAAAATTCTGAGCATCCAGCTATATATATTCTGAAAGGTAATTGGATAAGCTTTCCAAATTTTATTAGAAAAAGTTGGCACAATCATATTAAAGGGGCGCGCTCTCAACCTAAAAATAGCCAATTTTTCAATATTTTAAACTGAAAGAATGGTAATATTCGAAGTCCAAATTCGGACCATCGTACAAAATTCTGAGCAACCAGCTATATATATTCTGAAAGGTAATTGAATAAGCTTTCCAAATATTATTAGTAAAAGTTGGCACAATCATATTAAAGGGGTGCGCTCTCAACCTGAACATAGCGATTTTTTTCAATATTATATATGTAAACATAGACCGGTATTTTATTCTAAGTCCAAATTCGGACCATCGTACAAAATTCAGAGCATCCAGCTATCTATATTCTGAAAGGTAATTGGATAAGCTTTCCAGATATTATTAGTAAAAGTTGGCACAATCATATTAAAGGGCCGCGCTCTCAACCTGAACATAGCCAATTTTTTAATATTTTAAAGTGAAAGAACGGCAATATTCCGAGTCGAATTCGGACTATCATACAAAATTCTAAGCATCCAGCTATATATATTCTGAAAGGTAATTGCATAAGCATTCCAAATATTATTAGTAAAAGTTGACACAATCATATTAAAGGGACGCGCTCTCAACCTATAAATAGCCATTTTTTCAATATTTTAAACTGAAAAAATGGTAATATTCTGAGTCAAAATTCGGACCATCGTACAAAATTCTGAGCAACCAGCTATATATATTCTGAAAGGTAATTGAATAAGCTTTCCAAATATTATTAGTAAAAGTTGGCACAATCATATTAAAGGGGCGCGCTCTCAACCTGAACATAGCCAATTTTTTCAATATTATATATGTAAAGATATTAGTAAAAGTTGGCACAATCATATTAAAGGGGTGCGCTCTCAACCTGAATATTTTTCAATATTATATATGTAAAGATAGACCGGTATTTTATTCTAAGTCAAAATTCGGACCATCGTACAAAATTCTGAGCAACCAGCTATATATATTCTGAAAGGTAATTGAATAAGCTTTCCAAATATTATTAGTAAAAGTTGGCACAATCATATTAAAGGGGCGCGCTCTCAACCTATAAATAGCCATTTTTTCAATATTTTAAACTGAAAGAATGTTAATATTCTGAAAAATTGTCTACTTTCAGGTTGAGAGCGCGCCCCTTTAATATGATTGTGCCAACTTTTACTAATAATATTTAGAAAGCTTATGCAATTACCTTTCAGCATATATCTAGCTCGATGCTCAGAATTTTGTACGATGGTCCGAATTGCGACTCGGAATATTACCATTCTTTCAGTTTAAAATATTGAAAAAATTGGCTATTTTCAGGTTGAGAGCGCGCCCCTTTAATATGATTGTGCCAACTTTTACTAATAATATTTGGAAAGCCGATCTAATTACCTTTCAGAATATATATAGCTGGTTGCTCAGAATTTTGTACGATGGTTCGAATTTCGACTCGGAATATTACCATTCTTTCAGTTTAAAATATTGAAAAATTGGCTATTTTCAGGTTGAGAGCGCGCCCCTTTAATATGATTGTGCCAACTTTTACAAATAATATTTGGAAAGCTTATCCAATTACCTTTCAGAATATATATAGCTGGTTGCTCAGAATTTTGTACGATGTTCCAAATTTTGACTCGGAATATTACCATTCTTTCAGTTTAAAATATTGAAAAATAGTCTATTTTCAGGTTGAGAGCGCGCCCCTTTAATATGATTGTGCCAACTTTTACTAATAATATTTGGAAAGCTTATTCAATTACCTTTCAGAATATATAAAGCTGGTTGCTCAGAATTTTGTACGATGGTCCGAATTTTGACTCGGAATATTACCATTCTTTCAAATTAAAATATTGAAAAATTTGCTATTTTCAGGTTGAGAGCGCGCCCCTTTAATATGATTGTGCCAATTTTTACTAATAATATTTGGAAAGCGTATCCAATCACCTCTCAGAATATATATAGCTGGATGCTCAGAATTTTGTACGATGGTCCGAATTTTGTCTCGGAATATTATCATTCTTTCAGTTTAAAATATTGAAAAATTGGCTATTTTCAGGTTGAGAGCGCGCCCCTTTAATATGATTGTGCCAACTTTTACTAATAATATTTGGAAAGCTTATCTAATTACCTTTCAGAATATATCTAGCTCGATGCTCAGAATTTTGTACGATGGTCCGAATTTTGACTCGGAATATTACCATTCTTTCAGTTTAAAATATTGAAAAATTGTCTACTTTCAGGTTGAGAGCGCGCCCCTTTAATATGATTGTGCCAACTTTTACTAATAATATTTAGAAAGCTTATGCAATTACCTTTCAGCATATATCTAGCTCGATGCTCAGAATTTTGTACGATGGTCCGAATTTTGACTCAGAATATTACCATTCTTTCAGTTTAAAATATTGAAAAATTGGCTATTTTCAGTTTGAGAGCGCGCCCCTTTAATATGATTGTGCCAACTTTTACTAATAATATTTGGAAAGCCGATCTAATTACCTTTCAGAATATATATAGCTGGTTGCTCAGAATTTTGAACGATGGTTCGAATTTCGACTCGGAATATTACCATTCTTTCAGTTTAAAATATTGAAAAATTGGCTATTTTCAGGTTGAGAGCGCGCCCCTTTAATATGATTGTGCCAACTTTTACAAATAATATTTGGAAAGCTTATCCAATTACCTTTCAGAATATATATAGCTGGTTGCTCATAATTTTGTACGATGGTCCGAATTTTGACTCGGAATATTACCATTCTTTCAGTTTAAAATATTGAAAAATTGGCTATTTTCAGGTTGAGAGCGCGCCCCTTTAATATGATTGTGCCAACTTTTACTAATAATATTTGGAAAGCTTTTTCAATTACCTTTCAGAATATATCTAGCTCGATGCTCAGAATTTTGTACGATGGTCCGAATTTCGGCTCGGAACATTACCATTCTTTCAGTTTAAAATATTGAAAAATTGGCTATTTTCAGGTTGAGAACGCGCCCCTTTAATATGATTGTGCCAACTTTTACTAATAATATTTGGAAAGCTTATCCAATTACCTTTCAGAATATATATTGCTGGATGCTCAGAATTTTGTACGATGGTTCGAATTTGAACTTTGAAAAAAATACCGGTCTATCTTTACATATAGAAAATTGAAAAATCGGCTATGTTCAGGTTGAGAGTGCACCCCTTTAATATGATTGTTCCAACTTTTACTAATAATATTTGGAAAGCTTATTCAAATACCTTTCAGAATATATATAGCTGGTTGCTCAGAATTTTGTACGATGGTCCGAATTTTGACTCGGAATATTATCATTCTTTCAGTTTAAAATATTGAAAAATTGTCTTTTTTCAGGTTGAGACCGCGCCCCTTTAATATGATTGTGCCAACTTTTACTAATAATATTTGGAAAGCTTATACAATTACCTTTCAGAATATATCTAGCTCGGTGCTCAGAATTTTGTACGATAGTCCGAATTTCGACTCGGAATATTACCATTCTTTCAGTTTAAAATATTGAAAAATTGGCTATTTTCAGGTTGAGAGCGCGCCCCTTTAATATGATTGTGCCAACTTTTACTAATAATATTTGGAAAGCTGATCCAATTACCTTTCAGAATATATATAGCTGGATTCTCAGAATTTTGTACGATGGTCCGAATTTAGACTCGGAATATTACCATTCTTTCTGTTTAAAATATTGACAAATTGGCTATTTTCAGGTTGAGAGCGCGCCCCTTTAATATGATTGTGCCAATTTTTACTAATAATATTTGGAAAGCGTATCCAATCACCTCTCAGAATATATATAGCTGGATGCTCAGAATTTTGTACGATGGTTCGAATTTTGTCTCGGAATATTATCATTCTTTCAGTTTAAAATATTGAAAAATTGGCTATTTTCAGGTTGAGAGCGCGCCCCTTTAATATGATTGTGCCAACTTTTACTAATAATATTTGGAAAGCTTATCCAATTACCTTTCAGAATATATCTAGCTCGATGCTCAGAATTTTGTACGATGGTCCGAATTTTGACTCGGAATATTACCATTCTTTCAGTTTAAAATATTGAAAAATTGTCTATTTTCAGGTTGAGAGCGCGCCCCTTTAATATGATTGTGCCAACTTTTACTAATAATATTTGGAAAGCTTATACAATTACCTTTCAGAATATATATAGCTGGATGCTGAGAATTTTGTACGATGGTCCGAATTTTGACTCGGAATATTACCATTCTTTCAGTTTAAAATATTGAAAAATTGTCTACTTTCAGGTTGAGAGCGCGCCCCTTTAATATGATTGTGCCAACTTTTACTAATAATATTTGGAAAGCTTATGCAATTACCTTTCAGCATATATCTAGCTCGATGCTCAGAATTTTGTACGATGGTCCGAATTTCGACTCGGAATATTACCATTCTTTCAGTTTAAAATATTGAAAAATTGGCTATTTTCAGGTTGAGAGCGCGCCCCTTTAATATGATTGTGCCAACTTTTACTAATAATATTTGGAAAGCCGATCTAATTACCTTTCACAATATATATAGCTGGTTGCTAAAAATTTTGTACGATGGTTCGAATTTCGACTCGGAATATTACCATTCTTTCAGTTTAAAATATTGAAAAATTGGCTATTTTCATGTTGAGAGCACGCCCCTTTAATATGATTGTGCCAACTTTTACTAATAATATTTGGAAAGCTTATCCAATTACCTTTCAGAATATATATAGCTGGTTGCTCAGAATTTTGTACGATGGTCCGAATTTTGACTCGGAATATTACCATTCTTTCAGTTTAAAATATTGAAAAATTGGCTATTTTCAGGTTGAGAGCGCGCCCCTTTAATATGATTGTGCCAACTTTTACTAATAATATTTGGAAAGCTTATCCAATTACCTTTCAGAATATATCTAGCTCGATGCTGAGAATTTTGTACGATGGTCCGAATTTCGACTCGGAATATTACCATTCTTTCAGTTTAAAATATTGAAAAATTGGCTATTTTCAGGTTGAGAGCGCGCCCCTTTAATATGATTGTGCCAACTTTTACTAATAATATTTGGAAAGCTTATCCAATTACCTTTCAGAATACATATAGCTGGATGCTCAGAATTTTGTACGATGGTTCGAATTTGAACTTCGAAAAAAATACAGGTCTATCTTTCCATATAGAAAATTGAAAAATCGGCTATGTTCAGGTTGAAAGTGCACCCCTTTAATATGATTTTGCCAACTTTTACTAATAATATTTGGAAAGCTTATTCAAATACCTTGCAGAATATATATAGCTGGTTGCTCAGAATTTTGTACGATGGTCCGAAATTCGGTTCGGAATATTACCATTCTTTCAGTTTAAAATATTGAAAAATATTGAATTTCGACTCGGAATATTACCATTCTTTCAGTTTAAAATATTGAAAAATTGGCTATTTTCATGTTGAGAGCGCGCCCCTTTAATATGATTGTGCCAACTTTTACTAATAATATTTGGAAAGCTTATCCAATTACCTTTCAGAATATATATAGCTGGTTGCTCAGAATTTTGTACGATGGTTCGAATTTTGTCTCGGAATATTATCATTCTTTCAGTTTAAAATATTGAAAAATTGGCTATTTTCAGGTTGAGAGCGCGCCCCTTTAATATGATTGTGCCAACTTTTACTAATAATATTTGGAAAGCTTATCCAATTACCTTTCAGAATATATCTAGCTCGATGCTCAGAATTTTGTACGATGGTCCGAATTTTGACTCGGAATATTACCATTCTTTCAGTTTAAAATATTGAAAAATTGTCTATTTTCAGGTTGAGAGCGCGCCCCTTTAATATGATTGTGCCAACTTTTACTAATAATATTTGGAAAGCTTATACAATTACCTTTCAGAATATATATAGCTGGATGCTGAGAATTTTGTACGATGGTCCGAATTTTGACTCGGAATATTACCATTCTTTCAGTTTAAAATATTGAAAAATTGTCTACATTCAGGTTGAGAGCGCGCCCCTTTAATATGATTGTGCCAACTTTTACTAATAATATTTGGAAAGCTTATGCAATTACCTTTCAGCATATATCTAGCTCGATGCTCAGAATTTTGTACGATGGTCCGAATTTCGACTCGGAATATTACCATTCTTTCAGTTTAAAATATTGAAAAATTGGCTATTTTCAGGTTGAGAGCGCGCCCCTTTAATATGATTGTGCCAACTTTTACTAATAATATTTGGAAAGCCGATCTAATTACCTTTCACAATATATATAGCTGGTTGCTCAAAATTTTGTACGATGGTTCGAATTTCGACTCGGAATATTACCATTCTTTCAGTTTAAAATATTGAAAAATTGGCTATTTTCATGTTGAGAGCGCGCCCCTTTAATATGATTGTGCCAACTTTTACTAATAATATTTGGAAAGCTTATCCAATTACCTTTCAGAATATATATAGCTGGTTGCTCAGAATTTTGTACGATGGTCCGAATTTTGACTCGGAATATTACCATTCTGTCAGTTTAAAATATTGAAAAATTGGCTATTTTCAGGTTGAGAGCGCGCCCCTTTAATATGATTGTGCCAACTTTTACTAATAATATTTGGAAAGCTTATCCAATTACCTTTCAGAATATATCTAGCTCGATGCTGAGAATTTTGTACGATGGTCCGAATTTCGACTCGGAATATTACCATTCTTTCAGTTTAAAATATTGAAAAATTGGCTATTTTCAGGTTGAGAGCGCGCCCCTTTAATATGATTGTGCCAACTTTTACTAATAATATTTGGAAAGCTTATCCAATTACCTTTCAGAATACATATAGCTGGATGCTCAGAATTTTGTACGATGGTTCGAATTTGAACTTCGAAAAAAATACAGGTCTATCTTTCCATATAGAAAATTGAAAAATCGGCTATGTTCAGGTTGAAAGTGCACCCCTTTAATATGATTTTGCCAACTTTTACTAATAATATTTGGAAAGCTTATTCAAATACCTTGCAGAATATATATAGCTGGTTGCTCAGAATTTTGTACGATGGTCCGAAATTCGGTTCGGAATATTACCATTCTTTCAGTTTAAAATATTGAAAAATATTGAATTTCGACTCGGAATATTACCATTCTTTCAGTTTAAAATATTGAAAAATTGGCTATTTTCATGTTGAGAGCGCGCCCCTTTAATATGATTGTGCCAACTTTTACTAATAATATTTGGAAAGCTTATCCAATTACCTTTCAGAATATATATAGCTGGTTGCTCAGAATTTTGTACGATGGTCCGAATTTTGACTCGGAATATTACCATTCTTTCAGTTTAAAATATTGAAAAATTGGCTATTTTCAGGTTGAGAGCGCGCCCCTTTAATATGATTGTGCCAACTTTTACTAATAATATTTGGAAAGCTTATCCAATTACCTTTCAGAATATATCTAGCTCGATGCTCAGAATTTTGTACGATGGTCCGAATTTTGACTCGGAATATTACCATTCTTTCAGTTTAAAATATTGAAAAATTGTCTATTTTCAGGTTGAGAGCGCGCCCCTTTAATATGATTGTGCCAACTTTTACTAATAATATTTGGAAAGCTTATACAATTACATTTCAGAATATATATAGCTGGATGCTGAGAATTTTGTACGATGGTCCGAATTTTGACTCGGAATATTACCATTCTTTCAGTTTAAAATATTGAAAAATTGTCTACTTTCAGGTTGAGAGCGCGCCCCTTTAATATGATTGTGCCAACTTTTACTAATAATATTTGGAAAGCTTATGCAATTACCTTTCAGCATATATCTAGCTCGATGCTCAGAATTTTGTACGATGGTCCGAATTTCGACTCGGAATATTACCATTCTTTCAGTTTAAAATATTGAAAAATTGGCTATTTTCAGGTTGAGAGCGCGCCCCTTTAATATGATTGTGCCAACTTTTACTAATAATATTTGGAAAGCTTATCCAATTACCTTTCAGAATATATCTAGCTCGATGCTCAGAATTTTGTACGATGGTCCGAATTTTGACTCGGAATATTACCATTCTTTCAGTTTAAAATATTGAAAAATTGTCTATTTTCAGGTTGAGAGCGCGCCCCTTTAATATGATTGTGCCAACTTTTACTAATAATATTTGGAAAGCTTATCCAATTACCTTTCAGAATATATATAGCTGGTTGCTCAGAATTTTGTACGATGGTCCGAATTTTGACTCGGAATATTACCATTCTTTCAGTTTAAAATATTGAAAAATTGGCTATTTTCAGGTTGGGAGCGCGCCCCTTTAATATGATTGTGCCAACTTTTACTGATAATATTTGGAAAGCTTATCCAATTACCTTTCAGAATACATATAGCTGGATGCTCAGAATTTTGTACGATGGTTCGAATTTGAACTTCGAAAAAAATACAGGTCTATCTTTCCATATAGAAAATTGAAAAATCGGCTATGTTCAGGTTGAAAGTGCACCCCTTTAATATGATTGTGCCAACTTTTACTAATAATATTTGGAAAGCTTATTCAAATACCTTGCAGAATATATATAGCTGGTTGCTCAGAATTTTGTACGATGGTCCGAAATTCGGTTCGGAATATTACCATTCTTTCAGTTTAAAATATTGAAAAATTGGCTATTTTCGGGTTGAGAGCGCGCCCCTTTAATATGATTGTGCCAACTTTTACTAATAATATTTAGAAAGCCTATCCAATTACCTTTCAGAATATATATAGCTGGTTGCTCAGAATTTTGTACGATGGTTCGAATTTCGACTCGGAATATTACCATTCTTTCAGTTTAAAATATTGAAAAATTGTCTATTTTCAGGTTGAGAGCGCGCCCCTTTAATATGATTGTGCCAACTTTTACTAATAATATTTGGAAAGCTTATACAATTACCTTTCAGAATATATATAGCTGGATGCTGAGAATTTTGTACGATGGTCCGAATTTTGACTCGGAATATTACCATTCTTTCAGTTTAAAATATTGAAAAATTGTCTACTTTCAGGTTGAGAGCGCGCCCCTTTAATATGATTGTGCCAACTTTTACTAATAATATTTGGAAAGCTTATGCAATTACCTTTCAGCATATATCTAGCTCGATGCTCAGAATTTTGTACGATGGTCCGAATTTTGACTCGGAATATTACCATTCTTTCAGTTTAAAATATTGAAAAATTGGCTATTTTCAGGTTGAGAGCGCGCCCCTTTAATATGATTGTGCCAACTTTTACTAATAATATTTGGAAAGCCGATCTAATTACCTTTCACAATATATATAGCTGGTTGCTCAAAATTTTGTACGATGGTTCGAATTTCGACTCGGAATATTACCATTCTTTCAGTTTAAAATATTGAAAAATTGGCTATTTTCATGTTGAGAGCGCGCCCCTTTAATATGATTGTGCCAACTTTTACTAATAATATTTGGAAAGCTTATCCAATTACCTTTCAGAATATATATAGCTGGTTGCTCAGAATTTTGTACGATGGTCCGAATTTTGACTCGGAATATTACCATTCTTTCAGTTTAAAATATTGAAAAATTGGCTATTTTCAGGTTGAGAGCGCGCCCCTTTAATATGATTGTGCCAACTTTTACTAATAATATTTGGAAAGCTTATCCAATTACCTTTCAGAATATATCTAGCTCGATGCTCAGAATTTTGTACGATGGTCCGAATTTTGACTCGGAATATTACCATTCTTTCAGTTTAAAATATTGAAAAATTGTCTATTTTCAGGTTGAGAGCGCGCCCCTTTAATATGATTGTGCCAACTTTTACTAATAATATTTGGAAAGCTTATACAATTACATTTCAGAATATATATAGCTGGATGCTGAGAATTTTGTACGATGGTCCGAATTTTGACTCGGAATATTACCATTCTTTCAGTTTAAAATATTGAAAAATTGTCTACTTTCAGGTTGAGAGCGCGCCCCTTTAATATGATTGTGCCAACTTTTACTAATAATATTTGGAAAGCTTATGCAATTACCTTTCAGCATATATCTAGCTCGATGCTCAGAATTTTGTACGATGGTCCGAATTTCGACTCGGAATATTACCATTCTTTCAGTTTAAAATATTGAAAAATTGGCTATTTTCAGGTTGAGAGCGCGCCCCTTTAATATGATTGTGCCAACTTTTACTAATAATATTTGGAAAGCTTATCCAATTACCTTTCAGAATATATCTAGCTCGATGCTCAGAATTTTGTACGATGGTCCGAATTTTGACTCGGAATATTACCATTCTTTCAGTTTAAAATATTGAAAAATTGTCTATTTTCAGGTTGAGAGCGCGCCCCTTTAATATGATTGTGCCAACTTTTACTAATAATATTTGGAAAGCTTATCCAATTACCTTTCAGAATATATATAGCTGGTTGCTCAGAATTTTGTACGATGGTCCGAATTTTGACTCGGAATATTACCATTCTTTCAGTTTAAAATATTGAAAAATTGGCTATTTTCAGGTTGGGAGCGCGCCCCTTTAATATGATTGTGCCAACTTTTACTGATAATATTTGGAAAGCTTATCCAATTACCTTTCAGAATACATATAGCTGGATGCTCAGAATTTTGTACGATGGTTCGAATTTGAACTTCGAAAAAAATACAGGTCTATCTTTCCATATAGAAAATTGAAAAATCGGCTATGTTCAGGTTGAAAGTGCACCCCTTTAATATGATTGTGCCAACTTTTACTAATAATATTTGGAAAGCTTATTCAAATACCTTGCAGAATATATATAGCTGGTTGCTCAGAATTTTGTACGATGGTCCGAAATTCGGTTCGGAATATTACCATTCTTTCAGTTTAAAATATTGAAAAATTGGCTATTTTCGGGTTGAGAGCGCGCCCCTTTAATATGATTGTGCCAACTTTTACTAATAATATTTGGAAAGCCTATCCAATTACCTTTCAGAATATATATAGCTGGTTGCTCAGAATTTTGTACGATGGTTCGAATTTCGACTCGGAATATTACCATTCTTTCAGTTTAAAATATTGAAAAATTGTCTATTTTCAGGTTGAGAGCGCGCCCCTTTAATATGATTGTGCCAACTTTTACTAATAATATTTGGAAAGCTTATACAATTACCTTTCAGAATATATATAGCCGGATGCTGAGAATTTTGTACGATGGTCCGAATTTTGACTCGGAATATTACCATTCTTTCAGTTTAAAATATTGAAAAATTGTCTACTTTCAGGTTGAGAGCGCGCCCCTTTAATATGATTGTGCCAACTTTTACTAATAATATTTGGAAAGCTTATGCAATTACCTTTCAGCATATATCTAGCTCGATGCTCAGAATTTTGTACGATGGTCCGAATTTCGACTCGGAATATTACCATTCTTTCAGTTTAAAATATTGAAAAATTGGCTATTTTCAGGTTGAGAGCGCGCCCCTTTAATATGATTGTGCCAACTTTTACTAATAATATTTGGAAAGCCGATCTAATTACCTTTCACAATATATATAGCTGGTTGCTCAAAATTTTGTACGATGGTTCGAATTTCGACTCGGAATATTACCATTCTTTCAGTTTAAAATATTGAAAAATTGGCTATTTTCATGTTGAGAGCGCGCCCCTTTAATATGATTGTGCCAACTTTTACTAATAATATTTGGAAAGCTTATCCAATTACCTTTCAGAATATATATAGCTGGTTGCTCAGAATTTTGTACGATGGTCCGAATTTTGACTCGGAATATTACCATTCTTTCAGTTTAAAATATTGAAAAATTGGCTATTTTCAGGTTGAGAGCGCGCCCCTTTAATATGATTGTGCCAACTTTTACTAATAATATTTGGAAAGCTTATCCAATTACCTTTCAGAATATATCTAGCTCGAGGCTCAGAATTTTGTACGATGGTCCGAATTTCGACTCGGAATATTACCATTCTTTCAAATTAAAATATTGAAAAATTTGCTATTTTCAGGTTGAGAGCGCGCCCCTTTAATATGATTGTGCCAATTTTTACTAATAATATTTGGAAAGCGTATCCAATCACCTCTCAGAATATATATAGCTGGATGCTCAGAATTTTGTACGATGGTCCGAATTTTGTCTCGGAATATTATCATTCTTTCAGTTTAAAATATTGAAAAATTGTCTACTTTCAGGTTGAGAGCGCGCCCCTTTAATATGATTGTGCCAACTTTTACTAATAATATCTGGAATGCTTTTCCAATTACCTTTCAGAATATATCTAGCTCGATGCTCAGAATTTTGTACGATAGTCCGAATTTCGACTTCGAATATTACCATTCTTTCAGTTTAAAATATTGAAAAATTGTCTACTTTCAGGTTGAGAGCGCGCCCCTTTAATATGATTGTGCCAACTTTTACTAATAATATTTGGAAAGCTTATCCAATTACCTTTCAGAATACATATAGCTGGATGCTCAGAATTTTGTACGATGGTTCGAATTTGAACTTCGAAAAAAATACAGGTCTATCTTTCCATATAGAAAATTGAAAAATCGGCTATGTTCAGGTTGAGAGTGCACCCCTTTAATATGATTTTGCCAACTTTTACTAATAATATTTGGAAAGCTTATTCAAATACCTTGCAGAATATATATAGCTGGTTGCTCAGAATTTTGTACGATGGTCCGAATTTTGACTCGGAATATTATCATTCTTTCAGTTTAAAATATTGAAAAATTGTCTTTTTTCAGGTTGAGACCGCGCCCCTTTAATATGATTGTGCCAACTTTTACTAATAATATTTGGAAAGCTTTTCCAATTACCTTTCAGAATATATCTAGCTCGATGCTCAGAATTTTGTACGATAGTCCGAATTTCGACTCGGAATATTACCATTCTTTCAGTTTAAAATATTGAAAAATTGGCTATTTTCAGTTTGAGAGCGCGCCCCTTTAATATGATTGTGCCAACTTTTACTAATAATATTTGGAAAGCTGATCCAATTACCTTTCACAATATATATAGCTGGATGCTCAGAATTTTGTACGATGGTTCGTATTTGGACTTCGAAAAAAAATTTAACATTCTTTCAGTTTAAAATATTGAAAAATTGTCTACTTTCAGGTTGAGACCGCGCCCCTTTAATATGATTGTGCCAACTTTTACCAATAATATTTGGAAAGCTTATCCAATTACCTTTCAGAATATATATAGCTGGATGCTCAGAATTTTGTACGATGGTCCGAATTTTGACTCGGAATATTACCATTCTTTCAGTTTAAAATATTGAAAAATTGTCTACTTTCAGGTTGAGAGCGCGCCCCTTTAATTTGATTGTGCCAACTTTTACTAATAATATTTGGAAAGCTTTTCCAATTACCTTTCAGAATATATCTAGCTCGATGCTCAGAATTTTGTACGATAGTCCGAATTTCGACTCGGAATATTACCATTCTTTCAGTTTAAAATATTGAAAAATTGGCTATTTTCAGGTTGAGAGCGCGCCCCTTTATTATGATTGTGCCAACTTTTACTAATAATATTTGGAAAGCTTATCTAATTACCTTTCAGAATATATCTAGCTTGATGCTCAGAATTTTGTACGATGGTCCGAATTTCGACTCGGAATATTACCATTCTTTAAGTTTAAAATATTGAAAAATTGGCTATTTTCAGGTTGAGAGCGCGCCCCTTTAATATGATTGTGCCAACTTTTACTAATAATATTTGGAAAGCTTATCCAATCACCTTTCAGAATATATATAGCTGGATGCTCAGAATTTTGTACGATGGTTCGTATTTGGACTTCGAAAAAAAAAAGGTCTATCTTTACATATAGAATATTGAAAAATCGGCTATGTTCAGGTTGAGAGCGCACGCCTTTAATATGATTGTGCCAACTTTTACTAATAATATTTGGAAAGCTTATTCAAATACCTTTCAGAATATATATAGCTGGTTGCTCAGAATTTTGTACGATGGTCCGAATTTTGACTCGGAATATTATCATTCTTTCAGTTTAAAATATTGAAAAATTGTCTTTTTTCAGGTTGAGAGCGCGCCCCTTTAATATGATTGTGCCAACTTTTACTAATAATATTTGGAAAGCTTATCCAATTACCTTTCAGAATATATCTAGCTCGATGCTCAGAATTTTGTACGATGGTCCGAATTTCGACTCGGAATATTACCATTCTTTCAGTTTCAAATATTGAAAAATTGGCTACTTTCAGGTTGAGAGCGCGCCCCTTTAATATGATTGTGCCAACTTTTACTAATAATATTTGGAAAGCTTATCCAATTGCCTTTCAGCATATATCTAGCTCGATGCTCAGAATTTTGTACGGTGGTCCGAATGTTGACTCGGAATATTGCCGTTCTTTCACTTTAAAATATTAAAAAATTGGCGACGTTTAGGATGAGAGCGCACCCCTTTAATATGATTGTGCCAACTTTTACTAATGACATTTAGAAAGCTTATTCAATTACCTGTTAGAATATATTTAGTTGGATCATCAGAATTTTGTACGATGGTCCGAATTTTGACACGGGATATTAAAAGTTTTTCTCTTTAAAATTTTTTTAAAAATTGGTCATGTTTAGGAATAGAGTGCATCCCTTTAATATGACTGTGACAACTTTTACTAATAATATCTGGAAAGCCTATTTAATTATCTTTCGGAATATATTTAGTTGAATGTCTAGAATTTTGTACGATAATGCGAAATTACACCTCTATTCTGAGCTAAAGGAATGGATAAAAAAATAATCTATTATTCTACTTTCATTTGATAGACGTAACGTTGGATTTTATTGGTTGGTAAAAATAGATGAGTTTGGGCGACTGTTGTCTTAATTCTGAATAGGTTGCCAACGAACAGGTTGCCAGCTGGATCGGTCGAATAGCTCGCTAGCCGAATAGGTCGCCAGCTTGTGTTCGGTACTGAAAGAGCACGTCAGGTCCAGAAACAAACTTTGAGTTGAAGGTAAGATAACTTATAAAGAGTCCACGGGCGCATACCATTTTTAAATTGTGTATAATAGACTAGCAATATTTTATAGTTCATTTTTTTTTATCCCCCCTGTATGGTTCAGTCATCCGACGATTTTACTTCACCGAACAAACCTTGACTTTCGATATCGTGGTATTTTTTGACACACAAAAACGGTTTTCCTAAAAAAAAGGGATATACTAAATTAAATAAAAACAGCACTTCCAATTTGATTGGAATTCATAGCTGAAACTAGAAACGGTATGTGGTGATGGTTCTACGCTGGTAATCATTAATACAATATTATTACTTCTTCCAATGAACTGTACTGACCCTGGCATCTTTAAATATGAATTCTGGAACAATTAGATAACGAGCTGGCCGTTAATTCTTGCTATAACTGTTCAAAAATAGATACTGGTAAATGAATGTTGAAGATTTCATTCAAATATTGTATTTTGAGCAAAGTTATGTGTATTGGAAGATGTAGTTAGATTATTATTTTATCTACAGTACTACACAAGCAAATCTTTTTAAAAATTTAACAGGTTTCTAATCCATTTGGCATTTAAATTTCTGTCATCAAATGGTTTAGGGAGTTAATTATGGGCTTGTCATGTATAATAAATGTCTAAATATTAGTTTATATTTATTTGAATCCAAAACAAAGACCTGCAATAGACCGATTTAGCTCTTAAACATACATTATGCAAGAGCAAAATCTGCTTATATCAGGTCTTTCTTTTGGCCTGAAATGTTATAATTTATAAAAACTATTAATTGGACATTAATTAACTTATCCAGACTGTAATCACCTCTCGATGTCAAGGCTAGTCTGCGATATTTGTTGGATTTTAGTCCGATTTGCTGCAAAACTTATTTCCTTCGTGATTAACGATTAAATGGATGATCAAGGGCAAGGCTAAGCGGAACTTTCATCCGCATAGTTCTCGTACATAGTGGATCAATTTGACTGAAATTTTCAGCAAATTGTCTTTACATTATGTGGTTTGTAACTATTATAGTGAGAACTGACAACTTAATACCTAATCTCCCATAATGTATCTTTAAATTATGCATCGTTAATAGCCACCTTTATATTGTAATGTCTGCACCATAAAATTCCAGTTTTGAACATTCCAATTCTGCTGAATTCAATTTTTTGTGTTTAATAGAAATCATCTAAGATTGAAAAAACATCATTCTCACATGGCATCATCATTATCTGAAAATGTTACATCCAGAATTAAAGTATATTTCTCAAACAAGATTGACAAGTATATCCATCTATAAATGGGGTATGTGGTCTCGGTATATAAACATGCATTTTATGTACTAATTATCCTTAGATACTGTTTAGTTTTTATTAGTCAGAGTGCTGTATAGTTGTTATATTGTGAAGTAAAGTCTTGATCATGTGAACATATTGCACCAGGTTATGTATGTTTAAGTATATATTTAAAGCTTATTTTGAGTGTCAACTGTATGATTTTTAGTTTTGGATCAGAGAATGCTGTACTATCTTGGGGATGGCCGAAAGGTTAGCCCATGTGGTTTGTATCATAAGGTCTGTCAGTGAGTCAACTGTGTGGTGCTCAAGTTTACTGCCTCTGGCAAAGACCCTATACTCTATACGCAAATGAATTATTAAATCAAATTTCGCCATGTGTTAGTCCAGACATGACCTAGTTTGTGTCAAGTGGCTGTTACCCCATTTCTCTCTCTCTCTCACTCCCATACTATGGTCCTTTAAGATCTGATTTCAAAAGTCATTCAGATCATCAGAGTGAATGCGAGCACCTCAAACCTACATATTCTTCAAAGCTAACAGTTTACACATGAACATACTGTATTTAGGACAATATTAGCTAATTAGGCCCAAAGAACTAGCTGATTATACACTGAACATCAGACATGCCAAATATCGTCCCATTCTTTATCAGTTAACATACATCAGATTTGAAATTATGACATTACTTGGTATACTGTATTCATTTTATCTCCCAGAGAACAAAATTCTAATAATCTAATGAAAACAATCATTGATTTAATATATCTACATACATTGTGGCATCCTTTTGAATGAGTGGTCTACCAAAAGAAACGGGGGAATGCATGAATTGTTCGACTACACTCCTACCGCAAGCAACGTAAAACAAACGGATAGGATTTCCAACTCATTTCCATGTTTGTCTAAAAGTAAGCCTTTGTTTAAGCCATTGTCTGGGATTATAGAGGCAACCAATGGTTCCAATCTTGAATTTTGCTATCGTTTAATCTTGAGAACATTAAACTGAAGGTTGTTACGTAGATTTAAGTCTATATGTATTTGATTATGTCTTATGTATTTTTTTTTAGAACAATGAAGAGACAATGTATCTAGACGATGTATATTGAATTTAGATTCTGAGAAAATCAAACAAAATGGAACATGTCCATTTTTTCTGTTTAACAGAAATCAGCCATTTTTCATTTGTTCTCTAATGTAACATATCAGTAGTAGACGCTAGAAGGAGATTTTTATACAATTATGACTGTGTGCCACACTTTATCAGATGGAAATTAAATGACTTTGTGTGTACACAATAAAATGAAGCCATCCCTCGCCAGACTTGTGAAACAAGATGGCGCAGACGACTAAAGTATGGTTCACATTCACCATGTCATGTACTTGCATACAAGGAATATAGTGAAAAGTTTGGTGGTGTTTTCCCTCAGTATTGATTGCAACACCGCAAAATAACTAACCAATTCCTATTGGTGTTAGAAACTCAATCTAATATAATGTTACATTTCTATTGTTACTATTTTATGCCTCAACAAACTTACCAACCATTTACTGAAATAAATTCTTATTGCAAACATTAACCCTTCTCAACCCAGCCCATATTTTCTCCTTCATAGCTTTAAGCCTTCAAATTTATTTGAACACTGTCAAGTTGATTTAAAGATATATTTGTGTTCACTATACAAACTTTACTTGACCGTATTCAGTTAAGGTGTTATTTTTTGCACTGTCTGGAACATTTTACTCAACCATGTTTATTGTCTCTTCTGTTTACTTGATGCAATCCATTCGCTCATCAAATTAAGGAAAGCAATGCAAGAGTTAAGAATTTGACATTTAGATGGAATTCAATTTTATTGGAATTATTCTCCTCTGTAAATTTGACTTGTGCGGTATACATGTGAGGGCTTTGGTACAGCAAGAATTTAAAATTGCAATTTTTGTAATTCTGAAAACTTGAGGTTTATGAAGTCTAAATTCTATTTTAAGTGAACTTAAAGTTCATATTGATACTCACATAAGATGCCGAAATGAATTAACAATTTTGACACATATATTTTTTTATGCCAGTTAACATGATTATTTGAAGGCTAGAGGATATATCCCAGTTCTCATCTTTATCATTAATGCAAGTCCAATACCCAGAAGTTATTTTGATAAGAAACTATTCTTTTGCTTAAGATTTTGTCAACTTAATACACAAGTTTAAAAAGACCACAGTTTTATGATAGAGTCTGCAACACATGCCGAAGAATTAGATATTTCAGACGCCAAAATCCATGCCTCGGATAGTTAACACACTAATGACTAATGCCCTTTAAAAGTATGTATGGAAATGCAATCATGATATAGGACTGATATGCATTAGGCAAGATGAAAATTATCTGACCTGTTTGAATATGTAGTCAAAGATCTTAATTGTATACTTTGTGAGGGTTAATTTTATCATTAGGCCAATATAATTTGAAATTGAGGATAAAATATTACAGGGTTCCAGCTTGGGCTGATGAGAGAGAGAAATGGGGTTTAATGTCCACTCGACACAAACTAGGTAATTTCGTGACTAACAAATGGTTTGATTTTATTTCAATAATTCGCTTTAGCTGTGGGAACTTAAGCTGTGGGAGGAAACCAGAGTACCCGCAGAAAACCAACGATGTTTGACAGGCGGCCCTACTCCTTGTCACATACAACTAGGGATTCAAAACCACGCCAGTTGACTATGGATACAGCACGTGCATGCTAACCATTCGACCATCTAACCTCCCAGCTTGGGCTGGTAGTCTAATTAGTTAATTTGATACATATTGTCTGTTTGCAACTTGGAATGGTTTTGATGTATACGTTTACATGTATATGTTATATTGTTCTGGATAATTATAGAATATGTCTGTCTGGGCCGATATAATTCAAATTAGGGCTTATCACTTGATTATTAGGATATACGCTTTACTCTACAGTATTGATTTCAACATTAGTCTCAATTTTTATCGTTTGTTTGTAAATATATGGACACCATGTATTATAGAATGCTGTCACTTTTAATAGTTTTAAGATTTGGTTTGACCCTTTTCCTAATTTCTACCTGAAAGATATTTTATCATGAAAACATGTTTTAGCTTTTTCTACTTTAGTGGGGAAGCTTATCGGGCTTGGAATCTTTCAAATCCCTAATTGGCAGAAAGGTAAATTGTATTGTATCCTCTATGGTTTACATTTTATTACATGCTCATTTTTATATGTCAACAAATCATGGCGTCTGGACATCTGTGCCTCCAATGTAACGGAAATCCAGTCTACAGGTCTCAATTTTATATGATCTTGGTTCCTTTCTTTATTGGCATGCATCAGACATGTGATTGTACGAAAAATAAAATTTTTAGCTTATGGACACTATAGGTCACAATTTATATTGAGATTGGACTATGACTTCCTAGATTATGGCCCCTAATTGTACAATCTTGATTCCTTTTAATATACACACATATCGGGCCATAACTTCCTAGATTATTGCCCCCGATTTAATGTATCCCCTTTACACCATAATGAGTTTGAAAATCATGAAAATTGGACCAAAACTGTCAAACAAAATTGTATACAAATATAAGATATCAATTTTATGGAGTATTGTGGATACAGTAAAGGTTACAATTTTTATCTGATTTCAATGAAACTTAAAATATATGTTTACGTTTACATGTATATCCCAAAGATCCAGATAATTTTCGGATCGTAAAATTTCTTTTTTAGAATTTTCTGTCCATTTCTTGTAAAATATGGCTGAATCTTACATGGCAATCGCTTACTTATATCATCTTATTAGTTAATCATACTATGGTGACGCTTTATGATTATGAATTCTTTTATGGGAGTCTTTTCAATTCCATTATTGTGTTGGTTGTGATGACATATAGCATAAATAGCTGTTTTAAGGGTGTTGTCTCATTCTAATTAATGAAGATACAGATCAATATTTTCTGTTGTATGATGATGTTCAGTGTTCTTCTAATAGCCTACATAAAGCTTAGTCATTTCTGCCGTATATTTGATACTACAAATATACCAAAGCGTCTTCAAATTTGATAAATTTAACTTGATTTGTACAGTTTATTAGAGAGTTATAGCCCCTATCAGTGAGTTGACCTCGGTTTAATCTATTAATCCATCACCGTCAATTGCATCCAGATCTAATAATGATAGTAAGGGGTCCTAATGTTAATTGTATACTTAATTGTTTGAGCTCACTGATACCGATATGTCCTTGTGTTATTGATATAATTACAATTCTGCCTCACTTTGAAAACCAATTTCCTATAACACACAATAGTATGCAAGAGTACCTGCTGTAGTTTTTGATACATTGTAAATCAGTTTGTTGTATGACACATTGTTTTAATGTGCACAGGAAGTGTACATGTGAACAATATGTAGCCAACTCTATACCAGGTATTTCTATTTCAACAGCCATTAAAATGCATTTGCTGCAAACCATAAAAAAATAATCTTTTATCTAAACTTTTTATTGTAAACATTCGTTTCCGCCATGATGGAACGAAAAGCAGTTTTACGAGCATTTGTAATCAATTATGATATTACTAGTGTTATTTGTGAAAATAAATTGAAATTATTCACATTACCATGAAAACAAACATTTTTATAGAAACCTGAAATTAGTAACCCATGAATGATCACTTCCACTGATAGATAAATATGTGTTTGTCTAGGGGAATTGATTTTTGTTCATGTGATATATTGAAATCATTTGTTTAATGCAAGTATTACACATGGGCTTAAAAATAGGAGGGATTTTATTTTCTTCAGTTTAATAAGCCTTTTCCTCAGTTCATTTAAACATAAAAATGGGTTCCTATGATGTCTGAGTTGCTGTTACAAGTACTTGATTAATTCTGTTCCACCAGTTGTAGATCAACATGTTGTCTCACTGTCTTGCTCAAATTTGTCATAACTTGGAAATATTATGCCTCAACCATTTTTGATTGATGAGAATGTGACATTTCTAATACTTTGTATAGTAACTCAATTGTAAGAAATTCTATCTTAAGATGAAAAAGTCTATGCTTTGATGTGGCAAAATAAATCCCTTGGAGATATAGGGGATGATCGGGAAGAGTTGTGTAAAAAAAATCTGCTTGATACATTGTAAGATAAATGTCATTAAAAATTTTTAGTTACAAGTGGATAAAATGTTGCACCCACTTAATATCTCTGTATATCATATGGAATTATTATCATTGCACAACCAATTGGATTGACAACAATTTAACAGGTTCTCGCTACTAGTTGAGCACACATCTTAGTGAAAATATTAATAGGTTTGTCTTTAACTGATCTAATCAAAGCTGAAATAAAATGTAATCAAAAGCATACCTCTTTGTGTACCTAGGTTTTATTTTGATTTATAAACCAAGTTTGGTGAATAATTTGTATCCGAACCCAGGGGATATTTGTAGATGTACATGTACCAATTACTAAGATGATATTTCCTCCTCTGACAGCTAACCTATTGATCTGACCGCAGTGCTCCCAATAATTTTTCGAATATTTATCTCCTTAATTCTTTTGAGATGTTAAGGTTTTTGTTCCTATTATTTTCTTTTTGATAAGAGGATTGTTAGTCTTGAGGATTTAAAGAAGGTCCATGTTTTAAAAGCAATCCAAGTTGAAATGAAATTGGGTTTAATGTCCTACTTTCCTGGACAATTTGACTAATAGAGAACGGCATACTATATGAAATTCCAACTGCCAAGTGCCTTTTATTTACGTCCACACCAATGTGTCCTTGGGACCTTAGTTTTTTGTCCATCCAAAAGACTAGGTGCTGTTCCTTGCCATAGTCTATAGGCAGGGGTCTACTAGGTGCGGGTCTATCAGGTCTTGCACACGGTAATGAAATCTACTTCTTCATCCCCATTGTCTTGTAATGTGAAAAAGTCATCATATATGTAATAAGGTAACAAAAGTTATGATGTAGTTCCATGATTTTGTAAAGATATATTTAAATCACTGTTAAAAAAAGATAATTTGGTATTCTTTGTGCTCACTTGCTGTAATATATGTGAAACCTGTCTCGTTAGTAATGTCTGAGACAAAGCTAAAACACTCTTAAATTCTATCTTATATTCTAGTCAGATGTGATTTACTTGGCATGCCATATACTGGCACATGTATTTCTTTGATTTTAAATGAGATTGTCTGAGCTCTAGCTAATCTTTTAGTTTATAAAAAAGAGTTCCTTGTTGTATCATAGTGAAATTAACTATTCTTCACACCTTAGGCTGTGGCATGTGACATATTTCCAATTCGAAGACATTTTTGCTGATCACATATTGACTAATATGTGATCGAGACAAGTATGTAAGAAGAGTGGTGGAAATTGAAACTTGTAGAATTTAAGGCCTTGAGGCAACTGATTTTGTTTTATGAGTTGCTTATGGTCCATGAGGTTTAAATCGTTTCTTAAAATAAAGAAAATTCTGGCATGATATCTGCCACTGTTTTTGACTTGGATATCAACATAATGTATAATAAATTTAATGTTGGAAAAATAGTTTTGGAAGGTGTAAAATACCCTTGACTTCATAATAACATACCAGATGTTACTCTATGTATGAATAAATATGTAACTAAGAGCTATTGTTTTTCCAGAATAAAATCTTTATAAATGCATTGCCAAAGGTGGATCATAATAAAAGATATCTCAATAACTCCTTTTCTTAAAATACCAAGATTGACATTTCTCACAAGTCTATATGGCTAATTGAGACCTCATTCCAAACATGACATTGTCTCCACCACAGACTACCCTGCTGCTCAAATTTGTTAACATACCACAGGGGTCATATTTAGTACAATTGTGTTTTTTCACTTGTGAAATTTTATTGCCAAATTGTTAATTTTAACCATTTAAAATGCTTACGAAATTCTATCCTGAATTTATTCCTTTTTCCTGATATATTTTTAACGTTCAAACTTATGAGTCAATTGGTAGACAATTCCCATCAACTAAACACCATTCAAAAACACTATTCATCAGACCAGTGCCATCAAGACCAGTCACATCTTTTCTGTTGCTTCTAGTAGGCATAAGGACTTGTGCCCTAATGTTGTATTTATGATATAATTACATTTTTTCACACGCTTCATATGTTTTTATCCCTTGGGATTACCATTTAATTTTTACTTATATTATCCCATTTCTCAAAAATGGTTTTCTTCAATGTATCAACATTGAGATTTCTTGGAGCACATAGCCAATAATGACTCACACTAGAATGATCCAACGTTTTGAAAATGTTCTAGTCTGCCTTAATGTTATCTTTGTTTTGCGTAAAGGCTCAGTACTGTGCAACACAGTTAATGCTTATGACTGGCCCCTTGAACTTGTCTTGATATACCCTTATATAATATTTTGTTGATTAATGGGGGTTGGATTGCTGAATGGTTAGCACGTGTGTACTGTATCATAAAGCCTGTCATTGAGTCAACTAGCGTGGTTTCAAATCCCCGGTTGTACATGACAAGGAGTAGGGTCGCCTGTCCAACCTCACAGGTTATCTCAGAATCCTCCGGTTTCCTCCCACTGCTAAAGACCCCTACGCGCAAGCAAATTATTGAAATAAAATTAAAAACCATGTCCCAAAATGCCCTAGTTTGTGTCAAGTGGACCTTAAACCACATTTCTCTCTCTCTTGTTGATTACTAGCAATGTCAGTGTGTCTTGTCCGTGGGGCTGTTATATGGGATTGCACTGTTACCTATACTTACTATTAGAATGAAGAAAAGGATAATGAATTCTAATCTTGCCAATTTTAAAAAATAAAGTATTTATGGTTCAAAAGAAAATATAGAATCACACACTGTGAATAAACACACTGTGACTTTAAGATAATTTTTTCATAAAATTTTATTGTAATTACTGTATACAAACACAGTGTTTATGTACACAATCACGTTGTATTTAAGAAAATAACAGATAAATGTGGTAATTTATTAGCTGTGGCGCCAAGCTGAGAGTTGTATTGTTGAAAAGATTGTACGGAAATGAACTAGTATTGTAATCGTCATGCTGGTCACACAGTCTGCCATTGATGTGTCGTCAGCAGCTGATTGTTTTCTGCATTTTTTCTTCCTAATTGTCAATTGACTTGTCAGTGTGCCGAAGGCCACAGAACGTAGAACACATTTTGGTTGAATCTGATGCAATAAAACACAAATGGGTGGTTCAGTAAATAGATTAGGCTGTTCCAAACTAAAATCGTTAATGAGCGTATAATTTCAGTTGGGTATTGGGTTGTTATTCTCTGAGGGATCGGGCAAGAAAAGATGTTATAAGTACCTTATACACCAGTGATTTGGATGTAGTTTAACTATTTCAAGAAATATTTGGTTAGCTTCAGGCTTTCTGAGGAAATCTAATTTCTAACCGACACATTTATGGTGGCGAATATTGCTGCTTATTGAAATGTTAAAAAAGGATGGCAAGTGGCGAGCAGTGGAACTTGTGACTCAATTACTACATGCACACACCATTTTAGAATGCCTAAAATTATTGATACAGAACAAGATGACTGTACATAAAGGAAATTCACAATTAAATCAGATAACTCAAATGTTATATCTGTAATCAAAACAGTTATGATTTATGATACAATTTCCATTAATAATAATCCTTGTTTTACTAGCCATTTCATTGGGTACAATGTGTCATATTTATTCTATGTAATTCTGTTTCAGACAACTTCTTATGAAATACTGATTTATATGTCAGAAATGACGTCGAATGTTCAAACAAATCATAATACAAACAAATTATATCTGCATACAGGAAATCAATTTATATTTTCCAAGAAATTAATTTCTTAATCTGTAATTACATATATTTTGAGTGAATTGAGGAAGAATTTTATGTTGTCAAATCTTAAACAATCACTTGGATTTTCTCAGAATTTAAGATACCAGGCAACAAACCTATACCTTCAGCAACAAAGTTGAAGTAATCAAATTGCTATTGCTTTGGGTAAAGAAAAAACTAAATGTCTATACTGTGAAATGCCATGGTTGTGTTGACAAGATTCTACAACATAAAGATGGGCAACTGCCCGATTGGTCCTACTGATGTCATAAAAAATTTATGAAAAGATAATACAATGGATCTAGTCTGTAGAGTGTTCACAAGATATGTGCCTGCAGATTGTGTTAAAGTGTATAATTGACTGTCAGGGTAAAAAGAAAATTAAAGGTCAGATTTAGATTGATCAGGCTCAATTGAATTTTGTAGGAATGTTTGATGTGCTACCAAAAAACTATCATAGCCTCGAAAAAGAATGACGAATTTGTGGCCAATGTGTACCAAATTTGACATATTTTTGGATCTATGTTCACTAACTTTGATAATTGCTTACATTTGTCTTCGACCTCTAGCTGGCCAGTCACCTCTGGCTTGCGGCTGTGGTTTCGATCCCTGGTGTGAGCGTATGTGGCATGGAGATAGGGGTGCCTTCTCAACCTCGTAGTTTTCCTCCGGGCACTTCGGTTTCCTCCCACTGCTAAAGACCCCTACGTGCAAGCAAATTATTAAAATAAAATTTAACCATATGTTAGTCCCAAAGTTTGTGCCGAGTGGATGTTAAACCCCATTTCTCTCTCTCTCTCTTGCTTACATTTGTGTGTTGTTATACATCATAGGATCATAGGGCTACCCACTTTATGTTAGCCTCATTTCAACATGTTTGTAACCTAGCCGAATGCAATTCAGAACCACTTACCCTTATAAATTGTTATGGTTCTGATTCATTTTCACCGACTTTGACAATTGCATACATTCTGAAATTTCACCCAAAATAAAGCCAGCTTATATCTCCTGGACGACATACACACTAAAAACCAAATTTCATCTGAATCCATTTATGATTAATTGAGACATGTTTACAACAGCAAAGATAGTTTGCCAATTTTCTAATACACGATTACTTTTCCTAACTACATGTGACATCACAGTAACATAACAGAGTCCTAATGTTTATTAGTAGGTGGGTTGGAGGGCCGAATGGTTAAAGCGCTGCTGTACCATAATGCACGCTGTATCTTAATGTCTTTCATTGAGTCAACTTGTGTTGTTTAGATTCTGAGGTTGTACGTGACAAGGAGTAGGGTCGCCTGTCCAACCTCTTGGGTTTTCTCCAGATTCTCCGGTTTATTCCCACTGCTAAAGACTTCTACGTGCAAGCGAATTTTTCAAATAAATGACCTGCTCTGTGTTGAATAGAGTTAAACTCTACTCCTCTCTCTCTTTATTATTAGGAGTGTACACTCCTTTATCCATGTATACATTCCATTACACAAACTATATCAAGCAGGGGTTTATACTCACTAATGCCTTTCTGATTATTATTCTGCTTATGTAACACAATTAATTAGAAAATATTTTGTTTGATATGATAATAGCAAGGAAATGCAGTACGGTATAAGAGGTGCAGATTGTATATGTACGAAGAAATGATTATTATAGCACCATATATCTGAATAATGCCCATGGAATATGGTGGCAATGAAACATGGGAAGTACTGATAAACACTATAAACCTCAGAATGCCTCGTTCGGCATTTCTGTCCAAACGAGGTAAAAAAAAATGCCTCGTTGTCTGGAGTTCCGAAACGAGGTTGTTTTAAATTGCCCTGTTTTTGGAACGAGGTATTTTGTTCAAAACGATTCTTGGTAAAAATGCCTCGTTTACTAAATGTGTTTTTTTTTTCAAGATAGTTATGAGCAGCATTTGCTATCGGCGAATTTGTAAAAAGTAGAATGTATGTTATTTAATACGATAAATAAACCTAGTCCAAACTATGATATTATAATCATGATATAAAATATAATCATTATTAATATCAATATGTCTTCCTAATTAAACGTTTTGATTAAATTTTAATATATAAAAAGTAAACAGGCGTATTAGAAATATGAAATGAAATTTTATGCTTTTTTGATTAATAAGAATGGATTATTTATTTGTTGTACTTAGATTAGATAAACACTAATTTGTTGTCTGCGATATCAGTTAGGTGGAGGTGTAAAACAATTGCAGACACACAGCTATACCTTGATTAATTTATTGCCCCCAATAAAATGTCACAACACCACAGTTGTTTCTTAACACCTATACCTGATTGGGGAAATAAATCAATCAAGGTAGCTATGTGTCTGCAATAGTTTTACACCTCCACGGATGGCGTGTATTCTTGTCTTGTCAATTTCTCTGATAATAATATAGTTTGAACTGGTTTTATTTTCGTATTAAATAACATACATTTTAATTTTTACAAATTCGCCGATAGCAAATACCGCTAATAACTATCTTGAAAAAACCACATTTAGTAATCGAGGCATTTTACCAAGCCTCGTTCTGAACAAATACCTCGTTCCAAAAAAAAGGGCAATTCAAAAAACCTCGTTTTGAAACTCCAGACAACGAGGCATTTTTTTTACCTCGTTTGGACAGAAATGCCGAACGGGGCATTCTGAGGTTTATAGTGAAAGGCCATATTGATATTTTATTCATATTCTTTTGTGTTTAGAATGGATATTGACAATTCCTATGTGTAGTACATGTAACATCAAATGCCAATCAACATGGACATGATGACTGTAGTCAAATAATTGAAAGTGTTTAAGTGTGTCGGACAAAATAATTTTAATCATATTGGTGTGAAATTGGTGTTAAGTGTGAATAATTTAAACATGCTTCAAGTGCATACCACTTTTATATATTCATTTTATGTGCTCTTGAAAATGTGGTAATTTAAAATTTATAACATTAGTTGCTATTGATTTTACTCTACTATCATGATATATAATAATAATTATTTGTTGTTTTTTTTTATAAGGTCTTTGCATTAATATAGTACATATTTTTCACTTTAGAGCTATGTTAATTGTGCTTTGTATTTGAATGTTTACATTGGTTACATATGAAACACTGAAAACTTTATCAACTCCTACCTTATTTTAACTTAAAGTGTTAATATACAATGTACGATATAATAATTTTATAGAATATTTTAACTGAGAGATGTAATCAACTGAAAATAGATTTTCTGGATAAAAAGCACAGGGGACTTACAAAAAACGTATTGTAATGCTTGTGATCAATATATTCTCTCATTATCATGGACTCTTTGGGCTTGAAATCTCCAGATAAATAAAAGCATACATGTATGGGCAGAGACAATCATTACCTTTTTAAACTGAATTTTTAAAGTAGGTAATCCAGATGAGTATATTGAGTTTCTATGGAAATAATCTCATAGTTAACATGATACTACTAATCCTTAGAGGCAAAGATTGTGCAAATGATGAATAACAGTCAGATCATGGTAAACATGAAGTGTTTATCAATATTATAACCCAATATCTATTAGATTTCTTTTGGAATTGACTGTCTGTCACCTTTTGGTTTTCGTGACTTAAAACCCAAAGAAAATAACTTCTGCGACATAATAAGCTAAAACACTAGTTTTGTTTGATATAGAACATTGTGCGACTGGCCAGCTCTTTATCTAAATTGGGTAGGTTGTATGGCTGAATGGTAAGCATGTGTGCGCTGTATCATAAGGTCTGTCATTGAATCAGCTGGCATCGTTTAGAGACTAGGTGTAGGGTTGCCTGTCCAACCTCCTAGGTTTTGTATGGGTTCTCCCGTTCCCACCCACTTCTAAAGACCCTTACGCACAAGTGAATTATTGAAATAAAAAATTCAACCATGTGTTAGTCCCAAAATGACCTGGTTTGTGTTGCATGGACGTTAAACCCCATTTCTCCCTCTCTCTCTCTCTCCTATCTAAATCTTACATAATGCTCCTTTAATATACAAAGAGATATTTTACATTTATTTTATTATTTATAGTTCTTAAGTGTGTGTACAGTTCCTAAAAGGCTTTGATATTTTTCTATTTTTATCATAATAATGGACTTACACCTTTTCTTTAGTAGCTGCGTTTAATTATTCATGCACAGAATAATGTACAAATATATTTTTCTTTCATACTCTGTAATTTTCTTATTGAAGAAACATTCCTTAAAATAGATTCATCAACATTTTATCAGTTTGCTTGTGTTTACTGAATAGAGAAAATTTAACATGAAACAATGTTTTACTGAAAGCTTTTTTTTTTTATTTCCTTGAGAGAAGTTCTTTATAGTCATTCATCTGAACTAATTTTGCTTTTAGTTGATTGTTCATCGGATAATTAAACAATGTCATTTTATTAATGGAATGAACCGTTACGTAACACAAAAAATCCATGAACAATTACTGAAATTAGACACAATATTAGAAAAAAATGAAATGTAGTTTGAGCTGAGATAGACTTTTTATGTTTTGTAAATTGGCTGTAATATACCCTCACCTGACTTTATCTGTTGGTTAGAGATTTTTAAATGGGTAATCAATAGGCATAATCTTATTGAAATTCAGACTTGTCCATCAATTTTATACAAAATTATTGGCCTCAAAATTCTTCAAACTTCTGAAGGGAACATTAGGTTCTATCATGTATAGGGGATGGTATAATATATAAAGCCAATGTCTTATATATATATATATGTACACATGTAAAGAAAGTAAGTGCATGTAAAGAAAATAATGGCTCAGTGATCAGGATGGGATGGCAACCAGAGGTCCGATGTACACATTTGAGTGCAGGTACATGTAAAAACACTATAAAAGCAGGTCAGATTTAATGAAGAGTGGACAGAAACACTGCAATCCATGGAAAATTACCATCATAGCACATTGCAAGGTGTTTGCCCTTTTTCATTAGCTCGGTTGGTGCAAAAAAAGTATTATTAGAAAGAAACATGGTTTGCAGGGAAACATATTTGTTGAATTATCAGTGTAAAAATGTTTAATACTGTAAGGAGATAATCAGGTGTACATGTATATGGAATAGTATATTTTTACTTAAAGATTTGTATTCAAGATATTTAACTTTGATTTCATGTGATTAAACTGCCTTTTTGATTAACATTTTGTTTAACATGGTGTATAGGCAGTGAGTAAAGAGTACAGACAGCATTGAAGTTTTAATTAAATTTGCCTATGTAAAATTCTCCTTCCTACAGATGTAACTGATTGATTTTGTTTCTATACCATTTAGAAGGTGATCTTCATAACATATTTTATTAAATACTATTTAATATTTCTTTGTACCAATTTAATCAAAAAAGGTTCTAATTTATATGGGTACATGTTCACTGTTGGAGTAAATATTCAAGTGAAAATCTTCTAACAAGTAATGAGACCCACGAGTATTTACTGGTTGGCAAGTCTATCTGATAATAGCAAGAATGGTTTAATGTACATGACTGCTTAAAGTTTGCTGATCAATGCACTATATATTGACAGGACAGTAATGGTTCCAATAAAGCAAATTGGAAGATTAAAAATGAAAAGCTTGCATCTCTTTGTACATGCAGAGTCCGGGAATTTAACAACTTTAGTGTAACAAATACAGAAATCAAGAAAATCATGATATTGGATATTTCAAAGAAATACTTTTATTTGGAATTGGACTATTGTTGAAGGGTCATAAAGGTTACATTTTATTGTCCTGAACATAAAGAAAGTTCAGATGCCTGAACTTACAATTGAGGGTTTCATTCATTGTCTTCGATTTCTGGTTTAAAAGTGTCTGACAAAAATCCCAGATGGTAACACAGAACTTACATAGAATAAGATTTATGATTTATATTAAAACTGATAGTTCAAGACTTCTTCCTAACTCAATATTTGTAGATATTAATATAATTGAACTAGATCAATTTTGCTAAGTACAAAAAATCTTTTTATTTGTTAGTGATCTCTTATAAAAATTAAAAAAAAAGAAAGTCTTTTATTTTTTGAGTGGCTGCTATCACGTACATGTATGTTTAGATGAACTGCTCAAAATATCCAGACATATAGATCATTGGATGAATTACATAAGGGACCATTGTGATCTGGCAGAATTTCAAGCATCCTAAAAGTCACATAAAACAAACAACTCATAGCTGTATTTTACACCTCGACATCCTTGAAAATAATTATTTTATGACACGGTTTCGAACATGTTATTTATGTGGGTTAGACATGAAATGAACACTTGTTTTAGAACATATATATTTTACATGGAATTCGTAATTTTGTGAGAATTTTGCTATGACAGCTAAGTATCCTGAGGGTCTGTTTCACAAAGCTTATAATAGGAAGAGTTATGAGCATGTAATGGATTTTTTTAGTAAAATGTTTAATTTACTATGTAATTCTTACACATGATTTGCAAAATGAGACAAACAAATCTATCCCCAATTTGTTACCTTACTACAAAACACTGTAAATAAATGGATATAATAACAGGTGTTGTGGATATGGATATGGCTGGGCATGCTTGATCTTTATAGAACACATGCTTATATACACTTTGGTAAGTTTACATGACAAATCTTAACCACCAACAAGGGAAATATAGAAATCTCCTTATTCTGTTAATGCACAAGTAGTTTTAGGTCTCATTGAATACAATGTTGTTTTGCACAGCTGTTTTCATGTGGATTTATGTTGTTATCGCCCCTATCCTTAATATTAAAAATATCATTGTTACACCATAATGACGGTTGAGTTCGAATATCCTGAAAATCGGACTGAAACTGCCCTTCAACATGGTCAGTCCATGCATGCAAATAATGATACGTGGGTGTATCTTGCATGGCAACCGCTTGTCTAGAATTAGTAATAAAAATGTATTTACAGTTTAAAATGGGAAGAATTTAATCACAATCCACTTAAATAATGAACAAATAAATTTTAGCGTTAAGAACCAAAAGCCCTGGTGGTCATGTTCATGGATTTTGTTGAAGAATTATTTATATCCACTGACCTAAAGTAGAATAATATTAATTTAGTCCTGTTTCTTCTATTATATAACAATTAGTTTCTATTTGTGGCATTCTTAAGCTCACATTCAATTGATTTAACTTTGGATTTGTCTCTGGCTGGTGTGGACTGATCAAACTTGTTCATTTGACTATGCTCTTCTTAACAGCAAGCAAATGGTTTAAGTGACTTCCAATTGGATTAATTTACTGGCTAGCTTTAAAATAAATTGAGCGAAAGAGGATCATGCAATACAAATTGTCTCCCAAGGTTTTATACTGATTGCAGCATGTCACCAACTTGGAATTCCACACAGCAAATAAATTTCCATCATGAATTATAAAAAGTTGTGATGTGTAATCAACTGGATGTTCTAGAGATAACATTAATGCATGAATTCATTAATATAATTAAAAATTCATTTAATTAAGATAGACATGATAACATACCCTAGACTGGTCAGATCCAATGAATGAGTGTGTGTGTGTGAGAGAGAGAGATGATTCCAGGTATAATATTTAGTATACCTGTATATTTATTTTAACAATTCCCATGCACACAGGGGTCTTTATATTCATGAGGTTCAATGAGAAACTGTAATGTACACAATACAATACTCAAATGACTGACCAATATGATGTAAAATGAATGAATAAGATCGCTCTATCATCCATTGCCCTGTCTGAGTATCAAAAGGAAATATTAAGATGATGGCACTTCCGGATTGAGCTACAAACTCTATTTTTTGTGTACGAATAAGTAGTCTCGTGGCTATTACAGAAAAAAAAATTCAAGGTGATCTGACCTATATTTCGTTGATTTGAAACCTTTGATCCTTAATTTCTCCAGGGGCAGATAAAGTCATTTTTAAAGTTGCATCAGTAAGATCTACTTATATTCCTAATTTCATGAAAATCATGCATCTATTAAAGAAGTTGTTAAATTCGTCTTAACTTCCAGAATGAAATCACAGCTACGAATTTTCGAAATTGCATGTGAAAATGGCTTTTGTCAAGTACTCAAAGAAAAAAGAATTAGTAAAATAGATCAATAAATAACAAAGTTACAACTATGCATTGTTAGTTTTTTGGTTCAGAAAATTTGGTGATTTTGAATGTTTGAAACATTTTGAAAGCTTAAATATGGACTGTTTTAGAAAGAATAAGCACAATCCTGCCTTGTAAAATCCTTCACTCCTTGTAGCTAATGGAGTGATGGTTTGGTCTTAAGCAGTGGTAGGACACCAGGGGACCCAGAGAAAACCAAAGAGGTTGGACAGGCGACCCTATTCCTTACTAAGTACAACCTTGGATTTGAAACCATGCCAGTTGACTCATTGACAGGCAATATGTTCAAAAGCAAAAGATATATAGAAGACAGTATCCAATAGTATTGTTAGCTGCGCAAATTCCCCAAGTAGATGAGAAGTGGTATCATCAGGTGTGCTACAATAAAATGGGTAGACCCTGAATCATTTTTTGAGGTTTTTAAATATGTAGATATTAAGTATATAGTTATGTCATAGAACCAAGAAATGGACATTTAAACAATACCTCGACTCAGCTCAATATCTTCAACATGCTGACAATAAGGATAAAGGTCACACACTTGTACAACTCACAAAGTAAGCTTGTCAGGTACAAATTACAAATCCTCCTTTATAATACCTTAATATAATTTTGATTCATATCAATTTTCTTATCAACATATGCTTCCCCAGTTATTGTATAATTTACTGAAGAAATATTCTAATAAACAGGTGTTACAGTAGTGTGTTTCAATAAAAGGCTAAAGATATTGATTAACGTTATTTATTACAATAATATCTTTAAGATGGATAATTTCAAAGACGATATACATGTTGAAGTACAAATGAGATGATTTTCATTTAAAAAAAAAAGATATCATGAAAATAGTTAATGATACCTTTGGGATTGGAGAATAGAATGAAAATAAGTTTATGAACAATATTGCACATAGGTTGCTTAGTGTAGATTCAACAAAAGCCATACATCAGTAGGATAAAAGAAAGCCAATTAGTTTTTAATAAGCTAGCAATATATGTGTACTTGAATTAAATAATGACTCCTTTAGTTATATTATGATCTGCATGCTACAAGAAGTAAGGAATGACATGTTATTCTCCAAAATTCTGCAGCCTAGCCCATCATATATACAACGCCCTCCTGATTTATTAATTGATTGATTGTATGGATGATATATTGTTGACCATCTTTAAATCAGTGATTAAGTGTCATGAATCAATTGTAGTTGGTGTAGATGGCCATTAAGCTCTGGGACTTGCTAGTAATTATGTGGTTCAGTCCCTGTTACCAGAATTGTAAATAACCTTGGCCCAGGATACAGACTGATTGTTAGTTTTATTTTGAAGGGTATGATTCATTATACATCTGTATAAATCTCTAGGGGTCAAAACTAAAACAAGAAACTAGAAATGGGGATTAATCCATTCACCATATTTTCATACCAGATTCCTCATTTTAAAGACAGACAGCTTAATTGTATCTGATAATAATGAGAATAAATCTGAAAGTAAAAGTGTCTACAAAAGTACAAATAACATTTCTTAAATATTTAATATTGTATTTCAGAAAGGAATGTAACAGGAAAAAGACTGTCTGGAGTGCAAAACCTAAGGCAGGCATATACTTGGTAGCCATATATACAAGTATAATGATTCTTCCATTAATTTCCTCAGTTTATTCTTGTTGCCTTGCCTGGCTTTTTCCAAAATTTTGGTTCGATTGAACCCTCTCCACTACAGACAGAACAACCTATTTTCTGCTCCAAAGCTCATAATTATGAGGTTGACCATTGAAATTTCGTAATACATGAATTTTTAGATACATACGACACTAACCAATCCTATAACCAATCCTAAAATGTCAATTGAAACAATCTGCTTACATTTATTTCTACACCTAATAGGGGGAGAATGGAGGGAAAGAGAAAAACTATGTACATAGCAGGAACCACTGAGAAGATTGAAGTACATTTAAATGGTTGACTACCTTCTTTATGGTTCCAATAATTCATATATCAGCAAAAGTCTTTTCAGTGTAGCTTATAAATACCCATGTATTCTAAGCATCAGTTTTATAAACAGTCAAAATACAACAGCTTTTAAAACGGAATAGCACTACAGGTTCATTGGCCTTTTTCCTACAATTTAAGATTCTTTCATAATTTTGTCAATATTTAAGTTCTGCAAAACGATTTGAAAAGTTTGAAACAAATTGAATCAAAAATATTCAAATTTTGGAATATTTTTTAAATGTTGCTTTCAAACAAAATGATCCACTTTTTTATTACTCAATATCTATCTTCAAATGCCAATAGTATTTTGTTTATTAGAAAATTTGAAATGAAAGGAATATATTACCAGTAACCTTGGGGATCATTCAAGTAAAAAAAAATGTAGAGAACTATACTGTCTGAATAAATTTAACTTGCTTGCATATTACATATATTGTTAAATGAATAGCTGCGTTTTACATATAGAGTACTTCCAAGAAGTGTGAATTCGGTTGATAAAATTAATGTATTTAATTCATAATCAACCCTTTTAATAAATGGACATAAAAGTCTTAATATTAATGAAATTGCAAATATTTCATGATCAAGGTTTAAAACAATTCAAACATCACAGGTATCTTTGAAGTTTACAGTGTAAGTATTTTGTAGTAGCCAATTGTTTTAATCTTTTAATCTTGAAAGAAGTTCACAGAAGTTCACAGCTTAAAGTAGCTATGTCTATATCATCCAAAATCTTCAACATTGAAAACACAAATTATTTGTCAATTCAAATCGACATTGATCTTGTGATCTTACCGGAAAAAGATGGGCTTCAGATATCCAATATTTAAGACAAAATAAACATTTGACCATTGGTACATGAATCGTGTACCATAATGCATGCGTTTCATCCCCAGTTCTAGAAAGACTCAAGGAACGAGGCTAGAAACATTGCACCAAATCAAACGGCGTATGTAGACTGGAATAACAAGATGCTAGAATTACATTCTATTGAGACTGTTGGCTTATTTCGCCGAACATATTCGATTTGAAATTAGAGTAAAGACGAAAACCATTGAATGTAAATCAGTTTATATTACAGTATTATATGCGTTACAACCCACTTGTCTCAATTTCTAAGTCCGACATATTAGTGATTTATATAGCTCCTTTAAATGTTCACCAAAACCAGGCAGAAAAATGTTAGTTCAAACCATATTCTTAGTTTTAAACCAAAATTGCCACGCAAGAGGAGTGAAAAGGATTGAGAGAGAGAAAGACTCCAAATAAAAAAACGACAGGGAAAAGGAATATTTCCGCCCAATTTTTTTATAGTTCATATGGGAAAGTCTAATGGATGAGAAAAGGCTTAGGAAACTTTGAAATTAGGTTCCAACCACTCAGGTGAGGATGATAGGAAAGTTTATCCATTGGAAAGAAAATCAAGGTCCACCCATATACATGTACTTAAGTCATGCACAGAAACAGTTGACTGTTGGCATTGGAATAAGAATATACAAACTTTGCTATGCATTGCACACATAGAGAACTGACCAAAGTAAGTAATTTGTGTTATTGAGACGTTAAACCACATTCCTCCTTTGAACTACCTGGATTTAAGACCTTGGAAGTGTGCATATAAATACATGAATTGAAGAATTTGGGATGTCAGATCTGAATGTTTTATATTTTGTATACAGACTATGAATAACATGAATAATGTCCTCCCGGTGTATAGTTCTGTATGCATGTATAATAAATGTTTTTCTAATGTAATATCAGCTTTTTCTACTAAATCTGTACTGTCTTGACATTTCTCCATACACAAATTATGAAGTGCATCCGTTGGAAGTAAATGATACAAGTTTATGATGTAAAGATCATTGTAAGGTGAGCTATTGATTACCTTCTTTATTACAAATATGGATATTTTATTGTCGATTTATATATGCAACTCTGAGTGATATAATATAGATGTGGAGGGAATGAATACACATACTGAGACCAGACATCACTTTAAGAAACCATAAAACTGCTTTGTTTTCCATGATTACATAGAAATGTAGCTAATGTTGACAACATTGTACTTATATATTAGGTCAGTTTGAGAATAATATGTTAATTCTATTGTTCATATTGTCAAATATATATATATGCAAACATCAGGGGGTTTATGTAGAAATGTAGTGTATGATGTTGACAACATCAACTTGAGAATAATGCTAATTGTATTGTCCATATTGCTATAGAGGCACAAATCAGATGGCTAATTTCCCAAGAGAAACATTATCCCCCAGAGTTTAGGTGTATTTAACAAGTACAGGTAATTTCTAGATGAGATATTCATGGGCTTGTATTCCCACCAAATCACTAGACCAAATGTAAATCCAATAAAAATTACTTCAGGCTAGAACAGGCAAGCTATATAAATCCCCCCCAAATCCTTCTCAGCTGCCACTTAAAGAAGCATTAAAACTTTGTAGATATTCACTAGTGGGTAGAAAAATAATTTTCAGTTCGCTATGATTTGACTATACACTAAGATTGTGTGCAAAATTTGAGACAAATCTACCAATCTGTCACTGAGATATAGACGTGTAAATGTTCAATATAAGTGAGGAACATTTAAGTCAATAACATTTTCAAACATTCATAAGAGTGGTGTAAGATGTGCGTTTTAGATCATACATCTGTCTTTGGGTGTATTGGTGTGGTTTTGATCCAAAGCTTGTACGTGACAAGGATCAGGTTCTGTGCCTAACCTTTTTGGTCCTTTCCTCCCACATGTTATTCCTCAAATGACCTAGTTTTAAACCCTAGTTCTCTCTCTAAGGTTAGTTTGAATATATTCTGTGAAGTTTAGATGAAAGCTCCAAATCCACTTTTATGATTCGAATCCATCTGAATAAAGATTATGTGTAATTAAACTGATTATCTATTTTATGATTAAGTTGATTAATTGAAAATATTTGTAATTATACCAATATAGTTTTTATTAGAACCCACAAAGGTTAGAATTAAACATGCATCCACTTTCCCCACATATCTACCATCCAAATTCATCTTTAGTTGTGTTTCTTTTTTTTTGTTCCTAGATCGGATTGATAATCCCATTCTGATGTTTGTCACTTTAAGCACTTCAATTAAAATCAAATACGCTTCAAGCACATTTCATCTCATTACCTTACAGACATTACTTAATGCATATCTAAAACATTAGGACATGAATTTTTTTCCTTTAATGTATCAAAATCAAAGTTCTTCATTTCTTTTTTAGTCTCGATTTAGATGTTTGTTGAATACAGCATTTCTAGGTAAGACCATGTAATTTCTCTTGCTTGTAAATTGTGCTTAAGTGTGTGCTATTTATCTGAATTTTCTGTTCTACGAAAGCATTGATTTGCCTTTTTAGCTGTTTTAAGACGCAAAGAAATCAAAAGGAGAAGTGATGTTGACTTTTACAGTATAGAATGCAAGCATCTGATATGGTATGCTTGGTCGTATCAACACATCTCGACAAAAAAAAACTTCTCAAAGAAAAAGGTAATTAGAGCTTAAGTTTAAGAGAAATGATACTGAAAATATATTTACGATCACTTACCTGCAACTACAGACATGAAGATAACTTGGAAGACTAATAATATTTCTATTTGATAATGTTTGATATCCCAGCACTTCACATCCAAAAATAACATGGTGTTATAGTCAGTTTTAGAGTTGACCAGATTTCCGCAGCGCAGTTGTTTCTCAGGCCATGTCGTTAACTCCAGTTCCAATGAAAACGCGTAAACTAAATCCCATTCCACTTTGTAAAATATTTAACATTAACCATAACGAATTTGATCGTATGATAGATATGAACATCAAGGAAACCATTCAGAACTTTCCATGAATTCTTATCTCGAAGATAGTAAGGTAACTGGGTTGAAACCAATCTTGTTACACAGAAATTATACAAACGACAAATCATAAAATCCTAGAAGCTGGAACCAATTTTTTTCTCCAATCCCTTGGGGATTTGTCAGACAATATGTTGGTAATTACCAATCTTCTTCTACTTGTTTGTTTTAAAATATTCAACACCTGCCAATTGTGAGACATATGTATATGTTAAAACATTAATTCCACATCAATTGTCAAACAGCTTTATGTCCGTCTCTCGTAACTTCCTAACACAGGTGATTGTTTAAAACCACTAATCAATACCATGTCATCCTATAAGGTTTCTAAAGTCTTGATCACCGGCTTTCTTCCACACCACTTAAAGGTAAAATTAAAATCCTCTGCGGTAGCAAACAAGCTGAGCTTTTTCACCGAAGATGTCTGGTCAATATCAACGAACATTGGCTATGAAAGTATTTCATCACAGTTAGCTTTGGCTTTTCCTACAGTTAGTGTAATGAGGAATTGAAAGTTTCACACTTCTTCTTTACTTAACTGTCTTCAATTATAAATGTGCTGAATCAATATTATCCATTGGGGGGAAGTCATATAAAAAAAACCTCTTGTTTTAGCTCATTCTCTCTGCATAATATCAAGTGTTCACTACTGTAACAGTGAGGCATTGAGCTGTATTTATTGTATATTCGTAATCACGATAAATATATCACTTGTCTTGTTAATAAAAATTTAGTACTTCATACAGATAGTTTGATTACAGACTTTAATTGAATTATTTATAATGAACTACTGCACGTCGAATCGATATATACAGGATATTTTATTGTTTCCGTCTTATACACATAAACTGTGTCCCCAATAATTAGCTTCTATTCCTGGACACTGTTTGTTAATACTATATCATTTTCTAATCCTCATCAATAAATTCACACCAGATCAGTAAATACAGGAAGTTTCCACAGCCTTTTTCTCATCCTTCATGCGTCTGAAAAAAATACTTTCAACGTACAAGTTTTCATCAATGAACGAATTTGAATTCGTTCTGTCCCTCGACTTAATTGCTCCAATATGAATCAAGGAGAGAAGAATGATTAGTATGACACTTGTCAGCTCGACCACATTGAATCAACTCCACCAGTCTTCTGATATTCCAAATGCCTGCTTTCTCTCAATAAAATATTGACTTTCACACAGTCACCTATCCTGACTGCCTTCTCTTACTTTTCATGCCTTTTGGCTAACTTCATTGATGGTTGCATGAGGAGAGAACGATATTGTTATAGTATATGCCACATGTTTAATTACTGGCAACCATCGATCAAAAAAATAGAAATAAGTAACCTATTGCACCGCTCATCTTTTCAGTATCTTCATCCATTTAGAGGAAATGTTTTATAACTTGTTTATGGTCATTATTGGTGAACGGTTCTGATTATAGACATTTAAGCAGTGAATGTCACTTATCGATACAAGTAGTTTGCTTCTAACAGTTATCATAATCATTGGACGTTGGATTATTTTATCATAAGCTGTTTAAGTTGCCTGGCAAAATGGTCACTTGAGAGGATATCAGCTCAGTCATGCAAAAGCTGATTTTGTTCTTAAGGGTGTTATTAATAGTTAATGAATATGATATGACATAAATGTATTTATCATTTTTGGCATGACGTCCGATTTACCCAGTTGAGATTTTCTTTGTGATATATGAAAACACAAAACATTTTTACATAATAATTAAGACCATTTAGATTTTTAAATAATTATTACAAATATTTAGATTTATATAATGATTTAGAGCATTTCAATTTGTTAAATAATAATTTAGAATGTTTAGATTTAAATTTTTATCATTCCAAGACAAATCAGTGATCCAACCCCACCCAAAATCATGATTTAAAGTCCCCAACCCCTTTTCAATCATAAATCCGTAAAGAGAGTTGTTAAACATACATTTTGCAAGAGCTAAATCTGTTTACTGCAGGTCATTCTTTAGGCCTGAAATGTTATCTAAATTATTAATTCCGTTAGACATTGGTAGAGTTAGTTAAACAATATCAAATAGATTTTTAACAAGGACATTTTTGGTATGGTTGAGCCACAGCCCTGATTTGAAGATTCAGGAAGTGACAAAAAAAGTAAATCAGTTATTGTTCAGACAGGAGTAGAGAGCGTTAAAAGCTACATTGACGATTACAGCTGACTGATAATTCCTTTGATGAAGAAGACTTGTTATATGAGACTGTGAGAGGATATGAGTTTGAAACTGACTATTCATTGCAACAAGATAGGAAAATTTTTTTTTCCTTAATGTTCAGTTAGATGGCTAAAAAATTCTAATTTTGTGCTTGTACTTGTTGTTTAATGAAATGTAGCACAATTGAATATAAGGGTCAATCAAATTCTAAGTCCATGAAATGACAAATACAGTATAATCTTGCATTTATGGAACAGATATAAATTGGTCTTAATAAAGGAGAGTATCTTTACATGGAGCTGAAATTTCGGATATCACTTAAATCCTGGTTTGAAGACTGGTCCTAGACACTTAGGCAAGTAAGAATTACAATAAAAATGGCTGATTCAGGACTATCCTCACTTGTAATACCTTAATAAATACTGTACTTTTTAAGATGTAGAATAATATTTTGTTCTTTGAAAATACATTTATATACTGAAGTGTCTTGTAAGGTTAATCATAATTTCACTGTATGTGGTATGTAGATCGTATCAGTAGAATGTGTATAGCATGTTCCAGAAGTTTGTTAACAAACTTTAATGACATGTGCTTTCCACCTATTACTATTATTATATAAAATTTTACAATTATTGTAGGGCAATGATCCTGACACAGTAACACCCTACTGGTTAGCGATGTCATGGTTTGAAGAATTCAAATTATGAGGCTTATCTAAGAGTCGAATACTAAGTTTAAGATATTTATTGTCAATATCTTGATAAATTTTCGTAAAAACAATGTGTATGGATCTCTACATTTAATTTTCAATGATGCACTATCAGTTGACAGCTCAAGATTCCAATTAGTATGATAGTTGCTGAACAGCATAAAAATGCAAGCTGGGAAATCTATTTCATTATTCATGGCAAAGAGTATTATCAGGAGATCTCTACTCTGTGAATAACAGGCCATTGAGGTAACGGTAATATCAATTCAATGATAAACTACATTTTATATGAACTTGATATGATTGTATCAGTCAAATCTCCATGTTTTATTCTGTTTTATCTTCATTATCATTAAGATGAAATGAATGAGCTTTTATGGTTCCTTAAGTGAAACCGGTTATCACACTTTTGATTTGACCACATCATTCACAGAGTTTGATATAGTCCCAGTTCATTTTTATTTTTCTAAAATCAGTTCCAGAGTTATTGTCCTTGACATTCTGTTGTCTGATTTCTTCAAATATCATGAGCTAAATCAACTGCTCATAGACATGAACTCTTCAAAAATAGAGAGTTGCTGGATTGGCTTCTGATACTTGAACTTCTGAGGGAGTGTGTCTATTCTTCCATTTCAATCAAATCTATCAGTCACAGGTACAGTAACATGACAGTCCTACGTTTAATCTAGGTCTTCCCTAAAACTTTGGACAGTGATTTCAGGTATATAAAAATGGTGAAATATGTTCATTTCCAAACAGTATTGTTTACATTTTATTATGTTTACTTCAATATTCTGCTATGCACTGGTTAAGTGGGCATAATAAAATCGTGAACCATGACCTAACGTTATGTAAACATGTTTGGTCCAATTTGGCACTCTGTTTTAAGGGTAATGCTTTTGTAATGCAGTTAGAACAATAATTTTCTCTCATTACAGCAGTGAGTAGTGGGATTAGCGAGGAGTATGATTTAAATTGAGATAAATACATCAATTATTTTCAAATTTATTGCTCCTGTGACAAAGTTTGTAAACCTGTGACAAGTATATAGTTTTTTAAATTAATTTTATGCTTCCACATTTAATATGCTGTCATCTTTGTACGTAAATGGGTGGTTTGGGGACAGTTGACAATTTCTAGTATGTTAATCAGGGTGCTTTATAGATTTTTTCCAAAAATTTGCAGACAATGTTCGTTGCATTTTAAACAAGACCCTCCATTTAAACACAGCGTTTATATTCATGAGGTAATGCAGGACTTTCAGCAATTTTCATTGATTACTACCATAGGAGTTATGGCCCTTTATCACTTAAAAAAGTTTTGTGGCCCCTCTAGAAAATGAAATGAAATGGGTATTAACGTTCTACTATTATGCTCCTCCTATACTGGGCTAATTAAGACAGGCATATCCATACAGTGTTCTATGAGGGAAATTTTGCCTGGGCAGCGGCGCTGTGGGCTAGTCTTATATTGAATGTGGACCCTAAAGGCTAAAGCTATTATCCAATTGCCTACACTGTTTGTGATGAAGCATTTCTATTTTCAAAGTCTTTTGGAACATCCAGATCAAAGTTCATGTAAGCAGTGATTATATTTTATACATGGGAGATAGTTGAAACTGGATATAAGATTTTCAGCCTTCAGCTAACAGATCATTTTTTTTTTGCTTCAGAGTCCAGTACAATGGATCCGGTCAAGGTGGTCTAGTATGACTCTCGTGGTAAAATCTTATGTCATTGTTGTGTTAATGTGCACAACAGAAGCTAGTACCAGCGCTTTTTCTCTTCTCAGCGAAGTGATGAAATAGTCCTATGTTTGAGCTTGTATATGTAGACTTGAATATGTAGATAGTTACCTTCTAAATTTAAAACTGTAAATGCTATTCATGTCTGTTTATGATGAATTAAATATTTCTCATATTCATACATATTGGTTGAAATTGTATGGGAATTTGTAGTTTTCTTGTAGTAATTGCATCTGTGTGTTGTAGTCCCAGTGGAAGTTAGCTTCACTGTAAAAGGAAGCCACTATGTTTCGGTAAAGTATGATGCTTGTTCACTGTCCAGAAGGTCCCTCTTTCGATCCCAGTGAGGGGAAAAGGAGGTACCTGGGGATATCCATATGGTTTCCCCTTAATTAAGTATGATGGATCATATTTAATTTTGTTAGACTGTGCAAAAAACTGAAATCCACCCATGTACTAGTTTGTGTTCATGTAAGATAAGTCTAGACAGTTATAATTTGATGGGAAATGCTGTTGTCTGGGCGTGATTTATGTCATTTGGAAAGACATGATATATGCCAGTCTTCATTTCCCATTGTTTCCAATTTTATAAAAATACTATTTTTGATAGATTTTTTTTTTAAATATGGTATGATTATATTTAGTAGTGCAAGAGGAGATGCCTTGCAAATAATACATTTCTAAAATATTTTGCAGAATATATTCCTGTCACACTTTTCATGGTATTTTTATGTGTACTTGTTCCTTGGCACATAATGTGAACACTATGTGAACACTATGGAAATTCAGAATTATTTGTTGGATATCCCTGTAAATTTAAAGCTCACTGTGTGCTACAGCTTTACACTATAGACACCAATCTTGGAATCCACTGTTCATATCTGTATTTTGATGAGATTATTTATATATGCTATACAATAAGTTCTTCACTATAATTATGCTGTTAAATTTCCACTTTATACATATACTTGACTTAAAGTGCACCACACTAGTGAGGGATATTCATGTATAAGTGCTAGTATACCGATATTCAAATTGCATGTGTTTTTTGGTGAATGTGATGAAGTTTTATGTAGATTATATACATAATTAGAGTTGTAGGATAAGATGGTGACTATTGATTAGTTAGTTGTAATGTTAATTCCCTAATCAGTGGTCTCCTGACAAACATCAGTCTAATTAATGTCAGTCTATGGGTGAATGTCTATTGATTTTTACCCCTATCATTGAAACTTGTTAAACATTCTCCATATTATAATAAACCCAAACTTGTAACAAAATTACATACACATGTACATAGTAATTCCTGTTAAGAATGTGTATTAGAATTTAGTTAATTAATTGTGATTGAATGCAGTAATTACTCAAAGTATTAATTAATTAAATCTTTTTCAATATTTGTTTCAAAAATAACATTTTCCTTTTAACGTCATAAGAGGTAACGAACCAAGTTTATCACATGACTTAAAGTATAAATATTTGGTTCTTTTATCCATTTGGTGCAGAGATGTATTTCTTCCTCTACTTAAAAAATGATTGTGTAAATTTAATGTTGAAAAATGAGTTTTATAATGAATATTTTATATTTCTATTTTCTCAAGTTTTTTTTATTTGATGTTTCTATTCCATATAAAGTACAGTTGATTTTATCTACATGACTTTTGACATTATTGAAATGCTATGTTGAAACACGTCAAAACTGTTGTGTTTTATGACTACTTTGGATGTTGCATGGTTTTGTTTCACTTTCATCAAGAAGGGTGATACCTTCTCTTTGGGTGACTTCATTATTTGATTACCAATTAAAAAATTGCCTATGGCAGGTCTCTCTTTAGGCCTTGAATGTTATATGAATTATTAATTGGATATTTATTTATCAACATGACAAGACCATAATCAAGTCTCCAGAATTTAACTAGGTTAGAAAGGTTCAGCCATTTAATGATTTAATTTAAAAATGGAGGAGCGATTCTAAGGCTTGAATATACCAGTACCATGGTTGCGAAAATAAACAATCAATGCACACATTTTGTCAAAACTACAAACAGTAATAACTAGGCTCAAAATATAGTAATTTAAATGAAAATGTTAAATATATTCATTTTGCATTATCTATTTTTACTGTGATAGCAAGAATGTCCATCTCTTTATGTGCAGATTACAGACTCTTTGCCTGATGAATTTTAGATATTAACAGTAACACATATTGTAATCTTCATACTCAAATCAATGACTAATGATACACCAAAATCAGAAAGAGACAAAGTTATGTTATCCCAGAAGGAATATATGTACTGAAAAATCAATCAACAGATTAAATTCAACTGATTAAAACAATGATCCAAACAATGATAAATGATTAATTAGTTTTGTTTGGACAGTTCACAATATATATTCCTTAATGCATTGTTTGCTCTATCTATGGCCTATTGAGCAGTTTTCCTGGATTAACTGTAATCTCAGTAAAGTATCTATTAAAATATAGAAAATTTGCAAAAAATCTTTTTGAATAGAAAATTTGCAAAAAAAATTTTTGAATAGAAAATTTGCAAAAAATCCTTTTGAATAAAAAATTTGTAAAAATGAAGGAGATCCATTCACTTGATTTGATATTTGTTTATTGTTTGCAATGTCTATTTTCTGTCATGTCAGCAGGTTTATCTTGTAGATTTTTGTTTCGCGTGTAGCACGGACGTCCGGCTGCACTTACTATTAGGATACAGTATGTAAAAATAGTCATCCACCTTTGATTATGAGACTTGTTTTTTTGTTGAGAAAGCTGTTATTATTAGTATAACAAATGACTAGGATCTTGCTTCAGATATTGTTCAATAATTTGTCATTGAAATATATAAAAAACATATGGGTTATTTTTGTTATGAATTATCTCGCTTGACACACAAAAGTTACTTAGTTTTTTTTTATTTCGCATTGTTCAAAATGAGAGATGGCCTGCACATAAAACGGTCTGATGCTTTTATTTATGTTGTGAATAAACTCGATAACAATAAACCTTACAAAAATCAATTACCAGTTACATTTGTTGGTTAATTATACCAATCATAATTATCATACCCTAATTCATTTAAAAGGTAAAATGCTATGTTGACATTTGTCTGTAATGTTTTTCATATTTCTTTAATATAAACATCATTTCCATTTCATTTATTTAGGCTAGATTTTGTCCATCGATATCAATACCAATTGAGTCTGCTCTAATTCTGCATGGAGATTTTTCCATCGATATTCAGATAACTTGTTTAAAAATGCTTTTATCAATGATCTCACTTCAATTTGTTAGCACTTTCAACTTGTTACATGATTGCAAGAACGTTCAATAATGAATATTTCATAGCAAAAACTCCAAATAGAGAAGTTTGATCTGCACTGCAAGACATTTTGTTGATAGGATTATAGCAACCCTATAGCACGGAAAGGTCATCTTTCAAAACAGTCAAAGACAAGTACTTTTTATTGTAATAGAGAACTTATGCCTTCCTCCAACATGTTTGTTAGTAGACAGGACACTATGTTTTTATGCCGCCACTTTCGTCTTCAGGTTTAAAAGGAAACCTTAATTAAAGCTCAAAAGAATGGATAATGATTTTCATGTTTGGTGGCATTCAACGGTAGATAAGGCTGTCACTTCCTTCCTTTCTTTTCCCATTTTTCTTGGCAGATGTTTCAGAAAGAATAATGATACTCGGAACCTGGAAAGAAAATGACAGTATTGGTCGGTGTATACAGGACATTACTCTAATCTGTAAGATGGTTTTAATTATTGCATGTGAAATACACTCACAAGAACTATAGATATGACTATATTATTTACTGTTTGGTTTGAAATTTAAAACTCATCTCCATAATGAAAGCAAAATTCATCTAAGTAATGAATGCAAAAACATGAAAATTTTTAGTAAAAGTACCGTACAGCATTGTTTTAATTAAGATTTCTTTATATTGAAGTGCAGATGGCCTAAAGGTAGCAAGGTATATTCAATTAGGAAACTTACTTTAATTAGATTCTAGGTAACTTTCTTCTTGATGAAACTGTGTAGAAAAGGAAGTTTGCATTTTTTATAGAAATTTTTCTTCGTGCCATACAAAATCTTCAGTATACTGTGGTTTTGATGTGTGATAATGATTTGAAAGATGTACAAGGTGACTCAAAAAAACAGAACCCATAAAATTTTTTATTTGATTTAACAACGGTCAAGCAAGAGTAATATGTTCCACTTACTGACATTTTTTTGCAAATTATACAAGTTTGCCTGCAATGCCACGGAAGTCACTTGCAGTATTTGTTAGTTTTTTAGGCGAATCTGACCCAGTGTCAATTTATGTCAAATTTGTTTTTTTCAACAGTTTGCAGATAACTTTCAAAAGAGATCATATTTTTAAACCAAGTATGTCATAGTAATACAGACTACAATTATTTTCATTATGTCGTAGAGCCTGAAATCAAAGTGAAAAATCTTTAGAGGACCAATTCATTGTGTCCAATCCAGAAATCAAATCCAATCTATATTTATTGTGGAATCATGTAGTGTCTTTCCAATAGTAAGAATATATATAACTTCATCCTTTTCCCTCATGACCTGTTTTCTTTATACACCCACATTTTCATGTGGACGGATATATTGTCGTCTTCCCTGTCTGACTGTCCATCTACATTTTGTTTGTGAATACTCTACAGGTCACAATATTTATCAGCTCCTTTCGATATCAGTTCATAATTTCATGGATTATGGCCCCTGATTATAGGAGAATTCTTGTTTTTAGTTTGTGGACATTCAACAGGTCAGTTGGGGGGGGGGGGGCGGGGAGCCATGAATGGCCAAAAGGTTAGCCCATTGAGTCAACTGGTGTGGTTTCGATTCCCCGGTTGTATGAGACAAGGAGTAGGATCGCCTGTCTAACCTTGTGGGTTTTCTTTGGGTCCTACGGTTTCCTCCCAATGCTAAAGATTCCTACACGCTAGCTAATTAAAGTTGATCCATGTGTTAGTCCTGATATGACCTAGTTTGTGTCAGAATTTTTATCCAACTTGAAATATAGGTTTGTTCATGCATATTGGATCGCAACTTGCTGGATTATGGTTCTTTATTGTATGAAAAATCACATTTTTAGCTTGTTGTTTCTCTAAGAGAGCTCAATTTTTGTCCTATTTTAAGATCTGTGAGTTCAAATTGAGGTAAAATTGTACTGAGACTGCCAAACGAAATGGCTGCTTCCCAAATGCAAATAGTGTAAAAGTACTTCATATCAAGGATGTGCACCTAGAGGTCACCATTTTGATCTGATTTGGATGAAACTTATGTTTATATCACAAAGATCTCAGTTTCTGTAGATAATCATACATATCAGAATATAGCTTCCTGGATAATGGCCCCTGAAAAATCATATTTTTAGCTTGTGACCTCTCGACAAGTCATCATTTGGATTAAATTTGAAAAACCCTTTTAAATATATCACTGTTACATCGCAATGGAAGGTTGAGCTTGAATTTCATTAAAATCTGACTGAAACTGACACACAAATTGGCCACTCCTTGTATGCAAATAGTCTAAAAATTTGTAATACCAAGGTTGTGGAGTGTGGACCCTCTAGCTGGAAGTCCCAATTTTTATTTGATTTTGATGAAACTTGGAAAGTATGTTTATATTACTAAGATCTTGGTTATTCTTAGTAATCATGCATTTTGAAACATAAATGCCTGGATTATAGCCCCTGATTGTTCGAAAAATCTTTGTTTTTAACTTATGGACCTTCTAGAAGTCACAATTTTATAAACTATTTAAATATATCACCGTTACATTTCAATGAAGGTAGAGTTCAAATTACGTAAAAATCCAACCGAAAGAAAAGATTGCTCCCTGTATGCTAATAGTCTATAGTATGTAATACCAAGGTTGTGGCCCCTCACAAAGTTTATTTGATTTTGATGAAATTTGAATTTGTATATGTAACCCAAATGTCCTGGTTCCTTTCGATATTCACGCATATCAGATCGTACCTTCCTGGATTATGGCTTCTAAATTGTACAAAACTCAAATTTATTAGCTTGTGGAACCTCTAGAGGTCACAATGTTTAGTTGATTTAAAAATGACCGTTATACACTAATGGTTGAGTTCAAATCTTGTGAAAATCGGCTCAAAATTGCATGACAAATTGGCTGGTACATGTACGCGAATAGTGTAAAAGTATGTAATACCTTGCAAGACTGTGTGGAACGCTTCAATGTTTTTATCTGACCTTAATGAAACTTAAAATAATGTTTATACAGGCCGGTAGCTAGCTCCAACTTGTTGGGGGTGCTGATGTACCTACACTTAACAGTCCACAGCGAATGGTAAAATTTTGGGTTGCAGATGTCTAGGGACCCCCTTCCCCCACAATTTCCCAAGAAAATTTGACGACAACAGACCTGTTTGACCTGTTTTCTTGCTATTTCAGTCCCTGAATACAGTTAGTGGTCTGATATAGCTTAACTTAAGTGATTGAGTCGATTTCTAATCAACCAATCGATCGTTTATAGTTTTGAAAATTTAACTGATACAAATGTGTTTTCCTGCTTTACCACCAACCCGTGAATTCAGCAACTTAAATGTGGTCTAATATAAACCACCTTAAATAGGCAAAGTAGTCGCCTTTGGCACAAATCAGGGTGCCAATATTTTCCAGGGGGTGGGGGGCAGCTGCCCCACTTGCCTCTTGCTAGCTATGGGCCTGTTACATCTAAAAAATCTTGGTTCCTTTCGATATTTGTGCATATCGGACAAAAATTTGATTGTTGTCCCTGATTGTACAAAAAATCGTGTTTCTGTTTGGCTTGTTCTCTGTCCATATCGTGCAAAATGTGAGTGTATCATGCTAGGCAACCTAGTCACTGTATGGATAAGTTTTACATATTTTGTCATGCTTATTGTGTTTAGTACATCATCCCAACATATTTATTGTATAATAAATAGCATCTTGCTGAAGAAATCTCATTGTATCGAGTGATGTAAAGCAGTCAAGAGTTTAAAGAAATGGTTGCATATAAACCCTGTCTTGAAGCATATAGGTAATTGAATTGTTGACTTCAGACATGACCTCGGTAATAGATTTGATTCTTGCCGGTCAATTTCTGCCTGTTGTGGTAAATATTGATTTTTTCCTTTGTATTAGACATACAATTGAATATACACACGCTTTATTACATAAAATGAACTTTGTTTATCACTCAATCATTTATCTTGATAAAGAGTAATTTGTGAAATGTTGTATATTTTGCTGGCTATACAAATGATTATTTTTTTCATTTTGACTGATCTATTGTATAAAAAGTCAAACATTTGCTCTGAAATTTTCATCTATTCTATGAATTCTCTCAATTTTCATCTAATTCCATGTATTCTAAAACTCATATTTATCTTGTTCCCACAATCAGTTAAATTTGTAAATGCCATGTGATTTTTGATGTAAAACACAAGCCTTTTGATAGATTATTTATCGATTTCATCTCATAGTTATAAATTTGTTGATGATCATGACAATGAAACTAGGGTCCCCAACCTCGCAATGTATTCAAGTTACAATTTAGGTATTACTAAGTTGTTAATGGACAATGACTGCTAATGGGAAACTGGGACCAAGCAGACATGTGGGCAGATATATGGAACCGACCAGACCAGACTAGAATGTCCCAATTTCAAGGAGAAGGGAAGAATCTAACAGTTGTGTTCGCAATGGCAACCAATAAACATGGTGTTTGTGAACAGACATGTTGATAGGCACAAACTGGGACAAACAGGCATGTGATCTAATTCCTTCACGAGACTAGAATGACTCAATTTTGATGAGAAGTGATTAATCTAAAGCAGTGACTGAAAAAGGTTGACAATACATTCAAGTAATTGAGCTAATCTTTTTTGTCTAATCCTGCCAATGTGAACATAATTATTTTCTAAAGCGCGGAATATTTAATGTCATTTGGAATCTTGGAGATCTCTGTGTTTCTTTACAAAGGATATAATAAACGTCCATTTTTTTAGTGCCGAATCCAGCCATAAGCATGCTCAAAGCGCTTTTAAAAGCAATAAACTATATACATGTCAGTTTTGTCAACTTAACCCTTTGGCAAGTAATATGACATATGTCGTCACCGACAGTGGGTTTAGTGAGCTAATTAAATGACGTTATACATGTAACAATTTTAAATGTTTGAAAATAATAAATTGGTCAGATATATTATTAGATCTATTGTTACAATACTCCACTTGTTAAAATTCTTCGCTCTCTGATTATCGCCATCAGACCCAAAAACACCGTGATCTGTCATCAAATTATGATGATTGTTTACATTTTGATCATGCTATTTTCGTCCTCTTCCGATTCCATTCTATTCCAAGGTTTCATGGATCTAGATCACTACCACTATATGACTATCCTCATCATTTTCATCATTAACAATTTCTAAGACAGAATTTAATGTTAAGTTTTTGTTCATCCGTGGCCCTTTAGAACCAGAGGCCGCCATCTTGCACTAATGACTACAAAGCAGAGGATAGGCCTAGCGCGGGTTATACAGTCTAAGCAGAAAACCCATGAAAAACCCAATTTTTAAAATGGGGGCTATGAGCTAAAAATAGTAACTTTATTTTCTATTCCTGCCATTGAACAATATTTTGAGGGATTCCTTTTAGTATGCAATCAGAAAACTTGATCTAAAATAAGGTATGACGTTGACCTCAGTTCATAGTGGATCAATTAGCCTGAGATTTTCAGCAAATTTCCATTACATTATCAAGTTTTTAACTATTATAGTGAGAATTGCCAGGGCTTATGGTCCCTCTGGAGGTCACAATTATTACCTGATTTAAAAAAACGTTTGATTATTTCACCGTGTGGAACTTGGCATGTTTATTCCACATATCGTAAGGATAGCAACTATTTATTTTGGTGCATGTCCCGACCCCCAGGGGTGTGGTACCACACCCACTATTTTGTTAATCTTTTGTCTGTTAATACTCTACGGGTTGCAATTATTAACAGATTTTGTTATTTCAATAAAACCGTTGTACCTATTTATATTGTTCCATATCCAACCTCCAGGGTTAGAGCCACGCCCAATTTTTGTGTTTATCGTCTACAGGCAGCCATTCTGAATGGATTATTTTTGGAACTTTGTTTATTTAATCCTTATACTGTAAAGACAGCAACTATTTATTTTGGTTCTTGCCCTGACCCCCCTGAGGTCGTGTCACACCAGCTTTTTGTTAATATTTGGCAAAACAAACCCAAGGTCGTCATATTACAGTCATTGCAGTCATTTCATATTTCATTCTCTTCATTTTAAAAAATACCATATATCAATGAAAGCAGGAAGGTGGATGTATATTGCCACGGTAGCAATGATCTTGTTTTTTTCTATTACCTTAGTTTTGCTCTCATCAATCACATATATAGAACATGAAAATTTCTTTCTTTTCAAATTCTTTTGTGTTTTATTTGCTGATTATTTTATTTGTAGCTTCTGACAGATACTGAACTTTTTTTTCAAAATATCGTTTCAAAAAAACAATTTTGTGTCTTGAGAAATATTTTGTTATAAAACAATTTTCTTAATATTCCAAAATTAATGAAATAGAATTAAATATGTTTAATGTGCAATATGGTTAGGAGGCAAACTATAAGTTGAAAGGGACTGTCTTTAGTTATTTACCTGAGAAAATAATTTATAACAGGATGAATACAGCTTCTAGCAAACAATTAATATTATTATTGGAACACTTTAATTTCATATTACTGAGTTTGGACAAAGTTATACTCACATATGGCCGCTAGTGGAACAAAACTAATTGGGTGTGTAACAGTAGATCCTCTAGAGGTTATAATTTTCCTCCTATTTTGATGAAACTTAAAATATTCCAAAGATCTCAGTCCTTGTCAATAATATTTGCACATTTCAGACCATAAGTTTCTGAATTCTGGCCCCCCGATTGCACGAAAAATTGCTTTTGTTTTGTAGATTGTTCTTTATCCAACTCTTGCAAAATGTTGGGTGAGCATATCGTGCCTGGCAACCAATAGTTATATGTCTCCTGTTGCGTTATAATTTTTATTTTCCATGCTTTGTGACAGAGTTATGGTCCTTTCTCATGGCCACCCATGATGTAAGATTTTTTAAAAAGCAAATTTGATGAAACTTACAGAGATGCATGTTGTGCCCAATTGTTTTTCTAAGAATGTAACCAGCAGTCTTAGGCATGATTGATTTTAATTTGAATATTAATTGAATTAAAGAACTAAAAGAAAGATTTAATCTATTATTACACCTTGTTGGATGACACAAACATCATTATATGGATAAGAGATCATTGACGTACAGATGTCATGTTATAAAAGGTAATTTTGTTAACCCATTAATGGGAAAGGGGCTATTGATCAGTTTAACTCAAGGTGGTAAACCCACAATAAATTAGTTACCAAGTCTGGCCAAATCCTCATCAATTTCTTCAACCCAAATAATCGATATACGAACAATTTGACTTTCCATTGATATTTTTTAGCCTGTAATGGTCAGCATTGATTAAGGGGATTGAAGATTTATCTGCCTAATAAACTGATTGGAATATACAGCAGATTGTGGCACTTCTGACAAATCTCTTAAACTGTTGTCAATATCACCACTTCCCAGCAACTCTTCTCCTTTTAGAGTGCTATTTACTCAAACATTTCATATTATCAATTTCCAGATACCAGCTTTCAACAAGATGGTGGTTATTTGTTGATGTTAAAAAGTTACAATTGGAGAATTACAATAAATTGTAGCATAAAAAGGTCAGACAGTGCCAAATAAAATGGGTTCTAAGAAATCAAGCTTGTATACAAGTTGAAATTGTTGCTTTCAAATTTGTGAACCAATTCAGAATTAACTTGAAGAGTTGTTCAATTTGTTATCTGCATCTTATTTTCTCCAATATTTTCTACTTAGGATTGAGACTAGAGGGAGGTAATTTTTAGAAGTTTTGTATGTTCCGTGAAACATGTTATTGGTCCAAGGTGCTTATGTTATCACTTCTGTCAGTTGTGTCTGTTTTTATCTTTCTACCCTTCTTTAAAACCACAATTGACATTAAAGGGTCAATCCCGATAACTTTTTGGGGAATAAAACTGCTTAATTTTGTGTTAAAATCCCTTATATCCCATTACCTAAGGCCGACCAACTAACCCGATATTTGTGATATGCTTGTAAATAACTTAAACCCGACAGTCTTCATCTGGAAATGGAGACCGTTGTATTATACAGTATCTGGATAAAACCAGACTTTTTTCTATAAAAATGATATATAGGTGAAATTTACATTTCGTTATCAAGTACAGTACATGGGTCATTCACTGTATAGACCTCTCAAGAAACGGGAATCGATTATTAGGCCACCCAATCAAAAAACTGACCCAAAATCTTAAAAGGGTTACGTGTCCGGATAAGCAGTGTTGACGTTAACGTCAAAACGACTCAATATTTTGAGCTGAAACTTTGAGCCAAGGTAAATACACCATGCCTCTATATTTTGGTCCATAAATTTCATAAAAGCTCGGACTTTAATTTTTGAGACTCTGTACTTATCGGGATTGTCCCTTTAAGTAAGTGATAGGGTCATATACAATAACATGACACAATGAAATAGATATTTCCAGAGAAGATATGCAGCCTTACCTGTAACCTTGGATCCAATTGGGATTGGGTTTGCTGCTCAACTTTCATTCATGATTTAATTATGAAATGGATAATCGAGGTAATGTTTTTTACTCTACCTAATTTACTGAAATATTCAGCAAATTCCCTTTACATTATCTATTGTTTAACTATTGTGAGAACTGCCATCCTTTATCTGATCTCCCATAATGTGTCTTCTTTATATATAGTAATGATGATTGGACTATGTCAAAAATTCAATCGCTGATTTTTCAGTTAAAGATACATTATCAGAGATTTCTGTAAGGAGTTAGCCCTTCTTGCTATAACAGTTCAAAAAAAGATGACGAAAGAAGAATATATTGAAAATTTCGGTCAAATTTCTTTATTCTTAACATTTTAATCACCACTGTAATGTTTGACTAGAAATAGTAGCTAATTCCATCGACACCTTTTCCAAATATGGCCGATAGTTGGATTGACGGGCGTTAACTCCACCTACATAATCTCAATATCAAGAAATGGCTATGGTACCGTAAGGCTATTCGGTTTGCTCAGGGAAATAGAAATAGTTTTATTGATATTATTAAGACAGAAGACCTGTCACACGGTCTCCAGGAATTGTGTAATTTGTCATTATCTGTGTTTAGTTTATTGCACTTTAGTTTAGATGTCATTTGTGGCCTCACCCAACAGTGGCCTCGCTTCGTACACTCTATCATTTAGCCTCGATCTGGAAGGATGACATCAACGTAACGGTTAATCTCCGCTCACGACGTCATTTAAAATTTAATCAATCAATGAAACCCTGTTTAAATCCAAGCCCAAGCAGTGAGAACTGACATCCTTTATCTGATCTCCCATAATGTGTCTTTTAAAGTGTGCATTTCTCAGTAAATTCGACACAAATACATTGGTACACATGTTAGAGAAATGAATGGGATTCATTCAGATCATCGATTTAATCTTGAGTGATTAAATCCAATTAAAGATACATTATGGGAGATTAGATAACAAGTTGGCAGTTCTCACTACAATAGTTAAAAAAATAACTAATGTAAAGGCAATTTGCTGAAATTTCCGGTAAAATTGATTCACTATGAACTTAGAACTAAGCGAATGAATGTTCCGCTTATAGCCTTGGTTTTCATTACTAAAGTCAGTAAGACAAAACTAGTTGTCTCGGTTATCCATTTAATCGGTAAATCAGGTTGGAAAATTTTTCAGCAAATCGAACTACAATCCAACAAAAATCTCATGCTAGCCTCGACATCGAGAGTTGATTATGGTCTGGATAAGTTAATTAATGTCTAATTAATAGTTTTTATAACATTTCAGGCCTAAAGGCAGATTTTGCTCTTGCATAATCAGGCACGGATCCAGAGGGGGGGGGGCAGGGGGTGCGGACCCCCCCCCCCCCCCTGCTCAGGCTTGAAAATTTTTTATGCGATTTTATTGGCAATTTAGACCTGTAATTTTGGAATTTACCTTCCAGAAATACGTCAGAATGAACCAAATTGAATCTAATTTACCAAATTAATCGGTTGAGCGCAATTAGTTAAGCAATTATCAAACCTAGACCCCCCCCCCCTGAAAAAAATCCTGGATCCGCGCCTGATAATGTATGTTTAATTTTTGAAAAATATATAATATTTTGCTTTGCAGGCATGCTGAAAATGTCTTGTTTAAAATGAAACAATTTGTATTAAGAATCTTTTCTACTTGAAATCAAATGTAGTTAGTTCATTTCAAAGTCAAAAGGTTAATGTACAACAGTTAATTTTCAAAATCAAAAAGTTGATGTACAACAGCAGGTTTTTGTCACACAGCCATACACTTGACAATTTGCTTTTGTCTCGATGTCACATTTTATAAAAATATACAATCCACACAGAAAACTCTGTCATGTTTTATAGAAATATACAATCCACACAGAAAACTCTGTTATAGCCAATCAAGTTCATAAAAAAGTGTTGTCTTTTTATTGTCTAGAAAGATAGTTTGCCAGGCAACGAAAAATGGGGGGTTGGATGGTCAAATGGTTAGCAAGTGCATGCTGTATCATAAAGCCTGTCATTAGCCCCGTTTACATTTGGCCGCGATAAGCGTGCCGTACTAGGTACGGTACCAGGCCGCGATAAATTTCAAGAAATGGACCCGTTTACATTACTCTAAAATTACCGGTCTCAGAACCGTGCCAAGCGTGCCAAATGAGGAACTCTTCACAGAAAAGTTAATTTCAGCCCCTGTACAAATTACCCAGATGAAAACAATTATGATGACTGATTTAGTTTGAGCAGCCATTTTGACAGAACTGATGACAGAACTGTCAAGGTTTGCAGGGAAAAAAGGTCACGGTTCATTTGGCGCATGCGCAGTAATCCGTACTCAGACCGGTTAGCGTTTACACTATGAAAATTTGAAGTGAGCTGTTCTTAGCACGGTTCCGAGACCACATCACTTCAGTGGGCCAGATTGGCACGGTACTCAGTACGGCACGCTTGTGTTTTACCCGTTTACACTACAAAAAAATTAACCGTGCTGTACCAGGAACGGTACCTGGCACGCTTAAAATTTGTAATGTAAACAGGGTTATTGAATCAACTGGCATGGTTTTGAATTCCCGGTTGTACATGACAAGGAGTAGGGTCGCCTGTCCAACCTCTGGGGTTTCCTCCGGGTCCTCCGGTTTTCGCAACGAAACATACGCCCACAGCAGCTAAATTGTAAGTGCATTAACAAGACATTGATAAAAATTTCATACAGTTTGAATGATAAACTTTTGTTGTTAAAGCATTCACAAGGTTCAACAAAGTGGAACAAGGTCCACAACTTTAGAAGTTAGAAATTCAATGGGCTTCTTCGGTTTATTAATTTAAATAATGTATGTAAATTTAATACAGATTGGATGACAACTTTAGATGTTCTACAAAGTGAAACAAGGACCATTAGTCTGGAAGAAATTAACGGCTTTGTTGAAATTACATAGGATTCTTCACTAATGTAAACAACATATTAAATAAATTTCAAAATGATCAGATAATTAATGAAGTCTGTAGACTGTTCATAAGAAATTGTTGATGGCAGATGGAGGTCATGGTTCACAAGAAATTATTGATGGCAGATGGAGGTCATGTCACTAATGTAAACAACATATTAAATAAATTTCAAAATGATCAGATAATTAATGAAGTCGGTAGACTGTTCATAAGAAATTGTTGATGGCAGATGGAGGTCATGGTAATATATGTCCACATTTCTTTGTGGGCCTATAAAAAAGGGTCTGAAGGACTAAGGACTATTTGATATCTTAAATCAAATAGTTTACCCTTTATTTTCAAATCTAGTTAGTTGGTTATTTTCAGAGAATTGTTTAAGTTATACTACAAGTATTAACAGGTATGTGTACTAATTCTCTGATTTTAGGTAAATTGGGATTTATATGGAGTAGATGTAGGAATGACAGAAATTTTAATATTAATTAAGCAGCCATGTTTATTTAAAACATATATAAAAAGTAACATGTAAATATTATTAGTTTTGTATAGATATAGTAGATTATAAAGAATTAAAATATATCAAATATATAATCAGAATTTTGCACAGAATATAGTCCTAGTGTGAAGCTTGGTCAACTATTGACAGAAACATTACAAATAAAAAATAAATTGGCAGATATGTCTATTTGATCTCTTTATATGAGAAGTAATATTATATGCTCCAGAAATGAGAGCATATGATTAATACAACACAGCAAGCAAGCACATTCTTGATTCATTATTCGCTTCCATTTTTGATACATTAACTAAAGTCTAAATTCTCTATTTTATACGTAAGTCAATATTTTCCCTATATCCTCTTCAATTTTATGTTTAGATGATATATAACTGTAAAGGACATCTGTAAAATATTGAAGCAGTGAAATGTTCAGACTAAGTAGACTACATTTTATCAGTTCAATTCCTTTGAGACTGCTTTTTGAATCACTGTATCTCCAGACTTGTAGAATATACGCTCTGTTTAAAGAATATATAATATGAAATTTGTAATTGCTGTTTGATTTATTGTGTTTGTAGATATGAACTTGGTTCCTAACAAGTATAGGAATTTAATATAAAAAAATATTCCCTTAATGACAGTGATTAGTAAATTAGTGTGAAAATAACCTTTTAGAGCATGTGATACCCTCAGGAATAGATTAAGGGCGTTGCCATGTCTAAAATTCGCACTAACTTTTCAAACTATTTCGCGGTGATACTTTAGTACCTGTCTCCATTCCCCCTTAAAACATAAATCTTAGAAAGAAAGAAACATCCATTTCACTGGATAGGTCAGGATAGTCAGTCAAAGGGAGGGAATTCCTGACCTTGGTTGATCTAAAAATAGTATCCAAATTTGTTTTGAATGTCACCGTAAATAATAATAGCTCATCTGTCTTTGTTTCGGCATAGAAATATGTTTTTGTTGTCGTGTTTTGGTCATTTCTGGTACAGGGTAACTTAGACTAAGGGGAATTCTTTTGATCTCGTATAACCAGTCTTTTTGACAGATGCCAATAACGAAAATATTGCTCTATATTTGTTTTCTTTGTTTTGTGGGACAAAGATCACATATTATGTTTCATAAAATACACTGACAGAACTGCAAAGTCTACTGATTGCTAATAAATGATATTTTGTCCAATTTTTTACAAATCACATTAGTTATTATATGAATATGTCACGATTCGAAAGGATCTTTTATGTAAACCAATGAAACCGATGAAAAATTCCAAGTTCTTTTCAACTGATTTTGACAAACTTGGTGTCAAATTGAAGCTTGGATTCGGATGAACATTTCTACAGTACAAATTGTGATTATATGAAATAGATAGATTTTTTTCAGACCTGTTTAAATAACGACCAATGAATTTTTTTTGATTTTCTGGATTTTTAGTCTTATTATTGGCACCATGAAAAAACACTACCGTAATTTTATCAAGCACTAACTTTTTATATTTATGACGAAAAAATTGATCATTTTTAAGCTGATTTCAAAATTGAATATCTCTAAAACCACAATAGATATGTGCCCAAACTATGGCTTGAATCACATCTTTAGATGTCTATTTTAAGATAATACCAAATTTGTGTGGATCAGAGTTTAATAAATAATATAAAATTAATTGCGAAGTTACCATAAGTTAGACATGGCAACGCCCTCAAAAAATTTATATGAGATGTTGCAAATGGTCTGTATGTAACATCCATATTTTATTTATCTACTTTAAGGACACATAAAATAATTCATGTGGAAGGGTTTTGTGGCTATAACATGCCACATTTTGCATATTAATCAGAAACTTTAAAAGAATTAATGAAACTTCATTAATACAATAATTATCAGTTTTAGCAGAATAATCGTTACTGTATATTTAAAGGAATGTTTGAGAATGAATTATACGAATGATAATAAGATTTTTTTTATAATTTGTAGCATTGAATAGTAATTTTATCAGTTTCCTCTGATTTATAGCAGTAATGAAGTTTTTCTCTTCAATATTTGGATTTCTTTCCCATCCTAAAGGCATTCAGAAATATACTGCCCTAACAAACTTTCCCAAGACTTTAATAAACTTGTGTCAACAGTGCAAATTTTATGAACAGACAAAGTAGCATGTGATGCCTTGAGGGGAAGGCTTGTTTAATAATTCTAATCACACTGAATAAACACCTTCTATCTCAGCTTGATGTTTTGATTGCGTCAATTATGCGCAAATCTCAAAAGTTAATGGGTCATTGCCGTAGAAGGCTCTCCTCTCTGTGTTACCAGAATTACTGGGAAATACAAAACCCTTCAAAATTTGTTATATTCAAATGAACCTATTGACTATTGGTGTACATTCAATTATTAGCCTACTCATGCCAGTATGTCCTCCCTATTAGTATTTGAATAATGGAAAGATGTATTTGATACTTATGTATATGTTTCCAGAAATTGACATTTATTTATCTTTACTACCTTCGTTGATAGATATTTTTGATATTTACCTTGCATGTCAACTTACCTCAGCTGGTATACTGAATATACACTTAAAGGAGCTAAATCGCTAATATTTGGGGCCTAGAAATTGATACAAATGGGTTGCAAGTCATATAAGAATGTAATATGAATGTATATAAACTGATTTACATTCAATCGTTTCCGTTTTTACTCTAATATCAAATCAGTTATGTTTGGCGAAGTACACCAGAAGTCTCAATTGAATCACAATATATATAGCGTCTGGTTATTTCAGTCTACATAGTATTTATTGCACATGCTCACCATTTGAGATGTAATGTGGAGTATACAAATGTACCTAGCCTTGTTCTTTGGGTCCCTAGCTGAAAATTAGTCTGAAACGCTGTATGGTACACGATTCGTGTACCAATGGTAAAAAAAATAGTTTATCTTAAATATTGGATATCTGAAGCCCATCTTTTCCTGGTAAGACCACACCATCAATGTTGATTTAAATTGACAAATAATTTGTGTTTTCAACGTCGAAGACTTTCAATGATATTGAGTTAGAGACTTAGCTACTTTAAGCCCTACTTATGTTGCCCACACAAACCGATGCTATTGTGTGCAACTCGAAATGCCGACCGCTTGCAACTGGAATCTCAGAGAGCCTACATAACTTGAAGATCTGATCTTATGACGTCAGACATTTGATTAACCAATCAGCATTGATATTTCTAATGGATTACCCACAGCTCTGTGCATCTCGCGCCAAAAGCTCACCATAACAGACAGATTCATTAGCTAATACATCACAACATCCAGAGCACGTCAATGCTAACACGTCTTCCAGATGCAAATAAAGTAAAGACTAGTAAAATGAAATTTTGAACTATAAAAACCCAAACGAAATAGGATCTGTGTTATAATCATATTGTCACGGACCAGTTGTTAGTTAAATTTAAATCGTAATTGAACACCGAATACAACAAGGAGCAGTCATTAATATAATATATTATGAATCTCCAATGCTAGTTTTAGTTTTAAATGGCGTTTACCGTTATGATTTTTTATACGCCCACATTTTCATGTGGACGTATATTGTCGTCGCCCCTGTTCGTCCACAATTGTTTGTGAACAGTCTACAGGTCACAATTTTTATCCGATTTCAATGAAACTTAAAACATAGGTTTATCACCCTAAGATCTCGGTTCCTTTCGATATTGGCATGTATCGGACTGTAACTTCATGGGTTATGGCCCCTGATTGTACGAAAAATCACGTTTTTTAGCTTGTGAACAGTTTAGAGGTCACAATTTTGAACCGATTTGGATGAAACTTGAAATGCATGTTTATAACCCAAAGATCTTGGTTCCTTTCGATATTTGTGCCAATCGGATCGTAACTTCCTGAATTATGGCCCCTGATTGTCCGAAAAATCGCCCTTTTTAGCTTGTGGTCCCTCTGGAGGTCAAAATTGTTATCCGATTTAAAAAACCGTTTGATTATATCACCGTTCCATGGTTATGAAGGTCGAGTTCGAATTTCGTGAAAATCGGACCAAAATTGACGGACAAAATGGCCGCCATTTGTACTCGAATAGTGTGAAAATATGTTAAATCAAGGTTGTGAACAGTGTAGAGGACACAATTTTGAACCGATTTGGATGAAACTTGAAATGCATGTTTATAACCCAAAGATCTTGGTTCCTTTCGATATTTGCGCCAATCGGATTGTAACTTCCTGAATTATGGCCCCTGATTGTCCGAAAAATCGCCCTTTTTAGCTTGTGGTCCCTCTGGAGGTCAAAATTGTTATCCGATCTAAAAAACCGTTTGATTATATCACCGTTCCATGGTTATGAAGGTCGAGTTCGAATTTCGTGAAAATCAGACCAAAATTGACGAACAAAATGGCCGCCATTTGTACGCGAATAGTGTGAAAATATGTTATATCAAGGTTGTGAACAATGTAGAGGACACAATTTTGAACCGATTTGGATGAAACTTAAATTGCATGTTTATAACCCAAAGATCTTGGTTCCTTTCGATATTTGCGCCAATCGGATCGTAACTTCCTGAATTATGGCCCCTGATTGTCCGAAAAATTGCCCTTTTTAGCTTGTGGTCCCTCTGGAGGTCAAAATTGTTATCCGATTTAAAAAACCGTTTGATTATATCATTGTTCCATGGTTATGAAGGTCGAGTTCGAATTTCGTGAAAATCAGACCAAAATTGACGGACAAAATGGCCGCCATTTGTACGCGAATAGTGTGAAAATATGTTATATCAAGGTTGTGAACAGTGTAGAGGACACAATTTTGAACCGATTTTGATGAAACTTGACATGTATGTTTATAACCCAAAGATCTTGGTTCCTTTCGATATTTGCGCCCATTGGATCATAACTTCCTGAATTATGTCCCGGGATTGTCCGAAAAATCGCTTTTGTTCGCTTTTGGTTCCTCTGGAGGTCAAAATTATTATCCGATTTAAAAAAACGTTTGACTATATCACCGTTACATGGTAATGAAGAGAGAGTTTGAATTACGTGAAAACCGGACTAGAATTGACGGATAAAATGGCCGCCGTTTGTACACGAATAGTGTGAAAATATGTTATATCAAGGTTCTGGACCCTATAGAGGTCACACTTTTGAATCGATTTTGATGAAACTTGACAGGTATGTTTTAAACCCAAAGATCTTGGTTCCTTTCGATATTTGCGCCCATCGGGTCATTACTTCCTGAATTATGTCCCCTGATTGTACGAAAAATCACCCTTTTTAGCTTGTGGTGCCTCTGGAGGTCACAATTATTATATGATTTAAAAAAAAACGTTTGATTATAAAAACCAAACAAATTCTAATGATTTTCGGATAATTCCTTAATATGCGACAATTCTTGTTGACTGCCCGGACGATTTGGCTGCTGTGTGGGCGTATGTTTCGTTGCCTGGCAACCTATTTTTTTATTTAATACACATACTGACAGAGGCATGATATTTAAAAAATTATCATTATTGTTATTGAAAGCTATATGGCATAGGCACATGAAATTGAATTTTAAAGCCATTTCAAGTATGGTTTCCACTAGTTCCTTTTGGAACTGTCTTTGAGCGAACGATATCCGCTGACAGTTCCTATCCGGCCTTATATAGCTGCAATATGAAAATACCACTATTTCCCACCTCCGTTTTCAGGGTGTTTTAGAACCCTTGTCATCTATTTGTCACCACAATTCTTTATTTTCTACCAAAAAGAATCATTTCTCACTATATTAATCGCATCTAGACTGGACTATTGTAATTCGTTACTTTATGGTCTTCCAGCTTCTTCTCTTCGCTCCCTTCCCTTCAAAAAATACAAAACACTGCCGCATGTCTGATCACCAGAACAAGATTACGTGACCACATTACACCTGTGCTCAAATCCCTGCACTGGCTCCCAATTAACAGACGTATTCAGTACAAGATAATCCTTCTTACAAGTGTATCCATGGTTCAGCTCCTAATTACCTGAGTGATCTTACAAAAATCAAAAGTGGAGATAGATCAACTCGATCAACATCAAAACACAACCTAGTTGTTCCAAAAACTTTTAAAGTGTCGTGTGGTGATAGGGCTTTTTCAGTGGCAGCACCCACCCAATGGAATAAACTCCCAGCAACATTAAAGGAAGCCAAAACAGTAGAGTCCTTTAAAACATCCCTTAAGACTCACCTATTTAACTGTGAATACCAAACGTGACAGAGCGGCTCAGCGCCATCGAGTAGAACAGTTCTAGATGAGAGGCGCTATATAAATTCATTATTATTATTATTATATTTGACACAAATTTATAATAATTCAAGTAGAATTTAGCTGTTTGTGCATATTCGGGTCTTGTAATGCCTCATCAGTTTAAACGTATTTGATGTATGTTTTCAATCGCAGAATTCTACTTGAAAATAGTGTTGAATCTTTATAAATGTAGGTCAGCTGTGGCAAGAAATAATTCCTTTGGCGAATAAAGTAGAATCAAGGTGAAATATACTAGGTAAGGATTCCAAAATAGCCTCAGAACAGAGGTGGGGAAGCTATATAAGGTCAGATAGTGTCAGTGGACATTGTCCACTCAAAGACAGTTCCTAAAGGAACTAGGTTTTCACATGATCACTGTGCAATATGTCTATAATGAATTAATGAATAAAAACCTGATAGGAATAAAACCCCACAAATTGTGTTAAGAAGAAATACCATGGTGCAGTATCAGCTTTTATACATCGCAAAAATAAACTAATACAGTAATTTATTTCAAGCTTGTACATGAATTTCATATGGAAAAAATTTCGAACGGTGTACCTATTAGAGTCATGGTGGCTTAGTGAGGTGTATCTGGGTTTGATCCAGTGTTCACAGAGAAAGCTGTTCAAGATTTTACAGTCTTGTTTCTCCTTGTCATTTTTTTGGATGTGTACTAAAGAACCCTTGACAGTTGAAATTATATGAAAAGTAATCGGAAAGGCTACTGTCTAGGCAAAATTTCCTGTCATCATTAGCCAAGATAGTGTAGAAAAGCAGGCCATTAAACCCATTTCATTTCATGCTGTCTGATTTATCATTTCTGTTGATTTACAAGACAAGCAGCAGAGCTATTATTATCTTTGTTTGCAAAAGCTTTTATTTGATAAATTTCATAATAACCCACTGGAATTTCATTATTGGAAAAATTGCTTATTCTAGAAAGGGAATTAAAATTCTATTAGTGTCTTAATTTCCCAAGTGTATATGTTCTCTACCAAGGGTGTTATGACTTTAAGATATATATACATAAAATAAACATATTGAAAGTCATGTTGATTGGTTGATGAGATTTCAATATGTCTAGAATAAAAAGTCAATATAGAATATTTTTAATGTACTTGGCATTTAGATTAGATTTTTCCATTAACAGTCTTGATGTTTAATTTGCATTTCAGTTTGAACATCAACAACGTATGTCCCAAATGTTCCAAAAAATCTTTAGTATCTTGTTCCTGTGCCATTCTTTTGTGGACTGAAAACATGGTTTGATCTATGATTTGTTGCGACTGAATTGGCACCAGTCATTTACCTTAATTTGAACCCAGCAAAGAAAATCCAAAGGACCAATCTAATGTTCTTTGCACATGTATAGTTGTACTGAGCATTAATGACAGTACATATATTGAATAAATATAAAATTTAAAAGAGAAAGCGAAGGTTTGGATCACAAAGTGAAGAAATGCCCTTAACCAAACGGTTGTCATTAAGGTCACCATTGAACATTAAGTATGATCTATCAACAATAACCATCCTTTTTTCACTCATAAACCCTTAGTGACATTCTACAAATCTCTGAGGATCCTCCACACTCAAGGCATATGGTGCAAAAACAAAAGAAACCGAAAATGTTTGATAACACTCAAATATGATGAGATTTCCTATCAGGGTGTATGGATGTGTCTGGCTATATGCCCTCCAAAGTTCTGAAAAGTACCCTCTCATCAGAAAAAGTACCCTCTCTTCTGAAAAAGTGCCCTTATTTCTGAAAAAGTGCCCTTTAATTTTAAAAGACTTACTTCAGATACTCATGGAAATGGGGCAGTGTTATCATATTCTTATTGTTCTAATGACAATATTGTGTCCTCTGTTTCTGCTGCCCTTCCCTTGTTGAAAACAGATCAAGCTGTACTAAAAACAAATCGCTTTCAATGTATGTACCATGCATCATCAATCAACCCTCCTTGCTTGTTGGCTCTCAGTCTCAGTGGGACAGAAAATCAGCTAAGGTTGTTGGTGATCTAAGTCAAATTATGTACTAAAAAAAAGAATCACGATTTGATTTATGTTGTGCCAAATAAATCTGTATATCAACCATACTGACGTTTCAATTGCATTTGTGTGTGACGGACAATGACCAAGGGCCCAATTCAAGCTTAAATGGTTATGTTTAACAGAAAGGACATAAATACAGAAACACAAATAATATCATCGGCAGTTATCCCCCAGACAATTGTCCTGCTCCCATAATAAGCAAGTAATACCAAGGTTGTGGATTTTGTTGAAACTTAAAATATTTGTTTATATCCCAATGATCTCAGTTCCTGTTGATATTAATGTATATCGAACCTGGATTATGACCCCTCCATTGTATGAAAAATTGCTTTTTCTAGCTCGTTCTCTGTCCATCTCTTGCAATATTTCTACAAATGGAATGTAAGAAACAAGACAGTTGAGCAGAGTGAGCTAACTAGATTTATTCTAGCTCTCTGAATCTTAAGAAATACAAATATATTTTTCAAGTTTTTGTATAAGGATGTACTTAATGTATGACATGATATATTGGCAACTATGTAGTACAAACATTTCATTTCTTATGTCTCAACAAGTGCATAATATAAAAGACATTAAATTTCCTTGAAACATGTTATGGTTACATTTAATGTGTATATTTATAAATGAGGGCATAATAAGGGCACCCACAATTGGAGTCGTGACAGGATTTTCAGCATTCTGTGACCTTTCCGAAAACATTGTGAAGGTGATAGAAACTTTAGTCTATAACCAATTTCTTTCAAATTTGGGGGAAAGCATAGGGGTTACAAGAGGAAGAACCCTATCTACAGTTTTTAATGAATGGCAGCCACAATGTCTCAGTGAGTACAACTTTGGCTCGCTAACCTGGGGGTCCGGTGTTAGATCCTGGTGTTGAGCGACAAGGTTCATCAGGATTTTTTCCCTTGGTACAGGTACTACAGGATAGGGGGCCTGCCAAGGGAAATGGTCCTGTTTACACATTAAAGAACCCACGTACATATTAAAGATCTCTTGGCAATTGGAAATTGATATAAGGGTAGGTTGTACTGTACTTTATGATGTATGCCTGTCTTCATCGTGGAGAGTAACACTAGGATGTTAAATCTAATTCCATCTCATTTTATTGATAGATTTTTATGTTATTTGGCTTAAATTATTGGGGTCATCGATCGCTATTGATATTAATAATCTGCAGCCGTCTGTTCCTTAGTCCCCCCCCCCCCTTTGTTGAAAGTCGAAAACCGTGTGAACAGTATACATGATGCCTTTTTTCTATCCTAGATCCTTATCAAATTTGTTCAACATCCAAGTCTTTCTTTCAGATAAGCTACAGTTTAGACAAAGCTGCTGTGGCTATATTTTTCATCCAAATGATGGGCATACACAGTACCTCTCTCCCTTCCTTTCACATCAAAGAAAATTAAAAAAATTGGCAGTAGAAAAGAAAGGACACACACAATTAATATATATGGGCACAACTAGATGTCTGAATATCAACAATTTCTTATGGGGCGCCGTTTGTACATTAATTATTTAGATTTTTATACATCAAAAAACACTAGATTTAATTTAAATTTATATATATAGTTAAATCTCGACTTTTGTGCAAATTTTTCACTTTTAATATTTAAACTAAAAATACAACAAAAACCCAATATTTAACATAATGTATATAAATATTTCTTGATTTGTCCCTATTTTTATATTTAACATTTAGCATTGAATACTAAGACCAAAACCAGAGATTTGATGATATATAAATATTTAGCTAAATATTTAGTTAAATGTTTAAACATTTAGCTAAAAATATATTTAGTTAACTGTTAAAATATTTAGTTAAACATTTATATATTTAGTTAAACTATATATTTAGTTAAACATTTATATATTTAGCTAAATAATATATATTTAGCTAAATGATATATATTTAGCTAAATAATATATATTTAGCTAAATAATGTATATTTAGCTAAATAATATATATTTAGCTAAATAATATATATTTAGCTAAATATTTATATATTTAGCTAAACATGTAGTTAAATTTATAAAGGGCAACCGTACCACGCCGTTTGTAAAATAATTATTGTTGTAAGCATCTTCACACTAAACGATGACGTAGTGTACAACAATAAATAAGATAAATTTAAGTTCACCTGTAGGTAGGACGTCCTCATTTCCTTGATCTTAGCGAACTAACGGCACAGAGTACCACGGCCGTGATTCGGTTACAAGCTCATGGTAAGCTTTCATTTCTAATTGCTAGTAGGCCTAATGTGCCAAGACTCATGTGTCGGGTACACGTCATCATTTTATGTGCAGTTTTTTGTGTCGCTTACGATAATAGAAATATTGGCGGAACCACAAATATATATTTAGTTAAATATTTATACATTTAGCTAAACATATATATTTAGCATGATATTATATATTTAGTTAACTGTTTTTATATTTAACTAAATATATATATTTAGTTAAATGTTTATATATTTAGCTAAATGTTTATATATTTAGCTAAATGTTTATATATTTAGCTAAATGTTTATATATTTAGCTAAATGTTTATATATTTAGCTAAATGTTTATATATTTAGCTAAATGTTTAACTTTAGATTTTTCAGTGATTTAGTATATATAGCATTTATACCTACGAAAAACAGCACATTTAGCTATATATTTAACTTAGCGATGTGAAATCAAGATATAACATTTAAAGTTTTTCATAATAGACCAAAAACTCGACGTCTACCTACAATATTTTTTGATATTTACATATATGCCATTTTTGTTCTAATATTTATCTAAATATATATATTCGGAGATAATTCTAATGTTTTTTGCTATAAAAAAAATTAAATAATTATTTTACAAACGGCGCCCCATAATTTCTTACTTAAGTTTACTTTACTATCTTTTTTCAGGGAACTTCTTTTTCACTCTGTGGATGGACCCCCAAAATATTTTCTTCAGCACCAGTGTTGGAAACATTGGTCCATCATTAAGTTGCCTAATTATAATTTCTTGTAGTGAATCATTGGTATTAATAGTTTAATTACGACCATGTGACATACCAATGTATAACGTAACATAGTGATATACTGTCTATTGGGAACAGTGGAAAAGTGGTGTCCTGTTTAATTTAAGAGTTGCTTCACAGACTAATTCAATTTCTTTAAATATAAAACAGTTGACCATCCCTCAACCTGGTCTGTTAATGTCATTTACGTTGATAAAATTGACACCTAATGACCAGTGGGACATTCTGCAAACACACCCCCATCTTACTATTAATTCTATTAATTATCGTGGAAGTCTAGGGTTATAGAGACTACAAAGGCTTGTATTGAAATTTATCACCAGTGTTAAAAGAACCCTGTATATTGTGAATAACTATCCCAAAATTTGATAATTAACCCTTCATTTGTATTACCTTCCTAGCACTTTTGTTTGTTTTTTTTAACAACAACGATAATAAGAAAAATCAAATGCGTCAGAATTTAGATATACTGTAGATGATATTGTAGTATGCCACTTTAGCACTGCAATGACATAGGTGTGGACTTAAGTTCTTCATAAGAGTCTATTCATAAATTGAGTATGGTAAGAACATTACTATGAGTAGTAAACAGTACATTCTATCAGCTCAAGGTCCTTTAAAGTGCACTATGTTGTTATTTTTTTAACTCTAGCATCAAATTGGATTTTGTTGGGTTTTTTTCGTCATCTAAAAGCCAATTTCTCGCACCTGTGGTACTCAGCTCCTGACTGCGTCACTCGTACTAGGAGGTGGGGGGCATCAGTCAGTCGCATTTTGGCCCTCCCCCAAACAAAAACGCTATGTACGCCCCTGAAAACTATAATGAAGTTTTGCCATGCCCTACGGTTTTGTTCACACTAATAAAGAATTAATGATATAAAATGGAACCATATGTTAGGCCCAAAATGACCTAGTTTGTGACCTAGTTTCCTTCCTCTGTCTCTGTGACATTCAAAAGCTGATTGACAGAAACATAGAAATAGAACAAGAACTCTAATTCTGAAACTCAATGAATGTTTTAAGAACATTGTAAAAGCAAAAGGGAAATACAACTAGTATTGATCTTTAATGTGCATAGGAACTTGGAATATTTAATTGTACTATAGATTTTATTTTACTGGTGGTGATTTCAAACACAGGTAAGTTTTTGATAACCAAATTTAAGTAGTTTATTCAGTCTTTATTTTTTTTTTTTTAGCATGGCTCAACTCAGACAGCAGATAAGAACTACATTGTTTAGAATGTCATTCCTTGTCAATGCTTTTATTAAACTCCAACAATGGAATTTTTTCAATCCAGAACTCTCATTACACAGAAATTGGCTTTTAGATGAAGAAAAAAAATAAACAAAATCCAATTTGATGCTAGAGTTAAAAAAATAACAACATAGTGCACTTTAAAGGACCTTGAGCTGATAGAATGTACTGTTTACTACTCATAGTAATGTTCTTACCATACTCAATTTATGAATATAGACTCTTATGAAGAACTTAAATCCACACCTGTGTCATTGCAGTGCTATAAGCGGCATACTACAATATCATCTAAAGTATATCTAAATTCTGACGCATTTGACATTTTCAGATACATATATTATTATTGGTTTATTATTAGAAGCGCCCAGCTATTTGGTAGTATCAATAGGGCGAAAGTCTTGGGGCAGCAGACTGCACAAATGTTCTGTCAACTCAAAGAAATGTTCTGTCAACTCAACGAAACAGGCAGAATTGACAGACCGATTTTGCGATTTCTGATCCTCTCTATGACAAGAATTTGCTCTCAGCAATGACCTAAAATAAATGGAAATGGACTTAAGTTTTCAAAATATTCCCCCTTCAGGTTGCTCGAGCCTATGGCATAGGAGATTATTACCTGATTCACTTGTGTTGCAGTGCTTTCAGTCTCGAAAGGACTGACATATTTTGTGGACTGAGCGATCTAACTTTTTATGACATCTTGTTAACTGGTCTACAGATATATCGAGGTCTGTAGTCTATATATATTGGCATAAAATATGAATATCTGTAGGCTAACAATTTTGAATTGCTGTTAAATGAAAGTTGTTTCAGTAAATTGGCCTGCGTTTGTGTTTTTAAGTGCTAATAGTATAAATTAACATATTTTTAAGATGTTACCTGCATTGATAATGAAATTAAGTTTGCGAGGTGAAACTGAAGGCACCTATTCGTAGCTAAAAGCAAGCATGTCAGTATATCTCAATGTTTTTAGCTACGTTAAATTCCTGTAGTTAGTCTTCATTAACCCAGTAGGAGCAGAACTGTAGGACGTTAAACCCCATTTCATTTGTTGATACAGACGAGACTAGATGTAGGTTCCAGAATCTGTCGAGATTTGCTGAATGGATGTCAAACAAACAAATTTCTGTGTTCATGGCAAATAAAATCAATTCACTTTGTAATGTTTGTTGTTGTACCAAGGGAGACCAATCTAAATAAGCTGACTTTGCCTGTAGATTTACAAAGATGGAGACATTGCTCCATGCATCAAGGCATTTAACATTTTGAAGAAAGGTTGTATTTATTAAAGAATTGCATCGTTTGCACATTATGTTTTAAAATGATGATGCTGAAGAAACACCAAGTCAACCTTGAGCTCAAAATCATTAAAAATTATATGTCTTGTGATGTCCATTTAGATTTATTTTTCTTGATCTAGTTGCACGGGTTGGCATTGTAATCTTCATTTGGTGGATTTTAAAGTACTGGTAATGTGCTGAAAATTATCTTATTTATGTGTTTACGCCAATTTTATGCGATAAAACCCCTCCCTGCTCACCCTAAATAGATGTTATTTGTTAATTTATGAAAGATGGGTATTTTGTTAGGATTGTTAATTATCTTAATGTGATATTATCTTTAATTCCATCTATGTTTTAATATAAATTGATAATTGTCAATTATTGATCTAAAATGATTAGACACCTCGATTTAAGGATTTCTTAGAAATCTGTTTTTAGAACTGACATTGAACTTGATCAGACGCAATAGCATAATATATAACCTTGTTTGCCTTAGCCTTGTTGTAAATGCCCTCGCTTATCATTTTGCTTAATAATTAACGCAGTTGTTATTTTCATTTTCAAGGAAGACAACGTCGCGTGAATGCAGGTAGGAAAATGACAAGACATTATCAAGTCATTGGATCATCATCAGTCAGATGGTGAAGGGGGACTAGGCCTAACGGAAAAACATGTGGATGAACATTCGAGAAATTTTGTCGTCCGATAGAAACTAGTGATAATGTTTCGTATCCAGGTGAGGAACACATCAGTTCAGTGAGACAAGGGGATACTCTTGAAATTCTAGAGGCAGGGTTGAATTCATTAAATCAACAGAGCCAGATACTAATTCTAAAACGAAAAATTTAAGCCTGGCGCCCCAACGTTACCCTTGTTTACACTACACGATGGCCGTTGCCTTACTTAGTTATTTTTCTCCAAGCTTTCTGTCTAGCTTTGTGTGCCATGGATTCCTCAGTTTTTGGGAGTCACTCTCTCCGTCGCAGTGCCGCATCCTGGGGCTTTTCACTATGCCTCAAAGAAAGTGGCATACTGCGTCTAGGTTTTTGGTCTAGTGATTACTACAAGTGGTATGTCAACTTACGATTTCTCTCAGCGCTTGCAGGCAACTAACTCACTTGTTGTTTTTTTTGGCTACCAAAATGAGCTACTTGTCACCTTAAAGTCCTTCATTTACACACACTACACCCCCAAATACTCTTCTCTTTCGGGTTTGGGAGTTCATATGTATTTATATATTTTACAATATTAATGAATAATGTATTACTTTGTATTACAATGTATTATTTTGCATGTTTTTATAGTCCACAATTGTTTGTGAAGACTCTACAAGTCAAAACTTTTATCCGATTTCAATGGAACTTGAATCAGAAATATAGGTGTATCATCCTAAAGCCAGGCGCAGACGGGCAACTTTTTCGAGCAACTCTCAGGCAACAGTGAAATCGCTGGTCGTTGAAAGAAAAAATCGCTCGTCTGCGCCAACGGGCAACAATAGTTGCCTGCTGTTGCTCCGAGTTGCTTCTCGTTGCCAAATATCAAACATGTTTGATATTCGAAAACAGAAAATCGCTCGTCGCCGAGAAATTGTTCATCTGTTGCTTCAAAATTGCTCGTCTGCGGCGGTAGGCGACAACAGGCAACAAACAACTGGTTAACTGTCCAATCAGCGAACGCTCTACTGTCATGTGATACTTCAAGATGGCGGCGTCGGAACAGCTAACAACATTAACATGGTGCGTGGAGATGGAAGACATGTTGGTGGAAATGTGGACTGAGCGGCCAGTATTGTATGATATAAGCTCCGCCGACTATTCGGATCGTGCGCCATTTTGAATGATTACGTGATATCGACATTCCGGATACATCCGGGGAAAAACTGCTTCTCGTTGCCAGTCAGCGCACACGGGAGACCTCGAGTTGCCAATTACTTGGAGTTGCCGTCTGCGCCAAGCTTAAGATCTTGGTTGTTTTCGATATTGGCATGTATCAGACTATAACTTCATGGATTATGCCCCTGATTGTACAAAAAATCACGTTTTTAGCTTGTGAACACAGTAGTAGAGGTCACAATTTTGAATTGATTTTGATGAAACTTGAAATGCATGATTATAACCCAAAGATCTTGGTTCCTCTTCATATTTGCGTATATCGGATTGTAACTTCCTGAATTATGGCCCCTGTTTGAAAAATCGTTTTTTGTTTAGCTTGTTCTCTATCCATCTCTTGCAAAATGTTGGCATATCCTGCCTGACAGCCGCTGTTTAAAGTTATGCTTGCTTCAGTCTATAATAAAATTGCTGCCAATGACATGCTTTTTGAGAAAGTTCATAAGGGTAAACAAGTTATTAAGATGATTTTGGATGACATAATGACAAAATTCATTTTTTCTTTATTTGGCAACTAATATGCATAAATTAGCTTAATTGAACACCTTTCCCTAATAAAATTCATTGGGATTTTCAATATGCTGTTTAGGGGGTCATTTGTGAATGAATGCAGGTGGAATCATTTCTTTTTCAATTTGTGATGGGTCCAGTTGCTAATTTGACTGACCTAATAGTTATACATGTTAGGGTGCCCCACCAAAAATAAATATCTCCTAATAGCTCGAGAATTACACCACAATATATATATCTATACCAATCCTTAAATCAGTTTGGCAAATTTATAGTCACTAAATAAACGATCATGTTGTACTTAATAAACTATGACCATTTAACCATTGATAAATAATAAGACTGAAAAATTGTTCCGAGTGTCATCTATAACATCCAGACACTTTTGAGTGAAAAGTAGGTTACGTGCCCTTGTTTTGAAATTAGTCTCGCTTAACCAGTCAACCGATCATTCTTCGTCTGATTGAGAGGCCAGGATAATCAAAACTACTTTTTTACGAAACGCGAAAGAAAGTTTGAATAAGAAACAGAATTTAGAAACAACGCACGGTGGGCACCTCAACAAATGTTTTAAGAACCTTACAAAAGTCAAAAGAAACTACTGCTAGTATCATGTTCCTGTCCAACCAGTTTTTATACGCCTACATGGAAATGTGGTCGTATATTGTCGTCGCCCTTTCCGTCCGTCTATCCGTCCGTCCGTCTGTCGTCCACAATTTCTTGTGAACGCTCTAAAGGCTAAAGTTAATATCCGATTGACTTTAAATTTATACACGGTGTTTAAGGTCATGAGACGAAGAAGGCTATTGATTTTCAGTGATATCAGATAATTACTACCAGAGTTATGACCCTTGATCACTTTGAAAAATCGTGTGAACACTCTAGAGGTTAAAGTTAATATCCTATTGACTTTAAATTTATACACAGTGTTTAATGTCATGAGACGAAGAATCCTATTGATTTTCAGCGATATCCGATAATTACTGCCAGAGTTATGACCCTTGATCACTTTGAAAAATCTTGTGGACGCTCTATAGGCCAAAGTTAATATCCGATTGACTTAAAATTTATACATGGTGTTTAAGGTCATGATACAAAAAAGCCTATTTATTTTCAGCAATATCCGATAATTACTGCCAGAGTTATGACCCTTGATCAGTTTGAAAAACCCTGTGAACGCTCTAAAGGCTAAAGTTAATATCCGATTGACTTTAAATTTGTACACAGTGTTTAGGGTCATGAGACAAAGAATCCTATTTGATTTTCAGTGATATCTGATAATTTCTGCCAGAGTTATGGCACTTGATCACTTTGAAATATCTTGTGGGCAAAGGCCTTGAGACAAACAATCAAAACTATTCTAATCATTTCTGATACTTACTTAATGGGCTGTTACTCGTAATAAGATTATCATGTGTTATAAATGTTCTCCTTACTGACAAAAGAAACAATATGCGACAATCCTTGTTGACTGCCTGGATGACTTAGCTGTTGTGGGCGTATGTTTTGTTGCCTGGCAACCTATCTTTTTCAGAGAGATTACTAAACCAAAAGATGTTGCTCCTAACAGTATAGTTAATGATAAAGCAATTTAAATAATAAAACGAATGTAATTTCTAAAGCTGCTGTGATAACCAAAAAGCTGAATATTTCTGCTATTCAGAATTGCCGTCAATGGATTTTTTACGGCTGTAAAGTTGGTAGATGTGTTGAGAATTTCACGTGCGATGGCAACATGTTATACTCATTTGCTACATCCAATTGGTATGCTCAGCCTTGTATAAGTTTTGGAGAGCCAAGCAAAGAGATGAGAATCAACATTCATGTCAGTGGGAAAATATTTGGTGGTCTGTCTTGAACCGTATATCTCATTAGTGTCATCAGATAGTTTTATGGAGTCAAAAGCCTAAAACCATTACAATATTAATAAGTAAATGACTATTGAGGATTACACTTGATCAGTAACTATATAAAATGCACACTTGTAAACTGTCTATTTGACCCTGCAGGCAACAAGTTTTCAAACACGTGGCTATTGATGAAACAGGTGTCATATAAGAGTTGCCTCCCCTTATTCATAATCTTTGATAGCTTTTATAACAGAAAGAATAATTAAAATACTTTTTAAAATCGCAGTGAATCCTTATCAACAAACAACCTAGATAGAATCTTCTATGACAGCAGAAAATAACATTTACTATACAAACTATTTAGGCAGCACGGGCCATTATATAGTGCCTCTTTCAGTAAATGACATCTCATTGACCTATTTGCATAGGAAATACAAATCTACATGTACAGATCTCAGTTAATAGTATTAAAAGTTAATAGACTATATGAAATATAAACATTATTGTCCCCCGCCTTTCGAAGAAAGTTGGGGGACTATTAAAATGGGTTCGTCTGTCTGTCTGTCTGTCTGTCTGTCTGTCTGTCTGTCTGTCTGTCCGTCCGTCACACTTTTTGGAACACAATAACTCTCTTCCTAATTGAGTGTATGTGTTTATTAGGTCAATGCCTTGATGGAGTTCGAAGATGAGCATTTTCCGCTTAGGGTAAGCAGAGATAAGCAATTTGATTGGTTGATGCTTTGGGACACGATAACTTTAGTTCTAATTAAGTGAGAGTGATGAAACTTGGTGTACCTTGACTAAGTTCGATAATTAGCATTTTCTGCTCAGGGTAAGCAGAGCAATACGCAATTTGATTGGTCGAGACTTTGGAACACAATAACTCTCCTTCTAATTGAGTTAAAATGTTCAAACTTAGTGTATATACTTATTAGGTCAATGCCTTGATGGAGTTTAAAGATGAGCATTTTCCGCTTAGGGTAGGCAGAGATAAGCAATTTGATTGGTTGATGCTTTGAGACACGATAACTTTAGTTCTAATTAAGTGAGAGTGATGAAACTTGGTGTATAGTTTCATTACAGTAATACCTTGACTATGATCGATAATGAGCATTTTCTGCTCAGGGTAAGCAGAGCGATAAGCAATTTGATTTGCCGAGACTTTGGAACACAATAACTCTCCTTCGAATTGAGTTAAAATGTTCAAAATTGGTGTGTATGCTTATTAGGTCAATGCCTTGATGGAGTTCGAAGATGAGCATTTTCTTCTTACGGTAGGCAGAGATAAGCAATTTTTGGATGACACTTCGTGTTCAGTTTGATTGGTTGATACGTTTGAAAAAAATAAATGTGCGATTAATTAATATGTGTCATCTATTTATTTTGGGATTTCGGCGGGGGACATCAGCCTCACTGTTGGCTTGTTAAATCAACTCTTCACTAGGCGCACAAATACTTTCCGAAAAGTTGGTAAACAAATACGGTGGTCGGATGAAAGTGAGGAATCAAGATGATCGACTGGTCAAAGCAAGACTAATATTTTGCGAATCGGTCACAAAGAGGCCAAATACACGACAATTGTTTTAACTTTATTAAATTTTTCATAAGAACACATGGAAGAATCTTATCAAAATTCAGAATTTGTAATCTCAATGATGACATTTTGACATTGATACAGGACTGATTTTCCCTCTATTTTTATACGCCCACATTTTCATGTGGACGTATTATGTCGTCGCCCCTGTCCGTCCACAATTTGTTTGTGGACTCTCTACAGGTCACAATTCTTATCCGATTTTGACGAAACTTGAAATATAGGTTTATCCCCAAAAGATCTCGGCTGCTTTCGATATTGGCATGTATCGGATCAAAACTTCATGGATTATGGCCCCTGATTGTACGAAAAATCACATTTTTAGCTTGTGGACCCTATAGAGGTCACAATTTTGAACCGATTTTGATGAAACTTGACATGCACGTTTGTAACCCAAAGATCTTGGTTCTTTTCGATATTTGCGGCTATCGGAATGTAATTTCCTGAATTATGGCCCCTGATTGTCCGAAAAATCACCCTTTTTAGCTTGTGGTCCCTCTGGAGGTCACAATTATTATTCGATTTAAAAAACCGTTTGATTATATCACCGTTACACCCTAAGAAAGGTTGAGTTCGAATTTCGGGAAAATCAGACGAAAATTGCCATACAAAATGGCCGCCGTTTGTACGCGAATACTGTTAAAAAATGGTATATCAAGGTTGTGGACCCTGTGGAGGTCACAATTTTGATTCGATTTTGATGAAACTTGAAATTCATGGTTATAACCCAAAGATCTTGCTTCCTTTCGATATTTGCGCATATCGGATTGTAACTTCCTGAATTATGGCCCCTAATTATATGCAAAATCGCCTTTTTTTAGCTTGGAGGTCACAATTATTATTCGATTTAAAAAGCGGTTTGATTATATCACTGTTACACCCTAAGGAAGGTTGAGTTCGAATTTCGGGAAAATCGGACGAAAATTGCCATACAAAATGGCCGCCGTTTGTACGCGAATACTGTTAAAAAATGGTATATCAAGGTTGTGGACCCTGTGGAGGTCACAATTTTGATTCGATTTTGATGAAACTTGAAATTCGTGGTTATAACCCAAAGATCTTGCTTCCTTTCGATATTTGCGCATAACTTCCTGAATTATGGCCCCTGATTATACGCAAAATCGCCTTTTTGGAGGTCACAATTATTATCTGATTTAAAAAAACGTTTGATTATATTACCGTTACACCGTAAGGAAGGTTAAGTTTGAATTTCGGGAAAATCAGACCAAAATGGCCGCCGTTTGTACGCGAATACTGTTAAAAAATTGGTATATCAAGGTTGTGGACCCTGTAAAGGTCACAATTTTAATTCGATTTTGATGAAACTTGAAATTCATGGTTATAACCCAACGATCTTGGTTCTTTTCGATATTTGCGCATATCGGATCGTAACTTCCTGAATTATGGCCCCTGGTTATACGCAAAATACCCCTTTCTTCAGCTTGTGGTCCCTCTGGAGGTCACAATTATTATCCAATTTAAAAAAACGTTTGATTATATCACCGTTACACTGTAAGGAAGGTAGAGTGTGAATTTCGGGAAAATCGGACCAAAATTGACAGACAAAATGGCCGCCGTTTGTACGCGAATACTGTTAAAAAAATGATATATCATGGTTGTGGACCCTGTATAGGTCACAATTTTAATTCGATTTTGATGAGGAAGGTTGAGTTCTAATTTCGTGAAAATCGTACCAAAATTGCCGGACGAAATGGTCGCCGTTTGTACGCGAATAGTGTAAAAATATGGTATATCATGGTTGTGGACTCTCTACAGGTCACAATTCTTATCCGATTTTGATGAAAAGTCACATTTCTAGGTTGTGTACCGTTACACCATAATCATTGTCGGCTTCGAATTTCATTAATATCAGACTTGAACTGACCAACTAAATGGCTGCTCCCAATACAGTATGAAATACAGGACTTAAAGATGTAGGAAAAATCACTTTTGGTATTGCTTGTTCTCTGTCCATCTCTCGAAAATGTGGGCGTATCCTGCCTGGCAGTGCCAGCCTATCTTTATTTACTCATTTTCAAAGTTCTTACCCTGGGCTCCTGGATTTATAGCCTTTGCCAGCCTTTGCCAGCCTTTGCCTAAGAAACATTGTGAATGTGATTAAGAAAAAGTAAGTGGTGAAGTTTTTAAAAGTTTTGTTTATTTTATCCCTGTTTTCACTATTGTCCTTGATTCATAATCATAGCAAATTTGTAAGTTGTAACAGATTATTATGAATCTGTGAATATCTATGATAATTTTACAAAGTTATTTCTCTTTCGTTAAACCCTTGTAATCATGTTACAAAGGGTTTAATCATTTGTAGTTAGTAATAAGGTCAGGATAATCTTACATTGGGTCCCTGGCTGAAAGTGTCACAGGTGCCCTTGCATCAACAGTGGAGGGCATATTATGTATCACACTCAAACAAATGCAGATTGTATTTGAGTGGTAGATAGATTTATTAGCACAAACATATACAACATAATAAACAAAAGTTAAACTTATTTAGAGTCTTTTTGATATTGAGAGCTCTGGTTGCCATCCAGTCAGCCCATTTGGTCAGGCCCTTGTAATTTGTGTTTAAATGATTATGTTTGATTCATGAATGTTAATGTTTCGCTGCACTAACAATTTGCTGGAAGTGGGCATATATAGTACATCATACATGCTCTAAAGTGATAATCCTTGCCTCTGGAAAAAATTTCACCCATATGTGTGTGATAATATTTTTAATTTTAGAGCAGAACTGGAAATGGTTGGGGATTATTTCACTAAACATTGTGCTCTACCTACATTAGCATATGAATTTACCTTTTGTATATTTCACTACAGGAAAATTGATATACAAATGTTATTACTGTAGTAGCTACACAGCTCCATGTACAACTTTAAACTGATATGGATCACTCATATCTTGTAAATTAATTTTCCATGAAAGCAATAAAGAAATTATATTTTCGTTCTGGTGTATTCTATCTGTAATCCTGCCACAAGATTCTTATGTCTCTTCAAGCCAACAATTTTTCTGGTGTGCAGGATTCCTTCAGATGTTATTAATATAGATAAGAATACTGCCGTCATTTCAGATAAAATCTATATAATTTATTAGTCAAATTATTTTACAGTCTTCAAAGCTTCTACGTACAAATAACTCAAATATGTACAGCATCTTAAATGTTTTCTATAGTTGATTATTGACTAATATGAATATAAAAAAATGTACATGCTTTGGATATCTTGGCTTGACATCAATAAAAACACAGAAGGTTAAGAAGATAGATAACAATTTTTCTTACCCCTCATCAACATGTTTACATAATATTAATTTGTACTAATATTTGATTGGGTTGGGACTACAGTAATCCTTGTAATGATGTTGAATCAGAAATCAGTTCTATTACTATGTTTATTAATGTTGATTTTCATGGGAAAAGAGTACTTGCTATAAGACTATTTTCTTAATAGAACTACTTTGTGATAAGATGAATGCTGTTTCATAATCAGAATCCTTTTCTGTCAGAGTTTGTTTGTTTTCTGCTGCTGTATTTGGAAAGTGCTCTTTCCTTTTCAGACCAGCTCGATCTACCATGGAATTATGCATGCCATATATATATGTCTGGTTATTTACATTTACAATGGAAGGTATGTACAAAAGAGTTGGTTTGAAACATTCTTTATGTAACATTATTTTGGTATTCTGCTATTTTCAATTATTATTTCAATTCAGGGTTTCAAATTAATAATTCAAATGATGCATTTTTTCAACAGCTATTATATTACTTAATTTTTAATGCTAATGACTACCATAAATGAATTTTCCATAAAGTTTTCATGAGTTGTGTTTGAATACCAATTGATAATGAATGAATAATATCTGTCATGATAGTAAAATGAAACTAGATTTTTAATAACTAATGAATCACTGATTCTTCTTTTGTTTCCAGAAAGACAATTGTGAGTAATTATAGATTAGAAGAGTATGATGATCAATAGTAATTCAAGGTGAGACTTACAATGGTATCATTAAATACAAACATGTGAAATAAATAAAACTGAAATGAGTCACTTTTAATTACTACCATGGTTTCATATTATCAGGTCTTAATTTGACATTTTACTCCAGATATCACATAAAACATACATTATATTAAGGGAAATGGATACACTGAAATTTAAAAATTATGTTTTTATCCAATTGTTTTACAACAATGGGTTTTTGACATAATGTAATTACAATTTTTCTAAATATCCATGAACAGACATAGAAATAATGTACATTTACTAAAAAAAATAAATAATATGGGACTGTTTCTTCTAAACTTTCAGATGTTTCATGATTTTTTTCTATTTTATTGCAAAAGAGCAGAAAATTATTGCCCTATATTTTCTGGAAATAGGTAACATTTAATAGCATGAAAGGTATTTTCCATTTTAATTTGTCTTTTAACTGGAGGAATATTATGATAGACACAATTAGTTCAAAGATCTTTTTGGTACAGGTAATTTACCATCAGCAGTATACATAAAAATACCTTGCATGAAAGCACTAAGGAAATTTGGTTATTGACAGCTTTGTTTTTATTTTATTAGTTTTTTGTATATCTAATCTACATGTACCTACTGTTCATTCATAAGTAATACCGATATCATATCTGAGAATCATTAAATTTATCATAACTATGAGTTATGCAACGACTGATATCTTTTACATTTTGAAATCATATAATAGCTTTGTATTAAGGCCACTTATATTTATCTTATGTAGTGTGTTAAAGTTATACAATCTATTGCAAAGCATATTTTGTACTTATTTATGATAAAAGCTTCTATATTGCACAAATATAATGTTTTTTGGGTATGGCTTACTAATACATACAAGTAATTGTTTTTACAGCTATAATTAACTATTTGGATAGAATTACATAACTTCTGACGATGTTAAAGGGTGCTTAAATGTCTTAAAAAGTCAAAATACTCATGTTCATTTGAAACCGAAAGAAGCTTTGCTATATTTTATGTGTTATGAAGAATTGAGGAATAAATTATATAACTAAATGGTTTGAAATTATCAATAACCAACATTTTGTTTTGTAGATATCATTTGAAATATTTCCGTCAATGTTATAATGTGGATGTGAATGTGTAATTTCAATATCAACATAAAAACATGGAACCATTCTGTTTCATGTTTCTTGATGATTTGAGAAGCTGTACATGAATTTGAATTACCAAGCATTGAAATTTCAATATAAAAAACAACAAAATACATTTATTAATAAGATTGAAATACAGATCTGTCTTTTATGTGTACATGTAAATCATAATATGACTACTTTCCAGTAAGGCCTTGAATTAAAGTATCTACCCGCACTTATTGTATTTTTTAGCCATGAAGAAAGCTTACCATTGACTGAATTAAAGATCAGTATTTCAATCTAACAGCAGTAATAACAACGAAATTATAGACTCAAAAATATTTACAAGTTTTGCACAAAAATGAAATGGTGACTACTCATTTAACATAAAGTTCTTTCTTGTAATAAATCTTGTAAAAATACAATTTCTTACATCAAGAAAAAGTTAATTAATTCTAAAAGGTTCATGGGGGAATTAACAATATATTACACTGTTATGTACAAATCAAAATAAATATATAGATGATAATTATATATATGTTCCTTAGTTTCAACTGTAATCTGTAAGTATGTAATTGTCTTATCCATATACCACACAGTTCTGTTAAGCTGCCGGTAAATTGTCTTAAAATCTTGCAATCACACAAGTTCTAACAGTCCACTGACAACTTTTTCTGAAGTGGACTCCTGCAAACACTGGTTTAACTTTTATCCGTAGATCTTTTCGTTAGTACAGATTACAGTAGGTTTACTTTTGCTTGTTAAGTGAAAGCACATAACAAATAGTTTATTAAGCACTTGTATGTCCTTTATTAGTAGTGCTTTGGTTAATTGTAATGCTAGGGATTGATTGTCCGTTTAAGGAAAATTACTTTCCCTTACGTCAAAGTTATAGATTGGCACCAAAGGATGTTTATTGGTAAATGGGTCGCAGGAATTTGTTCAGTCATTCCCTATACTGCTTAACACACATACGATAAACCAGTTCTTGGACAGAGTAGGATATAAGCCAAGACTTAACGACAATATAGGAGTCAAACGTCAGTCACTTTTGGATGCTTTGGGAGTATTTTAAACATTTACATGTAGGGTATATTAATGTTAAGTTAGATTAAAGCAAATTATATACATGCAGGTACATGTCTGGATGGAGTTGATGCTCGATATATAGCACTCGCCCTGAGTTTTAACGTTCGTTAATTTTGATAAACATGATTTAATCGAACTATAAACTTTCTTCCAATAACTTAATGATTTAGACTATACAGTTATCTACTGTTATCCCATAGAACATATTCAAACAGCATCATCCTATTGTTTACAGTTTTCTTTCCTTTTTCAATTTGAGAATAATTCAATTAAGAAATTCACTTCCATTAAGTTGATGTCTGTTGGACACCAATAACAGATGCGCTGAGGTGTACATCTTTTTTTATGACGATGCCTTGTGTTAGGGCGGTTGTTTGTTTCTGCTAGATTTTTCATGGTGCAAATTGCAAAACCATCACATTTGGTTCCATGATCACTAACATATACAGCACAAGTTCTGTTCATTGTGTATATTTCATTTTTTAAAAAAGAGTCTTAATACTTTACTCAAGGATCAGCATTCCTGTCAAGCTCCATGCAAGAATATTATTAAAATATAACAGATAAAATAACTGAATAATGTCAACACATTCACTGGTTTAAAAGTATGCCCTTGACTGAATGTGCGAATTTGCTCTTTATCAGGAGGCCCATCTGGAAACGTCCCTGTTGAATAGAAAAATAAAAACCAAAAATGTGAATTTCCATTAGTTCTTCTAAACTTGACATGATTGATCATATTTGTATCAAAGTAACAGATTATAATCACATGAATCAAATACTGGTAAGATTTTCGGATGTCATATTTGACATGTCTTATTCATGTAAATACTCCAATCAACTTTTACGTACAGTAGTTAATCAGTTACCCATGATATAAAATTACATGTATAGTCATTAATTAAAAATGGGTTGTCATGCAAAAAATTATTTATACCCATGATAGCCAAGATTTTTTTTTACTGAAACAAGGGCCATAACTCTGGAAGTAATTGGTAGACATTCTTGAAATCTAATAAGCTCCTTTTTCTTATAATGCACATAAATTTCAGGCAGGTCAATGACAATGATAACTTTTGTCACAAGAGTGTTCATATTTTATAATTTCTGGATTTCAAGTGGGGTTTTTCCTTATACCAATGAACAATCTCTGCAAAATGGCCTATTGATAGCAGTTTGCAATAAGATACTGGTTACTGACAGACCAATGAGCCAAACAATTATAATTTATATTAAAAGCATGTTAATGTATTATTAAGAGTGGCACCGATATACCACCACAAATTTTAATGGATGTGTAAAAATCAGGAGGATGATTGGCTTACCACGTTTTACACTGGTTTTTCCAGCTGCAAAAAAAAAAAAGAAAAAAAAAAAATTTAAATGCATGAAATTAAAACTATTATAAATATTTTTATCAGGACATTCAATGTCATCTATGGGTACATACATGTAATCCCTTTATAGTTCACCATCGACAACCATTAGAAATAAATTGATACAAAAATAAAACTGTTTTTTATCACCAGTTTATTTAGATTATTGCTAGAGGTTGGCTGGCCAAATGGATTAAAGTGTGTGCGCAGAAGGTCTGTCATTGAGTCAAGTGGCATTGTTTCAATTTGCATCCTTATTTGACAAGGAGTATGGTTGCCTGTCCAACCTTGTTGCTTTTCTCTGGGTTCACTGGTTTTCTCCCATATGTTAGTCTCAAAATGACTAATTGCTAATTATGTAAACAGTGATGGGTGTTGTGCATGGAGCAAGGTATGCCTACCCTTTCTAGAACATCTACTACCACTTTTGTTATGTTATTGTGAATATTTGCTAACTCCTAATATTTGCTGAACAATCTAAAAAGACCAGGAACTTTTGCCTGGATCTCTTTTGTTGAGTCTTACTGCTGCCTCTCACTACGTCAATTATTATCTCAATCAGAACTATAAGGAAATTGTTTAGCACCATGTAGGCTGGTTGGTGCTTACATGCAAATTCATTCATATCATTTACTTAATTTTAAGTACAGTTATAGTGACCTAAAAAGTGTGATGGATGGACAGAAATGAAATGAACTAGGGATTAACGTCCTACTCTTCTGGGCTAATGGAAGACGAGACGGATGGACAGACAGACAGACAGACAGACAGACAGACAGGCAGGCAGGCACAGAGTAGCCCATTTTAATAATCCCCTGCTTTCTTTGAAAGGTAGGTTAAAAAAAAGATTAATTTGTTACTTCAAAGAACTATTGATCAAACTTTGAAAACAGAAGAGACTTAGATAATTTTGGAAGATTAGATTTGTAAAATGAAAATACAATTATGCTTACTATTTAGCACCACAACTTTTAAACTGGCTATATGGCGTTTAGAACTGCGACACACGTAGGTACCTGCATCAGTCATATTGCTGTGTTGTATAATTAATGTACTGTTTAATGTATTTGTATCACTCGAGGGGTATTTACTGATAGACACTCGACTCTCTGTATTTGGTCGCAGTTTTAAACCATCCTTGAACCAATCCACATCCAGTGGCAAATAATCAATAGCTGAAGCTGAACATTTGAGTTTTATTTCCGATCCCTTTTCCACAAATAATGTTCCTCCAAGCTCAATACCTGTAATGATAAATATTTGTATTAATAAAGATGCTTTTGTACAGGACTTGAACCAATAATCTCAAGTATACTTATAATTAAGTGAAGATTGATGTCCTTGCTTGCTTGAGTGACCATTCCAGTGATCTTGTCAACGCTTTTTATTGATATATACGATATGAAAAGACAGTATTCTTGGTAAATTATTCCTGTATTGGGGAAATCAGAGGGGATTATACAGTGTAGGTTTTGTCCCTGTCCGTCTGTCTGGCTGTCATTTTCGTTTTCAAGAATTTTCTTTTCATTGAAACTTGATGTTATTTTATTGATATTTAGATCATTCCTGTATAAAGCAGTTACCAAAATATTTGGATTCCTTTTTTTATCTAGTGAATTATGGCCCTTTGTTGACGTAAAATCAATAGAAATATTCTAAGTTAGCCAAGAAAGTTCCTTGGGATTTTCCAGTGTGGCTTCTTGTCATTTACGCAGTATGGTTGGGCTGGCAGGCAACAGCGCTTGAATTCAAAGTAAGAGTAGGCTGTTCTACCGCTGTCTGAGCAAAACTTTCCCATATCATACTGCACTGCAAATGCTTATCCTTGTCTTCATTAGTCTGGCGATGGAGCAAAAAAGTAGGATGTTAAACCCTTTTGTGAATATCGAGTCAATGAAAATTCATTTTTCTGGAAATTGTTACACTATAGGATGTTTTATAAGAATTATTTTTTTTGTGTGTAAGTACAATAAAAATCTGTAAAATTTCAAACAAACAGGTAATATGAGCTTTTGATTTAGATTTCTTTATGTAAAATTACACATGGTTAGACATCTAAAGGGCTGACCCAATTATGGTATGATTAGAGTATTAATCGACTGAAATTCTTCATTCTAATTATGTTAATTTAGCAACAGTTTAATGAACTATTATCATTCCATTCTTGTTACGCAGTTAATTATATTTTACAACATCATCATATTCCTTGGGTGCTTATAATTACTCCCAAATGTTGATAATTTGTGTGAAAGTAATGAATTGTTAACCTAGTGATCTAAACATATGGACTCAACTATAAAACTCACCTGGTTTATTACTTTTATAGGAATCTGCAAAAAAAAAGAATAGACCTTTAAATATTTATAAGGTGCTAACAAGGAAATAAGAATATTTAGTTATTTTCTTTGAATTTTCAAATATTTTAGAATGTCAAAAACAGCTTTTCAACTAAAGACAAGTTTTTTATATGCAAAAATAAATTGAGATTGAGACGTACCATAAAAAGGATGGCAACATGAAATTATGTGAGCTTAATATATGCTGTTAAATTTGAATAAATTAGGGGTGAATATGCATTTGTATGAAACATGGAGACACTGGAACATAACATACTATTCCCAAAAAAGCAAATTTGAGAATGTTTAGTTTAAATCTGATTAGAATTTTTCTTAAATGATTGTTAACGATCTTCTAAAGGTTGTTTTTGTGAATTCCGAGTTATAGAGGGTGTAGTGTCTGGCAAATATTATCATATCCTGTGCAGTAACGCCTAACACATGTAACACTGCATGATGAAAACTGTAGGAAAATAATAATGAATGATTATATCCTCTGTTCTGACTATGTCTTGCAAAGTCAATCATGTCAGATATTAAAAATTCACCCTTATTTCCAGAAGTTCCCATCAAATGTTACAGAACACCCATATCTAGTGTCTTTTACTTTTCTTAATGATGATATCACATTACCCTTAAAAATTATTTTCTTTTTTAATCTCATTACTCAGTAATGATAACAGAATACTTTTTTGTTGTTCATTTCAAAAAGAAAGGTTGCCAGGCAACAATAGAAATGCCCACAGCAGTCAGAGCATTCAACAAGCGTTGTTGCATATTTTCCTTTTTGTCGGTAATGAAACATTTATAATACCCTTTGAAGTAATCAAGGGTCGTACCTCTGGCAGGAATTATAGGCTTTTCCGTCTCATGACCTTAACACTGTTTATTAATTTAAAGTCAATTGGATATTAACTTTAGCTACTAGATGCCGGACTGACGAATGGGGAGATGATAATATATGTTGTATAAAAAAAGATTGAGATGAATATGAGCGTTTATGGTGAACTGTTTCTTTATTTTTTTCAGTTATAGATACACACGGTTGATCGACTAAAATCAAAAGATCAGCTTGAGCAAAATTTTGTGTTATTGGGATCAATATGGAGATTTCTAATGCATGGTTTCTGTATTCATGTTATTACATACTATTTTATAGATTAACTTCAAGCAAAATCTATTTTTAAGATCAAATGCAAATTGATGATCTGAAACAAAACCTGCAGTCTCTCTTGGCTACTAATATTTGATATTAGCTTAATTGACATTTATATATCTGTATATGTACGATTGATAAATTATGGCATCTGTGTTGTTTTTGCGTAAATGTAAATAATATGATGTAAAACACAAAGTATTTATGTGTGTTTTTTCTCATGAAAAATCTGAATGTCAAATATTATGAAATTGTTTTATTGTACTTGTCAATTTTGCAGGAACTCAAAAAGAATTAAATGCTTATATAACCATATGAGCACAAGAAACAAAATTTCTGTATGACCCTGATGTGAAATGGTTTAAAGCAGACATACGCTTCATTATAGTTGAGAACATGCAAAATTGCAACAATTCCCAACAAAAGCTGCAAGGTCTTTTTTCTGATCAAAATGTTTTGAAGTTTGTGTTGTGCAATCCACACATGCAGATGACTGTCCCTTAGAGTTATGGAATTCTTAACTTACAATTACAAAACCACTATTTTGTAGCCTTGAAATTTAATGGTCCATTTCAAATCTTACCTACAACATTCAATGTGATATTTCTCACTATTTCTTCTTTGGCACTTATTTGGCACTCATAGACACCAGCATGATGAATCTTAACATCTTTGATACGTAAATTCCACTCTGAACTGGGTATAGAAGTCTCTCGATGTTCCACGTAATAATCACTATCTGGCACGTAAATATAGTCACCTATTGATATTGGATGAACTTGGTCAACTTTTTTCCATATGACCTTTAAAAAACAAAAATAGGTAATTTGTAAGTTGTGTACAAATTGAAGAGTAACTACATTTCCTAAGACAGATATTGATCCTCATCTAATGGACTGAGTGATAAAACTTGAAATTAGGTGTGAATTATGATAGGGCAAAAGCAAGATGACTTCCTATTCCATTGATTTCTAATTACCAGATTAATCTTTCATGTTCCATGTCTGCGTGTGTGCAGAACTAATGTCCATCTTATCATATGATTTTGCAACAGAACTTTTTATGATTGCTTAACAGATTTTCTGTCATCATATTGGCTATTAATGATAGATTAAATGGTTTTTATTTGCACTTTTGATGTTAAACTTTTCAGAGACTATATTGTGAGGGCTATGCTAGCTTTAAGTAATTAAATATTAGATTATTTTGTCATTGTTAAGCAAAACAAAACATGCATGCAAATCGTCAAGATCTGTTTTCAGGTTGAGTTAACTTTTTCAGGCTAAATATACCAATAGTTATTGATGGACAATGATTGAAATGTCTTGCTTACCACTTTTGGACCAAGATTTTGAAGAGAACATGGTAATCTGGCATTATCACCAACATCAAAAGTTACATTTCTTTCTGTTTCAACGAAGGTAGGAAGTGTGTAGGTTTGAGGTCTTGCTGCCCTTGCTGAAAATAGAAAAATTATATAAATAAAAATGTCTTTCTTGCATAACCATATGTGTTTGGTTCATATGTTGTGGATATGAACATGTCAAGATGATCAGTGGACCAGTCAAACTGCTTATTTTGACAGTGTACTATTCAAATGAACTAAAGGACTGACCCATAAGTGGCCCACCTCATCCTTCCTATAACATATCTTGAGTTTGTCTTATATTAAGATGAACTTAACAATTCATTGATTCTTTGTAAAATAATCCTTTCTCAGACTGGGTACCAATTTTATTTGATATTTGATCGATTAAAAGCTTACAGATTCCTGCCCTTTGGTTTGCATTGTACATGGTTTACAGTTTATGTACATATACCGTATAATTTTATCAGGAATCTAAATATCAGAGTTTATTTGTTAACAAATGGCATATGTCATGTATATTATAGATAATATGAAGCTAATCTGTACTGCTGGAATTTTGTCTGTATTCTCATTCATTTAGAAATATAAAGTTTCCATGTATATGATTGCACATGTATTTCCTGGTGCAGTGCATTGCATATCAGGCATTAATTCAATTAATAATCAATAACATTTGTATATTGTTGATTTACCAAATGCTATTGGGTGTTCAATATTTATGCAGTTATATTTTGGAAAGGTGATATTTATGCATATACAAGGAGTACAAGAGCAGTATTAGATTAATACGCAACATATCTTTTGATGAGTGTACTTTAGATCTTGTAAGCACTTATTCTTAAAAATTTACTTTTGGGTATTAACAAAAAGCCTACTCGGTATCTTAACTGGATTTTTTGCCAAAACAATCTGCTTTCCTGTCGTTTAAGATGAAAATCTCATTCTCTGAATGTCACAAACCTACTTCATAATTTAATCCGAAAATATAATTTTCTCCTCTGTGTATTGTAACTGTACAACCATGTATGATTGAATTGATTTTCAAGTATTTATCTCTAGATTGAAAAGTTAATGTTTATGGTAAAATAATTGTAGGAATTATTTTTCTCAGCTTCGTTTTTACGTTTAATCAGTCAAACATTTTTTTTTATCTCTGTGAGTTAATCAAATATTGTAATATGTAGGAAATATTATTTGTTTAATCTACCAAACAGACACTTGAATTATTTATTTGCCAGACGCAGAGCTATCGGGTAGTATTAGTCAAAATATAATACTTCGCTACAAGATCAATAAAAAAGGGTTTAGGCATAATGCCAGCTACAGGAAAGATGAGATCTTTGCAGGAATAAATGATGCAATATTGACCCAAGAGTTCCACAGAAAGATTAGAAGAATATCATTCTGATATTTGGGTAGACAATTACAAAAGGGTTTCTGTGTAAGTATGTGTATCAATATCTTCAATATTAAAATTTTTTGTCTGATTGTGAAAAATGAATTATATTTTTGAAACCATCTGTCAGTGTGATTTAGTTATGATTAATCAATGAATGAACTGGGTTGTTGGAGATAAATGACTTGTCTGTAGTTGCTAGTTTTTAACTAGTTTATGTAATATGGCTGATATCGGCATCATTTACCAGTCTACAGGGAACCACTGATTATTTGTCATAACTGTCACTTTATCATTCTTAAGCTGATAAAAAGTCAAATGTGTTTTTGTTAATTCAGAAGGTAATTCTAGATATTTTGCTACTGAAAAAGTCATGGACAAATCTTTCTGCTTCAGTAGATGTTGATTTGAGTGTTACAAATAAATTTAACACATCAGGCTTAATGCAAGGATCATGCATATTTAAAACCAGCTTAACATAAGTGTCAGAATGGCAGAGCAGAAGAGTACATCATTTGCATGAATTGAATGCAAAGTCAGCGTAACTGCTCTAAGGAGGGCAATGGTCAAGGGTTATGGCTAATTATGTATTGAAATTTCAAATATCCATTAAAACAGATGAGTCGTGCATGACTTAAGCAAATTGAAGCCAGTCATCTTAACTTCTTAACCTATCGGCTAAAGAATTGGTGTGTTTCACCTGGTTTATTTGCATCACCTTTGTGTTCCATGACAGTTTTAATGATCACCAGTTATACTTGCATATGAATTGCTTATTCGATTAACATGTATGTCTTTGGGGTGATGTTACATTTAAGCAATGTTTTTGTAATTACAGATTTGTTCATTATTTTTGGTGGTGAACATTTGACCAATGCCAGATCCAAACTTTCTTTTCAGTTTTATATGTCCTTTCTTTCTATCTAAAGGGTGCATGTTATCTTTAAGAAGCACAAACTTATTTCCTCCTTTAATAGCAAGAAGGACAGACAGAAATATTACTGTATAATTTCCAGTCATGTGCAAGAGGTGATAATAAAGGAAATATAATTAATTGGCTAGACAGACAAGGTCTTGAGAAGCAATTTGTCCTAACCCACTAAACGATGCCTTGAGGAATTAAGTAATAGTATTCAATGGACATATTTCAAGGGTGAGAACGTCCAGTCCAATATGTTGGATTTACATTCAACATTTTATGGCTGCACTCAGTTTTATTTAAGAGAGAATCATTGAAGAATCATGGTGAATATATTGTCTCCTTTAGACAAATTTATCTCCTGTTTTATTGGAAACTTTAGAAGCAAACTTCAAAGAAAATTAGAGATGGCAATTACAACAGAAAGTGAACAATGTGATCAGATCCATAGAGCAGATCAGTATATCCAGCCAGCAAAATCTTTAATCAATAAAGTCAATTCCTTTTCTCTTCTTTTATATGAGAAGAAAAAAATGGAAATCAGCATTGGTTTTATAGCCTTATTAACCATGATTTGTTTCTACTTTAAGCTGCTGTCAATGAGGGTGTGGGAAAAAAATGAAAATACAAGTATCTTTTACTTGATTCTGTTTTAAAGATTTTATAGTTTGAAACTCTTTAGCATTCATTAAAGGTTATAAGTCTAATTCAGCCTAATCTGAGCCAAGGTTTATGTAAGAATAGCTCCCAATATCCACATTACTTTTATGCTATGATTCTATATGGGAGAGATTTTCAACAGTAGAAAATAATTGAGCACGCTGACATCTATTATGTGAAGTCTCTCTAAAAAGTATTTACTTAACACTAATGAGTTTCACAATTATATCAAAATCGATTCGTATAGTCCAGTAATAGAGATACTATATGATATCAAAATGTGCAATGGTGGGTATAGACAGAAGACAGTCTATAATAACTCCCCAGGGCAACTAAACTCACTTGTTTGCTTTAAGTAAAGGCTTTAACCTGTCTATGAAGCATTCACTTTCACACAATCTAACATTAATACAGTCCGGTACAAGATAAGATGTTAGGGTAGGTGGAGAAAAATAAAGATTCACATATGAAGAGGCTCAGATGGATACAAGATTCGTAGCAGACGTTTCATCAAGAAACATTATTTTTCTACCAAATTCTAGACCTCCCAGCTAATATTGTCACCTGCATGTCATAAATAAATACAAGATGCACATCCTGTTCAACAGCGATAAATCGTTTACATCTGTACCTAATATTCAGTTCCGTTTCTCTTTTCTAATTACAATTAATCACAGATTGTCGGAATGTCAGATGCATTCAAGAGAAGAAGTCATGAGATTAGAGCAATAACCATCAAGTGATCTGTACTCTGTGCATCAATAAACAATATAATTAGGGACAAGTGTATTTTATATAGGGTTGATTAATTCAACTCAACCCCAATTATGATCCTTAAATTCACCACTTGAAGAATCTCAGCCACATCACTATCCTTTTGGATTATTTATTTATCCTCTTGCACTTGTATTTATTTTCATTTATTCAGGTTCCATTACATTCTAAACCAAAATCTTATGTGTTTTACAGTAGGACCATTCCCTTAATGGATCAGTTTCTGAAAGTGAACCAATATATACAGCTCATTTTATTCATTACTCTTATCTTGTATTTTGAAGTTTTGTATACAAGTTTACAAAGGAAGATTTATATACTGGTTGTCAGACTAATCTGTGTTCCCCTCCACTGGAAAACACTTTATAAAATTAAAATGGAGTCCTGAAGAGAGAAGAAAATCTGTCTATAGTGTAGGTGGATTAGAGTGCTGTCCTGTGTAAAACATTTAATTTGAAAGATGTTTTTTCTCCTGTGAATGTCTCCTTCCTGGTTGAATAAACACAAATCAATATAACTTTGTGTTTTAGTTATATCTAACAAATATGTAACTTTTTGCCACTTGTATCTATAATTGTTATTGAATGATGATCCCGTGCATTGACTGCATGATAACTAATGTCAGTTAAATGGTTGATAAACAGAACTTCTGAAATATCTTGGCAATAACAAATTTCCTGCAAATGATTGGCATCTTCCATCCATCCAACATTCTCAACATCATTCTTGTATAGAGTAGCTTTGAAATTTGGAATGGATCTATGTTCTCGCTTAATTACCATAAAAAAAATGAGTCTGCCTTATTTGACTCCTAGTTTAAACCTGATTCCTGATAGCAATTAATTATTCATTAGAAACAGGTTTTTGTAGTCTATGTAAACAGATTAGTAGTTGTAGGGTACTGGTTGACAGAGCATGGTACATCACGTCTGCTATTATTACCATCTGTTTAACTGCTAGTTACAGGTGCACAATTTTGTTTTTGAAACAAGGAATTCATTAAATGATTCTAAGGAAGTGATCAGGTTAAAGAATTTGTTCCATTTGATCTTTAGGACGATGGCATTTAGTAAATTTGATGCAGTAAACTATTAAAATAGTTCAGGAATTACTTACATATATTGATTCATTTACAAGTGTTTTGTGTTAATCAATTGATTTTGTTGTATATTTTTTGCATCAAGAACTAGGAAGATGCTGCATCAGTTTCCCATGTCACTGGTGTAGAAAGGTTAACAGTGAGACAAGATATGGAGATGCTTTTTGTACAATGGATGATGACATTAAGTGACAACAAAATCTGCAGTTAATTCATCAGGAAATTGTGAAAAATACCCCTTAGATTTCATTTACCTGATGTAAATTATTCATGATTAGAAAATTAACCCAATGATTTATTAGGGTTTTTTTTCAATACCTCAAGAGAAGAAATTAGTATCATCAAACTTCATTCTCTGGCATGGTTTCAAATGTTAACATGGCAGTATCAAATATTAATGGAAATTATGTCCCCACAAGGAAGATTGTGCCTTTAATTGACAAATATAGGCAATCTGTTATATAAAGTCTGGCCTCTGTGTTATCTGTTAATTTTAGTATATATTGGTATCTGTGGTATACATCCACAGATAATGTCATTTTTCTGTACTACTTTGATAGTCTGTGTGGACATTTGGGAATTATAACTAAATGCTTGATTCCTTCATAGCATTACGAGAATCATTTTCTCAGACAGAAGAATTACTATTAAGTTTGACTACTTGAATTCTCTGAAAATGTATAAAAGCTGCATTTACATCCAGGGACCTTTTGCTGCTATGTGTGGTAATTGTTCTTACCAGGTTTAAGAGTAATTGTTGGTCATAAAAATCTTTTACATCATATAAGGAAGGTTCCACCACACCATGAGTAACACAAAAGAGCGATTTGGATGGAATTGGGTTTAAAGTCTTGTCAAGATAATACTTCAGCCATCAAGACATCATGGTTTCCACCGACTTTTCTTCAACTTCCAACTGTCAAGGGTTCATATTTCAGCTGCATTATGTCTCAATAGCTGTGTCTGGTGTCTTTTTCATTGCGTCTCAGTTTAGATATTACATAGATATAGTAAAATATATGCAAAAAGTCCTTTGATGTAACTTGCCTGAATACAATGAAAATTGCCTTTTGAATACTTATACATAAAGTCATTTAACCATAAAATGCATATTGGGAGGACATTACACTATAAATTTGATCTTTGTATGTGGGAGGACAGTTTTTTTTCTTAATGTTACTGTATTTTATGTGGTTATGTGTGCTCACTTGTTTTTTAACTGTGGGCTTAATAGCACATGATTCATTTGATATTTCCCCTTAAACTGTTGGCATTTAGCAAAATATATTAAAGACTTAGAAAGTATGTAATGATCACATCCTGATGAACACATTCAGTGAGAAGTATTTTAAGATCTACATGTTGTTAAGATCAATGTTAGACAATAATTATGTTGGAGAGGTCTTGATGGTGTCAGACAGGACTTCCTTACCATCGTTTAATATTTTCGCGATGAATAGTTTGACTTTGTGATTGAATATGAACTCTTCAATGTAGAATAATTTTTATCATCTTCTGAAGATGGTTCAAGCAATCAATACCACATTAACTGATAAAGAGTTATCCAGTTGATTTTCAGCTAATCGATACATGTGGAAGTTTGAGGAAACAAAATGTTCTTTTTTCGTGTTAACACTATATTGAATCCCAATTAATTTCCTGTGAAGATAATGTTATGTATCCGTTGATTCTTCCATCTGATATTTGATTTAAAACTTGTATTGACCTGACGCTACTAATGGTCGACTGTCGATGTCGAGCAGTGGTGACAACCTTATAGAATATCAATTGATGGCTAGACAAAATATCATGTCTGTTTTATATTTCATCATTCCATCAATAGGAGAAAATCATTAAATCTATAAGATAACGAATAGTGTGTGTACATGATCAACATCATTCAAACTCTTTTTGTCTCTATGTTAATATTTTCTCGTCTATTTATTAGAGTATTTGTTTGTGAACTATGTAGCAATTCCATTAGTGAACCCTCTCTATTTTAGTGTGGGTTATTACATCATTACAATATACAATGCAATTATTCTTAAATAAACAGTAGAGCTAGCTCATCTAAAATAGTCTGTTAACCATTAGTCTATTGATTCCAATCTTCAAATTAGTTGTCATAATAGTTATTCTTAGTTATTATCTTGATCCTTCCAGTCATCAAAAATTTCATGTGATTTAAATGGTAATATGCATGAATACTGCATTGGGAATAGAACTAAATAAACAAAAGATTCAATTATTAATATCATCATTTAAATTAATTAAATAAATTTTGATAAGATTAAAAATCAGAAAAATATGTTTGCGCTTTTCAAAAATTTGCCATTGTGTTACATCGACCTGGTTCAGTCGATCAACCTATTTCACTAAGTTTGTTCTTTTAAGAACATGTGATGCCACTTTAAATATTGCATCTCATTTGTATAAGCTTTGTAATTTGGAATTTTTAGGTATCCTGATATGAAATGAGAATGTACCAGTACTAATAATTATATACCTTCTGAACATAATGTTGAAAAATTGAAACAACCTTCTGTTAAATGTATACACATATCTAGTTTGAATGACATGAGAATTTTTAACTTTGTGTTCCGGTTGACTAACAGTTGTTTTTAAAGAAATTGAAAAAGACTTGTGTTAGGAAAATAAGAGAAAGGTAAAATCTTTGACATTTTATTGCTGAGAGAATACAGTTCCAGTAGGTCTGTCATTTAATGGTACATAAATAATAAAATGCAAACATTTGGAGAGATGTAATATGTATTTTCTTCAGTATAACCTAAATTATATACCTTCTGGATTTTGCATAAGTAAGCATAGTATCACCTCAACTAGAACACAAATATTGTCAAATGGTACTAGCTCTTCATACAACCACAAAGTTAATGATAAAACCATCTTAGTATCATCTATCTAGACAATCATTCTTCTCTGTCAGAAAAACACAAAATATTGTGGGGTTTTTGCATCTCTAAGTTCATATAACATAAGCAAAACGTCAAGTAAAAGTAAGCTTAGTTAAAGATGCACTTAGTGTTGTGGTCTGTGAAGACCAATAGAGCATTCTGAATTCATTGTTTAAAACGGAGTGTAGGCCCAAAAATCAAAAAGAACTATGCTTCCAAACAAATTTAAATGAAATGATTGATTATTAAATCACTGCGCAAAATCTTTCTATTTTTCTTAATAAACTGTAATATTTCCATATTTAACAATAAGATACAAATTTTGTGTAAATCGTTGTCTGTATATCAATAATTAAAGAATGTACATCAATAATTAAAGGATATTCTTGTAGTCGATCTTTGCTTGTTTTGTTTAAATACCCAGACAGAAATTTCCATGTTGGACAGAAGCTAAGTAAGCCATGTTTCCTTTAATAATATTTGATGTAGCTTAACCTTTCGACAGGTTGGTGTTGGTAGCACTATTATCAGAAACTGTGGTAAGTGTTAAATTCTGTTAATATGATTTGATCCACTTTCTTCATCTTCCCAAGTCTCTGTCCATATCTTACACTTATATTATTTTAACATAGACAAAAAATATTAATATGATTGATCTGTTTTTCTAAGGCTTCATTAAGAACAGTAACTGCCTTTAGATGTTGTTCAGACTGTTTGCTGTGGTGAGTAAATGTCTAGAATCATAAACTGTTTGTAAAATCGGTGTTCTATTGTAAATACTTCAATATGGGGAGATATTTCAATGAGTTTTTACCATAGTCTTGGACCTTATATATTTAATACAAAAATAGTCTCAAGAATTGAACATTCCTTCGGGTCAAAAAAGTAAATAATAGCCTCAAACTGTCAATATAACACCTAATAGATGAACGTAAAACATATAATATACATGTATATTTATTTGTTGTTTATTGTTGTGCAATGTCTATGTATATTGTGGTTTGTTAGCTAGTTTGTCTTTAAATTTTGTTTATGTGTGGAGCAGTCCTCCTTCACTTCATATTCGCATTTTGGTTTAAATATTCAGACATACAACTTTTATACCTTAATTGTACTCTGCAAACTTATATTATATACCGTTAGAATTGATTATTCAAATTTCATGTTTTTGACAGTGCTCTAGTATATATAATGAAATTTTTTTTATAAAATGATACAAGTATTTATGATCCACTAAATTTCAATATAGCGGCACTTAAAGATATGAATGTTTCTAAATGTCTTTGTTAACTGGTTATTCATCACTCATCAGCATGGGGTGATGTCCTTATATTTACACTTGAGTTGAAAATTTTAATCAGAAATCTGATCAGGTGTTATATTTATCTTGTGAAATAATTGTGTTAGCTACCTGTTGATGTGTTAAAGATATGACACAAGGTAAAATGATCTTCGTCGTTATAACACTAGTTTGTAAAGGACTACAGATCCCATTTCAGACACCAGTTGGTCCATTTTTCTATTCAAATTAAACAAAAACTAACGTTATTTCGCCACGCTCCCTAATCCTTATTGTCCGGGTTTGAATTGAGAAACTATCCTATCATAATATATACCAAGAATGACAAAATTGTTTTCTTAATGTAAAAATATACCGTAAAAGCTCCTTTTAGAAAGGCTTGTCAATAAATGAATCACTAGTGGTTTTCTAAAAAATTATCTGAAGTATTCTTTTTTTAAATCCATTTAATCCCACCAGACATAGGAAACATGAGACTTAGTTCAAGATATTCTTTCCAACAATTAATGTGAATCTGAAGGCTTAGTAAGAGACAGATGTGGCATCATAGCAAAATTAGAAAAAAAAAGTTTGCAGTAGTTTCTGATCGAATCATTTTATAATCTTAAAAGTATTTTGAAACCACTGAAATATACATATATGCACGTTTTAGAACCACTATTGAATTTTTAAATTATATGCATACATATATAAATGTTGGTCAATCGATGCTAACATTAAAAATTATTCTGACAGAGGCTGTTATACCTTTTCCTATTATTCCCATTCAACCCAGCAACAGAGGGCTTACACATCCAAGGTTGGGGCTTCAGCTCCTGTAATATTTCTTGATATAAGAATAAATTTACTATAATGCTGTACATTTTGTTATTTCAGATGTGTGATTTACAGTAATAAAATGACTATAACTCAATTAATTTTAATGTTATATACTTTTACTACATTTAGATTACAACACATCTCTTAATTATAATAATTAAGAATTTGTGTATTAGAAACTATGTTAATAGATCAAGATATACACACCAAATTTTGATTATTAATATCTAGAATCTAAATTCGTATGTATCTGCATCATTCAGAAATATGCTTCTTGAAAGGGAGGGATAATTTACTACAAAGATTAAAGTATCTGTAAAATTTATGAACATATTTTATGTTATTTAGTCAAAGTATCATTACATATTAATTGGATTAATTGCATCTTTTGAAATGCTTAATACTTTCATCATCTTCTCAATAACATACATACTTTGAAACAGCTGGATTCTTTTAACTTAGTGAAACTTAATAAACTTCTTATATATTTTTGATGACTTGATATACACAAACTGTTCCAAATTTCATTCCAGCCTAGATTAAAGTTTTGTTTTTGGCATGCCAAATGTGTCTGCCAGAAATATGTGCAGATCATGAAACAGAAAAAGCACAAACTCTCTAAGATGTCTCTTTATTCAGATAAACTTCTTTGAAAGCAGATTGATTTTGAAAAAAAACTCTATGGTGATGATCTTTACCTGTGGAGCTGGAAATAGGTGGGAGGTAATTCTTTGTATTTATTCAAAGACGGCTAAAATCATCAGAACATGAAGACATTTTTTTAAAAAGTTAAAAGTATCAGGTGGTGTAGCTTTCATTTCAATATATTGAAGTCTCTTTGTTGTTCCCTTGCAAAATATACAATCTTACTCTTTCAAAAATAGCCTGTGCTGCTGTCTACATTAGAATGATTGACTTGAAAAAGAAAACAAGAGTCAGAGTCAATCCAGACAGATTATCATTGACATACATTCAGCTTCTCTTCGCAATGAGATGTTCAGATTTGTGTACTTAAAATTGCCTGACATGCCACTGCCTTGACAAACCTCTCTAAACAAAATACTGATACCAATTTATTGTGCAGGACTATTTAAAACCGATTATTAAATTTAATTTTTAAACAGTTAATGTAAAATCAGATTGTCTTGAATCTGGCAACCAACTGAACTAAATGGGAATGGGAATTGCTTTCGAATTCCTCATGTTTCAATATTGATAAACTTTGGATGTTGATAATATTTCTCTATCTTCTAATTTATATTTGATCTCTACTTTGTTGATTCTTTTGAATGTCCTTACAAAATTCTTCACCTGTTTACAAGAAAACCAAATGGAACTTTGAGAAATGACTCACTATCTTAACAATTATGTTTTTAACACCGTTTACAAGTTTCTACATATTTCATACAAGATGCATGCAAATTTGAAATCTGCTGTGTTTAACAGCTTTCAATATTAAGCTAAATACAATAATTATTTAATGATCCATGTATTATGCTTTTTGTTGTGTAACAATTAGATGATCATTTTGGCTTATCAGAAAGGTTTCTCTGTTGTAATAAAATATTTGTAAGATTTTGGTTGTTTGATTAAAGAGTGTAATTTCCTGTAGGGATCTTGTTCTCATAACCTTTAATCCAGTTGTATGAATATTTTAACTGTTTTCTGTTTTTATATACGGAGTAATTATCTCCTTATCATTATATTGTAGTCGTTAATTCATTCATTTAAAAGAGAATTCATAATGTGTTGTAAATGCATGCACCTTTGTTTCAAAGAAAGCAGGGAACTATTAAAATGGCATGTCACACATTTTGGGGTGCGATATAGAATGTTGAGACTTACTATACATTTCCATTTAGTCCAATGTCCTTATGAAGTTCAGTGATGAGCATTATCTGCTTAGACTGAGCTGATATCTGTCTGACTATCTGCTCGTCACACCTTTTGAAACACAATATCTCTGCTTTGTTTGAGGTAGAATGTTCAAATTTGATGCAGATGTTCATCAGGTAAATGTCTTGACTGTTCGATGATGAGCATTTTCTGCATTGGCTAAGCAGAGGTAAGTAATCGGATTGGTTTAGGACGCAGTAACTCTGCTTAGAGTAGATGCTCAATAGGTGAATATCTTTTCTGTAGTGAAACTTGGTGCATAGTTTCATTACACCAATACTTCGACTAAGTTTAGTCATGAGTATTTCCTGCTTAGGCTAAGGATAGACAAGCACATTGATTTCTCATATTTTACAAAACGATAAGTTTGTGATTAATTAGCATCTGCCTCACTGTTTACATGTTTTTTTTTTTAAAACTGTATGGTTAAAATATTAAGTCTTGTGTTCAATGCTAGAAATCGTCCCATAGGTTTTATTGTAGTTAATTTGAATCCCTGGTATATATACAGGTTCCAGCATGTTATTCCAAGCTGGTAAATAACATTATTACAAGTGTTAAACGTCTGGTTAAGTAGTCTTTGACCCATGTTCACCTTTAAATGATGAGAAAAAAAATGAAGAGAACTTATTAAACAGACCAGAGCATTTGTAGACTAAAATATAATTATGCAGAAGTTGATTACACTATACTTATTTGAATTTCAACATTCTTTATCTTGCAGTAAACAATGGCTCTCTAAATCTCAATATAAGCCATTGAATTTAAACAATTAGTTGTAGGTGAACATGTTTTTACTCGTCCATTATCTCCTTTACCTACAATATTATATTTTGCTTTATTTTTTGAAAGACAAAAAAATATTCCTCTAATTGATACTCATCCAACCATAAACAAGGCACTTCAAGACTAAAAATTGTATTCTTGCCAGAGTATTGAATTAATTAGGGATCAAACTGGGTGATTAGAAGGTATAAATTGGCAGATTCAATTAAGTTCCAAAAATACTTTGCCATCCTCAAAGAGATTCCCAGCTTCTTAAAGAACACACAAATGTAGAAGTGAGTTAAGTTTAGCTAAGTGCGCCTATGGTAGGTAGTGGTAATTAGAACATTTATACAGCATGTAGCCTCACGCTACCATGTTCATGTGCCAGATAAAAATGTATCATGGGGAAAATAAAATAAACTTTCTCGTTTCCAAACCCTGAGATAATAATGAACAAATTTTACGTTATTTTACTTGTGTCAAACTGTCTTGAAGATGAAAATAAATTTAAAAAGACCGTTATTTATTTTTCAAGAAGTCAGTTTGTGTTCCTGCAGGTGTTTCATAGTTTATCTTTTCCATCAATCTGTTAAATACACATGCACGTAGGTAATTAGTTACTTACAGATTGACAATAAATCATTCTTTCACGTGAATATTTCATTCAGATTAAGTATTAAATGTTATTAAGAGTAAATAAATGCACTGCTTATACAGAAGTAGACAAATATATATTTTATATTAGCTAGTGAAATTTTGTCTTTAAGATTTCTATGGTTAAAAAAGATCATTGATAGTCCTGTTTACCAGGTCACACAATTAAACAATGGAGGGAAATATAAATGTAAAATCGGAGAGCAATTTTGGTGGTCATTTCCAAAATATTGCACTATGTTGCTCTTCAACTTTCAGATAAAGTACATGTAAACATGTGATTTCTGATATTTTTTGTGCATTTTTTCATATAAATATAAATGTATAACAACTTATAGTATAGCAACCATCGCAACATGTAATGGAGATTTCAGAACCTAAAGCTTTAAGATTAAAACTTAAAGCCATAAACCCATGAACCAATTAGAAAGTGTTCCTTGAACAAATTCCAGGTTATTAGACTACTCATATGTATCCAGAAGGGATATTCTCATTTCATATGTAAATTTGATCTTGAAAATAACATTGTAAAATGTGTTTTATATTAATCATGTAGATTTACAAATGTTATTATAAGAGGAGAAGGGACAGTTTCAAATACATTATGTCTAAGCATACATTATACACATGCCGTGAATGGCAGTGAGTGTGAAGGGAAATCCGGAGATACGTAACCCAGGAAGGAGGGATAGTGTCAGTAAACATATTTTTACCTTTTTGCTTGCCAACAATGCAACATTTTCTTGCTGCCATGAAACAAAAGATAGTTTGAAAAGCTCAATTGTTTTGTTTAAGTGGTGAGCATCTGTTTTTCACGACCATCGTAATATGTGATGGTAAAACAGTACAATTATGTTTCTATAAATGATGGAGGATTTCATCTTTTCATTCTGGATTACCAGTTTGTGGTCTAGTCACCCGCTACTCTGACATATTAACTGGCTTCTAACCAAAATAATTTGAATTTGATTCCCTGGTGACTAGAACTTTTCTTCATTTGTGACATTTTTTTTTCTCGAGTAGTAAAGATCAATCTTTTGTATGATTCTGTTTTCATGAATAATGTCGTTTGTGAAAATCATGGTTCATACCATTGGGAATCAGGATGTCGGTTACATACATGTTTACAGACAATGTGTCAGCTGCAAAATAACCATGTGTCATAGCTGCTGCTCAGGACACCAATATTGAAATTTTAAAAAATGTACATGTCCAACCACACACATCAGCAGACAAAATGAAATGGTTGGATTGGAGAGCACACACCTAAACATTCTAACATCTGCCTTTTTTATATAAAATTAGGTTTTTATTTTATAAGCTTTAAAACATCTTTTTGAAAAATATGTATCAATCTTTATTACAAATGAAAAATGATATTAATGTGTCAAATACATGTATTTAGTAACTGTGATATTTGAAACCTTTCAATGTTGGCTAACATGTCAAGAATGTGTTTAAGATACCTATTCATGTTTTTTACTCAAATAAATCTTTAAGGCCGTGTCATCACAAGATGGGTATTCTTTTCGTTCTAAAAATATTTGAGGTAGACTGACAAGAAAATGTTTGGTTCTTTGGGTATAATGGATATGTTTATGGTTCATATACCGACACCAAGCTATTCTGATGACTTCTGCTGTGGTGAAAGAGAAGATTTGATTCCTATTTCACATGGTAAAAGATTTAACTTGCCTGCATGATGGTGAGTGAAAGACCTGATGTTGGGTGTTTGCATTCCAATGTACACAGTTCTAATTATTTTTGGGTTGTTTTATCACCTTGCAATATAAGCTGTAAAAATGCCTGATTGCTGATGGACGGATATACATGTATCTTTTACAAACTGAATCAAGTTTCTTATATAATATATATTGTACACAGCACAGACTACTCATTTTACATACACCTTTCAGAAGTAGTGACATAAATCAACCTCTTGACGATACCATCAAAATTGATAGTGATCTTGCATTCTAACCGACCAGACGTAAAATCTAAAGCTTAAAGAATTTTCATAACGATCTAACGAACTCCCACGCTGAAAGGCCGACTTAGAGTACATATTTTTGCTAAAACATTTGGTCACAAGCAGTTCTTACCTAAGTGTGTTCTCATTGCTCAGTAATGATGTTTAATGCCAACATAGTATAAACATTGTGGAAGGAGAGAACACTTGGGATATAAGAATTCCAGCATTAAACATCCTAATTGTTTCCTGTAAGATGGTAAACTCATAGAATGAAAAAAGGGTGGTAGCTGGCATTAAGGGACAAATCGGCAGGTTTCTAGTTTTATTGCATTAACACACTTAATTTAACTAAATAATTAGCGGAAAGCTCAACTATCTATCACTACATCAACCTTTAACCAAGTCTCCCTCGAGAAACATCCACCTATACTTAGCGTATATGTTCCATATCAAACTTACATGTGTCTCTAATCTACCATTACATATGTGATAACCATGAAAAATAACAGATGTACATGTATACAAACTATTTATCACAACAGCTGATTTCAAACTATTTTACAGCCTCTGCATGTAAAATGTAACAAATTATGACTGCTGTTGTAAGAAATAACAACACCATACAAGCCAAAATGACTGCCTGTGATTTTGATTGATGTATGTAGTATACATGGTTGCTGCGATATATATTTAACAATATTCATTGTTCAATCAAGTTTTGAAACCTGTCACAAAGATAGGTTGCCAGGCAACGAAACATACTCCCACAGCAGCTAAATCGTCCGGGCAGTCAACAAGGGTTGTCGCATATTTTTACTTTTTTGGGGAATGAAACATTTGTTATACACTAAAATCTGATTAAGAGTAACAACTCATTTTGTAATTATCTGAAAATCATTAGAATTTGTTTGCTTTTTAACTTTGGCCTCTAGAGCGTCCACAGGATTTTTTGATGTGATCAAGGGCCATAACTCTGGCAATAATTATCAGACATCGCTGAAAATCAATAGGCGTCTTCGTCTCATGACCTTAAACACTGTGTATAAATTTGAAGTCAATCGGACATCATCTTTGTCCTCTAGAGCATCCACAAGATTTTTTGAAGTGATCAAGGGCCATAACTCTGGCATTAATTATCGGAAATCCGTGAAAATCAATAGGATTCTTCTTCTTATGACCTTAAACACTGTGTATAAATTTAAAGTCAATCGGATATTAACTTTAGCCTCTCGAGCATTCACAAGATTTTTCAAAGTGATCAAGAGTCATAACTCTGGCAGTAATTATCGGATATTGCTGAAAATCAATAGGCTTCTTTGTATTATGACCTTGAACACTGTGTATAAATTTAAAGTCAATCCAATATTAACTTTAGCCTCTAGAGCGTTCACAAGATTTTTCAAACTGATCAAGGGTCATAACTCTGGCAGTAATTATCGGATATCGCTGAAAATCAATAGACTTCTTCGTCTCATGACCTTAAACACTGTGTATAAATTTAAGGTCAATCGGATATTAACTTTAGTCTCTAGAGCGTTCACAAGATTTTTCAAAGTGATCAAGGGTCATAACTCTGGCAGTAATTATCGGATATTGCTGAAAATCAATAGGCTTCTTCGTCTCATGACCTAAACACTGTGTATAAATTTAAGGTCAATCGAATATTAACTTTAGCCTCTAGAGCGTTCACAAGATTTTTCAAAGTGATCAAGGGTCATAACTCTGGCAGTAATTATCGGATATTGCTGAAAATCAATAGGCTTCTTCGTCTCATGACCTTAAACACTGTGTATAAATTTAAAGTCAATCGGATATTAACCCTGGCCTCTAGTGCGTTCACAAGAAATTGTGGACGATGGACGGACGGACGGACGGACCGACGGACGGGGGCGACGGCAATATACGTCCACATTTCTATGTGGGCATATAAAAAATAGGTTTTAAAGAATGACTGTCTCTAGATAAATTATAATGTGTGCATGTACAGATGCATATTGCATTGCATTGATGACAGTTTGTTTTATCAGAAAATGCTGGTGGCTTGTATCATAAGGTCTGTCATTGGGTACTGGCATGGTTTTGATTCTCCAGTTGTACGGAACAAGGAATATAGTGTCGCTTGTCCAATCTCATGGGTTTTCTCCGGTTTCCTTCTACTGCTAAAGATACCTATATGCAAGCGAATTATTGAAATAAAAATTGAACCATGTGTTAGTCCCGAAATGACCTAGTTTGTATCGAGTGGACTTAAATTCCCTCTCTCTCTTTCTCTCTCTCTCTCTCTCTCTCTTTCTCAGAAAATGCTTTTCATTCACATACAAAAAATATTGTTGAACAAAAAAAAAACCATTTCTCCAATAGAAGATATGTTTTCAAAAGGAGGAGTACGTTTGTCTCCTTAAGAAAAATAATTTGGATCTGATGATATATTGTCAATGGGAGATTAGAATAAATACACTCATGTCTAGCAATCAAAATAAAGAACTAGAGTAAATTGTATTCATCTAGATATAGAAATGAATTTGGATGCTTTCTGTTTATTTATGTGACAGTTATAAGGTCAAATTTATAAACAACATTCATAATTTTTTCGTTGAGTATCGATGTAATGTCATCTGTTAGCATGAGAAAGAATAAAACCTTTCAAAAGCGTGAAAGGTTAATAAAAAGTGTCATTCTAGATTATTCTAAGGAAGTTTTTATGGGGTTGCTTAAGAAAGAGAATAAGATAAGATTATAGCTTATTTGTCTCATGACAAGTTGTTTTAAACAGTTTTCTGAAAACATTCAGCCATGGTAATTTGAAATGTCTTCTTTTGAGAAAATTAAGAAATAGAAAATAATTTTTTCAAGCTGTAAGAGCATGATGCAAACATGCTCTAGTTGGACTATGTTTTAAACATTTTTCTGAAAAAATTCAGCCATGGTAATTTGAAATGTCTTCTTTTGAGAAAATTAAGAAATAGAAAATAATTTTTTCAATCTGTAAGAGCATGATGCAAACATGCTCTAGTTGGACTATGTTATAAATTTGAAAATATTTTTGAGAGACACAAATAATTCTGTTAAAATCTAATAAGTGGCAACTGTTACTAACCCATTGCGAAATCTGTACTGGTATACTAGTAACACCACCGTCAGGGATACCCGATTTTTACAAGGGCTGTCATTGAGTAAACTGGTGTGGTTTCGATTCCCTGGGTGTACGTGACAAGGAGTAGGTTCCGCTGCCAAACCTTGTGGGTTTTCTCCCCTTGCAAAAAACCTCTATTCGCAAGAAAATTATCAAAATAAAATTGAACCATATGTTAGTCCCAAAATGACCTATTTTGTGGCAAGTATATGTTAATCCCCATTTGTTTCCCTCTTTCACAAGAGCATGATGCAAGTATCTAACATGGCTTGTCTGCGATATCACCTCGGTGGAAGTGGACGTTAAATAAAGCAATTTCACACATGTAACATGGTAGAATGCTCTAAATTGATTTAGAAATTTATAAGGTAAATATGCTAAAGAACATCAATCCATTGTTTCATGTAGCACATAATAAAATGTACTAAAATTATACAACTCTTGGCATGGTCGTAACAAATTCTTACAACACTATTTTAAGATGGTTAATTTCTGGTGACAGAAGTTTACTTTTAGCTTATTGTCGTCAGTCACACAAACAACTTGTATAAAAGTATTTTTGACAGCTCATTAGAATACGAAATGAGTCATTGGTTTTTATATCAATTTTTAAAAAACATGTACAATTAAGATTGCAAGTAAAGGTATATTCTTGTGTACGATCTATTCTGTGTAAATGATCTTGAACCACGCTATTCTTGAGTTTATTGTTAGAGTTTTAATTACTAGTGCATGTACTTAATCAGATTTATTGATGTTGTGTAAGTTTCTATATGACAATCAGCCCTGGTTTTATTGGAAAACGAAGAGACAATTGCCGTGCATTATGATAACTAAATTGTATTATCATGTCGATAAAACCCACATTAACAAGGTTCAAAGTTACATAAATCATGCATTATTTATCTGAAAAAAATAGAGCAAACAAATAAATTAGCGTATTTATGCTTTCATTATTCAAATCAGGAACTTAATATCTTTCAAGAAGGAGAAAGACATAGTCTCTTTACTTCGTTATTTGTTCATTATGACTTTTAAATGACTTCTATGGAGACTTCATCTTAATCCATCTACTGTAGTCTTTATAATTATTATGTTCATTACCCAAGAGACATTATATATCATGGCAAAGGCAGTTTACTGTTTTGGTTTCACACTTAAGATCTGTTATTTCTCAAAGATTAAGTATTACACACCTACTTTGGTTTAAATTTTATCAACACAGACATAACTTTTATTGGTCATAGTGTCCATAAAATATAAAAATGATGATTAAATAATTATTTAATATTTAGATAAAATTTGACCACATTTTTGTTCAATTTGACAAGGTAATTTGTTACATTTTGGTTTACATTGCATTTTTGGACTATATCCAATTTTTGTTGTCTCAAAGGTTCCAAAATTTTCAAAATGTTCAATTCATCATATCCTTTTCAATACACTATACCAATTGAACCAATTTTTGACCAATATTCCCCTTATGCATTCATCTTTCAAAATACTGCAGTTTGCTATGGAATAACCAACCGGGGCGATAGTGTATAGTATACAGTTAAATTTTTGCATTTGATTGTCATACCTGAACCCATTTTTTTTGTGGTGTACTGTGGAATCTGTGACCGTCCCTTTAACATTGATCTATTGTGTTTGCAGCAGTAAAACTTTTTCTCAGGTGATCATATTTATTACAGAATTGTCCAAGAACAGAACAGTGCTTTAACTCTGTTTGAAAAACTCTTCACTCAAGCAACTTGAGAGCTTCTTCTACAGTTGATACTTAATCAAGATAAAAATCTACCATTTTGTTTCACCTGCTAAACAAGCAAAGTGACGGCTACAAGATTAGTATCGTGTTAAAAACTAGAAATTGAACACAACTCATTTGTAAACTGGCTTCTTTTTGACAGATAAACTTAGGTAACCGCCAGCAAAACATGTGATAGCTACATGTACATGTAGAAATAAATTCAACTTGACATCTCCTATACTCATCAAAAATAACCCAATTCCAATTCCTTTCAAATGTAAACAATTAGCCTTAAGAAAATGAGAAGCATGAGTTTAATTTGCAGATAAGCTAAACTATTCTTAGAATGTTTTAAGATACATGTACTCAAGAGACATACTGATATAGGTAGTTAAAAGAAATATGAGATAAGTCTGAAGGGGAAAAAAATGAAAAAGTTATTCCATAGTGAAATATGAGGGCCCGCTGAAAAGTTTTAAGCCCAACATGTACAAAGTCAATGGTTTCCATTTTTTTCTTGCATAGTCCCCTTCGAGGTGAACACTTTCGTCAACGATGTTGCAAGTCCTGAATGACGTTCAGGAAGAAATTTTCTTCTAAAAAAATGTCATTCACAAGCTGACATGTTATCATCATTACTAAGAAAATGGCAACCGGCTAGTTGCTTTTTCATATATGGAAACAGGTCTCAATCTCATACATGGTTACAAATCTGGCCAAAAAATTATGAGGATCTGCTTCAAAAAGGCACAGATTGCCATGGGATGTCAGAGATCTGACACATTCTGCAGTCAAGAGCTTTAGCACCCATCTTGCAGAAACATTTGTCATTCGTAATTCATTGGCAACAATGTACTGAACCCTCTCCTGAGACATGTCCATCGTCAGTCAGCCATCACCATGTCATGCACCGGGGTAATGTTTTCTGTAATAGTTGCAGTTTATACGGTACTTCACTGGAACTTCAGGTACTTCACTGGAACTTCAGGTATACACTGGAACTTCAATTGTTTTACTACAATGATACTTTGCTCATCATAACAAATTGTGAAAATAAAATGGACTTGGTAGCCAAATGAATTTTGTGAACCTAAATGACATTTTTCGTATGATTTTGATTATGTCACTTTCAGATTTTTTTGATCCACCTGCTTGAAATTATCACCAGGTATTGTTTTATCCATAAATGTATATGCAAATATTTAACTTGTAATAAAGAGTGATCCAGTTTTGGAGGGCAAAATTACAAAGATTCCTTGGCTAATCAACCCCAAATTGAGATAATCCACCTATTTTTATATTCTAACAATAGTTAAATGATAACAGCTACTAGAATCAATCTATAAGAGGCCACAAGATATAAAAGGTTGCAGTTATTATGCCACTGTGAAATCTGAACTATAATTTCAATTTTAAAGGGTTGAACAGGAATATTAGTTAAAATAAGAAATTATACTAATTTACTAAAACAATTGCTATTTTTAAGCTTGTTTATGCTTAAAATAAAAAAAAACCCAAGTACGAACAATCCAGTTAGATCTGGTCATTTTGCTGTCATTTTTTCGTAATATCATTTGTCATACCTACATTACATCTGTTAAATTAGTGGGTTGTTTAGTCTATCCCATCTTGTTCTGGGTATATATATTTTATAATATAAGGTGAGTTCAGCAATGATCCATAGTGCCCTTTACCACAACAGTCTGGGCACCATTGCAAGAATTTTTGTTTCCACATTATTTAAACAGAAACCTGTAATGAAGGTGTTCACAATATGCTAACTTTTTATTTTAGACTAAATGTTGGGATGAAGAAAACAATCTGAAGTAAAATAAAAGTGTGATTTAAGGTATGGGAATGTTCTTCCAAAATGTTATCAATTTGTCTTTCTTTCAGTTGATACAAAGTCAATACTTAAACATCTCATCTACGTTTCAAAGTTGGCAATCTATAAATGAAGATTTTGATGAAGCTAGAATCTAAGGTAAGTTGTTTAGAATAATTGATAATGTGTAATTATACTAACTGAGGCAGTGTTAACCAGTTCATGGATTTTATAATTAGACATAAGAAAACATTTAATGATGGATCAGCCATTTAATTTATTCAGTTGTTGGGATAAGGTAAACAGTAAGAACGAAGGTTATTTTGTCTTCAGGAGATTATAATGTCGAGAATCAAACAAAATGTGGAAAACAGAATAACAGCTTACCACATTTACTATATTGAATTACATGAGTACATTGTTGAGTCGTTAATTAGCCTAAAGTGCTGCAGGGATTCTGTTCAACAAATGAACAATGTAAGGGATCTTGAAAAGGTTAAGAGCTAGTTGGCCATTGGCTTTCATACAAACAAATACGATGCAATTAGCCCTTGTGGAGGAAATGTCAGGTCTCTTGTAGTTAAAAAAATATATTGTTATAGCTAAAAAAAAATTGCCATTAAAAATGATTTTGCTTGTAGCAGAGAATTCATATATTTTTGTTGGCATAGTGAAGTTGTGATAAATATTTCTAAGGAAAACCGATCTGTGTAACCAAAGACAAAAAATAGAAAAAGACAGTAAGCATCCATTCTTTCCCCTGGAGTCTGTTTATAGTATGTATATATGTCACAATCCATTTGCAATAAAAATTCACAAAGAATTGTAAAATGATATCAAAGGGACATGAAGTGATGGCAGAAAGACTATTATTTGGTAGTAATGTTTTATTCTCTCCAATCCCCAGCTTTCAAATGATTATCTGTGAAAATTTGAAATAGTTGAAAAAAAAAATTATTCTGAAATAAGGCAATGCACTAAAAGGTAAACATATTACCATATACATAGGCAATCCCAAATTATTAACAAAATGCCGGATTTATATGTAGAGAGACCCTAGGCTATTCCACTCGCGACTATAGGACGCTGAAAGTGTGTTTTAAACACAGTTGAGCGTTGCAGATGATGGTTGTTGAACTCTATACTGTGACATGTAAGAAAGGTAAATAGCAGTGTCAAAATAATATGTATCTTAGTCAGGGCCTCCTCTAAGGCCCTTGATTTCATCCTGTCAATCTGACACTGGTCTCCAGCAATATTTTTCATTTTTGATAAGTTTCATTTTAAACAAAAATCATAATGAAAGCAAGGATTACTTATATCATGAAGGATTACTTATATCCTTGTGGCATATATACAATACTGGTGGTAGTTGACACATAGAGAGCTATGTTTACAGGGTGTTAGCAATAATATTAATGACGCCATGTCTGAATTCAACACACATTGCTAGAAGTGATTTTTCTCACTGAGTAGTTGATGAACTGCACATCCGAGCTGGGGCATTAAAGTTAATTGCTCAGTGAGCCAGTGGAAGATAAACTGTAACTTTGGTTTGTATGCATTCCATAAAACACAAGTTGTTCAAATTGACACCAAGAAGGCTTGAGTTTCGTCAATTGATCGATACCACATTCTGATTTTATTTCTTCCTTAAACCCCAACTTTAGTGAGATGTAATAATGGCAATCATATGGCTGGAATAGAATTGATTACATAAACACTCTGTGAAAAGGATGCGCTGTGTATTGCGAATTATACACTTTGTTTCTTATTAAAAACAGCACCGTGGATGCAATCTTGAGGAATGCTGTCAGCCTTTCTTTCTTCACACAGATTTCTCCACTGACTTTTAATGGAAAAGAAAAAGGAATCATTGAATTCTTTTGCATGGATGGTTCACAGCATCTTTGACAACCCCTAATGGGTTAATTTATGGGTATTTAATTCTGTGCGTTATTGCACTCCATCGCTGAATTTTGTTATTCATAGTTTTCATGGGATATTTTTATCTCCAATAAGTGGTATATGTATGGGTAATAAACAGATGCAATCAATGTGCAGAAATTTTGGTTATAGTAGAGAATTAAATGACAATTAAATCTGCTGGTGATTAATGATACGAGGGGCTCTTTAAGAGAATAGGTCAAACAAGAAAATCTATAGATCCAATATTGACTTCTTTATCCTTATACACAGATTATCTTTTGTCCAATGTAAATGCACTTTCCTTGTAATTGAGGCAAGAAAAGAGAATTTAAATATTTAGACACTGGTCGTTTTCACATGGGTAAAAGCTTTTTTAACGCTTAACAAATAACACTATATTTGTATAATCCGAGAGACTTCCATCAGCAATTCTTAAAAAGCGAATCAAATGTTGTCATGTCAGACAATTTAAAACTCATTGACCTTTTATTAAAATGTCTTTATACTATACAAATATTTTATATTTAATTCAGCTGCTTTTGATTATTTCTTTATGCTTTAAAAAAAACAAGAATTGTAGTGTTTGTTGCCCATGTCGATAGAAAGGTTATTGATCATTAATTGAAATCACAGCATATTATTCCAAATAACCAAAGCTTTTGTCTTTTTTGTGCTTGGAAGACAACTACTTGAATTTTTACAAAACAGCGGTCACCATGTTTGTAGCATTTCATTTCCCAAACCATTCAATATTCCAGTGTGCTCACAGCCAGCTAAATCGGTAGAATGCTATTGATTAAGCAGAGCGTCAAATCAATGTAATAAAGATTAGTGAATTTCTTATGGTCGAACTGCTGTATGATGTGTCAAAGTTATACTCGGCAGAAACACTTCTGCTCGACATCAGCCATTTATCTTATATATTCCAGTCATCATATCCTAGTCTCTCATACTTTCATCAAGATCAATTCAAAGCCTAATAGTAGCATCAACGCTTACATATAAATGTAACAGTCCATATAGCTAGGTAAATTTCCTGATAGCTAGACCAATAAATTAGTAGATTTTACTTCCAAAGCAGTGCCCATAAAGTCAAATTCACCTCTCTAATGCCATAAATAAGTCAAACATTGCAAAGAGAACCAAATTAGGAAATTTCAATGTGGCTTTAATGATTGGTAGTTCTCTAACCCAGAGATATAAATAAAATTGTAGATGTAAAATTGATTCGATGTTGTCAAGTAAAAAGATATTTGTTGCTCATCACTGCTGTGAAACATTTGTCTGACTATATTTGATGACAATAAGATTAGATATTGTGGTGGGATTTTTGTCTAGAGGGCAGAAGGTTTTCTTAAGGTGCCTATAATTAGTGGATTAATTTCGTTAGCTGCCTAAGCTTGAGGATAGTGTATAAAGAGTAGGAGAATGAAATGCGGACATGATGAGGTTAAAACTGACCAGGAGGAACTTAATTGCGTTACATACCCTTGAGGAGAAGCTGTGTGAAACTTCTGTGTGGAGCCGCACATTTTAACCATTTTATTTGTTTGATATTGTCCACCAAAGGACAAGCTTTGTACATAATGGTATTAAATTATCACTGACCTTTCTATGAAATATGCCAACAACTAACTCCATGAGCAGTTGAAATTAAATAAATTGATGATCAGCCTGGTTTTCTGAATTTCTTTGGCTTGACTCACTTCTATTAAATCTACTTTTAGTTGATTCATACAAAGCAAGTAAATCTCACTAGGAATTGTCTTAAGTGTAGCAGACATGACGTATTCAAAAATCCTTCAACATGTACGCAAAAGCCAACTTTATGTGATTGGCTTCTGCCCAACTTGCACTGACATGTTATTGACTTTCTCATTCAATGAGCTCTTCCAAATCAAATAAGTATTTTACTTAGATTCAATGATTGTCCTAGACTATTTCAGAAAGACTGCATTTCATTTAATTACTGATAACATCTTCCCACAACTTCTGCTACAACTGTCTGCACCCTATAACTCAATGATAGAACTAGTCAAAACCAAGATTTTACATTATACAGACAACTTTCAACTCAAATGCCACTTTACCATTCCCAGTTTATTCCATTATGGTATTTCAAATAAATGTTCCAAAGAGTTATATAATATATATATAATATATGCTTGAAACATTCAATGCCACTTTACCATTCCCAGTTTATTCCATTATGGTATTTCAAATAAATGTTCCAAAGAGTTATATAATATATATATAATATATGCTTGAAACATTCATGAAAAAAAAAATTCAAAGGTATTATTTGCAAACTTAGATAACAAATTGCTGGTCTCTGCCAGTTTGATTATTTTCTAAAGTAGCCAAAACCAAACTTGTATCCATCATTACACCCAATAGGGAGATAAAAGTAACATTTTTCTTATGCCTTGATCTCGAAAGTTATTGGGGAATTTTAAAACCATTAAATATATTATGCACAAAGACACGGTATCTCACTGTGAACTCCTAGATTTTTATGACAAATGTTTGGCAAAATAAAAATTTGCCCACAGCAATGCAACTGCCAATATGGATTTGTTTGAAGTTTACGAAACATGGCACCTGTTGTTGAGTTATTATGAAATATTGATATTGATAAAAGTGGATATGCAATTACTATGATGACATAAGGGACATGATTAATTGTTGATTTTGTAAGGAGAAACTTCAGTGCACAGATTAAGATCTAATATTATATGGTGGTCAATTATGTTTTATTGGAAATATGATATTGATAGAATAGTTTTATCTGATGTCAATCAGAGGATTATATTAATTTTATTAGCTTAGAGGAGACTTATTTTCTGCTGGTAAAAACAAAAGCCGTCTACATGTTAATTATGTGTTAATAGATAATCGGTGGATTGTCGTATTAACACTGTTTAACTTTCAGGCAATGTAGCTCGTCGATGTGCATTCTAAAAGTATGGAAAATGAATACAGATACTTGGAATGAGCAACAATTTATATCAGCAACAATTAAACAACTAAAACTTTCCCTGTAAATCAGACTTCCAACTATTATAGGTTCCCTAAGCAGGTCTCTCCAATCAATGATTCTCTTTGCATACTTTGGTCTTTTCATATTAATCAGAAAACATATAATTATTAAAGGATTAAGTCTTGGGTATTTAAAGATACCTTTATGAGTACAGACAGGGTGATTTGATGATATATTTAGACTACACATAATCAAACTAATTAATCTATCAACATTTTGCTTCAAATCCCTCTTAAAACATTGAATTGTTGAGGAAATACCCCAAGCTATAAAAAAAATCAATTTAAAGCAGTCATAGTTCTGTCACAAGACTTAGCTGTCACCTTACCTATGAACGAATGCGAAGCCAAGGGAGAATTCATTGCATATAAAAAAAACGATTGTACGTGTCAGTCTATCACTTTTTCCGCATCCATTCACCATCAAGTTCTATGTGCAACCTTTGATGTCACTTGAGCAAATGGCCCTTAATCGTCAGACTGCCAATTATCGACACCCTCTCATTTTGTCCTGCGTGTGTGCACCATTGGTGTTTTTCAAGTAAATTTGGGTGTCTCTTTCCATATATACCAAAATCGTCATACTTCTATTGGAAATGACCACCTGATAAATACTTTAGTGGGAAAGTATCTTTAAAACAATAGTTACAGAAACTTAATAATAGATCAACCACTTCAGTTGCCAGACTGTCATAATATAAAATGACTGACAGATTTATTGCTGTCTGCCTCTAATGACTAACCAAGCATTAATGAATATAAAAATATAGATTTAAATTAAAAACAGAATTAAAAAATAATAACATAACATATGACCTAGTCAAGATGTCTTATTGTTTCAGAAATATAACAAAAGTGTTCAAAAGGTAGGCTTGATTGTCAATTTGCATGAGGACTGGTTATGAAAAGTTTATATAATGCTTCAACTTCACTGACAATTTCTATTTATCATTATACACATTTCTACAGAAATGTAGAGTGTTAATAATATTTGGAAGGCTCTTAGAACCCTTTATTTTTGTCACATGCTTGTGTTTGGACCGTTATGGTATAATTTCAAAGAAATACCAGTAAAATGTATTTAACTCAACTTGATAAATTGACTAATAGTCTTTCATTTCTTTTGTTTTCAGGTGAGTAATAGAATTTTGCAGCTTATTGCTGTATTTCAATTATACTTTGGCCAAGTTTGCAAAGGCTTTCAATTGCTTGATGAAAAATTTGATGCAAGAACTCTACAAAGTTACTAATGTAACCCTTATAAATTGTGTGGAGAACAATTTGAGCTGAAACTTTCAGACAAGATGAATAGAATATTTCTTCACAGTTGTATACAATAGGAACGTCTTTTAGCCAGGATGGCTCCTTTAAGTTTAAAATAGATATATTTTGTTATTTTGCATTCGATCTAGCCATACTTAGGGCCCATACATTTGTAACTAATATACTAATAAACTTTTAAGTTTTAAAATGCAAAAAAAGATGCACTTAAAATGTACATTTCTTAAATTTGAACTGCACTTTAACAGTTTTGACACTTGGAAATAATAAATCTATAGCATGCATGTACTGTTCTGTAATAATACTTTAAATTTCATGTCTAAATAGGGTGTATAGCGATGTAAAGGAAATTCTATTTATTTAATAGGAGATGATATGAGATAATATTATTTTTATCAGTTGCATTCTCTTTGATCATTTGTACTAACCATGGTTATGTAAGGCTGACTAAATTATAGCTACAGATTTGCTATTTTGGTGATTTCCTCAATTTAAATAAGTGACTTCTGTTATCATTCTCGTAATAAGTAAATCAGTTTTGTTTCATGTCTAGTTAGTTACACAAACAAATCAGTTTTGAATAAAAAAAATTCCAACAACTAATTGGTGTACGAAATAAACTTTACAAACCTATCTAGATAGGTTGTAGATAAGAGTTTCTTAGTGCACATCATCCTTAAGTCATGGTCAGCTTCATGTCAATAAAACACACATACCTTGACAATATTAAATAAGCTAATACATGATTTGGATATATAAAGTTTGGTTCATCGTGTGAAAGACCCAGGATATTACAGATCAAGTGTTAGCTCATACCAAATAATGAGAACATAGTGTACAGCTTCTGTTATTATAGCTAATAATTATGTAACATTAATATCTATCTATTCTATTATGAACATACATGGTTGGGTGTAGAAATAACATTTAAATGGGGCTAAAGGGTAGCAGATTATTACTGATACACCCAAACCTGACATTAAAAACTTCAAAGCATATTTAACTTACCATATGCATGCAATCACATGTTCTTGACATTTATGTGTCTCTGGTAATGTTTAATTTATGAATGAAACTTTAGTTCCAACAAAAAAAATACAAAGCTTTGCAACCGTAACCTTAGCTGTGATGAGAATTTGTGGAACTTACCGAAAATACATCTTTCCATAACCTTGTAAACTTTCAGTCATTTTTAAGAACAAAAATTCCTCAGAAAGGGCAGAGAAGAATCATTTGGAAATTTGAAGCTGGATTCTCTGTGTCATAGGAAAAACACCTGCAGGGCTAACAGGGAATCGTGGCAATGGGATTTAAATGGAACGAAATACAAGGTCACATGTGGTACATTCAAGATATCCACCAGCAGCTGGAATCTAGTTGCTGCTACCCTTCATTTTTGATAAGTTTTCTAGTTACAGTATTAAAGTATTAGACTAATGAGACTATCCTTCATTAATTTTATTTTATTTTATGACTGCCTTGGAATTATTTCCTACATATATTGCCTCACACTGCTCTTGCCTCATAAAAAAGTTTTCATCAACTTATAGACAGTTATTGCTTTAGAAGAGACATTCCAATAAGAAGAATTGCCTTTTTGGTTTAATAAAAGCCCAACCCCATAATTTCATCCAATATATCTTTAAGTATAAATCAACAGTTGATTTTGTTGCTAATATAAGGCTTATTGGATAGCTTGCTGAAATGGTCCCTTATCACCAGACTGGAATAAACTACATCATCACATAGACTGCAAATAGTTCCAATTTAATGCCACACTTTTATCCTTATATAGCTTTAAAAGCAAAAAGATGCACCATAAATCTAGCCAATTTGTTTCTGAAGACAATCAAAAAGTCATATGTCATTTTTATCAGCAATTGGGCATCATCTGTTGGCTGTCAGCAGAGAGCTACTTTTACTTGATAAAATTTGAATACTGTTCCAATTGCCCATCTGTAGTGGGTTGCTAAACAGCATCTTGAGAGGGATTTTTATATCCAAAATGAATAGCTATTTAACAAATGGACATAGACTTAGCACATATGTTGAATACTTATTGTGTTTAAAAGAATTCAATAAGCTTGGAATAGAAATATAAAGAAATATAGCTTATCTGATGGTTTCTTAACAACATTAAAAGACATTCCACGATGTAGTCAAAATACTTTTTACTTCAATCAAAACAATTATCATGCACAGTTTTTCGAATTCCAAGGGCTAATATTTCAGGTAGACTACCGGCAACTTTTGTTGAGTGCAGCTGACTTACGTATTAAATTAATGTATACATACATAAGATTGATCAGGGGGTTGTTGATCACAGAAAACATTTCTGCGTTTCCTTACTGAATAAACATTGCGTTGGTGTTTTATTTTAAGACACTAAGTTACTTGGAAAAAATCTTCTCAATCAGATATTTTCTGTCTCATTTCTTTGTTCATTTTTACCTTCTAGCCTTTATAGTAGATGTGCAATTTATTTAAATGGATTAGTTTTAAATGTAAAGATCTTTATTCTTAACTATATTTTTAAACTCTGTTTTTTTTAACAAGTTGGATGCACAATCAATATAAAATCGGTCTCCCAAATCAAATGTTTTCTAACCCTTTGAATTTGTAAGTATTACTATGCTGACCTTTTTGAGTAGATATATATGTAAGAAACTGTTTAGTAAATGTTTGGATTGTGATTGGGATCTTGAACCATCATCATACTTACTCCCTTGAAACAGGTTGATAATCTTTTTACCTGTATACTAACTTCCTTCATGTTTATATTTACCCATCTGTTAAATGTGGCAAGTGTCAGCAACCAAGCGCAACCTGATGACCAAAGGTTACCTCTAATTTATACTCACGGCTCAAGTGCTACCACCCATGTGAAACAGGATGGGCAGCTATTATGAGGGTATTTGACCAGGAGTGTATGAGAAATCTCGAGAAGACTATCTAATGAATGAAGCACTAGACAAGTTTGATCAAAGTTTGTATTAAGCCAGGTACGAGATATCACATAGGATAGTCAAATAATTTACATCATTTTATCAAATATGTCTACTAAAAGCTCTTTATTTGGATGTTATGTATGGATTGGTCATTGGCATTTTGGATTATTTTCAAGTAAACAGTGTCGTCAAAGAATATTTTTTTTTCATAATGGAAATATTTGTTAATAGTTAACTAGTGACATATAAAAAAAGGTGTGAATTTAGTTATTAAGTAAGATAAATTTGACTTAACTGTAAATCACGAAAACTCAAATTTTATGTGGTTTTTTTCTCATTTTAGATCAAAAAAATATCCAATTTGTATCACCTTCAAATCTATTGACGTTGGAAATAAAATATGTAGTTGTTATATTGTTCATGTATTTTAATAAACGTAAATAATTATTATCTTAAATATGGTGATGCAATGACTAATCATTACACTTCTGTGATTTTGTTTCATTATTAATACAGCAGACTGATCAAGTGTGATAAAAAAAACCCAACTCATTATTTAACAAAATATCAATATTTTTCTATTGTCTTTAAGCAATGGTGAGAGAAATGTGACATGTCTGATATATCAGCCTTTTTTGCTTTTATTTAAAAAAGATTATTGATGATATATCATTTTCCGTTAAACATTTATGAACCTTTATTTTTTTCGTCTGGGAAACCGGTAATACTGAAACAATGCCCTAGCACCATGTTATGAATTCCTTTGTCTATTTGACAGTAATTTTAGAGACTTTATTGTAATGTATGCATTAAAATTTTATTTTATGACTTATATAAAATTTCACTAATACAGGAACAAAACCTTGTTATGAAGCCATAAAACTGTCGAAGTGAGTATCGTCAATCAGTAAAGGGTTATTGTTGGATTATTTAAATCTGAGTTCAATAGCTGTCAGTAACTTAATGCAACAAAAAAAAGATATTCACTGAATTCAGCTCTTTTACTACTGCCAAGCAATTATACGCAGGTATAGTAATGGTAATCAGAGAGGTAGCCAACATAACAATTTGATCAATTAACTATATTTCAATCAAAAGAATAACTAATCTTTAGCTCAGTGAACAATCAGTACATTAAAAAGAAAGTGACAGCTAGAATGAAATATGTGACAATTGTGTGCAATTTATATGAGATTCTTTTTAAAAAGAGAAGGCTTTGCAGCAATTACTATATTTTATGCACACAAGGTATAATATTAGAAATACTATTAACAAGAACTGGCAACATTTATTTCGAATATTTCAAAAAGTACCTGACAGTTTTATTGGGTAATTCAAAGCCAATTTTAGGTTTCAGCTATTTCTAGGTCTGAGAGATAATCTGCTATGTATAACAAGAAATAAATACGAACAAGGAATTGATGCTTGCATTTATGTCCATGTGTGTTCTTGTTTTCTGACATTAAATAAATTAAGAATGACAAGTCAGTGGTATTACCAAACTTAACACATTTCCAAACTATGCAATAAATACCAGTTGTTAATTATGATGTTTTTATCTAAATTATTTTTCTAAAATGTTAAAGTTCTAAGCCTCCAAATTTATTGTGTAATTTGCTGTGTGTTATGTACATAATGAGCTCGAGTCTTGTCCATGGTTTTGTCTTCTGGGTTTTGTCTTGTTCTCCTGCAGTGACTGTTATAATTTAGAAAAGACTTGGTTACGACAGGTTACAGTAAATTCAATATCCATTTGTCAGTGATTCCAGGCTATTTTGGCCTGTAAATTCACCCCAAGATTTGGATGTAATCTGACAGGTGAGAGCCTGGCATTGAAAGCAACATAGAAAAGTTGTTGGTAGCATATAGACTAAAATGATTTAAGGTGTAAAATCCATTCAACCAGTCCAAAGTCCCCTAAAATTTCATCTTATCTTTATGAAAATAAAATAACATGCACTATAGATTTACACTTTATCAGAATCATATATTGCACAGATAATTATAGAAAATTCAAGCATTGGAATGCAAGAGAATAGCATTTTGAATGAATATCCTCTGAACTCATTGAAAACCTTGAAAATCACTAGAAGCTATAATGTGTATGATTCTTTATGAATTTTTAAAACATCTGCATCTCCATATTTTATTGACAGATCTTTGTGTAACATAGAATCTAATTTGAACACTCCTAATCTGTAGCTGAAGTCAAAATGTGGCAAAACAACAGGGCCCTGTTTCACGAAATTTTAACTTAAGATAAAATCCAATTTTAGTAGATACTTCAATTTTGATTGGCTAAGCCCTAAAATCAATCTAATATTATCCAATCAAATTACTAAAATTGGGATCTTATCTTAGTTAAAATTTCGTGAAATAGGCCCCAGGTTTTATGGATGACTGGCAAAGATCTCTTATGCACTAATTTGATGTAAAAATTACTTAAGATTTGTGAAACAGTATGGAATAAATTTATGAGTGCAATATACCAGTGGCTTAAAGAATCTTATAATTTGGAATTATAATACTGTAACGGTATAATGAAAATTTTACTGAATAGAAACTTATTGTTAGAAATTATTATATATACCAAAAATAAATCAATAAATAAATATGTTATATGCAATAGTTGTAGGCCTATATTTTACTAATGTAAGTGTGATCTAAATAATAAACAAGACTATGACTCAATAGGTATTGCTACTGGAGATATAAAGTTTACAATTTTAAGAGTTAATAAAGTAGTAATCTTAATATAAGCCAAATCTCTCCTTTTATTAATTTTATAAAAAAAATAAACCAATATTTTTTAATGTACTTGAGTTATAAAATATTTTTTTCAATAAGCTAATGTGAAATTGGTTATTCTCAAGTAAAGCTGGGACCCTCAGAAATGATATTTGCTACTTTTAATCCTGTATGCTGTGTTGTGACGTCTGCTTTAAGCAGTTATTAAATTTGACAGGTGTGTTGTGCCAGGATAACATACATTCAAACATATCACTATAGCGTAAGTGGCATGGTTCAATGTTCCTTGATTGCATGTTGTACCAGCATTAATATGATGAGTTACAAGGGTAATTTGTTTATTGCAACCAGGTTTTTAGGTACACAGGAGCGTGGATGTTGATGAAAATCATTAGGTACAGCATTATGGAACCATAACATTCTTGCGACTCTTGTCATATATACTGATTGTAATCAGGTAGTGTCTACCTTTAATTAAAACCATGCAGTACAGCTATTTATGATTCATGGAGATAAACATGTAATAGACCAAGCGATTAGAGGTTTAATCATCAGATTTCTTCTAAAAACACTTTTTAAAAATATATTTAATTTACATCTTTATGTGGGAGTGCATTCAAACACATAAAATCCATATGAAAATGTCAGTTTATTTCACAGTTAACAATCAAAATTCACCAACTTGTCAGTTAGTCTTTTGGTAAATGTTAAATTGAGATTTACACAACATTTATATCTATGATGTGGTGTTGGCAGGCAAACTCTACTTTTAGGCTTAAGTCACTAAAGCACTTGGTAAGTCATGACAGATTAAATAAGAGTTATTCCTGTAATTGTCTACTCTGAACAAAAGTTTGGTTGGAAAATGTTAGTATTGCCTGATATGGGAGTCAAGTAGTCGACAAGATAATGAAAGAATATGGAGGAAGATTACTATATTGTGGCAGTAAAACGTGACAACATCTTTCTCTTATTTCAACTCTTAATGAATCAAGATGGAACCCAATCTGTGATTTCCCTGAAAATCATCTCCTCCAACATAATTTGATCTCCGCCATCTCTTCAACTTATCATTGGGTAAGGACGAGCAGACGGAAGGCAAATCATCACTTTAAAAAGAATGGAATAGTCTTGAGTGAGACGACTGTTGCCATCATTGTCTCTCGTTTAATTCCCCATCAAACACAGACATCCAGACAAGATTGGAACTTTTTTTACAACTGACAAGATCGTGAACAGAATGTCATTATAGTCTTTCAAATAATCCTAAAACACCTAATTACGGTGGGAATTGAGTAACGAAGATCGTAAAACAAGATTGCAAAACTCAACATTGCATGTAGATCAAGGTACAAATATCTGCGATGTTTTATGTTTGCAGACGAAATAAAATTGCATTACATACCCATTCAAGAATAACAAGTAAACTAGCCATACTATAATTGGATAAAAGGGTTACTGTGAAATCTTTGCAAAAGCAACAAATCTTAATGGAAACTTAGCAGTTTCATAAAACAACTAAAAACAATGGGGACTGAACGAAGGTAGTAAAACAAGATTGCAAAGCTCAAGCACATTCCTAATAGGAAGGCTAATGGATGAATTCAGGATTATCAAAGTAATGCAATGTCATTCAAATACTAGTGTTTATTTGATGGGTGGTAGGTCCAATACAAAGGATTTTCCATCCTGGTTTCCCATTGTCAGTGGTGTAAAGCCTAGCAAGGAACAGCTTCTGGTCAGTGTGATGGGATGAAAAACTGAGGTCTTGAGTAAACATTGACATTCATGTAAAGGAATCACTAGACGTTTAAAATTTGATGAAGAATAGGTAGAAAAACTGCCACCTTGACAAAATTCCCCACGTAGCACACTTTCTGGCATGTGCCCATCCAGATCATTTCATTTACATATAAACTACAAATTTCTTACAATCTTCCAAAAACGTCAATAAATTCAGTGACAGGTTTGGTACAACACTTGAGAGAACATAGAAACCAACTGTCGCCAGACTTTTTCTTGTTATTATTCTTACAACTGAGCTGCAATTTAAGTTAGTGTAAATATTAATATTGAGAATGATAATATAGGCAGGCAGTATTTGGAATTCATGGACTATATCAATACTATCCACAGCTGTTAAGATTTTTTTGTGTTAAATGTCTTCTCCATATCAACAGTCATTGATTTGTTAAACAGGCAACTCATTATTATACGTCTGCTTCAATTCATTTTACTTGGAACAGAAGTAAAAATTATAAGTTAATAATGCATTTGTAGTATTTACTGAGTTCCGGGGTATTGATTTAGATTTTACGAGTGTTTACAATTTGATATTAATTTAATATGAATTTAATATGAATTATAATATTTGAGTTATATATATATATATACCACACATGTTGTTATCGGGATTAAAAGAACATATATTACAATCAAATATTGCTCAATGATGATCAGCGTTTAAAATTTTATGCCGACACTAATGGTAGAAACAATTTCTGGTTGAGAGAGAGAGAGAGGTTTAACATCCACTCGACACTAACTAGGTCGTTTCGGGACCAACATATGGTTCCGTTTTTATTTCACTAATTCGCTTGCGCGTTGGGGTCTTTAGCAGTGGGAGGAAACCGGAGGATCTGGACAAAACCCACAAGGTTGGACAGGCGACCCTCCTCTTTGTCACAACCAGGGATTTGAAACCATGCCAGTTGACTCAATGACGGGCTTTATGATACAGCGCGCAAGTGCTAACTATTCAGCCATCCGACCCCCCTTTCTGGTTGAGAACAATTTCTGGATCCCAATGTTGGTGGAGAAAGCCTGATTTCCTCATGTCATTGGTGAAGAAGGGTCTGGTAAGGAACTGCATGAGGTCCTGTGAACAAACATGTAACAGAACCCCCCATAGCATACTTTGTGATGTATGGAAGTGATGCTTGCCTTTCTTCATTATTCTGGTTTGCAAAGAAAAGTAGGAAGTTAACACCCATTTATATTCATTAAAATATTTCTGTGTACGATATGTTTGCTGGTAAAATGCTATTGACATATTTTCAATTGGTTTCTTAGCTTAAAGTAGCTACATGTAAGTCTCTAACTCAATATCAACCAAAATCTTCAACATTGAAAACACAAATTATTTGTCAATTTAAGGCAACATTGATGATGTGATCCTACCGGAAAAAGATGGGCTTCTGATATCCAATATTTAAGACAAAAAAAATATTTTACCATTGGTACACGAATCGTGTACCTTAATGCATTTCAGACCCAGTTCACGAGACTAGAAACATTGCACCAATTCAAACGGCGCATGTAGACAGGAATAACTAGACGTGATAAATTTGCCCTCGATTGACACTGTTGGCTTGTTTCGCCGAACATACCTGATTTTGAAATTAGAGTAAAAACGGAAACCATTGAATGTGAATCAGTTTATATACATTCATATTAGAGTATTATATGCATTGCAACCCAATTGTGTCAATTTCTAGCTCCCAAATGTTAGCGATTTAGCCCCTTTAAGATTGACTTTGACACTCTGAATCACAAATGAAATTAAAAAACATAGATACACATTTGAGCTGGTTGGTTATATTTTTTATATATGCAAATCTATATCTAGGTTGCATGTGAAATGTTTTCCATATTATTTTAACAACAATTCAAATGATTGATTGAACATTTCCAGTTTTTCCCTTTGGAAATCAATACACCACCTAGTAATGGTGTGAAAAGGGATTCTTAAAAACAAACTTGGAGAATACATTGCACAACATTTTCTCAATTAACTTCTATTTGCTACTAATTATGTAAGAACATGCCACATAGCAATTCCCTAGATAAGTGCATGCTCTTTCACAACCAAAAGAGATTCACATATTCCACTGAAGTTTTAAATATAGGATATTACAAGTTATACTTTATACTTAGATTTTATTTATTGTGTTATGTATAAATAACTGATATTAAATTATAAGCTGACAATGATATCTGAAGTCTAGCTCACAACCTGCCTGTATGTGTTTTGACACACTGGTCGTAGGGTTTGGTAGCTTGCTGACCAGCTGCAAGAAACCGGGTGAAAATGTTGTAAGTGCAACTAGTGCAAGGCCCAAAGTGTCTTTGGCCAGTGTGAAATCTTTTAGGTCTTGTGCACAGGTTTACTAAAATTTCCCCCATATACTGTTCGTAGTAGCAAATACAGTGGTTTATATCTTATTAGAAAAACAGGATATGTCCAATGTTTATTATATGTTAGACTTATATAACTTCAGTGATTCAATCCTGTACCAGGGTACTAGTTGAAAGAACTGAGATGAAGTACACAAATTAAGCAACAAAAATATATGAGAAATAGCTCAAAAGTGATTCCTAGGTTACTTTAGGACTAATAGGGATTCAGATGGTTGTACTTGCCTAAGATAAAGATTTACAAAAGTCTTTCACACATTATTAACCTGTCTTTATAACTAGAAAATATCTAAATGGCTGCAGTTCAGTGAGTATAGGTTAGGTTGAAAAAGATCTAACTTGAGATAATTTGTGAACAGATTAGGATAAAATATTCAAAAGCTATCTTTTATCAATAATAGATTTGGCATTTTTTGGAACAACGCATATGGTCAAACCTTCCTGCTTCTATTATGTATGCTATTGAATCTGTTTGTGAAACGGATTTCTTTTATCCTCGTTAAGTTGTGTCTTCATATTCAGAAGAGATGCCTCACACATTAACAAGTGATCAGAGATGTAATGAGCTTTAAACTGTTACTTTCAATCAATATTTAAGATACCAAGTATTATATTTACAATAATCAGTGAGTATAGAAGGTATCAGTACCATCTGAATCTCTGGTCTTTAGAATGCAAACTGATCCCCTATGTCATCCTTCAAATGGTACAGGTTTAAACCAATGAAAGTAAATGTTTATCATCTTAAAATAACACAACTGGCATGCTTAGAGAGGTAATTGAACATTGAATGATGCAATACAAATATCAAGATTAGTTTTTAAGTACAGTGTGCAAAAGAAAGAATTGCAGGATTTAGAGTTGTTTGACAATAAATCACAATTTTAAAGATGAAAAACCTGCGATAGTCAGTGAATATTTGTATCACTTTAATCTACATTTTATTGCCATTCTCAGAATTCACAATATTCCTGTCCATCATAATCTCATTGTTCTTGGTGATGAATAAAACTGATAAACACAACAAATTAAATCTTTTGAATTATATTTTATTTTATCTTAGGCACATTCATGAGTTAAAACCAAAAAAAAAAAGAAATTGTATTTTGGAAATCTATATCACTTGATTTAATTACTTTTTTGAGAATATCACTTTTTGCAGAATTATCCTTGTGATTTTACAGATTAGAGGTCATAGATTGATCTTCAACAAATATATTCATCTCTCCTACTAGTAAGAGGCATTTTCATGATATGAATGATGTGATGTTGCCAAGTTGAGTGCCATGTTCCTGTCCACCCTTATCATTTAATCATGAAGCTTGTTCACTCTTTTTTAGGAGTACTAATAAGCTGCTATAGTTTAGTTTAAGGTAGTAATTTTAGTTAGAGCTGATGAAATATAGGAGAAGAAGCAGCAGTGTATAGCTTGTTTTATGACAGTAGTAAAAGAGAATCTACAAGAATCTTTGTTCTGAGTTGAGATTTTTATTACCTCTGTGTAGATGTTAATCACTTGTAAATACTGCAGACATCCATTACCTACTATCTACATTACATGGATTAATTGTCTTTCTCTTAACCTACAGTCTGCTATTAAAGTGACTCAGACAATCAATCTTTACTAAGCCAAACAATGTTATTACACTGTTTAAACTTTGCAATATACACTTTTAGTACCGGTACTTTGTAAGTAGGTTGTTTGAAACGATAATATAGAATTTGAAATGGTCAAATTTGTTATGTGATGCGTATTCTAGGTACACTTATAGGTTTGCTAGAGAATTAGGGCTGATGTTTTAGTTGGGCTGGAAGTGGTAGTTCTGAGCCGAGCATAGGATCTTTTATCAGTGTGTCTGTATGCATCCTGTGCTTGATCCATTAGTTGTCCCCAGTGTTCATGAACCAGATGCTTGAGTTTATTTATGAAATTAGAATTTACCACATCACAGTGATGAGTAAATACTAAACTCATTGTTCTTGGTTTCTGAAATAGCTCTTCCTAACACTATGAATATAGTCTCTAAAGCCATGATATGCATCATCATAATTTCTACTGGGAATCTCTTGACATCTGAATCATGATTTAACCTACATCATACCAAATACATTGTACATAAGTATTTAAGAAAATATGTACAAAGCAAAGATTATTAGCATCACATGTCAACTGAATGTAATCTTATACTCTGCACTGATCGACACATAATGATGTCTAAAAAACAAAACTTCCCTGTGCAACATTTTTTACAGAAACATAATTACATTCTACACATGATAATCTTTGTCTTATCCATTGTCTGAAAGAATAATAGTCCAGGAATTAGACAGCATTTGTTTTACACATCCACAAATGATTTTTGGAAGTACATGTATCATCATACCGATAATCATTCTGCAATGAATGAAAACTTGGAAGGATTGATCTTTTTAGTAATTCAATTTTGGTTGACAAGTAAGGCCAAGGAAGTTTTAAATATACATTTCTGAATCGAAATAATTTTCCAGTCAAAATATTTTTTCTCAACAAAAGCTATAAAATTTGATCAATCACAATAAACTCTTAGGAATTAGGACCACGGTGAACAAATACTAACCAATAGGTCATTGAGTGAACAAAACTTTGTATTGTATTTGGCTATAGGCAAGCATTCTTTCTCTCTGTCTTCATAGCACATGTTGATGCTTTATCAATTGCTGTGGTTCAAAAAGTTTTATTTTATTTCCAGATCAAACTGCTTGTTTGTTTTATAATTATTTACTGAGCAAATTTTATAAGTTTATCTTTATTATTATAAATTTGGCAAGAACCCTAAGAACTCTTTATCACTCACAAGACATAACTTGGCAAAAATGTTCAAAGCAGTAAAATAACCGTGGTATGTGCATTTTCAAGATGGCTACACCAAAAACAAAACATTTCATTTTCTGTAAATGGGGTATTCTAAAACCATAGTCTCTGATTTCTTTATTTGAATGAAATTTTTATTTCCTTGTGATACCCTCTTTGTGTAGGGTATTTATTTGATAACAAATATGTGTAGCCATGACCTAGAGAAGATCAGCCGAAGGATAGATTCATGTATATTTGATGTTCTTCATTCCCTATCAACGAGAGATTTACTTTCTTATTAGAACATGTGTGAAACACAACCATGTAATTGTTTAGAATTAAAGGAGAAGAAGAAGATGTTACTGACAAGTTTGAAGAGTTCAAGAAGTAGATCTGAGAACATGTGAGAAACTAGCACTATGAAAGATTATTTTTGTTAATCACATTTTCATGTATTACAACAAAATTTGTCTGGCCATATATTAAGTAGTTAGTAGACTCTATATACCATCTGCAGTATTGTTTAAAATCATTACATTAAAAATGAAAACTCTCGAAAATGAAATGGCTTTGATGTTTTGACCCTCCAGGCTAATGGTAATGTTGACCGGAAAACAGTATTTCTTCCTACTCTTCAATAGTCTTCATAGGCGGGTCAAACTACGGCTAAATGATGTCGAACGTAGAACAAATTGCAACAAAAGGTTTTTTGTTATATATTGACTCAGTGTGATGTTCTAAGTAAGGAAAAGAAAGTTTACCAAAATCGGAGTCCAAATAAGGACAGGGGGCGTGGCCAAATCCAAGATGGCGGCTGTCGATCAAAACTCGTAAATATCTCTAAAACTATTGGATTTAGACACCATAAATGTATTGCGGACAGATAGGAAGTCGGTACCAGCGAGTCCAAAAATCGCGATGTTATGTCTCTATGACGTCATGACGTTACTGTGACGTCACAACGGCATATCAGACGTCGCAGTTTTTCCAAAACCAGTCCATTTACACGCGTGATTACAGTACAAACGAATGCTGATGCAGAGAAAATGATATTCAAATGATGGGTTCATAAAGAAGAACAATGTGTTGCACTATGTAGAAGGGGGCTAATAGTATATGAGTATGACAGCATTGTCGTAAATTGATACTATTGCAGTAGCCGTAGGAACGCGCATTCGTTTCAAATGTTGACAAAAATAGTCTACACCAATTTTAAGAAATGAAATGAAATAAGGCTATGACCAACTGCTCTAGGTTCCATCAGTTTGATGCGAGGAGAATTTTGCCATGCAGTGGTGCAAAGACACTCTTATATCGAATTCCCACTGCTAAGGGTTCTTTTCCTGGACCAGTGCATTCAAGGCTGACTGATTTTGACATTTGGCTCACTCAGAAGTAGTTTAATCCCCAAAAGGATTTATATTTTGACACAGGTGTCGTCTAGATTTGTTACAACACCGATTTGGACCGAAATGCGAACAACACCCCCTGGTAGTGTTTCTGAAAGCATAACTTAGAGAATTGCGTATCGGGAGCTACTTTCACATGGACAGACAATACCAGCGTCAAAATTTAAAATATTTGTTTAGAACTGAAATAAATTAACTAACTATAAGTCAATCTCCAGGCTAAAAACATTAACAGAATTGAAATAGACAGGACCGAAGCACAAAACAGTGCAAGATGGTGGCCGCCATGAACCGCCATTCGCTGAAGCTGTCATTGAAAACGACGTAGATGTTATTTTTTTGTGAAAAATCATGTTGGGGCTGTACGGATTATATAGTCCTAAAGGTTGCAAAGGAAACAATATAACGTGTTGTAGAATGTGGATGTTGACATTTTGGCTACTAAATGTGTCTGAGATAACTTCTCCACAGGTAGCGTGTATCAGATGTTCCGATTGTACCGCAGATTTAAAAACGGTGAAAATTGGTCTACCCGATCTTTACGTTTTGCCACTGGCTCTAGCTGAAATGATACTAGTCCGGCAGTCAAACACCAGGTGAAGTCTTGCGATGGAAATAAAGCAGGGCCCGTAAGAGGGGGAAGGCAACTGGGACACTTGTCCAGGTGTCTAGAACTCAGAGGGTACCAACGGTATGCCAAGTAATGTTTTCAACAACATTTGTTGGTTTAAAGGAACAAATAAAAAAAACCTTTTACTTGATCGTAAAGCAGAAGAAAACCGGTAAAACTTTTCTGAATGTTAGTACCTAGCTATAGTTCCAGGGGTAAGATTAGAATTGGATTATGTCAGTTCACCTTTTTGGGAATAATTGGTAAATCAAGTCACCTGCCCAGACCTTAGTGCCGTGGAGCTCCGACCCGTTCTCGTTCCGTTTGATGCTATCATCATCGTCAGGGTGTCCCGGTCAAGTCCGGGCCTGAAGAACGTTTCATTGAACTAATGACCCAGTTACCCCAGACATAAAATATGCCTAGTGACGCTAGAGACTAGGTGTTTTGCAAAACGTTTTGCTGAGTTGCTTGTCCCAGGGTCATGAAATAAAGGCAATCTAATGCTTTTTGATGGGTTATATATCTTTAATATGTGTCGATTCAGAATGTTGCCAATTTGAATACATATTAGTATTCCAATATGACGGCTTTATTACAAATATGGCCAAATTTTGCGTGAAATTATGATGTTAGCAATGTGATTGTATAATACGTCAAATCGTAGGTTTTCGAGGTAGACAAATTAATACCTCAATCGCAAAATGTGCCATGACCGATTAAAACACCATTATAAGACTCAAATTCGACAAAATATCCATGTTCAGGAGATCATGGAAGAAAAAAGTAAATTTAGCAGTTCAGATTTGAATTCGGCTACCTGGAAAACCTCCAGTTTAAACGTAGTACACTATCTTATTACAATAACTACCGTGCTCATTATCCCAGTTTGGGTAGAGCTGTAGGACGATAAACCCCACCAATGCAAATATAGCGGTCAAATTGGAATACCTTCCTGGAACATATTTTATGTTTATATCTGAATTATGGGTACACTAAAACATACACACGGAACTTTGTGATTTTCTCTCAAAATTGGTTCCATTTTGATTTTGTTTTCCTAGTAGAATTCGCTGTCACCTTTGGGGGGGGGGGCGATTCCAAAGCTCTTTGGATTCAACGAGTCTTATTGGTGACAAATATTAGAACTGCTTCAAAATCGGGTCTAAAATAACTATGGAAAGATGGTAGAATCAATTTTGAGGATGAGAGCGATGATGCAGTGGCCAAAAAGATAAAAACAAGCGACATTAAGGAGTTCAGTGAGGCCATGTTTTGAAACCCATTTCTGCTTGTACTGGGGAAGTGCATTGATTGTTGAATGAGCAGTGCCTATCGATTTTCACCTTTTCGAACTCGTATCTGCCCATATATGATCTGGACCCCCAAAACACCACTCTTAATTAATGCTTTTTGGGACATTACCGCCAAAAATGGTTTTGTAGCACATCTCGGGAACATCTAGGAAATTTGTGTCAAAATAAAAAAAAATCTGATAATCTTTGGGCCAAATGTCAAAGTTGATCAACCCCGCCGATTCAAACTTTGATGCAATTCTCCAGTAAAGTGCGTAGGCCGTTGTGGCATTGCAGGACACATTTTCCCTCATGGCACAGCGGGATGGCCTAGTCGGAGCAGACCAATAGAATGCATAACCCCATTTCGTTTCATTTCTCCCAACAATTGAAATGAATCCGGGTTCCTACAGCTACACTAATAGTACCACCTACCGACAATGCAGCAATATTTATTTACTTTAAACCCCCTACATTATTGTAACGTTTTGTTCTTCTCTGCATCAGCATTTGTTTCTGCTGTCAACATGCGTAAATGGACTGTTTTTGGAAGAAATGCGACATCTGATATGCCGTTGTGACGTCACAGTAACGTCATGACGTCATAGAGACATAACGTCGCCATTTTTGGACTCGCTGGTACCGACTTCCTATCTGTCCGCAATACATTTATGGTGTCTAAATCCAATAGTTTTAGAGATATTCACGAGTTTTGTTCGACACCCGCCATCTTGAATTTGGCCACACCCCCTGCCCTTATTTGGACTCAGATTTTGGTAAACTTTTTTTTCCTTACTTAGGACATCATAATAAGTCAATAGAAAACAAAAAACCTTTTGTTGCAATTTGTTCTACGTCAAATGCTAATTTGACTAGACTATCATGAAATTCTAACTGTCAAGGGATCTTTTACATTCAAGCTAACGTGTACACAAGAACTCAGATTTTTGTCCGACCTATATGACTTGATGCTGTTCTTTGCCAGGCCATCCGTCCTGCATCACGGACAAGGGTAAACCGTGCAGAAAAATCTTTAGAACGAACTGGGAATCTCCTGGTTAGTGAACCAAGATGGCTCTAATAGCTCGTAAAAGAAGGAGAGAAAATTTGGGTTAAACCATTCCATCTATCTGTTATGTACTTCCCTTCAACCTTAAGGTTATTCTTTAATACTTTAAATAAGGACCCAAGAACCCCAAGTGATAAAATACCAAGTCTAAACATATGAATTTATGTAATACTTTGGAATGTGGTGCAAAAATCATGTTTAATGAATTATGTAAACCTCCCAAATATTCTGCCTTTAACTTGTGGCATAACTGTAGACATCCACAATTCAGTACTTTTTCTTAAACCTGTCTATGGATTATGACAATGTTATGACTGGGGACAATTATTGCGTTAAGTGACAATTTGATGAGCATATTGCCTTTTGCCCTTATGGCTCCTTGCACATTATTTTAGTTGATTGGCAGAGTTAAACAACTCCTACGCCTAAATCTAGATTTGATTACTGTGTACATATGATGATTACAGATTATGGATGCCATTCTTACAAAAAATTACTGGTTGTATATTTAGCTGAGATTTCATTAAGCAGGTAAAGAGATCTGTACCATAGGTTTATCTCATACAGATCATTCCTAAAGGACAAGTTTTCCTATCTTCAACCATATTTCATGATATTTATGATGGCTTGTCAGATGGTATTTCTCTAATGTTTTTTGTCGTATTGTAGAGATGGATTGCTGTGTAGGAGAAGAATTATAATTATTGTAGAAGTAGGAACCTGTCTGTCTACATACACAAACAGTGATCATAATGGTGATTGGAGCTCACAAGCAGACACAAAACTAACTAGGATTTATCATCATCATCCATTTTGTTTTCTGGACTTTGTCTGTGTGCTAAATATTAAGAGCTATTCTCTAAAATAAATGAGAGAATTGCCGTAAATAGATGATATACATTCATCTGTCATGAAATTAGGGAAAATAATTGCTACCTATTACACATAACTTGATTTTAAAGTCATTGATATTTGAATTATTTAATCATTTTGTCTGTGGTATTTTAAAAGAAAACTGACAATTTTGTTTTTAGATCTGTTAATGTGTCTATTGCATTTTTCACAATGAGATCTTTATATGCAGATATGTTTATAAATGGGAGAATATGTTTACAACACCTACGCTTCAAAATGTACGCAAAGTCACATTTTCAACAATAAACACCTGCATTTGAAACAATGCAGCCACCCGAGCCACCCATTGTATTTTCAATACACACAAGCAGACTTTTTAGAACTCCCAGAAATTCTTTTATCTCAAATGTTTGTGGAAGGAAGAATTTGCTGAACAGAAGTTGCCAAGTTATCTACGCTGACTTTCTAAATTTGTAATAATGGAAAAAATTGTTACATTGCTGCCTGGTTGGTGTCTAAAATCAATCCCCTACTGAATATGTTATTTAAGTAATGTACATGCCCAAGGAATGAATTATAAATGCTACTACTTCACATTTCCTTTCGGTGGTTAACATCTATACTCTAAAGTATTAAATAAATAATGTGTGTGGTTCTATGTTACTGGGTAATTTTGAAACATAAATGTACTAGTTTTAATTTCATTGAACTTAGAAACCTTTAGCGTGTTTGGTTGTAGTTGCTAATTAAACCCAAGATTAAAATGCCAAAAGATGAGGGTGGGGAAGAAAATCCATTGTGGAGTTTGGATTCCATTAGTCAGATATTTTTGGCATCTGAGCACATTTATCTATTATAAATCTTATTTTGATTTGTAAATGAGATATGTCTTCCACAATTTCGCTAATTTTATTTTGGAAGATTCAGCAAAAAATTGACCTCAAAATGTGAGTTCTTATAGGAAATGAAATTCCATTTAATTGATAGAAATCAAAAGATATTGGATAAAGTATAAGCTCTTATAGAGAAAGTTTTCTTATCTTGAGTTGATAATTATTTAGATAATGAAGTTTAGTCTGTTTCGTAGCTTATCACGATACCTGAGTGCAAATGGATAAATTAATCAATACAAGACAAGGGGTTTGTGTAAATTATTGTAAGGAGTTGAAAAATGATATATTTTTATTGAATCATATCAATTTTATGGAGCTGGCAGGATGTTGTTCAGTGCAGAATCTAATCGGTACTGGCAATGATTATTCAACAGTCTCAGATATCGTTTCAATTAATTCTGTATCACTTGCCGACATACATTGCCAAACATCCACACAAACCATGTCTGCATTATCATAGTTCAAATTGAACACGCAAAACATATTTTCTGGCGTCACTGGGACGAAAGAAGAATTTAATCAGCAAAACAAAATTATCAAATATTGATACAATATGTTCTTGCAGATCAAATAAAACAAAACCTATGAAATTCAAACTAAACAAATAATTAATTTCAATAAAGGATAAAATGTATGATAGATAACCTTACCTGTAGTTAAATGAGGCCATCCCATTGACACAAGGATCAAAATTGTCATATATAATCCATGAATCGTGTTCATTAGGTTAACAGTCATTGTGGTAGTCATAGCTTTGTTCACATCACGTAAAAACTCTTTCTTTATAATAATGTAGTTGGTACATTCGGCGATAACCAAAATCCATTTGAGATGAGAATACCTGGAAACCGATTGTTCCCAATCCCATATTGTTTGTAAAGAGATTGAACTGAACTTATTTCACATTGGGAGAATTATTCCCGTCCACCACACTATTCAAAGCACTTTATCAATATTCTTCCCTTGATAAAACTGGAAATATAACAGAAAGTTCATACAGATTAATAAAACAATGTAATTTGTTAGCAATAAAAGGTTATTATACCAATAGTATTTGTTCTTTGAGCTTTTGTTACTTTATAAACTCGTATAATTTTATTTACTTACTTAATTATATATCTATCAATATCTATATTATTGGAATCGCACATTCCTTTCTATGAAGACAAATGGAGATGGTTAACTGTTATTTGCACTGCTGTGAGTTGCCATCAACGCACTGAACTTGACAATTGATTTTGTCTTTTCTTCTCAAAATTGTTTCACCAAAAAATAATGTCTATATTTGACTAGGGAATTACAAATAGGCAGGGGGTATCAAAAAGTATTCAATTTCCTGCCTTGGCAAAGTATTGGTTTTCCCCTAAAAATAATTTGAATCTAACCAAACATTTTTCAGAGCATTGCAGGTGCATAATATAATCTGTAATGTCAATATAATAAAAACATGTAATATTTATTAACTATTTATTGGTATGATAATTCACAATATTCATTCAAATTAGATTTTACATCCTCTTAATGCAGTGGTGGTCGGTACAGCATAAACAGTTCAGTAATATCATCTATCAAATAAAAAAAAATAGTAACTGATCGAAAATTGCAAATTAATAAAATAATTGAGAGTTTATATCACACTGACTAGGAATCTCTGTTCTGATTGAAATCCAGCAGCTTGAATCTGGGCCATTTTATAATTCCAGAAGCATGGTCTTCAAATATAAACAAGAAGATACTGTTATTTCCAATTTTCAATAATGAGGGTAATTCAAAGTTTATACAGTAGTTTTTAAATTCAAGTTCATTGAAGTATTTCTATACAACAGTACTGCAAAAGATTGCTACTTATGTAAATTCTTCAAATGACAAGTGGTATTGACTGTGCAGGGGCTGTATCTAGCGGGCGTGCAGGGGGTACATAATTGTACATTGCATCCCCAGAACTATAAGGTGTCGCGAGTGGATGTTAAACCCCATTTCTCTCTCTCTTTCTCACTGATCAATGCCTTAAGAGCATCATGTGTGATCATAATTTACAGTGTTATTTTGTAATTGAAAGGTTGTCAAATTATTTTTTGTGATGGGTTTGTTTGCCCTGATCCAAACTTTCTTACATCACTTACGTGGAGGCTATGGCACCTCACCACTCTCTGTGGCTGTGTTGTGAACAAAAAGAGACTGAATATTCTCAGTCGAACAAAAGAGAGATTTTTTAATTCTGCTTTTAATTTAAAGTCTATATTTTAATATTCATGAATGCTTGGTAAGTCGTTAGAGGCAATTAATCTGTCAGTCAATTTATATTATGACAGACTGGCAACTTAAGTGGTTGATACATGTATGTTCAGTTTCTTTAACTATTGTTTTAAATGGCTTCAGACTTATTCCTTCATATGTCAACACCTTCATAGTAACTAATTTATTTAAAAAGACAAAAAGTATGTGAGATGAATCATTAGTTGGGGAGACCAGATAAGGGAACATATATATACTAGTTGGAGGTCTGATTTATAGGAAGTTATAAGTTGTTGCTATTATTTATTTACTCCTAAAATAAAATGTTGAAAATCCATTCCAAGAATCAAGCTACATTCCATGAAAGTCGAACAGTATTAGTAACCTACTCAAAAAAGTAATATCTTATGCTTCGATTACTGGTATACAAAAAGATTTGTAATTTTTTTCTCCTATTGTGTATAACTTCTTAAACATCCATGGTGGAAAATTGTAATCAATATTTGATGTATTGTGAAGATCTTCTTTTAACCAGTAGGAGAGTTTCTCATATTTACACTTGTCTAAACAATGAGATAAGGTGTCCTTTAAATTCTAGATTTAGCCTTGATGTGCTTGACTTGACTATTTCCAGATCTTAAACTCATATGTCAAGTTTCTTTATCAATAATTTCAAGATAAGGTTTATTCTGTTATTTAGTAGAAGCCTGGGAATTAAATTTGAAATCCCATAACTTTATTACAGGGTGCGGGGCCGAATGGTTAGCACGTGCGTCCTGTATCATAAAGCCTGTCATTGAGTGAACTGGCGTGGTTTTGAATCCCTGATTGTATGTGACAAAGAGTAGGACTGCCTGTTCAACCTCGTGGGTTTTCTCCAGGTCCTCCGATTTTCGCCTCACAGCTAAAGACCTGTACGCACAAGCGAATTATTGAAATAAAATTAAACCATATGTTAGTCCCGAAATGACCTAGTTTGTGTGGAGTGGATGTTAAACCCCATTTCTCTCTCTCTTATTACAGTACAAGTGTGTGTTTTTGAGGGTATCCAAATGTGAACCCAACTCACAAGATTAATATGGTTGAAGGATTAATCTAACCAACGGTTTCCATCACAAAAAGATGACATGGTGATGTAAACATTACAAGATTTGGGCAAAAAGATGTATTTTTAAACTTTTTACAAGAAAGAGTGGGATCACAGGTCACATGGGCTAAGTTTTATTTGTTAAAGAGATTTACCATGTTTCAAGCCCCTATATTTAATGTTACATCCAACAGAAATTGCTTTGCACTAATTAGTAAAACAATGAGTTTCAATTGGTTCTGTAAGTGCATCTTGTTATTATTCAATGATATGAATTTAAATCATTTATACATTCATATTACAAATAGAGTCTTTTGTTCAACAAGCATAATAAAGGGATTGTCATCTACGCAATGACCTGTAGATTAATGACTATTAGAAATCCATTAAAATTGGACCTGTTGACCTTTGATATATAGATATAGGAAATAGTTTTAATTCTCCAACAATAGATGGTAATAATATATAGTACCGGTAGTAGGCTTTCAATCCAATTATTAGATTAATAAAAAAAACAAAACAATTCACAATGAAATTATAACTAATTCTGGTTGGGCTTTATTGATAAAATGTTTGGCCATTAAAGCTTGAAGTTTTTAGAGTGTAACCTTTGGAATCTGATGATTACTCCATCAATAGACCTAGGTTCAATCCTTTTTTTTTTCAGATAGAAGATGGATTGTCAATTTGACAGAGGATAATAAAATTATATTTTACTTTCTACAGATTGGGGTTTCGACAGGGACACATTAAAACCAAGCTTATATGAACCAGGAATGTTTTATATTCTATCCAGCAATATGGGCTCCTAATTTTTTAGTCATGTTTGAACTGGGACATGGAAAAAAAATTGATCAGTTTCCAATTCTTAAACTTGATGTCTGCAGGCATGTACTCATCTTTGAAAGGCTGTATGTTTGTAAATAAAGGAGGATCTAATATCATCTTATTAGTTTTTGTTTTTAGGTCTCAAGCAGCATCATATCTAGCAAATATTTATTACAACATAACATTGTTCTACAGAAATTCATTACATAACATATATTGGCGTGGTATTTTCTTAAATCAAATATGAATTTTTGATCCTTGCGGCATTTAACAAAACACATGTTGGATACAACGTAAGAAAAAATGAGGTTATTAAGAATAGAAAGAGTTGCCAACAGTGCACACAGAGACTATTATACGCAAAGAATTGACTGCTGAGGATCAAAGAATTACTATGGGGAATTTGAAGAACGGGTGAGATGCAATTTCATTTATGGTTATAGCATTCATTACTATCCCGACTCTCTCTTTCTTGGAAGTCATATTTTCACGCACATTTCTTAAAGAAAGCTTTGTGATTTTTTTTATTGTATTTGGAAATCAATAAATGATTATTTATCATCTAAGTTTGATGCCTATCAATTAAGAACAATGTCCACACATTAAACTTATATATTGAACCACAATGAATATATAAAAGAATTGTAGATACAGTTGTAGAGTAAATATGGCAGATAATTGATACTGTATAAACACATCCCTAGAGAAATGTTCTTTATATAAAAAGGAAGGATGTGGAATCAATAAAGGGTAAGAAATAGATTTAATTTAACAACTTGACATGTCATTTAATCAATAACTGGTATCAAGCTTTATGTTTATTACCATCTTACAAACATTACTCACATTATTCACATTTTTTTTTGTTAATATACAGACAAATGGTTTGTTTCACCTGCCCCATTGAAGCTCTTTCATATCTCAGAGTTTTCCGGAATTTTGACAAAGCCTTATTAATTGAGACTTTGAGTGGAGATTATAAGAGATTGTTTGTGATTATGTTTCATATCTAAAATTTAAGGAGATAGTCAGTTTGGTTTAATTGAAATTATATTATAACGAAATTAAGATATCAGTATTACAGTAGACTGCTGCTACTATTATTACAGTAGACTACTGGTACTATTAAGAAAAATTATATTGTTAATGCTTTATAAGTGTGGATTTTGAAAGTCTACTCCAGATAGTACTATATAATGTATATCAGATTTCTATTAAGCAGAAGACTTAAATAGCTGATCCACTAGTAAATCCTAACCAAATAATAACCAAGACAGAGTTTCTATAATGAACTTACCATGTCCTTAATTGACCTATTTGCTTAGTTAATCCTGGTGTCGCCACCCGCCCACAGTGTGTGTTGTTCTTATTGTTCAGTAGTGGTGTGGTCAATGATCTTTGTATAGTAGATTAATGGTATTTTAAGTATTGGTCATTGTTGAACCATCCTCGTAAATCTGTCACTGAACCTATGGAAGAGCGAACTCCCTTATCTTTCACCATGGCACAAAAATAAATAACACAGTGGCCCCTTTCTAGATACAAGGTATTGATTGGAACAAAATGAGGACATAATATGGTTTCTTGTTCAGAAGTAGACAATGAAATATTTTTCATACTCATCAATTTCTTTTATTAACCTGATATTTTCGTTTACAAGAATAAAGTCCAAACCTGTCTCCATTTTTTACACATACATCATTGAAAATAAAATCAATATTTTAATAATTGTTGATGAAAACTTGAAATTACCATAATCAATATTTTATGGGCATTGATTATCTCTTTCGTCAAACCTAATGAATCGTAAAATTTTATGAAAGGATAACAAGAAAGTTTGCTGGATTTCTCCTTTTCATTATTATTCACACAGCAAGCTGTTTTTTCTTTATTTCTGATTGCATTGTATGCTATATAAAGTTTAGATCTTCTGTAGCTGTTAAAGGCATACAATTTCTTTTTCTTAATTAGACTTTAAATGAGTTTTCTACTCAACTCTTTATAATATGATTGATTTTTTTTCCATCATTGATTAAGGTTAAAGTAGAAATTCTATAAAACTTTACACCTTTTGTTTGCTTTTTCAGGAACATGCAATGATCAATCATTCAGCTCAAGAATTGCTTTTAGTCGAGTGATACATCAAAACTTGAAATCAATGATTTCTGCTGCTTAAGCCATTTAGTAGATATAGAGCGTGAGATTAGAGACTGATATGCTATACAACTACTAGTATTAATGAGCTATTCTAATTAATAATTAACTAATCATACTGTTCAGTTTAGGTCAATAGTCAATTGTTATTAACTTGATCTACTTTATTATCTGCTGACTTTTTTTTAATAGTATGTATTTTTAGGTACTGATAGCTTTTCAACTATGATTTATAGATGTTTCCCTGAAATTATCATGGTTGAATGGGTGCTTTTCAGATGAGTTTTTAAGGCTAATGGAGGGACACCACTTCAAAACCTGTAATGTTTGCTTTTACATGTTCATAGCCGATGCATCTAGATTCCCCCCCCTCCCCCGCTTCTGCTTGTGGTCCCATGCACGATCTGGAACATCTTGTATTTATTGAAATTGGTCTGATGTATTGCTCAAACATTTCCCAAGTCAAAACAACTTATAACAAGATTTTATTAGGCGAAAAAGGGACTATATGATTAACAAGTCTTAAGATTTTCTCACTCAGAGCTAAGTACTGTGGTTAATAAATAATGAACAGGAACCGAAAATATTGGTATATTACACAGCTATATGGTTGATATACTATTCTGAAAACCAAATTATGTCGACTTGTCAATTATTATTATCTTGATGGTAAAGGCTATAAGTTGGTTGTAAACATAGACCATTTCACTTGAGATGGTTTACAACCTATCAACTAATCATTATCATATATACTTGACATTTGAAATCCCTAGTAAAAATACACTACATATAGTACATAAGTCATAGTCTACATACTTTTAAAAGTCGAAGAAAAAAGTGCAATCCAAACATTGCAACCAAGGCTAATGCCCCTGTCCGACAGGGGAGACGTCCTTACTACAAAAAATGGTCGCAAAAAATCACAAATTTGAAAAGAGTCGCCTTCTTAGCACCACCTGTGCAATTATACCACATTCTCATGGAGCGTGTCCTGACCTATCCCCAATTATGGCGTTCATCGCTGAAACTGCAGCACTCTAACCACGCTCATGGGGTTCTTACCACACTTCTTCTACATGTATCACGATTGCATGTGCATTTCTACCACATGATCACGGCGACTATATGACCTGGTCAGATTTTTGGATATTTCAAGATGATCATTGAAACACCTGAAAACCATGGTCACACCATAAGTGCGTAATGCAATCTAGGTAACCACACCGTGGTCATATTAAGAACTCAAACACAGTGAAAAGTCCATAAGATTGCCATAGGCACAGAAAATCATCGTAATATCGCCACGACAATGCCATAAGGACTCTTGAACGCTTGGTGGGGGTCGTAGCAGACACTTGTTCATCATGGTAAAGTTGGCATGAACTCTCCGTTGCAAGTGACCACACTTTTGCTATGCTTATGGCAATTTTGTATTGCCTAGTAAGGACGCCACCCAGAACTAACGGGGAGTATTAGTGAGCATTAGTGAATTTTTGAAGAGACGAGATGAAATCTACTGTCATTTGTGAGTGAAAACCTAGATTTAGTTCTTGGGCCTACATTGAAGAAGAAGATATGCCATCTTTTAGAATATTTAGGATACTGATCCAAATTGGGAATTTATTTTTAAGAAAGCAATTGCCTGTAATACCATGCAATTTATTCAGATTGTGAAGGGGTCTGCAACCTTGAGATATATTTAAAGATACATTTGCATTTTAAAAATTAGATATGTTAAGACATATTACTCATGGCTTTCATTTCAAATTGTCTTGAATCACTAATTTCGTAAAGTATGAGAATAATATTTTAGGAAGTAGTGTTATTGCAGCAAACATAATCTCTCATAGGTGGATTATACTTTGACAACACTCTCTGATATACTTTGTAGTTATGGGTTTAAATAATAATTAGATTTTAAATTACATAGTCAGCAAACACTTGGAATAGCTCAAGAACAATTAGACAAATGTAATTTTGTCAATATAAATGAATTCGGGAAATTTGTTTTACTGCCCTTCTAATCATTTGGGGTTAAGTATGCCAATAATTACCATTATAACTTAAGGGTTCATTCCACTCATGCATTGAATCATGCGCTTTCCATAACTTGTTACATATTAAATATATTATGTAATGTAATGATACTTGTTATTACTGTAACCTTTGAAACTATTGTAATCTCTTTTGTTTGAATAATTTTCCATTTGTATCATGGAATTCACAAATACCAGGGGTGACAAATTTATGCATGGGTATACATAATACCATATATTTATTAAAATTATTGCTTGTTACAATCTCTATGTTATTGTTAACAACAAAACCTGCATTCTTTAAAATTTCTAACCTTCAGGAATGCAATTACAAACATTTTTTTTTATAATCATGGGCTGGGTGTATATAAAATATAATATATACATGTACAATTAAAAACAAAAAGAAATCTGTAGAAACATACAAGACATGCAGGTAACGTACTATATTTAATATGTTGTACAGTTTCACCCATATGTTATATATGATATTTAAAATCTGCATAGTGTATAATCATGTGTTAGAATTTTACTTACATACTTACTGGTATATGCAATTGTTTGAACCTATTGTGTCCTATATGTGTGTCTAGTGACAGACACATGCAGATAGCTCAAGTAGATTCACTAACACCTTAACATTACTCTTGAATAAATAACTGTGAATGGGTGGTTCATGGATTTAAACTTTGTCTATTCTTTTCAAATGATTTGCTTTGCCCAAAGAATTAAACATAATGAAATAAGGATTGGTATGCAAATCCCATTGACTTCAACAAAGGATTTCATTATTCGTACAAAGGCTATGATTACATGATTTATATATGAACATATATCAATTATGAATATCAGATTACATTTAGGCTTTATATATGTAATACAAATCAAGCATTTAGTAATTCTTTTTTATAAAAATGATCGATAAAATGTTTTAAGTCAACTTGTATTAGCCAGCTTAATCGAGATCAAATCAAGTAAAATAATATCCTGATTATTATTAGTATATTAAAAATATAGTATTTTTAAACTAAAAATTAGAGTGCTATATAATGTTTTTTTTTTTAAATTATCAGTTAAATTGTTTTGTTTTTTTTAACTTTTTGAATTTTTTATTCAATTTTCATTACAGATATTCATTTCAAAATGTTCATTTAGACTACATAACCCCAAAAACTTAAAAACAAGAAAATGATGTTCAATGGTTGAAGTATATACTGAGTTCAGTTGCCACATTATTAAACAATATTGAAAGTCGACTTTTTAGATAAAAGCCGTAGTAGCTTCTGTTTCCTACTTTGTCAGAAGTTTGATTTATGTGAACAGAAGTTAGGGAATTTGTATTTAGTTAGATATTCAATATTGCTAATGTTTATTCAACAATATCAAAATCTCCTTGTTCGTAATCTTTGGTCATCCAAGTAATATAGTCATGGAGAAATGACTATCATAAAGTATTTATACACTAGTAGTTACCTTAGATAGGTATAACCCAATAAAATTTCAATTGAATTTGATTTATAATACAAAATATGTTTTTTTCTTGTTGATACTAATAGAAAAAAAATACCTGTTTTCATAACTGTCTTTAAAAGACAATCTTAAAAATGTACAGCCTGTTTGTCAAAGTACAAATTCTATTAAACTGGATTAACAAAACATATAACATGTTTACCTTTTGTATATTTCAAACTATACCTGTATGTAGTATGCATGATATACAACTATTATAACTCACCCTGTAAAAGGCTATAAGAGTCCAAGTCACTTTAAATCCAAGATTTGAATAAAGTCTCTGTAGTGTTAACTCATTGATAAACAGTAAAAGTAGTGGGTAGTTAGTGTAGTAATCTGTATGTTATACTAGCTGTAATAATGAATATATCCACTAAGAGCTGCTAGTACTACAACAACTGACACATCCCATGCTAAGCTAGTTCCAATTCTAACACTGGTAGTGGCAATTTGGGCTGTTTCAAGCAGCTGTCCAATCAAGTGTGATGTGAAGCAGTGATTACAAGCCTGTTACTCGGCACAGCAAACCCGATACTCTTATCCTTTCATGTCTGTCTTGCTGTGTCCAACTAGCCTGTGTGCGTGTTGGTGTCTTCTGCATTGACATAAGCCTCGAGGCCGGCTTTTATATCACACTTAAAACTGAACATATTTGATATGCACTTCGCTCAAACACAAAAGAATAGTGATTTTTTGAATTGAAACTTAGCATGAATGGACTGCTTGTTTTTATTGGCTTGGAGGTAAATATGTAAATATTAAAATAAATGAGTGTATTATGGCCAATTGATCCGAGTCGTATTAGAATAGGGTAAATACAACAAACCTGCTTCAGCATGCCTTAGAAATTAAGACAAGTTTGTTTGCCTCTGTTATAGAAATTCAGTCCTTATGTGTACTTATTTCTTAATCAAAAATCTGTCTTCTTTATCTATTAAGAAAAATCACATGTATGAGTAATAATTATTATCTTTTTGGTTTGTGTAGTTTTAAACAAAAAGACAGAAATCATACTAAAGCATATGAGAATGCTATGGTACAAGTTGTTCCAGAAGAGTAAATCTTATTCTGCACTCAAGGAAGGCCCATCAAACCAATTTTTCAGAATTCTCAACTCATTTTTTGCCAAAACCTTGTATTCTAGAAGAATTGCAGTAACATGGTAAAAGCTCTGAATTAATTGGGGACTGGGATAGTAGGTCTTGTGTGGTTGCAGTACATCTTGTAGGACACTACATTCTTTCCAGATCAAATTGTTGTTTATTAGCCACATAAAGTTCTACAAGTGTTTGTTTTAAAAATATTGACAATGCAGTGTGTGTCCTATACATTAAAGAATATGTAGGCCTATATATTTTATTTTTTGTTGGCATACTACCGTAGTCCAACCGATTCATATTAGAGCTCATGTTCTATAACCTTTGACTATAATAATCTCCTCATTTACCGGTATACCTTGTATGCACAAAGTTTCAGAATTGTTCCTGGACATCAGTGTGTCTGAAACTATGATTTCATCAGTTACAAATGTTGGTCCATATATCTGACAAACTTCTTTATATTCCACAATTGCTAAATGGATCTTTTGCATTCAAAGTGTGAGCAGCAAAGAGTGGCTGTAACTTGTGTTGATTTTCTCAAGAATATACATGAAGAAATTTTGACTTTTTATTTGCAAATATAGATGACTTTTCCATTCTGCCTCCTAACCATAGGATGTAGGTAGGCCGGTGGATTATGATACAGTGTCTTGGAAACAGGAATGTGGACATCAGACTTTCTGAAGATGTATTCAGTGCAAGAACAATACACATACAAACTCCCAAGTAAAGCATTAAAGATCAGGTAAAGTACCACACTACAAACAAAATGCAAGTGAAATTACAAGGGCTGTCATTTAGTCAAGTGGTGTGGTTTTGATTGCCTGCTTGTACGGGATGAGGAGTAGGTTTACCTGTCCAACCGTGTAGGTTTTCTCTAGGTCTCCGGTTTCCTCCCACTGCTAAAAACCTCTATGCACAAGCAAATTATTGAAATAAAAATTGAACCATATGTTAGTTCTGAAATATGGACATTAAACTCTATTTCTCTGTATGATACTTTACGATAGGTAAATTTCACATTTTTTTAAGATGGGCAAAGAAACTTATGTAAACAATAGAATGATAAAGCTAATTTTACCTGGTTCTGTTTGATGTACACCTGTCTTAAAGACATATGGAGAGGATGGGATTTCTTTAACTAGCATTTACATTAACTTTACACAGACTTTAAGTCAACTACTATGATATTTATTGTCAATATTTGAAAATGTAAAACATTTTCTAAAGTAAACTTAGAACTGAATATAGGTCCAATAAGAGCCGCTTAAGTGCCATTGGTGTCAATTTAGGACTGATAATATATAAGCCCCCAAACTGACATCGAATAGGGAAAGATCAGCTCATATTAACAAAGAGTAACCTGACTGATACAAAAGTTGAATGTTAAACTTCATTTCATTTCAAATCAACAATAAATGACATTTCTGGGGTCAGTACACCAACATCCACCTGGTGAAGTAAGTAAGTCAACAACTCTTAAATATGATTTAAAGGTAACAATCAATTTTTTTGTTGCACTTGGATTATCACTGTTGTTTTCTCATAATGTATACTTCCAGTTGTGTTCTTTGGTGTATTTGTATACAGTTAATTCATATAGCTGTTATCATGATCTGTTTTTATTGAACAGAAACTGATGAGCTATTTCCTTTAAGCGCACCACACATTAGATGATTGAGCATCTTTAAGTTTGACAATTATCACACATAAAAATAGAAGAGTTTCGCTAAATACATAATGCAGTGAAATATTTGTTCATGTGGATCGTCTAGGATATTATCAAGTGGGTATTTTGTCAAGCTATAATAATATAACATTATTAAATGGTTTTATTTGATATACAGCTTTTTATCATAGGTCAGGGTGTGTCAAATCTACTTGTCAACTCTATCATTACTCTTTCAACAGCCTGGTGAGTTGGATGAGGGGGGATGTTTTTTTTTATCAAAACTAAAATGTCTGCATATTCAAGTATCTGGTAATGCCTGTCACCTTCTTTGAAATTATGAAATAGAATATATTCAATTGAATGCGCTTTGAAGGGAGTTAGAAATTTCTGTCTTAAAATATATTATTTGCATTGAAATTGAACAATTGATAGGCCTATGGGACACTAAACATTTAGATGGTTATCCAGAAGAACGAAATGTCCTCTACTTAAAGACTAAGTAAATTGTGTCATATAAGCAATGCAATCTTAGAAACTGTTATTAAATGACCAAAATATACTATTCACATGTTAAATAACATCCATCTAGAAAGAATTAACATATCCGGCTTTCGACACAACAATTGTCACGTTTTGTTGCTTCAGAATCCAAAACCAATTGGTAGAAGTTAACATCTGATCAATGACCACCTGTAGTGTCACCAAGTTGTGTACACAAAATAATTTGACGTTTTTTTAATAGGTCCTTTCAAGCTTAAGTTATTCAATTTTATGTTGATAATTGTTAGCTTAGTGCAAACTGTCTTCTAATAGAAATGTAATCTACGCCTACATTTGATTTTGTTGATTATTGTAATCAAACGAAATACAACATTTTAACAATGGGCAGATACTGAATACGAATACAGAGAAAGAGACCTTATAAATTTTCAGTATATTTCTTTATATTTTGTACAATGGAACTCCAAATACTTGAGAGAAGAATATTATTGACATGCACCATTATATGATGTTACTCAAGTTGTTATAATACATGTTTGAAATATTAGGTGGCAAAGAATAAATATTAACATAACACATAATGTTTGCTTTTAAACTTGGATGATAATTGTTAGAAATATATCTCTGATTCTTTGTTTCATTTGTAAACATGACTTATAGATTCATTCAAATGATAAAAAATATATCTGAAGTAAAATTTGTGGCCTAATCGTAGTCTTATAAAATTCCAATTGAGAGCATTGTGAGAATTCCAGATCCTTTATGCATGATGGCCTTCTGAAAAGGGAGACAATATAAGGTTGGAGCCTGGCAAAGACCATTAAAACCTCATTACAAAACAGCCCTTTCCCCCTTGTCTTTGACATAGTTTTAGTAAATATTTCTTTGTTCAACTACAGCAGGATTGAACTGGATGTGGGATAAATGAAACTTGTGGTCAAATGCGCTGGCAAAAATATATATTGTTACAATTTTAAAGACATTTTGGTCGTTTCTACATTATTTGTGTTTTATCTGGATGCTACTGTAATTCTTGCCATAACTACCTTTACAAACTCTTAGGTTGCCATCAAAGCTACAATTTGTTCCTATTCTTGAAACATTATGTTAACACTGACGAACATGATATGGTAAACTATTGTTTCTGATAGGTTACCTTCCATTAATATCTGTTCTTTATACAAAATTGTTGTAATTGTCAATTAGTATATTTTTAGAACCAATAGTTGGGGATTTAGCCACCCAAAATCTGTTCAGACTCTTTCTGTCACATGCTTCTGATTTGTTGGGAAATAAACTTGATAGACTAGTGACAACAACTGACTGATTTTACAATGACCTGATAATTCTTATAGACTTTCCTTCATTATTTTATGCAAGTTGGTGAGGGAGTTGTACAAACTTCTGGACCCCCTGATAATTTCCATAAGTTTTCACAGGATTTAATGTTGCCACTGTGCAAAAGGTTAGTTATCTCTAGTGTTCATGCACAATTTGTTTGCCTGCGATAAGCCTTCTGTTCTTGGAGCTGTTTTGGGTATCTGTTTACAGTTTACACTACTCAAAATTTAACCGCTCCATTTTCGAAACCATTCCTGGCATGCTTAAATGTGTAATGTTAACGGGGTTTTAGATTGCCAACCTATCAGTATTGTTCCTATCATAATCAATTACTGAACAATTTCTGGAAGTAAACTCTGGACTTGCATATAAAACCAACTGAGTGACATCAGGACTCCTATAGTTTTATTGAATTTATCACCTCATTTTGCCATAATTCATAGTTATTTTACAGACATGAAAAAAACCAATTAAATAAATGTTTTATTTTAGATGTTGATCAACTAAAACATTGTATCATTTTTATATTGATGTGATTTATTTGATATCTATCCCATTATCACTTTATGATATGATATTATTTCCATAAAATACTCAACTTTTTCTGATTAGATTACTGTTTTATTGTTATTTATGTTATGAATAATTTAAAATCTGCCATTTAAAAATGCAGTATTGTAATTTATTGATGATAATTAATAGTGTATAGTATAACTTGCTGGTTCTTCGGGCGGAAAGAAATCGACAAAAATCTGTGGCAGAATATAAGGACAAAGTGTATTTAATCATGCATGTATCTGTGAGATATTTATCATGCATTCCTTTGAGTCAAAGGTTTTTTTAGACTGGATTAAAATTGCTGTGAAATTCAATTTTAAGTTATTTAAGTGAAACAAAAAGTTAGTATAGTAAAGCATTTATTTTATGGTCAAATGTGGCAAAGTAAAATCTATACTTATTTTAATCAAACTAGGATTTGTACAAGAGATGTTCAGTTAATATAATTTATGTCAGAAGTGCGATAATAAAATGGTATTTTGGTTAAAGTACCTGTATAATAGTAAAATAGCATTTTGAAAGCTAATAAAGAATTTAGGGAGAAACATCTCTCCAGATATGACACTGTAAGAGTACTAATGGTTTGGCTTAAGGAAGGAAAGAGGGGTTCTTTCATAATTTTTGGAAATAAAAATGCTGTTCCAAGTCATGGAACAAAATTGATATAGACAAAAAAACTATAAACAGAATCGATATAAATTATAAACAATAAACTACAACTACATCATTATACATAACAAATCTAAAACTGTTTTTGTTGGAAATTGAAGAGAGAGGTGCTGTGGTCCAATGCTTTTAGATTACAAGATCTGCCATTGCATTAAGTGGCAATGGTTTCAATAACAGCTTTGTACATGGAAACTAAGCTGGGTCACCCGCTTAACCTTTGAATTCTTTAATTTCCTTGGATTGCTATAAGACTCCTGTGGGCAAAGAAATAAAAATGACTTTAATGACCTAGTTTGTGTTGAGTGGATGTTCTGCTCTCTGTGGTAATTGAAGCCCAGACTTAGCCACTGTCAAAGTTCCTGGTTCTCTTAACAGAGATTTTCACTAGAGCTATAAATAACAAATTTGTCTACATCAGTTAATGAATTTATGATGTATTTATGATTAATTCTTGATATTGCAATCTTATTGCAAAGATTCACAGAAATATTCCTTGCTGATCTATGAATATTACATATACTCTACTCAAATATTAGATGAAACTTCTACAACATTTAATTACTTTAAATATGATAGCTTCAGAAGTTCCTCACACCAAAATGTAAAGATCGCAGATGATGCAATAAAAAACTAGATAAATTATATACATTCAAGACATTTATTATATAGAAGAAATTTTAATGAGATAAAATAGAATCTACTTTTTGTGGAAAAAAAATTAAATATTGGTGCAAACAATCAAGATAAAAGAGTGCAATACTTCTTGAGATGTTAGTTTGCCTTGATGTGAATTATTGCTTTATACATTCTCATAGCATTTTGTCTGAAATTAACTGTCCACTTCAAACAAGCAACTGTCAGAATATTAAATATAAGTTCGCCTTTCTTGTTAACATTCCTCACCCAACCATAATGATGTGAAAAGAATAATCTTTGAACAGTCATCAAGTATCCATATTCCTGAACCATCCTGATTTAAATGACCATAAATTAGCTGTCTGTCATCAGATCCCATTGAAAATGACTCCTCCTGAATGTGGTAAAATTTTCAAATAGTATCAACTAGTGCAAACACAAATACTTCACAAATTAGACATGCTTCTCTTCTCACATTCTGCTTCTTTACAATTTCTTTTTTAAAAAATGGCTATCGATTTCTGTGCCCATCTAATAGAGATTACATAGTGTAATGTCTAGAAAATTTTTCTTCATCCTAATGCAAAACCTCTAAGAAAAGCGTTTATGTAAGAGATCAAAGTGATGCTCAAATTATGTGCTGTCTGATGATGTTGAATGGAGATCTTTGTTTTACCTTTACAGTAACAATAAATCTTTGTGATAGTACCCAGATACGTATGTTTCAAGCCTTGATTAATCAGCTAATCAGGGACATAAACACATTTTCACATTTTTCTAGCAGCAAAACTGAACTTACTTTATTTGACCTAAGAGTGAGTTGTCTGGGGGAAAGAAATCAATGTATATTATGTTTTAATGAGAACAAATGACATTTCTTCACAATTTGACTTCTAATGATCTAAAGTTATACTGTTCTCAAAACCGTCTAAAGTTTTCTTTCTTCATTATAAGATTTGTAAATGAAAATACTCTGTGAAATGAAATGGATTTAATGCCTTATAGGAAATTTTGCCCAGAACAGCAGTGCTACAACCATCTTTTATTTTGATTTTTAACTGTCAAGGGATCTTGAATATTCTGACAATGGTACACAAAGGACCTTGATTTTCCATCAAATCCAAACAACTAGACAATTTTCCATGCCAGGCCCTCATTCATCCACCACTGAGAACAGGAAACTAGGCTGGGAAACATTGGAATTGAACCTGTGACCTCAGTGAGCCACTGTGGTTCCTTGAAAATTCCATGAATAGAGACTAAGATGTGATGGCATTCTCAGTTTCAGGCTTGGGGGTGAGCTGAAGGTGTTTACAGCATATTATATATGCAAGTCATGGGTTCAATCTCGGCCATCTGTGATAAAAACTAAGATTTTTTGCTAAACGTAATGGACTTACATTTCTCCCTACTTTGAAAGACCCCTTTGCAGAAGTGTATATTGAAATAATAATAAACTAACAGTTAGTCCTGAAATGACCTTGTCTGGAGTGGGTTTTGCGTGGGTTTTGAGTTCATTTTTCTTTCCTTTGCAGAACATTATTGTGAACTATCTGCCTCCCAGTCTTTTAACTTAAGATCAGGGAATTCCTTACATTTTCATCCTATAGTAATATAAATTTCACAGCATCAAAAACAATATTTAACAACCTTTATTTAACATTAATTAGGAAAAAGAAGATGCATCCTGTCCATAAAGCTATTTAATTCTATATTAGGAATTAAATGGGATATTTGAAAGAGTGAAGGGGATTTACATAACATTATAAAAATAACCCTATATATGGATAAATAATTGTTATTCATTATATGTTATATAACTATAGATGTTCTTCTGTCTGACCTGACAATAAGATTATTTGATCCTCTTTCTACAGTAAACAGTACAATAAAGATGGCATGTGACTTGAATAGCTATTACTTTGTCTTGCTGGCTTATAATTACCTTGCTTTGGCGCTTCATCTACTTTGATACCTAGATTATTAACTTCACTCATTCGATGAATCTACTCATCTGATGTTACATGGGTAAACGGAAATGTGATGTCAATGGTCAGGACAAAATGAACTTCAGTCTTTAATGAAGAATTTAAATTCTATGCCTGTCAAACAGGCTTTGAGCAGATTCTTATATATACAAATAATCAAATCACAGATATGCTGACAGGAATTCCATTCATTCTGCATGTCTCTGGCTTCAAAATAAATGTCTTGGTACAGTATATTCTTCATCATGATAACTTGTGAGATTTACCATACCACAAGGTTTATACAGTTATCCATTTAATATTTTTACATTTTCATTGCAGTACCAAAAAGAATATTGCTATGACCATACATATACAGGTCAGTGTTTTAAATTTCTTTAAAAAAAAATCCTTTTTAAGAGTGCTCAACTAGTCAAAAAATAACAATATTTAGAGTATGTATAGTTGTAATACCTATAAACCCTATAAATACAACTTTCAAAACAATAGGGGCTCACGTGGCTAAGTGGGTATGGCGCTGGCTCACTAGCCTGGAGGTCAGGTGTTCGATCCCCGATCTCTACATTGGTCGAGAAAGTTCAGCCAGATTTTCAGGCGTGGTTTCCCTTGTCAGTGATGCTGGATGGAGGGTCCGACGAAAAACGGAGGTCCTGTGTACCATTTTTCCTGCAAGTATAAGATCCCTTGGCAGTTGGAATTCGATATAAGAGTAGGCTGTAGCCCCGCTGCCTGGGCAAAATTTCCCTCATTGCACACTGTATGGTGTATGCCCATCTTCATTAGCCTAGTTTAGGTGCAGAAAGTAGGAGGTTAAACCCCATTTCATTTCATTTCCAAAGCAACAAGATAGCCTTTTTGAGACATCAGCATTGTCCACCCCTTGCAAATGAAAATTGGAGCCAAAAATGTTTGTTGAAGAGGATTGTGTAAATTGTAAGGTGTATTGAGTAAAGATTGGTGGAATATACAAGTTGATTTTTCTTATCATTCCATTATTTATTTTTTGATGGTTGCATTTAATCTCTTCATATACATACTGTATTATTCAAATTGTATCATATGATAAACATTCATGTATTACAGCATTGGGTGTGTTCTACCTCAAAAGTAATTGTTTTGACTGAATATTATTTAATCAGTAGGCTTAACAGGGGGGTGGGGGCATAATTGTCTTATATCAAACACACTCTATAACAATTAGCTTATATCCTAGAAACCTTTAACAAAAACCATTACAAAGAAAACAAGGGTAGTTAGTCAATAATATCCCCTAATTTTCTATATTCAGATAATTTTATGTAATTATTACCGATTTGTAGCTATTTGCCTGATTAAAGGCTGTATTAATAAGTAATGAAATTGTCTACTTTTTTATGGGTACATGTACTTTAAACATTCCAGATACATGACAGAAGGCATGCTTAATCTTTTATGGATTTATTTATCTCTTAAAAAGTGTCATGTAAGTGCAGTCATTTCCTCTCCAACATTTGGCACAGTTTGGTAAAACAAATGCCAGCGTAGATCTAGCGAATATTCAGTGACAGGAACCAGGAGAAAAAAAAAATGATCATTTATCACTGCATATTTGTCTTGTATAGGCTTACAAACATCATGTTGAGAACATGTAAGATACATAACATAAATACAGTCAAACATGACAATTCCCCACCAATAGGCTTATTCATATTGTACAGTTGTCGACTAACAAATGCCATTCTCATAGCAAGCTATCATTTCAACAAAGGATTCATGTACACATCAATTTTTATGTCTACATTTACTAATAAAAAAAAAAAACAATTTTATGAAAACAACACCATTTATGGATTTTTCCTGAAATAAGGAATACATTAGTATTCATTTAGGAATGTAAATAGTTTTACACCCACTCATTCATTTATATGTGATACAGAACAGTTTTATAAAATAGGTTTTTTAACTTTTATGAGCATACGCTCTAGAATGCATTATTCCCTTTGTTTTGTAGAACTTACAGGACTATGTAAGCCAAATTGTTAGTTTGTAGGCCTTTATATTTGTCTCTGATACTGTGCACTATACCATATTGAGAATTATTATAGAACCTACTGCATCATTTGTATTGAGTTAGAACATTTTATTTATGGGTTATTAACCAATGTGTATGAAAAGTGTCAATCAATTATTTGATATTTTCAAAGAGCGTATAGCGCTAAGAAGTCAAATTAACTTAAGTCAGTGCTATTTGCATAGAGCAAAACGGAAGCAAAGTCTTTTCTTGCAAGATTTGTTTGCATAAAAAGCATGATATTCAAATTGAATATTGCAGTATTCATCTTATCACATGTCTTTTGATAATGTCAACCTAGTCAAATTTTGATTGATGGGTTAGAATTTTGTAGAAAATATTATATCAGTGTTTCTGTTCAAAAGATATCTTGGGACCCTTAAGTGAATAACCATGTGCATCTTATTTAAGTAGGAACGGAAGACATTCTTTGATATCTGGGAAATTCAACCGAGATGTTCTGACTTCCCAAAACTTATTTGGCAAGTCATTGATCAATCTGGATTGTAAACACAGGAAATTCAGCTAGTAATCTTAGAAACACCTATCCGTGAATTACTCATTATTGCAGAATATCTTTACCACGATTGAAAATGACACTCTTGTATTTTCAACTACACAATCCATATGCTGTCAAATGCTGAAGTTGGCTTTCAAAATCTTGCATTTGTTATGCTAGCTAAGCTTTGCTGAGACAAATAAACCAGTTTAACAAGACGTTTTTTCTAAGTCTGAACAGATCGACTTTAAATTATGGACTTCAGGTTGCTTGATCCATGTGCATTTCATTACCTTTTTAGGGGGATGAATTGGATTTGACCGTATCTATCTGACCAGTTTTCTAAACTGTCCATTATGTTTAAAAGATAAAAAAAACATGCTATGAGAATGTTAACACAGTGTTGTGCTAGGCAATTTACTGGTTTATTAATTAGACATTTTTCTCTATCTCATCACTAGACAATAATAAAATCATGATGAAAATAAAAGATGGAATAGCCAGATATTGATTCTAGAGGGTTACAGTATCATGTTCATTTCCAATTTGCTTTAGACACAATGACCTTGGTGGTTCCACACAGGCAACTTAATGTTTCCAATACATTGAAGTAGAATTTAGTGGCAAGATATGACAACACTCAGCTAATCATGAAACATAAAAATCTCTAATATTCTTGTCTGATGTTCTATCAACCTTAAATATATATATACACTATAGATATCATTACCAGAACGTGTTGGTTCTGCTTATGCTTTTCATTGATTTAAAAGATACTTTAAAGATTTCAGATAAGGTCAAATTATTTATTGGTCAGTTATATCATCAATCGTAGTCAAATATGATCATATTAAAATTTGTAATAAATATAGTGAATATATTTAGAGACTATATTGCTAATTTTTATACGCCCACATTTTCATGTGGACGTATTATGTCGTCGCCCCTGTCCGTCCGGACGTCCGTCCGTCCACAATTTGTTTGTGGACTCTCTACAGGTCACAATTCTTATCCGATTTTGACGAAACTTGAAATATAGGTTTATCCCCAAAAGATCTCGGCTGCTTTCGATATTGGCATGTATCGGATCAAAACTTCATGGATTATGGCCCCTGATTGTACGAAAAATCACGTTTTTAGCTTGTGGACCCTATAGAGGTCACAATTTTGAACCGATTTTGATGAAACTTGACATGCATGTTTGTAACCCAAAGATCTTGGTTCCTTTCGATATTTGCGGCTATCGGAATGTAATTTCCTGAATTATGGCCCCTGATTGTCCGAAAAATCACCCTTTTTAGCTTGTGGTCCCTCTGGAGGTCACAATTATTATTCGATTTAAAAACCATTTGATTATATCACCGTTACACCCTAAGGAAGGTTGAGTTCGAATTTCGGGAAAATCGGACGAAAATTGCCATACAAAATGGCCGCCGTTTGTACGCGAATACTGTTAAAAAATGGTATATCCATGTTGTGGACCCTGTGGAGGTCACAATTTTGATTCGATTTTGATGAAACTTGAAATTCATGGTTATAACCAAAAGATCTTGCTTCCTTTCGATATTTGCGCATATCGGATCGTAACTTCCTGAATTATGGCCCCTGATTATACGCAAAATCGCCTTTTTTTTAGCTTGGAGGTCACAATTATTATTCGATTTTAAAAAACGTTTGATTATATCACCGTTACACCCTAAGGAAGGTTGAGTTCGAATTTCGGGAAAATCGGACGAAAATTGCCATACAAAATGGCCGCCGTTTGTACGCGAATACTGTTAAAAAATGGTATATCCATGTTGTGGACCCTGTGGAGGTCACAATTTTGATTCGATTTTGATGAAACTTGAAATTCATGGTTATAACCAAAAGATCTTGCTTCCTTTCGATATTTGCGCATATCGGATCGTAACTTCCTGAATTATGGCCCCTGATTATACGCAAAATCGCCTTTTTTTTAGCTTGGAGGTCACAATTATTATTCGATTTTAAAAAACGTTTGATTATATCACCGTTACACCCTAAGGAAGGTTGAGTTCGAATTTCGGGAAAATCGGACGAAAATTGCCATACAAAATGGCCGCCGTTTGTATGCGAATACTGTTAAAAAATGGTATATCAAGGTTTTGGACCCTGTGGAGGTCACAATTTTAATTCGATTTTGATGAAACTTGAAATTCATGGTTATAACCAAAAGATCTTGCTTCCTTTCGATATTTGCGCATATCGGATCGTAACTTCCTGAATTATGGCCCCTGATTATACGCAAAATCGCCTTTTTTTTAGCTTGGAGGTCACAATTATTATTCGATTTTAAAAAACGTTTGATTATATCACCGTTACACCCTAAGGAAGGTTGAGTTCGAATTTCGGGAAAATCGGACGAAAATTGCCATACAAAATGGCCGCCATTTGTACGCGAATACTGTTAAAAAATGGTATATCCATGTTGTGGACCCTGTGGAGGTCACAATTTTGATTCGATTTTGATGAAACTTGAAATTCATGGTTATAACCAAAAGATCTTGCTTCCTTTCGATATTTGCGCATATCGGATCGTAACTTCCTGAATTATGGCCCCTGATTATACGCAAAATCGCCTTTTTTTTAGCTTGGAGGTCACAATTATTATTCGATTTTAAAAAACGTTTGATTATATCACCGTTACACCCTAAGGAAGGTTGAGTTCGAATTTCGGGAAAATCGGACGAAAATTGCCATACAAAATGGCCGCCGTTTGTATGCGAATACTGTTAAAAAATGGTATATCAAGGGTTTGGACCCTGTGGAGGTCACAATTTTAATTCGATTTTGATGAAACTTGAAATTCATGGTTATAACCCAAAGATCTTGGTTCCTTTCGATATTTGCGCATATCGGATCGTAACTTCCTGAATTATGGCCCCTGATTATACGCAAAATCGCCTTTTTTTTTTAGCTTGGAGGTCACAATTATTATCCGATTTAAAAAAACGTTTGATTATATTACCGTTACACCGTAAGGAAGGTTGAGTTAGAATTTCGGGAAATCAGACCAAAATTGCCATACAAAATGGCCGCCGTTTGTACGCGAATACTGTTAAAAAATGGTATATCAAGGTTGTGGACCCTGTAAAGGTCACAATTTTAATTCGATTTTGATGAAACCTGAAATTCATGGTTATAACCCAAAGATCTTGGTTCTTTTCGATATTTGCGCATATCGGATTGTAACGTCCTGAATTATGGCCCCTGATTATACGCAAAATCCCCCTTTCTTTAGCTTGTGGTACCTCTGGAGGTCACAATTATTATCCCATTTAAAAAAACGTTTGATTATATCACCGTTACACTGTAAGGGAGGTTGAGTTTGAATTTCTGGAAAATCGGACCAAAATTGACAGACAAAATGGCCGCCGTTTGTACGCGAATACTGTTATAAAAATGATATATCATGGTTGTGGACCCTGTATAGGTCACAATTTTAATTCGATTTTGATGAGGAAGGTTGAGTTCTAATTTCGTGAAAATCGTACCAAAATTGACGGACGAAATGGTCGCCGTTTGTACGCGAATAGTGTTAAAATATGGTATATCATGGTTGTGGACTCTCTACAGGTCACAATTCTTATCCGATTTTGACGAAAAGTCACATTTCTAGGTTGTGTACCGTCACACCATAATCATTGTCGGTTTCGAATTTCATTAATATCAGACTGGAACTGACCAACTAAATGGCTGCTCCCAATACAGTATGAAATACAGGACTTAAAGATGTAGGAAAAATCACTTTCGGTATTGCTTGTTCTCTGTCCATCTCTCGAAAATGTGGGCGTATCCTGCCTGGCAGTGCCAGCCTATCTTTATGTTATTTATATGATTATTGCTAGACATATGTATTAGTAGACTAACAAGTTAATTTTTACAGGAGATAGGAAAATGGACACTGCATGACCTTGTTGATTTGATTACTGAATTCACAAAATTGGCATATTGATAAAACAAGGCAATTTGGTAGAGGCAATTAGCCTTTGGTATTTAGAGAATTCCATATTCCTAGGTAGATTAACTGGGAATTGATTCCATTACTGATTGTGCCTTTAAATGTACCTTTTAAACTTTAGTTAGGTTTTTGATCTAAAGCAAGCTACAAAAAAGATTGTAGAATTTAAAATGTGGGCTATGACGAAGTCAAGAATCAAACATTCATATAAATTTTTTGCAATTCCAGATACCGACACCTTATTTCTTTGTCAAACCTTTTAGACAGGACAGAAAGTTGGCTTATCTTCATGTCAGCCTTGAGACGGAGGACAAGATTGCAGAGTTTCATGCAAGATCTCAAGCTTTAAAGGGGCTTAAAGGGAACATCGATTTTATTTCATTTTACTCACAATATTAAAATTTCATTGTACAAGCTTTGTATGCTTATAAAAAGAGGGCAACTGCTTAATAATTAGATAATGATGAACAAAGAAATTAGGTTGGCAATTGAATTAAGGTGAATTTTTACAATTAATCTATGCCAAGGTAAAATGGTAAACACTTGCATCTTCACCTGGTTTGAAATGATGATTAATCATTTAATTCAATTATTTTATCATTTGATAGAAAAATATGCCTGAAACACATCCTCATTGATTACTTTATGCTACTGTTAACATCCATCAAAGAAACTATCTTTAGGCAATGTCTAATAGCCGTCATGAATTATCAGACAGCATGTAGATAAACAACTGATTGGAAACTAGTCTCTATTAATCAAAACACCCACACTTAAGGCGATCATAATAAATTTTGTTTGATGTATATTTCTAATAATATGTATAATAGGTTTCTAAGAAGAAAAGTAAACTTGACAACTGTGGCTAATCAGGAAATGAATGTAAGGATATGATCTCAGTTTATTGATAGATTTTAACTTTTAATAATGAATGAAAATATCTTTTCTTTGTTGAGCTACAGGTAGTGATGATATTTTATTGGCCAGGGTTATTCCAAGTCAAATTAATCCCAATCTCAATTATAAATTGGGAGTAAGGTGTTGAAACATTTACCAGAAGATCCCAGATTTGATCCTGTGGTTGCTGAGAAAAGTTCCACGGTTTCCCCATGTCAGTGGTGTAGGATGCAAACCCTGGCAAGGATAGTGTCTAGTCATGGGTACACGTTGTTTGCACATAAATGAACCCTTGACAGTTGGAATTCAGAAGAGTGGGCCATACGCCTCTGTCCTGGCAAAATTTCCCTAACAGCACAGAAATATGCCTGTCATTCATTAATGCAGGTGAGACTCGTTGCATTAAAGTGGGACTTAAAAAAACATTTTGTTTCAGTTATAAATCTAGCCATTGTTTCTTACCTTTGACCTTCAATAAGGATGTTATCAAGTATAAATTGTTGTATATAATTCAAGGATGATTTGATAATACACCTTATTCATTAAGCTAGAAATTCTATGTTATCAAACATTTGTTACATTTGTACTAAATGATATCTATACTATCCCTTATAGATAAGCAGAATGGTTTAAATGATAGAAATTATTAATAACTGGATGTAAATGAAAATTTATACATTTCAAAACTCATATCTTTCAGATAATGTGTAATTACTATTAAATATGTTACAAGTACAAATTAATCATGCTCATTTACCAATTTTAGATTTGGCTGCAAATGAATATATGCAGTAATTTGTTCGTGGCTTGCTTATTAAGCATTTTAAAAGGACACCTTTATTTATATAGACTATTAGACCATTCCATGGTTTATGTGTATGTGAGCAGATATTTTATTGTCTTGAACCATGTCCGTCTGTTTGAGCTTCTGTTCATCAACAATTCATGTAAACACATAAAAGTTAACACAACAGTCAAGAGTTTAAGATACACATGTATTCAAAACATGAATATAAGGTTGAATAGGGGTGTCAAAGTGTAAGAGAATGCCTGTTTCAAGTATTTATTTTAATATTTGGGCTCATACAAAAAAGGGTAAACATACCCTGCATTCCTCTAAACACCTATCAAATTCTGCTGCATGAAATTTGGAAGGAATATCATAAAATAAAACAAAATGAAATGGGTTTTAACATCCTTCTGTTCTGGACCAATCAGGTGAACGAAGATGTGTATTTGCTGTGAAGCGCCTACATTTATATCGAATTCCAACAGCCGCAGGTTCTTTAACGTGCACAACAACTTGTAAACAAATCCTTTTTGCATGCCATTCGAATCATTAGACACTCTTTAAACACTGGAATCGAAACCCCTTACTTTCTGTGAAGTGAGACAGCACCATATGCATTGAACCACTGTGGCTTCCGGTAACACGAAAGGATATTGTACCAGTAATCAAATATAAATGATTACATGTAGACAGTAATAGGCATTTTACAAGATATGGTTCCAAAACATGAAGCATTTCAGACAATTTGGTCTTTGAAACATAAAATGAGTGCAAGATATGGAGCTTGCCTGTCTCAAAATAACATATCAGATCTACCCAGATCATTGAAGCCTGACACAAATCAAAGACCTCTTGCATCGTTACAAGATTTACAATCTGGTATTAAAGCATCCTTTTTTTAATTAGAAATAAAATAACCTTAGACTAAATATATATCTGTTATTAATAAAAGTGGCAAATTTCTATTGTATTCAAACACTGTTCATTCATGCATTTCATTGCATTTAATGGTCACAACTGTTTATATGTTAATTGATAATGATATGTATGATATTCATTTGTGTGAAAACATTTGAATCACACACTTATGATTTTTACTAAAACTATGGTAACAATAATAGTGATAATATTAGACCTTCAGTTATTCAGGCAAGCTATTAACAGAAATCTTCACTCAGTGCGAGATTTTGTTGTGTTATGTCCCAAGTCCCAAGTTATATTGTCTATAATGAAATTGTCTTTCATCTGTTGAAATTATTCCATATTCCCTTGACACAAGTTTATATTAATCAAACAAATCATGCAATGAACCCCTTTAAAAACAATTTTTTATTCATTTGTAATCCAGATGAAAATTATATTAACACCATGTTTATAAAGGGCTTGTCATGAAATGCTCTTGTGCACATTATGAATGAACCTCCCACAACTATTAAATGTTCTGAGATTTTTTTGTGTGCAGGTTACATTGAATTCACATGAAACTTAGTCATTTAAAAATTCCCCACATATTTGTATGATCTAGATATGATTTTACTTCATCAATTATCAAATAAGTTAGTAATGAATAATGAATATAATTGTTCTATGATATTTAGATAATTATTACGGTTAATTATGAATAAATGATCAATTTAACAAAATGTGATATATGTATAACTAGTGTCACATTTGCACTGTGTCAGTATACTTCGTAAGGAATGACATTATAAAGTATGTATATCAGTCTGTATATCAGGACAAACATACATCTATGAGGTATTAGTATATATTTCAAAGGTTATGGATCAGTGACTTTGCTTAATTCAACTTATATGTTAAACTTATTTACAATTTCATTTCAACATGCTCTTTAATGTGAATGATTATTGTAAAAATTACTTATTAGTTAAAACGAAGTACAAATTAATATAAGTATACATTATACATATGTAAATGTACTTACCCTCACACTATCTATATAAATATCTACATATATATAGATATCATAAACTGACTTTACTTATATTGTTAGAGCACCACTTGTCCTTAATATATAACATGAATTAGAATATAGAGTCCTTAAAGCCAATACATTCAATAATACTAGGTCCATTGAAATAACTAGTATTGGTATTAACTTCGCAGCTTTCCTTCATTCCATACACCGGTTGATCTACACAACTTCGAGTGGCTACATGTGAAAGAGCACCACCAATCAATAGGGCTGTTTGAGTCATGCTTGAGATAGTGGGCTGGACTGACTTTGACTTGAGTTTATCCACTTACTGGAAATGTGATAATTTCTGTTTTCTCCCAGCTTTTTTATGTGAGAAAACAAAAAACTGTTAAATTGTCTAATGTAGAATTTTTATCTTTGTGTTAATTTAGTGGGCTGACTTATGACTTCCAGTTGTAGTTTCTATTTAATTACATCTTTAAATCACTCACTTTCTGATTAAACTAAAGGGCAAAAGTGTTAGTTTGTTGAATGTTGATAATGATTTTCATTACCTATCTGGTGTGAGATACTTAAACAACTTCAGTTTCAACCTTTATATCTGCAGTGTTTATTTATTATTTTTTTAAGAATTATAAATGTTCTTCTTGTGTTTTGATTTCTTGTGATGATAAGATAGATATAATTGTTTTATTGGAGTAAAGGATTAATGTTAAGACAGCACATGCAATGTTCATTAAAGTATTTCGAATTTATAGGGTAGTGACATATATTAATCTTCATATATTATTAAACTAGCATTATCTTGTCATAATTAGTCAATAATTATCTATATTTCCACCTATTCTGTTCTAATGGCAATTTCTTAGTTGATCATTTGGAAGATTGAAATGTAATTATTTTCAGGAGAATAAATTTTTGTCTTCTTCCATTCTGCTGGTCAATGGTCATTTATACATATTATGCATCCATATTGATCTTCAAAGAAATTTGATTTTATAACTTTGCTCGACTTGTTGAGACACAAAATATATTCAATGTTCGTACTACCGAGTCATCAATTCATAAACTGTCAGAAGGTACAATATACAGGATATCCTTATTATATGGGGCCACAGTGGCTCAGTAATGGTCTGGCTGGCTAATCTAAATGGTACCAGTTTCAGTCTGGATGTTGCCTTGCCAGTGGTGCAATGAACATTGTGTAGTTGTTCGGATGGAACCAAACGCCAGTATGCTGTGTATAATGTACTGGTTGATGTACAAGAAAATGACCACTTGGCATTCAAAATATTATAACACCAGGTTAAATATCCTCCATAGTACTCTACATGGTCATTTCCTGTTTTCATTGGCCCAGATGGAGCAGAAAAGTAGGGCATATTAAGGCCCATTTGGTTCCATATAAAAACTTGAAAGTATATTTATAATTATCTCACTTAATTTGGCTGCCTTTCTTTTCTTTCATCTTTGTTGGAAATATTACGTCAATGTCATAAACTGTTTTAAAATTGCCGTTTTAGTCAATTTTGGTGTGGTTTTGTTCTCGGAAAATTCACTGGAAAAGATCCCCAAGACTTTGATTGCAACGCATGGATCCACTATGGACTAACAGGAATGTTATTACAATACACATTGTTTTGTACAAATTTGTCCCAAAATGTTGTTATTTCAGATTAAAACGGCCCATGTTAAGGTTTGTCTGAATGAATAGAGTCCTCAAAAGATTTGTGAAATGTCCCAATGAAGGGATCAGTGAGTGGAAAAGGTTAAGAACCTAATTAGAGCTATTTATGACTTAATTTTAGTTACGTGTGGTGGGACACATTTACAGGGGAACTGTGGTGGCTCAGTGGCAAAAGCTCTGGCCCACTAACCAGGATATCTTGAGTCCGATCCCAGTGTCAACCGAGAAATTTCCTTTGGATTCTTCAACATGGTTTCCCGTTGTCAGTGGTGCAGAACAGGGGCATGTCGTATTGAACTTTGATGAGTAGATCTAGAAAAAAATATCATTGCAGATGTCACAATTTTTGCTGAATTATCAAAGGTGTTTGAATTATATGTATATCCAATGAGTATGTACCATAAGTCAATGGCCGTATAGATTTCAAGTCAATTGATTTTGATTACAATTTAAGACAGCATGGAAGCAATGGAAATATTATGTATAAACTAGATCAGACAGGATTCTGGATTATAATTATTTACTAAATATAATGAACGGTAGAGGTCATAATATCTTCTCAATTGTCCAAACATGACTCACTAATTTGGAGCTTTTATTCTAATTATTATTTAGTAGTCAGACACAAGAAGACAAGACTGATTCTGGTGTATTTTCAGTTTTGTCTTTCAAAACACATTAATTGTCAAGTGTCATGTAGAATTCTAATTATCAGACTGAATTGTCTGGAATCATATTTTCTGTTGATGTATCCAAGTAGATAGATTTATGCTTCCAAGATAAATTTGTAAGTAAGTTTGTTAGAAGGAGTTTTATACCTCTAAAGCTGGATGCGAATTATAATGTTGTTGATCTGCCATCACTCTTCTTATAAAGACAATGAATTGATGAATTTTTCATAGATGAATCATAATTTCTTCAAATTCCCCACATTCCTAAGAGTTATAGCCCTTTGCCTCAAAAATAATGTTATAAGATAAAATTATTATAAGATAGTCTTTTCAGTCAAAGTCCTATATCATGTTGCAATGATTTTCATGACAAAGCCAACTAATACCTGAATACTCCCTTGAAAAAATCTATTTTCTCCCCAAAATAACATTTCTCTTTTAGCAGTAAATTTGTCATGGAAACTCCATTCTTCATCTAATTTGACTAGAAAAAATTAAAATTCAGTTAGTCAATAGCTATTTATAGAGTTTGATCAATTTTGGTTACAAATTTCAAGTTAATAAGATTTTTTTCCCCCTAATACTAGACTGTCCTTGGAGATGTGTATCAGGTTATCATTAACGTTAATTTCTTCTTGGTACCATATGACACTAGTTGAAAATGTAATGATGGTAAAATCTGATTACAAGATGGCACCTTAGATCAAGGCTATCTATTACCAGACTTCCATGAATCTGTTGGTGATATGATTACATTGAAAACCTACACCAAATCCAGGGTTGGTGACTTCTCTTTCTGCAGGATATGTAAATATGTCTTAAGGTTTGTATCACAAAATTGACATGGAATAAAATAAATCAAACTGTATGGTGTAAACATAAAGAATATTTTAAGAGAACATTTTCAAGGCCTATCTTTAAAAATTCACCATTAAAGTGCACATAAAATGGTTTTGTAAATTTTTCTGTGTGAGCAGTCCATGGTTATTTTATCCACTTTACGGCAAATTCACATCAATCCGACTAAAATTAATTCAGCTATCTTCACTCAAAGTCGTAAAAATAGACCTCCCGTAAAAACGACTTTGCCAATTACCGAAAACACTCTTAATCCCCTCAGACGCCAGTGACGTCACAGTGACCGAATGCATATTCGGAATGTTTATTCCTTAATTACCTATATACACCCGGCGTGTGTATTCATTAACGCCTGACTGATTCCTTAATCCCCCTAATTAAATAAAACAATTGACTACGGAATAATTTGTTTTATAATTCATTTCAATTCAAGATTCAATTTAGAATTTGTTTCATAATGTACGGTCGTGCTGTTTTTTCACGGCAGCGATTTTAATACACTCTACCATCGTGTGCAGTCGAAATGATTCGAGATACATTTTCGTCAGAAGAGTTTTGGGGTTCTAATTTCGAATTTGTTTCATTATTTACGGTCGTTCTGTTTTCTCACGGCAGCGATTTTAAAATAATCTACCATCGTGTGCAGTCAAAACGACTCGAGATACATTTTTGTTAGAAGAGTATTGTGGTTCTAATTTAGAATTTGTTTCATAATGTACGGTCGTTCTATTTTCTCACGACATCGATTTTAATACAATCTACCATCGCGTTCAGTCCAAACGTTAGAAGAGTATTGTGGTTCTAATTTAGAATTTGTTTCATAATGTACGGTCGTTCTATTTTCTCGCGGCAGCGATTTAATACCCTCTACCATGTATGGTCGTTCTATTTTCTCGCGGCAGCGATTTAATACCCTCTACCATGTGTGCAGTCCAAACGATTCGAGATACATTTTCGTCCGAAGAGTATTGTGGTTCGAATTTCCCCGAGTAAAAGAGTACAGGAGTAAAAAGATGTGGTCACGCAAAATATATCATAAACGTCAAACATGATTGAAACGACATTTGTAAATGACGAGAAGGGTCACCTAACTATCTATGTGTATCGCAAGTGTAGTGTCGTTTATAGCTGTCATTAATCAATCAGACTAAAGTTGCACAGAGACTGGGTCATAAATTAATTCTTAAAAGAATGTTGATTAGGTAATCATCTTTTTTTACCCTGGCCAGATCAATTAGCTTTTATCACCGATGTTTTTGTAATAAAGTAGCCTCGTATTATTTGTTGATTGGTGTTTAAACATCTAGATATAAATTTGTAAATTAGAACAACAATACTCTTCTGGTGAGAATGTATCTCGAATCATTTTGACTGCACACGATGGTAGAGTGTATTAAAATCGCTGCCGTGGAAAAACAGAACAACCGTGCATTATGAAACAAATTTTAAATTGGAGCTTGAATTAAAATGAATTACAAAACATATTATCCCGTAGTCAATTGTTTTATTTAATTAGGGGGATTAAGGAATCAGTCAGGCATTAATGAATACACACGCCGGGTGTATATAGTTAATTAAGGAATAAACATTCCGAATATGCATTCGGTCACTGTGACGTCACTGGCGTCTGAGGGGATTAAGAGTGTTTTCGATAACTGGCAAAGTCGTTTTTACGGGATACGACTTTGAGTGAAGATAGCTAAATTAATTTTAGTCGGATTGATGTGAATTTGCCGTAAAGTGGATAAAATAACCATGGACTATCAATCTAGAAAAAAAATTGAGGCCATTTGATGTGCTCTTTAAGAGAATATTGTAAAAGGGAAGGTGGGGTGAGGGTATCTGACTGACCTGATGCATAGGCTTTAGATGTAAGATCTGGCTTTGATTCGGTTTGGATCCCAGACAAGGTGTAGGTTCATCTCCCTAACCTCATGGATTTTCTTATTGTTCCCCAGTTTCCTATTTCAACGCAAGAGAATGGTTGAAATAAAGATTTACAATAGGTTACTCCTGTAATGACATACTATCTGTTGTGTGGACATAAACCCACTTTCCTTCTCACTCGCTCTATAAGCAAGACGTATGTTTATAATCAAGAACCACTTTCATTTTTAATCTGTTTTTTTAATATGAAATTCTGGAGATTTTTCCTTTCAATTCAAAGATTGCATCATGCAAGAATGTTCAAAATTAGAATTATGGAAGTCTCTTGATGGTAGTGTATATTAACTGTGCTTTATCTTCTTAGTGAATTATTGTTGTATATGCTCATTTGAGACTTTGGTGAAAACATGAAGCATTAATCTTGATATGAGAGAAATTCACAAGTAATATTGCAAACATCAAAGAAATCTGAATCCCAATTGTCAGGAGGGGATGAACATGTAATACCCTTCCAATGATATATAGAGAAAGAAGGCTTTTGGAAAAGGTTATTGATGTGTAAGATTTTTTTTAGGATAACTGAAATTACCATTTATACGTTGTAATATGATTTACTTTGTCATTTTTACTTGAGATAACAATAAACATACATAGACTACTATCAGCCAAAAGAAATTTCGATATTTAAGAATTTGAAACATAAGTATTATCATTTTTAATATAAAATCAGGTTCCAAATCTTTGATTATATGCTTTACTTTTGGTTTAAGGATTAAAGGTTGATTTTGTAAAGCAAAATGGGCTACTCTGTCTGCTAAAGCCACAACATGACCAAAAGTCAATATAAAAGGTCAAATTGTGAACAACAGCAAGCCAGCAACCATTTAGCAATATTTCTAATCAGAATTTGGGGAGCTAGCAACAGATCAAATTGAGATCTATCATTCTTCTCCTGTGAGGTGTCATTACGAAAGAGTCAGTTGCACTAACATCAATTTAGAAATGCCACTCAATTTGACGCAAGCAGTATAAGTTGTTCACACATAACTTTGATGATGCTAATGGCATCGTGAAAACTTCCCAGTCTCGCTTGTGACTATTCTAAATAAATCAGCACAACATCAAGATCTATTTATGTCAGATTGGATTCTAATCATTTGGAGGTATTGACTTGATGATTATGCCATTAGTAAGCCTTAAAAAACAGTTTAACAAAAGCATTAATGATTAGAATACTAGTAGTTAATAAACAAGAGTCCAAGTGGGCTTAATCGTCCATCCAGTAGGTTGGATTAGACTGTCAACAGATCATTTTATTCCCTCTATTTGAGGGAATTGTCTACACTTGTCAGTTCTTATAGCCAAGCTATTTTATGTTTAAACACATTTGTGACCCGTGCTGGCAAATTGAGTCGCAATGAGAACATTTTGAAAATTGCTATTTTCATATTCTCCACCACATTGCCTTCAAAATGATGTATATTTGGTATCAGTCAACCAAAAATTAAATGAGCTATATCCGTTTGAAGTTCTCCAAGTCAGAAATGGTAGTTTTGAGAAAAAATAAGTTTAAGATGAGGGATAGATTTGGTTGAAATCAATTAAGGGGATTAGAAGAAGAAGTAAAATCTTTTAGGTTGCTCCTACCTAGCCAATTGGTGCCAAACACCTTCATTATAAAATATCAGAATTAGAATAATATAAATCTAGTTGAAATTTATCAAGTGGAGTAGGAGAAGTAGTAATTTAAATATTACCAGAAAATTAGTCCAAATGTTCTTCTCAAACTGACCTTATTTAGTTATCTGTTCAAAATCATTGGATTTTATCACATTCAACGCTATTGTGGATAGAATGTTTTTTAGACCTGCAAAAAAGATAGATTCTTGTGTCTTGGGAACTGAATGTCCTAGTTGAGGTAATAGAAGTGAATCTATCCCTCATTGAACAATTCATTTGATTAACTCTTTATGGTGCCAATGAATAGCTCTTTCTACTTCTAGTGCTGAATAACATAGAATCCGGTTTATGGGTCTTAACTTCAATCTCATCAATATTAATAAACAGAAAAATAACAATAAAAAGGTAATTTTGAATGCTTTGAAAAATAAAAATAGTAACGCATAGTGAAGTATAGATGTACTGGAACACTTAGGGCTCATTGATTCAGTGGAAATAAAGAGACTAGTGATGGATACTCACAAGGTAGAACCAAAATGTAACAATGTCTAAATTATTTACATAGCTAGTCTCTTATTTATTTCAAAAATGAACAGGAGATAAAATATTTAATTTATGTTACTGAAAAGCGCCATGTGCATATTTACGTGATGAGGGATAACGTTTAACCCCAAATAAATTGCAAAAGAAACCAATTTAGTTTGGTTCAATGATACATATTTCAGACAACTTAACGTAAGGTGAAATAAGGCAATTAACATACATTATTGACGATCCTCAGGAAGTTGTGAAGAGCGATATCTCTGAACCAGAGTGTTTAGTGGTGGGGGGGATAACCAATTAAATTTTAAATTCTTTAAACACAAAGTGGTTATAGAGGCATAAAATCAAAAAATAAAACAAATTTAACCCAAACATTTTTTTAAAAAAAAATGTATTTTTCAAAATGGCTGCCAAATTTGGTAGTAAAATAGCATTTACCCAATATAACCATCGACAGTCTCCTCGTAAAATATGACATTTACGTCTTTTATATGGTTTTCAATGTCTCTGAATTCGAAGATAAAGTGGAATCCATATTGGCAGATTTTAAGTTAATCGTCTTTTTTTTTTTCATTTTGGATATGACTTGGAACATGTTGTTTACGTGATTTTTATACGCCCACATTTTCATGTGGACGTATATTGTCGTCGCCCCTGTTCGTCCGTCCGTCCGTCCGTCCACAATTGTTTGTGAACAGTCTACAGGTCACAATTTTTATCCGATTTCAATGAAACTTAACATATAGGTTTATCACCCTAAGATCTCGGTTCCTTTCGATATTGGCATGTATCGGACCGTAACTTCATGGGTTATGGCCCCTGATTGTACGAAAAATCACGTTTTTTAGCTTGTGAACAGTGTAGAGGTCACAATTTTGAACCGATTAGGATGAAACTTGAAATGCATGTTTATAAACCAAAGATCTTGGTTCCTTTCGATATTTGCGCCAATTGGATCGTAACTTCCTGAATTATGGCCCCTGATTGTCCGAAAAATCGCCCTTTTTAGCTTGTGGTCCCTCTGGAGGTCAAAATTGTTATCCGATTTAAAAAACCGTCTGATCATATCATCGTTACATGGTTATGAAGGTTGAGTTGGAATTTCGTGAAAATCGGACCAAAATTGACGGACAAAATGGCCGCCATTTGTACGCGAATAGTGTGAAAATATGTTATATCAAGGTTGTGAACAGTGTAGAGGTCACAATTTTGAACCGATTTGGATGAAACTTTCGATATTTGCGCCCATCGGATCGTAACTTCCTGAATTATGGCCCCTGATTGTCCAAAAAATCGCCCTTTTTAGCTTGTGGTCCCTCTGGAGGTCAAAATTGTTATCCGATTTAAAAAAACGTTTGATTATATCACCCTTACATGGTTATGAAGGTTGAATTCGAATTTCGTGAAAATCGGACCAAAATTGACGGACAAAATGGCCGCCGTTTGTACGCGAATAGTGTGAAAATATGTTATATCAAGGTTGTGGACCTTATAGAGGTCACAATTTTGAATCGATTTTGATGAAACTTGACATGTATGTTTATAACAGATCTTGGTTCCTTTCGATATTTGCGCCCATCGGGTCATTACTTCCTGAATTATGTCCCCTGATTGTACGAAAAATCACCCTTTTTAGCTTGTTGTGCCTCTGGAGGTCACAATTATTATCTGATTTTCTGATAATTCCTTAATATGCGACAACTCTTGTTGACTGCCCGGACGATTTGGCTGCTGTGTGGGCGTATGTTTCGTTGCCTGGCAACCTATTTTTGATGTTGCTGGGATCAATTCTGATCTCCAAAATGAAGGTTGAGAATCCATGATTGCAGAAATTCAAAATGAAATCTAAACTTAATCTTCATTTGCTTTGGTTGGATATGGCTTGTAATATGTCTTATATAATATAGAGGTTTTGAGGTTGTGGCATTCAATTTCTACCAATCAAAATAGAATCCAAAATGGTCATTTTTGTTCTTGTGGATATTGCTTGTATTGTAAAAGAAGGTTTTCACGGTTACTGAATGAATTCAATACAGGGTTAAAAAATTCTGATAAGATTGACACATACCAAATTTTTGCATAAGCTAGAAACTTTTAGGATATTCTATAGAAAATCTCATTTACAGTCAGTTTTTCAAAAGAAATTTTGCACCGTGCATAATCTTGAAAACTTTAGGATATACTATAGAATTTAGAAACATCATGTACAGTCAGTTTTTCAAAAGAAATTTCACATTGTTAAGGAGAAAACACCACCAGATACCCATAGAGTATCATAGACAATATCTATACTCCTGCGAATAAAGGTTAGGATAAGGAGATCTGGCAAAACATATTTTGAAATTTTGTCATGACACTGTCCTCAAATATAATCATTTCTCGTTAAAAACATTGTAATGTAGCATGAACAAAGGCAACAAGACTGGGACTTACTGCTTGCTGTGTCCCTGATGATATAGGATATAGTTAATAATTTCTTTTGTTTACCCTATTTTTAGAGGATTTGTGGTACAGATCATGTAGAGGTAATTAGAATTCTCATGGTGCATCTTGATGATAGAAATTTTGTTGGTTAAAACATAAAATCTCCCAGCTGGATAAAGGTTTGTTTAACACTGATCATGTGGTAAGTATAACCAAGAATTTGTTTGGTTTATTGGTTTGACACGAGTACATGTATTCTGGTTTGGTATTACATGTTTTGGGCTCTGGTCCCTCTTAAGCGTGGTTTCATTAAGTATAGCCAAGAATTTGAACAATTTTCTTGTGTTATGTATATTCATAAATGAATAGTTCTTGTCATTTTATTAGAAAGAATATTATACATTGTAAATTGAGACCAATAATACTTATAATCAGCACTAATCTCCAATGTTTGTTTTAATATAATTAAATGGATTCATTATTTTAGTCATTTATAAACTAATATTTTATTGCATAATTGTATAAGGATTTAATATAAAGTAGATTAAAGTTTGATATAGAGGGCTTATCTGCGATATGACCTTGGTGGAAGCGACGTTAAATTAAGCTATTTCACACACATATAGAGTCATATTATTTTATCATAAAGAATGCACATCGTCTTATTCATTCCTTTTTAGTTGTTAATTGATTTTAATGTTGTTGCTGGTGAATAAATTGATATTCAGATTATACAGTTTTTATACGCCCACATTTTCATGTGGATGTATTATGTCGTCGCCCCTGTCCGTCCGGACGTCCGTCCGTCCATCCGTCTGTCCACAATTTGTTTGTGGACTCTCTACAGGTCACAATTCTTATCCGATTTTGACGAAACTTGAAATATAGGTTTATCCCCAAAAGATCTCGGCTGCTTTCGATATTGGCATGTATCGGATCAAAACTTCATGGATTATGGCCCCTGATTGTACGAAAAATCACGTTTTTAGCTTGTGGACCCTATAGAGGTCACAATTTTGAACCGATTTTGATGAAACTTGACATGCATGTTTGTAACCCAAAGATCTTGGTTCCTTTCGATATTTGCGGCTATCGGAACGTAAATTCCTGAATTATGGCCCCTGATTGTCCGAAAAATCACCCTTTTTAGCTTGTGGTCCCTCTGGAGGTCACAATTATTATCCAATTTAAGAAAACGTTTGATTATATCACCGTTACACCCTAAGGAAAGTTGAGTTCGAATTTCGGGAAAATCGGACCAAAATTGCCATACAAAATGGCCGTCGTTTGTACGCGAATACTGTTAAAAAATGGTATATCAAGGTTGTGGACCCTGTGGAGGTCATAATTTTAATTTGATTTGGATGAAACTTGAAATTCATGGTTATAACCCAAAGATCTTGGTTCCTTTCGATATTTGCGCATATCGGATTGTAACTTCCTGAATTATGGCCCCTGATTATACGCAAAATCGCTTTTTTTTTAGCTTGTGGTCCCTCTGGAGGTCACAATTATTATCCGATTTAAAAAAACGTTTGATTATATTACCGTTACACCGTAAGGAAGGTTGAGTTCTATTTTCGGGAAAATCAGACCAAAATTGCCATACAAAATGGCCGCCGTTTGTACGCGAATACTGTTAAAAAATGGTATATCAAGGTTGTGGACCCTGTAAAGGTCACAATTTTAATTCGATTTTGATGAAACTTGAAATTCATGGTTATAACCCAAAGATCTTGGTTCTTTTCGATATTTGCGCATATCGGATCGTAACTTCCTGAATTATGGCCCCTGGTTATAAGCAAAGTCCCCCTTTCTTTAGCTTGTGGTCCCTGTGGAGGTCACAATTATTATCCGAAAATGTGGGCGTATCCTGCCTGGCAGTGCCAGCCTATCTTTCTTGTTTTTATGAAAGTAGCCTACTAGGTTACAAAGCTATATATAAATGTATTTTTATACTATATACATGTATCTCTCTTCATTAAACAATATTTAAAGAAATAACCTTTGTTGGAACTTATCTGAAGATAGTTTACCTTTGAAATCTCCAACAAATGTGCTTGAAATTAGGTAAACAGTGGTGGCTATATGCAAATCTGAAATCCAGACGAAAATATATAATTTAGGTTAAAGCTTGCTAAGATGTTGTTTGTTGGCTGTGTAAACCTGAATTGACCAAGAAGCTTCTGAACATATCAAGTCTCAGACATACTTGTTATAGAAGTTTAATGTTTGAACCAGCTGAAAACTTTTTGAAAGTTCTAGCAAATTAAGTTAGCAATACAGATTAAAGGACACAAAGATCCTTTGAAGCTCACTTTTGAAAAGGGGTAATGTTGGCCACTGAAGTTAGAATTGAACTAGTCCAATCTAGTTTTAATTCAGGACACCACCGCTGGCACTACTCAGGCATCTGAACAGCGCTTTTTATCATGTAATAAGTTATTTTTGTAATTCCTTGAAATAAATTTACTGAAAGATTTTCTGTGGTTTGGAATTCGGCCATTTTATTTATCTTTTCAGGAAGTTAAAAGCTGCCAATAAGTTTGTATACTTAATCCTGTAAACGAAGAATGTGGTTATGGAATTGGGATGTTTTTTCCAGGATTTTTAGAACTACAGTGTTCCATCTCAATAAGATGTGACAGAAGTGTGATAATGAACCCATCTAGAATATACAAAAAGAGCATAAAGAAGTATTGATTATCAGAGCAGAAAGGAACTTAAAGCCCCTTGACTTTTGACTCCAATAATTCTAACTTACCGTATTAACTTCCCATTGTAGATCCCGCAGCACACAGTTAATGGAAGAGAAAATTAACTAGAATAAAAGTAAGTTTTGTATCAGAACTATGTCTCTAATGAATACAGAAACCTTTAACAGACTTTAATACATGGAAATTGGTTGCTGTCATCACCATTTCAAACAACTAGTCTTTGTAATGGATCTATTGGTTTTTGGGGCATTGATTTTCAAACTCTAAAACTATTTAGACATTTTTATGTTGTGATTTCCCAGGAACTCAGACATTTCGTATTATCATACATTTTAGGAGACACTAGTGATATTGAATTCCCAGATATACTTTTAAAAAAAACTCATTATGTAGATTTGATTAGGAAAAAATCATTATAAAAATATCTAATTGTACTTATGATCTGTGGAATTATATATCATTTCTTTATTGTTTATAATGTATTTTGTTTTACGCAATAACTATGTAGCTAACAATATTTTAAAGAAACATAGAGCAAATACATATAAGACAAAATCCACTTGTTCTTATTATATTGTCATTTAGATTGGAATATACTGTTGCATTGACAGATCATACATGATATAACTATGAAGGACGCATGATGTTGGCTCGATCCAGGTGTTGGCTGTAAACATTCCACATGATTGTCTAGCCAGGCTCCCCCTTGTCAGTGGTGCTAGGAAAAGCAATGAGTCATTCGGATGGTATCTGTGCTTGTGAAAGAGTTCTCAATGAAGAGCACACAAGAAAATGTTTATCTTCATTAGGCTGGTTGTTTCCGAAAAGTAGTACATTAAGCTTTATTTCATTTCATGATATAATTACAAACAAAAGAAATATATCTAACACTGTTCTCTCATCATATCCTATTATTGACTCAATGATTCAATAGCTGTCATTTTTGTGATCCTCAAGAGACCTGGAATAAGAAATGTATAGCTTACATAGCTTTTCTTTAAAATGATAGGTCAGATTAGGTGCATTGTTAGGAGAACCTTACTGTATTTCATGAGACCAGAAATTAGAAATTGTTTCCTAGATGGTGCTAAATAAAGCCTTACATAGCATTTCTTAGAAAAAAAATTGGTGATATTTAGGGGCATGTTAAGGATAACACTACTGAAATTAAAAGTTGTAATGTATTGACCACTATGGCATGGCACTAAACATTGCTATTAATTCTTTTAAAGACAACAAAAGTAACAAACTTCTCTTTTAGAATATATAGTGGCCATTCAAACCAGCTAGCACAGTTACCTTATTCTGAAAAGCCTTCCTATTTACTTTATTCAGTATTAGCTGATCAAACTCACTTAAGTTAATTGAGAAAAAAATATTAATTATAGACTTTGATTAATTTACAACCTATAAAGAGAATATTAGATATAGCATGCACATAGCTTATTTATCTCAATCAAATATGTCTGGAATATGAATTGATTTTCCCTCCAAAGAAGTTTGATATTTAATTTGTTGTACATTTACTAGTGTTTGGAGGTAATGTTAGTTACCGTGCATGCTATGAGAGATAATAGAATGGTGTATATATGTTAAATAATCTATGAGGTATTAACCAATACTATCATCATAATTAAATTGTAGATTACGGTCTTTATCACTTAAATAATTGCCATAAAACATTCTACAACACATTTATTTTATCAAACGAGTAGCCAAAATGAACCAAGGGCTTACCGTTTCACTTCTTTTCAAGATTTATACGTAGGAATAAGTTTGTGTTTATCTTTTCGGTAACATGGCCGGCGACAAGAACTTTCTGTGAAATGTGCACTATGTTTAATTTCTTCTGCACTATAAAATTAAGAAAGCTCCCACAGAATTGGCTTCCAAGATCAAAGGAAATTGTCGTCATGGGTTATCAGACTCACCAGCTAAAACCATTCTCAGTATAAGGATTATGTATGGGAAAGATATCACGATAATTTCACTGGAACGAAAACTAGCCATGGGTGGGGTTGCACAAGAGAAATAAGAAAATGCGTGCTCTTTCGATCATTTGACATTGCTTTAATGTTGAATTGTTTTACGATGTTTTCCTCGTCCGTAAGATACAACAGTACTCCAGGGGCGGATCCATGAATTTTTGCAGGAGGGGGTTTGCCAGGTTTCAGTTACGGAAATCTGCCATCATCGTCTCTAAATTACATAGGCATGCATACAAATTGAGCTTTTTAAACAGAGAAATCATTTTTATACTGATGTAGGATCACTTTGTAATTTCATTGATGCAAGGTATTATTTTTTTTTCATGTAGCTGAGCATGGGGGGGGGGGGTTGGGTTGGACCCCCCCCCCCCCTCTGGATCCGCCCCTGTACTCTATACAACAACAATAATATTGTACATGTAGTTAATTAATATTAAAGTTAGTTAATAAAGTTCAGATTTTTAAACTGTATTTTTATTTTGATATGAATTACATTGGTACAATATATCCTCTGGAAAGTGGTAAAGAAAACAAACTAGCATACACATTCATCTCACAAATTCTGTAGGGTCATACATAAACCTTGAAATAGTTCAACTTGCAATAGTCGCAGAACTAACGATATTAATGGGGTATGTGGCATTATGAAAGTGTCCGGATAATTTTTATTTGATAGAAGATACAGTATTATACATGTAACCTCTTTTTTGGCCATTGTGTGAGTATCTGAGTTTTCTTGACCTACAGAATTGTATAAGAATATATGAAATCAGACAAACTCAACATAGTTGCTAAAACGGCTCTTCGAGCATACAAACCATGTTTCTTTTGGGTATAATATGCGTGTTGTCATAGTTCTAAATGAATTCCTGGCACAATCTCGTAAAAAATATTAGTTGCACACATGGGGTATAAATTGTTCATGGAAGGATGGATATCTAACATATTGTCGGTGTTTAGCTGATGCTCCACGTCAGATCTTCTTTATAACCAATATAGAGAAATAATTGAAGAATACATGTAATCAATAGTATAATATGTGTGCACATGCATGTTAATCATGTCTGAAGACCCCGCCAACTGCTTTGTGAAGGTTAATTAGACACAAACCCATTCCTTGTTAGCATTCCAGTCTTGTTTGGTACTATTTGTGTCCACACTCAGAACACACTGGAGCAGCTGTTCTCACAGGTGTGTGTTCCTTTAATCACTTTAATGTGTTCTAGTGGGAGAAAAACAAAGCACCAGCAAATCCCATGATGAATGGCTATAATTTAATGTAATTCGACTTCCTGACAAGCTTTATGTTTCAGTTTCTGTCTTTGAACTTCTCATCAAATTTGTCTTTGATTCCAGTCAATCCAGATTTATTTAGAACACAATTTCTAGGATTTTAAATCATTTGACAAGAATCTTGCAAGATCTCTCCCCCTGAAGCTATTTTAATGTACTGTGTAGAGTTAACATATTTATCTTTCTTTATACGTCTTACTTATTTTTTAAAATTCAGTCTCAACAACCAACTAAAACAGCAGCTGAAATGACAATTTGATCTTTGTGTACGCAAGATTTAGCTTTCATCCTACAAGCATTTTTAAATGTACAATTAATCCCGTATCACAATATTAAAGATTGGTTATTCACCCACACGTCTATTTATGGATTGCAACAGGGAGGATCTGTTGCCAGAAATGCAGTAGGATTTACCATTGTGCTTAAATATGCTAAGTACAGGGGCCCCATCTTCTGTGATAATTCAAATATTTGCCTATAACTTGTTGAAAATAATGATTGATCATGTAAGATGTAATAGTTTGACTAATAAATTTTCGGAGCAAGTATGCTTACCTCCTCCGGGGCCCAGTAAGGGGCCTCATACCTTAACTAGCTGATGACCTCATTTGTCCTAAATCCGACACTAAATTTAAGTTCAAATTGAATTTATGATTTTAAAGATTCATAGATTTAGTCGTTTATGGAAACACAGCAATATTTGCAAAATATATTGACTGTAGTATAAAAACTTTCTGAAAGGGAACTAATTCGCCTGAAGAATCGATTTTGTCCTGATAAATTTTGTATTATCTACATTGATATACTTATTTCATAATTCAAAACTTATCATGATGCGATCTCAAAACTAATACCCTTAAAGATCTCCGATCATGACATTGATGGATTTTATGGATGGATTTTATTCCTCAAAACTACTTCATCTTCAAATAACAACCATATTATACAAGATCAGTAGTAGAATATATATTAATATTATTACTATTTCAATATTAATCAACACTTCCTATACCAATATTTATATACTGAAATAATATGAGACGGTTTTAGTATCAGACTGGTGTCTGGGAACATTTGTTGGCGATTTTCAATAACTTTGGGATAATCGGCCATGAACAGAACAGTAAAATGCTAAGAACCTGTTGTATATTAACAAACCACATCCAACCATTGTATATTGCAGGCATCTAGAATTCTTTTAGAATTTACAGAGTGACATTATAGAGCGAAAAACTGGCAGAGCCTAAACTAACAAGCAAATCCCACAATTGGCATGATAAAAGACTTGAATAATACGGATTATTGTTCTGTATTACTAAGAGCGATTGTATTATACCCGTGATATAATTGATGCCTCATTACATACTTTATCAGTAATCTGAAATATGTACTGTTACTGTAAAGAAGTTAATATGAAAGAGGAAAATATACTGTACTCTTGAGGTGATTTAAATAATTTGCTGTTCGTTGACATTGTATGTTATAAAAGATATATATATTGTAATAGTACGAGAGTGCCAAAGACTATTATGGAAATGCTTTTAAGACCGATTCTATGTTTTCTTATACTTGTAAGGCGTTCTATTCAGAAAGCTGGAAATATATAAGTATAATCTATTTTCCCAATCGCCCTATTCCAGAAGTTTTTCCTACACGGTAAGGCGCGAGTCAATGAAACCAGCAAAATAAAATGCTGAATGGTGATATATGTACTCCGATAACAAATGTCAGTCTTTTGCAGAAATAAATGGTTCTTGACGTCAAGTGACTACGATGAAAATATCCCATAGAATACTCTTCAATCACCACTTTACAAATAAACAAAAACCTGAAGTTTAGCTTTCAATATTATAAATTTATGTAAGTTGAGGAGTAAATGAACGAAGTGCGGGTTAACGTGTTGCCTTTCTGCACCGGGTTAATGAAGACGGACCTTCGACATACAGCGTGTTATGAGTGCACTTTTTTTCAGTGTCGTGTTATTTTACGTGCACACCGACGTGTACTGTACGTTTGAACTCGGTTTCGGGTCTTGCACAACGGAAAACCACACTGGGAAATCCCGTAGAACTTCTCGGTCCACCCCGGAACTTTTGGTTAATGAGCTATGGTCTAACTCATGCCCTAAACCTACATGGCTCCTGCAAGTCACAGAGGTAATAGTAATACTCATCGAGCGTCAACCCATTGCTGCGATGTAAACGCTTTATATATGCTCAAAATTAGTAGTCATGCAGTATAATGTTTGAAATGTTTGATTGCTGTTTTGGGGTTTTTTTTTTAGTTCAGTGTGGGGTTATTTAGAATGTGTAATTAACTATATTATTTTCTTAGTTAAAGTAATACCTCTCCAAAAAGACCTAATTAGTGCTCCCAAAAAATATACACATTATTCAACTCTTCTAGTAAACAGAAGCCTGCAACTCTTTAAGTACGTGTTGATATCCTTATAGATTTTATGATGGCAAAATACTCATCAACTAGAAAAGAACAACACTTCAATTATCGACATTTTGCATCCCGAGATAAATAGGAACGCGATGATGAACCTGCCCGATACCCAGTATAATTTAACACAATTTATAATATTTTCTTTCTTTTAAGCAGATTACATACATGTACTTTTAATGTGGGCCTATATTGTTGTTACCGGTATCCGTAATGCGTCCACAGTTTTTGGTGAGTGCAAATCGAGGAAACATGGGAGGTGTTCTTTTTTCCATTTTGCTGAATAGCTCACGAGGAAAAAATCTTATCCCAAATCATAATTTTCTGAAGGCGAAGTACTTAAAGCTCCAATAGCATTTTTTTAAGTTATATTTTTAAAATGTATTAAAATAAAGCCCAAAAATAGATTGAACCTATAAACAGTCCTACCTTGTTAAAGAATAATCCTATAAAACCTATAATTCACTATTGCCAGTTGAGAAATTGGCAAAAATATCATTTTCAACTTCAAATTCAAACGTTTGAAGATGGCCGTCCATGCGGAGGAATGGGAAAACAAGGGAGGTAATTGAGTAACTATTTCCTCAATCAGCATGTGTCACCCTTTGTAATGCCCCAAAAATTTTGCCCGTGATCGTATAATAGTGAGTTGACAACCTTTTGAGCAAAAGACATAGAAATAATTATGTTTTGACTTTCTTAGAAAATATGATATTGGAACTTTAAGTGTCTCACATATTTATGTATAAATCAACGTGTTTTTGTATTTCCGCTGTGGTTTATGCAAAAACACTGGGTTGATGCTTGCGGTGGAGTTATTATGTGAGTCGACTGGCAAACCCCAACTTGGTTACTAATGAAATTGAACCATAGTGGACATTGTTTCGCCAATGCCATTTTGGATGCTTTCTGCTTAATTGTGTTTGAAAAGACTAACCACATCCTGTTGAATTTTTTCAGATTGGAAAGCTGGTAACCTTGTTTTCTACAGACACCAATGCTCTAACTGTACCAAAGATTGTTATACGTGATACATTTAATCCAACACATTCGATACCTATTCCCGTTGCATGATCACTTGGTTACAGCAACCCAATCTATTAACTGCCTATATACTAAATACACACCGTTGGAGGTCCAGATTATTGTGGATGTTGGCAGCACATTTCAAATTTGTCTCGTTTTTCTTTGTGCATTGCTGTAACAAAAATTATATCCGTTGATAAACATATATTACCATCTTATTCTTTTGCCATTTTGCGGGGATTATTTTTTTTTTTTTTTTTTTTTTTTTGCATCAAATGGTGTATTTTACTCATTATTTATTGGCCTCACAATTTCAGTCAAGCCAAGACTTAAGATTAAAATTCTACATGGAATATTCAATACGGGTATCCATTATCTTCAGGATAATTTTGCTCTCCGATGGGTCTTATTGGCACTCTTTTATCATTAAGCCTATGTTCGCGATAATAATTTGGAATCTTCAACCTGTGACCGTTTCTATAGATTTATGAATTCCGAGGAGATGTGGATTGTATCAACGTATTTAACATGGTTGGTTGGATTCTAATAAAAGCTTTAGGACCTCTGGGTTTTAGTGCTTTCAATGATTCCCCATTTTCATGATCAGTATTGACTGTTCAGATAACGAGTTTAATATCAACTTATGTGTCTGTTATAGTAAATTATTAACGTATTTCTTGATTTAATCTACCAGAAAGGTTTTTTCTGCAGATTGTTTTGTTATCGTTATAATACCTTTGATACCTAACGATTTTTCCTCTTAATTTTACACAATCAGTGGATCAATTATTAAGAGATTCACACAATTTATTAAAAGAAAAAAAGCTCATGTTTTATTCTGATCGAACACATTCAACTGCGATTAAGAGACTTTAATAGCTTGTGTTAATGTAACACTAATTCATGATCAATGACTCAAAGACAAGTTGATTCTACTGGAGTATTGCCCGTTTTTAGGTTGCCTTTCTCTCACAGGTCCCAATGACGACTTGGTACTAACAACTGCCAGGAATTACATTATTTTTTATGACCATGGCTGTCACTTGGGTATAAAAGCGTAAATGAATGACGGAGATGTCTGGGGGCAACCACTTACCATCCGACCATGAAAATATATCAACTACTTTCAGGGTAAAGGTTGTGTGGTACATAACACCGTTTGATGGCATTACTGCACGATGCTTCAGTCATTTTGAGACAAACATGACATAATATTTATATGGTAAATTTTACTTTTGTGGTTATGTGAAATATTTGCCTGGATAGCGACATTTCCAACGATTCTTGTTGGATTTCTAACTGTCAAAGGTTTTTTTTTTCTTACACATCAGTATATACACTTCCTTGACTTCACGGCTTCATGTGCGTGTGTCTTTTTGTAATATTTGTTTTGGCATAAAACATCTTTTCTTTTCTGTGAATATTATTGCGGTAATGTATTTGTGTGAGTTAATATTCATTGTTATGTCTCTGTTTTATGTACATGTTGCCCCAATTCTTATAAAGGTGTATTATTATGAAATGAGTTGATTTTAATGTCAAATAAACCCGCTGTATCGTCTCGATTTATAGAGATACAGTTGTGTATATGTTACATACAGTAGTAGACTGTGGGGAAAGGGATTTTGACAGATTTTATTTTGAATATCTGACAACTGTTAATTGCTACCAGCGTCTTATTAGATAGCTTAAGTTGCAGCCTCGGAGATTTGGATGGACCATGATAAATTATGCTTTCATCAAGAAAGCCTTTAAGGTAAAACTGGAATCCAAATTTCACTCTGATTTGATAATTGCCTTATGATAAATGAGATATCAATTGTCCTATTAAAAGATATCCATCTCAGGAGGTGAGAGTTCCAGCCAGGCTTTACTTTATATAGATTTGTTACAAATCAATCAATGGCATTAGAAGCGGTATTACGGCGATTTTCCCGAAATAGCTTCGTCTCTCTTTAGAGTTTAAATGGAGTTTATTGGGGCTTAATAATGCAGGTTTATTGATAATCAAATCTTTTGCTGCTGAGGTTTGTTAATTTTGTGATTATGTTGAATAACTCTAATTGCTAGCTGTGTACCAATTTCACGCTTAGTGACGACATTATGGAACGATTTAAAATCTATACATATTTAATGGGTTTTACTGGCGGCTGCAAAACTTCAGCTAAAGAAGTATCTACTTCAGTACGTACTTGTGCTTAAGTGCACCTAAAACTTTGTAGATAGCTTTTGCATTAATATATAATTATGTAATAGTAATGTAACATTGCAATTGTAACGAATCTAATCGGAAGATTTAACATACAAAACATGCTTATGTACTTGATCTGCCCTTTTAAAAATCCCGTTTTAAAGAATACATGTATGTCTAATCTACCACAGACTTTCCTGTATTTTAATCTACCGATAACGGACATGTCAAAACAAAATGTCAGAAAGTGGGTAATGGAATGGGTTAACAATATGATCGCAGAATTAACCACATACCAAACAGGGGTGGCTACTATGTAAATGACTAGTTTCCGTGTCTGCGTGTAGAACAGCTTATACCACTTTTAATTGCAATTCGTATTTCAACAACGTAGTCGGTTACGAGACAATATCTAGGTGGTTATGTTTATGTTTCAATACGTGTCCTTTTGAAAATATTAAATGTGTAATAACAGAGCAATTTGTGACTGAATAATTCACTCTATAAGAAAGTCAATCTCGACAAACTTCGTTTTCTTTAAATATGCTAAATTAACAGATAATTCCTTGAATTCTTTTTGTTGATTTGGCAGATAAATCCTGGAATTGAGTATTAAAATATATTCTGTAATATAATCCTCCCTACAACACCATGTGTATTACACGGAATGAAAATGAAATCATTCGCAGGTTATGACTAAATCATTCATGAAGATCCCCGCTTATCAAATTGTAGACGTCGATAAATATAATATAATGTTGGCTATTTCTTAGGCTGTTTATTACACAAATATTATAAAAATGTTATGTATGTTATTGGAACATCGTTGATAATGTAGAATACTTTAAGAAGACCAATATTATTGTAATATATTTGTAGTTGGCTCATTTGGTGACAGGTTGATGGGTGAAACGGATTTACACTTATTCGCTATCGATTGAGACCCATGGAAAAGGCGAAGGAAGCTTTATAACATCTGAATGCACATAGATAATCCATCTGCATTGATGAGTCGGTAAATAAATGTGAATACCAATAAAATAACCCGCGGCTATAGACTGTGTCAAACATCAAGTTATCGAACAAACACTGACGTATGGAAATCAAATATTGAAAGGAAGCGAACCATTGAAATTTTGTAGAGCTGGGAATATTAGCTAAGAAGATAGACTTTTATGTTGGATATTGGCCACCTTACCATCACTTATAAGTCGTACCGCCGTTCAAGTTTCAACTCTATTATGCAAACTTAAAGCACAATGTCTAGCGGCCAGAAACGGAAACAACACATGATGCAGACAAGTCTTTGCGTAGATGATCGAACTGCGGTCTTCCCACAGGATATAATCCACACCCCCAATTACTGATGTCTATATCATTTTGGTTAGCACATATAAGCGGATAGTCCTTATTATCCTCAAATGGATTGCATTATTGAAGTTCGTGATGGTGTTACTGTCAGCATCCTAAAGGGTTGAGATGGTTCTGTATTTGCTCACCATCAAGTGTTTTGAAATATGTGATGACTGTCTTTATCGGTCAATCAATTTTTAAAACTGTATCACCGATCGATGTACGTTAAGAAAATCTCATTTCCCCTTTTCAATAGATACCTCTCTCCCCTAAAAATGGTCCATCGAGCCAACGGTCTAAAGGACTTAAGTCATACCGTTACCCGTCGGTTAACTTTTTAGACATCTTCTGTACCGCTCGATAAAAGTTCAACCAAATTTGAATTTGATGGGAATCTTGGTGGGTGGTGTTTTTTTAAGATAAAGTTTAAGAGAAACTCTAGACATTATTTGTATTACCACATTTTGTAAGAATGTTAGGTACTTAATGTAAATATGTATAAAAGTAAGTTGTTCCTGCTGTTAGACAGCAAAAGCAGCCAAATTGACAAAGAAACTATTAATATATTGCTAATATAACCCACCCCACCAACGGTCGATTGGGCTCATCTGTGCCCTTGTTAAAATGGTAGGTAACTCTTTTTTTTCTCATACTGATTGTTTGGGTCGTGTTGACTGGCGGAATCGATGCGTGTTAAAAATAAAAGTAATAAAACAGAAAAAATATTAAGTCGTTACTAAATTAATACTTGTTAATCAAAAAGGTAAATGCCCTTTTCAGGCGAGTTGATGGGGATGTTCCCCATTCCGTTTGACCCCCTCTCTACTCCCGCCCCACATTATAATTAATGAAATAAAGATCTACTGGTTATCAAAGACTATGTGAAGGAGCCGTAATAGCGCTTGTGGAGGTGGCGGAATCGTGTGGTTTCCTTGCCTGTTTCAGATTTGAAATCTCTCGCTCAACGACTGGCAAACGCGCCCCCGCCCGCTAACGATGTAAATATTGATGCGGGGGGGGGGGGGGGGCGTCCGCGGGATTTTGTTCCTCATGCAACAATCGACACTCAAAACATCCTTACTGGTGACATTGAATTGACCTCAAAATAGGTTAAGATAATTCTAAATGTTTAATTCGTCAATGATTCTTGAATAGCTAAGAGCTTTGATGTACATTTCGGTTTATTGGGATTCAAACAGCTGTGAAAATATGGGCGAATTCGAAGCAACCTATTACAGCCTTAAATATGATAAAAGAAGTTTCAATTTCAGAATCTTCTGGCAGTGGTTGACCTATCTTGGTATCTATAGCTTAAATTTAACTTTAGAATACCTGTGATCGCCTTCTGTACACATTCCAATTACTTTAAGAAAAAATTATAAATGCATTGTTTTGAAAAAAAATTGTAACGGAAAAGAAGGCTGGAATTCGTCAAGTTCCATCTGAATAAACAGATGCCCTAGACAAAGCTTATTCAGTTTAATTGCATAAACAGTACTGAATGTTGATCTTTTTTATGATAATTGTTTACTAATGACTAGAGTCTGTTTGTAATCAAGTCGCTTTTTGTACGGGGAGTTTGTAGAGTCACCCCTAGGTTTGATAGACAGCTATTGTTAATGGAATGACTGACATGCCTGTCTGTAGCCGGATATATACGTCCATAGCTAATGACATGAATACCATTCTTGTCACTCTTTAAAAGCCCTCGGTTATTTGATAGTCTATACTTAATATTTCTATATTAAATACATTGAACCTTAAGCAGACGTCATTGGTCGCATCCGGATGTTGTGTAATACGCTACCCATATTATTCACAACTCATTTAGTAGGCCTACGCGAAATTCAAATTTAATTCGAGTAATTCACTGCAGACTTGAAAGTTTGCTGTTTCGAATTTCGTTGGATAATGTCCATTATACAATCAGAAATACGCACTATATGCGTAGTTGTTGATGGTATTGAAGATTTAGAATTAAATCCGGCCGTGATAAAATGTTGGAAAACATCGAGGTTGCCTTTTAATATCATCAATTTTAATGTGAAATTATCAACATGGAAGCTATCGTAACAGTCAGATTTAAAGATGCCTTTTCACGCACAAACTGAGATTTAATGATATATGACAAAATACATATTTAAGTAATTAATCTACCCAGGCCCATAGCTAGCGGGGTCGGGGTGCAAGAGGGGCAGCTGCCTCCCCTCGAGCAAATCGGACACTCAATGGGTGCGTTTACCCAATGGGGAAAGAATCCGTTACCACAATGGGCGCCTTTGGCACCCTTTCCATTGGACGCAATACGAAACCAATGACCACCGTGTTCATCTTGTCCCCGCTAGCTACGGGCCTAAAACTTTAAAAGTTTGCGTCAAATTTCTCACAAATTCCTCTTGCAAGTAATAATTGCAAGACATAAAAATCTAACTTAAGCAGCCGTGTTTGGAGCATGACTTGGCTGTCGCGGCAACTAGTCAGAGTGTGGGGATGGCCCAATTTCAGTTATCCATGTCGTTAAGTCTCGAAGATCTCACAAACTCTAGCCATTCGAGCAGTAATACCAAGTGTCCCATCCAGGCTCTACATCACTCGGCCGGACAAAAAACCAATATCCTGCTAGTTTGTAACACCCTTGCACTGTCGTTCCGTGCACGCCCCGTGTGTGCTATTCATGGAATCCGGTATGTATCTAAAAAAATTGGGCGTCTTTACATTCCAGATATACCAAAATTACCATACGTTTAATGGAAATAACTAAACTATCAATAATATCAAAGGAATGCATCTTTAAATGCATAGAAATTGCTAATGTTTAAAATTAATTAAATGGCCTTGCTAGACACCATAAGACCATAAATGAAATTTTATTTCATATAGTGAATGAGTGTGGCTTTTTTTAAAATGATATTTCTGTAAATCTTGGGGCTAAAAGTTGCATTTGCTAATTTCAAATTCATTACCTCATAAACAAACTGATCTTCAGATAACTATAAGCAGAAGCTAGCCTACTGTGTATGAAATGTGGGTAAACATTTCCCTCTTTGTCAAATTCTCACAAATAATTGATTTTCTCCATTAAATCAATATCATATTTATATGTTACTGCTTTCAGGGTTTTATGCACAAAATAACTTTATTTAAATCGAAGAAACAAGTGCAGGCACATCTGTATGCCCCATTCACATAACGGTATATAATTTTCAGTAGAGTCCCAAAATAATTATATTTGAATTAACTGGACTACTGAACATTAAGCAATATATCGTTTAAATTTGGATCATATATGAGCTTGTTTACTTGTGTAGGGCCTGGTTTCACAAAGCATGCACAGTGGATTGACGAAATGCGGTCTGCTAAACGTGATCGGTGTATACTGTACATTTGTTAACTATACGCTTTGTTCACTGGCTCGTGTGCCCATATTCTGTAACGTCACTACAATCCCGTAACCACCTTCATCAAATCCCAACCCGGCAATATCGGGCCCGTGGTGCTAAGTGCTGTGGTATCCGGAAGATTAATAGATATATTGATACATTAATAGAAATGTCATCTTTTAGATGAAATATGAAGACAGCAACCATTAAGATCTACAATAGCATGTATTAAAGAATTTTTCAAGCAAATACATTTTTTGTAAAACCTTTGTTAGAAGCACGCTCTCTTGTAGTGTCGACGTTTTAAAAAAGCCAAAGCTTCTATAATGATAGGAGGCATACATATACGTGTAGTTCACAATAATTCGATATTATCGATACGTCTTATTTGTTTAAAACTTTAAGAGATTTATTTTTAAGTAGTTCCCTCGGGTACGATTCCAGACAATGTGCTTGCATGTAGCCCATCTGTTTTTTAATTCCATGGCCATTAGCAGTTGGTTTGATGGGTCTGTTTACTAAACAGAGGCTAGTGATATAGCCCAATGTAATTAGTAGGCAAATGGTGTAATCCGTGTACTGTTAAATATCAATACAGCCAGTCTTTACAGCCATCTTGTGATAATCTACTCAAAGAGATGTGCTTAATTGATAGAATTTACATCGATGAGCATTACCCGTGCTTCAACTATTTGTCCTTTTCTTTGACGATAAAACAAGCTTGCGGCAAGCCATGATAACGGGATCATTGATAATGCTCAATTCATTTATTATAGTCCAGTTATGCGTGCAAAGGTTGCATCTGTCATTGAATACGATTGTTTACATCTCCCGGAGAGAAGAAACAATCCTATTCAGACATTTATTATAATTAACAATTACAGAAAGAGTTATGACATCGGTCACATCTTCAATCTGATAGGTCAAATCGGGGTCGCTGTTTTAGAGGTAATAATGCTCTAGGAATTGGTTGATCAGATTTACCTATGATCAAGACCTTCAGTCAAAATATTGATCATATTAAGATACCGTCCACGCCTTTTAAAAAGAAAGAAGATTATTTATAGTAAGGTTATTACGGGGGATGATATTGATGTAAAAGCTCAAGAAAAACCACCAGACATGCTCTACGGATTATTTTATATTAAAGAAAACACACATTCATACCTTTTCTAAGAGACGGAATATTTTTAACAGTTGATCAAGTATTTCATTTCCATAAACGTCTGCAGCAACCGAAAAATATTAGTTACGTGCCATGTTCACATGTAGTTTCTGCTTTAGTTTGAATAATTATATTTTCTGGCAGGATCAAGTCAGTAGATTTATCAATATATGATTTGAATATGGTCACAACTAAAATGATTAACAATTAAATTTTATAAAGAATAATTTTGTGACCATTCTAAATTTACCTACAATTTATATTTGCATAACGGGTACAAAGCACTTATAGTCGATCCCCATCCAGAAAAAATCAAGCCGGACTATCATCGAAAAATCATTCCAGTAATAGATGCTGCTCTTGACAAAGTTGGACTTGGAAAATATATAAATTTATACCAGGATTATGCAAAAGGAACATGTAGGACAAAAGACCCCCCCCCCCCCTCCCCCGAACAGTTTGGAAAATAAAGTTTACACCTGCGGGGAGGAACTATCAAAATGACGGAAAATTTGCTTTATTGGTGCATTAAGATATATTTTGATATAAACATTATAAGAAATTGAAGGAAGGAAACGGGTTAGAGGAAACGGGTTAGAGTGCGACTTAAATTTTGAAGATTATCACACTGAGTGTAATCATTCTCGTTCCCATCGTGAATCTCGGCATTATGGGCGCACCTTCCGAGATGAGACACCCCAAAAATCATGCGCTTTTGGGCGGCGCCCCGTTGATCAAGTTGTGGGCCACCAACCAATCTCACTCGGCATTATGCATTATGTGCTTTCCGATAATCATAAGGCGACCCACCACTCATGTCATTATGGGGGCCCCTCCGGGATAATACACACCCAGATCACGCCGATTTGGGCGCCATATCTATCAAGTTGTAGTGTTAATCGTGTGTAAACTTTGACTTTCAGATTTCAAAGTTAAGCTTTTAAAACCTTCTACACTGAACGGTATTCCATACTTTACCTCTTAATAATGCACACAGTTGTGATTTCCACAGCCATGAAAAGATTGAACTGCCTGCTCAGGCATCCTAAAACCAGGGCTTAAAGTTTGTGAGGCTACTCTGTGAAATATGAGATTGTATAATGTGGACGGAAAACTTGTTATTAATGGAGTATTGTGTTAGTTTATATATGATTGACGTTTATAGAGATTCTAGTAGGGGTATTAGTAACTTGTCGTGGTCATCTACTAACATAATGAAGTGTGAACTATCAATAACACCGAGCTAATGAGAAAACCAAAAGGTAGGGATAGTGTTTCCAGCGTAAACTCATTAAAGACTCTACCATACCATTACTGCTGATAGCTTCAATTAACTTTTCCTCTTCCACATTAACCTTTGAGAGGTAGATATGTCCAGAAAAGACATCTGATCAACGGGTCGTGACGAGAGCTACGACCGATACTGGCCAGCAAAGGGGAACAGAAATATCATTGATTATTTCTTAGTACCTATTGCTCAATACTAATTCGTGTTTCCTGTCTTCGTAATATCTAAAGATTCCTCATTTGTCACATTAAATCTGCCTCTACATAAAATTCATTTACGCCTAACCTATTATCATTTTTCAGAAAGTAAAAAAGACAGTTTTAATGAGAAGAAAAGGTTTGGAATACAAAAGTATTGTACAAACGATTCTTATATTTAGATAATTGATGACTATAGTAAACGAGCAATAGATCTGGTTTGGGTGAATTGCATTGTGTTATCTGTCAAGTGTATGATGTATTATTTATTAAACAATTGGCGGTAATATCCGGTTCCTGGAATTAGACCTGCTGGAAAATGTTTTATTGTTCTCAGTGAAATAAGAAGCTTGAGCGAAAGTAAAGGATAGTTGTACTGGAAAATTGGTTGATAAAAAACGCAATGACACATTTTAAAAGTCATTTTGCTAGTGGTTATTTCTTTCAACTATAGTAACTTAGTAGCCATTTTCGCTTTTAAAGATACATTCTCACTTGAATGATAACATTATCCACAAAATGAATGTGAATAATTTTGAATGAAAACATATTTATTTGGGGATCACGTGGCTATGTGGGTATGACACTGGCTCGCTAGCCTGGAGGTAGGATGTTCGATCCCTGCATTGGCCGAGAAAGTTCATCCAGATTTTCCGGCGTGGTTTCCTCGTGTCAGCGATGCAGGGCAACTGTCTAGTCGTTCGGATGAAACGAAAAACCGAATTCCCGTGTACAAATTAGCGTGCACGCAAAAGATCCCTGTATGGCATGTGCCCGTCTACATTAACCCACCTTTGAAAATTTGTGACATTTATAATTGCATACTGAGACTGATATCACAATTGATAAGATACGAATGACTTTCTCTTTTGGGAATACATTATAGAAATTTACATCTGTCTTATGCATTTCATTTTCTTAATTGTCCATAAGGGAGGTCGGAATATTTTGTCATTCAGTTAACATGTCATGTCTGAGCAGAAGGGGCTTACATAATCGGCAGAAAAGTGGGATGATTATGACTGTGTCTTAGATTTTAAATCATTAGGTCAGAGTTTCGTATGCGTAACAGTTAGTTGGCTTTATGGGCGTGACTTTGGGCACTGATAATTAAAACAAAAAGGTTCAGGGTCTGAATCCGTTTTAAACAAATGATACAGCTGCTTGGTCGAGTTTTGCAATGGAAGAAATAAATATGTCGTTTGATATTTTTGAGAATTGTTTTAAATGAATGTTTTTGTCAAGACGAAATATAGTACTTGTTCAGTGCTTTGAATTTGCGTTTGTTTCAAATTTACCAAATGTACCAGGATGGTAGTTAGTATCAAGCTGGTAATCTTATTGTTAAACTCATTTGCTTCAAGAAGATATATTTCTGATGAAAACTTCTAACTGATCAATGAATTGGTTTCTTTATATTCGGTCAGCCTAATGGAATGGAAAATCAGGTTGGAAACGGTCACCGGGGATTGACAGTAATATGGCAGTTCTTGACACACTGGGCTATAATGACTGAAAGATACTTCAGTATAAATCACAGAATCTTCTATCCAGTACTCTGACATCGTTAATTTTACCTTCAGCAGCCTTAGTATAATCGATACCCACTGTACTTACCTACCAAAATCACCACCAAGCTAAGAAATACCACTAAAAGGAAATTATTTGGTAGAAGATTGTTCGTAACTGTACGTTACATAAGACACGTTCTGGCTGCCATATAACTATTGAAATATCAAAAATTAGCCCGAAACGACCAATTTGTGTAATGGGGCCGTTAAAACCATTTCGCCCTTTCCCTTCTATACTTTTAACGGAGGTAAATGCAAATGATTAATAAATTTCGCATATTTTTCGATATAGTTCACTCCTTTACCATTGTGTGGCAATTTAAAGCTCATGTAATCTCAGTTGCACTCGGGATGTCGTGTGTACAGATGTTGATGAATTGCGGCTTTTAACGCTATTTGCATATTTGTAAGAGTTATAATGTAAGATAAAGTACAATAAGGTTTATAACTTGATCTTTTCATGACATGTTATAATCGATTACGAGTATTGTTTAAAGTTCTCTGTGCCATGAACATTAAAAATTTATTGATTTTAACTTTTTTAAGTTGTTGTACTTTTTTGTAAATGTTATTAATCTAATAACTGCCCCGGTGACTCTGCTTGTGACTTTCAAAATCCAAATCCAAATTATAGCTGCGCTATGGTAATTACAACGAAGAAGCACTGTACTAATTCATAATTACGAGACAGTAGTTGTCATTTGTTTAAAGGGGGCCATATTGTAGTTAACTTTACTTTTTACGGCATGAAAATTATACGGTAGACTCGGAAAGTGATTGCCTTAAGCAGACATTAGTCTTGTAAAATAAAAATTTCGATCAAGCGAGATGAGTCGCAAAAGCGAGTATTCGTTTTAAATACTGGATGGAGATAATAGCTATCTAAATCACGGGCTTTGTCCAAATAGTTATTCTTATGTTATATATTACTTTCAGGAAAAATAGCATCTTAATGGAAATTCTGATATTACACAAAAATGCCTGAAGTTAAAAGAAATTCGCTTTCAGAGAAATATTTTCGTCTCTACTTGAGTTATTGACAACACGATGATTCTTTGGCCAAGAAAAGACATTTTCTGTGCTATCTGTTTTTTTAGTTCATTGAAATTGAGTGATAGGAATTAGACACTGGTATATCGATAGAATGGGGTGTTTGTGAAAGATGGCTGTCATTTGAACAGGTTTTTGAGAGGGGGGCGTAAAATCGATATGTTTTTGTATCATATTGTCGTAAACGACCCAACTATAAATATCAAAAGTTTTAGTAATCAGATTTAATTTGTTTGACGGGTTTTATATTCCCGCTTAATAGTTCGATATAAAACAGAGACGAAAAGCCATTCATTGAACCTCAATGTACGACTTGATCAAAAACTGTACTTTAAATAAACACCGCCTCCATTTCGTGTTCAACAAAACAATTTACAACCACATCGTGGACTGTTTTATTTTACAATAAAATTAATTAAACTTTTTTATCCTATGGAACGAACAAAGTTTACTGGCGTTTTCATTGATTTCAATTTACACAGTAGGGTTTTCTCTACGACTTAAACTTTACATTGTTTTTTAAAGAACAATTCTTGACGACTACATGCACAATGATTAGTCAACTTTTGATTAGCCAGGTTTTCTGTTGCTGTTCATTTGAAGGCAAGATGAAATATTGAGTTCTCCCTCGAAGTTAATTACGTCACCTAGTGTTTCCTCAATACCATTTTATCTCGCTATTTCTTTTGACTCTGAAGTAAAACATAGACTGAAAGTGATTAGCAAGCTCATAATAAATAAAATTAAGTAAATCATCGCATTTTGTCAACCACTGGATATGACCTTATATGGCTGTATGCGTGGTTGAAAAGAAGATGAGGTTCTTTTATAATATGTAGGATTATCGCTCATTTGTTCCAACTATTTTAAATGCAGTGTTAGTCATATTCCTGAAGCAATGGCGCGAGAAATCCCTCTCTTACCATTGCTGGATAGAAGTCATATTCTTGAAATTGAGCGGGGCGTGTCTCTTTTTAACGTCCAATCAAATCCCTCCTCTCTTCTCGCATTCGGCATAATTTTCAAAATGGCCCACGAAAAAAACATGTTGGCACTGGATAATCGAGCATAATAAATTTCGCGGGTTATGACGTAAACAAGTCGCGATTGTCACTAGATACATTGCGGTAACATATTTTGAGGTCTGGTTAACCCCGATATTGTTTGTTACAATGTAGGTCATTGGTTGGTAATGGCACTACTGACCAATAATAATTTAACACAACAATGTTCACTCAAGATAGCAGTGTGAAGTGGATTAGTTCTAATCAAACGAAACACTGCGCAGGAGTATGAGTGTTAGTTGGATTTCGGATTTCGAGGGAATATATATATATACCTTGATGTCAATATATACCCCATGGTCTTGTGTGAAGTACATGTAGTTGTATTTTACGCCCGCTTTCACCGAAGTGATATCGTCTTCATAATATGTTGTATTTATCTGTTTTCTGCATGTAATCGCTTTGGACGGTATCTATGATCATCACTGGGTTTTTATTTCTTATTTTGTTTAATTCAGACATATTTTACTTTAAAGCATTTATTATATGTTTTCATTCATTCATTCATTCATTCATGAGAATAAACAATATTATTATAGATATCCTCGCTCTTGTTTATGTTACTTAACTCAATGTTGTTGTTGTTCTTGGTGTTTAACGTCCGCTTCCACCGAAGGTGATATCGCAGACAAGTCTTATTTTTTCCATTTTCATTATCTTAGCGCACGCGCAGGGGTCTTTGCTGTGGGAGGAAACCGGAGTGCCCGGAGGAAACCCACGAGGTTGAGAAGGAGCCCCTATCTCCATGCCACATACGCTCACACCAGGGCTCGAAACCACAGCCGCAAGCCAGAGGTGACCGGCCAGCTAGAGGTCGAAGCGCGGCACTCTAGACCACTAGGCCATCCGAACCTCCAACTTAACTCAAAGACGACTTCAGATTATAAATTGAAAAGTGAAGAAATTCAATATCATCATCACCATGTCATTATCTGTATATCTAATCAGAACTGCATTGTATACTGTACTTAAAATGAACTACCTGATTGGTCCGTGTGTATTTTAGGTGTAATATACAACCTATTTGTCTATGTATATTACAAGTATACAGGCCTGTGTTTGTGTATTACAAGTGTAATATACAGTCCATTGGTTTATGCGTATTACGGGTATACAGATCAGTATGTATGTATTACAGGTTTAACATGCAATATACATGCCTATGTTTATTACATGTATAATGATCCGTGTGTATATTGCAAGTGTAATATACAGTACATTTGTGTATGTGTATAACAAGTATATTGGTCAATGTTTTTTGTATTTCAAGTGCAATATACAATCCACTTATCTATGTGTAATACAAGTATAATATACAAGCTACAAATCTGTGTGGTTCATTTTATTTTCAAACTCTATTCAGTGGTATCAAAGGATAAACAGTGACTTCTTGACTTGCTATTATTCTGAAGAAACAGTTGCTTTAATACTGATTTCCATAGACATGCCTTGTAAATCTGTTAAAATGTACATGGAAAAGGGATAAAATAGAAGTTAATATTTACCGCCCTTTCTAAAGCTGCTCGATTTTCGCCCAAGCTTAAGATACTCTTGTCTGCAATTCTCACGAAGAGGATATAATATGTCGATTTATTCACAACTTACAAGCTATTAATCTCCATTTACGAGAGACATAGGTTTCGATTTGTGCCATTTATTGATTGTTGTGAATCTTCAGGAAAGGTTTTGGTAGGCTGAATAAAATATAGCCGTAATTACTAAATATAATACAATAAATACGTAGTGAAACATTGAAATGGTAGATTATTGTGTAAACAATACCTTACTTACCAATCCATTGAAATGGTAGATTATTGTGTAAACAATACCTTACTTACCAATCTATTTATATTCTTTTAAGTCTGCCCTTTAAGGTTTAATATTCCACATCAACCATTGTGCTAAGCGCACCGAACATTGATAAATACTGCTTCGTTAATATGTAATATTTACTGAAAAAAAGTTTGACAAAGAATGGTTTATATAAGCTTGATTTCAGATCCCATGCGTGAAAATTTTATCTTTGTAATATGTAACTATTGAATAAATATTGTTAAAAAAATGATTTGTGCACAAAGTTTGATGACAGATGTGTCAGCATATTGCATATTGAATGGTATCTCTATTAGTATGTCAACTGATCGGCCCGGTAAGAGACTGTGGGTAGGGGTAGGCTAGACTATAAAGTCCAATTTTTGAAAATAATCTCAGTTTACAGTGTGTGATTATCAAATGCGGTACTGAAATTGGGAGGAGATTGTGGGTAGGGGTAGGCTAGACTATAAAGTCCAATTTTTGAAAATAATCTCAGTTTACAGTGTGTGATTATCAAATGCGGTACTGAAATTGGGAGGATTTCATGGATTTAACATGTAACCATAGAAACATATTACCCAATGTTAGTCTGAATTTTATCCGTATGATATTCTACGAAATAATCCTATACATGATAATAACAAGGAAAAATGTCATTTTTCTGTAAACGCCTGTTGAAATATACGTTTGCCATGGAACTGTTACACCTTGCCTTCTGTAGCAATTTATTTGATCTAATCTTGGAAGATTGGTCTTGCCAACCATTTTGGAATCAGTCCATTGTAATTCAGGACCATTCATTATTTGCACAGAACCAGACCTCAATTCCTCTAATTTTGTTATTTTCAAATCTAGTTCTAGACATTTTTTCTCTTTTAATTTCGTAAATTAGGTATGTCTTTTTAGTTGAATTGTTTTTGTCGGCCAGGAATAAAGTCTGGATAAGATATATTACTATAGTCGATCCTAAAGGACACAGAAAACAAAGTGATAAAACATTGGGGAATAATAGTATGTGAATCTCATAACTGGCAACTATAGAGGGTGACTAATATTAGTATTTATTAGGTGTTCCAAAAAGGAGCATACCCTACCTCATTAGCAAAATTCATTTATACAATGATAAATTAGGTAGACCCAGAAACATTGTTAGCGAAATAGTTCTGGTAAACATACATTATGCAAGAACTAAATCTGCAGGTCTTTCTTTAGGCCTGAAATTTTTTCGAAATTATTAATTGTCCAGACCATAATCAACTCTCGATGCCATAGGTGGCAACGAAGACTTTGTTTATTATCGTACCGACTTTTGTAATGATGATCGAGGCTAGCCGCCTTAAATTCAAAAGCTACGACCTCGATTCAGAGTGGAACAATTTTATATGGAATTTACAAAGACTTGACATTTGTTTTTAATTAAAATAATGTGACATGCACAATGCCTTTCTTCTGTGTGATGTGGTGCCTTTTTTTTTAAAAAAAAAGCGAAATTTCCTCTTAAATCTGTGAAGGAAATTACTTCCTTTGAATTCTAAATGGGCATTCCAGCTGAGATTTAGTACCATGTTCTAGAATTACATTTTAGAATCAAGTATTATAGAAAGAACCATTTCTGAAGAACATTGATACTCACACATACATTCGTACCATCAACCCTAAAATATTAACGCGATTTTCTTAATCTCATTCTATGTTATACGGCAACCTACAGGTTATTAAAAATGGTTCTGGTCTAGGTGCGTTCCGCCTACAATATGGCGTGAGAATTGGCAATTTGGCACGATTCAAATAACTAACATGATTGTATACAACCATGGTGGAGGTCGATCAATCATATGGACGTAGGGACATGGTAGCTCAGTGGATAAGAGGTTTCTTGTCCGGTCCCGGCGTTGGCCGAGAAAGTTCATTGGTATTTTCCGGCATGGTTCCCAGTGGTGTAGGACTGAGGGGTGACAAAGGATAACTTACAGTCCTTCGGATGTGATAAAAAACACGAGGTCCAATCTACATAAAAGACCCCTTTGCAGTTGGAATTCAATATAAGAGTAGGCCGTAATGCCGCTGCCAGGGCAACTTCCCCCCATAGCACACTGTACATGTATGGCGTATGCCCGTCTTCAGTAGCCCAGTCGGAGCAGAACAGTAGGACGTTAAACCCCATTTCATTTTATTTCGTGTAAGGAAGTAAAGTTGTACAGGACTGGGTTTATTCTGACCAAAATTCATAACAAAGGAAAGTGGGTACTATCAAAATGTATCTGTCGGACTGTGCGTCACAGTTTTGGGACTCTCCTTCTAATTGAGCTGGAATGTTCAAACTTGATTTGAGGGGTCCGGAGATGAACATTTTATGCTTAGGGTAAGCAGAGATTAGCAATTTGATTGGTTGATGCTTTGGGGCAAGATAGCTTTGGTTTTAATTAAGTGAGAATGGTGAAACTCGGTGTATAATTTCATTACATCAGTACCTTGACTAGGTCCGATAATAGACATTTTCTTCTTAGCGTAAGCAGAGCGGTAGACAGTTTGTTTGGTCGAGACTTTTGGAACAAAATAACTCTCCTTCTAATTGTGGTTGAATGTTCAAGCTTAGTGTAGGCCTTTATTGGGCGAATGCCTTGATGGATTTCAAAGATGGACATTTTCTGCATAGGGTAAGCAGAGATAAGTCATTTGATTGGCTGATGCTTTAGGACAGGATAGCCTTGGTTCTAATTAAGTGAACTTGGTGTATAGTTTCATCACATCGTTACCTTCACTAAGTTCGATAATATGCAGTTTCGACTCAGGGTAAGCAGTGCGATAACTAATTTGATTTATCGAGACTTTGGAGCGCGACATCTCTGATCAGGCAAACTAGATACGTCAAACTGACTGGTAGCGACTTTGTAGCACAATAACTCCCCTTCTAATGGGCGTCCTCGCTGAAGAAATTCCCACCAGGCGTCGCCAGTAAAAAGGCGGTTCCACGTAACCTTATCGATGGTAAAAGGACCGTGTTTCGACGTATAGGGATTAAATTCCATATTAACGACAAAAACTAACGTTTATCAACACATCAGTTCTTATTGAATGTACAGGAAAACAATGATGTGCGGTATACAATGAATTCACGTGGGACGCCCATTGAGGTAGAATGTTCAAACTTGGTGTAATGTGTCAATAAGGTGGATGCTTTGACAGAGTTCAATCATGCGCAATTCCCCCCTAAGACTAAGAAGTGGTAAGCAATTTGACCAGACTGAGACTTTGGAACACGAAAACTGAGTTCGATGATGAGAGTTTTCTCCTCAGGTTAAAGAAGCTAAATCGCTAACATTTAGGACATAGAAATTGACATAAGTGGGTCGCAACGCATTAAATACTGTAATATGAATGTATCTTAACCGATTTACATTCAATGGTTTCCGTTTTTACTCTAATTTCAAATCAGTAATGTTCAGCGAAATAAGCCAGCAGTGTCAATCGAGTGGCTATTTCGAGTGTCTGGTTATTCCAGTCTCCATATGCCGTTTGATTTGGTGCAATGTTTCTAGCCTCGTTCCACGAGTCTCTTGCTAGTGGGCGCTTACACATGGCCACCGGATCCTATCACTTGATTTGATATTTGTGGTTTATTTCTTACAATGTTGATGTAGTTTGTCTTGTTCGCAGGTTAGAGTCTGATATGTACTACGTGTGCTTAACATGTAAGTAAATCAGAAATGTAACAACCGTTTCATTTATTTCATTCTTGTCCACTTTCTGTAATATTATACACATGTATTGTTGAATGTCATCAAGTATACCACTGACTGTTTTGGCTACAGCTTTTCATCGACTGTGTTTTTTAGGTTACATTTCATCATCATGCATGAAATTTGCCTCGCTAATAGAACAATGATGTACAATTCTTTAGATCTATTGACCAGTGATGTACCCAATCGAAAATCCTACTCACACGTATAGAGTCATTACTCCTGTCACGCACACCTTCTGACCGAACTGCGGATCACGTGATTAATCACTTTTCATAAAAAAAACCCCACAGTTTATGAAGGTTTATGGCAGGCGTTATTGTTCTTCCTACCGTACCGTGAAAGCACCCACTGGACCAGAGATTCCGAGATTTCGTTTTGAAATTGTAATTCATGTGAACATGGTAGGCTATATATTCATAGTGACAATCTATAAACCCGTCAAATAACTTCCCCTAGTGCATGGCCATTTCATCGCAATCTATTTTTTAATCAATTTTATTTAAAAAGTGCTTAATATATAATGTGTCTCTTAATTGATATAATCTGGCTAGAATGTATCATGAGGGCGTTGAACTTTCGATGAAATCCGACTGTGAGGCTTACTCAACTTCAGATAATGTTAACGTTGGAAAAAGGCAAGGGGAACAACTGTTGCCATTTATTATGGATGCAGACCACCAAATATCCTCCCCATTGTTAATTATTAGCTTTATTCCCCGCCAATTTTCGTTGGGCTTAACAATTTACACATCTCGTGTCCCAAAGCCTGTGTGAGGGTGGCCATATCAATATTGAGATATGCAAATCGTAAGTAGTCGTTGTTTATACTAGTAAACATATTATTACTATCCGTCGTGCACATTACTTTAAGAACGTCTCAGCGAGATTGTGAATAGAAGGGACGTCTCAGCGAGATTATGAATAGAAGAAACTTGGTAGCGGAACCAATACAGGACTGGTAATCTTCTCTCCATTTACTGCATACTGCAATGTTAAATGAATGCAATTTCTAGGTCGGTAACATTTTTTGAACATTCAGATGGTCTAAATCTTTATACATGTAATATTATGTAATAATCCTCTGATAAAAATATTGAAATGAGTTCAATTTTTCGATTTTTTTTTTCCAGGTCAAAAGCATTTATGGGTTCTGACATCAATGTTGCCATCCTTCTGCCTCAAAATCACCAATATTCACCAAAACCTATAAGGAAGTGTAAAGTTAAATACACTTTTTCCATTCTAGGAATCGGACCATGAAGTCAACAAATAATGCCATGGAAAATGGGACAATTTCACAAACTTGCTAATATTGATTACGGGAACAAACTCGAAAAACGCCATATTGTCAAGTTTAGGTATGTATAAATCCATCGTATTCAGTTGACAACAAATATCTTTTAATTCTACTATCTACTCTTGCAAAATATCCCATTTGATTGAAGGGAGACTTAATTTATCATGAAAATGCGGGAATAAACAAAAACGGTGTACACGAGATGGGGAATAGGTTGTAGTCGGAATTGGTTTACCTCAAGGCCGTAGATGAAAACGATTTCCAATCTTTTCTTCCTATATAGTATATAATCAACGATCGCGTATCGATCATCGGATATGACAGATGTCAGTAGTTTTAACGTTTATATGACAACCAGAAGACGATGACTAGACGGTAATTTCAAGGTTTTCAGTAAGTTAAACGAGACGACTGTCTGAACTATAACTAATCATTCAAGTCTACGGGTAACGATATCAAAGGGTTAAAAAATATCATCAGTATAAACAGTGATTGGTCTCGCATGTTAGCCAATGTCAAAGATAAATAAGATGGATCACCATACTCTATCAACCAGTCTATTTACATTAGCTTTTGATTTCCTTCAATCTGCAATTCGAGGGTCTCCGGAATTTTAGCAATGATAAACAGAAGCTTGTATGTATCTTTATTTCAGATACAAAACGATTGAAGAGATGGTTTCGATCAATGCTAATGGCGACCCCATGACGTGACATGACTTTGAGAAATCCCAGACCCTTTTACTGGTGTTAATTCTATTTTCTTTGATATAAACATGTTTTGCCGGGTTTTGTGGACGTCAATAATCATGTACCAACAGACGGCCTCTTATATCTTCTAGAATTCTTTTAATCTGAGGAAGTGGTTTTGTAATACATTACGACATGGTATATTAGGGAGCATATAGATTAGTCGAAATGTAATATTATTAACGTGTAATATATCCATAGAAGATTTTTCTAGTGTCGGGGGCGGGCGATCATTGAGTCAACTGGCGTAGTTTCGATTTCCAGGTTGTACGTGAGAAGGAGTTGGGTCTCCTGTCCAACCGTGTGGTTTTTCTCCGGATCCTCCAATTTCAATTTCTCCCACTGCTAAAAACCACGTGCTAGCGAATGATTGAAATAAAACTGAACCATATGTTAGTTCAAATGACCTAATTTTGTCCAGTGGGCGTTAAACCCATCTGAAAAATGGACAACCGTGAAATGTTCACAAAAGCTACATCCAGAAGAAGGAGTCTGACGCAAAATATTGGGTTTTTTCTTATCGTTTTAGTATAGGATTCTTGAAAATTAAATATTATACTTGGAGTAAAATTGTAATTAAACGCAAGCCCGTTTCCAGTGTTTAAAAGAGAATCAATCAAATTTAATGTGTCAACTGGTCAGACATAGATGGAATCTTTATTTATATTTTACTATGTGTTGTCTGGGTGGAACCATCAATTGAACTAAACGGTTTATCAGTCTGGAAACTTATTTGTGGATAACGGTATTTTATAATCCTATTGATTTCAATATAACGTTTCATTCGTCACGTTTCTTATACTTTTGCATCATTTATGTTACGTATTAAAAACTGTGAGGACAAGGCTTGTTCGTGAAAAGTAAAATGTGCTCGTTACATCAGGAAATGTACAATTATTCCATATTTTCCTTTCTGAGATTATAGAACGTGTCTAACGTGCTTTGAGAACATTGAATGCAATTCAAAAGAAGAAAAAAATCCACCATTGACATGTGATATTACAAATTCCCTATCGCATGTTCTAAAGGTCACGGTTTAGGTCGTTTAGTTCGGACGTTACGCAGACGACCAGTTTTAGTAATCTGAAAACTTTATGTCTGATCACTAATGTAACTGGTTTCTAACCTTACTCGTTTATAATATGACTAGATTGAGTATTAACCTTTCTTCATATAAAGATTGCCATATGTTATATTCATGTTTAATGGTGGCTACCATTATTCTAAGGGATACGTACAATCACGTTCGTTTGTTAGCAAACTGTGTTTATTTATTGAATATTAACCACTCTCCATATCAATTTTACCATATGTTATATTACCAGACTGTTATCCTTTTTTCTTAATGTAATCACCTTTCTCATTATATTACTCTATCTTTAGATGGCGGTATATATACACTTGCAATATTTTACATTGTTATTATCAAACATCTTAAGAAACAGAGATCTAGATAGACTTTAGTTATCATCAGGTTTATCGTAAGTTTTTAGGAATAGAATCACAGAACATAATTGAACATGCTAAGTTTCCTTATTTTGTATGTATCATGTATTCTGATAGAGAAAGGTTAACTCAATGAAATGTAATTGTATAGAGTAAATTATATATAGAATAACATATACTATACATAGTTTTATAATAGGATACTTGCTGTGTTACATCAGTTTATTTGACTTCAATCTATTGATGAAGTTAATACTGATGGTATTCTCTTACAATAAATAAACACAGTTAAACTAAATAAACTACTGCTTGTGTTAGCTGTAGGGTGCCTTAATACATTCAATTATGGCACGAGTTCCATCTATTTCCTCTATTTAAAACCATTCAAATGACATTTAGAGAATAAATAAATACCAGTTTTATAACCTTGTACAGTCTATAAATTACTTTACTGTGTTTTTCATATGAAATAACCACTGAAATTGATTACAAACTGGAGTTATAAAATCTTTAGAATTGGTTACCCCGTGTTTATAACCTGTTTACCTTCAGCACTGAACATCCATGAATTTATTATTGAAGGCACGGGACCTTCTGTAACGATTTCAGTAATCATAACTGTGCATTGTATGGTTGATATATAACCAATTCTCTTCATTGGATTTCTGTTTTATTATTTGATTTGAATCAGTTGCTATCTAGATATTACAGTGAAGTCGGGGATACCATAGAGACCTGAGATTATCAAATTATATAATAAATCGTCTATCATTCCTTGGGTGAATATATATATATTAAATTGATCCCCTAGCATCTCATGTAGCATTTTCATTATTTGTGATATTATTCACCATGACATACCTATAATTTCTATGATTTTCATCGCACCAGTTGTTTAAATGCATTTCTTTGAGATTTATTTTGTCAATATGTCACTTTGGGCAGATTCTCTGCTAAAATTTAATCTTGGTATACATGTACCTGTAAGAGGCAAGTCGTCACACATTTTTTCTGCTATTCTGTCACTATTTATAAAAATAGGCTTTATGTTTAGACAAGTGCACATGGGTGTTCGGTTCAGTACAAGTTGGTCAGCTGCTCATATTTGGTACTCCATAAACATAAATACTTTTAGATCGCCTTGATCAATGACTATCAAGGTTAGAACCACCCATGACCGCCTATATCGATTTACGCACATGGCAGCACCCAAACTGATCCCGCAGTGAATATTCGCTTGGCCGCTACAATCACTGATAAGCATGACATCGACGAGGCTTAATGAGTACGGCATATTAACTTTTTTACTCCGACAAATTAAATTCTCAAACGTTTTTTTGAGGTAAGAGAAAAATAAATAAAGACGTTTGAAGTATTTGTAGTTAAAAAATATTTCCTATTCAGTGTAAATGGGTATTAAAATGAGTAAAATGCATCATTTTGCTCGAAGCAGTTAGGTGTTAAGTAAACATTGCACGAGCCGTTGAGCCAATGACTACGGCGCGTGCAGTCAACGCACATGTTCTGGACTGTCATCTGTTACAGAGATAATTCGTAAGTAATTCTCTGTGAAACAGATTGGGCAGCACCAACGACAGGCGATATTGCAATGATCTACGAATGCTCATTCCAATTCACTATCACTATGATAAATTTTAGAGTAGGCATGCAATCCACCCAGAACACCCCGGAGATAATTTGAGATCAAAACAGCTGAATTATGTTTATTGTATTTATATTACATTATGTCAGAATATTTCGAAATTAAAAATTCTCAAATCACACATTAATACGGGGTTTATTTATCGTTTAGTATATCTTAAAGGAGCTAAATCGCTAATATTTCAGACCTAGAAAATGACCCAATATAATAATGTGAACTGATTGTATATGAACTGATTTACATTCAACTGTTTCCATTTTGACTCTATAATGTCAAATCAGTTATGTCCAGCGAAATACGGCATGAGCCTCAACCCAATAGAAATTTCTAGTGACTGGTTATTCTAGTCTATTGCGCATGCCCTCTAGATAAGTTATGCTATCGCCGTTTGACTGATAGTGGAATTTGTCTAGCCTTGTTCATTCTGGTCACTTGTTACAAAGGACGCTGAAACGCACTATGGTACACGATTCGTGTACCAATGGTAAAATGTTTATTTTGTCTTAAATACTGGATATCAGGTGCCTACCTTTCCAAGTTAAGATAACAACATCAATGCTGATATTAGATCATAATTCAAATAAACCTTAAACATACTTTATTGTCGATAATCCAAACATTGGTCTATCAAGAAAGAGTAAAGCGCTAAACTCCATTATATTTCACTTCAGTTACAGGAAGGTATTTGCAGAGCGTCCATGAAAACCATTATAGAGAATGTCACAGAATAAATGCTGACGTGAGTCGGAAATAAAAATAAATGTCAGCCAGTTCAATGCAATATGTGCGTTTCTTGAAAATGAGACAGTTACGAGATTTCTGTTGGAACCCGAATATCCACACCAAGAACAAATTACCATAAAACCAGGAAAGGCGAAAACCCTGCGCAGGAAGAAAAAAGGACGATAACTGGATTCCTTGCTCGACCACCGAAATTGCGGGTTGAAGCTAGGTATCAACTACAGCAAAATATTTATCACAAATGTAAAATTTGTGGATGACATCATTGTCCGTAGAGTGTTAACAACAATGGACACAGAGGCGTTTGTCTAGACAATACCGATTATTATTGTTTTCCCCACTGATTTCCTCTTGGACAAAATTTGTTTTATTGTTAATTTGAAATATGTACTTAAACACATAACAGGATTTTTTCTTAGAAGGTTTATTTTGTTTTGTTTTTTGTTTAAATTTGAACCACATTTTGAAACATTCAGATACAATTAATGAATATGTTTTGCGATATATCCCCAGATAACAAAAAGTCTGAGACGATGTCGATGCCCCGCAATGTCTGGTGTTAATTGTGAGATGTATTTAGTTTAACTCAAGTCTGCCTTTTCTGTGATAACATGGAAAACGAAATACAAATAACTTAAACTTGCATTACACAAGAGGTAAATCTGCGTATTGTAGGTCATTCTTTTAGCCTGAAATTTCAAATACATTATTCATTCTACAGACATAATTTATTAAGAATAAAAAAAACATAATCTACTCTTCTTGTCCGTTGATTTTCATTGGATTTGAATCCGATCTGCTGTTCAACGACCGTTGATGATTGAATATAAAAATGGATAATCGAGACTTATTGCGCCAGGGTAACAATGACATTAGAGGCTACAGTGATTTTAAAATAAGGTTTTCTCGGCTAAGAGTGAAACATTTTGACTGAAAGTGTAACCTCTAAAATTAATGAAACTCCAATATCCCGACAACCTATATATATTTCAAAATAATTTGATGATAATTGCTGTATCAGGGGTGACGAAATGTACGATCACATTACAGCATGGACACATCAAAATAACAGGTCCTCTCTATGAACTTTGACACTTGAAATGGTTAAAAATCGGCAGTGTTCCCTTTGTATATGGACAAACTATATAACATAAAAACATCATGATTGTTGCCTACTACAAAGTTAACAAGTGTCATCACTCTCCAGCAGTTAGTTATCTTGTCCCAAAGCCCCGACCAATGAAATTGCGTAGCTCTTATCAGCTGTAGCAAAAAATGTTAATAATAGAGCTCAGTCAAGACATTCACCTTATGGACATCTATTGCAATTAAAAGCAGAGATGTTGTATTCCAAAGTCTTGGCCAATCAAACTACTTATCGCTTCTTAGCCTAAGCAGAAAATTCTCATCATCGACCTTAGTCAAGGTATTTATGTAATGAATGTATGCTCTGTATTGCAAATGTCCCCTCCGCCGGCCGCCACTGGCTTTCTTCGAAGGAATTACCTGCTTTAATATCGCCAGGCAACCTTTACAAACATAAACACGACCAGTGTTTCCTTAACACCGAAAGTTAACTAAGTCTGAACTAATATCAAAAAGATGGGTTGGTGATTTTGGCTTTCAACTAGAAATAACATCATTCATTAATGTCTGAAACCTGTACAATTTGATTTTAAAAAGATATTGAATGATAATTGTTGGCCCTGGAGTGTTAACAAGCTTTCCTTGCAAGGGGGAAACATCGGAATTCGTTTAGTTACTGTTAAACTAAAACATATCAATTATATGAGAGAGTGAAAAAATGTATTTATTTGTTTCCAGAATAAAAATGACCTATTCCATCGATTTGTATTGACTGATCTCAGGGCAATTTGCTGAATGAAAGTTCAAATCCAAGAGCAATTTTCAGATCGGCACTTGAGTCCGCGAAAACCAGATATTCCCATCACAGCAGATATTACTCACGGCGTGAAGTCATTTGATTAGGTTGAGAAATATACAGAGATACGCGAACCAAGAAATCACTTCCTATTTATTTGTTTAATTCTCACGTAAGATCTAATACAAAATAAATTCCGATAAGAAGAATCAATTCTAACAGTAGCTAATGTTCTTCAGTTCGGAGGCTAGTTTCAATGGCAATCTACTGCGACCTGGCTCTGAATTGAATTTACAATGCTGTGTTCGTGATGTAGCTGTGTGGAAACATTTGATATGGATCAAACTTTGTTTTCTTGTGAAATCAGTGTCGTTTATCGCGCAAAGTATTTTTCGGGCTGGGAGGGTTAATTTTATCACCTCGATTCGTTTTTCGCCTAAGAATATTGATCGTGCGGTTTTGACTGATTATCAAGTGTTGTAATAAACCTTTTCACCTCTTTTTACCCTTTTGTCATTGCTCACCAGGATTTACATACATCTATTATGGCAACCGCTTCCTATCGTTTTCATAATATTCGTCATAGCTAAATAACACAGATTTATCGAACATAGCTTTATTTTTAACAATTTATTAAATTTGCGATTTTCAATTTAATTTAATTAAAGTTATGTCTCATTAAATCATGGTGAACAATGAAACTAAGAGTTAGAATATAGAATACTGGAAATATATATCCATTAAGCACAATACGCCATTAAGCATAATAACACAATACTGTAAGATTGGAACTTTATGCGTAGACACAATTCGATTCGGTGGTTGCACAGTCAATATAGAAGTGAGTTTTATACCTTATATGGATGATGATGATTTGATGGACTGATATTAGAATTTGATATCGACAATAATCCTACTTCATAGATAATACGTCTAGTAAAAACCTCTCAAGATTTTATATCTGTTAATATAAGAACACGTCATCATTATTTACTCACATATACCTCTATAACGAACTCTCGTAATGATGATCTTAAGAGGAATATGTCTGGACTAGGATATCGTTCAGACATCAAACATTCTGTAATGCTTGTTTACGCTGCTTTATATTCGTTTAAGGATAATTTGGAATTTTAGAGTGATTATTCTGCTGTAGATGTAATAATAGATGCTGGCTAAAATGGAAACGTGATCTGTTGTATAGTGTGAACTCATCTGTTTTAATTCACGTTATTAATTATTATAAGTGTAATATTGATTGTTGTACACAGTTTTATCAGACTACTGTAACGTGAGAGTATGTTTTCATCGTGATTTCTAATCTCAAGTAGGTAGTTATAAAAGGCATTAAGTAGACCCTTGAATTATTCCATGCAGATAATACGAGAACATCAACTGCTACTTGGCTTGACCAGAGGGCATTATCTTTAACCATTAACGATTAAAGTGGCAGAGCCAAGCAGATAAATATTAATATTGTCAGTCGTGTCTGTATGGAGAGAATGTAATTTTATATTTAGAAAATTAAAGCTTTTTAATAAAAAAAAAGAGAGAAGAATCAGAAATTAGAAGATGGTTGACAAAACACTAGTTTATAATTAATTTCGAATATTTCGATTTGAAAATTTTGCAATCCAAAACAAATAACTGATAAGGACGTAATATCTGCGTATGTTTTCATTAGGTTTGACTAAACCAATTTATGCAGAAAATCCACTGAATTATATAAGGTTTAAGCCCTGGTGAGAAGGTAATAGTTCTTCTACAAAGCTCACAATTATCGATGATCGAAGATGACCCGAGTCCAACTTTTCTCCGTGACAATAACTAGTAAATCTTATGATACCGTTGAATTACAGGATGGAAATAGAACGACGGTTTTATCTTTAAAGAGCTTTTAGTTGACGCCTCTTGAGCAAATGACCAGCGTTTTAAATGATCTTTATATATCAAATCTCCCAAGTTACATTACAAGAATTGACCAGTAAATTGTAAACGGTGGCCTGGAGCACAAATTTAATTACAGCTGTTTATCACTTCTATTACAAGGTTTCCTGGTGGTATATTGGTAACAAAGCTTTATTGTCATTGCTCTTACAATAAAATAGTCTTTTATCTCCAGTCAATCAAATCAATACCTGTAGTATTTGTTCAATAAATCCACTTCAATATCTCTGAAAGGTCAATGGTCATTGTTCGGGTCAAAGATAAGAAGTTCCTGCATTCTCAAAAGTTCTAAACCTATGACGGTAAATCTATTTGATCTTTGGAGTATATCCTATGCCCAGAATAACGTGCGGTCTGAAAGTCAGGGGCGGCTTTGGGTATACTGATGAGTTTTGGGGTTTTTCTTTAAACCTGTGCCAGTTTATTCTTCCAGGGTAGTTTTTTTCCCATGAGAAAACATGATATGAGGTTTTTATTACGGGAATTTTAGGATATTCTCATTTTTCGTACTTGTTAACAGAGACGGTTTATAAACAACATAAAGTCCCCGATTTCGGTTATGTTGGGGAAGAAAGACTTCAGAAAAAAACATTGTCTTTTACTCGGGTTATTTTCTTCAGTCGTTCTTTCCCCAGCATAACCCCATGGAAAACAAATCCCTAAAGGGCGACCCCATAATTCCAACGCAGGAAGCATTGTCAAATATATGTATAAGTAGTTAATCCAAACTGCAAAGCAGTATTATTTAATTCTAAGAGATAAACATCATAATAAATCAGCAACTTGCGTCACATTTAGTCTTTTAGGTAGATTAAAATATTTATATTTTTTCCTCTGGAGAAATAAAAATTACTGACTTATATACAATGACATATTAGATTTCCCGCGAGTGGTAAGGAACGTGGGCTTCCAAATGGCCTTCAACGTAAACACTGACAGTGAACATAGGTTCCCTTGGCATTTGAAAAATGAAGAAGATAGGCGGAAAAACTGTCACAAAACACATTATACGCCCACTGGCAGACCATCAATTCTTGCTAAATGTCCAATGTTGACTTTTTCGGACTAGAATCTAAGAACAAGGTATCAACTATGATTTTTTTTTTTTGCAATATTTTGGCGAATATTCATGGTTTAGGGACGGAATGTTACAGCGAATAGTTACCTGTTTACTAAAATCTAGATATAGTCAAGTGATGCTCTGTCTGCCGTGGAGGGTGTTCATCTCTCAAATAAAATGTCGAGTGAAGTGAAGAATCGACATTAATTACACTAATTACAGTCATTGGGAGAATATTTTGTGGTCTGAATCCATATTAGCCAACACCAGTGATCCGCCCGGTTGTCCGAACAGTCTTAAAGTTCCAATTTCACATTTTCTAAGAAAGTCAAAACATAATTATTTCTATGTCTTTTGCTCAAAAGGTTGTTAACTCACTATTATACGGTCCTGGGCAAAATTTTTTGGGTATTATAAAGGGTGACACAGGGTGATTGAGGAAATAGTTACTCAATTACCTCCCTTGTTTTCCCATTCCTCTCCATGGACGGCCATCTTCAAACGTTTGAATTTGAAGTTGAAAATGATATTTTTGCCAATTTCTCAACTGGCAGTACTGAATTATAGGATTAATAGGATTATTCTTTAACAAGGTAGGACTGTTTATAGGTTCAATCTATTTTTGGGCTTTATTTTAATACATTTTAAAAATATAACTTTAAAAAATGCTATTGGAGCTTTAAAACAATCGGTAACCAGTGTAATCTATAAAGTACAGACGTAACGCGGTCATACCTACTCTGCAATATCTATCAATGAGATACACCTACCTGGAAGCGATAAATCTATGTACAGGTGACGTTCGCTGAATTCAAAATTATCAAACTTACCCATTAATGCAACAGCTTATTATATTAGTGATGCCGGCAATAGTTTCATTCAGACAAACGTTTAATAAAGTGGGTATGAGGTCTAATGGAAATGTCTACGCCGTTGATGACTTTATAAGTGAAGAGACAATGCGTTCAGTCACTAAACTGAATAAAGGTATTGAAATTGAAATAGGAAAAGAAAAAGCAACGTGACTAACATAACCAGTATCACGACTGATTTCCGAGAGCTCTTCCCTGCATGGTACATGATTACTTTAAGTACACACTTCTATTTGCGAGAAACGCAACAGTTTAAAAAGCCTTATTATAAAGGGGAAACAAGCCACAATAAACGGAAAACGAAATTTAAAACCACGCACAATCAAAAGTGGAACTACGAATAAACATATCGTTCTAACTGTCGTAATCAATTTATCCTGACACCCTTTTAAAATTTACGCAAGTTTCTGTTGGTTTCACGCCGCCATCATTAATCCCCTGTGATTTCTATTATTTAACATCAATGTTACAATATTTTATAACCTATTTATATTTTTAATCTTTATAATTACTTTCTAAATAGTCATACTCTTCAGAACTTATTCCTGTTTTATTTAAATAATGACCATTTTCTTCTTATTCCCATTCAATCAGCTTCACGAAATATGTAATAAGGCATGGCTAGACTAGTGAAAAAAACTCACTCTCTCGAATACGTATGATATTTTGACATCACGACAACCAATATTTTTTGGCCTCTCTGCAAAAAAATATGACACGACTTCATCCGTAATATAAATGGTTTGCAGAATAAAAGCCCGCGCGGTATAATTTTTTGTTAATTTGGCGCCTTTTATTATCCCAGTCATACTTTTCTAATTATGATGACAGTCCATTAAAAATCAGAAAACTGTGAAAATTGTTGAAGAGAATTTTGTTAACAGTTTGATTTAAACAAGCTTTATAGTGTCCACTTCCACAACCAGTTTAACACAATAAGCTTCAAAGCTTCAGAGAGTATACGCAAGACAGAAGAATTTGCCCTTATTAATCAGCTTCTAACCATACCAATTGTTTAATAATGAATATTATTTTAGAACCTCTAACAGTTTCAGCTCCGGTACTTGAGCGTGTTTGGTTTTGATAAATTAGTAACGATTTGACTACTCGAACTGTGCGAAACTGTGTCCTTAGTGAATTTCAGTACAAACTTATAAGTAACTGAAGGGAAACAGCAGGTCTACAATATTCGTCTTATCTTTGGAAAAGTCAACTTGATGTGTTACAGACGAGTTGTGGAACCCACAGAACTGACCTACATTACAATTAAATAACCATTAATTCACTAAGAGATAAAGTTAGTTATGCCAATAAATATGTAACTACTGTATACTAGCCAAGTTACCCGGTGTTGCGTTGTTGAAAACTTACATCAGTAAATGAGGAGTACCGAATGTTGGAGACTGTTCCTTTCGTGTTAAAATATTACTGCCCACATAGGCTACATGGTCATGTATAACCATCAAATAAAACTTTAAATACTGCCCCAAATACAACAAAGTACCCAAAACTGCCTATCATAAAGTAGGGACGGGGGTCGAACAGTCTAATTGGCTTGGTTTCGATTCCCAACCTGTTCAACCTCATGGGTTTTTTTCCGGGTCGTCCGGTTTCACCCACGGCTAAAAGACCCCTACGCAAGCGAATTATTGAAATACAAGAACCGTGTGTCAGTCCACAAATGACCTACACTGAGTAGAGTGGACGTTAAACCCCATTTCCCTCTCTATTACATGAATGTTTAAAATATATACGGTCAGCTGTTTGACTTCATATGGCCAACAAACAAACAACCCTTCTCTTTTATAAATAGATAATTAACTATTCCTGCGGCAATACCTATTTCGTTGTCACGAAAACTAACTGAATTCATAATTACTGCAGTTATATAAAAAAAAACTTTTTGCCTTTTTCCATAGCGTTCTTAGAAATGATTATAATAATAGCCAGTCTGCGTGTGTTCCCAGTAAAAGAATGATAACTTTTTTTTATATACTCACAAATTCATATAAATTCAACCGGATAAATATTCATCTGTAACATGCAATATTTGATGTCCCATGACTTGAATAATTTTAAAACTTTGGTAAGTTGTAATTGTGTTATGTAAATGATGAAATAACCTCGTAACACAAATAACACTTCATCAGATAATAGTGCTATTTAATATTCATTGCCGTTTTCAACTTTCACGACCTCGTACGGACCGAGGTTAGACAGTCGTCCGGGAGGATCAACCGCGTTTTGTATGTTGCAGCCTGGACGAGTTGGTGGGATTCTATAGGAGGCTCACTGGTCTTCAATGTCAATAACGTATATCACGAACATTGCTATAAATCAATGTCCACGTTGTTCGTTTAATAAAGTGATTCCAACAAAATGTATAGCTAGTCTATAAAACTATTTCTATTTTCGTAATGGAAACATTTTCATCCGAAATAATCATTGGATTCATTTTCTTCTCGCATGTACATTATTGTCCATTCAGTTCCGTCATAAATAACAAGACGAGAAAAATACCCGACCTCAATATTGAAGTTATTGACCTCTTCTCGTATTTATACATCAAAATAAATCAGCCATTTTCATTCTAGAGATATTTAATGTCGTTTATTTCCTGCAATCTTGAATCCGTCATTTGCATCTGTTATTATGGACGGTAAAGCTATAGTAAACCACACTCTATTATCCTGCGCGTTTAAACATTGGTAGACTAGTATATAAATGTAAACCAACCGATATAATTTGAACTTTGGTGTTTAATGTTACATCAATTCATTAAGTAAGCGGACGTGACATCTGCGTTAAAATATGTAAAACTTTTTATACCCAAATTATTTTAAAACGATCATTATCTGATACAAACTCTCGGGTGGACGTTTGTTATTTTCAGTGCTCATGATAGGCCGAATGGTCGAGTTTTTAACAAATACATTTACAGTTATCTGTATTCTAAAAATGTGCCCTTTTGCATTTTAATATTGTGTCGGTGATAGTGCTGTATTGTTTCTCAACTCGTGTGATCATACTAACTTCTGAATATGGGACTTGCTGTAAGGACTGGACCGAAGAGTTTTACCCCTATTACATTTGAAATTCGATATGGCTATTTCTTATATTATAATGAGCAATCTCAATCATATCAAAATCCTTTCGTTTCGTCGAATTAATTAAAATTGTTAATAGTGTCCAAATGAACATGCCATCGTATACTTTGTCCCGTAACGCTTTCACAAGCTTCTAGTTTGAAATATAATATGAATGATAACTCCACAAAACATGTTCGAAATTTACGATCTGTGCAATTTCAAATCCCAAAGCCCGCTGAAATTTCGATAAGGTTCCTTCTCGTGACCAATATTTAACTAGTGATGATATCTACAACTCAAAATGTTACAAATCCGACAAGAACTGTCGTGTATAGCAGAGTATTCACAAGCAAATTTGGACAGACCGACGGGAGCAAGGTATAAATATATTCATTACTATAGCGGGGTCTGTCTCTTCAGTGTCGGGGGGTTGGGATGGCCTAGTGGTCTAGAGTGCCGCGCTTCGATCTCTAGCTGGCCGATCACCTCTGGCTTGCGGCTGTGGTTTCGATCCCTGTGGTGTGAGCGTATGTGGCATGGAGATAGGAGCGCCTTCTCAACCTCGTGGGTTTCCTCCGGGCACTCCGGTCTGTGTCGAGTGGACGTTAAACCCCATTTATCTCTCTCTCTCTCTCTCTTCAGTGTCTGGCTAATTGGATAAGGCGCTGGTTCGGTAGCCTGGAGATCGCGTGTTCGATCCTTGCATTGGCTAAGACAGTTCATCGGGATTTTCCGACGTGGTTTTTCCCCTGTCAGTGGTGCAGTACGGATGGGTCTGACAAGGACAGGTGTTTAATCGTTCAGATGGGACGAAAAGCCGAGTTCCCGTGTGCACGTAAAAGATACCTTGTCAGTTGGAATTCGATATAAGAGTAGGCCATGGTGCCGTTGCCCGGGCAAGATTTCCCTCTTGGCACACTGCATGGCGTATGCGTGTCTTCATTAGCCCAGTCGGAGCAAAACAGTAGGACGTTAATTTCATTTCATTTCCATTTATTGTTAATCCCCCTTGTCAAATCGCTGTAAATTCCCTTAACTTTTAATATCTCTTTATATAATATCTCTTTATTTAAATTTATTAATGACAGGTAGCGCTGTATTGGTCCGCGAATAGCCATAATGCGACCAAACAATTGACTAATGACATCATGGGACATTAGTTGCTGCACAGTGTATATTTAAGGTATCTAAATCGCTAACATTTGGGACCTAGAAATTGACTAGAAGTGGGTCGCAACGCATATAATACCGTAATATGAATGTATATAAACTGGTTTCCATTTTTACACAAAATTCAAATCGGTTACGTTCGGCGAAATATGCCAGCAGTCTAAATCGAATGCAAATTACTGGCGTCTGGTTATTCAAGCCTACAGACGCCGATTGATTTGGTGCAATGTTTCTAGCCTCGTTCCTCGAGCCTCCTGCTAAAACTCGGACTGAAACGCATTATGGTACGCGATTCGTGTACAATTGGTAAAATGTTTATTTTGTCTTAAATATTGGATATCAGAAGCCCATCTTTTTCCGATAAGATCACAGCGTCAATGTTGATTTAAATTGACTAATAATTCGTGTTTTCAATGTTGAAGATTTTGGATGATATTGCGTTAGTGACTTAGCTACTTTAAGGATAGAATAGTGTGCAGACGTTTGAACGCCGTGTATCATTTGTCGTTCTTTTTCCCACAATAAAACATATCTGCCCAAGTACAACGTTTGTTGGCAGATCGAACACAAAATCTGTCTGCAGTTTGATTTAGAGGCAGCTATCACCGTTCTCCCGTCATCTTGTATCTTTCTGTCTGTACAAAAGGCATCTAGTCCACACAAAATAATCAATTTTAGTCCTACTATTGACCACTGGTTATGGATGCTCTAATTCGTAAATATATCCCGGAAGACCTTGTTTATCATAATTTCAGTATCGGTTTTTAACATTGTCCAAAATTATAAATCCCTGTTATGAGTAAGTTCGTCCGAGTCAACCGATACCATACTTTATCTTTTATCTCCCGCCTGTGTTTAATTTGGCAATTTCCCTGGGCGATATCTGAAGACCGACCGGTCTATGATTCCAGTGTAAATTTGTAATGATGCTTATAGTTCAGAACAAAGCGGTTAATTAAAAGAAGAAAAAAAACCCACCATCATAGGCAATGTGTTTTGTTTATAATAAATAGGACCATCAACCCAAAAGAGTATTCTAAGTCCACAAAGTAACGAATTAGTGTAATTGACACTTTTTAAGAGAATGAAACAGTGTTAGATTGGATCGAATCCGGCACTTATAAATTCTGTTCCTACTAATTTTATTTCTTGTTAAAGCAGATATAGCCGTATGTATATAAATCACAATATAAGCACTCTAACCCAAGCACGCCGTAAACTTCAGCTAAAGTTATCATTATATTACCATTGGACGGTCATCAACGAATATTTGCCATTAGTTGGCTACTGTAGAACCAAAGTCCAGCTTAACCGGAGCGGCGCCCTGGGCCTGACTAACGTCGCGGGGCCCCTAACGCGACGAATAGATTATTTCATATCCTTTTCAATAACACGCATGCATTACAAACAATTAAATCTTCTGTAATACTAGAATAATTACGAAATAAGAAATCTATTCGGTTCCCAATGGCATACAATGCGCAGAAATGATATATATGTTATAACAAGTGAAATCGCCGCTTTAAGTTGTTAATTTTACCTCTTTTTGCCATAAACCGCGGGGCCCTGGGTCTGCGCTCTTCAGGCCCACGCCTAAGCTGTGCCATGTGTAGGGCACAACAAATAATCGGTGATGTAGTCAGATCTAATCGTCACTTAAAGATGCGCATGCAAACTTTTTACAATCATCTAAGATATATGTATCTATGTAAAACTGAACAACGGCTTAACCTTGTCATCATTTTTTGCACCTAAACCTTCCCCTCCCCCAACCACTCGTCTCATAAACGGCCATATAGCAAATAAGTTTAATCAGATTGGTGTGTAGTCATTCCACGAGCTCTCCAATAAATTTCGGGGATAGGGGGTATTGATTGGCCGAATGGTTAGCACGTGCGAGCTGTATCATAAAGCCTGTCATTGAGCAACTGGCGTGGTTTCGAATCCCCGGTTGTACGTGACAAGGAGTAGGGTCGCCTGTCCAACCTCGTGGTTACGCGCAAGCGAATTACTGAAATAAAAGTAAAACCATATGTTAGTCCTGAAATAAACTAGTTTGTGTTGAGTGGACGTTAAACCCAATTTCTCTCTCTCTCTCTCTCTCCCAATCAATTTCCACTCTATTTCATATGAAAATAATTTTTATCTATGTATGAAGTCAATTGTTTTGGTGTTTCATCTCGAAACAAAATGTAATTTTATTTTTTTAAATTAGGCATTTCCAGTAATTCATTTTCTATTACCTTTTAACAAAATTGATTGCACCTATTTACGCAAAGATCTATATCTTTTCAGATAAATAAGGCACTTCTTCCCGCATTTCGTGACAAAAGTCTTGGCCTCGAAAGTGATTAAAAAATATAGTCAATGCAGGGCTGTCCATTGGTAATGAGAATACATGATCATAGAAGAAAAGAAAATAACAAACAGATCAATACTTTACATTAAATAGTAAATTTTAAAACTCTGCATTTAGCAAAGAGCTGGAACAAAAAGCTATTGACACGCTGTACGAAGTCAAACTGATGGCCTGTGTATGAAAACTGCTAACATCATATCGGCAATAGACATTATATAAAACTTCGAACAATAAAGTGTGGACGAGAATATTGTTGACCGATCAAACCCTTATGCTTGTGTTTCAGTCTGACAATTATCGGCGATCGAAGATAACGAAATCCCGTTTAAGTTGATATCATCCATATCTGTAACAATAACAGCTAGCTTTCTTTTAAAACAGCTTTAGTAGCCAAGGATTTAATTGATCTGTGTATAAAGAACTGACCGGTATTATAAAGGGCGACTAAGAGCAACACGTTAATTACAACTATTTATCTCTTCCTGGATTCCTGGTATATTGGTAACAAAGGTTTATTACCGTTGCACTGTTAACATTATCATGTATTTTTACCCTTTTTAAGCGCAGAAATGATGCGATAATTTTAACTGTATTTTAACATCGCATGTTATTTCACAATCTGCAATATAATTTTATGTCTAGCTATTATACGTAGCTGCAAATGGGGTGCAGGTAAAAGTGAATTGTAAAACAAAAACATGCCGTGTAATTTGACAGCGTTTACGTAATTATTCCTCATTACAAATGGCAATATTTCTGGGGGTAATATCTCTGTAATTTGCGGAGCTAAAATTATTAATATGGCTGTCACTACTTGTTATATGGCTCTCCCCACTTGGGTAAGTAGTCCTGGGTTCTTCTATTGTGGCGAACACAAAGAATTTAGGGACATTTCAGAGCGTGTAAAACAACATTAGATAATGCAAAGAGTAGGTGGGGTGACACTGCCCAGGCAAAATGTCTCATACATTTATAACACAATGTATGGCATTTCTCTAAAATAGACTAAAATGTCTGACACAACAGGAGATATGTTGCACATAATTCGAAATTTGATCAAATAACGGATTTGACAACTATTTGACATTAAATTTGCAATTTGGTTTAAAAATAATATTTCAAGTAACATTTCTGTTTGTAAACTGATTGCATTTCTACTGTGGGTATTGCGCTCAGAAGAATATAGCCGTTTATTGCATGTCGATCAAATCAGCTTGTATTATATTTCAATAACGTCCCGTGAAAAAATCAACTAGGTCAATGTTAGGGTCAATGGTTAGATATATCTGAACTAGCAAGGAACTTTTTCACAGAGATATCAGAATTTTTTTTACAAAGATCACTGCTCTGTACAGGACAAATTGTTCTGATATGAAACCCCAAATCACAAAATTAAATCGTATCCCATGTAATCAATCGCAGAAATTCGTATTGGTTGGCATCTTTTAAGAAAGCTGTGTCACAGCGACTCTCTTGATGATCACGAATGACCAGCACTTGTGTTCATCTCATGAATAGTGTGATATTCATATCGTAACATATAAAAAAATATCACGCTATATAAAAATTCTCTCGAATCTCATTTCCCATTGAATTACACATAGCGTGTCATCGCTAGATGGATGTCAGAATAATAATAGGTTTACCATGCAGGACTGTTTATTTATAAGTTTAAAGCCAGCCTACAATGATGGTTATTTATTGGTGACATCTTTATTTTTAAAGCTTTGTGTCACCGATGATCCACCGTACTAATCATGAAAGTATATAATCTAATTGTGTAAGTGCAGGGGATCCCCACTACACGCCAATCAAAACCAGTCATACAAACTTGCAGACAAACTACACAGACGTTGCAAGAAATAAACAACAGAAAACCAAATCAAGATAATGGATTGTATCGTCTGCGGCAACAAACAGCGGGAGAAGAGAATTCTCACAGCAAACAAAAAGATTTGTTAGTCCAACAGTCTGTATTCTACCAAAGATATGATGGTATCAGCATGACTATATAGATTTAGAATATGTAAAAATATTACCTTGATATATGGGTTTAAATGATATTATGTTGATGAAACGTGAACCTTGTTTTCACGAATATCTGACATTGAATGTGAAATATTGGAAACGTCAATAATGGGATGTTTCTTTTCCCAGATTTATCAATAATGTTATCATTACAAAGTTTTAATGAATGGACTAGGTAGTCTTTTGTCTAAAATATTGACAAGAGGACAATCAAATCGTTCAACAAAAGGGCGATACCTTTGAAGACCGTGATGTGGCCATGCGTGGCATGTATACATAAAACTGAAATCAATTGATTAAAACAATCTTGTAAAGCTAAGCAAGACGATTCTGATACCATTAGAGGTATAAGATTAATCAGAGCCAAACGATTAAGTTAAAGTTTCAGGACATACCAAGTTAGTAGTCCCTCATAAATACGTGTTAGACCTAGTTACGTGTGGATGGCGGCTGTAACTGCAGTGTCTGATATGACAAGTACGAACTAAATTTGTAAATTCATTATGATCGGAATTCATACAATATCGTGAATCAGTAAACCTAGGTTCACCAAACATAGGAAAGTAACTACCAGCAGTAGTGGGTCGCACTAATAATTTAGAGACAATTATGATCGTACAACGAACCAGGGTCCTCCGAATCGTGACAACATCCGCGCCATCTTAGAATGTATATCACAATTCAATGCGTAATTGTCCATAGAAAAAGCGTGCCAAGTGCGTGCCAATTGCGTGCCAAGTTTCATGTCGATCATACTCGAATTGGCGGAATCTTGAAGGTTTTTGAAGAGTGTCGCCCCATGAACAAGAACAACCAGAAATAGATGAACAATACCAAGTGCATGGAACTATAGTTCTTGGTTCAAAAACTGGAGCGTTCTTGCATCCGAATCTGCTCTGGAAGCAACAAAATGTTTGAATTGTTTATTTCAAAAATCGTTAAAGTTAGAGTGACAATACGTTGAATCAAAATGGCGAGAACTTAATTTAGAATTAATGGATTTGGTGTATGTTTTTGTATTTTGAGGATTTGGGGTTGAATTTAATTCTGTTTTTTTTTGTGGGGAGGGGGTGTCTGGGAGATAGGCTATGACCTTAATTCAGCCATGTTGTACTTTAAGTATATATTCGCAAGACTAATATGATGTAGATGTTACCCAGAAGAATCTGTTGTTGGTAAAACAAAAAGAATCGGGGATGTCTAGACAACTGCTTCTATTTCAATTCATGCTTAAGACAAACAATAAAACAATTCTTCTATGTAGAATATATATTTTTAAAGGTCATTCATTTTACATATTAACTGTTAAATATAGTCAGCCAGGGACGGATCCAGGATTTTTTTTTGCACGAGGGCGTTTGCCATGTTCCTGTTACGGAAATCTGCCATCATCGTCTCTAAATTACATAGGCATACATACAAATTGAGCTTTTTAAACAGAGAAATCATTGTTACTGATGTAGGATCACTTTGTGATGTAATTTCATTGATGCAAGGCATTTTTATACGCCCACATTTTCATGTGGACGTATATTGTCGTCTCCCCTGTTCGTCCGTCCGTCCGTCCGTCCGTCCGTCCACAATTGTTTGTGAACAGTCTACAGGTCACAATTTTTATCCGATTTCAATGAAACTTAAAATATAGGTTTATCACCCTAAGATCTCGGTTCCTTTCGATATTGGCATGTATCGGACCGTAACTTCATGGGTTATGGCCCCTGATTGTACGAAAAATCACGTTTTTTAGCTTGTGAACAGTGTAGAGGTCACAATTTTGAACCGATTTGGATGAAATTTAAAATGCATGTCCATAAACCAAAGATCTTGGTTCCTTTCGATATTTGCGCCAATTGGATCGTAACTTCCTGAATTATGGCCCCTGATTGTCCGAAAAATCGCCCGTTTTAGCTTGTGGTCCCTCTGGAGGTCAAAATTGTTATCCGATTTAAAAAACCGTTTGATTATATCACCGTATTATGGTTATGAAGGTTGAGTTCGAATTTCGTGAAAATCGGACCAAAATTGACGGACAAAATGGCCGCCATTTGTACGCGAATAGTGTGAAAATATGTTATATCAAGGTTGTGAACAGTGTAGAGGTCACAATTTTGAACCGATTTGGATGAAACTTGAAATGCATGTTTATAACCCAAAGATCTTGGTTCCTTTCGATATTTGCGCCAATCGGATCGTAACTTCCTGAATTATGGCCCCTGATTGTCCGAAAAATTGCCCTTTTTAGCCTGTGGTACCTCTGGAGGTCAAAATTGTTATCCGATTTAAAAAAACGTTTGATTATATCACCGTTCTATGGTTATGAAGGTTCAATTCGAATTTCGTGAAAATCGGACCAAAATTGACGGACAAAATGGCCGCCATTTGTACGCGAATAGTGTGAAAATATGTTATATCAAGGTTGTGGACCTTATAGAGGTCACAATTTTGAACCGATTTGGATGAAACTTGACATGTATGTTTATAACCGAAAGATCTTGGTTCCTTTCGATATTTGCGCCCATCGGTTCGTAACTCCTGAATTATGGCCCCTGATTGTTCGAAAAATCGCCCTTTTTAGCTTGTGGTCCCTCTGGAGGTCAAAATTGTTATCCGATTTAAAAAAACGTTTGATTATATTACCGTTCCATGGTTATGAAGGTTGAATTCGAATTTCGTGAAAATCGGACCAAAATTGACGGACAAAATGGCCGCCGTTTGTACGCGTTAGTGTGAAAATATGTTATATCAATGTTGTGGACCTTATAGAGGTCACAATTTTGATGAAACTTGACATGTATGTTTATAACCCAAAGATCTTGGTTCCTTTCGATATTTGCGCCCATCGGATCGTAACTTCCTGAATTATGGCCCCTGATTGTCCAAAAAAATCGCCCTTTTCAGCTTGTTGTGCCTCTGGAGGTCACAATTATTATCTGATTTATAAAAAAATGTTTGATTATAAAAACCAAACAAATTCTAATGATTTTCTGATAATTCCTTAATATGCGACAACTCTTGTTGACTGCCCGGACGATTTGGCTGCTGTGTGGGCGTATGTTTCGTTGTCTGGCAACCTATTTTTTTTTCATGTAGCTGAGCAGGGCGGGGGGGGGGGGGGTGTAAGAATGATGAAGCACGTCACGGATTAACTGAGAGTAAAATAGAAACAAAATAGAGCCATCTCAACTCTTGTAATGAGAACTTGATTAGAACAGTATAGGTCCTTAGGTTGTTATTTGGACTGATCGCTGAAGAGATGAAGAATATCGAAATTATTGCCTTCCACACTTGCATCTCCATTAGCCCGGTTAGTGCAGAAAAATAGTTGTTAATTTAATCCCCCATGTCATTTCTTATCATTTCGTCACTTACACATTGTTGCCATTTTCAATTCATTTCACATTTGCACACTCACACAAACATTTACACATGAGTGGAATTAAAACACGTATCACTGGCATGCTTTGGAAATAGTTTTAATTTCAATACCCGTTTCCATCCATCGGTTCAAAGCTCTTGAATAGAACTACTCAAGCTATTGATGACATGACACCCACACGCTACACGTGCTTTAAGATTTTTCGTCTGCAAGAATCGTTTAAAAATCAAGTTATTTAGTAATAAATGATTTCTTTAAGTTAACTTATGAATATCTCATTACTCATGAAATGAACCACGTTGTCATTAAAAGGGCTTGGTTTGAGTGGCTGATGTCTGAAATAGAACACCGTAACGTCATTCGGCACCATTAAGGCTGTTTCACGTTAAGTTAGTCACAGTGACATGACTTGGAATCAAACAGTTGTGAATTCCTGCAACTGATCTCTGTGTAATAAGATTTAATTTAATGATTTGAGCTGTCGAGTAGGAGTATTTTTTACTGGTAAAAGAACGCCTTGTCCTACAATCGGATTTTGAAGCACAGAAAGTAGGGGAGGTGAGCGTGGACGTGGATGGACGGATATTTTATACGTTCATTAATGTTTGACCTATGACCATACCATACACTAAACAATTGTAAATTAAATTTGTGTTCTTGACCACCCTTTTTATAATTTAACCACATTTTTTGGAATGTTACTCGCAGAGTTTAAACATAAAAGCCATTTAAAGCGTTGACATTGTTCTCAAGATTTATTAACACAAAGAAAATAAAATCTTCATTGTGTTTTCAGGCTGTAATTACAACGTTATCATAAGATTTACTACTTATTGTCACGGAGACAAATCTTTGATGATGATGTCATGTTAGATTGGAATTGGTCATCCTCGAATGGCGAGATTGTGTTTGTACCTCGTCTACTTAGGTACTAGAAATGAAATGAAATGGGGTTTAACGTCTTACTACCCAAAACTGGGCTAATGAAGACGGGCATGGACTATACAGAGTGCTATGAGGGAAATTTTGCCCGGACAGTGGTACTAATGCCTACCCGTATCGAATTCCAACTGTCAATGGATCTTTTACGTGCACGCCAATGTGTACAGGAGACCTCGGTTTTTCGCACGACAAGGCAGCTGCCCTTCATCCTGCATCACTGACAGGGGCGGGGGGGGGGGGGCACACCGGAAAATGTGGATGAACATTCTCGGCCAATGTAGGGATCAAACACCGACTTACCGACTTCGCCATTGCAGACTACTTTATATCTATTTTGAGGGAAATATACTTTATATTCTTATTCTTTCAGATATTTATCCATTAAGATACATTGAGACGATATATTCCACGTCAACGTTTTTCAGGGGAAATGGCATTGTTGGTTACGCTTGTTTCCAAAAGACCTCTCACCTGAGCGACTTAATGCGCAAAGAGGCTAACTGGTCGCGGAATAAAACCCGAACCTCAACTTACATTTTCTTAATTGGTTAAAACATGTTCCATTTGGATACCTAAATTCGGGAAGAAAAGGTTTTACAGAGATGAATTAACTTTTAACCTGTCATTCTATCCATAACTCTATCTTATCAAACACATCGATGAGAAGAGTTTTTAAATTTTCATAAAGCAGTCCCCTGCCCTAATAATATCCCTTTAAAACATGGCTTCTTTATTTACGGTGATAATATACATGTATTTATCTATAAATCAATACATTTGATGGCCAGAAAACTGCCAATACAAAAAGACTCAACACGTACTGACATTTGTTAGGACCACCAGATTTCGGATTTATTGTAGTTAAATATTTATTTATGAACCCAAATAACTTGGCTGTACCATAAATTGTTTTAATAGTTATTTTATGGCAATCTGTGTTATTTCTTATCATGATAAATATAGATCACCAAGTCCGACAACTCTCATGAGAAGCTCTTTCATTCTGGACGACATAATTTATGACTCAAGAAAGGCAATAGAGGAACACGTTTTTTTTTTTGTTTTTTTGGTGGTCAGGGTTCACCCCAGAACTTCTAATTATAAGATTTATAGGGGTTAGAACTTGTTCATTACTGTAAGTTATAGCATGGAAACGGTTTTAGGGTGAGTGGATATAACTTAAAACTGTACAAAACAAGTATAACAACTTCTCATTGACTTTCCAGTGGCTGATACAGAAAAAAAAATTAAATTCATGGATGTGGGGGGGGGGGGGGTGATATTGCAAGTTTATACATAATTAAAAACTAAATTGATGAGGACGATATAATGATAACAGCTGAAAGCAATGTTAATCCAATGGAAATGTATGATACACACAGAAATGGTTATAATAATCCCGGTAGACGTCCCTACTGTGGTCAAAATGCCAACAGAAAAAAAGTGGGGTGTGCACCTACGCCTGTATCCGCGCAGATGTTCTTCTGCACTAGTTATGCTTCAGTTAGAATAGACCCGTTTGAATTTGTGGGCAGTAATTAAGAATACCTTTGGTGATGTGTGTCTGAACACCAAGCGTTGATCTAGAAGACGTTAGACTTTATCAATAGACAAAAACAAATTTTAAACTAAATGGCAAAAGACTATAGGGCAGTTGCTACAAGTAGCAGTTGGTGTTTTTCAAGTTATCTATATGAAATGATTCAAGGGTGTACTTAATGATGTTTATAATTAATTACTCGAGATTAGAAATCGTGGTTTAAAAATCAAATAGTAGGTTACATCGATTATGAGCATACATTCTGTAATATCTAACTTCAAATCAGCCATGTTGTGGGTTTCAGTAAATATTTCTCAAGATTACTGTTAGATTTCGTCAAGCAGAAAACAAAATGGTAATGGCTAGACAACTGATTCCATTTCAATTGATGTTCGCGTTTCACAATAAAAAAAATCTGGTATATCAACGTAACACCAATCTTTGTGAAAGTCATCCATTATATATATTTGTTATTTAAATATAAACAGACATCTGACGACAATCAAATAGAATGACAAAAGAGATTAACATGTCTTGCATCGTTATGGGAATAAAATACTACTATATATTTAGCCACGTGAAGTTCCAGGCTTTGGAACAATATTTATATGTCATTGTAGTGACTTGTCCGCGCTGTGATCGTATAACTAAGCAGTTATGCCGTATTATTTATTAAAAATATAAAGGTCATTTTTTAAAGATACGTTCCCAGAAAAGTATATATCGGGTGGTTATATCCAATAAAGGTATGGCTATTTTGGTATATATGGAGAGTAGAAATATCTAATTTTACTAGACAAATACTGGATTCTCTGTAAAACTCTCATGGAGCGCTTACAGGACAAAAATGTAAGGGTTTCACTAATCGACAGCCCGAAGTTTGGGAGTCTCTACACTCGTGACACCAAAGGTTGCATGTGGAGATTGAGCGCTTGATTTACATGTTGATAAACTTTATCAAGAGATAGACGTACAATACTTTCTGAGATCAAAAAATCACGAAAAAGACGCGGGTAGTGGATAATCCGAGAATTTTTAAATTAAGGCTTCGATATTTGTAATAAATAGTCAGCCTTTAAAGACAATATCGTCTTGTGTATGTAATGGATTCTCCCCTGACTTCGCACCCGTTGCTACCGAGAGAGATAAGTCACGTGATACACACATGGCCTTTTTTGATCGCTTTTTATAGCAATGGTATTCCCTGGCAATTACAATGTTTTGAGAAGGATTTGAAGTAAAATTGTGAACATTCAATTAGTTTGAATATGTTTTTAAATGTAATATGTCATCAAACCATACAGTTTGTACGCGGGAATGTATCTTTAATATTTAAACTTCGTAACTTTCTGGGGTAAGGCAGCTATTAATGTAACGACTACTGCTTATAAATTCTTGAATTGATTTCAGTATCTGGGAATGTTTTAACTAATTTGAGAGTTGTGCCTTCTGACCTCGAGTTCACAAAACACTCCCTGGCGTGAGTTAAAACTAACTCAAAATTGTTCACTTTATTTTAACTAAAATATAGCCCTTTTAAAAACTTCAGTTGTTTTAAGGTATCATATACATAAATAAGAACTGTGTACAAAGGTTTGTGTTTCAAAATCATAGATCTTTTTCATGACCAGTGATTGAAAGTTGAGTTTATTCTTAATTGAACTCACAGAAAGCTTTGTAAACTGGAGACCTGTTCTTAGCAGCTCAGAGTGTGCTCAAAGCGACAGTCTTATTAAGTGTAATGAAGATGTTGTGTACTTCTCTTCCCAGTCGTGGTACTGCTCTGTTATTAAAAGGAGTACATTGGTGATTGGGCAAATGGTTCTGGTTTCTTTGGCTAGTGTGAAAAGCAACTAAATCTATACCGTTATAATGGTTGTCTTTCTTTAAGAGTGGATTTTTATATTGGAGAGTTTATAAATGTTTAGATCATATTTTTGGATTTCTGTCAAACATATTTCGTGTGTTGTCTGACTTAGTATTGCTAGATTTTAAAGACAACATTACATTTCTCCCATGTCCATTTGATTGAATGATTATGTCCATAGTCAAAGGAATAAAGGCGCAACTTATCGTTGGAATGGTGGGATCCACGGTATACTTGACACCGACATAGAAAGGTTTTTATATATACCATTTCAGTGAGTTGGGAGCTGAGGGTCCCGATTTTCATTATAGTTTCAACCTAACGCGATGTCTGGCCACAAGTCTCATAATATTTAAAAAAAACGGCACCTTCATAGGCCAAACTACATTCCTCTTTACCCGGGTACTCGCTTATGGTTCCCTTCTTTTCTCGCAATTACGCCAGCCTAACGGAAGCCGCCATGGCTCGGTCAGTAAGGCGCTACGCTAGCTCACTAACCTGTGGGTCAGGGTTTCGACCCCGGCGTTGACCTAGAAAGTTTCCCGCCATTTTATTTTTCAGCATGGTTTTTTCCCTGTCAGTGGTGCAGAACGTGGGCCTGGCAAGCAAATAATTAACGAAGTACCGTGTACACCTTTGGTGTGCAGATAAAAGAATCCTTGACCGTTGAAATTTAAAGGCCATCTATTGTGAGTATTTTGTGTTTTTGCCCAAACTGCTAACAAAAGGGGCTGTCTGTTTCAGATGATCTACAGTTTAGTTGGTCACATTAATGTCAATGTTAATTGATTTGAGTTTTGAAAGTGCTTTTCAATTTTATTTCTGGGGTGGAACGTGTCTACTGTCTAAGATATTTAATTTAACTAATCTATGCACTTACAGATATAGTTGTGTCTTCTCCACAATGTAGGGTGTACTATAGAAGCAACACTCATAGCAAGTGTGAGAAAGAAATGCTGTGCAATCCTCTGTCCCAGTCGTGGCACTACTCTACTATGAAGCAGAGTGCATGGAGGCTGGGCAAATGGTTCTGGTTATAATTGCAAGTGTCGAAATCAACTAAATGTAATATATCCATACAGTTATAATGGTTGTCTTTCCTTGAGAGTAGATTAATATTGCATAGTTTATAAATGTTAAGATCATAATTTTAGGATTTTCTATAAAATATTTTTCATGTAATTACTATTTAGATGATTTGGGTTTACTCTCTGACTCAATATTTCATAATTTTAAGGCAAAAATTACATTTCTTCCATTTCAATCAGTATTTGATTAAATGGAGTTGCCACAAGCCAAGAGAGAAAAGACGCAGTTGTACCAACTTATCGTTGGAATGGTGGCAAACATTTGGTGACTGATCCACAGTATACCTGACACCGACACAGAAAGGGTTTGATACATAACATTTCGGTAAGTTGGGTGCTGAGGGTCCCGATTTTCATTATAGCTTCAACCTAACGCGACATATCGAAGAGCATGCGTTTACTAGCCACAAGTCTCATATCTAAATAACGACACCTTCATAGGCCAAACTACATCCCTTCACTTTGCCATGTCCGATGCACGTACCGCCCTCCTTACCCGGGAGATCGCTTATGGTTCCCTTCCAGTGGGAACTCTCGTCTTATCTCGCAATTCCGCCAGGCTAATGGAAGCCACGATGGCTCGGTCAGTAAGGTGCTAGCTAGCTCACTATCCAAGGGTTTTGATCCTGGTGTTGCCTGGAAAGTTCCCCGCCATTTTCCAACTTGGTTTCCCCCTGTATGTGCTGCAGAACTTGGGCCTGGCAAGCAAAATAACGGGGTACCATGTACACAATTGGCGTCCACGTAAAAGAACCCTTGACCGTTGAAATTTATAGACCATATTGTGTGAATTTAAGCCGAAGGCATCTATTGTGAGTATTTTGTGTTTTTGTCCAAACTGTTGACAAAAGGGGCTATCTATTTCAGATGATCTACAGTTCAGTTGGTCACATTAATATCAATGTTAATTGACTTGAGTTCTTTTTTACTTTAATTTCTTCCAGATAGTTGTGGCTTCTACCCAGTGTAGGGTGTACCAGAAGCAACACTCATAGCAAGTGTGACAGAGAAATGTTCTGCAGTCCTCTTTTCCAATCGTGGCACTACTCTTCTATGAAGCAGAGTGCATGTAGGCTGGGCAAATGGTTCTGTTTATCGTTACAGATGTTAAAAGCAACTGAATCAAATTTATCAACACAATAACAATGGCTGTCTTGAGAGTAGATTAATATTGCAGAGTTTATAAATGTTAAGATCATAATTTGAGGATTTTATATAAAATATAGTTCGTGTAATTGCTATTTAGATGATTTTGGTATGTTCTCTGACTCTGAAGTTACATTTCTTCCATTTTTATCAGTATTTGATTAAAAGGAGTTGCCCCGACCCAAGAGAGAAAAGATGCGGTCGTACCGATTGAAGTTTTGACAAAGCGTTGTAATAAGGACAGGGAAGAACTATAGCTTACATGAGATTAACTATTGTTTGTGAAATCAGTTAAATTTTTGATATGATGTGTAGAATATGCACATATATAAAATATCTTTGCCTGTCGGTATCTTTTGTTATGCGGTTGTTGTCGCTGATTAATAGAATCTTGAGAAGCCAAAATAATAAAATAAAGCTAAGGATTTAAGAACCGAGAGGACCAAAAAGATCATTGTTGGTTTATTTGGCTACAACTGACATTGATAATAAACAAACAAAATACGAACTAACTATGCAGTAAAATGGTAGAAATAACAATCTATATTTGTAGACCGACAGATTAACATTATAAAATGGTATCAAAGTTGAACCAACGACCGACAGACCATATAATATATAATTTGATAATCTCAATTCCCAGTAGTATTCTTGACCTCGCTGTAATATCTAGATAGCAACTGATTCAATTCTGTAATACTGATAGAAATCCAATGATGAGAACTGGTTATGTATATCAGCCAAACAATGTGCAATATTATGATTACTGAATTCGTTACAGGAAGACCAATGTCATACTCTGACTCTAAGCACGGGATAAATATATGAACGTTCTAAACTGAACAGTTTATATTATACGTCGGCTAGCCAATTCCAAAGATAGTGCTATGGTTTGAACCAGTTTCTAATTAATTGTGTCAGAATGAACCACTTTATACAGAAAGAAATGGGTTGCAATGTCCACTCAAAACAAACTAGGTCATCTCAGGACTAACCCTTGGTATACTTTTATTTAAATTATTCGCTTGCGCTTAGGGTCCGTTATCAGTGGGAGAAACCCGGATGACCGGGACAAAACCCATGAGGTTTGGCAAACGACGCTAGTATTCGTACATGTGTGGGATTGACACTTCGCCACATACTACATTATAAACTGGTATTTATTTATTCTCTAAATGTCATTTGAATGGTTTTAAATAGAGGAAATAGATGGAACTCGTGCCATAATTGACTGTATTAAGACACCCTACAGCTAACACAAGCAGTAGTTTATTTAGTTTTACTGTGTTTATTTATTGTAAGAGAATACCATCAGTATTAACTTCATCAATAGATTGAAGTCAAATAAACTGATGTAACACAGCAAGTATCCTATTATAAAAACTATGTATAGTATATGTTATTCTATATATAATTTACTCTATACAATTACATTTCATTGAGTTAACCTTTCTCTATCAGAATACATGATACATACAAAATAAGGAAACTTAGCATGTTCAATTAAGTTCTGTGATTCTATTCCTAAAAACTTACGATAAACCCGATGATAACTAAGTCTATCTAGATCTCTGTTTCTTAAGATGTTTGATAATAACAATGAAAAATATTGCAAGTGTATATATACCGCCATCTAAAGATAGAGTAATATAATGAGAAAGGTGATTACATTAAGAAAAAAGGATAACAGTCTGGTAATATAACATATGGTAAAATTGATATGGAGAGTGGTTAATATTCAATAAATAAACACAGTTTGCTAACAAACGAACGTGATTGTACGTACCCCTTAGAATAATGGTAGCCGCCATTATACACGAATATAACATATGGCAATCTTTACATGAAGAAAGGTTAATACTCAATCTAGTCATATTATAAACGAGTAAGGTTAGAAACCAGTTACATTAGTGATCAGACATAAAGTTTTCAGATTACTAAAACTGGTCGTCTGCGTAACGTCCGAACTAAACGACCTGAACCGTGACCTTTACAACATGCAATAGGGAATTTGTAATATCACATGTCAATGGTGGATTTTTTTCTTCTTCTGAATTGCATTCAATGTTCTCAAAGCACGTTAGACACGTTCTATAATCTCAGAAAGGAAAATATGGAATAATTGTACATTTCCTGATGTAACGAGCACATTTTATTTTTCACGAACAAGCCTTGTCCTCACAGTTTTTAATACGTAACATACTTGATGTAAAAGTATAAGAAACGTGACGAATGAAATATTATATTGAAGTCAATAGGATTATAAATTACCGTTATCCACAAATATGTTTCCAGACTGTTAAACCGTTTAGTTCAATTGATAGTTCCACCCAGACAACACATAGTAAAATATAAATAAAGATTCCATCTATGTCTGACCAGTTGACACATTAAATTTGATTGATTCTCTTTTAAACACTGGAAACGGGCTTGCGTTTAATTACAATTTTACTCCAAGTATAATATTTAATTGTCTCTTTTAATTACTGAAAACAGGGTTAAATTTATTACAAGTTTACTCCAAATATTTGATTAAACCTAACATGCAATGCTTTAAACTCCACTTCATTTCATAGTCTTAAACTAAAAGATCAGAGATTATATGTTGTAACAAAATTTTCACGAATATCCTATCGCCCCATGTTACAATATAATATATTCTATCACAATTTAAATTATCCTCTTTTATAATGTTTTAGTGTACTGAAGTACTGTAGTATTTATTAGTGCGTGTACAACCAAAAACATGTCAGCCGACGAGCATATCTTCCTTCCGAATTACAACAAGAACTTGTATCGGTATAGTTACTAACAAAGGTGGGCCCGCGCAAATTCATCTTAGTTTCATTCAGAGAGAGAGAGAGAAATGGGGTTTAACGTCCACTCAACACAAACTAGGTCATTTCGGGACTAACATGTGGTTTAATTTTATTTCAATAATTCGCTTGCGCGTAGGGGTCTTTAGCAGTGGGAGGAAACCGGAAGTTTCATTCAGACTACCTACGATACATTAAGCGATTCAGTACTGTGGGTTCCTTTGTTGCGATATTCCAAACAGATCACAATTCTCCTCATAAGCTCTGGTAAGTCTTTTATTTGACGACTTACAATAAAGAGCGCGAATAAAGTAACTCTTTAATTGGGGCTAATCCATGTAGCTGAGTTTGATCATTATTAGAGAAAATTCCCTCAGAACATAAACCCCACCTAACTACATAGCATCCTCATTATCATCATGATTGAACCTTTCCAATATCGCCAATCTTTGGGCTACAATTTAACGGATTCTTCTCGGATTATATTGCCATTTATAAATTGGCCCTTTTCACAAATCTTGCGCAATTTACCTGCTTAATGAGATATCTTGTTTCCTTTATTGCTATTTGCTAACTATCTTTTATGTAATTTCGTGATAAAATCCCGTAAGTTAATAATTTATTTTATCTTTGAATTTCACTTTGGGATTTTACTTTTCCCACTATCTACTCTTTAAATCAGGCATTAATAACAGTCAAGCTGTGCGTGGATTCGGATAGATATTCAACAGGCTTTTTTTAAAAAATATTCAGCGAACTAATTATTCAATACATTTATCCTTACTTTCTTCATTCACGCAAATGACGCCGTGTACAGAATTAAATTTTGTCATTGGCTTCTTAAATAGTCTAACTACTGATTTGTATTTTAATTTAAAGGCTACATGTGAGATGGTGAAATTGGTGTCAAAATTAACAGTAAGAACAGTAACAGGACAATTCAATATTGAACTCGTCGTTGTCAGTTAAACAGCTTAACACTAGATCGCGATGACACTTCTCAGATTAGAAAAAATTGAGATTTGTCTAACCAGTAGACAGGTTTACCGAATGTTGATCAGTGTAATGTATTGGCGATGAGTATTTAAGCCTGGAAACATGGGATGAATTAAATTCATGTATATATATATATATCACAATGTCGTCAGATGACACCTATTCACGGTGTTTTACGATATTGGACAGTTAGAATTCATTTTCTAAAAGTTATCGACACGTTGCTCCCTTTGATACTGCATTGATGTCTATATTTGGCCTTAACATTTACTTTTAAATACATAGTATTGCGTCTGGGTTGAATTCTATCCATAATTAAAGATGCCAGCAGCTGAAAGAACATGTAAGTCTACTAAATTCTCCGTGGTCACACTTCTTTGAGAGACATTTAATACCTGCGGCTGAAAGGTTTGAGTATTCCATATGGCTGTAAAATGTCACACAGGTCAATTAGTCTGGTAGCAGTGATCTCATTGGATGTTTTACAAACTGGGTAAATGCACTAATGTTATTATTATATCCACCGTAATCAACATGATTACAAAGGTATAATAATGAATTATTTTTGCCCCAAGAAGGTGTTAAGTGATTTGCCCCAGAGTGGAAATGACGCCCGAGTATAAATTCAAAAACAACCGAAGTTCGCGGAATTTATCGACTTAACTCGGCTTCCACCTGGAGTGATAAAGGATATTTTTCTATGGGGCGTTTTAGACAGGTCAACCGACCAATTAAATCCATGAAACAGAAAATTGCGCGAAATGTTTTCGAGACAATTGGTTTGTCTAATCAAGGTCATAAGTATTTTTATTCTGTCAGCACAAACCCACAATCATATTTACTTAAATATGTATTTTAAATGTTAATGCAGTGACCATCGGAATAAACGAGGAACTACCAGCGAATTTAATTATGACGTTACTGATGCCCCCCTCCCCCAAGAAAAATCAACAAGATACCCCCCCCCACACACACATACACACACACACACACCTAACGTAGGTGACCGTGCCTATAGACTCTCGGCTCCCTTACTGTTTAACGTAGAATACATGTTTTATGAATTATATTTGATTTACTGATATCATTATTAAAGCTATATCAGACATACCTAAGGGACTTTGGGCTGTAAAGACTCAAATGTAATTTGCATCGATATTTTTAATAACATTAGAAGATACTGCTGTCTGTCCCAGTTTAAACCATTCATGTCCTGAAACTAAAAGAAATATAAATACATGTATGAAGATATAATTCGCAAAATAACTTATTAATCTGTACGCCCCGGCAATACGGTATAATGTTTACTTAGTCTACATGTAAAAAAAAGTACTTCCATATAACGAAGTATGATCTTATTGACCTAAGTTTATTTTTTTAGGGGTCTAATGAGGGTAGCACTTCCATGTGCTGCTGGTAATACAAACTTCACATATAAAAACAATTCTCAACATAATCAATTTTTACTACAAAGAAATATGAGTTATGTTCACATATACGATGTTTCCCACTCGGCCATCTCAACAATTATCAATCTGGTCAGGTGGTTTTGTATATTGCAGAAGAAATTATTTTTGCAACAGACAGATTATATAAGTGCATTGTTATATTCTGCAAAACTATTTGACTGTTCATTCATTTACATCAAATGCATAGACGAGCGGGCTGTTAGAGAGGCGAGAAAGATGGTATGGGATAAGTTGGCCCATGTTCTGGAGACTGAGAGAAGGTTGACAAGAATGTGAAACAAATAAAATTACAACACTATCTTTTAATACCACAAAAATTAAATGGAAAAGATTTAAGACAAGAAAAATATACTGAATTGGAAGCATGTTTATTTTTATTCAACTTTAAAGGGTTCGGAGATTGTTCACCTTATTATTAAAACTTGATTAAACCTTTTCAATTTTGTCATTGCTGATATTATAAACAACGGATTCGGGGTCTGTGTTTGGATTAGAAATGTGTTGTTAGAGGCTTCTTTAAAAAGCTCGTGTACGTTTCAAACATGTTGCTTTAGTGTTACTTTAAAGCATGTCTGGAGGCAACTCTTTATATTCAGCAACAATAGCAATCAACTTACCACTTTGTGGAAAGTTTCAGGTTAATCCCAGTACATCAGTGGAAGACTACTGCTAAAAGCTTTACCGTGTTACTAAGTCACTGCCGTCTTGTTCCGAGTTGTGTACAATATCCATTCATGAAATATATATGCACTACAAGCACAAGTTTAGCAATGCTGTGTACATACTCGATAACACAATTTGATTGATTGATTCAATTTATCATAGCGTTCAAACAGATCTAATAATTTTATTGTACGTATAGTGGGCAAACTAAAAGTCTTGTTGAAGAGATTTCTCTTGTATTTTGCATGTATTTTAGTATTTCCTCCACTGAAAACGTAATTGTTTTAAAACAGGTTATCTGACAATAGTAGGGTCACGCAATGTGAGAAAAGCAGTACTTCCGGTAACATGACTTTTGTCATTAGCGGGCTTATTGAAGATGCCTTCAGTATTAAATACCCATCTAGCAATTGGTTGTAACTTAGCATTGAATAGTACAAGTACGGATGTAGAAACTATATTATTCTTGCAAAACAAAAAACTTTCAACTCATTAAAATATCAACTTGCTTTTAGATATTGTATAATTGCCATGATTGCAATTTGCGAAATTGTTCCTTTACTAAAAACATTCAATTCGGTGGCATTGAACATTAATATCAAAACACCTTGCTTCCGAGTTCCGCTTGATAAGCTTTAACGTAACACACAACGCATTGAACATTAATATCAAAACACCTTGCTTCCGAGTTCCGTTTGATAAGCTTTAACGTAACACACAACGCCAGTCAAAAAAATGGGGGGGGGGGGAATGGTTAGCGTGCGCGCGATGTATCATACGGCCTGCCATTGAATCAGCTGATGTGGTTTCGAATCCCCGGTTGTACGTGGCAAGGAGTAGGGTCGCCTGTCCCACCTCGTTGGTTTTCTCCGGGTACTCTGGTTTCCTCCCACTGCTAAAGACCCCTACGCACAAGCGAATTATTGAAATAAAATTAAACCATATATTAGTCCCGAAATGACATAGTTTGTGTCGAGTGGGCGTTAAACCGCATTTCTTTCTCTCTCCCAAAAAACTGAATCATTTTAGATTATCGGTATTTTACCCATAGTGGTATCTTTTAAAGTATTGATGTTGATGTGCCATGAAACACCATTTCATTTCTGACCATAATATAGCTACTATGGTCCTATTCTTTTTGCCTGGTGTTTTGGTGTGCTCTTTAACGTTGTCCAAGATTGATGAATTGGGTATCTTATGCCTGTATTCTGTGATTTTATTGATAATATGCCCAACATACGGTGAGTAATTCTTACAGCCAAGACCGTAAGCTTTGTTTGTTAAACGAGCAATTAAGTTAATCTGTTCGCTGGAGCGAATATTACTGCAGCCAGTAAACTTATTTTACATACATTATGGCGTTTAATAAAACAAACCTGTTGAGATGTGGGTACAGACAGCAAATAATTTACAGTCAATGCACCATGATTCTCAATTCCTTCTCCTCCAGTGACCTTGGATTATTTAAACCGTGTTACCATACAGTCAGAGGGGGATTTGCTGCTAACATGATTGATTTTTTTTCCCAAAGAATAATTCAATTTTTAAAGTGGAGTTGTGACTTGGACGAAATATCCATTCAATGTTTTCAGTTATATGTCCAATTATATACACATATATAATCTTTCAGCAGACGTGAAGCCGTCTTTGTGTTCTGGAGATTACCAATTTGTGCAAATCAGCACACAGACAGAATTGTCTGTTTACCTGAATGTTTCAACTTGAATATGAAAACGGTCCATTAGTTTCTTCGAAAAAGTTCCACAAAGCTTCGCTCTGCAAAGCATTATCCATGTTTGATTTCAATAAAATTTAATGGGGTGCCTCCTTTAAGTGTGGACGTTTCTGTATAAACACGTGTAGTAACACCCAACGCCTTGCACATGCCAAGCTTATAGTATCTTTGGTTGACTTTGAGTATGCCTATATCTATTGATAATCTCAAATACTTTGCAGATCCCTTTAAAGATGAATCTGGGTTTGTAAGAATTGATATTGATTTTATCAAAGCAGGGCAATTTTAAATTCAGAAATAACAGATTATTTTCTTGATTCCAGACCGTGGATAATTAGAATAAAATTATATTTACAGTTGAAATAAGTTGATAAGTGTCTTGTATTAAAGACGGTCTAGAAGTGTGATAAAATACAGACATGTTTTTGTTTTGTTTTTATATATACTTTCGATGGCCTCTACTACATGAAAATCTGACCGGTTGTAGTGGAAACTCGCGTCAACGATTTTTGACGTCAGACATTCGATTAACCAATCAGCGTTGATGTTTCTAGTTGGTTACCCACAGTTCCATGCACCTCACACCAAAAGCTCGCAGTAACAGACCGTTTCATTATATATAACAACTCTTCCAGATCCGAGTAGAGTAAATTCGTGTAAAAGAAAAATATAAAAAACGAAACAAAATAGGATCTGTGTTTTAACCAGAATTTTCTTTGAATCTTGGCAAAAATCGAGTTCGGAGGAGATTATTTATCCTGAATTTATTGACCGTGCCTTTTCAGTCGCATATATACATGACATATTTCTAAGCAATTTCTAGGTAATTCGACCCGGGTCTGGGAGTTGAATCTCGATGTAGCCAGAGTAAAACCTTTGGTTTTTTTAATCTAGATTCCTAATTGCACGTACAAGTACACTAGTCATTTGGGAATTCGACGAAGTGTCTCACAATATCACCAAACAGGGTATTTCGATGGTTTTTTATTCTACCTAGATTTCAACACAAAGAGTGTTTCAGGCGTCATGCATTTCATCACATTCCAGAATCTTAACACCCTTCTTTCTATCTGTTGACAATATTGGCAAGAAAGTGTGCGAACCTTTCTCTTTAAGCTAATATATATATATATATATTCTAAAGTCAACAGATAGAAAGAATAATTTGCTTTCGTTTTACAATATTAGAAACGATAATGGAATATGCATGTTTATTGATTATAAGATGACATATTTTTTGGTAAAAAGGTGTGCTTATTCCAACTTGACAACCTTCATTATTTCAAAATATTACTCACTTTTTATATTTATAAAAACTGATCATTCGGCAATCTGGTTAAATTATGAATTACGATAAAATGTTTTAGGTATTTTCCACTCGGTTCAATTTCAGCATACTATTTTATACAACTCACTATAATATATTTGATTGAAGGACGGGTGTACATGTTTCTGGCCGTCCGTGCCTTTCAATTCAATCACTTTAAGTATCCAAACATTTTTCAAAAAAAAAAAAAATTGGTACATTTGCGGACACATGAAATTGACTGTAGAAAAAGACAAATGTTTAATTGCTGTTAAATCATGCTTGAACAGTCTTTATTTGGTGATGTGTAAACATTCGAAAAAAATAAATTAGCCTATTTTTTGTCTGAACACAGTTACTGAAAACAAATATTATTACCGCTGTGTACCAGATTCTGTATGTAATAAATTTGTCAACACAACTCAGGTGATAATCTGCAACAACCACCGCCTCACTGGTAATCAACAATTTATTTTTCTGCCAACCCAATTCCTCTTTCTTTCTATATTTAAAAACCAGGTTAGGCGGCGATACTTTTCCTGTTGTTTATCTATGCTGTATATCGGGGTAAGTAAATTCATCACGCAAGTTCAAACAGATCAAAAGAGTTTTTGTGTATTGTTTTCCTTGCTGCTACTTTCACATTTTGGATGTTATTTCATACAGGAAAACTGAAATTTTCATTAAGAAAGCGTTGCTATGGTAATATCAATTATTCATAGCAGCGTCTGACAAGGTGTGTCATCTTTCCACAAACATTTAGAAATTACCTGCTAAGTTTTTACTACAGTCTTTGACAATGAGGAGGCCTAAGTGAGAAAAAGGTATTTGAAGAATCTGAAGGGAGAAAAACAGATAGGTTGGTTATGTTTCAAGTAATTTAAATATAACGCCTGAGCTAGTAGAAAGATAGCCGAATTGTTGCTGCTAAAAATCTCTTTTTGACTGACAAGTTGTCAATCAACAACGTACCAATAGGTTGCTTATATACTATCATCAATTACATCTACATAACATCCTGGTTGCTTCAAGTGTTTGTTATATGTGAATTATTTTTGTTTTAAATGTCTATCACCAATGGTAACAGAAGCTGTTTGTTTTTCTGTAAATACCATCCGGTTAAAGCAAAAGATATTTGTTATCAATTTCACGCTCCTATTCAACAACGCCATCTTTGGAGATGATGTCAGTAGGTCAAGGGGTCTCGCGTGATACAACGAGAAATTTAATGTCATATAAATATTTAGTCTTTTCATGTAAATAATTATAAAGAATTATCTTCAAATATACGTAAATATATACAGTAATGGAAACTATTCATTTAACCCTTTGATCTCAAAATTCCTAAGTGGCATTGAATCGGGAACTGTAAAATTCAAACTTCAACGAATTCTATGCTGAACTTTTGAAATCTGATCTTACATAAAATATGGTTAAACTACTCTTTACAAAATCGTTTCTTTATATATCTAAGATCTCGTAATATCCAGAAAACATTGAAAATATCGTAAAACTGATCAAAAAGAGCTTTTATAATAATAATATATATATCAACCTGTACTCATGATGTGTCGGGCCTTTGTGAAATAGATTATTGTTCTTCAAATAGGATATAAAACTTTAGAAAGTATCATTAAAAATTTACTACATTCTCCGCGCAGCGTTTTCTCGCAGCTTTTCGTTTGATTAGAGGTAATCCCACTACACACTGCTATTATGAGTGGATATTGTTGTTTTAAATTTTGAAGCTGCCCTACAAAAGCTTTACATTTAAAACGAGTGCCAATATTGGACCAAATATTATGTTTACATAACGTTACGTCATGGCTCACGATTTTATTATGCCTAATTAACCCGTGTATAGCAGAATACTGCAGTAAAACTAATTGCGTGACAAACGAGGCTATCAAGTCGAATGAAATGTAAACAATACTATTTGGAAACGAACATAGTTTCACCGTTTTTAATACCTTAAATCACTGTCCAAAGTTTTAGGGAAGACCCAGATTAAACGAAGGACTGTCTTGTTGTTGTACTTAAGTGATAGCTTTCATTGAACGGAAAGAATAGACACACTCCCGCATAAGTTCAAGAAACAGACGCTATTCCAGAAATGGCCAGAGAGGGATTTCTCGGGCCATTGCTTCAGGAATATGCACTAAAACATTATAACGTATATATAGGCCCACAGCGTAGCCTTATCATAAAATTTTATTTGGACCCTTACTTTTATTGGAACTTATCAAATCTTTCATTTAAAAAAAATCGAAATATTACAACGTCGTCGTTGTATGTACCGTGAAATAATCGTAAAAATGTACCAATTATATAAAAATCGATGTCCTACAAATGGCAGACACAAAATTTTGTATTACTACTGATTTTTTTTTTAAATAATCCCCTAAGGACCACACGTCAGACCTTTAAACAAGTTGTTGTTATCCGTGCATAACAGATTAAACATTTAGGATTCAAATAAGGACCGAAAGTTGGTTATTTACTGTTTTATACAGTAAAAAACGCATCTCGGAGATAAATTCGCCTCTAACTTGTTGAATTTCAGAAATATGACACAGTAGATGCTCAACAATATTAATTAACTGATACGTAATTAACCTTAGAAGAACCATTGATCATTTCCGATTAGTTGTAATGCTTAAGCTTAGTCATGGAAAACATTTGCGTTTTTTTTGTTTTTTTTGTTACGACCTCTGAACGTGGCATTGACACTATTTTAGAAACTTTTTTTACTGGCTTTGAAGTATAGCGAGATAAATAAAATAAGATTCTGAAGATGAAAAATTGTGAATCTTTAATACATTTGGAGAGCACAGAAGAAGAATGATCTAAGTTACCTTTTTAACAAACCCCAGTTAATGGCGCCATCTGGAAGCAAATTGTATAAGCTTTCTGTGGAACAATCAATTTCAGGTAAAAACGATCGGAGTAACATCGAACCAAGACCCTCCTGTACAAATACGTCCATCGTACCCTTTATTTGACCTTAATTTTGCTGAAAAGTGGAAGTCAGTTCTTGTACTGGTATATTGATTCGTATTAAATATCATTTTGGATTTGTAATTAAACCCACTTGTTCTGTTCGCGTCAAGCATTCTCGTTCAAAAGTTTGTTTTGCCTTTTATGCGAAAAGACGAAAATGTGACTTAGATCGCTCTTCCCCTGTACTCTTCATTTTGATATTCCACCAACGATACTATAGATAACCTTGTTCCTTACTTATATTTGACGAAATGTCAGCCATTGTGTTTTATCTTCTGTAGTATATTTGAAGCATATTTGATGAAATATTGTTTCTAAGTTTTATATATATATATATATATGTGTGTCTTGTTTTAAACTGTTAAATTCATCGACAGCAAAAATATATTTCAATTATGGATGTTGAATTCGGTACTGAGGAGTTTATTTCCCAAGACGAACATCTTCAATAGACAGAACATAGAATTCATTATTAGAAATCGCTTTAAACGTGGTTTGTCAAAAGAGTTTAACAAATTTTGGAACATGACTTGTTAAAAAGTCTAGACACAATTGAACACAGTATTTTTCAGATGACCTAATGTGTTGTTGAGTTGTAACCTACAACAGATCAAATTGACCTCCAATAACTCTATCATTACACAAATCTTGAAACCTTTTCAAATAGACAAAGTAGACAGTATCTGTAGACATAAGTCCGTCTTTCAATTAACAATATTGAGGTCAGTTCCCTTTCAACACACATCTTATATAGTGATTTATTTAGCCCTAGCCGACTTTTAAGCTACCTAAAGTATAAATTGAATACTGTATTTAAAAAAGGAACTTGCTTGTTCTGTAGCTACATTCTAGAATGTAGATTACGGGTATTTTTATCGGGATTTTTTTTATCATATTGCAACTGTACAGATAATCCTAAAGAATGCTTTAGGAACATATTCGATATTACTCGAATTTATATAAATTTTAATTTTAAAGAAAAGAAAATTATAATGCTTTAGGAACATATTCGATATTACTCCAATTTATATAAATTTTAATTTTAAAGAAAAGAAAATTATAATATATTATGTTTAAATATAATTTCATCGTGATACTCTTGTAATTATTTATTTCGGGGATATAAAATAAAAAGATTCGGTTCTTACATATTCTTTATTTAATATAATATGTTACCCTTATCATTGTATATATTTTACTTAGTGCGTATATAGCGGTGTGCGGTGCAAATATTTTATCGAGCAAAATGGCGGTGTTCAAAGCATTGTAATGCATCGTATTACATTCCACGGAAAGAAAAAATGAATGGGCGGACCATGAGTACATTTCTGCAATCCTCACATGTTTAAATGATTTTGTCAGAGGTATTTATATTTCCTTGTCTTATCCATCTGTGTCGACTTGCTTTCTGCCATTATTTGTGTAAAGCGAACTTAGACAGAACAAGTCTCCCATTTTTTCTGGTTTTCTCGATATAACAAAACAAATACGTCAAAACAAACAAAACTTATCAGAGAAATAATGAAAAATATGAAAAAAACACCGACTAAACAAAATAGTAGATTTGGCGCCATTTAACAATGGTTTATTTTGTGTTTTTGTTATTTTCTGGGATTTTAAATAAAAAAATAAGTAGTTTATATTTTCTTGTTTAAATGGTGAATAACGATTTAATCCGAAGTACGGTTGAAAACATCAAAGTATTCCGATTTGTAGGAATGAAATTGTGGGTGTAATTGTTGATTGAGTAATACATTAATTTTATCCTTTCCCCCCTTCAATTTAAAAATGTTGTTTTGGAAAAGTGGTTATGCACCACCAAATGCAATGAATAGAAAACTCAGACATTGGTCCGTTTATTCTATTTTAAAAACTGGTTTGTTAAAAAGATTTGATAACAAAGGTGTGTAACTCAATCAAATCATTACGACTGAGCAGAGCTTCACCTTATAAAATTAATATTCCAATAGAGTGGAAACGTGTTTCTTAAGAGAGGGACATAACTCTGGAGATGTCACTGGGGATGGGTGGATGTCCACAGTCTTTGAATATTAAACTTTTAAAATTATTTGTTACTGGGTGAGATTATTGTAAAGAGTTATAACAGAGACCCGCATTTTGTACGTAATATTTCTGTTTGTTTGAGGACATAATGTAACGTCATCGTAATAAACTTGATAGCTCGCTAATGTTAAAATACTGGACTATCATGGCGTCTTGAGAACATTGCTTGGCGGTTGGTTCAATGGAGGTTGGACAGCCGAGTGTGTACATTGGCTAAAACGAGGATTTTACGTTTCTGGTTCCACTAAGACCAACTAAACTACTCTCTCGTCCGCGTTGATTTTTACAACTCTTGGTGACAAAACTCAGTAAAATATGCCTATCAGGCGTCTATATTGGGAAAAATGAGACAATTGATGCGACAACTTCGATCTTAAAAGGCGTCGTAGATTACTGTACCTAATATCGTTGCTTATAAAGGATTTAAAGCAACAGCCCTCCTCAATATATTATATTCTAATAAATCTTAGTTCTGCATTAAAATTCCTAAAAACGTTTATCATATCCCCACAACATGAAGTTTTGTGGCAGTTCTCGAAGCAATACAGTCACAAATGGCGACAAGTTCCGACTGAGATATGGTAACCCTTTAAGTAATTTTTGCAAACATTTTGAACGGGTCAGTATTTGAAGCTAAATAAGTTATGTCTTTCCAGTTGGACTATCGTTTTAAACAATTGTTAAAGTCTCTTTTCATAACATAAGAATGGTGCTGATAGTTAAAGATGCATTATGTAATACCTAAATCTGCCTATTGAAGGTCTTTCATTTGGCCTCAATTGTGATATAAATAATTAATCAGACATTTATTCACAGTACAAGCCCATAATCAACTCTGGATCACCGTATAAGTTGTGATTTGGAATGAAGTAGGCTAGTTTGACTGGAAATTTCAATATATTCCCGTTTAATTATCTATTTTTAACCTAGTAGAGCTCTTTATCTAAATCTTACATAATGCATCTTTAATAACTTAATATCAATATACTTTGTGTTATTCTGTAATCTGTATCACTTGTCTTCTATTGAGAGCGTATGCACATCTGATGCAATAAAGGCTATAATATTTACTTTAACGGAAATGCTTAACATGGTACATAGGTGTGATGAAATATGTGATATTATTATCTATCTACTTCCATATGCTCTGTATTTATTAATTAAAGGAACTTGCAGTAACCTTGTGACTTGTAGGTTTTATTTGAAGGAACCATGAATGAAATGATATATCTTATCATATGTTACGTATGTTTGTCGAATCATCTCATATTCGGGCGGACCTTACAAACACTTGTTGCTTCTACAGCATTTAAAAAATCTTGCGGAACCTATTTCGCTGTAATTTGTTAGCACGTGGCAGCCAGTTTATTGTTTGGCAGACGTACAAAAGAAAGCGATGTTTTATAGGCTACATTCCCCGCCAATTACACACAAGCATTTCTTGTGCAAACACCAAAACACATAATGTTTACGTAGTAAATGATGTTGGGTGTAATAATAAATCATTTTGATGAAATATATTTGTTAATTTAGAGATGTATATGAATATCAAATATCTTTTAATATTACATATACGAATCGATAACCTTGTGTAATATAGATATTAAATAAAATTAAAAGTAACGGTACTTGTAAAACCGCACACAATAAACACGACTAGACCAATTACATAAAACGTGTATCTTCAAAATGTCGACAATCTGCGTATATTACAGAAAGCCATTAGTTACCGTGTTCGGAGATGTTGTAAAATCGTTTAGCTTAATTTATAGCTATTACATACATTAGCTTGTAGATTTTAATTAAACAGAGAGCCAATTTTTGTCAGAAATCTCATGTATTATAGTATTTATGACACATTATCTGGCGATAAACACGAACTAAAAAGAAACATATTTTTGAAACTTGAGCGATTTGCTAAGCAGACGACCCACATCGGTAGAGTTTATGACATGCTCGGACTATTTTTTGTATTGGCAACACATGTGTATTTTAAAAATGCTGAAAATCTTTGAATATTTTTTAATCGGCCTTCAGCATCATCTTGTTATTGTTATTACTTTCGCGTTAGCAACAGAAATTGTTTGATATTGCTCCTTGTATGTGTCTTCGCACTTTTATGTGGCTAGATTGAATTCTATAGATTTTTAGACCCGTATGTTCTCCTTTGAACGAACTAAAAGTTAAAAAAGGTGTGGCCGTTAAAGAACAAAAAACAAACACCAAGAGAAATTACAAATAAATTCCAACAGTGCCACTGTCCTGGCTTGGGTGTGCAGAAAATTAACAATTGTGTTTATACATCTGTCGGCAAATGACCCCGAATTATGTAATCGGGTATTGATCGTTTGTAACAGAATATTTTTTGACAATTGTGTGAGTTTTTATAATTCAATTTAACGTTTCAATTGCCTCACTAACTAATGGGGACTTGCATACACCATGCATTGTGCTATGAGGGGAACCGTGCCACGGCAGCAGCCCTACGACCTATCTCCAACTGACAGTGGAAACTGGTGTTGGAATAATATCTTGAGGAACTTTCTTGGCTAACACCCGAATCAAACCTAGGACCTCCTGGTTAGCGAACAAGCGTCATACTCACTGAGTCAGAGTGGCTCATCTACATAAACTATACCTAATAAGTAATCTATTTCCTGTATCTGTTGGTTACAAATGTCAACTATTAGTTAATAAACTGGCAGCTGCCTACATATAATAAACCTTAATTCAATTCTAAATGTCTAACATAAAAACAAGAGTCAAGCCATGTTCTACATCTTTCTATAAGAGCTTTGTATATATACAACACAATTTGATTACCTAAACTATGAATAAACAAGAAATTTTTGAGACTGAATTATGGTAAGACATAAAGCCCTAACCGTTGGTTTTGGCAGCAAGCATTCCTGTTATTCCATTCCTGGAATAACCGTGGCTTAAAAAAGGGAGGAAGAAGAAATCAGATCTTGCAGGTGGAGAGAAAGTATGTTTGTATGTAAGCTGTGTAGAATATTAGAGGTGGTATTTAGTTGGTATTATATGATAAATATAATATAGGTTGCTACAGATTATACTGTAGATAACTCGTTAATATATGTAAACTATATATATATATATATATAGAATATACAGATAAACCATATCATTAAAAATGGTAATATATGTTGTTACATTTTATAAACGAAATGAAATGGGGCTTAAAGTCCCACTGTTCTGCTGTGAAACTGGGCTAATGAAGACGGGCATACAGTGTGCTAAGAGGGAAATTTTGCCCGGGCAGCGGCGCTACGACATACTCTTATATCGAATTTCAACTGCCAAGGGATCTTTTACGTGCACACCAATGTGTATACGGGGCCTCGGTTTTTCGTCCCACCCACCAGATTTGAAAATAAGACCAATAATAGCATGACCATCGTGTTCAACACACCGCCTCAGCAACTTTATTGACATCTTATTGAAACCATATTTGAGTCACGTGAAAAGCTATGTACGTGACACAATGGATTTCCTTCATCAACTGCCAACAAAAGTCCAAGAAGAATCCATGATGGTGTCAATGTCATTTGATGCCACGTCTCTATATAGCAGCATTCTACATGATCTCGGTCTAAAAAGTGTAAAATACTGGTTGGGGAAATACCCGACCGAGTTACGAGGCCGAATCTCTAACTCACTGGTCATCTCAAGTGTGGAATTCATACATTCCACTTTGATGGTGACCACTACAAACAGATGAAAGGAACAGCTATGAGGACAAAAATGGCGCCAACATACGCAACTCTGGTACTAGCCTATCTAGAAGAACGACTATATGAAAAGGTTCAACTACAATTCTAAGACGTATTTGCTAGCTATTTCATAAAGGATTGGCATCGGTACTTGGACGACTGTTTCATAATATATGGACCCGTTCAAAAAATGACTTGGATATTTTCTTTAAAATATTAAATGGTATGGATGTCAATATACAATTTTCAATGGAAATGTCGAACTCAAGATTATATATATCACTGGATATAATAAGTATAATATACAGATAGATAATTGTTAGTGGAGATGATAAATATGGGTCCAGTTGTTAGGGTAGAGGGTCAAAAGCACACAGTATTTAAAAAAGTGACCACCAAAGATATGTAACAGATATGCATATTCACAATTTGAATGATAATTAATAGAACATTTACAAAATCCTGGATAAATGATTTTTTTACAAATCGGCGTCCTACTCCTGTGGACAAGAACTACGGTCTTCACTGGTTCATGTTACAATAAACCATGTTTTTACCAACGAGCTAACAAGTACAAATAAGGACCAATATATAACCTTACCGGCATTAACCAATAAAAGGTTGATCATTATGCTACTGATCATCGGGTAAAGAGAGATATTTCCAAATCATAGCCACGCAAGGCGAGGCAAAACGCTCGCATAACAGCTCACCAGAAATTTAATATTGGATGTTGACCAAATGTAATAAGGATCTAGGATCCTACAAGGACCCTTTAAGAAATCTAATAACGGAGACTCGCTGCAGTGTATGCTAGACTGTTTTGCAAATTGGTGCGATAAATAGCGAATCCAGATAAATACTTCAAAAACCAAAATCGTTCTCTAACGGTTTAATTCAACCAACAGGTCATGTAGAAACTTTACTTTCGGCAGTAAAATCATATACGTGTATTACTCACATGCCTACAAAGCCTAACAGATCAAGAACATATAAGCTGTTTAAGCACTCATTGCATGTCGAGCCATGAGTAAAATGTACATACTCGACAAATCGCAATTTAGTGTTTTAGCAAAGCTGCGATATGGGTCATTGCTGGACGTTGTGGAAAACTAGTGACAATAAAAACAGACAGAAAATGTAGCCTAATTATTGCCACATTAGGCTCAATTCATGCGGAGATGTGAATGCTTCTTTAATCTGAGATATAATTATGGAATACTGCCGCCACCATTAATCATATCCCTCGCAGTGTTTCGTTTGTTAGACCTAATTCCACCCAACACTGCCGCAATGAAAGCACTGCGTAACAGAGCTCAATTATTTTTTACATAACGTTACGTCATGACTCACGAAATTAGCAGAATATTGCTGCAAAAACTAATTGCGTGACAAATGAGGATCTCAAAAACGGCTACACTGTAAACGATACTATTTGAAGACGAACAATACCTTAAATCACTGCCGGCCCGTAGCCACGGGGGGGGGGGGGGGGTATGGAATGGCTTAGCCCCCCAAAAAATCGAATTTTTAACCAAAAATAGTGATTTCTTAGGAGTGGTCTTAGCCGGCCACATCCTCAGCCCCTCCAAAACATTCCGTATCCCCCCCCCCAATTTTATGAGCTGGCTACGGGCCCGAATCACTGACCAATGTTTTAGGGAAGACCCCCAGCTCAAATTAAGAGCTTTTATGTTGCTGTTCTGTGGAGAGATTTGATTGAACATGAAGAATCCACACACTCGCTCAAAAGCTCGGGTATCAGGGCCCGATTCTAATAAAATTCTTAAGCACGTTCTTGTGCTTATATTTTAAGTAGACTTTGCATTTAATTAAACTTAAGCAGGGTATGCGGCTTGCTTACCAACCTTAATCTTTCCTACATCTTTTGATAGGACTACTTTAGAGACAGTTGAAAGGGAGACGAAATTCTTTCGAAACATATTCTCGAGAAGTAGGGCCTAGGCCTGCTATAGAAAATTTCGCTTTTACCCAGAAACCATTTTATTTGTTTACCAATTAGTAAACAACACAAACACACTTTAAGGTCAGGCGCTCTCACAATTATTCAGAGTGTTTGCGTGTGGGTGTGGTTATTTTTTCAGGTTGTGCCAATTTCATATATGTCGTGTCAAATGCATGTAAACTGATCATTTGCCGGAAGCAGACGACAAATTTAGGAGGTACGTAATTCGCATACCAAAACTGTTTTTATGACGTTAGAGAGCATCATAGTCTCAGTTTACCAGTCACACGGTGCTTAGACTCATACCTGAATTGTGCTTACGCGAGAACGGTCTTGGGAATATTCTAGAGACGGTATTTTATGAAGATTCTTACGTAAGTAAAAGAGAAGCATAGCTTTGTGCTTACTTTAAGAATTTTCTAGGAACCGTGCCAGGGAGGGATTTCTCGAGTCACTGCCACAGGAATATACCACAAATACGTTCCCTAATGAGCAATTCGCACCTTGTTTTACCATAACTCAGGAACAATCCTTTTTCTTCTTCTTATATTAGATCCGGACACATAGTATATCTCTGGAACCGAAAGTCCTAGATAGCTGAAAATGAACAAGAATCTATCGTTTGAACAAGGTTTTCGGGAAAAGAAGGTGCTGGGATTCAGGAACGAAAGCTCGCAGGATATTGAAAATCATGACAGCCAATGCTTCACACCAAATTTTGAAACAAAGCTGTTCAAAACTATTGTAGACTCTATCGCAATAACAAGGTTTGGGGGAAAAGTGGGATAACTCCGAGACTGAAAATCAGACAGACGAACGGGCGGAAATGTGGGCGTATAATAAAAATTGCTAGAACTATGAAATGTAAGCAGCCATTTTGAATCAATAAAATTTGTGTACTGGGTATTTAGACACCTGTAGTTCCAATATATCATATATCGTATCGTTTGATTAATCATTAGGTAAATTAATACGAACTGCTAAATCAATTTAATTACCATTAATAGTGAGAATAATCAAAAATATTCATTTCATATAAGTTCAAACTACTCCTCGTCGTTATTATATATTACAATAATAGTATAATAGTTACAGAAGATATGTCGCTAGAAGATAGATGACAATAGATGTCGTCGTTATTATATATTACAATAATAGTATAATAGTTACAGAAGATATGTCGCTAGAAGATAGATGACAATAGATGTCGGTAGAAGATAGGTCGTTAGCTATGTAGAGATGATAAATAAAATAATATGTCCAGAAGAAGTGAATAGTAGATCAGTTGTTAACTATTACTGTGATTTTGCCTACTTCTGTGGATTCCTAGGATCCAAAATGGTCGTCATTCACAACTTAACAGCAAAGACTACAGACACGTGGTGTACATTGAAACGTCAAAAAGGTTGTGTCGTTGACATGATGTGTTGGTGGCGTGCGAATGGTTGGAGTTTTGAATTCTCGATTCCCGGCGGATTCACAATTCATATCAACACACATTAATGACTCACTCTTTGTAACTGTCGATGAAATGGAAAATGTCTTCACAATTAAGTTGTGCATTATTCTTACATAATTATGATTAGAATTGATGGTTGTCTCTAATTCGTCTTTATTTAAGACCAACGCTTCATTAAATCGCTAATAAATTCAATTATTTTTATTAGTCATTAATATCGCTAAAATAACTATTAAATATTTGAACATTAGAAATTTGATGCGTATCGTAATTGAGTGATTTTCAATTTGTGTGTTCTATATTAAAAATAACAAATTAAAAAGAAATTCGGACGTAATTCAATTGCATAAAAACTGATTAGACACAATGATTGGATACTATATGAAAATTAGTGAAATAAAGTATTTACAAGCAGGTATCAGTTACATATGGACTTACCGACATAAATCCCTCACACATCATCACCATTCGCTAATTGCTGGTCGGTTTTCTCAAGCAAGATATTATATTACCGTAAAATAGTGATGTAATACATTATAATTAATGTGATATCAAACTGAAGTATCCATATCTTAATTCGTAATGTAATAACGGTATACACCCATAATTTATTATTTAACGATAATTGTGGCATGAGTCATGTTTAAACGTATGCTATCACACATGTACCAACAATTACAGAAGCAGTGGATAATGCTCCCACTTCCGACATCCACTTTTATGTCCTCCGACTTCCAAGAACATGTTTAGATTAATTTATAACATTCGTTTGTTATGCGATGCATAGACCCGCACAAGTAATAGAGCGCATGAGAGGGGTTATTGATGAACGGATTTATATTATTTACCAGTGACGACAAAAAAACTCGTAAAAATACAGGTTTGACAAATTACTGTCGAATTGACAAAAAGACTTAAAGAAGATGATTCAACTAGATGAACGTTTTTCTTTTATAATAATGTTGTAACAGGTCTTAACAAAATGCAATGCCTCTAGCAAGTATATAGTGTAGCCGGAGCTTTATCTCTGGGGATTTCGGGTTGATGAGAACATAAAACAGCTCTGGTTTTAACAGTTTATTAATAATACACAAAACCAAAAAGGAAAACCAAAAACCAAAAACAACCAAAAAAAACACTGAAAATATAAATACAAACAGATTACAAACATGCAAACAAAGCGGACGGAACATAATCAAGATAGAAATAAATATACAAAAGAAAGATAAAACATGATTTGAACTAAATACATTTATATTTATAGATATATATGAACATTTAAAATAATAGAAGAGAGAAGCAGAAAAACTAAACATACCCTGGGAAAGGTGTCTTAACTATATTATTTATACCAGTATTGAAGAATTATATTATAGAAGCTAAAATAAAACAAACACCACAATAAGTACAAACCAATAGGAAAAGGGCGAAAATGGCGGGAAAACTAAAGATATGAAATTAGATATAAATTAGGGAAACTCCTATTACAAGAATTCCTTATTTAAACAACTTAGAACAAAACTTTACTAAATATATTTACTAATAAATTAAACTTATAACATTACTAAAAACAAGAAATATAAAATACCTAAAGTTAAAGAGAATCATACAAGGAGGTCTTGTCATTGGTCATGTCAAGAGAAAAGTGCAGCTTGAAACAAGGTGCAAGCCAGGTAAACTCATTAAAACAACTCACTAAACACAATACAACACACACACACACTGGACACTACATCTTGGCTAGATTCCAAAACATCAAGCTGACATAAGATACAACACCATATATAACATAAACTTTATTTACATATAAACAAAACATTTACAAATTCCACTCTATACTACAATAGCATTTGAATGATTTGCCGGTGGGCGTACAACCAGGGGCGTGGTGAGGGCAATTATTGAGAAGAAATTATGAGTAACAAAAATGATTTTGGCACAAAAACCCTTTTACTGACCGCGGAGCTGTGGCCGGCTTCGCCAGCCACCGCGTGCCCCGAAGGCGCGAGCCCGGGCCCCCCCCCCCGGGAAAATTTCGAAAATTAGAAGCCCAGAAACGCAATCTCCAGCAATCCGAGACAAGAAATACGGTAATAAAATATGATTAAATTTTCCAACTTGACTCTTTCAAAATTTTTTTAATTGGGTCAGATGAAACAATTTTTCCACTTACAAATGTTTTTCATTTTTTGAGTAATTTGATTGTGATTTTGGCGCAAAAACTTTTTGGCGCATGAGTATGGCTACTCATGAACTCATTCTCACCACGCCCCTGCGTACAACACAAGAGCGTCAAATTACACCGATTTTTTTCCCCCGACTTAATTCAGGAAATGATACCTGCAGTTCAATATTCATCCAGTTCACACTCAATGACGTAACATTTATTTTAATTCAGTTCAATATGGATTGATGACTAATCCAATATTATTAACGGTAATTTGATAGCTGAGGTATTATACGCCGTTAGTGTAATTGTTTACCTCATCAAACTTATCAACGTTTAATTACTATCTATTGTATTTCTGATTACTGATAAACAAATTGAACAATGATACCATAGCAAATTGATCAAACGTGCCAAACGTTATTTTGATTTGTGCGTAAGCTATAAAAAAACATTATTTTTTCAACCATAAAATTGCAAATTAATCCATTCATATGTCATGACACAATCTGTCACTCAAGAGCCATGAAGAGCAGCGTGCCTGTCGTTCTTGCAGATGGTAGAATCGAGTAAGACCTGTTTATTCCTGTTTTCGTAGATGATTGCCAATCTTGGAAAAACATCTTGAATGAAGTTCAAACCAGAAACCTTCTTGAACTGTCCAACATCTGTCAATTGCAAATGTTAAATGTTAGCACACGAGGGTGTCAGGGTTGTAAGCAATTATGTGAATCGAATTTGCATTTTGGTTTCTAATATTGTCTTGAAACTTACCGAAACACATACTGTAGTCCTATTTACAGTCAGAATTGAACATTTAAAGGTTAATTTAACTCGAGATCCAGTATCATTGTGCTCAGCTTAATGTAAGATAATTTAAAGTTAGGAGAGTTAGAAATCAAGTTAGAAAGAGCAGAACAGAGCCAAATTGGTTCGTGGGTAAGGCCATATCCTCATTTTTCCTTGTCATTGGTGCAGGACGTCATGTCCTCCGAATACTGCGAAAACCCGAGGTTTCGTCTGCACGTATTGCGCATGCCCGTCTTCATTACCCCGATTGGTGCAAAAATACAGGACATTAAATGTTTTCCTACATATCTCATTTGGCTTCATGCCAATTCCGTTTTAGATTAGTATGTATACCCTACTATTCACAGAAATAATCAAATCATCAAATTTATTTCTCGATCGTTTGAGATGTAGTTCAAGACAGTATTGTCGTTAGGTATTAATTGTTGTCGGGGGCAATTGAGACATCCAAATGTCTTGGGACTACGTACTTGACCGACATAATGTTTCGCTCTGGTCAACAAATAATTGAATTCTTAAACTGATCTATATGACACACAGTTACATGTTGATCAAATAAAAACGCCCGACTATAACCTAAGAAAATAAAAAGCTTTAAAGATCGCAATGTGCCCTGTTAATACTCCATCTAACTTAGATATATTCGCCATTGCCTTCATTATTTTATTGTCGAGCAAACATTAACACCCGAATATAGCCAACCATTTTTATTAAAATTTTGAATGTTACATCAAAGATCTATTTATTATTCTACAAAATATTTCTACATGTATAACTAAATGAAACTGTTTTTTCTGTTTTATGTTCTAACTCACGTCTCCGATTCAGTGGCATTTGTTATCTTGCATTTAGCAATTCTATATTTATTTTACATAATAATGCAATAATTATACACAATTACCATAAAAAGCAATTGAATAATGTCAGTGTAATTTGTGTAGATATCAAAGCATGTTGACGTTATAATGACAAATTTATATCTGACATTTCTACAAGTAGTTTCAGACAATACCATAGTCTAGTGGGGCGCTAACTAGAGACAGAAATTATCTCCCCGGACTTCCTCCCACCCATTGCTTCCTCGTAGAATATACCTAAGGGCTATAATTAACTTTTCCCTGAAAATGTGGTACCTTCTCATACAAAAGACCTACAAATACATAAATGTGGTGTTAGTTTTGTACATTTTGTTTTGTAACTTTTGTACATAACCCATACATGATCGATCGAGCATTTTCACCGGTTGACCGTCGGCATTATGATATAATCCAAGAGACCCACTACGCTAAACATCCATTAAAAACATGAAAAATAACTAAAGACTGCCTGCGACAAGTTTCAGTGGGTGATTCGTGATTGGATCGCACCAATTTCACTAATATAATTACGATTTTCGATGAACGATTGATCGATGATGCACATATCTTGGATACGTGTCTCTCCATTTGGTATTGTTTAGAATGCATGTTAATTCCCAAGTGTTCGTTTTACCAATTTGTTTGAAAAGAAATAATTTTTTTATTTGTCCCAGTTATTCAATCTATACAATGCATCTATTTTAATGCATGACTATTTGGTTTTGGAGTTATTTTGTAAATGAAATGAAATGGGGTTTAACGCCCTACCGTGCTGCACCGACGGGGCTAATGAAGGCGGCTTTAAGAGCAAATCGTCAATCTGTGTTTAACTCAATCGTTTGTGACGTATCGGCGAGTTCTGGCGTCCTTTACTCTTAAGCCCATGACATTTATTTCATTTGAATACTACACTTTTTTATTAAATTGAAAATGATAGGAATATATGGTCTAATACACCCTGTTCACTCTTTCCAGGGGTAGAATTGCATAGACGTTCGGATGGGACAAAAAAGAAAGGTCCACCTGCGTACCCATTAAATACCACTTGATCAACCGACGGGAGCCACCCCTGATGGGAAGCGGGGTGGGGTGGGGTGGGTGCATGGCCGAGTGGTTAGCACGTGCGTTCTGTATCATAAGCCTGTCATTGAGTCAACTGGTGTGGTTTCGAATCCCCGGTTGTACGTGACAAGGAGAAGAGTCGCCTGTCCAACCTCGTGGGGTTTCTCTGGGTTCTCCGATTTCCTCCCACTGCTAAAGACCTCTACGCGCAAGCGAATTATTGAAATAAAATTAAACCATATGTTAGTCCCGAAATGACCTGGTTTGTGTCGAATGGACATTAAACCCCATTTCTCTACACCCCTGGTGAGTGGAAACTGATTATTATATAAAACAAAAACAGCGGCTGCCAGGTAGGATACGCCCACATTTTCGAGAGATGGATAAAGAACAAGGGCCATAATTCATGAAGTTACAATTCGATATGCGCAAATATCGAAAGGAACCAAGATCGTTGGGTTATAAACATGCATTTCAAGTTTCATCAAAATCAGATTATAAGGGTCTTCCATATTTGTACACTATTCGTTTTTTTTTTTTGCTTTCATTTTTAGGACATTCAAACGCAACCTTCATTACGATGTAATGGTGATATAATCAAACGTTTTTTAAATTGGATAATAATTGTGATCTCCAGAGGGACCACAAGCTAAGGCGATTTTTAGCACAATCAGGGACCATAATTCAGGAAGTTACAATTCGATATGCACAAATATCGAACCAAGATCTTTGGAAAATAAACATGCAAGTTTCATCAAAATCAGATTAAAATTGCGAACAAGCAGCGGCCATTCTGTCCGTTAGTTTTATTCCAATTTTCATGAAATTCGAACTCAACCTTCATTACGGTGAAACAGTGATATAATCAAACGTTATTTTAAATCCGTTAATAATTGTAACCTTCAGACGGACCACAAGCTAAAAAGGGCGATTTGTCGGACAATCAGGGGTCATAATTCAGGAAGTTACGATCCGATGAGCGCAAATATCGAAAGGAAGCAAGATCTTTGGGTTATGAACATGTCAAGTTTCATCAAAATCGGTTCAAAATTGTTACCTCTATAGGGTCCACAAACTAAAAACTCGATTTGTCGTACAATCAAGTGACATAATCCATGAAGTTCCGATCCGATACATGCCAATATCGAAAGCAGCCGAGATCTTAGGGGGATAAACCTACATTTCAAGTTTCGTCAAAATCGGATTTGTGACCTGTATAGAGAGTCCTCGAACAAATATTGGACGGACAGGGGCGACTATGGAAGCGTATAGGGGTCAATAGCGCGATATATACCGCAATATTAAGTTGGTATTATGTCAACATATTGTGATTATTCTGATGATTATATCTCTGAAAAGCTAATTTTTGCCGAGGTAATTGAGTCAACACGCTATGTTTTATGTCCCCATTTCGCCTTTAATGTACACGTTTGCGGTAAGATATTGCTATTAGGAAGCTTTGGCGACATATTCCATTTCGCCGTAATATATGTCGACATATTCGCAAAATATTGCCGTGCGCTACGACATATTCGCAAAATATTGCCGTGGGCTACGTCGACGTGTGCATCTAAAACAAAATGACAACATGCAAATTAGCGAGTTATTCAATTAACTTGGCAAAAATTGCCTTTTCAGAGATAAAATCGTCAGAAAAATTACAATATATTGACTTATTATCAACTTAATATTGTGGTATCTATCGCGCTATTGACCCCTATACGCTTCCATAGGCGACGGCATAATACGTTCACATGAAAATGTGGGCATATAAAAACTGCATAGCATATTTTTATATCCACTTCCAACCACATATAGGTTTTATCGCAGACACGAATATTCACATTCCATTGTATATCAATGAATCTGTAGTCTATCATATGCTTAGTTGTATTAAGTGTAGCTTGATTTTGTTCCGTATTTCTGTCTGTTTTGTGGTGTAACTGCAGTTAGAATTGATAAGATTATATATTGCAATAGCATGTCATTATTGATTTTTTGTTAGAAAATGTGATTACGACGTTCTTTGTGAAGACGTTAGCCTTATTCTAGAGCTTGTCAAATATATCCATCAAGTAATTCCACCATGCATGAAGCTCCATTGTCCATACAGGTCTCATTCAGAGCCTACCACTTGTCCTTAAATGTCCTTGGGCAATAAATTCAACAAGGTCTTAATGACGGAGAAGATAAAGATGCTCATATCGGCAACGTGAAGACCAAACTGCCAGATTTAAGGTTTTAATGCAAAGCTAGTTTCGGTGTATTTTAATTCACGTCCAATAGGGTTAGGTTTCTATAAACTGCCCAGTCTACTGTATATCAATTCAAAGCGTTCTATGTACATTCTGGAGAAATCAATTACGACATGGATAAGGAATCGACCATGACGTCATCGCCACCGTCTTAGAATTTTGATGTTAAATCAAAATGCGTTGCGCAACTGTCCAAGAAACAAGCATGACAAGTTTAATGTCGATTGAAATTATATTGGTTGAGCCAAAGCGAACATGATTAGGCCTTCTGAACCATTCCCTGGTGAGAAACGGGCTATAAGACCTGAGGAGGGAAATAGCATTTAAAGGGACTATAACACTCTTGCTGGCTCGGCAGCTCCAGAAAATAGATAATAGCCTTATTCTAAGTACTAGATGTTAACCTGTTGTGTAAATTACCCATTACATCCTATTTTACTTGTCCAGAGGATTTGAAAATATTTTAAAATCCAAGTCACTTTTGAAAAGGTTTACGTTAGGCTTTTCTAATCATTCAGTTGAATTTTTTCAATTAAGTGTGTTAAGATGAAATTTGTATCATCAATTAATTGGAATATAGATTGGGACATATTATTCAGTTACAACAAGAGTGAGTGGTATTGAGCCTTTCACAGTATCGCATATGATTAATTCAAAAGGTGCCAGATGTTACTAATCCTATATCGTATCATACCATTATATAGGATTGTCAAAAATATCCACAATCATTGGTTATATATAACGTGTTGTCATCGGTTTACAAATTTATGATTCGGTTCAGAGTCATGACAGATGTTTGTCATGTTACGGAAAGCTCGAGTTCGAATGTTAAAACATAACCCAACTGGATAACATCGGATAAAAGTCATTGAATGATGACGATAACCTTCTGTTTTATCAGTTTGGTTGGTGGCGTAGATTACACGTAGTTAGATCTAATATATCACAAAGGGTTAATCTACACGTCTACCCGTCAATCTGATTGCTAACATTTGTGTTTTTAAAAAGCTTTTAGTAATGTAGGCTAAGTATCCACGTTATGGATTGACTGTCCTAAATAGATAGGGATTAAAAAAAAAATTTCACTGACAAAAACAATATAAATTGACGGACATATTTGATACTATATCCATGTTGTGCCTACATGGGGTGGAGAAAGGGTTAATTGTGTGTCAGTTTCTAAAGTTGTAGGTTACATTGATAGGAACTGACAACAACAAATGTATGTCATCTCAGGGGATAATTCCAGTTACTTGCTGTGGCGAAACGAGCGCCTGCAAGAGCTCTCATGCCCATTATTCATTATTAAGTCGGATTGTAATCATAGAACCTTATTTTGCTAATCGTTACCCATGGCGTCCACCCGTCCGTGTGTTCAAATTTCTTGTAAACGCTATAAAGGAAAGAGTTTTTTTAGTTATGTCTAAGTAAATTTGGTTCGCTTGTTCAGGTAGTCATAGAAGAAAATTGTTAAAATTCAACGTAGCTTGTCGTTTTTATGGGTTATTGCCGCCCCCCCCCCGTCACCGAAAACTTTTAATCACTGGTGAACGTGTATTCGTTGCCTGTAAATGCTGTGCGGGGGGGGGGGGGGGGGTAGTTAACAGCTTAAAGCGGTATTATGAAATATCAGACAAAGAGCTGGCAGGTCTCGCAATAGTAGTTAAAAATAAATAATGTAATGGGAATATGCGGAAAATGTCAGTCAAACTAACAGGGGCGTACGTAATGATTTCGTTTGGGGGGGGGGGGGGGCAAAATGCGACCGACTGATGCACATCCCCCCCACCCAGTGCGAGTGACGCAATCAGGAGCCGAGCACCAAGTGCGAGTTTTCTAGGGAATATGGGGGTGGGGTAGGGGCGGTTTCAAATGTAGGGCGCCATCCACAATCCCACCCCACAATGAAAGTAAACAAAATACTAGCTATAACATTAAGCGTCCCGGTAGAACATAGATATTATTATATAATTGTGTAGTTATTCGCCGATCGTTGTCTCGTCGGAAAGTAGTTTTATTTTAATTCACATATAGTTTATGTCATATCAATGGTAGTGCCTATAACACTGAGTAATTTGAGAAAATTTTTGAAAAATTGATTCAATATCCTGGCATTTGAGGTCATTGCTGGGAGAAATTCCTGTGGACGAGTGTACCAGAAATGTCAGTCAATGGGACAGAATCTCCAGATGTGTTTTGCAAGAGTTGGCATAACATCTGTACAATCTGACGCCCCCGCCCCATACACCAGTGGAACTACATCTGGGAAGTTCACTATAATCGTGAATATGATATTGCTGAGACAGTATAAGACAACTGAGGAGTAAAAGAATGATTTTAAAATGAAATCAAGCGCCGCAGGCGCGAAAAAGTTTCATATATGTAACCCAGTAGAAGAATGATGTTATAATGGAATCGCGCCGCAGTCGCGAAAGAATTTCAGATATTTAACCGAGCTCTTAAATTTTTGGTACTGGGGTTGATAAGAAATGGGACAAAATCTTGAAGCTTATCAGAATCTGTCAATTTCGCCTGTTTTGTGATTGTATGTTGATCTCATTAATTCATTTAGTCGGAGACCGACTGCGGTGAGTACTTTTTTTTGAGACAGACTATTTTTTGCCATGGTAGAAAACATTTCATAGAACAGCATACTCACAACAGAATAAGAAATACAAGCATACAGGGTTATTTTATACTATAGTTTTGTGTGACGTATGCAATTTAGGCACACGGATTCATGCAAATACATAGTATTTGGGATCTATTCTGGCATTGTTTTTGGGACCGACTGGAGTGACTGCACTTATTTTGTGACCGACTATTTTTCTCCCTCGGTGAAATTTTGTTGTTAGACCAACATACTCACAACAGAATAAGAGTGACGTATGCAATTTAGGCTCACGGATTCACGCAAATATATAGTATTAGGGATCTTTTCTGGCATTGTGTTGGAGACCGATTGCTGTGACTGCACTTATTTTGAGAGCGATTATTTTTCTCCCTGGGTGAAATTTTGTTGTTAGACCAACTACTCACAACAGAATGAGAGTGAAACACAACATCTTTTCAAACATGATAAGTTGACAAGGTTATTTTATACTAAAGGCTGCTCCTATTTTGCGACCGACTGCACTGATTTTGCGACCATTTTTATACTAAAGTTTTGCGTGAGTAGCGTGACGTATACAGTGAGTACTTATTTTGATACCGACTACCCCTATTTTGCGACCGACTGCACTAATTTTGCGACCGACTATTTTGGGAGCTGGGGGGGGGGGGTGTACCATCCCCCCCACACCCCTCACCCCCACATTTACGCCCCTGCAAACTAACCCACTCTGAGCTGAGAAATACTAATTTCAAAAACACTGTAGTCTCGAATGTCATTCTTACCGTTGTTACGATAACAAACAAATTCTCGATTATCCATTTTTGCGTTTAATCATGAACGGTCGTTGAACTGCAGATCGGATTCAAAGCTAATGAAAATCAGACCCATCAGATGGCATCGTCTGTTAAATATTGTCTTGTCGTGTTAATAAATGTCTAATAGTTTATTTAACATTTCAAGCCTAAAGAAAGACCGGCGATGGTCAGATTTAGTTCTTGCGTAATGTATCTAATTTGTAAACAGTGTAAAATCTGATGTATCTCTTCAGTTCTTGCATCGTGAGCAGATTGCACCAAATCTTGCTCTTTTCCAACTGACGGATCACACAGTTTCGACAATCCGGTTATTTAAATGGTTCTTTAGTGTAAGACATGTGAGCGAAGACGCTATTCACGCTAAGATAAATTCATTTCCTTTTTTCCCTTCAGTTGAGGGAAGACATCAAGGACAACTATTTCGTGTTACGTGTAAATACATCTCACTATTATCTCCATTAGGCATTTTGTTTACAACTAATTAATGTCGTCTAGTCACCTAAATAGACATCTCCGACATTTTCTCCGTCTCTCAGCTATCTCGTGAAAAATAATTACCTCTGCCGCATGGGAAATTAAGCATATTTGTCGTAATGTGTATTTTCACGAATATGGGTTGTAAATGATCATGTTTACCAAAAGTTTATGACTAAATGATGGTCTGAACAATGTATTCGACTGTAAACAAAATTTATAAATGTTCTATAGCCGCAAAAATCCATAATTATTTTATTCACCGTGGATTAACGTAGCTTGCTTCATTTGTTAAACACTGGTGAGATAGGTAGAATTCAATGAAATATGCAACTAACGGTGACATTTGCAATAAAATGTCCTCAGTATAGGGAGGTTAACGTATTTATATTCTGGTCAATTGCATGTCTTAGCATTTGGAAGATATTATAACATTTCAGCTGACATGGCTAACATCGCTGTCCGCAATAATAATAAAACTCATGTAGAACATAGGAACCTTTCTCAGCTCGCTGCAGCATTTCTAGATTACCACCATTTCCAGATGACGTCTATCTTTCTAATACAAACTAAGATTTGATCTGTACATGGATTTAGTTATAATTTTGGTTGGCCTTCAATGCTTGAAGAAAGAAAGAAACGAAAGCGGGATATATTACGCATTAAAAATCGAATCTTGTAAGAAGAAAACGTATATTAAAATTAGTCAAAACAGTTACGTTATTTGAAATTTTAACTAATCAAATTATTATTGTTATGTGTCAAGCGGCAGTTAGGTGATATTAAAATAATCTAAAATAAATAATACATTTCCATCTGAGAATTAAAAGCTGTCAAGTTGAAGCCTTGTGATTTAATTTCGGAATATACACATTGATATTGATTAATTAATTAATTAATTAGGAGTGTTAATATTATACTTTGAGGTCATCTGGGTAATTGATCTAAATGCACCAACAAATAAATGATGCAGAAAGACAGACGATGTAAGCAAAAAATACAAAATACTTATGTAATTAGGTATAATAAAGTTAGATAATGGGGTGTTTAATGTAATACAGTCACGATACTGGTCAATACGTTTTACTAGTCTTTCCATCGTTTTATTATATATTCTATGTTTGTATTCCATGTATAGTAATCGTTATGTACAGACATAAAGTTAATACCAGTCACCCTTTCACTCTTTTATATAAATCTACTTTAAAGCGACAGTCTCTCATTTGCGATGCAACGTCTCAAATCAGCAGTATTCCTGCTGTGGGATACAATTATTGCTTATTACTGCGTGACGTATATATCTACTAGGCTTCTCTAATCTTCATCAAGAAACGTCGCTCAGTAATAAGCATTAATTGCATTCCATAGAATTGTGAGCTGTGTATTTCAATTTCAATTACTAAATGTCATTTAAACAAATGTTCTTACTTATATTAGGACATATTATTTCGACATCTCAGATCGTCCTTGCCAGACAACGTAATAAGCCGCATGGACACCCAATTCTACCATTACTACTTCTGGTGTGCAGGAGCAGAACAGTAGGACGTTAAACCCCATTTCATTTCATTTCTAGTGTGCAGAAAGACCGTATGCTAGAATTTCCATGAACACACATGCGCAATATACACTTTCAGATATGCAACAAAATTATAGCCTTGCCAAAAATCACATCGGCCCAAATTTTATTAAAATCAATCTATCCAACATCGTCAAATTTGCTATATATAAATCACCTTTGAGCTCTTTAAAATGTGTATTGCGTCTTTTGCAAGGTTGCCACTATCACGATTCGCGCTACGATTGAAATCGTGGAATAATCGGGACCATCCTATCAGGTCTTACTTATCATACATTGAGGTTATTCGCAGCAATCGTGTTGATCGTTTCGAAACGTGTCCGAACGAATCTGGACTTAATAGGGACAGTCCTATCGCAACGCATCGCACGACAGTGGGCATCAATCATTTTAAAGGGTGTCCGTCAAAATATGTTCCCTAATGTCACACTATTGCCGGGCGTCCTTTCAACTTCACGTACAACGTGCCAACTATGTTGCACGTATGTGGCGGCTGGCTGACCAACCAATTCTATCTCTACCCCCCGCTTCAAATCATGGTTGGACAAATGATTTCAGGATCAAATCGATAGAAACACCATATCCAAACGAGTTATCGGACTTTTTAGTGCAACTTGATGATGAAATCGATCTCGATTCGAGAGAGACTGTTGATGACGAATTCTTCGACGACGTTGACGGTGACGCTGAAGGATATTCGATCGAACAGTTCGCCGACCGCGTATCTGCCGATTTACTGTGATCCAGGGATTCATCTTCTTCACGGCAGGTAATTTACTTTAAACTGTTAGTTACTCGATATGTATTATGACATCCCAACACATATCATGAATCATGACCCCGATGACGTCACGGGTATGCAGACGTCATCGCTCCTCATTGTTATTATTATATTACTGTATTATAATTGTCTCATTGCTGTTATTGATGATTTTCTGCCCTTTTCTGAACAGATTTTGAATTCTATATGTTTCTTTCGTTTTTTGGCCCTCCGTGACCTTTGACCTCGAATATCTCGGAAACGCCCCCTCACCTGGCTTTTTACCTACCAGATTCGGATTCCTCACGAATAATGCCTCTAGAAAAGTCAACTCAGATTTTGCCCCCACTCGGGTGACAATGCCCCCCTCCTCCCTCTGGTCTATATGGCGTGAAGACAGGTTGGACGTTAGACCTCATTTCATTTCATGTTATTTGTAGGATAAATGTTTACACGGATTGGAGAAAATACCGACACAATGGATACATCTATAATGGAGGAAGAAAATTTGAGATTTGTACACCTGCATTCACGATCAGTGACAAACAAAAATAAAACAGAGGTGGTCTGACAGTTAGGAAGAAATTCGGTAAAGATTGGTAAAGAAACGCGAAGAAAAACACTTCTTTGATAGATGTCAGCTATAAAGACCGCCAATTGATTTGAAACAAATGGTTTTCCATTTTGCAAATAAATAGGTAGAAGGTTTGAGGTATTTGGACTCACTTATATCAGTATCTACTTACATACCATGTGTTGAAACAAACAACACTGTACTTAACCATCTGGAAAATCACTTCATGGCTTAAATCATTTGCAACAAATCCCATAAACTGCCTATTTGTTCTTGGGTATCTTTGGTTTTCTCCTAACCAGAGGAGCAGCTAATTTATTCTACGGTATCAAAGAAAAACATAGTTTATACAGAGTTAGCAATAAGTCATGTAGTACTTGTACCAGTTTTAAAATTGTTGTTTCGGGCGAGATTCCATGAACCTGTCTGTTAGTCAGGTGTCCTATTATTCTAACCTCACTTGATTTATTAGCCCAGCTCATTAACACCAAGCTATAGAACTACGGCCAATTCTTTATATAGAGAAGTCAAGTGATTGGATCTGCAAATTAAACTTAAAGACCCACTTCCACGTTTTGCCATGGAGATTTACAGTATTCTCTTAGAAATACAGTAGGCACTGGGGCAATCGTAAACACTTTCTAATACTTTAATAATCCACAAATCTAGCATACTCCCCGGCCCCGCAGTGTTCCGTTTGATTCGTTTGATTAGAGCTAATGCCACTATTCACTGCTGTAAAGAGTCAAAATTCTTGTTCTAAATCATGATTTGTCAATAGTCCGATTAACAACCAATCACCAACTGCGTTACAAAAGCATTACTCGTAAAACAAAGTGCCCAATTGGACCAAATATGTTTACATAACGTAACGTCATGCCCCGATATTTCATTATGCCCAATTAACCAGTGCATAGCAGAATATTGCAGTAAAACAAATTGCGTGACAAATGAGGCTATCAAATCGAATAAAATATAAACAATACTGGTTGAAAACTGACCACACTTTCACCGTTTTTAATACCTTAAATCACTGTCCAAAGTTTTAGGGAAGATCCAGATTAAACGTAGGACTGCAATGTTGCTGTACTTAAGTGATAGATTTGATTGAACGAGAAGAATAGATACACTTCCTCAAAAGTTCAAGTATCAGAAGCCAGTCTAGCAATGGAAAGAGAGAGATTTCTCGGGCCATTGCTTTAGGAATATACAAATCTGGCGACTACGATTTTCTTACTGCGGGGTAGATTTGATTAAAATACAGACCTATATTTCGTTTCGTTTTTTTATACTTTCGGTGACCTCCACTGCATGAAGATCTGACCAGTTGTAATGGGAGGTCGCGTCAAGGGTATAAGAGTGGCTTTTTACCCCAAGACGTCAGGCATTTGATTAACCGATCAACGTTGAAGTTACCCACAGTTCGTTGCACAGCACACCAAGAACTCGCCGCAACAAACCCTTTCATTGACTAACCACATCAACCAGAACGCGGGTTATATAACAACTCTTACAGATTCCAGTGTAGTAAAAACAAGTAAAACGAAATTTTGAACTATAAAACTAAATAGGATCTGTGTTTTAATAAGATTGGGTGTTTTCTTGAGTCCATCTATTTCAGATATCAATTTGCTATGATATTTTAGAGTGTGCGTTAAGGTGGCAGGGGCATGGGTTAATGTGATTATAGTACCACCAGTCAACCGTTTCAATTCCTCGCTTACTGATTACTATTACACTATATTGAATAGGGATCTACTGAACGGACAGGGCCTCTTTATAAACACAAAATCACCTTGATCGCAACATTATATAAACCCCGTTTACATTATCAATTTTAAGCGTACCAGGAACGGTTCCGTGTTTGGTACGTTTATCGCGACCAAGTGTAACGCGCAGCTGTTGGCTCTGATTTTCATCTCAAATCAACACTTAATTTCAATCCAAATAAGAGAGATATTGCCCTTTTGATTCTAATTCGATTTAACTATCCTAAAGCTGTGTTCACACTAGGGGTTTAATCTGAATTGAATTCAGAATAAAGGCATATTCCGGACTTTGGCGTCACACTCGAGTCGATTAAAAAAAACGAACTGAATCTGATTTAACGAATCCGTATATTTTTCCGAATTCAACTCGGAACAATTATTCCACATCGAGTTATTCGCAGTTGGGATTTGAGTGTGACACGCTTGATTCCGATCAGACTGTTGACCGTCCAAGTCCAAATTTCCGTCACAGAGCCGTGTAACTGTTGCCAGTTTGCAAAGTGTTACAGCTAGACGCCCGTGGGTAGGCACTGGCCTTCAGAGTTTTGTATCTTGTTTTTCAATGGCTGGTCTCAAACAAATTGCAAATTATCTTGACCGTAGCCCTTGACATGCGAAGGTTCTCTCGCCAATCGCTTCCTCCCCAAAGTTCGCAATGATAAATTTCGTGCTAATAATTCCAAAGACGATATTTCACCCAAAGGCGACGGAGATTACAGCCCGGGCCAATATTCTGTAACTTATATAGTTGTAGCCTTTCCTCACTGAAACAAATACTGTGGTAACATAACCAGCTGCTAAAAGATGGGTTGTCAGGCAACGAAACATACGCCCTCCTCAGTTATCAAGGGTTATGGCATACTTTTCTTTTTGTCAGTAATGCAAACATTTAGAACACACTGAATTCTTATTACGAGATTTGATCCACACTGACATTGAATTATCGTAATTCGTTCAAAATCAATAACCTTATTCATCCATCACCTTAAACAATGTGCATAAATATCATAGGCCATAACCTGGCAGTAATTTTCGTAAATCGTTCAAAATCAATTGGCTTCTTAAGTGATGACCTTAAATACGGACGGGGGCGACGACAATATGCGACCACATTTCATTACATTTCAATTATGAAATGTATCTTCGTGAACTACATGTACCATATTCCTGAAGCAATTGCTGGAATAGCGTCTGTTTCTTGAACTTATGCGGGAGTGTGTCTATTCTTTCCGTTCAATGGAAGCTATCAGCAACATGACAGTCCTTCGTTTAATCTGGGTCTTCCCTAAAACTTTGGACAGTGATTTAAGGTATTCAAAACGATGAAAGTATGTTCGTTTCCAAACAGTATTGTTTACATTTCATTCGACTTGATAGCCTCGTTTGTCACGCAATTAGTTTCACTGCAGTATTCTGCTATGCACGGGTTAATTAGGCATGATAAAACCGTGAGTCATGACGTAACGTTATGTAAACATATTTGGTCCAATATTGGCAGCTAGTGATTGGTTGGTAGACGGACTACTGACAAATCAAAATTTAAAACAACAATATCCACTCATAATAGCAGTGTGTAGTTGGATTACCTCTAATCAAACGCAACACTGCGCGGAGTGTGTACATGTACATACTTGTTAATGTATAGCAAACGCTACCAAAAGAGTATTCACCCTCATTCACATTTGATTTTAGTGCCAACCAAATCGTGTCCGGCCCTTCATGACAAGATGTCGAAGGTTTTAGGCTCCGTGCCGCTGATGTAGCCTTGCTTGCCTCTGGAAATTAAACATAGGCAACGTAAGGCCACCAATTCGAATGTCTGGCGCATTCATCTTGGAAATGAATGACCTTCAATGCGCATTCAACGTGGCGTTTTCACTCTGAATTCAAGCCAAATAAACTGTAATGTGACGCATCGCTTTTAATCGAAGAAAAACCAATCCGAATTCCAGAGGCCGTTCTCCGGAATTCGTAGTGAATGCACATGCAGTGTGAACGCAGCTTAAGTCTCCCTAAGTCCCAGTTAGAAAATAGTCGCTTTATGTACCTTTTACTAACACAGTGGGTAACGTCCATTCAAAACAGACAAATTATAAGAATATAACAGTGTCAGGTATATATTTTTTTATAACTAATTTTGTTTATTGTAATTAAAGTAGCAGATTCCGATAATAATCATTATTTATATGGTAAATATATCACAGGGAACATGTATGTTTGGTAAGAAAACTTCGACGCCTTTTGAAAATAAATTTCTTAGTTCATACTAATATATTTAAATTATTTACGGCTTATTTTGTGTTTTTTCTTTCTTTAATGATGTCTAACGCCTTGCTCATAACGATATATAGCTTAAAACTCCCACACAATCTTAAAAGGGTATGCGATATTATTTCCTTCACTTTTAAAAAGTCATTCATCTCTACCATAAAACCCTTTGTCTGGTATAGCTTCATATTTCAATGATGCGTGTAGTTTGAAATACGTTTAAAATGAAACAATAAATAATTTGTTATAGCTTAAACTAAATAGAACAATAGTATGTCACAGTTCTGTAAAAACACCTTTTTAATGGCTCAATGCCACTCTTGTTGGAACTGGATAATATGTCCCAATCTTTATTGTGGTCAACAAATTGTATTATTTTACAATATTCCAATTAATTGATGATACAAATTTCATCTTAACACACCTAATATAAAAAATTGGAAAAATTCAACTAAATGATTTGAAAAGCCTAACGTAAACCTTTTCAAATGTGACTTGGATTTTAAAATATTTTCGAACCCTCTGGACAAGTAAAATAGGATGTAATGGATCAGGTAGGGCACTTAAATATCTAGTACTTAGAATAAGGTTAGTATTTATTTTCTGGAGCTGCTAAGCCTGCAAGAGTGTTGTTGTCCCTTTAACCCATCTTGTAAGCAATTTATAGAAGATTTAGATATTTGGGATTTTTTTTGCATAACTTGCGGTATCGCGTTGCATTTACCAATCAACTTTATCAAAGATCGCTATGTTAAAATTATATTTTGAATGTGTTACAAGGCTAAATCCGTATTACAAACACCAAGGAGCTTTCCTTAGCATGGCAGTTGTTGGTTCGGGGATGGAAAACCCCAGTAAGGGTAAACATTAACGTTAAACTGGTTAAAACACAATGTAGGTTTATTATGCAGTTGGAGTCTGGCGATTTATTTTACATTTAAAATAAAAATTAGAGTTGAGTGTAAAATAGGTGCTTAATGTTTATTATAGTTAGCAAAACGAAACTTAAATGTAATCTATATTAAAGATACATTATGGGAAATTAGATAACGAGTTGGCAGTTCTCACTACTATAATAGTTAAAAACTACATAACGTAACGGCAATTTGCTGAAAATTTCAGTCATCATTTCTGACAAAAACTAATAGTTGCGATTATCCATTTAATCGTTAACCGCAAAGGAAAGTTTTTAGTGTTAATCGTACTATAATCCAACAAATATCGCAGGCTAGCCTTGACACCGAGAGCTGATTATGGTCTGAATAAGTTAATTAATGTCTAATTAATAGTTTTTATGTTTAATATAATATGTGTGACTGTCGTTTGTTTGACTGTCTATTCAGGGTTGGCGGCTACACTAAGGTTGTCCCGATGTTGAAATTCAGTGTATAGGGGTGGCTCGCTTGGACCGGGTAGTAACATAAGCCCGTGGCGTTCGACTTTCCGTTTCAGGGTTCTGCTATTTCCGGTTAGTGGCTATACCCGGGTCAACCGCTAGTATCAATATAAAAACAGACTGTAATCAAATGTCATCATGATTTATATGTGTTTTAGATGTAATAACTGGTATATGCTGATTATATGTATGCAATTTACTAGTCGTGGTCGCAGGTGTGAAAGTTTAACATATTTAATACATTATTTCTAATGAAGTGATGAATGATGGACTGGTTTTGTGTTTATTCCACTCAAGCTTCCTTCCCGTCATACGCAAATTTATATTTTTTGCGTTGATTGACACTGAAAATTGTGACAAGGACAAGTTGTTTGAAGTCACGTGCGTTTCCCTGCAGTCTGTCCTGCTGGACATATTTGCCCCTGGAAGGAGTGCAGCTGTAGTAGCTCTGAAGTGTGTCTTTCCAGTCTGTGTTGTCAAAATCGTATAGTCGTCTTCGGTAATTTTTGAAACACATTTTGGTAATTTTATTTCTATAGGGATTTTCTGGAAAGATGCGTCCCCATCTACTTCGGCGATTTCCAACGGTTAAGAATTCTTTTACGTGCACCTCAATGAGTCGATTAGCTTTCTGTCCTATATTGACGGCTATGCTATACCCTTCTTGTCAGTCTTGCAAGAATCGCCCCTGGCGGCTAAGCGAGAGAAATCGGGTAGGTCTTTTCGGGACTATCATATGACTTGATTTTATTTCAACAATTCACTTACGGATCTTAAGCAGTGGGAGAAAACCTACGACCTTGAACAGGCCAACTCATTCCTTTTCATGTACAAGCGGGGAGTCGAAACTGTGCCTCGTGACCCAATAACAGCGCTTGAGATCAGGGGCGGATTGGATCAGGCCCGGACTCCCGTGTCGGAGCGGCCCCTTTTACTGACAGCATGGAAAAAATTTCAAAAATGAACCCCAAATATGCGATTTGGTGGCATATCTGATTATAATCTCTGTCAAATAATATATCTCATAAATCGATTAATATTATTGAGGCCAAAACCCCGACTTTCAAGTAATTTACAACCATCAACCTGTGAAATTATCATATCGTCATATTATTAATTAACGTGTTATCATTGTATTGTCAAGATGAATTTTCGGATGAAATTCGGAATCCCCATTGCAAGATTCCGAATTCCGGCCCACACCCAGTACACCCGGCCCGGAAAGAGGAATTGGACAAAAAAAAAATTTTAATAATTTTTTGCCCGACCGGCCTTGGTGATCGCCCAATGACCCAATGGCCCAATCCGCCCCTGCTTGAGATCTTAAGCGCACACGTTCAATCATTCGGCCAGCCAACCCTCTAACTAAATTATCTTAAAAATTAATTGGAAAAATTAAGGCTTATGTCGAGACGGAAAGGGTATACAGTACATTCGCTATAGCACACGCTTAAAAAACACGACCCTTGTATAGATTCAAACTAAAAAAATTGTCATTGCACTCAGCGGCCCAAGAACGAAGTAAGAATGAATGAATGAAATGGGGCTTAGCGTCCTATTTTGCTGCTTCGGGAAAGTTGTAAGAGCACGGCAAATAACCTTACAAATTAATATTTTTGGTTGATGTATAGGTAATGTTACAGTCTGTATAGTGAAGACGATGGAGGATATTAGTTTACAAAGTAATAGATCTCGTAGACCATGCCGGAAATTACCGGAGATTGGTGAGCAGACGGAAAGTGACTTTTACACCAACATGATTAGCAGTATTAGTCCACGCTGATCTGTATTACATGCGTAGTTAGATAGATAGAACGATGATTAAAGTCCAATCAACTGCGTTCTCGTGACGTATATGGTCTTAAAGTGTCAACTATGGGTCCATAGTCCTGATATGGCTGGTTTGACAAGAATATTGAACAAAAGGCTACATCCAGTATACACCAACTCCTCGAATACTACCAGATTTCCTATTGTTGGTAAACTCTCTGAACAGCATGAATAAACCAACTCAGTTACAAACTAACTTTAGTAGATGAACCTAGTTTCAGAAGCAAATGAACTCCTTGATTTACACCAGTAAAAAAATCGTGTCTGATTCAATACTGCAGTCCAGATTGATTGGGTTTTTTTTTAATCAACCCTCTTAAACAGGTAACCTATCTGCACTATTGTTAGTAGCACATGACCGACACCCAATTGATTCTTTGAATCCATTACTCCGTATCGGCCACGAATATGAGGGTCGCCATATTTATTTTAGCCCCGCGGTAATTAAGCTAGATGTTTTATCTGTTGACCTGATTGTAAATCGATTGAAAGGTCATCACTATTCTTTAAAGTAGATTAGGCGAAAGAAACATGCAAAATCAAAAGAAACCTAACACAAAAGTTACCTAGCTGTCAAATAACACGCAAATCTCATGGGGAATCTTGTGATAAAAAAAGGGGACAACTATTCACGCAATTGTGTCTGTTGTCACACTTATATTTAGCCTATATACTGTTTATTCATGGATCTATAAAAATAATTATTTGAATTATTCGCTAGTGCAATTATTCGGTAGTGCAAACAGAGTCCCCAGAGAATATTGATATACGAACCAAAAAAACCCAAAAAAACACATGAACCACATGATCAAAACCAATACCTCACCTGCATAGATATTCAGCCGTTATGATATGCAGCACATGCGTTAGATAATTCGGACACGTGGTTCATTTCGGATTCGAATTTTCGAGAAAGGTAAGAAAAACCCAAGCAGGGCTGGAGCGGTTGGGTGTCTATGCCAGTAGGGGCCACACGAGAGAGGGTGCACGTTTCATAGTTCCGGGAAGGAATGAAACCGATCATCTAGGAGCTCTAAGGATTTTAAAACTATCCAGTTCTTCCTTGGGTGAAATATATTATATTAATTATTTTATCACATTTCTGTGTCAGACAAAGCTATCCGTGGCCACTTTATACCTTTATGCTATATTACTTTCTTTATTTCTATTACTTTCATGTAGAAAGGTGTCGACATATCTTAAATGAGCTTGAAGTGAGTTTCAATGAATTTCACCATCCTATAAGACGCAGACAAGATGGCTGCCTTGTTCAAGCGTATCATGAAATCAGTTACAGGATATGAAATATTTCCTGTTTTATTCTTGGGATGCGTCTGGTATTACAATCGTTCATTCCTTCAATGATTTATACTGCCATACTTGCTCCCAAAAAGAAAGAAAAATGTACAAAAAGAATTCTAAAACTCTTTCGTAGGCTATATGAGAGATCTATACAATTGTCAACGAACTGTACCGGAAAAGAGAGAGATAGAGAAATTGGGTTTAACGTCCACTCGACACAAACCATGTCATTTCGGGACTAACACACGGTTTAATTTTATTTCAATAATTCGCTTGCGTGTAGGGGTCTTTAGCAGTGGGAGGAAACCGGAGTACCCAGAGAAAGCCCACGAGGTTGGACAGGCGACCATACTCCTCGCCACGTACAACCGGGGATTCGAAACCACGCCAGTTGACTCAATGGCGGGCCGTATGATACAGCGCGCACACGCTAATCACTCGGCCACCCAATCCCCCACGGACTGTACCAAAGTATAGATTTCCATAACAGAGTATAAGTGAATATTATTATATTTTTAATTGTGAGTAGATTATGATGAAGGGTGAAAATATTGACTTTATACCTTTCTGCCCATTCGGGCTGATGAAGACGGTTAAGTTGTTAGTCTCGGTCACCCAGAACCCCTTAGTCTTCAACGCACGGAGGGTCTGGGTCGGTTCTCAATTTTTGACGAAAATTACTGGATAATCTACCACATACAAAAACCAAACTTTTGGTTACGCATGGGCAATGGAACCTTTTAGCTAAAGTCTCGGTAAGTGCTAGATCAAATGAAGCCGGGCCGATTTTGCTAGATTCTATAAAGCGTGGTTGAAATATATCCCACAATTCACTTGGCACATCTATTAATAGAAACAAAATAGAGACGAGGAATAAGCATGAATCGCGATGAAGAATTAAGAAGATTGTGAGAAGCCATACGTCTGATTCATGACGAGATAAAATTAACATTTCAATTGAAACCTTTATAAACAAAATTTTAAAGAGTGTCATTGTTGACAAGCGAGCTGTTTTGATAGATTCAGTACGTGGTAACATAAAAGACTCGATAATCCAGACAATGACCTATTTTCCGTCAAATTTTGAGGACCCATCCAGACTAATATTCGTAGAATATTTGTGTGGACGATAGAGACTATTAAGTTGTACGTTCACGAAATCGGCAAAATGATTGCCCATACACAGATAAAGGGAGGTAACTATTTTCATTTGTCATGAAAATATAAGGAATACTGAGTCTGGACATGTATTTGTGGTTTTCTCTTGCTAGCTGTGTTTATGGAGGCAGACCACCATTACAAATTGTAGTTCGTCTATTTATAGCAGTTCTCTCTCTGTCTCTTTTCTCCCCTTTTGCATGCCCATTTTTGTTGATTTTTTGGCCTAGAATGGACTAAGAGGGTTTGAATTAATATTTTCTGCTAGGTTTTGGTAAATATTCATGATTTTGAGGCGGAAGGATAACGGCGTTATGAGGTTGGCTACGGTGATATGTACGGCAACTAGATACATGTTTTGAGTATGCTTCTTCAAGTTCGTGTATCTCAAAATTTTGGTGATCAACCTCATAAAAATTTTAGTGCAAAGACATGGCCATGTGTTCCTCTGTCTATAGTGAAAAGCATTTCGCCAAACGAAAATTTGGGGATAAGTTGGAGGTGGGCAAAGAGTCCAGAATTAACATTGAAGTCAATGGGGAAATTAATGGTGGTCTGCCTCCTTATGATTCAAGGTATTTAATTTTTGTTCGACTGACCAGGTTATCATTACATGAACTATTCATGTGTACACCGAAACTGCGACCTGGGGATTGCGTCAAATTAAACATACGATTAAATATAATTTCCTTGTTAGCTATTGTCTTAATAGATGGCAAGTTCCCTGTACCAAAAACCATGTTTTAAACCCGACATAAGTATTTTATTCCAAAACCACGGCTATCATAAAGACAGACGTTTAAGACAATACAACGAGCGTCTAAATGTTTACGGATGTAAATATAGACAACTCCACTTGACACATATAGTTACTATAGGTAGTCACGGGTATGGGTCTTAAACAAATAAACAAACTACTGCATCGAAAATCTGGGCCAACCAAATTCTCTCCAGTTTGTAACGAGCAACAGATAATAATTGTATCTCCTGCAGCGCTAGTTGTCTGAGAGTCGGATAATGCGTTTGTAAAAGCTAATTAAGACGAATCCAATTGGACTGTGTTATCTGCCAAGTAAATCAGCCCGCAGAGGTTCTTTGCTAATCTTAAGTACGGTTGTAGGATACAATTAAACTGGGATTTTTATATTTTTCATCATAAGATGGTAAGTTACATACTTTCCCCCGTACTTTGTACACCTTTTTGGTCCAAAGTTTTAAACTTTTCATTATGTAATTTGAAAGTGCGGATACTTGACGTTTGAATATAAAATTAACACAATAGGTCTATATATTGACAGGAACACAAATCGGTATGTATGTGTATTTGGAGCGAGTTTCGGTGGACTCTTGCCACAAACGTACCGGGGGGGGGATCAATCTGACTTTTCGGGCAAACGTGTAAAGTGAAAACAAGAATTGTTATTTCATCTAAATATTGCAGTGCCCGGAATCTAATAAAACACTAATTATACCTTTCTTTTGAACAAATATCACCAATTTGTGTTGAATTGACTATGGATCAAAACATGTGTTCGACTTCTTTCGGTCATCAATTATTATTTCTTAATGCATCTGCAACAGTCCATTGGAATTCAGGTCGGTATCGGGTGGAATATAGATTGCAAAGCGATTTTGAAGTTGCTTAACTCACGGGTTAGAATTGCGACCATTAAATTTAAAAATTATCTCGGAGAAGGCAAGTGACATCGGTCTTTCGTACCATCCGAACGACTAGACGCTGGTCCTTTACTCCTTACCGTGCCCCCCCCCCCTATCCTGCACCACTACGACAAATTCAAATTATCTTTGGAGTAGAAAGTATACCCAAAAGTATGTCAAAAATTGTTAGTAATGCTTGAGCAAAATAACGGTTACTATTTTTAGAGAGTCTTCCAAATAAATCTGAGACAGTTGGCATGGGTATGTCGACAATGCCTCTATGTTGCTAGGAAAGGTATTCTATGTTCAGAGGGGGTATTGTGTGGTATATATAAGGGATACAACTCTTTTTAGAAGTTGGAAGCAGACCACCAAATAATCCTACATTAACTTTACCCGTAATATTAATTATCTCTTTGTTTGGCTCTAACTTTCCTGCAAATTTCGTCTCTCCACCACAACCGACAACGGGGCAACAAATGGCAATGACTTACGCCAAAGCTTATGTGAGGTGGAAAATGGACATTTTCAGTAGCGGACATTTGAAGGCGCATACTAGTAAATACTAAGCACTACATACCTCCGTAACTAATAACTTAACTTGGCTATTCTTCCGCCTAAGAAGAGACAACCATATCTAACAGAGAATCTGCCCTACATCATTTGGTTTGCCACTTCCTGCAGTAGCTACTGAACCCATATATCTCGAACCCTCCCCTTGCCGTGACCTTCACATCTGTACACTTTTTTTTCAGACTGGGCTAATTTTATCGCTGGGCATATTTCTTGTAATTTGTCAGCTGGGATGGATGGAGGTCTCTGGTTCCGATTGTTCAAGATATTCTAATGGCTGCAGTATACCATTTGGTGCCAACTTTTTCTTTAAACAAACGTTTACTCCAGCTTGTGATAGACACGATGCTTGTTATAAATGTGTAAGTATAGCCAAACAGTTTTCGTGAATTTGTAAGGGTGTTTTCTTGCATCTGTTAACCCATCGGCCCAACGTCTAAATACACCTCATTTGTCGTCTGCTGGGCTTCTACAATCTACATGTAAAGCTCTTGTCTGTAGGTGGGTAGCTTGTTTGTTTCATATTCATTCAAATTGTTAATTTCGGTTTGTTCGTGGCCACAGGAGCTGGACAGGTGTCTTGATAATGTTGATTCAGTTCAAATACATTTACCAAGCTATATTCGCGAACAGGGTTGGAAGAGGCAGTGAAGAGAAAATGTTATTTAAAAGAACGGAGGCACCATGCACAAATAACCTTTCGTGCTTTTGAAAATTGCTGACAAATGTTTTCAAATGTAGTAACGTACTAAATAAAATGTTATATAACAGCGTCAAAGTACCTGCGAGGACGTTTTTCTCCCATAAAATGTTTTCGAACCCAAATTATTAAATGATAAGTATATATTATACCGACAATCAACATCTAATAATATTTTTCAGGGAGTGATGTGGAATCTTAGCAGACGACGATGTGATCATACCTTCAAGGATCATTTAAAACGGATATGTCGACAAACTTTCAGAAATCCAAGTTTCAACTATGTGCGTTGTAAATTTGTTGCCAGCATCTACTATGCTGCTGTACGTGCGGGTGGTGGGATGGGTTTTAAAACACGACCTAAACCATGGTGTACCCCCGCCGTCAGGGCTTGTTTACCCATCTAAGTTTGAATATTCACTTTCTTCGCAAGTGACAATTATGTTCATTATATAAAAGTTACTCAAATCAACTTCACAATATTTTGATCTTCCTATATTTTGATCTTCGTATCAGTCGAGAGCAGGAGGGTGTTTTACAGGAATATCGACGTATATTTTTTCTCAACTACCATACTTAGCATTAGATCGTATTAAAGCTTTATTCCCCCAAATATTAAATCACCTTTTATAGTCGATATGGTGAAATATATATGTTATATGAATCACCGGTAACAATAAAAAATCTAACACATAACAACAGTTTGTTAAATTATTAGTTTAATTTTCATAGCATTTACTTGAACAAAAGTTCTCTATATTTAGTCATTACCTTAAGAATTAAAACAAACGGGAAATGCGCAGTTGAACTTTGTTCGTATTTTCTTTGGTCTTGAACATGACTAGGCCCACCTAAGCTTATGAATAAAATACATCTATGTTAATAAGTGCTTAGATATAGCCACTGTCAACACAGAAAGCTAAATATAACACTAAATATGCCGCCAATTTTTTTTTGAAACAATAACTAAATGCATGGAACTTCTTCCATCAGTAATCAAAATAACATGTCAAATCAACATAATTCAATACTTTATTTTGACCAAGGTTACGATAAAGCAATGATAAAATGGTTACTTAATACAGTTACAAACTGCATAACAGTTCAAATTACCTCTACCTCGGATATTTCAGACATCTAACAATATACAATGTACTTCAATCAATGCCGGTCATTGCCGGACATCCTTGACATTTCTCTTTAACAAGTTCATCTGAAACATTTCTTGCTTTCTATTAACATGTAAATATGGGATTTTTCTAATTAGCAAGAAAATAGGGGATATTTCTCATTAGCAAGCAAATGTTTCTTATTAACAAGTAAATATGTGATATTTCTAATTAGGATGTAAAATATGAGATTTTTCTTATTAGCAAGTAAAATATGAGATTTTTCTTATTAGCAAGTAAAATATGAGATATTACTTAGTAACAAGTAAATATGAGATACTTCCTATTAACAAGTAAATATGGAATATTCCTCATTAGCATGTAAAATATGGGATATTTCTCATTAGCATGTAGAATATGGGATATTTCTTATTAGCAAGTAAATATAAGACATTTCCTATTAGCAGGTAATTCATATGAAATATTTCTTATGTTTCTTAAAATCAATTAAATCTGTTATTTCTTGTAAAAAAAGGTACATTGGAGTATTTCTTGTTTACAAGTAATTATGAAAAAATACTTAACAAGAAAGAAAATCGGATATTATCATAATGAAACCGTAAACATAACATACTGAAAACAGAGTTGATTCAAATGATGACTGAATAGGTGGAACTGAGCACATCCACAATTTAAATTGCTTAGATTACTCTGGTGTTGAAACATCCTAATATGAATATATTTAGTACATTTAATAATATTCTGATTGGTAAATATAGTTATAGGCTGAATTAGACAAAAAATTAAAAAAGGATGTAAAAATACCATTGAGACAGAATATTGTAATTTGGATAAGTATGTATATAATTTTAACAGAGTAATTAATCCAAATACTGTTCTTGACAACCAATAGCATTTGACAACATTGGTATTGACTCTTTAAGAGCTCTATTTATGATCTAATCAACACAAACCATCTTGAAAAAAGCTATAAATGTACATGTACATGATAATGACTGATATATCACATAGTATTATAATCTCTTTTAAATATTTTATTCTCAAATTAATGGGATTTTAGATTAAAAATACTGTATCATATTGCATACAAAAATAGAAAAATTGTTCCAGAGTTTAAGGTGAGGCACATAAACACTGGCAACCATATCATTTGTTGACACCAGACATCTTATGGAATGGGTAGATTGGGTTTTCTAGGAACTGTACAGTAATTGGGCACAAAATTAACAAAGCAATGGTAATATACTAGTCCAAAACCAATATCACCACAATAAAAGGAATACATTATTTAAAGATATCAAAGTTTGAAGCAAGAGAAACAAGCCAACAATGAGGCTCATGTCCTAATCCTCAATCCAAAAATATAAAGACGACAATCACTGATCACATTTGTCTTTTATAAAGTATCTATCAATCAAGTTGTTTATCCCTTTGTTGACAATGTTCATTATCAAACTTACTCAAGGTTTTGAAGTAATGAAACAATATACCAATGACTACACAGAGTTTGAACATTCTAGCTTGGCTGGAAGCAGAATTATTGCCAAACAATCTGTATGAAGAACAGAAAGAGGAACAAACAATTGTAATAGCCCCCTACTTTCATGGGGACAATAACTTTTAAACATAATCCCTGAAATCTTAAATATATGCATTACTGTACAACTATAAATTTGATAAGAAACAAACATAAATTATTTTGTACAAAACTATATAAAATATTAATAACAGTGCCTTTTAATCCATATTCAAACACAGAAACCTAGCATAATACACATTATTAAACACGTGTACAGTTTCAATCACATCCATTTGTGATAAGCAAAATATACAGGTAGTTCTTAATATTTCTAGGATTTCTAAACATGAAGAGAATATGAACTGTATTAGATTGGATGAATGAATGAAATGGGGTTTAACCTCCTAATTTCTATGGAATGAATGGATGAATGAATGGGGTTTAACTCCTAATTGTCTGCACTATAGATTTATTATTTCAGTTTTACTAGATTATACTAAAATAACCTTATATCCCCAGAAAAATTTGGACAATTATTTTTTGACTCAATAGATAATTCAAAGCAGCCTAACATAAAATATGATCTAAATATAATCAACTAACTGGAGATGTAAATTTGGAATACATCAAGCCAGTGGCTGAAATGGCATCCCCCAATCCCACAGTTTTTAAAGGTTTTTTACAAACTAAAACGGGACTAAAAACGAATTCATGGCCATTTAGTTTCCATCTATGAAGTGGGTGGCTACTATTAAAACTTCTTTCTATATCTCCAGAAAAAAGATTATATTTTAATGGTATATGAAGATCTATTATATTTGGATCTAATTGAGTTACATCGCAGGCTTGTAATCCTGCCACTCGTGCACCAGCCATTGTAGCTGACTCAACATTTTCCCAGACATCGGGATGAACTCCTGCAATGTGATACGTCAATGAATGAAAATGAATTCTTGTCAAACGTGAATTAGGATTATTTTTCGAATATCCATATGTTGTAAGAAGCCATGACATTATGTCTGCTACTCTATGAATTATAGGTTGTCCATTATGATTTTCATAGTCTTCACCATGTGGTCCTCCTGCAGCATAAGCAGAAAACACCAATTCTTGTTCATTTAAGCCAAGGGAAGTAATTTCAGGTAGCACCTGTAGAGAAATAAAACCAATATCATTTACCATGGTAATATTCAGCTCTTGTTTACCCCAAACACATATTAAATTTATTTCTAAAAATTCTTTAAATATTTTATATACCTAACTGTTTCATTATAACAATGAAAATAAGCTTATTACACAATAATAAGAAGCTTATAACATAACACAATGATTAAATTTATAAAATATTTAAAATACTCTAATAATATAGATCTAAAAAACGATTGGAAAAAAAGAATGTGGGTTTGACAGAAAAGGCAATTTTAAAAATCTTTTGACAAAATCTAGGGAAAGAATTTGTGAAAATTTACAAACTGCATTCTAAATTTAGACTCATCCAAAATAAAAGATGTTAAATTCAGATGTGTTGAAAAAATACACAAGCTGTTTAAAATACATTTTTTAATATTAGTCCAAGAACTGGACTCCAGTTACAATTGTGAACCCATCTCCATTTCAAGGTGTGTGACATTGGCTACATTTTTGGGGCCTAAAAGTTATAAATGAACTGTAAAAATGCAATAATCCTAATTATTTTTAATATTTTTATCAAGGAATGAAGGAACTGCAATTAAACTTGGAATTTTGAATTAATTTGGTATATTATTTTTATTCGAATTCATCAGTAAGCAGAGATGTAGCCGTATTAGCACCCCTTCCCCAATAAATCCAACAGTAGAAAAGTCATTCGATCTAGCTATACTACAAGTCAAATATAGATTGAAAGAATTATCTATGTAGTTTACAATTTGAAAATTACACATTTCGATAGTGTTGTTCTTGTCCAATCAAAAGGACATTGATTCTGTAATCTGAGTACAAATATAAACATTGAGATAACCCCCTTACATTCAATTGGAAATATTCGCAGCTCTGATAAAGTTCCTCCTTTTGCCCAAATAAAAAATTCCATTAACTATTTACAGTTCTGAATTTTTGATATAGTAAAAAATGACCCCCAAAAAATATCTGCCAGTGGGTATAAAGAAAACCCATTAGTAAGACAACTGAACATACATCTATCCACATTAAAAGTGGACATATTTTTTTAAAAAAATTATAAGCATTAATTAAGGATTAACAAGCATTCAAATTTATCCAAATATTCAAATTAATTCAAATGCAATTGATCAAAATTATTTTCAAACAGTAAAAGCATTCCTAATACTGGTCTCAGATCAACCAATTCACAAGCTGTTAATGTTACATATCGTCGGTGAAGTGTCAAAAGGGTGTATCTCGGAATTTCTAAGATTAAGAAGTAGATCCCTTTGCATTTCAAAATTTCCACAAATCAAGATACAAAAATTGGACAAATGATATCCAGAACAGTTCTAATTGGCGTAGAGATACACAGCTTAGACAGAAATGTGCATATTAATTGGGAGATTTTAAAAATGCAAAAATGTGTATTTGACTTATTTCCCCTAGATACAACCTTTTGAAACTTCACCGACGATATAGTCCCCTACTTGTTCTTGATTTTGTATTTTGTCAAGTGTATTTTTTTATTCTATCTACTACTACTACTATCTGAGTATCTTTTATTCTATTAAGTGTACATCGATTTTTTCTAATGTAGTTCTTGTCAGGCCTAGTATATTGTACTTTGCATACTGTATTTTTTAGCATATATTTTGACTAATAGTAATACTGTATTTGTCTAATAGTAATACTGTATTTTTTATAGCATGTCATATTTTGTCTAATAGTAATACTGTATTTTAACTTTTTCTAGAATATCATAATAGTGTATTTATCTATCATGCCATTTTGCTCTAATAGTAATATATGTGCTGTATTTTTTATAGCATGACATATTCTGTCTAATAGTAATACTGCATTTTTTCTAGCATATCTTGTCTAATATTAATACTATGTTCCCTAGCATAGCATATCTTGTCTAATACTGTAGTTTTCTATCATATCATTTTGTCTAATAGTAAAACTGTATCTTTTATAGCATGTCATGTCATATTTTGTCTAAGAGTAACAATGCATTTTTAGCATGTCTAAAAGTAATACTTTTTCTTTCTATCATGTCATATGTTGTCAACATAATCCATTTTCCTAGCATATCATATTTTGTCTAACATACTCTCTTTTCATATCCTATTTTGTCTTGATTAGTAAGTTGTATATTTGTCAAGTGCATATTAAATTTGTATTGCCAAGTCTAATATGAACATCTTCTTTTAGTAAATTTGAGTAAATTACACCGTCTGGCGTAATACAGGCCTGGAAATAATGGTTTCAAATGTTCCTGACAAAATGTCAGGCACTAATGAAATAGTACCTGACATCTCGATCAGTGCCTGAAAAAATTACAGGCAACAGGGGTTTTGTGCCTGACAAAGCCTGAATCTGTGTCTGACAATGATTGTGACAGGTGCCTTATTTCCAGGCTTGGGCATATTGTATTATGTATTAAGCTTATCAAATATGTTCATCATATATAGGAACTGTTTCTACATTTTGACTAGTCACATGTTTCAACAGGTTAATAACTTCTTAATTTTTCTTTTTAGCAACAAAGATGCAAATCTAACAACATCATCTACAAAACTAACACACAGGCTTTTCTCCTAACTTCCCAACAGCAGCACAGTTGTCGGTGCAGTCTATAAAATTTTAACGATAACTCATCTTTCATTCCCCAAAGAAAAATTTCACCAACTTTTTAAAAAAAGTCCATCGACAACTTTCTCTTGCATCATATTTCCATGATTTCACTGGTTTGAACATAAACAATCAGATAATTTTACTGTTTACAAAATCCATTCTGATCTGTAGGGAGTTTACAAGAAATTGTGGACTGATGACAGACCCATGGTTCCAGCTAACGACAATATATATTCACAATAAAAGTGGGCATATAATTGCAGTCTAGATTTAAACTAGGGGGAAACACAGGTAAATATATTAACCTTGTACATTTCTCTACAGAAGGATGTTGTTAATTATGGTTATTGTTTACTTCATATTCTACACCTGCAGAAATTATTACAACAATTATAATACGGTACTCCATACAAATTTTAAACATGCTTATTACCATCTATCTATTGAATAATGAAGTCAGTCTCCAATACCAACACTACTGGGTCATTTTGAATATATTGGCATGTTATCATCAATGTTTAAAGAAAACCATATTTCTATCCATGATCTTTTTCATTTACACCAACAAAGACCAAACTGAATGATTTTATTTTTTGTAATTATTATAATACATTTCTCTCACCTTATTCAAAATATTTTTAACAAATTCTTTGTTTGCCATACTTGCTAACTCTAAATGCACTGGAACAGTTCTTGGAATGCTACGAAGACCAGATATAAAGGAATCAATTCTTTTAGTGAAAAATTCCTGTGTTTCACCATCTAACAAATGCAAACCAGAAATCAAAGCCAAATCTGGTTGAAAATCTTTTAAATCCTCAAAATATCTTTCTAACATGGTGACTTTAGAGTTGGATTCATCATAACTGGTAATAAATCGTGTGGCCACCGGAGCTGTCGAATCCCCCCAATTTTGTCCTACTTTGTACTCCATTATTAAATGTAACTCGTCCTCAGATATATGGCTATTTTTTGGAATGTTTATAGATTTAGGCATCATCTGTGCAAGTTTTGGTCCAATTGGTCCTACAAATTGAATCTGCAAAAAAGATATTTAATTCAAATCAAAAATAATAGTGAAATGATCAATGACAATGTATTAATGTCAGTAATGTGAATAGCAAAATACTACTTTTACACCTCAAACATAATTTGTTGTGTGTGATTATATGGATACATGTAAAAATAAATATAGTAGATTTATGAGAGAAATATAGGACTGCTACCCACTACTATATAGATTTCCAGCCACATTTCGAAGCCTAATTTTGTGGCTCAAATGAATTGATGTCACTAAAATCAATGCTCCTACATACACTACAAACAAAATAAACAACCGATATACATGTACATAAATACTTATTCTGATCATTTCCCTGCTAGTATGACAGATATGAATCAGCCTATGTCAGAAACGATATTTTTAAAAGATTTGGGTTTTAACTAGATCTGAGAAACAAGGCCATTTACAGCATGCACATCAAAATAAATGTATGGCACCTCTAGACAATGAACAGAAACTGGGAGGTTTCTTCTTCTCTAATTTTCATCCAAAGTTATTTCTACTTAATAACATTAAGTTTTTACCTCCACATCAGGAAATAAAACTGATGCTTTTGTGGCCATGAGAGCAGCATTTCCTCCAATATAATACTGAAAATATAAATTTATTACTAAAAATATTTCATAAAAATATTTTATATGTAATTTACACTATCCTTGTTTAAAAATTTATTTGGTATCTCATGGTGAAATCTAATGAGAGTTGGAGCCATACATGTATTGCTATTCTGGATTTTCTTTGTCTCTGTCATACAAACTATGAAAAATGGGATTTATTTGGCACCAAATAAGGTGGATTAGAAGATCAAGCCTTGGTTTTCTGTGAACATGGTACTGATGTTAAAGTAAGCTTACTGGGGTTTTTTTCTGAACATTTTGTTTGTTTAGTAGTTGTTCATTAGAATTTTATCAGGTTATATACCTCTACACCTGGCAATGTTTTAGCTGCGTTGGTAATCTGTTTATATATACTAGGTTCAGAAAAGATACGCTCTGCAGCAGAACCCTTATCAAAGAAATAGGAAAATGTTTCCTGCAACTCTTCAAGGTTATCAATGATGTCATGATTCTTTTGTTTTCCTGGAGATATTCCCAGTTTCTTCAACAGTTTTACACCATCGACTATAATATCCAAGTTTGAATTTACACTGAAAATAAATGATATATTTAATAACTGATGAAGCATGTTCTAATTACTTAATTTATCGGTGTGTAAGTAACATTTGTGTTCTCCGAGTTATTCACAACCAATAGTTTTCCTTTAAAAAGCTCATTACTCTTACTAATGCTGTTTCAGTCTTTATATGTTTTTATGGGATACGGTATGAGTTTTGTGTCAATATAATATAAATCCAGTTGATTTTGCTGTTTATGCACTAGTAGTAGTAACTAGGAGTAGGATTATGCAGGAGATCATTTCCAAATTTAAAAAAAATTAAATTGTTAAGGCTTGATTGGAATGTATTTTATAGAATAACGGTACAAGACAAAATAAATAAGAAAAAAATGGAAACAAGCATGAAAATCACATATCAAACTGTCATACCCGACTGATAATCTCTGAAAAGATGAGGAAGGAAATTTGATGTGCTTATCCCAGGCGAAAATAACATTCTTTTCAATCAATGTCAGATTTGCTGTTGTTGTTACAGTAGACTGCCAACGATAGTAAAACACTGCAATGATAATCACAAGTGCTCCACATGACACTGATTTAATCATTTTGAAATAAATTCGATAAGCTAGACATAGATTTATTTAAATTTAGCACAGTGTTGACACGTGGAAAAATCTTGTTGACGTTCATTTGTTTATTTCTAGCGCTTTTCCCAACAACAGCTCTACCAATTGTACCGGAAGCTACTGCGTTTAAAAAAATAGTCCTTCATTCTATAAAAATATATAGTAAATGATTACCTAATGGTACTGAAGCCTCAAATAGTTTGCGAGGAAATTATTCATATTGAATTTAATATATGAAGATCTAGATATACTGTAAAAAAAATACTGAAACAAATTCCATTCGGAGTACATCGGTTTGTTAAGCTACAACATTTTACCTGTTGAATGTGTAGGAATATTGCACAAGGTCAGTTTTATTTTGTTTTGACATGAAATGACACACTGTCCGAATGAAGATTTCCAGGTGACCTACTTAATGACATAATGATGTTCCTACGCCATCAAAATAGCAAACATTCATGATATGAAGGCCGGTTTTGTTTTTACTTTTTACTAGATATTTTAGGTCTGGTTAACAGTGTCTGTTGAAGGTGAAAATGGGAGATGATGTGATAGATCTGCAAGTTTGGAAGGGGGACTGGGGTTTACCCACAGTTGACCCTGCTTGCTTGTCAACTTTGGTATGACTGAAATTGTCGATAATAATACCAAAGAGAAAGAATTAATTTTTGTAGTGTAGATTTTTTCCAATATAAAACAATAGTAGGCCCTATGTATGGGCCTATGGGCCTATGCCCTGGCAGTAACCCTCACACAGTAGACCTGGTTACCCAATCAGATCACACCTTGCCTTTTTTACTCTTTAAAATTTAAGTGGGGTGGGGGAATCGGGTATTCTGGTTATCAAATGTGTACGCTTAGCCTTTAGATCATAAGGTCTACTATTGATCTGAAGCTTGCCATTTGATATGAAAATACTGAAGCTTGTTTGTACTTTGTATGTAGGTGGCAAGGGGAGCCATGGTGGCTAGGTCTCGTGTTTGATCAATGTGTTGGCCAAAAAAGTTCATCAGGATTTTCCAACGTGTTTTCCACTTACCAGTGGTGCAGGATAGAGTGCCTGACAGGTACAGCTGTTTAGTCATTTGGATGGGATGAAAAACTGAGGTCCTGTGTAGGCCTACACGTAAAAGATCTCTTGACAATTGGGATTTAATATAAGAAATAAAATTGTACCATGTTATTGTGAGGCCCTGTTTAATTTTCTCCCTTGTATTTCAGTCATATTGTAGATTTTCTGGAGTTCCCTTAAAATTACGAAAAACTGGTAATCCATGGAGATCTCCCTCAGGTTTGTATTTAAAGTAGTATTGCATGTACCAGTAACTAGAATCATAATAATAATAATGATTTTCATTTTCTATAGCCCTGAACATTCATGAATGCTGTAAAATCATTGCATAGTGTAAAAATATTGTGGCCATGGCCATTTACCATAGATCCATTATCCAAAAACCTTGCACATGTTCCTAAATAAACATTTGAAATCCCTCTCCTAGTTCTTTTTTTGGCTACGTTACCTAGGGGTAAATTTCAGATATTTTTTGAAAGTTTTTATATAACGAAGCTTAAACTGTGACAGTTACTAAAGTTGATATTAGAATGATTAAAGGTTGAATTACTGAATAATGACAGCAACTAGCAAGTTATTCTGATTTACATAAGTTTGTTGCCACTTTAAATCAAATGGATTTATGATGGATGTCATGATGAAATTATCTGTCAAGAGTAAAGAATGTTAATATACTTAAATCAACAAATTATATTGACTGTTTGGTTATAGCATAGCTTTATAAATTACATTTATTATGCAATTCCAATCGGTAACATAGAACATCTGGGGTGGACACAACTCTTTTATTTTTTAATCTGCTTAAAGATACACCATGCAAGATTTAGATAAAGATCTAGCCATTCTTGCTGTAATAGTTCGAAAATAGGTACTGTAATATAAATTGAATAATTTGAAAATATCATTCAAATTACTCTTTTGCGAGCCATGATATTAGCCTTTGAAGGTTTGACAAGAAGTGTGCAATAATTTCAACCATGGTACTTGTTGTTCATAGCCAAGTCTTGCTCCTCCATTTTTAGCTTAAATCAAAATACGGCTGAACAGTTCTAATCTATTTAATATCAGAGAAATCTGATGCCATTGAGAGTTGATTATGGCCTGGAAGAATTAATTAATGTCTAATTAAGAATTTAGAAAACATTTCAGGCATGAAGAAAGACTTGCAATAGTCAGATTTAGCTCTTGCATAATGCATGTTTAATCTATTTAAAGGTGAATTGCCAATAATGAAACACAGAAATGTAACAGAAACAAGAGTCTCAGAAATATTTAGTTATTTAAGAAAGCAGGTAAGAATAAAAACTTGAACCAGCAGCATGACTCGAAAAATCAAAATAGAAAATGCAATGAAATGTATTGGGATAACGTCTTACTGGGTGAATTAAGACAGGCATACATCATGCCGTGTGCTATGAGGGAAATTTGGCTGGTCAGCGGGACTATGGCCTTCTCTTATTTCAACTTCTGTCTGTCAAAGATTCTTTTACGTGCACGCCAATGTCTTACATCACTGACATGGGGGAACCAGATCTCCTCGTTAGTCAGCCAGCACCTTACACACCATGGCTTTGAATAAATTTAATTTCATAAGATCAAGTTAGATAATGAATTTTTTGAGAACTTTCATTTTAATTTCAGAATTATGGTTGTGATTTTGCTTTATCAAATAAACAGAGTGCTGACGCTGTAGCATTTTCTTCCATGTTGGAGGAGAAGCTCTTGCCTGCCATCGTAAGAATATTTTTATTTGTTGTCTCTCAGTTACATTAAATAGAGTAGCTTCAGGTGTTTACCGAACTCAAAGAACTTCTGAGTAATGAAAACAAAATGTTGTAAAGACAGACAATGTGTTTATTAAGGGGATACTTTAATGAATGTTCTAGACTGGACTTGAAATTCTCTCATTGTGATGTGAGGTATTAATCAAGAATTTTGGGGTACAAGACATAGCTCAGCCTTATACATTACTGTCTCAACCAGTCATCATGAGTGAAACAAGTTCTCTGTGTTTGACTATGTCATCTTCCACTCACACTACATCAGTTGTTGGAAATTTGTTATCAAGGGTATCGTAAATGATTAATTTTTGGTAGTGACTGATGTCCACTGTAAATAGATATTTCATAAAAGCCATATTTTGTAATTTATTTCAGCTGCATCTTTGGTGGATTGATGGCAAAACTTTTGTTGACTTTACTCGCCCATGGTACACTAAAGTTCTTCCTTTTCCACTTAATTTCTTCATACCTGGTCAAAAACAGAAACAAGCATCATTGAGAGTATCTTTAACAAAAGGTGGTACTAATGTTAGTGATACAGAGCTGGAAGCTAAGGTATTTATTTCGAAGATATAATAACATTACATGATCTAAGAATCAAAATAAATAAATTTTGTTTCAGAAATGCCGCAAAATGACTGTCATTTTGAATATCACAAATCTTTGCCTTTGGGCAACCATGCATTAAAAGATTAAATGTTTTATGATGATTATGGGTCTAAAGGAAAAGAAAGCTGCACAATTTTATTATATCCATATCTCGATACAAGTTGATTCAATTTTTACCTTGATAATCAGTTAAATTATCAATAACAAATAATTGTTTTAGATCAAGACGTCATTATGAAGTGAATGCCAAAAATAGTTTTGTGAAATTATTGTGTTCTGTGGAATTGAAAACAACCTATTTTTGCATCGATAAAGTTATAAGAAAATTTCTTTCTTTTTTTTTCTTTTTTTTTTGCAAACTAAAATCTTTCAGATCTATAAAGAAGCAAAAGAGTGCATGAATCTTCTGGCTTACAGACTTGGAAAACAAGAATATTTCTTTGGCAGCACGTAAGTCAGACTTTATTTTTATTCTTTAACTATTATTTATGTATGAGAGTGGTCATAGACAATCATGCCAATGGGAAAATTGAAAATTATATTTAAACATAAAGAATGATGTCAGGATTATTATTAATCCATGTTAAACAAAGTTAAGCAAGGGATGTTGTAATGGGTTCCTTCTGTCCATCTCATTTCCAGAGCATATCTCATGAAACTGTCAATATATTTCAACCTGTCATAGTAGTTGTGTTTCTTTTAATAATTAGACATTTCTTTGATGCAATGATTTTTGGGTTACCACGGAAATAAATTTAACATAGTTTTTGTAGCCTCTACAATTTTTATTAAGGAACATATCTTCTGATATTTTAGTAGTTGTTCCTTTGTTAATTAGAAATTTTTCTGATTTAATCATTTTTGTGTTTCCATGGAAACAAATTTTAAATACAATTCTTATTCTGTATATTTAAAGATATTTTTATGAAACTTTATGCACACCAATATCACAGAGATGGGTTATTCCCGTACCTTTAAAAAACATGACCAAGGGCTCAGGATGTTAATGGCTCTGTCTTGTATTTGCAGAACTTTATGGAATTAAAAATAAGAATTGAATTTATTTAGATTTACAGTTTTCATTAAGAGTATAAAAATAACAGGATTAAAGATTTTTAGTTTTGTTCCATTATTGGTATCATATTTTAATGTTAATTTTCAGGCCATCATCTTTAGATGCACTAGTATTTGGTTATCTTGCACCAATCTTAAAGGCACCACTACCCAATAATCAACTACAGAACCATCTAAAAATGTGTGATAATTTGTGCAGTTTATGTAACAGAATATTACTTAGATACTTCCCTCCAGATCCTGAAGGTTGGTGTTTTAGTATTCTTAGCAGGGAAGCAATATCACTGTGTACTCTACAGCAGAAAAGATGTAATATTAGATTGGAAGCGATAGAATTTTAGCGAAATAAATATTGTACTATTACATTGTATACTTATTATACAAACCATCTCTAATGTTTGGCTAAGCTAGTCAGTAGCTTTTAGTGTTACCAGACTTTTTGATTGCAAAGAATATTTCATAAGACCATTGTTAAAATATTCCATGTGCTAGATTTAGAAACTTTGTATTGGGGCAAGAGAGAAGAGAGATTGGATTTAACATCAACTGTGTCATTTTGGAAGTAACATAATATATACTTTATTGCGTTTATCTGCTTGCACAAAAGAGAAATCCCTGGCAGTTTTGCAGCTTAGAAATACCTGTTGTCATGTACAATTATAAAATCAAACTCACAGCTGCAAAGATGGCGAAACTAGTGCAATTCTTCACAACATTTATCCTCACTTACTGTCTTCAGAAGCAAATTGAGTCAAAGGTTTAAATTTTTATTACCTTCTTAGTTACTTCACATGATTTCACATCCTTAACTTTTATTTTATAATTTCTTTTACTTTTCTTTGTAGAAGAAGCAAAAAAGAAGAAAGCAGAAGCTTCAAAATCTCAGTCATCCTCGGATCTCCAGGAGTTTCCAAACAAAAAACGCAATATGGTATTAGCTGCCATCTTTGCTTTAACTGCCATGGCTGGTTATGCTTTCTTGAGTGGAATAATACAAATTGATATTGTAGATGACAGTAATTCTACTTCCAATAATACCAGTAGTAGTTATTTTTCAAAACCACAGACTTATAAGAATGAACCAGTTTTCGAGGATAACGATGGTTATGATGATGAGTAGTCGAAATGGATGGTTTGTGAAGATATTTATCAGTGAACTATATTAATGACATATTGTATAAACAAAACCACTTTGATATATTTACTATCCATCAAGGTGTGCTGAACAACAAGGTGTATCCTAGAATTTCACATTGTGATGAAGGTTGGTCCAGAGGTTGATTTTCATTCTTCATTTCGCTTTTTTTCACAGATTTAATTTCAAACAAGTGGACAAGTACCTTTGTGAAAAGATTTGGTGTCAACAAACTTTAAATTGATTGTAACATTTTGAAAGCAATATATAGTCAAGTTATATGCATTTATCATGCTGTGTGTGATTGAGATTAAACTTATTCCTTAAAATTTAATTCTTTTAATACTGACTCTTATCACTCTCAAATAGTACCGGTATTAGCTAAATTAAATTCTTTATATATTGATGAAGTGGATCAGATATTCTGAAAATTTAATTCTTTTAATACTGATTCTTATCACTCTCAAATAGTACCGGTATTAGCTAAATGAAATTCTTTATATATTGATGAAGTGGATCAAATATTCTGCATAGGAAGCATAATCTTTGTTAATAGCTATAATTTTATAATGTACTGTTTGGTGTTATTATTTCAGTTGAAATTACATTTAAGTCCATGGTTTGATAGTTAACTAAAATACCTTCTCTAAGTATGATATTTTTATTTTAGTAGACCAAAGTTGAAACAAGTATACATTATCAAATTATATATTATATGTATTGAATGTAATTTAAAATATAGATAAAGTTATTTTATGACAATTTATTTATTGTGCTATGTTTGCAAGTAAAGTGATTGCTACGATCTCAAAAATTTCCTAAGGTTAAGTTTTCAGCTGTATTATATGACTGGAAATATGGACCAGAAAATAAAATGGAAAACAGTCGATGTTGGATGAAGACTGGTAGTTACTTCATTATAGACCAGTGTAGTTCCAGTGTATTGGCATATTTTATTGTTTGGTTGACTTTAAAGTCTAGATTTAGAGAAATAGTTCAAATTTAAAGTAGTTTGGGTGATATTTTCACTCCAGTCAACATTTTTAATGTTCTCCTAAATTCAAGTTATTACTGAAACCATCATATATTGAGAAGCTCTTTGAAAGCAAAGGAGTATTAATAGACAGTTCTACCCCTGGTTATCTAAATAGTGTTATGTCCCTTTGACCACGCGAAAACGGTTCAATTCAAGTCTTGGGTAACTACGATGCAGCACTATTATAACGTTGCAAGCTCAGTTTGGGGTTAAAAAATGGGAATGTCCTAAATTCAGTAATCCAACCGAATGCTGTTAACCGTGATTACCTATTGGTTTACCTGATTTAGATCTCATTTCAAGTTTCAAACAGAAATACCGAAAACACATCGGAATTTTCATTGATCTTTTCAATTATTATCCAAAATAAGCCTGGAGGAACTCTTAGAGCAGGAGTCCATGGTGTTGACCTAGCTGAAAATTGTACCAATTTTTTCCTTTATTGTATCAATGCATGTATATCTGGTATTATAAAAATGTAAGCCTGTTGGGTTTCTGGTGGTGGGTATGGTACTCCAGGCCCAAAATGCAATACCTCTCAACTACATGTAGTCTAGATTAGATCAAAAGTGTACTACATGAAATTCACACTGCAGTGTACCGTATATCTTCAAGTACACTTTTGAGCTAATCTAGACTAGTTGAGGGGTATCGCATTTTGGGCGTGGAATACCACACCCACCGCCAGAAACCCGGCAGACTTACATTTTGATGATACCAGACATACATGCATCAATAACATGTAGAAGAAAATTGGTACAATTTTCAGCTAGACTGACCACTGGGCTCCCGGTCTATCTTGGAAATTATTCATGAGACTGGTTATATTTTAATGTCGATAGTCCCTTTTCACTAATCAAGATAGATATAACAAAACCTGTCCTGATAGAAATATATTTAAATATTATCGATTCGTATCTAATCTGTGCTTCATTTCAAAGATTTGGGAAAAAAATGAATTGTGTAGAAACTGACAGCCATGTAGATCTTATCGGCCTACATGTCACGAACGTTTCTAAAGTACTTAAAGGATATATCATGGCACCTAAATCGCTCTAACCAAAGTCCAAAACGATATTCATCTGTCTGTTGACAATAATAATTCTGTATTACTAATTCTGTTAGTCTTGTTCACCTTGTCTTTATTTTGGGTAAGCCAGGACGTTTGTGTACGCCATCACATAAAATGTATTTGTGGGTGCCGCAAGGATCAGTGTTGGGCCCTACAATGTACACTAGGAAGAGAGCGTGGCCTTGATTATTACATGTATACGTGCAAATGACTCCAAACATTTTAATGGCTGGATACAAATATATCCCAGTAATGCCCTGAAATATAATTAGTCTTTCATTATAATATGCTTACACTGCATAAAGCGTATAAAAATATTTTATGTTTCGTACATAACGACGTATAACGGGAACATACAAATAGACTGCTGTAGACTATCTCTATATACTTTTTTTTTAAAAAAAAAAAAAACCCATTAACATGTTAGTTATCCGTTGTTTGCCGGAAGCTCATTGGTCCTACTATTTTACTGCACATGACTTTCGGAATAATTAAAAGTTGTAGAAATTCTCATCTACTGTATTGGGTGAATCCCATGAATAAAGTATGATATATGGCCGCTGAAACTTCCGGAATACATTCAATCGAGTTTGGAGGGGTGCCATATGGAAATAAAGGCGAAGTTCACTTATCATTTTAGAGATATAAGTATGGCGTGGACTTAGCCGTGGCACTGAAAGTTTTTAAATATTGTCTGAAAATGCACCAGTGATTTTAATAATATGATGTCCGAAATATGCAAATGACGTTCATCGACTTTTATCTGAGCTCAGTAAGACTTAAACGTGTTAAAGCAGATACATTCAATATAAAGTTTGGTGTTTATAATAATAAACATGAATACCCCTAACTTAAAGGAGCTAAATCCAGTTCTTTGGCACCTAGACATGGACACAAATAGGTCACAGCGCATATAATTGCTCCTTATTTGGGGCAAGCAATGAAGCACCGAGCGATAATTATTTTAGATATAGGGTGAGGCAATGTAATTATAAAAAAAAACCTATACATTTATGAACATGTATTGAATCGATCGACGTAAAAGTAGAAATTCTAGCGTCACAGGATGACAATGCTCTTTCATGTAAGGTCCATATTGCAAACCCTTCATACTTTACTAATCGAAAGCAGTGACATCCCCACAAAATTTCAAGACTTCTATGAAGATGGCATTAGGAAGACGGCTACAAAATTGGGTTGATCATTGCAAAAATGAGTTGTAAAATCATCACCGAATTTATTTTTAACGTTTGTTATTTATAATGTTGATGTTAAATTTATATCCTGAATTTCCAAGGATATATGTAGCAAGGTGAAATTACAAGCGATAAAAAAATATAGAGAAATAAAGTTTGTAGAGGACGCGGGAAGGTGGCACCTGTCGTTGCTATCTTTGGAATCTATATGTTCATCTGTTGGTATTATAATATTTAATCAGCAGTTGTTATATTACAACCTATCTATTGTTCTGTCTATATATACATCTGTTGTATCTCGTGGGTCAACCAACCCATAATCGTCGCCCTTTACCTTCATACGTATTCATTGATATGTAGAGTGTATTATAGATATAATTTGTCAGCCAAAGTACACAAATTTCTATAGCGAGTGGTCGTATGTTAAGACACCTTACTTAGTTTTTAGACATGTAAATATATGAGTATAAAAGATCTTCGCGTGGGACCTTGCCCTTATAATTTCACAAGAAACCATTTAGACTACAACGTCGTTATTTTTAAAGTGGTTATCGATATATCCGATCTATACATATAGTATACCGTGCATACACCTGATATCGATCCCACGAGCCAGCTCCTTTCTTCATTTAGATGTGTAGTTGAAACCTTGAAACCTGGTAAAACAAACCACAATCAATGAAACTGCAATATAACATATTCATAATTTAAAGCTTGAAATTAAAATATTTAAATATGAAATGACCGCATTTCACCTAGCGTTCTGTAATCTTTAAACATGGCAAGATAATTTTTGTTTTGAAGAAAATATCGGGAAAATAAAAAAAGCGAACGTTTTCTATTTATTATTAATAAACGACCAGCTAATTAAACACCTAAGTGTAATTAAATACACTGTGTTACTTTTTATCATGCTTATATATACGCTGAAAACTGTAGCAAGTTGAGACAAATTGGAATAAAAAAAGTGTATTATTGATCATCAGTCAGTCTATAATTAATCATCACCTTTATATACATTATTGACGACTAAATGTCAAAAAGAATAGACCCGTCTGTTTCCAACATGTCCTGCGCACAAAGCCAGTCTAACGTTTGTTCAAGAAACCTGGATAGAGTCAATGAAAATACGTACGCTTCAATTTGAATAAGGAAGTATGATTCGGGTCAATATTCATGCCCTTCTAGGTTGGTACTATTATAAATGCCGGTCTTTAAAAGATGGCTTTGTAACCATTTATACCAAAGATGAGTAACTTTTCTCTGTAAATATAACTTAACGATTTTCATATTCATTTCTAGCTTGTAATTACAATTAATCGTATTGTATGTGGATCTCTTTGAAGTTATGTGGACTTGTGAAGTGTTGTAGAATAAAAGAACCTTGGTTATAGATCGTCTAATATTGTCAATAAAGAAGTAAAGACTGAGTGCAGATAAACTCGTGTTGTAAACGATTATGGACGCTCAAAACTTTGAATGAATCATTTTTAGACGTGTTAATGGTATTCAGACACTGTTAAACACAGGCCTTTCACTTTTATCAATTTGTAGGCTACATCACACGGCCTTTTTATTTATGAATCATAGTGTTGCAGGAGTTTTCCCATTCATACATTATATTTTTGAAGACAAGAAAAGATTTAACATTCAAACTGATTATGAAAAGCCTTTCACAATTCTTTGAGAATCTCTATAATTTGGGCTCACATCAGTGGCGTGTACATCAGTTCTGGTCCCGGGGCCATCTCCTTGGTTGTACACCTCCCAGACTTAAGTATAGTGCATATATAGTATAGACTCGGCAATATGAGAAACGGGGTAATTTTCGCAATAAGTAAAACCAGGTGAAATAGTGTAACATGTATAACAAAATTAACAGCAATACAAAAGCTCTATTTAATATCCCTCTTTGATTGGATGCCCACCATCACCCTGCACGTGCATTCTCTGGAGGCTACAGCTCACCACTCTGATTTGCCTATAACTGTGAATATAAATATTATTCGTTATACATCGTTATACGTCGTTATAATCAAAATGGAGTTTCATTGAGTCATTTTGGTAATGATAAATAAAATTACTGCAGTTTCATATTCAACTAAATGTCGTTTATTGTGAATTATATGACACAGAATGCGACATCAAATAACACAACCAAATGTAAAGAGATATTAAAAGCAATTTTTGATATTATTTCATCCTAAAGTGAAGCTTTGATCGCCTCTGGGTGCTAATTTATGGCCTATGAGATTTCACATACCCTCAAATCTTCCGAAGTTCATAACCTTAAAAACATCCAAATAGTGATTTACATATATAACGATAAACAATAAAGAACCTTATTATAATATTTGGATAGACAAGTGTATAATTTTGTTCTTCCATTCTGTGTAGGTTATTATCAAAGGGGCAGTTACTGTAAGATAAAAAAAAAGAAAAGAAAAAGGTTATACAAACACGAAACAACACCTCACCGCATACCAGGTGACAAGAATGGTCAAAATAATATAAAAACATATTTTCCAATATTCAGTTAGGAATTTGTCACTAAATGCGTGGTTATATTTATTTATCGTACCACTTTACTACATAATTAGTAAAATAAACAATGGCGTTATGGTAAGACTATATAGCCTCAAACCAGATTTACATTTTTTGTCAAAATAATGTTCACTTATTCATCGGCGTGCGCATTAGATTATAGAGACCACCTTATGTTTGACCAGTCTACATTACAAAAAAAAAATAACCATGCCGTGTACCGTTAATGAGTCGGTTTTTTCCGCCCCCTCCCCACTACTAAATATACTTGTTTTAAGTTTTGAAATAACCTAGCTTGTGTTGAGAGGACGTTATGCCCCGTCACATTGTCTCTCTCACTTTTCGAACGAGATGCTGTTGACCAATTTGTGTTAATTTGGCGTAGGTCTAATTTGTGAACAAAAATATTAGCGAAAGGTAATTTTGAAATTGAAGACAACCCAGACATCTTGAATTGAACTGCGTTTATTATTTGAACACTCTCCCGGTGTTACTCAACGTGAGCAAGTTAGTATAATGCTATATAAAGACAAATGATTGACGTATTGATCTTCCATTTCCTAATTTATCGTATACTGCTATTTTATGAAGCGAATATAATGGAAGGCTCTTGTATTTGACCACATCTCGTTTATAGCACCGGTATAAGAGGATGTCGAATGTCGACAAATTTGCGATATACCCTGTCATTGAAAACGAAATTGAGCCGTTTTTGAGCTGATACTTCCTTTTAGAGATTCAATGTTCACAATTTTGCAGTTTGCAAAGGATTCGCCAATGATCAATTCTTTAAATAACGTTCAGATACCTTCTTTTTCGTTAAAGATACAATAATTATTGCATAAATAAGCAGGTCAGCAATTTTGTCAACAATGTCAGCAAAATTATATTAAATAGAATATGAATAATGGGTTTCTTTAACATTTATTTTCACGTTGTGTGTGTGTTTATATAGAAAGATGAGTATACATGTAGTTTGTATGAGAAGGCATCTTGTGTTGTGAGATTAGAGTTTGATTTGGTTTTTATTTAATTTTTGATTTGATATATAAATAAGTGTATTTTGAACTGAACTTATATATAATTGTGAAAACTTTGAATTGGTCTTAGTGTTTTCATACACATGCCCAACAACCGTATTACTGTTTACACATTTAACGGTTTCAACATGTACATGCCACTTAACCCCCATTCGAGTTCAACTTAACAGCAGAAACGCAAAGTATAATTACGGTATTATAAGAATATCTAAGTTTAATAATTATAATTATAAATTTGAACAGACTTGTTGAGAACAGGTAATTTAGAAGCGTTACTTAATGCTAAATGGACTTAATACTTTGGATTCTGACCGGTCACTCAGGTGAAGATGTCTTTATTTAAACAGTATGTGATAACAAGAACTGTGATATTCATGTAAACCGATCGAACAAGTCTGTCTATACGGTAGAGTGTTTGGGCTGATATTATCCCAGCTAGTAACAATCACCGTGGACCTTGGTTCGAAATATTTTGAACGATTATCTCCTACGAAATGTGAGCTTGATATTGTTTCTGAAGTTGTTTGGGTACTGAGGCACAGCCACTTGGGTAAAATAGAGATGGTTGAGGTGAATGAAGGAGACGTAGAGTGCTGTGTTCACAGATGTCTAATACTACAAGATACTACAAGATCAAGCTTGTATCAGTAGCTAGCGTATACTTGTGATAACAGATAACTGCACTGAAAAAAAACTTGTGTTGGATCGCAACACAAGTACTTGTGTTAAAACTAATCTACACAAGTTTGTGTTGTTTTGCATTGCATTTACACAAACTTGTGTAGATTTGTAAAAATCTTGTGTGTTTTCATATCAGTAACACAAGTTTTGTGTAGGCCTACCGTCAACCAAAGATTTTTTCTTTTTTTGGGGGGGGGGGTTGTTTTTTTGTTTTTGTTTTTGTTTTTTTTTTTGTTTACAAAGTCAGAACTCGGGAGTTCACAAGTTTAAGAAAAGTAATAAAATAAAAGGTTTAATTCAAATCCCGAAAATTACATGGGGTTCTTCACTGGAAGAGTGTGCGCACTAATTAATCAGACAATTGCCGGGCAGACTTGAATGTTAATTGGTGTTAAGTTGTCTATAAAGATGAAATGTCTGGTTGTCTTTTTTTATTGATCCAATGTATGATAAATAGATAATCACAATGACTTTTATACTTTATGCCGAATGTTGGGAATTCACATATATTTATCAAAATTCGGCCACTTAACAGAATGATCTGTTCCTGCCCAAATTCATTATTAGAAAATCTGTATACACGCCACATTATCTGGTTCTATGAACTCCGACTTTTTAACAATAAAAGAGTGGTTTCCGAATAAATAGCTCGACATGCCTTCTAAATATATATAAAGAAACGTTTCAGTTCAGTTAAAAACTAAAAAAGGCGACGATGTCCTATATTTAGATATAAAACATTGCGCAGTAGGATATGATATTGTTAGTTATAACGTTTCTTCCATAAAACGATTGCACCACAACACCGACATGGCAACAATATTTTACTATGGTTGATGATTAGGCATAAAGATTATGAGTATATTATGAGGAGCTGAATGAGGCGTAATCTCGTTTTATTTCATCGGATGTAAACGTCCACACAATACAACAACGATTTTACATTAATTAGCGGACGAGAGTCCTCAACCTATTAACCAGGAACCCTGAGAAAACCCACGAGATTAGATAGTCCACTCTACCCCTATAGTATTGTTTTCGAGACTAACATATGGTTCAATTTTAGTTCATTAATTCGCTTGCATGTAGGGGCCTTTAGCAATGGGAGGAAACCGAAGGACCCTAGAAAACCCGCGAGGATATCGCCCCTACTCCTTTCGCGGTATAAGCATTAGTTACATGGCGGCGTATAGTATGACATTGCGATGTATTTTCGCCCGAAAATATATGTAAACAAATATTAGATACGATTATTCAAATAAATACACACAAGATATATTTCATTCTTATCAAATACATTTAGCGTTGTATGTTTATAAATAGATTTGTTTACATAAGAAGATAAATGACACATTGCACCATCAAACTGTCACGTGCTTTAAGACCTCTCTATTAGTCAAATTATCATTAGAATGTTCTAGCTCTGTACGTATATTAGACGTACATTCTGACGAAATTATTTCTGATGAAACCCTCGTGAAAGTCATGTGTCGATATAACATGCACAGTTTTTATAACTAGCCTACATATTATTACAACACTCTCGGTTGTATAACGATGGGCAGATAACTCCAATCAGCTTAGCTCGTGTCTACTAACTTCGACGCAATTTTGATATTTTTTTTATGTTCGTGTTTCGAGTAGCATAGTGCACTGAACATAAACATGTTTTGTGTCATATTAAAACATAGATAAATCATGGCTTAATGTACATACAGAATTAATGGCCAACTCTGCTTTATTTCATAAAGCGAATGTTTCTCAATGAAAATGTTAATTCACCGAAGATTTTATCTGATTCACGTTTTCATTTGATCTAGTTAGATCCGTGCATTACATAACAGAAACTTCAGGAACACTGATTAAATAAAATAGACAGTTTAACTATGTCATTGCGTGACTTGCATGGTACAATTATATTTCAATGATTCGAGAAGTGAGGGGAAACCGGAGTACCAGGAGAAACCCGACGAAGTTAGACGAGCGGCCCTGCTCCTCGGACCCCCCCTCCCTCCTTGACTTTCACCGAAAACGCGTCAATTCACCCAACCTAAACCCCAACAATCCGATTATTTCTGAAACTGCTTAATATGACCCGCTTCTATATCTGATCGTCAATATTTATTTCTAATGTGGCTTTATGAAAAATATAATTTTCATTTTATTAAATAATACATAATCTTTCAACATTTCACAAATGCGTTTTATAGGGGTAGGCCTATAAGCCGCTCTACTGAATAAAAAATTCTTTAGTATAGAAAATAGCTGGAATGCTGGAAGTTCGTTGTTCGCTTCTGACATTTGACATTTGCCGAAAGTCTTGTTATATATATAAACGGCATGCGCTCGAATCTATACATAAAAGATAGACTATTTGTATGATCTTTAAGCCTATAAAAATGCTCGCGTGGCCTAAATCAGAAACAGTTTCAGTTCATGTGCAGACGACTCCAGGAATTCGGCCGCAATCCTCCTTCCATTCTCAGTGCCAGTCAATACCCATTATAAACATATCATGGTCTCCTCAATTCCCAAGGTCGCTCAGTTAGGAGGTAAACAAGTATATGATACACGCGGTCCTACTTAACATCAGGGAATTATTCCTTTTTTATCGCGGCTTGTATCGGCTTTTTTCAACAGCTTGAGTGGAGTATAATATATGATATTAAGTATGAAGTTTCTTATATTTCATACTTAATGTAGGTCATTTTATTTTGATGCCCAGTATTTTTTGTCCCATACAATAGCTCTGTTATGTTTTGCCTGTTTAGAATGGTTAAAATATCAATACGTATACGTCAACCCCTAATTGTAATCATTAGCTAATTACTGTAGCCTTAGGGTAATTTGTAGGCCTACATAATCCTATTTACGTTTTAATTTTTACGCTTTCGTGCGGATATTGTTGTCAAAATCGCATATGAATGAATAACAGTGCAGGTTTTTCTATAAGAGACGTCAAACAAATTCGGCGTCTCGAGACTCATTGTCAAAGTCATCAACTATTATTTTCAGTTCTAGATATGCAGTCCGATATGCTGCCATTGCTTTAAACTCTTGCACAAGGAATTACGTTTCATGGGATTATACGAAGCGCATGACTAATGCACATCATTTACAGCGGTAATTTCTGTTGGGGCGGTCATTTTCTAGCATACTATTGGTAGCAGCTAAATCAAACAAACAATTTTGATTTTCAACGATTTCCGTTACTCGAACTGCTACATTTATCACCATATTAAATAATTTGTATAAGAAAGGTCAGTATATTCTAATGATTTCTGGTAATTTACTTATTAGTGTTGTTATTTGTAATCAGTATTTGGTCTCTTGTAAAAGCCCCCATGAAGATCTGACCGCTTACACTGGCTGGTCGAGTCAGGGGTCATACGAGCGGCTTTTGGCCCTATGGGGTTGATGGCCGAATGACCTAGTTTGTGTCGAGTGGACGTTAAACCCCATCTCTCTCTCTCTCTCTCCCCCCAACAAGACTACAAGCGGACGACTTAGCTGCTGTGGGTAAATGTTTCGTTGCTTCGCAACCTATGTTTATATATGTATATATATACTGTGAGTAAGACTTCCGCCATTTCCGTCATTATTGTGAACATATATAGATCTTTGTTGCAATTTGATACACAAAGGAAACAATAAGACACACACAGACATGACCGGCTTATAGAAATGCAGAATTCCATCAGACAAGTAACCCTAAAGCAATTCAACAAAATAATGGTCACATGATGCAATAAATAGATGTGTATTGTAAATAATTATGAAATATATCTAGGGGATTTCTTTCATAATCTATGACTTCGGTTGAAGGTTAGGAATATGCCGAGGAAATTGGGGAATTTCTTTTGTAAACAATCAATTTCTATGAATGTATTGTGACTGTAGTAATATTGTTTTATAATACGTAATGCAATTAGCACGCCTGTAGCAATTCTATCCCATTTTGGTAACAATCTGGTCTTGAATCAGTCACGTTTTGATGAATACTCAAGAGTTTTGGGCGGAAAAATCAGGAAGTAATTAACAGACGTGAATTATGGGAAATCACCTATGAAAATGGCCTAAAAACCTATAGATTCTTAAAAGATGAATTAGATAAAGATTTTCAAGTACCGTTGCTACAAAAATAAACAATTACGCTACGTCTTCGAACACTCATAACTTCGTTCTGAGTAAAGTAATTTGAATGAAACTTTCAGTATTCATAATCCATGTTTGAACAAATATAGGAAGAACGGTCAGCTTTTTATCTAAATCGTATATAATATATATATGCATCTTTTATTCACCCTCTCCCTGTGTTACTTCTTGTCTCCTACACGTGTAGCGGTGTCAGCTCAGTTTGTCGGAATGGAATAAAGTAAACACACACAACTTTAACAGCCATTTTTATCTTCAAAAAAGAAAAAAACCCAAATCTGATATTAGATGATCTAGAAAGCAGGTCCTTACCGGTGCCTGGCAACCGCCTATAGACTGGCGATGTGTTTAGTTTGAATGTAAACATATAACTTATCCCGCAAGCCGTTCATTCGTCCATTAACAGGAGTCTTGGAAGAAGAAGCGTTATGTCTGTCCTCAAACCGGATGTATTTAAATCTAAGTGCTGCGGTAACTAAAAGCCAGTTGTTCAAAAGGGCTTTAGAAATGATCAAATTACCAGCATTGTAACCTACCATCAAGAAATTGAAACATTCTCAGTAAAATATACCATTCTTTTAAAGTTTACGATCTGAAAGATCTGGGGCCTGTTTAACGAAATTTTACTACTACTACTACTTAGTGTTTAACGTCTGCTTCCACATAAGTGATATCACAGACAAGACTTAGGAGAGCCGAAGCTGATTCCTGTTTTTTAGAATATGATTTTGCAATCTTTCCATTTGGCTTTAAGCCATGGATTGGGTTTAGTGGGAAGTTCTCCCCTTTATTTATTAAAAAACATATCATTTGGTAGATGATCTCGTTTGCTTCTGTGTTGGTTGGTGTCATCGTTTGGGGTTAGTGTTTAAGTGCCAGACCCGCCTTATCGTGGCCTCCCCTTACTCCACTATCCCACTCTATGGGTTTGGTATCAGTTTTATTTACGAAATAGTGTTTAGGTGCCGAAATTGTACATAACATTTATTTTATATTACATCTATTTTAGTGTTTAGCCAATCAAAATTGAAGTGGGCTATCGTTATTGTTAGTTAAGATTTCGAGAAACGGACCCTGAATACAAAGAAAAATGGTTGAATAACAATTCATAAACTCGCCGAATATGACAATTGTGTTGAATTGAAGGGCTTAGGGGCTTCGAAAGCGAAGAAGATGGCTTCCGCTTCTCCACACAAGACAGTTGCCAGGAAAACAATAACGACCAATATTAGTGACAAAGTAATTAATTACAATTTGTCCTTGCGGGTATACGGCTATAAACACTCAAATACTTCCGGATTTGCTGTCAGTTTATGCCGACACCGACAAACACAAAATAAACTGGATGCACTGAGCTGAAAGAACCCATACTGGAGACGTAAATCGACGGGCTATATGCAACCAAGAACATTCAAAGGAAACTGGTCGGCAGTGTTTTGTTTACTGTGTCATTGACATCTACGCTTTAGTCATTCCCATAATACACAGAAGAGCTTTTGACATCAGTAACAGCAGACATTAATTTTATGATATATATTATAGTATATTAAATTAACTACTACTATCTGCCCGTCACCGTTTGGTACAGATCTCATTTTATTACGTTATAAGCAAACTTGCTTGTGAGGAAATCTATCATGATTTACATACCTCGTACCAAATGGTCCGAATCGCCATAATCACTAGACAATGGTAAATAGTTTATAACGACTTATGTCTAAAAAAATCTTACTTAGTCACTTAAAGCCATGTCATTATCGTTTTAAAACTGTCAGTCTAGCGTTCTGCACCCAGAGGCACGGGACGCCTCAAGGAACAAGACGGCTCATCTAGTAATCCATTATGTATGCTTTTTGTTTATCATTTCCTATGATTGACTATAGGCTGTGTTCAGTTTCATTGAAGTTAACAGATTACTTATAATATCAAAGAGATTTCATACACCTATTTTTTACACACAGTTGTATAGCGTCTCTCCTGAGGCCAAGTTGACAAAGATGAACTCTGAGACAGCAACTATATTATGATTTGTATATTTGAAATAGAACTATATATACGCTAGCGTAAAATCGTTTGGGATTTCTTAAAATTTCTTAAGCGATTGGGTCATTCTTTAAAGCGCTACAGATGACCCAATGTGTCATGAAAGCACCATAAGCAGAATGCATTATTCTTGTCTTCTCTAACATCAGCTCTGGGTCCTAAAAACGAGTACGCCAGAAACGGCTTCTTTTTATTTATTAACCGACCAGCGTGGTTGTTGTTTCAGCCACCTGTTCGTTTACCAAATAGAATATAATAGCGACTAATCTCCTGTTTTGTGACTATATACCTAAAGACATTTAGTTTGAACAAACAAATAGTCTTTCTGTGGCTAAATTTTGGAAACCAATATGAGAAAAGAACTAATGGTTTGGTGGCCTTTTTGACTCGGTCGTTATCATGTGAAGGCCGATTGATATCTTGTGTGTGAGTCTATAGAGACGTTGAAAGTAAACAAGCAATCGAGTAATGCTGACCTGTCGATTACCTTTTAACCTCTTTACAACTCGAGTTCTGGCCCTTCGGCAACATCTCGTAAACTTATACTTGTTTTATATAATCACAACACTTAATGGCCAGACAGACTCGGTCGGTCAGCTACCAGTCACAACATTTCGTGTTTTGGTCAGTCTGAAGTCAGTTATGGATGATTCCATTGATTGGTGCGCATTATATGTCACGTGGTAATTGTATTTGAACATGGGATTAAATGGTAATGATAATGCCAGTAAAACCACAAAGATTTACCAACCCTGTTTCTTCTCTTTAGTTGGGGGTCATTAGGTCAAGGAAGGTCATTAATGAAAGGCTGGGAAAATGACTCTTTTTCTGCATGTCATTTGCCATAGTCCATTACTCGATAATTACCGATATACTTTTGTACAATTATGCAGACTCTTTCGGATGAGAGCAAATGACCTTGAAATTATTCTAACAAAACAGCTGACCCAGAAGCTGACATTGATAGCTATTCTAGCATATCTCGTATCTAAACCAACCATCCATTGAATTTATACATAAATTAAACTACATATTCAGACTGTTCACAAGAAAGAAACGAAATGTCATATTATGTCTATTTCAGCTATTCCCTTATTGTCAAAGATTTATTGAGATCCAGGTCCACGTTTTCCAACGGATGACATCCTAAGAGGGGGAGGGGGGTTTTCATCTTCGACCCGAAATGGTGGTCTGTCGAGCAATATATACCAGGCGGTTAGTCATACTTAGTTCTAAGCAGAAACAGCTATCGCAGAGACGGTCAGTGGGAAGGGGGTTCAATTTTCAGTCCGGGTCCGATGATATTCTTGTCAAGCGCGCTATAGGCCCAGTGGGTGAGAAACTGGCAGATAGGTTAACGGTGCCACGTCCCCAAATCAGTACTCCACCTGACGATCCCTGACTATTACAAATAGTAGGCTGGTTACGGGGGTGGTCCAGACATTTAAAGGGCGCCTCCTTGAAGAACAATCCTATTTATTCAGTGACGGTTCTCGTCATGTACCTTATAATAAGATCGACTTGTTAAAGCCCCAATAACACTCTTGTTGTAACTGAAAAATATGTCCCAATCTTCATTCTGGTCAACAAATCGTAATATTTTAGAATATTCCAATTAAATGATGATATAAATTTCATCTTAACACACCTAATTTAAAAATTTGGAAAAATTCAACCAATTGATTTGAAAAGTCTAACGTAAACCTTTTCAAATGTGACTTGGATTCTAAAATATTTTCGAACCCTCTGGACAAATAAAATAGGTTGTAATGGATAATTTACACAACAGATAGGACATTTAAACATCTAGTACTTAGAATAAGGGTATTATTTATTTTCTGGAGCTACCAAGCCAGCAAGAATGTTATTGTCCCTTTAAAACGTCACAGTATAATAACCCACATAATTACTAAATCCCATTCAAAGAATAGTATAATGTATCCATTCAAAATATGTAAAGGATAGGACCAACATAGTGTATTCTATTGACAAATATTATATATTTAAAATATTGCATTTAACTGTGCAGCTATGGTTACTGTATGAACCAATTTAACTTTACATAATTATGAAATCAGTCCTGAAATTAAAGGCCAAAAGAATTAAGCCATTTGACCATATATTGGATTACTCCGTTCTGCCTTCATTCATTGTTCATAAAAGTGTATGTGGATATTCAACCTTGGTCTCTACATTCTAACTTGATCATGTTTACGAATTAAATCGTACTTAAAACGTCCAAGGTTCATTATTTGGGTTGCTTCAGTAATAAATTTGCATGTGAAATCTAACCTATATATTATCATTATGTTAATGGCCGCCTCTTGTGATAGTATATGTTGATAAACAAATATTTACCTCTCTACCTATAGACTTGCTTTCACAAGTGAAAATAACATCTAAATTGACTGCAAATTTATCTACACTAGGCCTATATATATAGTCCTATAGTATTTAGATACGTAGAATATTCTCCTCTGGAATTCTGGGGGCGATGATCAAATATTTATAGACGAAAATGTCAGAAACATTATTTGTTTAGTTTTGATTTGATTTTCTTTTCTTTTTTATTGATTGCATATTCTGTGCAGGTACTTTACTTTTGTAATTACCAATTAGTGTATTTGCCCTTTGGCAACAGCTAGCTGAATAAACTTCATAAATTACACAGAGTTTTGTACATCTATTTAATGCTTTCTTCGTGAAGAAGCTGGCCTTGATTCATTGTATTGAATAAAAGTGCTGGATCGCTCATTGAAACATTTATCCAAATCCTGTGTTGGTATGTATAGTCCAGTGATAAGATTCGGAGGATTACAAACGGTCAGTTTTCATGTGTGATTGGCGTCTAATTTCCAAACCTATAACGCCGATAGCAGTGTTTGGATAACCTTGACTGTAAGCTTGTTGGTTGCGTAGAAATTTTGACGGTCATTTCAACAGTTTACTATCTTTGGCTGTTTGGCTGAAAATCTCAGGAGAGAGAGAGAGGGGGGGGGATAAATTTCACTAAACACAAACTGTCATTATGGGACTAAAATTGGATATAATTTTATTTCAATAATTTGCATACGCGAAGGGTCGCTTTAGAAGTGTGGGGAAACCGAAAAACCCACGAGGTTAGGCAGACGGTCCTGCCTTCTGTCAAGTACAAGTATGCGGTCTAAACCAGGCCACTTGACCGAATAACAGCCCCCAGGATCTAAAACACGCGCGTGAGACCACTTAACACCCAACTCGGAGAGATATTGTAGCCCAATAATTATTGTACCGAAGGATACCTTGTATGATATAAGAATAGATGTCTTTAAACCACGTCATCATGATCGCTATCGTCAGCAACACAGACCTTTTGAACACAGACCTTTTGAACATAAAATGAGTTAAACTCAACATTGACTTATCCAATTGCAACATTGAATTAGGAATGCTATAGTTTCACGACAATAATGTCAAACTATTTAATAATGAAAAACCACAAATGGCATCGTCGCCCAAGCGTAATTCGATGACGAGTCGGTCGGTAGAATTGCAGTTTCGATCAATTTGGCTTTTCTGCAGCTGTTCGATATTATACACGTGGATACATGTTCTATGTCTAATCAGTATGTGCATCTGTATATATATATATATGTATATGTATATATATAATCAGTTCGGGCAATGACCTGATTGCATCGTGCGCCATCCGTCTTATAAATCATATGCAAGTGTAAAAGTACTGTAGATACACTGTCACTAAATGGCAGTATGTTTATCATAGTATATGATTAATATGTTATATATAATATGTAGATAAGAATTGATATTACTTACTGATTGTCATTATATATTAACATACATTATACAACTACACTTATATGATAATATTAACAACATTAACATACTGTAGTCTCCGTGTGTTACAATTCGAAACTTAAAGGAGCTAAACATTTGTAATGTAGGTCAAAACAACGTGTTTAAGTTGACGTGTTCAAGTTTAAAGGGTCAATCCCGATAATATTTTGGAGAATATAAAACTGCTTAATTTTGTGCTAAAATCCCTTCCCTACCATAGGACCGAGCAGTAACTCAATATATGTGATACGTTTTAAAACAACTTAAACCGGTCAGTCTTCATCTGGAGATGGAGACCATTGTCCCAATCGGCATTACTATTATGCGGTTTCTGGATAAAACCAGACCTTTTTTTATTAAAATATTGTGTAAGTGAAATTTACCTTTCGTTACCAAATACAGGACATCCATTATTTAGATCTCTAAAGGAATGGGGATCGATTATCAGGTCACACAACTGAAAAATTGACCCGAAATCTTAAAAGGGTTACTACCCGGGTAAGCAGTTTTGGCGTTCACGTCCTTACGACTCAATATTTTGAGTTGAAATTTTGAGAAACGGTAAATGCGCCATTCATCTATATTTTGACGCTTAAATTTCATACGTACTCAGACTTTTATTTTTGAGACTCTGATCAAATCGGGATAGTCCCTTTAAGTTCATCAAAGTGATGATGTAACTGTTGTGCGCAAAATAGTGTATTGACTAATGGTGTATCGGAACAGTTGGCAATATCTCAACGCTGACTTTATTAAGCTATGGACGTAAGATTTTGAAGGAAGACAGATTCACTGCACACAAAAATACACACCATAAAATGCAATCAAACCTGTAATTATTTTTGAACACAAAATATGAGTGCAATTTCAACTGTTTGAGTGCTAGGGCATTATAATGTTTCATGAATGTAAGTGTATTGTGACACACATCTGGGTAAACCCATTTCACAAAATAAGTGAGCAAAGTGAGCTAACAGTACACCGAATGGTGATATCTTGACGCTGTGAAGATGTGTGAAAATAGATTTTTCTCCCAGTGACTGTCACCTAGATATTCTATTGTTTTTGGTGTCGCCATGGGTCTGTGGAACATTTGGTCCAGATCAACAACGGATATATAGGAGACAGATCCGGAAAACTTAACGAAAAATATTTTTGTGAAATTCTTAAAATCGGTGAAATATTTTGTTCCTGAAATAGGCATGATACACGAATACAGGCTTGACTATATATTTCATGATAAAAATATATGAATGAACAAGTAAAGGTCAAATATATATATATATATATATAGTAGTTTCCATTCCACGTCAGTTAGTTTAACTCTATGTTTCCGCTATTAATCAAAATATTATGAAATATAACATACACTACGTTGATGTGAAAACATTTGGTTTTAGACTCACAACTAAATGAATTAGCCTTTACTCAAAAAGTTTACCAAAACATAAGCGTGGGATCAATTCACTGCTGGCCCCGCTCTATACACTCCAATCAGACGCCACATTTCGCTATCTGCAGGGAAGTTTTATGCACTGGCACTGTACCCAACTCACCCGTGAAATAATCCCAATATGTCATTTAGACGAATAATAACCAGCTTCACAGCTTCTCATAGGTTTAATGTCGCTGTCCTGCTTTGGAAAAGCTATTAGTAAGTGCAGGAGAACAGCTCTACACGCAAAATAAAACCGACAAGACAACCCCGCGGGCATGACATATAACTACACAGAAATAGACAACAAAATATTAAATATTAAATCCAGAGAAACAAGTCGGAGGGTGGGGGGGGCAGTATTAAGCGTCATCGGGCCTGTAATGATACAAGCTTCACTCAAAATGTAAAGCAACAATAATTAATGATTTTCAAGAAATATGTAATAGAAATAATGCTACGCAGTCTTGCCGGTGGTCGTCTCCAGAACATCTCATAACATACTAATTTGATCGGTTTATGTCATTTTTATATAGACTGAACTATATAAAGGGAACCAATATCAAATTTCTTTAAATCTTAAAATCAGTGAAAATTTGTAACCCGAATGATCACCGATTAGTGAACCTACAATCCAATGGGGGTGGTGGAGAGATTATGAAATGTAGGCCTACACATCGATTATTTTCTGATTTTTACGCATGGCACAATCTAATTTTACCTCCACATTGTCAACCTGGGTGTGTACCTTCTCGGATCAAATCATAGTAAATTGAAAACTATTTTTGTACCAAGAAGTCAAGCTCTCCAAAGGTAGATGCATATGGTTTATTGTGATTATGAAAAAGAATTTGCGTATTTAAGGCACGCGAAACGTTCACATCTGGTGCATAACACACCGACAAGGGCCATTATACACGTGCATGATATTTCTCGCTATATGTTTTGGAACTTTTGTAAACGGTAAAGTAATAAATCATCTATATTTATACTGTAGGTAAATACACATGTAACATACTAGGTTATTTGATATTAATATACAGCTTATTCTAATATACATAGGAAATAAAATATTTATTTTTTTGCGTTTGTAATCAATTAAATTCCCTCTAGCTCAGAGATGTTAGAGTAAATCAAGCACTGCTCTAAACACTTTGCTAATTATATATACATATTTCATCAAATTCTGATGAACGGTTTATTTAATAATAAACTTTATTATATGTACACGTGATGTCTTTTTAGTGTCAGAGATCCCTTTTCTGCAATGCATTTATTTAAAATAAAGAAGTCAATGGGTCATTCAAAGTATACTTAGTCTTTTAAAGCTGAATTGGGGTTTACTTCTCTATGCATTAACAAGCACTGTTTTTTTCTGTTTTTACTTTGCGACAAAATATGACACAAAAGGGTGTAAACATAAACATTTGACATAGGTCATATTTCATAAACAAGAATTTGAAGATTTGTATTATACCAAACTTCATGAACATATAATATATTGTGAATTAGAATTATAGCAATGTCCCCATGTCATGATATTTTGAAGATGTGACTGTGTATATCATGACCAAAACATTTATCCAGATGACATGAGGTTTAACATCTTTCTTTTCGGCACCAATCGGATTAATGAAAATGGAAATGAAATGACTGGGCTTACGAAGACGGGGGTTTGCCATACAATGTGCTATGAGAGAAATTTTGACCGGACAGTAATAAAGATGGAAATACATCATAAAGTGTGGAATGAAGAAGGTTTTGTCCGGACAGTGGGGCTACAACCTGTTTTAATTTTGCAATTTCAAACGGATGTCCAGATTGTTAATCCTGTGCTACACTCACATACATACATCGTTGAATTGCAGGGTGGTGCCAGCTGCAGTGTCAAGGTATCGTAAAGCAATCTTGAAACGTCAATTTAATCTTTAATCGATATATCAAAAGAGTAGCATCTGGTTAGAAAAAAGATTGCAGAGTTTAATGCACTGAGGGTATGGTCGTGTGGACAGAGCTGGGTTTCACAGGGTTAACGCTAAAAAAAAGATGAAGACGCCTTTTACCCGGTTCCATTGCTAAACGACTTGGGATTCCACTGATATTACGGTGTTCAAACAATTCATTCATTTGTAACAAAACCCACAGTATACACAGTAGGCTAATAAAGTGCAAATAGACATTATATTCACTCATAAGAGATATCTTTTATGGTGTTTAACAGATCATTAGCCTTTTAACATTGCACATCACTGCACTTGAATGTTTCCATTAATCGGGTATTAACTAAATCTAATTTGACTTCATGACCACACAACTCACTAATCAGACTTTGCTCTTTCTGCCTGTCATTACGTATCGTGGTCAGACTGCATTGGCAAAGTATTATTCAGCTTACTGTCAACATGACTCCATTTTAAATTCAACTCAAGTGCAAATTTCTGTGTGAGCATATCAGCGGTCACATAAGCTCTAACCAATCGTCCCTGGTCTGACTGTCATAATTCGTTGTTATTTATATGTTTAATTGTTCAAGTGACATCACCGAATACAGAATATAATTAGTTTCCGTTTTACATAGTCAGTCAATTGGTTACTTCTGAGAAATTAATAAAATGACTAACATAATATAAAGCTTGGCCTTGAAACAAAAATAGTTCCGGGTTGTATTGGGGAACAATCCCTTCAGCACTATGTAGTTTAAGGCGTGAAAGGCATTTTTGTCCGTCTGGTCAATTAGATACTAGATAATCGAATCCCGTGTCCAGGTCATTTTATATCAACCTGGATCCTGTAGACCCCATTGTCTATACGATATCACCCTTGGTGCTAAAGGAATCAAAACTCCAGGAACGAACGGACGAAAACCCCCATACTTTAGTTGCAATAGCATTGTCGAGACGTTGCTGACTTTCAGCAAAAACGCCCCTGCCTGCCATACCTGAGTTTTTGTGATCGATATAACGAGTACAATAACATCCTCTCTTTCATTATTTTTAACCATTGAAGCGTTTAGAGTACTAGACCACACTTCAAAATAAACAATTCAGGCTTTTGATGACACAGCACAATAACCTGATGTAGTATTCTATGTATCAATTTTTTATGTCAACGGATTTGAATGTGGGACGAATATAAACACACAGTGCGATGATGGCAAACTCATTGATAAAGCAATAAGTTATGGTGACATGTGTGGCTAACCTGATTAAAAGCTTAATTTATTGACGACTATTATTGACAAGATATTCTGACTTCCTAATTACGTTTTACACGAAACTTTAAAGGGACTCAATGTCAATAATTATCAAAGGTTTTTTTTTACACCGGTTAAAAATATAGAATGGAATGGAGTCAGGGGCGGCTTGGGGCCGTGGCCCGGGCTCCCGTGTCGGAGCGACCCCTTTTACTGACCGCGGAGCCCCAAATGTGTGATTTAGTGGCATATCTGATTTTAATCTCTGTCAAATAATATAACTCATAAATCGATTAATTTAGGCCAAAACCCCGACCTACAAGTAATTTACAACCATCAACCTGTAAAATAAGCATATTCTCATTCCAGAATCCAGTGATGGCGTGGCGGTCTGTTAAAGCCACAGTCACCATAGCTCCATGGCCGGTCAAATACACCCCCCCACCCACCCACCCAATAATAATATAATGTTCAGCAGAAAAAAGGTGGGGGGGGGGTAGACGAAGTGGACAAAATTATTTTTTCATTTTTTGTCCGACCGCCCGATGGCCCAATCCGCCCCTGAATGGAGTTTAAAATCTACATTCAACTCAATACCTCGATCATTTTGAGATGAACATAATGATAAATTTCATTTCTATGTAGGCCTATGATATTTCTTTTCCAATAAAGAATGGGGTTACAATTTTAGTCAAATCAATACATTGGTCATTGTGGGACTAAGATAATGGTACATTTCATTCCTGTGTAATATTCCATTAAAGTATAGGGTTTTAATTTTTAGTTAACGCAATACATTGGTAAGTTTGGGACTAAGATACTGGTATATTTCTATGGTTTCTCGTGTAATGCGAGGTGGACATTTTGACAACTATCAAGGCTTCTATAACGCACATGTCGGTATGTACACGGCTTGACCATGGATTCCGTCCCACTCGAATGGCTAGACATATTTCCTTGTTAGCACCACATGCACCACCCAACACGTAGGATGTTCTAGTTCAGTCCCCTAATCCTCGATTTACCGCGTCCCCATTTTTGAAAGAAACCACACCCGAACGGTTAGACACATTTCCTTGTTAGCCCCATATAGGCACCACCCAACACGTCGGTAGTTCTAGTTCAGTTCCCTGATACTCGATTTACCGCGTCCCCATTTTTGAAAGAAACCACAACGTGCAGAATGTGGAAGGAACGTGTGATTTTATATCTCATCGTCATGTTATTTTGAATTGACCATGTTCACGTGTGTAATTTCAGAGAGAAGAATTCTGCCCACGCAGTGGTCTTTGTACTAATACTTATTGTTATTGATCTTTTACGTGCAGCTGAATCTGTACGCGTACAAACCTGGGTTACAGCCCTGGACAAACACATGTGTCGCCTAGCAAACAAACCACAAATCTACAAGGGGATATATTCCTGACATCCATTGTGTGGCAGTGGGAGTGGGATGTTCAAACCAAAATATTTTCATCCAGGCTAGTACTCCCACACCCTCCTCCCCCACAAATAATTGTTTTGTTCGAACCTGTTTTCGAATTCCAACTATATAGGAGTTTTTGACGTACAATTAACTCAACTGTGTATACGATGATGCCTTTTGGTTTGCCTTCCGAAGGATTTGATAGTATAGGCTATACGGCAGACAGGCCAAGACTAACAACTGGGATATTCTACCATATAAATTTAGAATAAAATAATACAAATAGGTAAAACCCTATGTATAGATAACTCAACGCTTCTTTGTTATCTTTGAAATATACTAGATAATGGACGGGGTTGAATTGACTTTCGAACAGTAAAATATACAGTTGTACCTGATACAAGATTCTGCAATTTGAATGACATTTCGTACACATGCAAATTCTTTTCGCGTAAATGCCAGGGCACCAGAAGCGTGCCGACCGATGTTTAGCAGATGATATAAATAGCAAATAAAGATTTCCTTTCAGGGCACTGAACTTCCCCGCATGTTTCTATATACTATAGAGTAGTAATAGTATATTAAAGGGACGGTATGTAATTATTTAGCAGTGAAATATTATTCACTGTAAATTTCATAGTTTGGAATATTGAATCCCTTTGCATAATATTGCTTAAAACTATCGACTCCGATAGGCGTACGGACCGGGGTTGGGGGGGGGGGGGCAGCTGCCAACTAACTTTCGGGCATTCTGACTTTTGGGCAGACGGGTAAAGTGAAAAAAAATATTATTTCATCTAGTTGTTAAAATAAAGTGTCCGAAATTTAATAAAACACTAATTTTACTTTTCTTTTGATTGCATACCACGAATTTGTACTGAATTGACTACGGATTAAAACATTTTGTCTGGAGCCATCCTACTTTGTGCGACATTTTTCAGACATCGATTTATATTCGTGAATGCAGCTGCAACAGTGTGATTGGATGGTTGGAATTTCGGTCAGCATAGAGTGGATTTCGGTTACATAACCACAGAGAACTTGAGAGTTTCCTTAGGTAACGTGCTAACGAAGCAGATAAACGCATTTGCAGTTGTTAAATTTTCTCCGAGAGGGCGAGGCCCCCATACCCTGAGACGGTTGATAAATTGTTGGAGATTAAGGTCAGCCACCAAAGGTAGCCTATATTGGACCATATTGAAGTTGCTGTGTTCACAGACTGAAATAGCAGGAAAACGTGATTGCCAGAATTTACATTTTCAAAATTTTCTCCCGACGGTCCCGTCTACGTGGACTGTAATCGATTGGTTGATGGGAATTCCAGTCAGCCATCTTAATTCGGCTACATTAGATCACTTTGATGTTGCTTGCTATTTTCCAAACTTTTCTTGAGGTCGTGGGGAGAGGGGGGTGCACGGTCAGCTCCGCTTTTCCGCTCTTGCAACTGTTATTGAGCCCGTATACGCCAGATGCCGACTCCAAGTAAATGTAATTTATAGCTAAGTGATACCTGATTTGCTATTGGTAGGCCTACTCTGAAATTTTATGCCAATTGAATAATTGAAAAACATCAGCTGAAAATATCGTACAGTTGTTTAACTCGAATATCTTAAAGTTCGAATTTTGTCATTGGGCTATATAATAACTGAAGGGGGGAGGGCATTTTGAAGTTTGGGGGCAACTTTTAACAATCTCAAATTCTCGAATTTGGTTTGACTTTGTTTTGCCACACGCATTGTTACGGATATTTATCATTTGTCAATAGTTGTAAATAAAGCAAAAAACATTTATTTCACTGAACAACAAAGCTCAGAGAAATATTTCTTTTGTTAATGCTGTAAGCAGGAAGCAAACAGAAAGGCTGTTGGCCACGCGTCGCCACAGATCTGGATAAACAAGATATTTCATCCAGCATCTTAGCAGGCACAAACGTCACGCTGGTGTCATGTCGCAGCAGATATGGATCGAGTCGGGCCAAAAATGAAGCCATTAACCGTCCATTGTGAAGTTCAAGACTACTGAATGCCCGTTCTGAGTGATGTGCTCTACGGTGAACTTTGGTAGTGTCGGAAAATACGTTTTTGTGGCGATGTCCCAGTAAGGAGACATTAATCGTTTCCACCCTATTTGTTATGATCTATGGTTGAACGCGGCACCTGTTTTTGGTTATGATTGACCGTTAGTGACTACAATACGGTATAGAATTGCTTTTAAAAAAATAAATATATTATGAAGGACACCATGAATGTCTTGTATGGGGGTAATAAAATTTATTATATATATATTAATATTTATAAATATGGTTGTTATTCTATCCTTGGTCTATACAGTATAAATATTTTCATATAGCCCAGACATATCATATCATATCATAGCCTGTCACTGAATTAACTTAGTCATGAATGACTTATTGACAATTTCATTATTTTTATCGCTTATGTTAAAATTGTGTTGTTATTGATTAGCCATGCAACAGCTAGTGGAATATGTAAAATGACAGACCAAAGCAAACTGGTCGGAGGTGGTCACTTTGACATGTCTGCCTTATTGACCATTGGTCACGTCTGTGGGTTTATTATTTAAAACAGCTGGTATACATTTCTAATAACATTTTTGTTATGTTTTGTGTATTGACTGTGCAACAAGCGATGCAGAACATATCATTTCCTGTCTAACAGTAACTGTTTCAGTAGTTATTACCATATTGAACTGTCACCAGATGACACAAACACGCACAGCTGATACGACCTTTCTTTGAAAGTGGATTTGAGTTTGAACGAAGTTTATTATATTATATATAGTATAATAATGTCAATGGTCGGGCTGTTAAAAGAGCAGATATATTTGAAATGTACATTTAATAAACAGCAGATGGGCTGCTGTTCATGGGTTTTGGGTCAACAGCAATAAACATTATCCAAATAAATAAGGCCTGGACCAATCGGGCTAATGCCAGTTATCGAAAAACGAAAAAAAAAAAATTCTTATTATTCAGATTTAATGTTCAGTTAATGTTTTTCCGAGTTTTGAATTCGGGCGTAAAAACCAACTCCACAAGGGATTGCTTTATATGCTCAAAAAGTCAATTATCTTCAATTTAGATTTGACCAGCCTCACTTGCATTTTCGAACATGGGTATTATAATTCATTTATAAATCTATTATGCAATAGTCAAATTGAACACTTAACAAAATATTCAGCCATAACAACGGACTTTCAACGTTTCTACGGTATTATTGTGCGTACTTTTTTCAGATTGTAATAATTTGTGAAAATGAAACACCTTCCAATCCTTGCAACTGTGGAACAGTAAAATTCCTGGGTAAAGAATTCGATTATCCGGCTAGCTGAATCACTAGAGCAAGGAGAAGGGATGAATTTTACATTTACTTGGTTTATCGGGGTAGCGAACATTGATTACATGTGTGGGGACTCCTTCTCACATCATTTAGACACACCCACGCCAGAAATGTTTTCACGGTGCCAGCCAAACATATCAGTTAAATAGTAAAATATTCGATATTAATTTATGGATGCACCAGAATCACTGTGACTCAGCAAGTAAGGTGCTATGTCATTGACGAAGAGGTCCTTGTGGCATTGATAACGGTGTTGGCTCTAGAAAGTATACCCATCGTCAGTAACACGATTGGTGCAGGAAAAAAAAGTAGGGCGTTAAATCACATTTTGTTTCATTTGTTAGAATAGCAATACATTTGATTTGTGTACGGAAGTCTTGTGGTTGCTTTGTGAAACGGCCCCTGCACTCTGCAGCGGGACTTAATAGGTGCATAAGTTTGATGTTTAAAGACAGCCAGTCGGTGTAAAATCAACAACAATCACTCACACATTTTAACAGTTAACATTGCCAGGGAATTAACTTGGATTAAAGCCGTCACTTTCTCCAACAATCGTCCAGGTGTGATAAATAAAACGTCACGCTCCGTTGATCTAAACAAGTCATCCACTTGCTTAGCTGAAAATTCACACATGCACAAAGACACACGAATCTGTCTTAACGAGAAATCCCCAACTTGTTTGTGTAATAATCTGAGCGGCTTGATATTTTCCCGCTCTTTTTGATACGCGGAAGTAAAGCGATTGTTGAAGCCTGACCCGGTTAACGCAACTCAACCAACAACACTTGAACATTACAAGCTTGGAGGAATTAAAATGAGGATGAAAATAATTTACAATGTAGACATATCAATCATCTACAGCATCCTGTCCGACAATTATAACAAAGGCAGCTTTATTTTATTAGCCTACTTAATATGGAGTTGGTTTGTATTTGTTTGTACACGGAATCGGGATATTCTACCGACCCCAAAGGCTAACCACAATAACGTAATAGACCAACCACAATTATTTCCAAATTAATTCAAATAATTAAAAACAGAAATGATTAATTTTTACTATTTATTAAATTTTATTATAATTATCACACATGTCAAAAAAACCAATTCATTGAATCAATAGTTAGTCTGTACATAATATTCTCATACATAAATATATAAATCATTTATTTTTTTAACTTTTAAGTTATTATTATTCAAAATACAAAATTCTGGCATGTATATAAAACATAGAAAATTTTTAAATGCACTTAAAGATTTCTGGGGTTTTCGGGTAGGTTTTTTTCCCCTCGGTGTTTCATAATTGTATGTGGAACTAATGCCCTGAATGAATAGATGCCAGTGAAAACATTAACTGCAAACATTTCAAAATCATCATCAAATGATTATCAAAAGGTAAACAAAAACAATTATGGTTACATTTAAAAGTCAAACTGACTCAGTCTATGGACTACTTATAACAATAAACATAGTATACAACTATTCAACAGACCCAAATGTCATCTCTATAATCCCTGTATATCATAAATCGCATATTAACATAATTGGGTCAAATTAGTCATATATCTTTAAATAGTACTAACTCAATGTAAAATTTATTCAACAATAATTATAAGGCAAATGAAAAATGAACAGTTGGAATGGGTAGATAGCTAGTCATACTAAGGGTCTACCATGTCAAACATTGCTAAGTTGTGATACTTCAAACCTCGCTGTAAGCCATCACCACGTGCTTTTGAGGTCACGTGATAAATAGCTTCAAGCCATATGGATGAACTACAGTCATATTACAGTGTAGTATGATAGTGACATTTTTACAACTAACCTAGCACAGCTATTGGATTATGCATTTATGATCTAAATTATTTGACTATATTTAGCAATAAGACAATTTTAAATTGCAATTAAATTTACATCATAATTAATAATGGGTGATTAATGAATGGAATGGAATATTACCTGTTAATACAAAAAAAAATAGCACTAATAAATTCAATGGATGAAAGAAAGTGATTCTAAACTTTCAAAATGCCATGAGATTGTAAATAAATGAATTAGACTAGAAAACTTTTAAACTTTGATCACCATAATTGTATTAACCCTACAATTTTTTTAACTGTCAAATTAATGTTGTGTCAAAAAATATGAATTGTTTTTAATATATAAACACACTGAATTATGAGTGTTTCGGTCTATATTTGGCAGTGAAATATACATTAGTATATATACATATTACAAAAGGCTATAGTGTAGTCTACCTTGACAAGCCATGGGCTACCATCTGGTACAAAAACACGTGGTAGTAAGCAACACTCATACGTATAGGATATATACAATCAGGGGAAGTAACTCACTAAAATTTCACAATGACTTCTGAGAACACATTATTTCTTTATAAACTGTTTTCTTTGTTGTGTTCACCTTTTTCTAATTGCCTCTGTTTCTCCAACTGATTAATTGCCACATCTACTAACATGTAAAAACAACGGAAAATGTCTTTATTCTGATCAGCAGGGGGAGAGGGAGGTGGGGTGTTGTTTACAGTACTGTCATTAAATGTCAACAAAGGCCCCTGTTGAGCAGCGAACTTCACGTTATGAGGGGTAGATGTATTGTTTATTAATCGGGGATTACTTAGGGCATTTCTGGACAGGGATTCTGTATCAGAAAAGTCACTTAATGAGGTTTCACTGTCGGAAACATATCCATCTGTTTCCATGGATACAGGATAAAGCGAATCACGACTTGAAACACTATCCTCGGAATTGTCAAATTTATGATTTTCGATCACTGATTGGCCATTGTATTTTCCGTCTTCATAATCCTCCTTATCGAAACTCAACTGTTTATTTTTCCGTGTTATTGTGAAATGTAACGGATCCATTCCATCTTTTTTAATCATTTCTGGTAGAATTCGTCGCCTTGCATTAATAAACCAATTACAGACTTGAAGAACTGTCAAATTGGCCGAGTTTGACAAGTGGACTTTTTCTTGGTCTGTGGGATAGGCATTATATCGATGTTCGTACAACCAACCCTTAAGTATTCTGACAGCTTCTTTAGGTAAATTACCCCTCCGCTTTTTCAAACTCGACTCAAGACTGAGTGCTGAATCTCTTCGTTTGCCATCCCCCGAGTCGTACTCGTCACTCATCCATGACTTGCCACTGTGCTCACGAACTGAAAGGAAAAGTTAAATTTATGAGAATTTATGGAGCAACTACCTAACACTCAAAGATTAAAAATAGCAAATGACAAAGAAACACCGCGCATAACATATGGCAAGCTGCCCAATTCAAATTTAGAAAATAGTTTCATCCTCACGGTCTCTAAAGATGTTTTTATTTGTGGCGAGATTTTGGGGTAAATTGACATAAAGGTAAACAACAACACGGTTTTAGAGCGGACTTTGTATGTTTGTAATCACCGCAAGACATGACTCCTGCAAGGAGAGGAAAGTGGGCCATCTTACATTCGTCATGATTTGACAGTTCACAACTGTCAGATTTCAAATTTCGTACGAAATGTCAAACTCAAAAAAATATCAAATGTGGACAAAACTTTTGATTAGGTTAGCATTTTCTAATGTATAATTTGCGCTAATACAAATCCGTGACTTTTGTAATTTCAAACAAAGCCCCACAGCAAGCCGAGCGAGTGGCTGTCGACCACGTGCTTTTGGAAGTCTACATCTATTTTCCCGTTTTGTAACAAATTGAGTTGTTGTTCACGAGAGAATTGTGCAAAATCTACTAACCTCTTTTCGTTCTCATCTTGTCGCGGTTATCTTTCATGGTAAAAATGTCCAGTTTGACGGTTCCGATGACAGATATTCACCTGTCAATATCCACAAAACACCAAGCACGCTACCTAGCTCAGACCACGCGGCTATACTGCTATGTATACGACAGCGTGGAACATTTTTTGTTTGACAGATCGAGGCCACGTGGTCATTAGCATATGTATGTCCTGGCGTTCTGATTGGCTGGCAGGGCCTGGGTCAAAGGTTACGCCAAACAACTCGCGATGACATTTCCCATGAATATGAGTTATTCCTGGCAAATACCTTAATGATTGACAATAAACTTAGTAGCTACACATTTTAAAATTATTCAGGAACACGTTAACAATAAAATCGAATACTATCTCTGTGTATTGGTTTATAAAAATGACAGGTTTAGGGCTTGGTGTAGTTTCGCGCTTTTTCAATATCACGTGACTACACAAAGAAAGCTGTCAGTGTCAAGCGACTGTCAGTTTACAAGCCGGTACAAACTTCAATATTTTGTGAAGGATTTTTAGGGGAAATCGGGATAATACTCAACTACTTCAATGAATGTTTCTAGCTTAAAATACATATATGACAGCTTTTCTTCTTATTGTTTTCGATGCCGTGGTTAATTTTGTATTCTAATGTGTTTTTGTCTGATCTTTAAAAAGTAAGCTGTAGCCTATCCACAAGCTCTGGCCATGTCTATGCTATATTTAGGACAATGGACGTCTATCTCCAAAACCACGTGTTGCGAAAACGTCTTAGATATTCTAAAGACGCTTTGGGGCTATATTGTCATCAAGATTTTTTAAAAAGAAAAGGTGACGAGTGTTGCAATATTAGACTTAATGAAATTAATACAAATCAACATAAAATATTCAGTATTCAATAATTAAAACAGTCCTAGACAAAAAGAATATTTGTTCAATTCACTGATAGTGATAGCATTAGTTTGGTGATAATTTCGTGTTTCATAAACCACGTGTTTCAATACTGACATATTGAATTTCTTTCACCTGTGAAGCTGTGACATTTTAGATGTAAAATCAATGGAAGCCGATTTGAAAATATAGATGCTAATTGAACATCGGCCTAATAACTACGCCTGTCTCACGAAGTGGTACGCAACAGGCTGTGCTTTATTTATTGGTCGATGTGCCGTCAGCTGGGCCAAGTTCGTTTCTTATCAATTGTGAAACAAGGCTTGACTGGCGACTGGCCGGTCACAATCATTGTTCGACGTTAAGTTCCCTTTTTATCTGACTAATTCGGACGGGTTTATTTCACTTCTTTTGTTAAGCACAAATCAAAAAAGATGACATTAAAACTCAGGCAATTCACAACTGACCCCTGGGTGTAATTTCCATTACTGGATGGAAATTGGAGGTGTCAGCAGGTTTTACATACCTAGGGTATTCCCCCTGGCTATTGTACAGCAATAGTCTTTAGAAAAGACGAACGACAGAAGCAATAAATATTTCAACACCTTTCTCTGAGAAAACCCCGACCGTAAAACTTTTAATACCAGATATTAAGACTGTAATTATTGGTCTCTGGACCTCTTAGAATGTAACATTAGTAATTATGTCAATTTGTTGACCAGAAATGATTTTCGTAGCTCTACTATGCCAAATAAAAAAAAAATGTTGTGTTTGATAGGGGTTAAACTGACCGTGTCCCAAATTCATGTCAATAATAAAGTTATTTGGAATTAAATTGAAACATAATTAATATGTAAAACTAATCCCAACATTTTGTTTTATATCAAAATCGCAGACTTGCAGAACTGTCAGATTGGCTGCATTTCAAGTGAACCTCTTCGTCTTGGTTGTGTGATAGGCATTATTTTTGCCATGAATTACATTGAAACATTATGCTTAGGCCTATTATTCACATAAATAAGATAAAGATATATTATTTTATATTAAAATCACCCAATATTCAGCACGATTTCATTTCTACCAGGTGAATTTTTTAACAGTGCCTTAATATCGTTGAATGATGCATGCTTTAAAGAGACGCGTGTGCACGTATCGATAATCAAGGTGTTATTAATATGGATCATAATAATAAAAGATGGTTTGACGGTTAAGTGACACGTGTTACTTCGCAAATATATTAACTATAGTTAAAGCCTGCGATAATGCCCTCTTTATGCCCTGTTTTTTTTTCTAAAATCAATCTATAAATACATCTGTGGCCAAAACGTCTGAGAGGAACAATGTACCGAAAACCTACCTGTCGCAGACGGGACATCAATATCACAGACCACTGACTTCCGTGACAATACAGATTTTTGCAATAGATTATCTAAATTACCCGAGCATATCGATCATTAATTAAACAGGTTTAACTAATAGTTGTAATTAAATCTCGCTGAATAAGCACCAGAGGTTTGTGTATTTGATCGATTTATGTAATTAAAGTGGATTGCTGGGATATAAATGAACTTTTTGAATAATCTATATTTATCATGTATTTGGTTTTTAAAAGTGATTACAGTATAAATGACATTCAGTTTTTAAAAATCTGTTCCCAATGGCATATGGTGTATCTCAGATTTAAATAATCACACAGAACATGTATAGTTTTAGACTAGATGCGGTTTAATGATATCATCGGTACAATCAACTTAACTATTCATAATCAACTTAACGTTTTACTAATCACATTCAACACATAAACTGGATTGGAATTTTGTGACAAAAATCCGGTTTATTTTGGTTACCATTCTCAAGTGTGCAATGCTGGGGGCCATGGTCAACGTTAAGTATTCTTTTACGTGAACACCAATTACTGTGTACGGTTATTTTATATACTATAATCGACAGACACTTTTTCTTGACGGCTACCTCTGTTGCTGAAATCAGGTTTAGAAAACCCCAAATTGCTTTAATCGTTTAAATTACGAACTCCCACACCTAAAGAAAAATTTGGTTACTGATTTTCCACCTTTTTTCAATGTCAAGATAATTGCTCTTATGTGTAGTGTTCTTGATAATAGTATTTGTTGAATGAGATCTTATATTGATTTAAACTTGAAGTCACGTGTCTAAATTTGCATGCTTACTAATTTCAGTTATAAATATTCAGGATGCGCATGACTGAAACCAGCTGCCACCAAAAAGTGATTACAGATATAGTGATCTAAGAGAGCATATTTTACGATGCAGGCGATATAATAACTGACATGTAATATTTTGTCGATATTTTAATGATTGCACTAGCCAGTGTAATTATGTGAAGAATCGTGCTACAGTCCTCCGTTAATCTCCAGTTAATCTGTTTACAAAAGGTATTTAATTTTCCAGACATTTCGAGACCCGTGACTGTGAAAGTTCACACTTTGTAAAACAACCTATGTCAATAATCAGTCAACAAGCGTTTAACTTACTTAGAACCGTTTTACGCAAACAAAATCTTTTGTGGACCCAAATTTATATGGCATAGTAAACATAATCTATTGACTACACACGGACCGAATTAAAGGTGGCTGACGCGTCAGCCATGGATCCCCAAAGTAGTTTGAAGATTATTTTTTGTACCATTAGTAGGCCTAATACGTCATTTAGTATGTTGTATACATTGCACAATTTTTGTGCAAATCTCATATACTGATGCAAGGACCCGAGTGACATTTTTGTCAGGGCCCCACCTCCTATATGCTTAATCTGGCCCTGTTGGACACACGGGACGAAGCTAGAATGTTCTCTGTTATTACGATTCTCAGTGATCTTCAAATTCCCGCTTCAACACGAACACGAGACAATTCGACTTATAAAGGTGCAACTAGTCGGTAGACGACCCTTGTCAAAACTGGCAGCATCAATTACTACTTTTTTTAAATTGACTATAGTGATGTTGATTCCGCCAGTGACGACACACTTGCAGTCTTTAAGTTTATCGGCGATAAGAACAGGTGCATATATTATAGAAAGTGTTTAAATTCTCTATAGCGGTCATATAGAAATAGGAGGACCCGGGCCCGTAGCCACGGGGGTCGGGCCCAATCGAATTACCCCCCCCTCCCAAATATTTCGCCAAAAATTATGATTTCTTAGCAGTGTTCTTAGCAAACCAGTGGGGCCTATGGTCGCAACGCATATAATAATGTAATACGAATGTACATGTATATAAACTTATTTACATCCAATCGTTCGACGCGTTCCCCTTTTTACACTAATTTCAAACCAATTATGTTCGGCACTTATGAAGTCTCAATCAAATGGCAATCTCTAAAGTTTGGTTTTTCCAGTCTACACCAATAGTATTTATTGTGCAAGCTCTCCAGATAAGAATATGACGTCATCGTATGACATTAGGCCTACTGGTGGCATAATATGCCTAGTCTCGTTCTTCGAGTCCCTTGTTATAAATGGCGCTGAAACGCATTGTGGTACCCGATTCTTGTATCAATGGAAAATGTTTATTATGTCTTAAATATTGGATACCAGAAGCCCATCCTATCCCGGTAAGATTACATAACATCAATGTTGATTTAAATTGACAAATAATTCGTGTTTCAATGTCGAAGACTTTGGATGAGATTAAGCAACTTTAAGTGCAACGCTTTTCAACTTGACAAATTTATCCTATTGTGAATATGAATCCACTTTTCCAACATAATTTGATAACACATTATGAAAAAACTGCAGTGTTTGTGAATTTTTTTCGTATAAGGAAATCGGTATTTACAACTTCCTTATTTTTAACACAATTTCTTTAAATCTAAGGAGATGTTTTTATGGGTATTAAAACTCACCGATACTTTATATCGGCAATAAATGTCTACAACCTAATATCGATTATATAAGTACCTGTACTTCGTTTAGTTTTATTTTGTCACTTCCATCAACAGTCAATATCCCACGGATGTGGGTTTACGGTCACGATACGGGCAACATTGCCCAGTCGGATGTTTTTGTATGTTTCCAATTGCGCATGTTTGCCCACTTAAACTGCGTGGATGGTGATTTTTATTTTGTCACTTCCATCAACAGTCAATATCCCACGGATGTGGGTTTACGGTCACGATACGGGCAACATTGCCCAGTCGGATGTTTTTGTATGTTTCCAATTGCGCATGTTTGCCCACTTAAACTGCGTGGATGGTGATCACATACCAGTCATGATAAACACCTCACATCATGTAAGACTTTGTGGATCTGAATGGCCAAGTGGTCTAAAGTTTTGCACTTCGAGATAGCTGGTCACCTCTGGTTTGCAGTCGAGATAGGGAGAGATAGGGACGTCTATTTACTCCGGGCACCCCGGTTTACTCCGGGCACCCCGGTTTCCTCCAACATGAAAGACAGCTTGTCTACCATATCACCACAGTGAAAGTGGGCGATTAACGCCAAAATAATAATAAGACTAAATATGAATACCCTATAGTTAGCTTACTTTTGTATTTCGTTTCGTTTCAGTCAACCACAGGAAAGCAGAACTAACGATATTTCAAGAACAGGTGTGCAAAAAAAGTGAGAATTCGGTGATTTGATGACAATACGATGATACGTGACAGTCACTGCAATTGTAATTGTTTCAAATGGAATATGAACCAGACTACAACTACCAATTTTGAAATGACCTCTAAAGCCTCAGTTGACGCTAAATGGCAGTATTTACTTGAGTAGTGTTAAATGAATTTTTATCACTATTCAAATGACTGCAAACCGGTCTCCCCAAGTGTAGTCGGTAATATCATATATCTTAAAACCCATGGCAGGAACTTTTAGCTTCTTAAATTCTGGCCCATTCCATCGCCTCAGCAAGCTGTAAGTAGTCATGAGTGTCGTATCGACATTGTATTTAGACTCTTTCGAAAACATGTTATACAACATTGGAGAACGTCTACGTGCGCTTTAAATCTCAAGGTTTGTCATTGATTCAAGTGGCGTGGTTTTCGATTTCCCGCATGTACGTGATATGCAAAGAATACGGGGGGAGGGGGCAGACCTATATAAGATACCCCAAAAATAAAAAAAATCGGTTTACAGACTACGAGCACTTTGCCATTAGATTATATCATATTTTTTTCCTGCTTTAACCGTCAGCCCGAAAGCCAGATTGCCCCCCGACCCCTGCCCACCTAGCTTGTTCGCCTATGGCCGGATACCTATCGTGTTTGAATGATGACGATGATGATGAAGATGACGGTGACGATGAACACAATGATGTCGACATAGCAATAACAATCTAAGCTTTTTTACTGAGTATATATATTTATATATATAGATATAATATCATATTACTTAATGGCCAAGAACTCTCTATATAGAGTATTTTAATTTCCTCAACATCAATAACTGGGAACTCGATTTTACACCGGTTTAACTTTATCCGTCTGAATAAAAATTTTTTTATCTTTAATCAGTGTTAACGTCATTAACTATTTTGTTTACTTATTTGGGTTTACCTGCAATTTCAAATTGTAATCTTACAAGAAATAGTGAAAAGGGGAAATAAAAGTAGCAACATTTTTTGACATGTCTAACTCCGTTTTAAATTTTCTTTATGCTCATTTTTATTATTCCAAAAATGACAGATATTGCCTTATAAGTTGTCACTTGAATCGTCTCAACTGTGTAATGAATTCATATATGTAATATAGTCATAACCGATTCAAAATTATGTCTTATAGTGTATTCAATGTGTTTTTATGTTACTGTTATTTGTATTTTACTGTATGCATGTTTATACAGGATAGGTCTTGTTTTGTAGCTTGTGTGTCCCTTATACACTTCACTTCCTTATAACAAGGTAAACATGCAGACGTCTTGACAAATACCCTACCTGTATGAAGCACGTAGATAGGAATAAAAAAAAGCGTTCCACTCTAATTCCCAGAAGACTTAAAAGACATCGTTACGAATGGTTTAGTTCATTCGCCTTTTATTTGAATGAAAAGAAGAAGAAAAAAATCGTTAGATAAATAAGAGACCACAGGTTGACCATCTTTGGTCGCGTGCTTTTTATCAGTTACGTACACCAGCCCAGTTGTTTGCTGTCAGTGGTTGCTGTGTTTTATTTCTGGAGAAAAATATTAATGCGACTATCATTGTAAGCGTTGATTTTGACAGGGTCCAGCCGTCCATAAATAAAGCTTGCCACAACAGATGCACAAAGGATACAAAACTGACCACATATTGACCACATATTGAAGCACTGCCTTTAAGATACCTGGCGTAGTTTTAGACTATTTATATTTAGCGTCAGATCTCACATCTTTTAAAAAAATGCATCGACGCGATTGAATGAACAATTTATTCAAAAGATCCATAGAGCACGTATAACCTTAAAATGGCACTTAATCTGCATATTGTGCATCATTCGGAATATTATGTTTGGAATTAAATAATTTAAGCAGCCATACAGTTCCACTGATATTATTCCATCATATCAAAAATACAAGTAACTGTTCATAATGGATGCACTAATCAGAATTATAGATAACCTATATGACTTCTAAACCTACATGGTCAGCAGTGCAATGATGTCTTCCTCAATGGATTGCGTAACTCTGTCACAGAAGTAGTGCCAAACATTTATGCGACCTACATACGCAGTTTTATAATTCATCGGAAGAATTTAAGACCTCCGGCAAAGCTAAACTTGTAATGTTAAAAACTACACCGAAATCCAGAAATTTACAAATCTACATGAACCATATTTATACTACATTGTCAACATACTACTGCTCATATAAAGCAGGGATAAAAACTAGCGATCCTAATTTGCTTCACGCAACAAAACAGCTATTTATTATAATACGTACACGTAGGCTGACACACAGTGCAGATGGGTCTATTTGTTATTTTGTATCATAGTAAACTAGATCGGGACAACATGACATCCAGAAAAAACACGAAGAATATTAAAACTTGAACAAAACATCTCTATATATATTATAACATAAAATAACTCTTAGCAATGTTTTAAAGGAGCATTATCCAATAGCTAAATCTGTTATTGAGGGGCTTTTTAAGTTTTCTGACCTCAAATGTTTTATGAATTATCATTTAGACAATTATTTACATTGTATAAATAGGCCCTTGTCAACTCTCTACACCATCGGATGTCTGAGGTATAAATGGATTAGAACGCATGACATTTAATTGGGTACACGTTAAAATGTTACTTGCGCAATGGCGACTATTTGGGCTAGAAACTTCAAACATTCATAATTGTGTCCAGAATATCGTAGTTTGACTAAAATCTTCAATATATTCATTTTCCAACTTCTATTTTTAAACTATTATTTAAATTTGACATACCGGGTAATTCATCTTTAAAAGAAAACTTCACTGGGTTACAACAGACACATTGCAGGAAAAGGAGGGTATTTCCCGCCACCTAATCAGCTAGATATCACACCGGTAAGGAATCCTTTAGGCGATACCACCATAACATCGAGAAAAAAAAACCCCAGTTCACCCAATGTATAAAATATAAAGATGGGGGCATTATAAAATTTATATTATATGGTATACATGGTTTATACATGACGTAAATTAAGAATTGATACATTAACAAAACGCCCTTACCCAAACCGGAGCAACGGTGGCTATAATTGAGTAAGACGTTGGCTCGCTATAGCCTGGAAGTCGCGGGTTCACTCCCGGTGTTGACCGAGAAAGTTCATCGGGATTTTCCGGTATCTTATCCCCTTGCCAGTTGTGCCAGGCGGAGGTCCTGACAAGGACAGCTGACTAGTCGTTAGGGTGGTACCAAAAACTGCGGTCCCGTGTTAACATTGGCGTGCACGTAAAAGATCCCTTGACAGTTGGAATTCGATATAAGAGTAGGCCGTAGCGCCGCTGTCCGTGCCAAATTTCCCTCATATCCCACTGTATAGTGTATGGCCGTCTTCATTAGCCTAACCGGGGCAGAACAGAGCAGTAGGACGTTAAACCAATTTCATTTCCTTACCCCACCCGCGTCGGATCAACGAGCGTCGGACCAGTGAGGTTCAAAATACGATCGGCCCTCTCTGTGATTCAAACCAGGGTCGAACATTTCAGCACTGGTCCACATGACATTCTATACATCGACTCCCTTTGTGCAACAATAACGGACCTTTTTTTAAGTTTAGGATCGCAGAAGGATTGGCACAAGACATGGCTCACAATTTAAAACTTTGAGCGCCTAAATGGATCATGGATTTTTTAATATGAATCTTGGTTGTAGTGCATGTATTTGGCAATTGGCGTTAGTGACATTCCACTAAATTCAAGAAATGTCTTATGAGTATGACGGTAAATTGATCGCCTTTTTCAACGTTGTGAATTGTAAACGAGACACCAACCGATAAGTTTGTACTATAGGAAACACGTTTAGTACTGATAAGAAAACTAACAGTTAACTCATGTATAATAAGTAAATATGTCTCCAAATGATTTAACAAGATTGTTAAGCCGGCCTAAATAGTCGTGTAGGTGCGGAGTATCCTGTCACGTGAGTTCAGATAATCTAAATGGGAGTATACATACGTTATTATGTCACATTAAATATGAATGAAAGAATAAAAATATTTCCTCGTCCATTGTGGCGTTTCGATTTACACATCGAGTTTTCCAAGAAATAGTTATCTCCTCAGAATTGGGTTGCACAGGTTAACTTGACTTATCAATTCTGACGAAATTAAGAATTCTAAGTAGGCTATTGCAATAACAGATAATTTGTATCACTACATCCGGTTATACTCTGCATATACCTACTGTCTCCGCACGAAATTGCAAATTGTGCATAACTCTGATTACAATTGATTCGAGATAAAAAAAAAAACAATACAAATTTCTCTTGTTTGTAAAATAGATTTTACAGGATCGGGGATACGCACATGTCGATATACATGTATAGTAAGAGCACAAAGTTTAAAAGGTTGCATTTTATTTTTGACTTGATAAACAAACACGTTGATACAAGAATTAGAAAACAAAGCAGGTCACCAAGCGTAATGTGTTGACTAGGGTTTATTTTGATCATGGTTCATCGAAATCGTATACGTTCGATTAAATATCGTTTTATTCTTGATTTAGTTAAGTTTAAGGTCCATCAAGTTCTTTCACACACGAACAGATGTTACACTGCAAGGTGTGGCATCATTGGTGTATTCCAATATCAAGATTGCATATAACATTTCAAGTGACACATTCAAACATGATCTTCGTAATATAATTTACACGTGCGATATAGCAGTTTTAAATACATATACATGTAATAGTATCAATTTGACGAGAGGGGGTGGGGGAATCATTTTGCGTGTGGTTTTTTTTTTTCCTTTTTCTCTGTATTATATAGTAAACTTTAAATTTAAAAAATGCATCTCTACACGGTACCTTTAATATCTATTTTCAGAATGTAATCAATATTAGTGTTTGATATACAATGTCAATATGTCAGATATATAATACACGACACCACAATATGTACATATTTAATATTTTCTCGGCTGCTAACGGCCAATTATACGAAAAATACTAAATAAGCTAAGACCAGCAAAACATGAAAACTCCTTTCCCTACGCAGGAATGTTCATAGCGAGGATTAAACCAAGTTGCTTTTAATCCTTTAACTTAAAATTAGTTTTTCTTTGGTTGGAATTTAATTTCTCTTTTCATTGTGTTATTTTTTGGTTTATCATTGACTCATATAAAACTTGTTAATCACGTTTTGCTTTTCCCCGCTTAATAATGACCTTGACGGCTCAAATTTATGACGTCACTCAATATTTGCATTAAGATTCTTATGTGAATATTATATTGTTGTATGCACGGACAATTTTATAGCATACGTTATTTTGTCCAGGAGTTAAAATATGATAATTAGGCTAATGTAAGCACCCCTTCATAATGATATGCCCTTTGCACTCTAATAAGACACTCAATGTACAAACAAAATGTGTTAGCATAGGCGTACGAGCCAGAGGGGAAAGGGGAGGGCAGCTGCCCCCCCCCCCTTAACTTTCGGGCAAGCTTACTTTTCGGGCAGACGGGTAAAGTGGGAAAAACAAATATTTCATCTACTTGGCAAATTAAAGGGCCCGATATCTAATAAAACACTAATTTTACGGGCTGAAATAGCAGTAAAACGTGTTTCCAGCCGTCAAATTCCAAAATTTTCTTGGGGGGTCTATACAAGGTCAGCTCTGCTTCTTCGCCTCTCGGAAAAAACCGGCACGGCTGTCCGTAAACCTGAAATTTTTTCGGGCATTTCTAGTATTTGTGAATGCAGCTGCAACAGTCTTATTGGATGCTTGGAATTCGGAGTGGGATTTCGGTTACAAAACCAAAGGATACTTTTGGAGTTGCTTGCGTTTGAAATTTGCGCTCTGTTGTTATCTCTGTAGCCATCAAATATTAACATTTATTTGTGATTTAATATTTCATACATATACATCAGGAAACATGACGCCATTTACATAAACGTTATTATTGAATGGACATATAGATAACGACAGAGCGCAAATTTCAAACGCATAATTCTCAATACTTAAATATTTCAGATTCGTCGGTTCGCTAGATACGCCTATGTGTGTTAGCTGTGTGAACTCAGATGTGAGTGGCATCAGATGTTCTAGAAAGAGTATTCCGCCAGGTTAAACACGGAGCTCAAGGTCTCCTTGTTCAAAACCATTTTACGAGACTAAATTTTATTCTGATCTATGAGTCCTCGATATGACCATTTGAAGTTGACGTTCTAATGATTTCATGCCCCACACGGAATGCGCCTGTAATCAATTGAAATAATTATATTATAATATGATTTGTATGCTATCAACGTAAGTCAAGGGATCTAAATAACATTTACAGTCTTTACAACTGTGTTTCATTAAAGTTACATTATGGAAGATTTAGATAAAGAGCTGACCATTCTAGCTATAATAGCTCACAAATAGATAATGTAACATGAAAATATTGAAAATTTCATTTAAATTACTTCATTCAGAGCCAAGTTATCACTGTTTGTTGTTTTGACAAAATGTGTGCATTGTGGTAACCAGTGCACTTGTATATCCGAGACTTAGCTTCGCTTTCCTATTTTTAAATTAAATGGCGAGCCGGTCTACCTAGTTAAAATCTCGAGTATTCGATGCCATCGAGAGCTGATTATGGTCATGTTTTGTGGGTTGAAATAAATACCTGATCTGGTGGTTGCGATTACCGTAGAATTGGATATTCGAGACTTGTTATCGTAACAAGGTATTAATGACAATCGAGGCTAGTCTCTAATTATATCCCTGATTGATTGGGTCAGAGTGAAGTAATTCTCTTTCCATTATCTATTTTTTTTAACAATCATTGCGAGAGCTGCCAGCTCTTTATATTAATCTTATAATGGCGCATTAAGTAATCCTATATTTAAATGATGAATTTTTTTTTTATTTGCCTTATGTCATGTCACTTTTTAAGAGTAAACACATCATCCATACTATTAAGCTATTATTATAATTATATTGTTTTCTTATAGAACATAATTATTTAATAAACACGAACAGGGCTATATTAAAATTTATTGTCAAACGTTCTATGGAACATAAGTCAGGATATTTATGTATGTTATAATGATGTTTAATATTAATGGTTAAGACTAGACGATATATTATATTAATATTAATCCTCGACAGGTGATATTCTATATCTACATGTCTTTCTCTATTTTTATAAAGACTAACACGTGGTTATAATAACTAGAACAGGTGTTATAGCATGGTGTCTAAATTTGATCAATATGACCCTGTATGTTTCAATATCCATCTTACATCTTTATTAGATTTGGGCGTATCTTGTACGATTAAATGGTGTTTTGCAAAAGAATATTGGCGGTTTAATATTCCATAATATTCAATTGTGTATTGCTCTTTCTTTGATCTTTTGATATTTATGAAGAGAAAACATTTTTTTTAATTGTTTTATGCCCGTTTGAAATATCTTAGTACTAAAAGTAAGTGCAGGGGGACTGCACCACACACAATTCTACACGAAAACAAATATACAGATAAGACATCATACTAAGAGACCACAAACAAAGATTGAAGTTATTGAACTTGTGTCACCAAGCTCATGAAAATACTGGTTTCTACATCTAAACATTTGTAACCCATAGCTAAAGCCCTACTTAGAGTATAAGTTAAATAATGTAATATGGGTTAATGAACTGAAAATGTCAGAAAACAATGCATGTTGACTAAGTAAAGCTCTATATTGCATGTCATCTTTTAAAGCCATTCGAGTCATTTGCTAGATGAAGGTCATTTAAACATTTCTAATGATTCTAGGCAATTATATATTGAGGGCTCCAGCTCTTAAATGATCAGTGTGTCAAGATTTAAATTGCTCCAAACTTCATGTTATATTAATCAGAAATCCCACAATATGACCATTCGCCGTGTGCCAAAATTATGATTCCATTACCACCGTCTCAGCCCACCCTCTCCCCCCTACAATTCATAGCTTTCTTGGTTGATTTTTGACTTCACATTGTTTAAATTTGCACCAATATGTTGTCAAAAATAACTGTGTATGTGAACGAGGTATGTATTTTAATTACTTACACCGTATAGATGTATATTGATTTCATGACGTGTTACTTAGCATGCTGGATACCCTCTAGTTGAAAATTATAAAGTAGGACAATGTTCGTGCACATTTAAATTTATATAATAACATATGGTTGTTTCTAAAAATACATGTAATCGATTATAAAGTCACGACATGTTGAATAATGTTACATTAATAATATCGTTTTTTTGTGGTTCTTGATCTAATTGTTCTAACATGTATATTACTCTAACGTAACACCTGGTGGCTCGTGGCATATAGGCACATGAGCATGAATATAATCCTCCCCGTTTGTTGTTTTATATCATACTTTGTTCTATTGTAACTTTCTATGTTATATCCAACCCATTTCTTCTTCTTATACATGTAGCATGATCTGTTCCTGTTATTCTATAGTACCCATATGTCCTATATTATTTCATGTTCGATCCCTGCATTGGCCGGGAAATTTCATACGTATTTCCCGGCGCGGTTCCCCTTGTCAGTGATGCAGGACGGAGGACCTGACAAGGACAGCTGCCTAGTCGTTCGGGTGGAACGAAAACTCGAAGTCCCGTGTACACATTGGCGTGCACGTAAAAGATCATTTGGCAGTTGGAATTCGATATAAGAGTAGGCTGTAGCGCCGCTGCCCGGGCAAAATTTCCCTCATAGCACACACTTCATCTTCATTAGTCCACTTTAGGAGCAGAACAGTAGGACGTTAAACTCCATTCATTTCATTTATATTATATCAGCGCTTTGTTATACCACTGTTTTATTTCATACCCATAATTTGTTCAATTTATATATATCCAACCTTGTGCTTGTTATAACCCGCTCTATTATATCTTTCCCGTTTGTTCTTGCTATATATAACCATTTTTGTTCTATTTAAAACATATTCTGCTCACATAGTATTACGTCCATTCTTGCTATACATTATTTTGTTGTTTTCTTGTGTTCTGTTCTATTATAACCCACTTTGTTCTTGATATAACCTACTTTGTTCTTGTTATATCCTAACATGTTCTTGATATAAAATAATCTTTTCTTGTTTTAATCTACTCTGTTATTTACTACACATTTATTCTTGCTACAGCCTACTTTGCTCTCGTTATAACCCACTCTTTAGTGCTTACTTTGTTCTCGTTATAACCAGGGCCATGATTCACGAAATCTTAACTAAAGATAAAATCCAAATTTTAGTAGATAATTCAGTAGTCTTCATTGGCTAAGCACTAAATTAAATCTATTATTATCCAATCAAATAACTAAAATTTGGATTTTATCGAAGTTAAAATTTCGCGAATAATGCCCCTGATCTGTTGTATCATACCCATTTATTCTTGTTTTAACCCACTTTGTCCTTGTTATAGTCGTTACCGGGATCTTAATTACTTTTAAGTATGGGGTGATCTCAGTACAATCCTTGATGTTTGATCTATATTATTTATTTGATTTCTATTTCTCAATGAAGCAGGCTTTATAAACATCAATAATATAAGTAGAAATCTGATTATTTTAAACCAATAAACTATGGTTATGAGACGATGTTTAACCTATATATTATTGAACGTGACACGGTTTATATCGTTATTTACTACTTATATAAATTCATCTACAGTATTTGTTGACCTATATGTATATGACCATATTAAGTAAACACAGCTGATATTTCTTTAATTTTCAAACAAATTCATGAAGTTGTACTTTAACAATGAATTGAAATCTGTTTATCGTCCCTTCAACAGTTTAACGACGATATTTTGATGCTAATATTTTATGATATTTTTGTATTTATGACCAATATTATAGTGTGATGCGAGCGATGTTTCCAACTATTCTTTGAATTCTAGCTATATCAAGGGTTGTTTTACGTGCACTTCAAGTGTGAGTTCGATGTCTTTTTGCTCCAGGGAACCACGTTGGCTCTGTGAAAAGACACTGACCCACTAACCTGGAGGTCCCATGTTCGATCCCTATGTTGACCGAGAAAAATCACCAGGCAGGATTTTCCGGCGTTGTTCCCCCTTTTCGGTGGCAAGAGACAACATAATATAATATTGTTGTTCGGAGGAAACGAACAACCGTGTAAACATTGACGGTTGGACTTCGATAAAAGAGCACGCAGTAGTGTCGCTGCCCGGGCAAAATTTCACTCGCTGTGTGGCGCATGTCCGTCTTCAATAGCCATGTCATTGCAGAAAAATAGAACGTTAAACCCCATTTTATTTCAGTCACTGTATACTACTATAGCAACTACTCCATGTCAGATCAGGATCGGAAATAAAAAAAGAAATAAAATTGCGTTTTCGCACTAATCCATGTCACCACGATCGACCGACGCAGTGGTGTGTGAATGTGAAGGGGGAGTGGATTTTGCCTGGACAGTGGTGCAACGACCAGCTTTTGTTTTTAATTTCAACTGCCAAGGTTTATTTTAGTGCACGCTGACAAAGGAAACCATGTCAGAAAATTCCGAGAAACTTCTTTAGAGAGTACTATAAGAAAGTGACATTTTTTATTGGGTTTTTATTTTGAAAAGTTATTTCTTTCTGTGCGTATAATAATTGTTTTCAATTATTAATTCTAAAATACTTAAAACTAGTTGTTTAAAATGCCACGATACGGCTGTTCAGTTTGGACAATACAGACCGAAGGGCTAACAATTGGTTGGACTATTATCGTTATTATTAATTCATTATTTTAAACGGTTATTATAGTAGCAAACTATAGTTCAAGTACTCGTCTCATTTCCAAATAATGTAATAAAATTATAGACACTTTGGCAATTATAAGCATGTAAAGTTGTATGTAACGTCATTTATTTTGTGTGACGCGTGTCACAATTATGGCTAAAAGTGCAGTATTATTCGTATAGACTGGAAGGTGACAAATCACCGATAAATGTATCATTAGTCAATTCTAAATTTCATTCTTTGGCTCATGCGTGTTCTTACTCAGGATTAAATATAGATTACCAGTTGCAACCTGGTAGTTACAATAATTCAGATCAAAATAGGTTTATGACAGTCGTATTACTAGGCTCTAATTGTTACAACATGGCGGGGGTCATCTGCTTCCGAGATTCGCATTAACTGATTTAACCTCGCCAACAGCTGACAATAGCCGGGTGGTAATGATGGTGATTTTATGCTGCCCCATGCCCCGATATTTTAACCATACAGGGCTCCTGAAAAATTGACCTTTTCCATAATCGGTTTAAAGGCCCTTTCCTGTATTATCTTTGTTATTTTAGGGAGATGAATGTTCTAAGCTGACTCTGTGTCTGTCTTGAACCCGAAGGCTTAAACTGTAGTCTGTTTTGGGAAAGAGAAATAAATTTGAGAAAGGGTACATTACAAAGTTACATAATCGTGAAACTAAAATCTTGGCACGTGTTAAGGGCCACCCTTTATTATGGAATGAGTGAATGAAATGAAGCTATAACACACGTGAGCTCCAATCAACTCTTTGTTTAACAGAAAGGAAAAGTCCAAGTCTGTTTCTCAATGGCTTTCTGACCAAATTCCCTTTTTTTCAAGCAACACACTTGATGTTTTCTGTGTGTTTTTAATTAGTGTGTATAATGTAGAATATGTTAATTGGTCATATTGCCTCAGGTGTCCATGTGACTAGTTTCTATTTTTAAAAGATGACTGCCATGTATAGATTTAATATGCCAGATGTGCAAATTCTACACGAACTGAAGTATTGTTTATATGTAGCATTTTAGAACTGGTAACAGCCTGAATTCTTATAAGTATAAATTTTAACGACCGTCCGCTTCAACCAGGCAAATGCGATTTCCCAAACAATGGCGACAGCTTCCGTTATAATACTGAAATATTTTATATCATATCAAAGATATCTGACCACATTCAAGTCAGCTTTAAAATATATTAAGGTTACGTTACACAGCAGACGTCTGGTTTGCTACGTTAAATTAATTTTTAATTTTCTTGAGTAAAACTATTATTTATAGATTAGACCAGACTTTTAATTAAAAGTAGTGTTACACAATATTTTGATGTCGTTTTCTCGGAATTAGAATTTAATAGCGATTTAGCTATCGGAGTGTTTTACGAGAACATATTTTATTTGAAGAAAGCATTTTATGACGGTATAGTAAGTTCAAAGAAGTAGATCAATGTCGAATATTTCATTAATGCTTGCAGAGTGGCAGCTGTTTTGACTATCATACAATTAGAGTTTGAATTTTGGCCGTCTCATTTTGTTCATATTTTGGAGTGGTAGAAGTCGGAGAAACATATTCGAACCGCAACAAATTTCAGGGAAACTGATTAATGTAAATTACAATGCCGACAAGCGCGAATTTTCAAAAAACATTTACTGTTTTGTCTTGATGGCTAACATGGAAAGTGTCTAATACTTCGCATGGGACCAAAACCATGAACCAGACTTGTATATTGCCGTGCGTATTTCAATCAATTGTCCTCCATTTCATCAACAATGGTTAAGTTAGAATACCACGGGACCCTTGCTACACTGTAAAATCACAATGTTCAATAAGCGCTGTGATATGCGGATGTTTTCATGTAATTAACCAACTGTCTATTCTTAACAGAAATGAAATGAAATGAAATAGGGTTTAACGTCCTACTCTTTTGCACCTATCCTGGACTAATGGAAGACGGGCATACGCCATGCTGTGTTCTATAAGGGAAATTTTGCCCGGGCAGCGGCGCTCTTTTACGTGCACTCCAATGTGTACACGGGACCTCAGTTTTTCGTCCCATCCGAACGACTAGGCAGCTGTTCTTGTCAGGCCCTCCTGCATCTCTGACAAGGGGAAATCACGCCGGAAAATCGAGATGAACTCGGCCAATGCAGGGATTGAACACCCGACCTCCAGGCTAGTGAACCAGGGCCTTATCCACTTAGCCACCGTGACCCCCTATTCTTAACAGATGAAAGGTAACAACTTTATACTTGACTAATATGTCCTTATATAGACATACCTTGCTTACTTTATTTATCTATGTATAGAAATTGTATATCTATTACGGTATTGTCTTATCTATATTTGTATGACTATTGAACTTTGTTTATCAATACACAGTAGCGGTCTAAGCACGACATCTTGATATGTTCAGATTAGTTGCAAACATGTTGTAACTTATCAGTTTAAATAATGGTTTGAATTTACTTGAATTGAAATTAAAGTAAGGGGATCAGGTGAAGCACACTAATAAACCCCTCAACACCTAAAAAAACCAACACAATTTCTATGATTCACATATTCAGTTATTTGCCTCACCCCTAACTCTCACTTACCAAAATGTCTAAAGAAAAAAAATATAGTCATTTGTGTGCCTTTGGGGGTCGGGGGTATCGACCAATTGTTAAAGCTTCAGTGATAGTAACTTTAAACATGCTTACTAACAAAGAAGGAAGATATACCAAACAGAATTATAGACTGTATCAATATACTTTTAACAACGTGTTATATCTCGTAATGATCGTATCTCCGCTTTTGAATGTAGTTTGTGTTGAGAAGTAAGAAGGTAGGCACTTTTTAAGGCTGTCAGAAAAGGACATGGCCCCACTTTTTCCGGTCAGATTTATATTTTTTATATTCATACATTGTATAGCAACATTTTAGAAATAATTCTGATCCTATTACTTATGAGGCAAATTTTAGCCCTTTTTGGCCCTTTTTAGATGCCCCTCCCAGCCAAATGCCCCACTGAAACCTCGTAAGACTGGGTGTTTTGAATTTGCCCTATCAATAGCTGCCAATTAATATGGTCAAACCTTCTATTACTTATGAGGCAGTTTTTTCGTCACTGGCTCTTGGTCTATTAAGAAGATATCACCTAATTAAACGTCACATCCTGTATAATGACCTGTCATAATGTGTTATCATGCATGTTTTATTTAATGTTAATACACCCCTAACATAGAATCACACGTTTTGTTATTCATTTATAAACAGACAGAATACAGCGTGGGCCTAGGTCTAATTTAATAACACACATTAATAATCAAATAAACTAGTGTAACAAAGAGGTATATAACACAATTAGAAAATTTTATGCCAATAATAAAGTGCTTTTAATGTTTTCGGTACAGTTATACTATGTTGTGATATAGAAACCTTGTAATATCATCTTCCAGGTGACAAAATATTGAAGTATCGATCATTCGTGGTATGGAAATGTCGTTCGACAACGAATATATCGAACAATATGATAGTGCCTAAATAGTAGGACAGCTGCGATGTATGTTCCTCATTAAACCTGAAAATTAATTTGAAATCCCCCCCCCCCCAAAAAAAAAAAATCCTTGTGTTTTTATAAAATACTAACTGTGTGTGTATCCCGTTTTCGCACAGACGACTTCTTAAAACAATAATTAAACAATACTTTATAGTCAATATAAAGCGGGTTGCGTCGCTGAAGTAGCAACAAAAAGGATTTCGGGTCAAGTTTTCATCCATTTGCCCTGTTTTTGCTGGTCCCCTGCATAACTCAAGTTGGCAAACTGTCTCGAATTAAATGCTTTAACGCTTTTCTAAGCTATGGTCACCACGCTCACAACGTACGTTCTTTTCTAATGATGCTGTCTTAGTTAGCTCAGTCGGTACTGAAACGTAGAAAGTTAACCTCATTTATTTCATTTTTCTATTAATTTAAAAGACGACTGGCATGTGTGTGTGTGTGAAAATCATCGACGTCATGAACATGCATTGGCTTTAATTTTCTTTAAGAATCATGCTATATTATGATAATGCTTGGCCTCGTGTGCGGGAGGTGGGGTGTAATGTATAAATTTTAAGCATGACATGTTTACGTTTGTATTTGTATGTGTAAGTTATTTATATACACAGTATCAGTTTGTAGGACAGACTAAATTATTATGCTCTTGTTCTGGCCAAATTTGAATATATCAATTTGTAAATATTTATGTTTGATATAACAACGGTATAATCATAGGTCATTGCTAATATAGACCTATTTATTGACTTTATGATAATTATCTCCCATAAGTATAATAATTTACACACACCATCGCTTAATTGAAAACAAATCCGTTAAAAATAGCCTTTCACCGTTGAAGCATGCCGTCAGGACTAAGTAAAGTGTGCCTAGTAGTACTGAAAGTATATACACAAAGGCCATAGATTGTACCACCACCACAACGCTTGCATGCTCATTGGCGTGTACGTAAAAATAAAATCCTTGACAGTGGGAATTCGAAAAAGAACAGACGGAAACGCCACTGACGTATTATAATTCCTGAAAATGTTTCTGTAGATGTTACCGAGAATTGAAGATGATGACGTACAAGCAACAGAAAATAGTGTGGACTTTTAGACAGCATTAACATAACGTTTTAGTAATTTTTAGATCAATATGCTTTTTATTGTGCATGGTCTGTATTTGCCCATCTATCTAACTATCTATACTAATATTTGTGACTGTCGTTTGTTTGTCTGTCTGTCTGCTCGGGGTTGGCGGCTACACTAGGGGTGTCGAGAGGCTGAAATTTGATGTAAACGGATATCTCGGACCGGGCAGTAACATAGACCTGGTGGCGATGAACTACCCCTTCTTGTTTCGGATTTATGCCCCCGTCTGGTTCATGGCTATGCCCGTACTACACCGGGTCAAGGTTGCTTATAATGTTCGTATTTAGTGTTAATAATAGTGTGATAAATCGTTCCCTTGACCTGAGATATCGTGTTAGTGTTATGATCACCCCACAGTGCCGAAGAAGAACTTAAGCCTACCTATAACCTCCTATGCCAGAACAATCAAAATCAGATGTTATGTTTGCTCCGTGTATTCGGTAGGCCATTACATTAATACCCAAGTGCATTTTTAAAGAAATGGAGGCTACCTTCTAGGTCTGGAACCACAGTATAATAATAGTGATCCGACAATCAATGAACGGATAATCTTGAAGATATAACACGGAATTTTCTACACGATGCGCATTATCGAACGCAAAAGGTACCATAAAAGTTAACAATATATTGGCACCAAGGAAGGCATTTTTATGTTTGTATATCAGGATTAGTTGAAAAACATGTCCATAAAGCTATTTAATACAAAGCAGGGAAAACACTAAACTTCCCCTTTACCAAACTTCATAATATGAATGTTATATAATTATAAAAAAGACCCCAAACAAATACAAAACGTTTGTCACGTTTTGTTTAAAATCTAGACACATTAATTGTGAAGGAGTTTGGATTGGAATATTGGAACGAAAGCATGTCTTCTTTTACACGCATAAGAAAGCCTAAGCTCAGATAAACGTGATACGGTGATTAATATTACAAGAAAATCGGTAGCTGTATTAAAAGTGCTAAAGAAAAAACAACGAAGACTTGTAAATCAAGAGATTTGTTGAGTGACAGTCAAGTTCACTGACGTTTTGCACATTTATCCTTCCGCGTAAACTGTGCATTGAGGTGGTGTTTCCTCTTAATTCGACCTGTTGGTTTATACAATGACCACATGATGGACATCAACAAAACTAAGTCCACCCCGTGTTCACTGTTTGCATACACGGCTATGGCTCTAAATTCTCCATCTCTCAAGTTGTCCGTTTTCCCATTTATCACTATAAAACCTTGTGTTCGCTACGTGACCCCTCGACGCCCACTATACAAACCGTTCCTTATACTGTAGATTTGATTAACACAAGTAAAGATGCCTTCCTGTTTAAAGTTACTTATGTGTAGGTCTACAAATTTACAATGTTAAGCTGACGCAGCACACATTTGAATTAAAATGTTCACTGTATTCCGAAATAACCAAGTATACGTCACAGTTGTAGACAATTCGGGCCAATATCCATTCAAGGGGCGAAAAACCCATGAATCAAAGCGCTGTCACTTCGCACCCTTCTGTTAGCCCCGACGATGGCTAAGGCTTATGTTTTAGTGATGTTCACTGGTTTTAATTATAATGCCTTAACCAGAGATTCCCAATTTAAGCCCCGTTTACATTTGGCCGCGATAAGCGTGCCGTACTAGGTACGGTACCGGGCCGCGATAAATTTCAAGAAATAGCGTTTGCCAAGGTATTTGTGTCAATCAGAGTGGTCCGATTCCGGTAATAGTTGAAGCGTGTGCCCTAGTCAGTGGGTGGGGGTGGGTGGGGGTCTGCCAAGGACAGTTTCTATATATATAATAGTCGTTCGAATGGGGCTAAAAATCCGAGGTCCCGCTTACACATTGGCGGGCACGTAAAATAAGCCTTGGCAGATGAAATTCGAAAATAGAATAGAGCACCCTATTATTCTCATTCAAGATGTGAAAAGAAATAATATTTGACAAGTGACAACGCTCCTTTTCTGATTATTTTTTTCAGGTACATTTTTTTTCTTTAATCGAGAAATTGGTAATGAACAAAATAGGCAATTGTGCGGTGGCTGATTTAGGACACGCAACAACAAAAAATAAATATCTCGAGCGCTCGAGATACTAGGTCGATTGCTCGAGATACTAGGTCGAGTGCTCAAGATATTAAGTTTAGCGCTGGAGATAGTTAAGTCGAGCGCTCGAGATAGTTAAGTCGAGTGCTCGAGATAATTAAGTCGAGCGCTCGAGATACAAAGTCGAGCGCTCGAGATAATACAACCGAACACCTCTTAACCGATGTTTTAAAGCGATAATTTCATATTTTCATATCTGTATAGAATAATTGTAAAATGATTTATGGTAAATAAAACAAGATGTAAGAGTTTGTATAATTTCAGTTGAATAGGAGACATCATATACATGTATATTTAAAGAGGAATGTGTGTCTGAAACCTATTGTTGATTTCTTTTACATTAAAGGGCCACAGTGTGATCTGGTAAAATTGAATTCAACTACAAAAATCTGTTAGTCCTCGCAATCTTATTAATTTAAAAAATGGCGCCATATTCGATGCGTATATTTCGGAAGGGACAAAGGTAGGCCAACGCCCATAGTGCTTCTGAAATGGCGTAAAACACCCGAGACAGCAACTTTTGACTTAAGGGCAGCTCCCCAAAATTTGGGCAGGCTATATTATACCATTTCAATTTCTACGTATCATAAAGCGTTTCTCTATAATATAAGTCATGATCATTTTCGCATTCAACCCATTTCAAAGAGTAAAAAACTAATTCTGTTCTTGTCTTTATTGTATCATTGTACCATCTTCACGATCTAAGCGTACTGCATTGACCCTCGATATTGTGAAGAAGATATTGTAACAACATGATCTCCCTTTAAAGTATGATACAAAAACAAACGTCTATTTCACACATTATAAAACTGTAAATTTATTTCATTTACAACTACACAAGTAACGGCTGTTGTATTGTAATTATATTCAACAAGAGAGGTGAGACAATAGAAAGATGGGGGATATGTAAAAATAGTAAATAGTAATAAAGTACGTTCTTTTCTAATGATGCTGTCTTAGTTAGCTCAGTCGGTACTGAAACGTAGAAAGTTAACCTCATTTATTTCATTTTTCTATTAATTTAAAAGACGACTGACGTGTGTGTGTGTGTGAAAATCATCGACGTCATGAAAATGCTTAGGCTTTAATTTTCTTTAAGAATCATGCTATATTATGATAGTGCTTGGCCTCGTGTGCGGGAGGTGGGGTGTAATGTATAAATTTTAAGCATGACATGTTTACGTTTGTATTTGTATGTGTAAGTTATTTATATACACAGTATCGGTTTGTAGGACAGACTAAATTATTATGCTCTTGTTCTGGCCAAATTTGAATATATCAATTTGTAAATATTTATGTTTGATATAACAACGGTATAATCATAGGTCATTGCTAATATAGACCTATTTATTGACTTTATGATAATTATCTCCCATAAGTATAATAATTTACACACACCATCGCTTAATTGAAAACAAATCCGTTAAAAATAGCCTTTCACCGTTGAAGCATGCCGTCAGGACTAAGTAAAGTGTGCCTAGTAGTACTGAAAGTATACACAAAGGCCATAGGCACCATGTACCACCACCACAACGCTTGCATGCTCATTGGCGTGTACGTAAAAATAAAATCCTTGACAGTGGGAATTCGAAAAAGAACAGACGGAAACGCCACTGACGTATTATAATTCCTGAAAATGTTTCTGTAGATGTTACCGAGAATTGAAGATGATGACGTACAAGCAACAGAAAATAGTGTGGACTTTTAGACAGCATTAACTTAACGTTTTAGTAATTTTTAGACCAATATGCTTTTTATTGTGCATGGTCTGTATTTGCCCATCTATCTAACTATCTATACTAATATTTGTGACTGTCGTTTGTTTGTCTGTCTGTCTGCTCGGGGTTGGCGGCTACACTAGGGGTGTCGAGAGGCTGAAATTTGAGATAGTTAAGTCGAGTGCTCGAGATAGTTAAGTCGAGTGCTCGAGATAATTAAGTCGAGCGCTCGAGATACAAAGTCGAGCGCTCGAGATAATACAACCGAACACCTCTTAACCGATTAAAGCGATAATTTCATATCTGTATAGAATAATTGTAAAATGATTTATGGTAAATAAAACAAGATGTAAGAGTTTGTATAATTTCAGTTGAATAGGAGACATCATATATATTTAAAGAGGAATGTGTGTCTGAAACCTATTGTTGATTTCTTTTATATTAAAGGGCCACAGTGTGATCTGGTAAAATTGAATTCAACTACAAAAATCTGTTAGTCCTCGCAATCTTATTAATTTAAAAAATGGCGCCATATTCGATGCGTATATTTCGGAAGGGACAAAGGTAGGCCAACGCCCATAGTGCTTCTGAAATGGCGTAAAACACCCGAGACAGCAACTTTTGACTTAAGGGCAGCTCCCCAAAATTTGGGCAGGCTATATTATACCATTTCAATTTCTACGTATCATAAAGCGTTTCTCTAAGTCATGATCATTTTCGCATTCAACCCATTTCAAAGAGTAAAAAACTAATTCTGTTCTTGTCTTTATTGTATCATTGTACCATCTTCACGATCTAAGCGTACTGCATTGACCCTCGATATTGTGAAGAAGATATTGTAACAACATGATCTCCCTTTAAAGTATGATACAAAAACAAACGTCTATTTCACACATTATAAAACTGTAAATTTATTTCATTTACAACTACACAAGTAACGGCTGTTGTATTGTAATTATATTCAACAAGAGAGGTGAGACAATAGAAAGATGGGGGATATGTAAAAATAGTAAATAGTAATAAAGTTCTTTACGAGTAAATCAAGCACTGATGTTAAATCAATTTTATCAATAACAGCTGTACTTTTAATTTATATTAAAGCCTCTGTTCATCATTTGCATTTCTCGAACAATATCTGCTTAATTCAGACTAAAGTGTACTCAAAATGATTTTTGAACTTTTAATTTGTAAACAAAACTAAAATATCAACGATGGGTAGTTCCCTGGCGTGGATTTAATCGAATTTGCCCCCACTCTTGCATGTGGCGCTGTTATGACTGCTTTTTATGTCGCCTGGTATGCATAGGATTCCAAATGTTGGGTCATTCACAGGGTAAAAATAACTCTGTGGTATACTTACTGGGCAGGATTTAACAATTTTCCGACGGATATTATATTCACAGTTTTGTAGTTTGCATGGGATTTCAATTACCTCAAATTTTAATGAAAATCAGCGACTAATTAATAAGCTTATACGTGTATCCCAGAGGTGAAAACATGTATCATACATTCAATAGATAGGTTGACAGGCAACGAAACATACGCCCCCACAGCAGCTAAGTCGACCGGACAGGCAACAGGGGTGGTCGCGTATTTCTTTTATGTCTATAATGAAAACATTTACAACACATTAAAATCTGATTACGAGTAACAACAACACATTACATGTAATTAGAAATCATTTCAATTTGCTTTGATTATTTGTCTCATGACCTTAAACACTGCGTGTAAATTTATGTTAAACATGCCTGAAATTTTATCTAAATTATTTATTAGACCATAATCAACCCTCGATGCCATTATTAGCCTGCGATATTTAGTGAGTTTGAAAACATTTTGTGATGTATAATTTAATGTAAAAATGGATAATCGAGACTTTATTATCGAACCAAAGTTTGTAATGATGATCGAGACTAGCGTTAAATTGAATCACTAATTTCTCGTTTCAGAGTGGAGCAATTTGATTAAATTTTAGCAAGAACTGTCGGCTCTATCTAATCTTACCTAATGCCCCTATAACTTTAGCAGCGCATCCACAAAATTTCACGGGAGGCCAAGGGCCAAAACTCGGGTAGTAATTATGTGAAATTGTTGAAAGTCAATGGGCCTCTTCGTGGCATAGGTGTAAACAATCAATGGGATATTCACTTCAGCCTCCAGAGCGTCCACAAGATTTGTGAAGTCAATCAGATATATTAAAGTTCCAATTTCATATTTTCTAAGTCAAAACATAATTATTTCTATGTCTTTTGCTCAAAAGGTTGTCAACTCACTATTATACGATCATGGGCAACATTTTTTGGGCATTAAAAAGGCTGACACAGGCTGATTGAGGAAATAGTTACTCAATTACCTCCCTTGTTTTCCCATTCCTCTATGGACGGCCATCTTCAAACGTTTGAATTTGAAGATGAAAATTATATTTTTGCCAATTTCTCAACTGGCAATAGTGAATTATAGGATTAATAGGATTATTCTTTAACATGGTAGGACTGTTTATAGGTTCAATCTATTTTAGGGCTTTATTTTAATATATTTTAAAAATATAACTTAAAAATAATGCTATTGGAACTTTAACTTAGTGTCTAAAGCGTGCCGCCGGACGTACGGGGGTGAGTGCAGTATGCGAGCACATTTCAATTTGAGTGTATAAATGAAGCCGCGGTAGTTTTAGTTTATCACATAAATGTGATTTGAAATGAAATGGGGTTTTAACGTCCTACTGTTCTGTTCCAAACTGGGCTAATGAAGACGGACATACGCCATACGTGTTATGAGAGAAATTTTACCTGGACAGCGGCACCACGACCTATTCTTATATCGAATTGCAACTGCCAATGGGTCTTTTACGCGCATTCCAATCTCGGCTTTTCGTCCATACGAACGACTGGTCAGCTGCCCTTGCCAGGTCCTCCATCACTGGCAAGGGGGAACCACGCCGGAAAATCGGAATGAACTTTCTCGGCCAAAACAGGGATCGAACACCCGAATAGTGATCGAGCCAGCGTCTTACCCTGTTAGCCATCGTAACCCCGCTGTGGTATACATTCATACAGTGTGCCGATAATATGAACAAGTAGAAGAACCAGTTTTGTTTTTTGGGTTGGTTTTTCTTTTCCGAATTCGAAGAAAAGGTGGAATAGCCACTGCCAGCCATAAACAAGTACACAGATGAGCGCATGTTAGTTAAAGGGACTATCCAGATAAGAACAGAGTCTCAAAAATTAAAGTCTGAGCATTTATGAAATTTATGGACCAAAATATAGCGGCATGGTGTATATACCTTGTCTCAAAATTTCAGCTCCAAATATCGAGTCGTTTGGACGTGGACGTCAACACTGCTTATCCGGACGCGTAACTCTTTTAAGATTTCGGGTTAATTTTTCATTGGGTGACCCGATAATCGATTCCCGTTTCTTTAGAGGTCTATACAATGAATGACTCGTGTACTGTACTTGATAACCAAAGGGAAATTTCACCTACATATTATTTTTATAGAAAAAAAAGTCTGGTTTTATCCAGATACTGTATACTACAACGGTCTCCATTTCCAGTGAAGACTGTCAGGTTTAAGTTATTTACAAGCGTATCACAAATATCGGATTAGTTGGTCAGCCTTAGTAATGGATTTTAAGTTATTTTAACACAAAATTAAGCAGTTTTATTCCCCCAAAAGTTATCGGGATTGGCCCTTTAAAGCACATATCGTTCCATTCTATTCGAAAGGTCGCATTTCTGCCGATATGAATTTGAAGAAATGAAACAAAGACGCCGTTATCATGCTATCACCAAGCGTGTGAAAAAATGATGTTTCTACACGTTCCAGTGACGTATTAATGTCTTATCAAAATTAACAAGTTTTATTTAATTACTAGTACGATGTTATCAGCGACTAGGGCGGTGAAATGGGATTTAAATGTGAAATGCGAAACTCCTTTGTTAAAATTTAATTTTGTTGTACATCTTGGGGCTTATGTGTAAACTCATTAAAGTGTTAATTATCGTGTGGAAACTTGTAGTGTTATCTGATATATTTAATGTTATTGATAAGTATAATCGGCTTTACTTATCGCAAGGCAATTTCATTATCACTTTTCATCATCTAATCCTTTAAGATTATTTTGTTTTATTTTTTAGATGTTTAGTGTGTGAACTCCGTCAAAACGAAAACAAAGTTGACCTCTTGAGCATATAACCAGGTCATATAAAGCCACAAATAACTTTTATTGCTTTGTGTTATGGATTAATTCCACATTATATAGATATACATGTATTACATACACTTTCTGGTTTTTGTTGTGGTTTTTTTAACATTAATTAAAGATATTTATTTATTTTTATTTATTAATTAATTTATTTTTTTTTTATATTGATACCATAAAAACTCAGATTATGTGTAGATAAGTAAAAGTGATAACAGATATTTTTGATGCCCCCCCCCCCCAGGAACAGAATTCTATTAAGGTTTTATACACCAATTTGTAGCAGAGAAACACCACAGAATAACACAGTAATTGTTACAACTTGTGTCAGGTTTTAATTTAGATTCTTTTATTAAGTTCCTTCCCAAAATGAAATGAAATGGGGTTTAACGTCCTGCTGTTAAGTTCCCTTCCAACTAGGTTTTATAGAACCTTGATACATTTTCAGGGTGGGAGTGGGTACCGGTAATTGTTTTATGACGAAAACTTACACTTGACATACACTAACTTTAAACACAAAGATAGGTTGTCAGGCAACGAAACATACGCCCACAGCAGCTAAATCGTCCGGGCAGTCAACAAGGGTTGTCGCATATTTTTACTTTTTTCGGTAATGAAACATTTGTAATACACTAAAAACTGATTAAGAGTAACAACTCATTATGTAATTATCAGAAAATCATTAGAATTTGATTGCTTTTTATAAAGTTTTACCCCAAGCTAACAATTAGTATATACATGAAACATTTAATATCATGGATTTAGCTGTTCAGTTATCTAAATTCATTGAAAATCAAAATACTTGTTCGTTTCAACACCTTAAACTCTATGTATCAATCGGAAGTCAATCGGATGGTAACTTTGGCCTCTATAGCGTCACAAGAATTTTTGAAGTTATCAAGGGAGATAACTCTGGCAGTAATTATTTGAAATCGCTGAAAATCAATAGGCTTCTTCGTCTCATGACCTTAAACACTGTGTATAAATCTAAAGTCAATCGGATATTAACTTTGGCCTCCAGAGCGTCCACAAGATTTTTTGAGGTGATCAAGGGCCATAACTCTGGCAATAACTATCGGAAATCGCTGAAAATCAATAGGCGCCTTCGTCTTATAACCTTAAACACTGTGTATAAATTTAAAGTCAATCGGATATTAACTTTGGCCTCTAGAGCGTCCACAAGATTTTTTGAAGGGATCAAGGGCCATAACTCTGGCACTAATTATCGGAAATCGCTGAAAATCAATAGGCTTCTTCGTCTTATGACCTTAAACACTGTGTATAAATTTAAAGTCAATCGGATATTAACTTTGACCTTTAGAGCGTCCACAAGATTTTTTAAAGAGATCAAGGGCCATAACTCTGGCACTAATTATCGGAAATCGCCGAAAATCAATAGGCTTCATTGTCTTATGACCTTAAACGCTGTGTATAAATTTAAAGTCAATCGGATATTAACTTTGGCCTCTAGAGCGTCCACAAGATTTTTTGAAGTGATCAAGGGCCATAACTCTGGTAGTTATTATCGGAAATCGCTGAAAAACAATAGGCTTCTTCGTCTCATGACCTTAAACACTGTGTATAAATTTAAAGTCAATCGGGTATTAACTTTAGCCTGTAGAGCGTCCACAAGCAATTGTGGACGCCGGACCGACGGACCGACGGACGGACGGACGGATGGGGGCGACGACAATATACGACCACATTTCAATGTGGGCATATAAAAAGCGAGAACGAACACCCTTGCACCCCTTCTAGATCCATCGCTGATAAATGTAAAATATTAATACCTGGTGGGTGTAAAGAATATACAGCTGTTTATAGCGATAATCATATGGTGTATTCCCACTGGTTGATCAGCTTATAGTAAGAGTATAGACAATATCCTACAGTTAAATCAATACTTATTATACTAAATTATACATTTAATAAACACAATAACACATGCTACCTGAATACATATTAAATTGCATATTACAAAAACAATCTGATGCAACTGAACAGCAGCTCCACTCCTTTCCTGAAAATCAGAAAATAATCCACCTAACCGTATTTATTAACTATGTCATTGACATTGGAAATCTGTAGTGGTTGATAGCCGTTCCAGATATCTCTCATTAAGTAACCAGATTCATATTTATGCATTACGATACAATTTGGTTTTAAAGGGTACCGGCCCTCTCAATATATTTATGTCAATGAAAAATAATTCAACCTTGTGAGTGAGGAATTTCTTTAAATATTTTGTTGTTATTTGTCGTTGAGTATATAATGGGTACAGATTTACAATTGCTAGGTATTAAAATATGAAATGAAATGTGTTTTGCCGACCTAATCCGAACGGGCTTATGCCCATCTTCATAAGCCCAGTAGGGAAATTATGGAAACACAGCGGCACTACAACCTACTCTTATCATACGAATTCCAACTGCAAAAGGATTTTTTAAGTGCACAACTCAACAACTACACAATATCTCATAGTCCCTCTGTCCTGCACCACGTCTTACTCACTGGGCTACCACAGCTCAATTGAATGAGGTTTAATGTCTCATTAACACTATGCATAGGTCACTTTGAGACTAACATTGAGGGAGGGGGTGGCTGATTTTTCTCAGATAGTGCTAACAGATTGTTTACATTCTTACTTAACATATAATATACAGGATCTCTGCATTTACCTATGTCCAGAATGATCTCTGCTTCTGCGACCAGCCTAACCAAGAGAAAAACGGGCTTGAAAGATTAAGAAGGCCAACTACATCTGCATATCATAAACATATTGTACTACATGATTTATCTGCATGCAGATTGGTAACAACATTTGAAGTCCAATATTCACACCAATTACAGGGTTTGTTACAAACCAAAATTTGTTGTCTTAAACATGTATTATGCAAGAGCTAAATCTGCCTATTGCAGGTCTTTTATATAATTTATTAATTAGACATTTATTAAACTTACCAAGGCCATAATCAACTCTCAATGCCATTGGATGACTGTGATATAAGTAGATTTAATTAAGCTTTGCGGTTGATGGATAATCAAGACCTTGTTTATTATTAAAAACAATGGTAGTAATGACAATTGTATCGCAGATATCAGGTTTATTTAGTACTACTTGGTGCCCTGTCTCTGATCAATCAAATAAATGACTTTCAATATTTGAAAGCGTCTGTTGTCTAGGATTAATCAATATTTATTGAATATTTCACATATTCAGCTGTAATAAGTTACATTGTCAGATCAGGATGTTGACATATTTATATGATACTAGATTCATCAATTGACACACACACAAGTTTTATTTACACTGATATCTATATCTATTTGTGGTGACTGTTAGGCGTTTAAGACCACAGTAGCGTTGTCTTTGGCTGGTGACTGACATAGGTCTGGGTGGCATTACACTTCACTTCCGGTTTCAGAGTTTTACTACTTCTGGTAGAGATCTATTCGTGCAACAGCAATTCTGATAAACCTCTAGTATAACATAAATATATGTCCACATTTCCATGTGGGCCTATAAAAATGAAGTTAAATAAATACATTAATATGATAATATTTTATTATCACCTTAGTCTCTTACTGACCACAAACAATTGTTCTGTTTGACAAAGTTTAGCATACGACTCCCAAAATAGTATACTGAATCCCAAGATAGTATACAAAATGATAATAAAGTTGTACTGTCATTCTTTCATATAACAATGGTCATGTCGTATATGACATCATAATAAACATTCAGACAATGCTTCATTTTTAATAAACTAAACTTTTGAAGATCATACGAGATACAAAGTCACAATTAATCACAAATCCACACATCCAACCTCATAAATCAACTTGGTCCAGGGCGAAGTTGCGATGTCACATGATCCAAAGGATGCCATCGTGACTGATCCATGGCATTGAAAAATTGCTGAAATAAAAAATAAATAGATAAAATTTACATATCAGAGCCAGTGATTTTAGAGTAGAAAATATCAGTTTTTATTTGGAACAATATCAACATTTCTTATCATAAATATTTCTTATCATAAATACTGCAATTGTTAATAATGAATATTTACCTCGCTGGAGAGCATAAATTCACGATTTTCTTTTTCGACATCCACTTCAAGCTGGGGATCTGAAAGACACAGACTTAGAAGTAAATATGAGTAAACAAGAGACTTATGTGATTATAGCATATTATGAATCTCAAGTTCTATGAAGCCTCCAATGACTGTTCATGTGGAAGAAACCAAAAGCTGACATACCAAATATAAATTTAGCCAAATGTGTTAAAAGTAAAACAATATGTTAATTCTAAATACTTCCCTTTTTACAAAATATTTCTAAAAACAAATTGGCCATGACATTATAATGGTAAAACATGTATTTAATAAAATGTTGAACACCTCATCATCATCCATGTTATTGATCATGGTGTTTAACATCCCTTTCCACTGTCTTATTTTAACTATCTTAGCCTTAGCACACCCCTAAGGCTCTTTCCTGGAGTAAATCCAAGGGGTTCAAAGGGCGTCTCTATCTCCAAGCCACATACTATCACACCAGGGATTGAAACCACATTCACAAGTCAGAGGTGATCAGCCAGCTAGAGCTAAAAACACAACATTCTAGACTATTTGACCACCCTAAACTCCCCTAAATCATAGTAATAGGGGATAAAATTATAGTGGTGTGCAGATAAAGGGAGGTAACTGAATAACAAACCTTCAAGTTTCTCTAAATCATCTTCATACTGTGGATCATACTGTCCCTACAATTAGAGAATATCCAGTAAAATAGCAATAAAATTGGTTTTGATAATTTTATGAAAATATAAAAATCATGGTAATGAATTAACATTTAAACATGACAGCATGTAGGAGAGCATGAAGCAGGTGTGAACTTTAATTATTCCAGCATGAAACACAATAATGATCTCTTGGTATTATTTGTTTGGAGCAGGGAAATAAAGAAAGTATTAGTTGATTCTTTGTTCTTAATGAACTGACAACTGTCATTTTGCACAGCGGAGGACATTCAGAATTTAAAGAGAAGAATGTGGAATATGAAAACTGTATTTAAAATTTTCATCCCGAGGGACATTTAGCCATAAATATAAAAAATATGGACAGTGCATTCTCAGTAGGGTGTGGTGTTGTTTGAAAAGGGCATGATAGAGTACCCTTCTAAAATAGCTCAAGGGCAACCCTATCGGTAACTTCTTTTTCGAGGATGAGTGAATACTATTTCAGTCACTCAAAAGACAATTTATATCAACTTAATGATAATATGGTTGTAATGATGACAATTCTGTTTAATATCTCTGGTTTTACTTGATTCAACTGATTTTTCATTGGACTGATGCTAGTGGGAAACAAATGTTCAGTTTCAATGACCACAAACTTCAAAGTTAACATGTCATTAACCTGTAATAGTTAAATGTACATGTAAACACAACTAGTCACCTGTAATCAAAAGACTGTTACATGAAAAAAGAATGATATACATGAAAAAAGAATGATAAAAACTACTTACATAATATTCCATGAGCTTGGGATTAGAATTAAAACTAACAGTATATCCTCCCCACATATATTGATTTTGTCCATTATAGTGAGGATTATAATGAGTATTATTAGTACCTGGTACTTCCATCCTGTAATCAACAAGTTAACATTTATATCAACAAAATATTTATAAATTTCATGTCTAAGTTGAAAAAATTATTTGTTGCAATAACCAAGGGGTTTAGTATAGACCTATATATTTTTATATCAAACTCTATATGGATATTAACAATTTCCAGAAAAATACTAAAAATATTCTAATATTATACATACATGTACTAAGCAGTTTCCAAATCATGAAACAGGTGTATATTGTAAATATACAATCACGTATTACAATTTAATTTTATACCTTTTTGGTGCTGCTAAACTAACTCTAACTGCCCTGCGACCAATTACCATGTGTTGCATTTCAATCAAGGCTTTTTGTTGATCAGTTTCTTCCAAAAATCTTACAAATCCATAACATTTACTTTTACCATTAGAATCAAGAACAACTATTTCAAAATGAAAACATTAAAGAAAACCATTTTATGCGCTCTTAAATAATAATAAAACAGTTTTCTAGAAGGTAAAGTGTAAATCTAGAAAAGTATATCATCCATGGTCTTCGACATTGCAAACAAGACTTATTGGTTCATTTAAATCAACATTGATGTTATTATCTTACCAAAGAAGACTGGCTTCTGATATCCAATATTTAAGACAAAATAAAAATTTCAAAATTGGCACACTAATCGTGAGCTAGAATGCTTTTGAACACCATTTGTAATGAAGCGACTTTATGAATGAGGCTAAACATTGGAATAACCAGATGCCAAAGACTACCATTCAGTTTGGACTCTTTGTGTATTTCTGATTGGAAATTACAATAAAAACAGAAATGGACTGAATATAAATCTATTTATAATTTATATACATTCATATTACATTATCATATGTGTTGAGATACATTTGTGTCCATTTCTAGGTGCCAAGAAAAGTGATTTAGCTCCTTTAAAACACAGAACTTATAAATCTGTTAGAAATAAAATTAAATGGAGGCTTAATCACTTTAATGTCCTATTTCACTGCACCAACCAGGCTAATGAAGACAGATATTCATAAGACATTAAAAATAATAATTTCATTAATTATTAAATGATAAGTTTCCCTAACCTTTTGCAGACCGTAAACTTCTGTAAGCAGCAAATGCATTATACAACATGTCATCATCTACACCACTTGATAGATCACCGATATAAAGAGAATATTCTGGTCTGAAATGGAAAAGTTTCTGAAATGAGCATTATAGTAGCACAAAAGACAAAAGAGAGTACCCGGTAAGCATGGATATTCCTCAAATATAATTTAAGGTAGGCCTATCCATCAAACACTTTATATTACTCTGATTCAAGGATTTATTTAGCTCATTTAAGCTAATCATTTAAAAGTTCAGTCACCTTGAAGCAAAGAAAAGAAGGGTTTGTAAACTGAATATATACCTTAGATTAAAATATCTAAGTCTAACTCAATATCATTGAAAACACAAATTGTTTGTCAATTTAAACCAAGATTGATGTTGTAATCTTACTAGGAAAAGACGGGTTTCTGATATCTAATATTTGTGACAAAATAAACATTTTACCATTGGTACAGCACAATTTGTATAACAAGGGACTCAGAAAACAACACTAGACATGTTGATTCCACAAGTCAAATTCTTATCTAGAGAGCATGAGCAATAAATGCTATTGGTGTAGACTGGAATAACCAGACACTAGAGATTGCCATTCAATTGAGACTTCTGGCATCTTTGTAGGAGGACATAACTGATTTGAAATTAAAAATGGAAACGATTGAATGTAAATCAGTTTATATACATTCATTATTTCATCATTATATGTGTTGAGACTGATTTGTGTCAATTTCTAGGTCCCAAATATTAGCGATTTAGCTCCTTTAAGATTTAATAAGGGGAATTGATTATAGTAAATTCATTACCGAAGTAACAGCTAATTTAAGTCACGCCATCCAGTCAGCAGAAGGCTGTATCCCGAGACGGTCTTCATTCACTATTTGCTTCTTTGTATTTAGTTTTGTTCGTTTCTGTGACGGTTGGAAAATGTATTCAATATAGACTTTGATTCCAGTGAATGCCTAAACGTTTATTTATTGATTTAGTGCATTTATTTTTGTTTTACTCTTAAAGGGACAATCCCGATAAGAACAGAGTCTCAAAAATTAAAGTCCGAGAGTTTATGAAATTTATGGACCAAAATATAGAGGCATGGTGTATTTATCTTGTCTCAAAATTTCAGCTCAAAATATTGATTCGTTTGGACGTGAACGTCAACACTGCTTATCCGGACACGTAACCTTTTTAAGATTTCGGGTCAATTTTTTCATTGGGTGACCTGATAATCGATTCACATTTCTTGAGAGGTCTATACAGTGAATGACCCATGTACTGTACTTGATAACAAAAGGTAAATTTCACCTACATATTATTTTTATAGAAAAAAGTCTGGTTTTATCCAGATACTGTATAATACAACGGTCTCCATTTCCAGATGAAGACTGTCAGATTTAAGTTATTTACAAGCGTACCACAAATATCGTGTTAGCTGTTCGGCCTTAGGTAATGGGTTTTAAAGAGCACATAAAATGAGGAAACTAAATTCATTGAGCTTATAAACATTGGTTACTATATGCATTTTACGGCAGTTTAACGTAGATCTGATGAAAATTAATTCAGATATCGTCACTCAAAGTCGCAAATATAGACCTCCCGTAAAAACGACTTGGCCAATTATTGAAAACACTCTTAATCCCCTCAGACGCCAGTGACGTCACAGTGACCGAATGCATATTCGGGATGTTTATTCCTTAATTACCTATATACACCCGGCGTGTGTATTCGTTAACGCCTGACTGATTCCTTAATCCCCCTAATTAAATAACAATTGACTACGGAAGAATTTGTTTTATAAAGACAGTTGTTGTAGCCATATTCCCCATGTGTTTTTTTTTTATCAGAATAAGCCGACCGTAAGCCAACAATAATTGGCTTCTGATTGAAACAAGATTGGTGTGAAATTGTTATAGCCGGCGCTACGGACATCTTTAAAGCCGATAGAAATAATCAATTGTCGGCTTTTAAGAAACGAAATGGTTTCAAATAATAATCATTAGGGGTGTAACGATACATCGAACAATCGATGCATCGCGATAGTTTGACTGTCGATAGTGTATATCGATAGTAAAAAGACACTATCGATAAAAATTGCGATAGTCAAGCAAACTATCGATAGTTTGTAATAGCGAAAGTAACATGGCTCAAATTCACTTGTATTTGTCGAATAATTACTCTGTATTTATAACAAAAAGCTCCGTTATCACTAAAATATCGTTACACGATCTCAATGTCACATGGAAATCTTCGTCTACCATATAAGGCATGGCTTACTAAGAAATGTGTAAAATGGTTGATTTTGGCGCGAAAAAGCTGAAAATGGTCACGTACGCCAATAACAGACATGCTGAAAGCATGTCGCATATGGCAGGAAAGTTGGCTATGCCTTTTTAAACAAATTACTAAACTACCAATGTAATATTAATAATATACAATTTTATATAATATAAAGAAAAAAAAATTTACTTTATTATTTAATTCACAATCAGAATGCGACGTTACCGTGTACCTGAGATACCAGCTTAGGAGGCTCTTCTATTCGCCCCCCTCCCCCTTTGCCGCACCTTTAGAAGACACATGTTTTTATCTGCACCGTCTTGTGTCGTTTCATTCTGTCGGTTTATTTGTCGATATGACTACCGATAACCGTGTTAAAATATTACGTACTGATTTACGGGCTGGAGATGTTGATCAACTAGTGAATTATAATCTATTCTAGTCACAAATATATAATCTATTACAACTTAAGACGAGAAAGGTCGGCTTTTGAAAATGCTTTGACTTATATAGTATAGTGATATGTAGTTTACGTGTAAAATTAATGATTACGCTAGTCAAATATTAATTGGACCGACAAATACACACGTGTTAACTGGCGGTGTGTATACAGTGATATATCGTACAGATAGTGCTATATTGTATAGATAATGTGTATAGATTATGTGTAGTGCCTGTGACGTCACTAGCCAATCAACCGGATAAAGCTTGTAATTGAAAATTTGAAAACCGTTTTTGGCTGTCTGATGTTTAAACGTTAATATCTCAATTAATTTTAATCAGATTGGAGTGAACTTGACATAAAATGCATATAGTAACCAATGTCTATAGGCTCAATGAATCTAGTTTTCTCATTTTATGTGCTCTTTAAGGGATTTTAACACAAAATTAAGCAGTTTTATTCCTCAGAAAGTTATCGGGATTGGCCCTTTAATCTTAAGACTACTTTTTGATAGAATTCACTGATGTGATTACTTGTATGGTTGAATTAATACAATATGCTTGCATTCGGTTTTTTTGCAGCATATGACAGGTCATGTCTCATGCTGACATTATACAATATTTGGTTTTAAAACACAGATTTGACGACACCCTTTGATGTTGGCATACCATTATTTCAAATAATCGTACAGGCAACTTGCCAATAGTGAGTCGACCCTAAGTCCAAATCGAATAGTCAGTCGTATAAATCGGTCGATGGCTTATTAAAATTTTGGAATAGTATGTAATCAATATAAGTTAAAGAAGAAACGCATTAATTCCAATATAACGCCAATGGTCGCCGAGTCACGGCGTTTGTTTTGAGCATGAGGTATTTGACATTTTCATGTCGCTTTGTCCACTCAATAAAAAAACCAGTCATTTGTTCAGTCTGTTACATAAAATCAGTCAAGTAGCTCAGTCGAATAGCTCAGTCGAATAAGTCAGTCGTATAGTTCAGTCGTATAATTCAGTCGTATAGTTCAGTCGTATAGTTCAGTCGTATAACTCAGTCGTATAGTTCAGTCGTATAACTCAGTCGTATAGTTCAGTCGTATAATTCAGTCGTATAATTCTGTCGTTCAATATTAAGCAGCGGTGGCAGTGGACTAAGATAATATTGTAACAAATCATGCTCGTAGCCATAGCTGAAGGTGCCAGGGGCATGGGGTAGGGGCCGGGGGCATGGGGTAGGGGCGGGGTCCTTCCCAACGGGTTTCAAGTTCGATTTTACGGGCAAAAGTAGTTTGATAAGTAAGACATTCGGACGATATTTAAGCCATAACTGAAAGAGAGAGAAGGAGAGGGAGAGAGAGGGAGACAGTAATGGGGTTTAGCGTCCACTCGACACACACTAGGTTATTTCGGGACAAAAACATGTTTTTTATTTTTTTTTTCATAATTCGCTTGCGCGTAGAGGTCTTTAGCAGTGTGGGGAAACCGGAGGACCCGGAGAAAAATCCACAAGGTTGGACAGGCGACCCTTCTCCTTGTCACGTACAGTCGAGGATGCGAAACAGCGCCAGGTGACTCAATGACAGGCTTCATTATACAGCGAGCACCTGCAAACCATACGGCTATCCACCCCCACCCCCACCACATAACTGAGGGAGCCAGACGCTCGGTAGGAAAGGGGGAGGGGGTTGGGGAGGATCTATCAGTCTTAGGATTAGTCAAATAGCTCAGTCGAATAATCCAGTCGTATAATTCAGTATAGTCCAGTCGTATGCTTCAGTCGTATACTTCAGTCGTATAATTCAGTCGTATACTTCAGTCGTATAAGTCAGTCGTATAGTTCAGTCGTATAGTTCAGTCGTATAACTCAGTCGTATAGTTCAGTCGTATAGTTCAGTCGTATAATTCAGTCGTATAGTTCAGTCGTATAATTCAGTCGTATAATTCAGTCGTTCAATATTAAGCAGCGGTGGCAGTGGACTAAGATAATATTGTAACAAATCATGCTCGTAGCCATAGCTGAAGGTGCCGGGGGCATGGGGTAGGGGCGGGGTCCTTCCCAACGGGTTTCAAGTTCGATTTTACGGGCAAAAGTAGTTTGATAAGTAAGGCATTCAGACGATATTTAAGCCATAACTGAAAGAGAGAGAAAGAGAGAGAGAAGGAGAGAGAGGGAGATAGTAATGGGGTTTAGCGTCCACTCGACACACACTAGGTCATTTCGGGACAAAAACATGGTTTTTATTTTTTTTTCATAATTCGCTTGCGCGTAGAGGTCTTTAGCAGTGTGGGGAAACCGGAAGACCCGGAGAAAAATCCACAAGGTTGGACAGGCGACCCTTCTCCTTGTCACGTACAGTCGAGGATGCGAAACAGCGCCAGGTGACTCAATGACAGGCTTCATTATACAGCGAGCACCTGCAAACCATACGGCTATCCACCCCCACCCCCACCACATAACTGAGGGAGCCAGACGATCGGTAGGAAAGGGGGAGGGGGTTGGGGAGGATCTATCAGTCTTAGGATTAGTCAAATAGCTCAGTCGAATAATCCAGTCGAATAATTCAGTCGTATAGTCCAGTCGTATGCTTCAGTCGTATACTTCAGTCGTATAATTCAGTCGTATACTTCAGTCGTATAAGTCAGTCGTATAGTTCAGTCGTATAACTCAGTCGTATAACTCAGTCGTATAGTTCAGTCGTATAGTTCAGTCGTATAATTCAGTCGTATAGTTCAGTCGTATAATTCAGTCGTATAATTCAGTCGTTCAATATTAAGCAGCGGTGGCAGTGGACTAAGATAATATTGTAACAAATCATGCTCGTAGCCATGGCTGAAGGTGCCGGGGGCATGGGGTAGGGGCGGGGTCCTTCCCAGCGGGTTTCAAGTTCGATTTTACGGGCAAAAGTAGTTTGATAAGTAAGGCATTCGGACGATATTTAAGCCATAACTGAAAGAGAGAGAAAGAGAGAGAGAAGGAGAGAGAGGGAGACAGTAATGGGGTTTAGCGTCCACTCGACACACACTAGGTCATTTCGGGACAAAAACATGGTTTTTATTTTTTTTTCATAATTCGCTTGCGCGTAGAGGTCTTTAGCAGTGTGGGGAAACCGGAGGACCCGGAGAAAAATCCACAAGGTTGGACAGGCGACCCTTCTCCTTGTCACGTACAGTCGAGGATGCGAAACAGCGCCAGGTGACTCAATGACAGGCTTCATTATACAGCGAGCACCTGCAAACCATACGGCTATCCACCCCCACCCCCACCACATAACTGAGGGAGCCAGACGCTCGGTAGGAAAGGGGGAGGGGGTTGGGGAGGATCTATCAGTCTTAGGATTAGTCAAATAGCTCAGTCGAATAATCCAGTCGAATAATTCAGTCGTATAGTCCAGTCGTATGCTTCAGTCGTATACTTCAGTCGTATAATTCAGTCGTATACTTCAGTCGTATAAGTCAGTCGTATAGTTCAGTCGTATAGTTCAGTCGTATAACTCAGTCGTATAGTTCAGTCGTATAATTCAGTCGTATAATTCAGTCGTTCAATATTAAGCAGCGGTGGCAGTGGACTAAGATAATATTGTAACAAATCATGCTCGTAGCCATAGCTGAAGGTGCCGGGGGCATGGGGTAGGGGCGGGGTCCTTCCCAACGGGTTTCAAGTTCGATTTTACGGGCAAAAGTAGTTTGATAAGTAAGGCATTCGGACGATATTTAAGCCATAACTGAAAGAGAGAGAAAGAGAGAGATAAGGAGAGAGAGAGGGAGACAGTAATGGGGTTTAGCGTCCACTCGACACACACTAGGTCATTTCGGGACAAAAACATGTTTTTGTTTTTTTTTCATAATTCGCTTGCGCGTAGAGGTCTTTAGCAGTGTGGGGAAACCGGAGGACCCGGAGAAAAATCCACAAGGTTGGACAGGCGACCCTTCTCCTTGTCACGTACAGTCGAGGATGCGAAACAGCGCCAGGTGACTCAATGACAGGCTTCATTATACAGCGAGCACCTGCAAACCATACGGCTATCCACCCCCACCCCCACCACATAACTGAGGGAGCCAGACGCTCGGTAGGAAAGGGGGAGGGGGTTGGGGAGGATCTATCAGTCTTAGGATTAGTCAAATAGCTCAGTCGAATAATCCAGTCGAATAATTCAGTCGTATAGTCCAGTCGTATGCTTCAGTCGTATACTTCAGTCGTATAATTCAGTCGTATACTTCAGTCGTATAAGTCAGTCGTATAGTTCAGTCGTATAGTTCAGTCGTATAACTCAGTCGTATAGTTCAGTCGTATAACTCAGTCGTATAGTTCAGTCGTATAATTCAGTCGTTCAATATTAAGCAGCGGTGGCAGTGGACTAAGATAATATTGTAACAAATCATGCTCGTAGCCATAGCTGAAGGTGCCGGGGGCATGGGGTAGGGGCCGGGGGCATGGGGTAGGGGCGGGGTCCTTCCCAACCGGTTTCAAGTTCGATTTTACGGGCAAAAGTAGTTTGATAAGTAAGGCATTCGGACGATATTTAAGCCATAACTGAAAGAGAGAGAAAGAGAGAGAGAAGGAGAGAGAGAGAGAGGGAGACAGTAATGGAGTTTAGCGTCCACTCGACACACACTAGGTCATTTCGGGACAAAAACATGTTTTTGTTTTTTTTTCATAATTCGCTTGCGCGTAGAGGTCTTAAGCAGTGTGGGGAAACCGGAGGACCCGGAGAAAAATCCACAAGGTTGGACAGGCGACCCTTCTCCTTGTCACGTACAGTCGATGATGCGAAACAACGCCAGGTGACTCAATGACAGGCTTCATGATACAGCGAGCACCTACAAACCATACGGCCATAAACCCCCACCCCCACCCCATAACTGAGGGAGCCAGACGCTCGGTAGGGAAGGGGGAGAGGGTTGGGGAGGATCTATCAGTCTTAGGATTAGTCAAATAGCTCAGTCGAATAATCAAGTCGAATAATTCAGTCGTATAGTCCAGTCGTATGCTTCAGTCGTATACTTCAGTCGTATAATTCAGTCGTATACTTCAGTCATATAATTCAGTCGTATAGTTCAGTCGTATAAGTCAGTCGTATAACTCAGTCGTATAGTTCAGTCGTATAACTCAGTCGTATAGTTCAGTCGTATAATTCAGTCGTATAATTCAGTCGTTCAATATTAAGCAGCGGTGGCAGTGGACTAAGATAATATTGTAACAAATCATGCTCGTAGCCATAGCTGAAGGTGCCGGGGGCATGGGGTAGGGGCCGGGGGCATGGGGTAGGGGCGGGGTCCTTCCCAACGGGTTTCAAGTTCGATTTTACGGGCAAAAGTAGTTTGATAAGTAAGGCATTCGGACGATATTTAAGCCATAACTGAAAGAGAGAGAAAGAGAGAGAGAAGGAGAGAGAGAGAGAGGGAGACAGTAATGGGGTTTAGCGTCCACTCGACACACACTAGGTCATTTCGGGACAAAAACATGGTTTTTATTTTTTTTTTCATAATTCGCTTGCGCGTAGAGGTCTTTAGCAGTGTGGGGAAACCGGAGGACCCGGAGAAAAATCCACAAGGTTAGACAGGCGACCCTTCTCCTTGTCACGTACAGTCGAGGATGCGAAACAGCGCCAGGTGACTCAATGACAGGCTTCATTATACAGCGAGCACCTGCAAACCATACGGCTATCCACCCCACCCCCACCACATAACTGAGGGAGCCAGACGCCCCCTACCCCATGCCCCCGGCACCTTCAGCTATGGCTACGAGCATGATTTGTTACAATATTATCTTAGTCCACTGCCACCGCTGCTTAATATTGAACGACTGAATTATACGACTGAATTATACGACTGAACTATACGACTGAACTATACGACTGAGTTATACGACTGAACTATACGACTGAGTTATACGACTGAACTATACGACTGAACTATACGACTGACTTATACGACTGAAGTATACGACTGAATTATACGACTGAAGTATACGACTGAAGCATACGACTGGACTATACGACTGAATTATTCGACTTGATTATTCGACTGAGCTATTTGACTAATCCTAAGACTGATAGATCCTCCCCAACCCCCTCCTCCTTCCCTACCGAGCGTCTGGCTCCCTCAGTTATGGGGTGGGGGCGGGGGTGGATGGCCGTATGGTTCGCAGGTGCTCGCTGTATCATGAAACCTGTCATTGATTCACCTGGCGTTGTACGTGACAAGGAGAAGGGTCGCCTGTCCAACCTTGTGGATTTTTCTCCGGGTCCTCCGGTTTCCCCGCACTGCTAAAAACCCCTACGTGCAAGCGAATTATGGAAATAAAATAAGTACAAACCATATGTTTGTCCCGAAATGACCTAGTGTGTGTCGAGTGGACGCTAAACCCCATTACTATGTCCCTCTCTCTCTCTTTGTCTCTCTATCTCTCTTTCTCTTTCAGTTATGGCTTAAATATCGCCCGAATGTATGCCTTACTTATCAAACTGCTTTTGCCCGTAAAATCGAACTTGAAACCCGTTGGGAAGGACCCCGGCCCCTACCCCATGCCCCCGGAACCTTCAGCTATGGCTACGAGCATGATTTGCTACAATATTATCTTAGTCCACTGCCACCGCTGCTTAATATTGAACGACTGAATTATACGACTGAACTATACGACTGAGTTATACGACTGAACTATACGACTGAGTTATACGACTGAACTATACGACTGAACTATACGACTGACTTATACGACTGAAGTATACGACTGAATTATACGACTGACTTATACGACTGAAGTATACGACTGGACTATACGACTGAATTATTCGACTGGATTATTCGATTGAGCTATTTGAATAATCTTAAGACTGATAGATCCTCCCTAACCCCCTCCCCCTTCCCTACCGAGCGTCTGGCTCCCTCAGTTATGGGGTGGGGGTGGGGGGGGGGGGGGGGGGTTATGGCCGTATGGTTTGTAGGTGCTCGCTGTATCATGAAGCCTGTCATTGAGTCACCTGGCGTTATTTCGCATCCTCGACTGTACCTGTCCAACCTCGTGGATTTTTCTCCGGGTCCTCGGCTGTACGTAACAAGCAGAAGGGTCGCCTGTCCAACCTCGTGGATTTTTCTCCGGTTCCTGCGGTTTCCTGCCACAGCTAAAGACCCCTACGCGCAAACGAATTATTGAAATAAAAATAAAAACCATATGTTAGTCCCGAAACGACCTTGTTTGCGTCGAGTGGACGTTACCCCCCAACCTCCTTCTGTCCCACTTTCTCTGTCAGTTATGGCTTAGCTATGGCCTGAATACCATACATATCAAGCTACTTTTGCCCGTAAAATCGAACTTGAAACCAGTTGTGAAGGCCCCTGGCTCCTACCCCATGCCCCGCACTTTCAGCTATGGCTACGAGCATGATTTGCTACTATATTATCTTAGTCCACTGCCACCAATGCTTAATATTGAACGACTGAATTATACGACTGAACTATACGACTGAATTATGCGACTGAACTATACGACTGACTTATACGACTGAACTATACGACTGAATTATACGACTGAACTATACGACTGAGTTATACGACTGAACTATACGACTGACTTATACGACTGAAGTATACGACTGAATTATACGACTGAACTATGCGACTGGATTATTTGACTGAGCTATTTGACTGATGTTAAGAATGATAAGACCTTCCCCACCCACACCCTCTTCCCTACCGAGCGTCTGACTCCTTCAGTAATGGGGTGGGGTGGATCGCTGAATTGTCCGAGGTGCTCGCTGTATCATGAAGCCTGTCATTGAGTCAACTGGTGTGGTTTCGCATACTTGGCTGTACGTGACAAGGAGAAGGGTCACCTGTCCAACCTCGTGGATTTTTCTCCGGGTCCTGGGCTGTACGTGACAAGCAGAAGGGTCGCCTGTCCAACCTCGTGGATTTTTCTCCGGGTCCTCCGGTTTCCTGCCACAGCTAAAGACCCCTACGCGCAAACGAATTATTGAAATAAAAATAAAAACCATATGTTAGTCCCAAAACGACCTAGTTTGTGTCGTGTGGACGGTACCCCCCCCCCCCTTCTCTCTCACTTTATCTTTCAGTTATGGCTTAGCTATGGCCCGAATACCTTACATATCAAGCTAATTTTGCCCGTAAAATCGAACTTGAAAGCAGTTGGGAAGGCCCCCGGCTCGTACCCCATGCTCCGGCACTTTCAGCTATGGCTACGAGCATGATTTGCTACTATATTATCTTAGTCTACTGCCACCAATGCTTAATATTGAACGACTGAATTATACGACTGAACTATACGACTGAATTATGCGACTGTACTATACGACTGAACTATACGACTGAATTATACGACTGAACTATACGACTGAGTTATACGACTGAACTATACGACTGACTTATACGACTGAAGTATACGACTGAATTATACGACTGAACTATGCGACTGGATTATTTGACTGAGCTATTTGACTGATGTTAAGAATGATAAGACCTTCCCCACCCACACCCTCTTCCCTACCGAGCGTCTGACTCCTCCAGTAATGGGGTGGGGTGGATCGCTGAATTGTTTGCAGGTGCTCGCTGTATCATGAAGCCTGTCATTGAGTCAACTGGTGTGGTTTCGCATCCTCGGCTGTACGTGACAAGGAGAAGGGTCACCTGTCCAACCTCGTGGATTTTTCTCCGGGTCCTCGGCTGTACGTGACAAGCAGAAGGGTCGCCTGTCCAACCTCGTGGATTTTTATCCGGGTCCTCCGGTTTCCTGCCACAGCTAAAGACCCATACGCGCAAACGAATTATTGAAATAAAAATAAAAACCATATGTTAGTCCCGAAACGACCTAGTTTGTGTCGTGTGGACGGTACCCCCCCCCCCCCTTCTCTCTCACTTTATTTTTCAGTTATGGCTTAGCTATGGCCTGAATACCTTACATATCAAGCTAATTTTGCCCGTAAAATCGAACTTGAAAGCAGTTGGGAAGGCCCCCGGCTCGTATCCCATGCCCCGGCACTTTCAGCTATGGCTACGAGCATGATTTGCTACTATATTATCTTAGTCCACTGCCACCAATGCTTAATATTGAACGACTGAATTATACGACTGAACTATACGACTGAACTATACGACTGAATTATGCGACTGAACTATACGACTGACTTATACGACTGAACTATACGACTGAATTATACGACTGAACTATACGACTGAGTTATACGACTGAACTATACGACTGAAGTATACGACTGGATTATACGACTGGACTATATGACTGAGCTATTTGACTGATATAAAGAATGATAAGACCTTCCCCACCCCACCCCTTCCATATCGAGCTTCTGGCTCCTTCAGTTATGGGGTGGGGGTGGGGGATGGCCGAATGGTTTGTAGGTGCTCCCTGTATCATGAAGCCTGTCATTGAGTCAACTGGCGTGGTTTCGCATCCTCGGCTGTACGTGACAAGGAGAAAGGTCGCCTGTCCAACCTCGTGGATTTTTCTCCGGGTCCTCCCACTGCTAAAGACCCCTACGCGCAAGCGAATTATTGAAATAAAATCAAATCTTATGTTAGTCCCGAAATTACCTAGTTTGTGTCGAGTGGACGTTAAACCCCATTCCTGTCTCTCCCTATCTCTATTCTCTATCTCTCTTTCGGTTATGGCTTTAATATCGCCCGAATACCTTACGTAAAATCGAACTTGAAACTAGTTGGGAAAGCCCCCGGTCCCAACCTCATGCCCCCGGCCCCTACCTTATGCCCCGACACCTTCAGCTATAGCTACGAGCATGATTTGCTACTATATTATCTTAGTCAACTACACTTAATATTGAACGACTGAATTATACGACTGAACTATACGACTGAATTATACGACTGAACTATACGACTGAATTATACGACTGAACTATACGACTGACTTATACGACTGAAGTATACGACTGAGTTATACGACTGAAGTATACGACTGAATTATTCGACTGGATTATTCGACTGAGCTATTTGACTGATGTTTAGAATGATAAGTCCTTCCCCACCCTTTCCCCTTCCCTACCGAGCGTCTGACTCCTTCAGTAATGGGGGAGGGGTGGATGGCCGAATGGTTTGAATGGGACACAGACTAAACACTAGCCGTTTCTAGCACGGCCATTGTTTATGTTTATGTTTTCAGTCGATGACATCAGTCGTTGACCTTTAACCCGAAGTTGATGTCCTTACTCGCTAAGAGAGGTCTACAGGTTGTTTAGTGGATTGCTATTGAAGAAAAATCTCAATAAAGTTTTGATTTCAACTGTCAGTTTTTAACTTCGGAGAAAATAAACAAAATAGACAAAAACGATTTCAGGAAATTTGAGTTAGTGCGTTTTTTATTTACGTCAAACAAACTATTCCCAAATTTTAACCCAACCATCGACCGAATTTGCTGACTGGCTATCCTTGTGGTACTTAGGGGTAATTGCCAATAGTACTTTATTCATACCAGTGAAATATTGGACTAGTGTGACGTATTTCACTGTAAGTGCAAAAGCTTGTGCGGAGTGTCAGTATTTTAAGATGTTTAATGCTCTTGAGCTTACGACATTGTGTAATATATTGTAAAAACATTTGGGCCGTACGGCCCTCATGTTGTTACAATATATTACTTAATGTCTCGCTCTCGACCATTAAACAATACTATTATTGTTTTCAAATATGAGTGAAGTCTGTGTCTCTACAGGTCCGGGACTGAACACACTGTACAGTGCAGTTGACGCTTACGGCTAGCCCCCCCCCGGATCCATGCACGCTTTTTGAATTGTTTGTTTGTTTGTGGTCTCTGAGTATGATGTCTTGTCCGTACATGTACATTTGTTTTTGTGTAAATTGTGTGGTGCAGTTCCCGTGCACTTACTATGTTAGAATAAATAATTTAGGCTTAGGTAAATTGAAAAAAAGCCTTGCAAATTGCAATTTGTACAACTAATTTCAAGTTTCTGTCTTTTCAGTTTTTACCTGTAATGATGAGATGATCTGTATGATCTCCTGTCAGAATACTCCTCTATTTTATCTGACATTTTTGTTAATTTGGTGAAATATTGAGGCAAGTCCTCCACCACTCTAGCAATAATTTTAACCTTTTTCTTGTGATAAAAAGAGTTACCTCCCGTGTCAATAGTCTTGAAAATTCAGTAAGAAAATAAACATCTATATGTTGATTGAGGTTAGCTTTGATAAACTATAATGGTGCAGTTATGTTCTTTGAAGCGATATATGTAATATAAACAGCGATATATTGTTTACCACCAGTTTATTTTAAATTAACAAGCGTTTGAAATCACAAGCAATGGGCTTGACAATCACAGCTACAACTCGGGAGACAACTCTACATTAAAAACAAAAATAATAAAATACACGTGCAGTTAGAATATAATATGTTTAGAAATACTTTTTCTTTTTGAGGTCTCAAAATTAGTTCATGATGAATATTGTTGTTGGTACTTACGAGGAGCTGATACTAGGTTATAAACTAGACAAAAATGGAGACGTAAGAATTTGTTTTTCTATGTTTGTTTCCTCTCGCACGACATGTACTATGATGATGAATAGTTAGTTCAGTTGTGCAAATGTCGAAATGGGATGAAGTATGAAGTATAAACTATGAATGAGTCTATGACTAGAATTAAGTTTTAACGCCCTACTTTTTTTCCACCACCCGGCCGGGTTATTTATGGTTAAATGGATCATACGACTGACAGCAACTTTTCTTCCTAATCTTATCGGTGAATTCCAAATGACAGATAAAATAAGTCTGTACATACATGAACATAATAACAAAGAATGGAAAACATGGAACCTTGGATTTTCATTTGGTATTGTTGTAATTTTATGATTATTCCTTTGCAGGAGTATAAATTTGAACAAACGTTTACAGATCACTCACATTTAGGATGTATTAAATCAGCAGGTATATCTAGAAAGAATATACTGGCTACAGGCAGTACCGATGAAACTATCAGATTATTTAACCTAAAAAAACACACAGAATTAGGTGCTTTGATGCATCATTCAGGTAATGTATGTACGTATGTGATATACTAGCTAAGCACTATATTATAGTAACCTTATAGGCCTACCCAAAATCTGGCTAGTAATAGTCATTCAAATTTGAGTCGACATACTGCATGTAATCCGGAATTATGCCAAATGTAGGGCATCCTCAACGATCTAAAAACTAGTTAAAAATGTAAATAAGTACAATTACCATACGTATCTTATCACACTCAGGTCTATGGAGCAGTAGTGCATTGTAGCTGAGTAACTACCGGTGTGTGTTAGCCTTTAGGCTAAACTTGAATGTGACCGTGGCATAATAACAATACCCTGGCATGTGACATCCTGCTTGGAAAATCCCATTTGACATCATTCAGGAGTAGGTCTATTATTAAATAAAATGTGAAGTTAATACAGTATCATTTGTATTGTAAAAAAACAATTGATGTCATTCCGAAGTAGGTATGTATTATACGATAAAATTTAAAGTTAATAGAGTGTATCATTATTTGTTTGATGACTAACACCACTGCGTTGACTGAAAGTTCAGAGACATTGGCATCGTTTTCTATTTATTTTCATTTGAAACTTAGTACAATAGGATTGTGCTTGGATTCTTAAAACTTAACATCAAAAAGTTAAATTTCCCATTTTACAGGTAATATAACACAGATCACATTCTTTCAAGATAGTCATATGTTTAGTACAAGTGAAGATGGTACCATGTGTGTATGGAAGAATTATACCTGGGAATGTCTGAGACAATTCAGGGGTCACAAGTAAGAATTCAAGTATACAGATTATGTAAAATGAAATTTGGCCCAAAATTATATGTTAAACATTCATTATGCAAGAGCTGAATCTTTCTTTAGACCTGAAATGTTATCTAAATTATTAGACATAAATTAATTTACCCTTACTCAGACCATAATTAACTCTCAGTGCCATCGGATACCTGCGATATTTAGTGGATTCAAATACACTTTGTGCTGGATGTGGTTACCATAAAAATAAATAATCAAGACTTTGTTCAATATCATAAGAGAGGTATTGAAGACAATCAAGACTGGCCTCTGATTATATTGCCGATTTCCATTTTGAAAATATTCTCTATTCATTATTTATGTTTTACCTATTATTGCAAGAGCTGTCTGCTCTTTATCTAATCTTACCTAATGCTGCTTTAATTTTAAATTCTTGTTGTAATAAATAATTTATTTTGATGAAATATTTATTTTATGTTTATTTGTAGAGGTCCTGTTAATAGTGTATCTGTTCATCCAAGTGGTAGAATGGCTATTACAGTTAGTAAAGATAAAACATTAAGGACATGGAATCTTGTTACAGGAAGACATGCTTTTATTAGCAATATTAAAGAAGGTAAATTTATCAAGAACACAACTTCCCAAATATATGTGATGCTTAGTGGTGTGCAGTGGTGGACACAGGATATTTGTTTGTGGAGTGTTTCTCCTCCCAAATCTTTTTGAAAAACCGAAAAACTAGGATGTCAAGAGACAGGGTTTTCATCAGTACTGGTACAGGTGTCGCCAGTACATAGACTCTAGGTACCCATACTGGTCTCATTGATGCCTGACACCGTACTATGTTAAAAATAAAATGCTATCCTCTCATCTCCCTGAAAGGAGTCTACACCAATGATATGCTCTCTTGTTTATGTACTTGACGCTGTTTTATAGTCTTATAGTGGGTGACTGACCCTACGTTATCATGGAGTTGAAAACTGAAGTAACTAGTTAGCCTCCAGCCATAGATGTTTTAGAATTTTTTGATTCAGACTATGTTATAGATAGACCCTAAAACAAAAGTGTGGTTATACAACAAAAACGCTCAGTCTGTGATGAGTAGGTACTGTTTAGATTCCTTTTCCTTGCTTTTGTAATTGTTTCTCAATTAGAGTCAGTCAGTACCAGTACTGATGGGTGCCTTCACATGGAGTCAAAAATAATGCTAATAACAAATCTTGGGCCAATAGTGTAAATGAGTACAATTAATTGATTTTTGTCAGGACTGATCCAGACCTGCTAAGTTACATTTTATTGGGGTTCAGGGTAAATACAGCAAAAACCCCAAGTGGTGCACATTATATGTGGTAATGCCACTGCTCCGTTTTCCATTTGCCCAATATTTTAGCACGCATAGAAATATTTAAAATGCTATTCCCAAAAATCTATTCATATATGTTCAGTAAGTAATTATTAATAAATACTTGTATGTTCACAGTTGCAGATTGGGTTATGTGGTCACCGAATGGAGAACATTATGCTGTTAGTTTTTATAATAAAATAAATGTGTATAAATTGGAGGTAGGACACTTTATTTACATGTTCTTTCTATTTTACTTGTTATTAGTCTATATTATGCATTTTTATACGCCCACATTTTCATGTGGACGTATTATGTCGTCGCCCCTGTCCGTCCGGACGTCCGTCCGTCCGTCCACAATTTGTTTGTGGACCCTCTACAGGTCACAATTCCTATCCGATTTTGACGAAACTTGAAATATAGGTTTATCCCCATAAGATCTCGGTTCCTTTCGATATTGGCATGTATCGGATCGCAACTTCATGGATTATGGCCCCTGATTGTGCGAAATATCATGTTTTTAGCTTGTGGACCCTATAGAGGTCACAATTTTGAACCGATTGTGATGAAACTTGACATGCATGTCTATAACCCCAAAATCTTGGTTCCTTTCGATATTTGCGCCCATCGGATTGTAACTTCCTGAATTATGGCCCCTGATTGTCCGAAAAATCACCCTTTTTAGCTTGTGGTCCCTCTGGCGGTCAAAATTATTATCCGATTTAAAAAAACGTTTGATTATGTCACCGTTACATGGTAATGAAGGTTGAGTTCAAATTTCGTGAAAATCGGACCAAAATTGACAGACAAAATGGCCGCCGTTTGTACGCGAATAGTGTGAAAATATGTTATATCAAGGTTGTGGACCCTATAGAGGTCACAATTTTGAACCGATTTTGATGAAACTTGACATGTATGTTTATAACCCAAAGTTCTTGGTTCCTTTCGATATTTGCACCCATCGGATCGTAACTTCCTGAATTATGGCCCCTGATTGTCCGAAAAATTGCCCTTTTTAGCTTGTGGTCCCTCTGGAGGTCAAAATTATTATCCGATTTACAAAACCGTTTGATTATATCACCGTTACATGGTAATGAAGGCTGACTTCGAATTTTGTGAAAATCGAACCAAAATTGACGGACAAAATGGCCGCCGTTTGTACGCGAATAGTGTGAAAATATGTTATATCAAGGTTGTGGACCCTATATAGGTCACAATTTGGAACCGATTTTGATGAAACTTGACATGCATGTTTATAACCCGAAGATCTTGGTTCCTTTCGATATTTACTCTCATTGATTAATAACTTCCTGCATTATGGCCCCTGATTGTACGAAAAATCACCCTTTTTAGCTTGTGGTCCCTCTGGAAGTCACAATTATTTTCCGATTTAAAAAAACATTTGATTATATCATCGTTTCACCTTAAGGAAGGTTTGAGATCAAATTTCGGGAAAATCGGACCAAAATTGACAGACAAAATGGCCGCCGTTTGTACGCGAATACTGTTAAAAAATGGTAAATCATGGTTGTGGACCCAGTATAGGTCACAATTTTAATTTGATTTTGATGAAACTTGAAATGCATGGTTATAACCCAAAGATCTTGGTTCCTTTCGGTATTTGCGCATATCGGATCGTAACTTCCTGAATTATTCGAATTTCGTGAAAATCGAACCAAAATTGACGGACAAAATGGCCGCCGTTTGTACGCGAATAGTGTGAAAATATGTTATATCAAGGTTGTGGACCCTATATAGGTCACAATTTGGAACCGATTTTGATGAAACTTGACATGCATGTTTATAACCCGAAGATCTTGGTTCCTTTCGATATTTACTCTCATTGATTAATAACTTCCTGCATTATGGCCCCTGATTGTACGAAAAATCACCCTTTTTAGCTTGTGGTCCCTCTGGAAGTCACAATTATTTTCCGATTTAAAAAAACATTTGATTATATCATCGTTTCACCTTAAGGAAGGTTTGAGATCAAATTTCGGGAAAATCGGACCAAAATTGACAGACAAAATGGCCGCCGTTTGTACGCGAATACTGTTAAAAAATGGTAAATCATGGTTGTGGACCCAGTATAGGTCACAATTTTAATTTGATTTTGATGAAACTTGAAATGCATGGTTATAACCCAAAGATCTTGGTTCCTTTCGGTATTTGCGCATATCGGATCGTAACTTCCTGAATTATTCGAATTTCGTGAAAATCGTACCAAAATTGCCGGACAAAATGGTCGCCGTTTGTAATCGAATAGTGTAAAGATATGGTATATCGTGGTTGTGGACTCTCTACAGGTCACAATTCTTATCCGATTTTGCCGAAAAGTCACATTTCTAGGTTGTGTACCGTCACACCATAATCATTGTCGGCTTCGAATTTCATGAATATCAGACTGGAACTGACCAACAAAATGGCTGCTCCCAATATAGTATGAAATACAGGACTTAATGATGTAGGAAAAATCACTTTTATTGCTTGTTCTCTATCCATCTCTCGAAAATGTGGACGTATCCTGCCTGGCAGTGCCAGCCTATCTTTGAGATTAGTAAAACAAGAAACATATCAAATTTCTTCTTCAGTTACGGCCCATGTTCAGTTTGCAGAATATTGTCGCATAAAAAGTTATCCATTCTGGTTGAAAATTTTAGGGATACATCAAATTAGTTAAAACTAAAGAAGCCTAACAAATTACAAAAATTTCCATCAATTATAATTTATATCACAGACGTACAGCCCTTGTTCATTTTGTAGAATCTTGTAAATGCTCTACGAATTACTATATTTCATTGCCCGGGATTATGTCATAGGATATTGTGTAATCGCCAATGATATTAGTAAAGATTGACAATGCGACAACAAAGCAGCAGTGGGCATGTTTTGATTGCCTGGCAACCTATATTTTTCTACTTCAGGATGCAGCCATTCATTGCACCATACAGGCTGATAAGAGAATCAATAATATAGTATTTATCAATGTAAGTTATAAAAATTATAACACATCTAAACAATATAATATTACATAAAACTGTCTTAATCAGATCTTTTTCATTCCACAAAGAAATAAATGTACTTAACTCCGCACCCTCCAGAAAAAAAAATAATCAGTGACATAAACATTTGTATTTGTAGGACTGTATAATAGCATTTGGTGGTGAAGGAGGAAAGTTAATATTGTATGATTTTATACAAGACAAAGAACTTACATCAATACATTTAAAATGTACTCGGTAAGATACTTTGAATATAAATTAAATACCAGATCTCTTCAAGATGTTATTGCTACATAAAATTGCATGGTTTTATATGTTTTTAAGTCAAATTATGAAACACTACAAGAAATATGTTTTCAGTGATCATAGAAAATGGAGTTTTATGTCATTTCATGACTTTAATGGTATATTTTATAAAATGTGAATCTACTCTTGGTCCTGTACAACCATTTTATGGATTATTTCAGGATAAAAGGCATTTCATGTTCGAATTTTGAAGAGGATCAGTCACCAATATTAATAGCTACTGCCAGTGATGGTAATATCTGGGCATACATTGTAGATACAGAAAAGGTAAATATTATGGTATTTAACTTGACAGTATTTACATTAATGTACAGTAATGGCGGGAAAAGGTTACAATATTAACTTAATTTAGTTTAATTTCATCATCTTGTATTAATGTTATGTAAATATTGTCAAAACATTATTGAAGGTTTGACAACTTGAAAAAAATAGTTTATGTGATTTTGAATTGCAGGGATCACTAGAGCTAATTGCAGCACATGATACCAAATTCAGAATAACCTGTTTAGCAGTTACACCCCCAAATGCATCAAAGAAGTTAAATAAAGAAGAAACACTGGTTTTAGAAAAGCTAGATGAAGATGTGCAAGAGAATAGTGAGGAAGAGGATCCAGAAACAGAGCATGTGATTGAAAAAGACAATAGTGAACAAAAAGCAAAAAAAGGTTCAAAGGGCAAAAAAGATACCCAAAAGCGAAAAAGTAATTCTGTAGAAACAACTACTGAACTGACATCTCCAAAAACTAAAAAAATTCAAAGAAAGAAAAAAAAGATTGGGAGTGCTAAAACCTAATTTCTAATAAAAGAAGTGTTGTTACGCCTTGACTTTGTTTGTGATTACAAAAGATAGGCTGGCACTGCCAGGCAGGATACGCCCACATTTTCGAGAGATGGACAGAGAACAAGCAATACTGAAAGTGATTTTTCCTACATCTTTTAAGTCCTGTATTTCATACTGTATTGGGAGCAGCCATTAAGTTGGTCAGTTCCAGTCTGATATTAATGAAATTCGAAACCGACAAATGATTATGGTGTGACGGCACACAACCTAGAAATGTGACTTTTCATCAAAATCGGATAAGAATTGTGACCTGTAGAGAGTCCACAACCATGATATACCATATTTTTACACTATTCGCGTACAAACAGCGACCATTTCGTCCGGCAATTTTGGTACGATTTTCACGAAATTAGAACTCAACCTTCCTCATCAAAATCGAATTAAAATTGTGACCTATACAGGGTACACAACCATGATATATCATTTTTATACGCCCACATTTTCATGTGGACGTACTATGTCGTCGCCCCTGTCCGTCCGGACGTCCGTCCGTCCGTCCGTCCACAATTTGTTTGTGGACTCTCTACAGGTCACAATTCTTATCCGATTTTGATGAAACTTGAAATATAGGTTTATCCCCAAAAGATCTCGGCTGCTTTCGATATTGGCATGTATCGGATCAAAACTTCATGGATTATGGCCCCTGATTGTACGAAAAATCACGTTTTTAGCTTGTGGACCCTATAGAGGTCACAATTTTGAACCGATTTTGATGAAACTTGACATGCATGTTTGTAACCCAAAGATCTTGGTTCCTTTCGATATTTGCGGCTATCGGAATGTAATTTCCTGGATTATGGCCCCTGATTGTCCGAAAAATCACCCTTTTTAGCTTGTGGTCCCTCTGGAGGTCACAATTATTATTTGATTTAAAAAACCGTTTGATTATATCACCGTTACACCCTAAGGAAGGTTGAGTTCGAATTTCGGGAAAATCGGACGAAAATTGCCATACAAAATGGCCGCCGTTTGTACGCGAATACTGTTAAAAAATGGTATATCAAGGTTGTGGACCCTGTGGAGGTCACAATTTTGATTCGATTTTGATGAAACTTGAAATTCATGGTTATAACCCAAAGATCTTGCTTCCTTTCGATATTTGCGCATATCGGATCGTAACTTCCTGAATTATGGCCCCTGATTATACGAAAAATCGCCTTTTTTATACGCCCACATTGAAATGTGGTCGTATATTGTCGTCGCCCCCGTCCGTCCGTCCGTCCGTCCGTCGGTCCGTCGGTCCGTCGGTCCGTCCGTCGGTCCGGCGTCCACAATTGCTTGTGGACGCTCTACAGGCTAAAGTTAATATTCAATTGACTTTAAATTTATACACAGTGTTTAAAGTCATGAGACGAAGAAGCCTATTGTTTTTCAGCGATTTCCGATAATAACTACCAGAGTTATGGCCCTTGATCACTTCAAAAAATCTTGTGGACGCTCTAAAGGCCAAAGTTAATATCCGATTGACTTTAAATTTATACACAGCGTTTAAGGTCATAAGACAATGACGCCTATTGATTTTCGGCAATTTCCGATAATTAGTGCCAGAGTTATGGCCCTTGATCTCTTTAAAAAATCTTGTGGACGCTCTAAAGGTCAAAGTTAATATCCGATTGACTTTAAATTTATACACAGTGTTTAACCCTTTAATACCCAGCGTATCAGATATGCACACCTAGATGATATACATATTATTATAATGCCTCTGGAATATTTTTATTATTTACTGTTATAATATGAATTATCACTTATTCCCCGTCAAATAAAAATCGGTCACCGGGTTGAGTTAAACACCTTCAAGGACCGTGGCCTCAAGTGCCTGGGACCAACTCTACACTTTCTTAAATGTCAATAAAAGCTCTGGAATGATTTCAATTTCAAAAAATAAACATTGAGTAAATCTATTTTTATTTATATGCTATTTGTTGTCGGAAAACATAAATTTTTATTAGTTCAATTCAAATTTAAAAATAAACAATATTTTTTCTGAAATTCAATGTCAAAATTCAGTGTATCATATATGATACAATGGGTCTGAGCAATACTTTATTGATACATAGAATTTAATGCAGTTTTCATATTATGTGTTAAAAGAGTGTCAGAAAAGTCTTGAGATTCGGTCATTTGTGTATTTTGTATTACATCAATTAATTATATGTGTGTATTATACTGAAAACGGATTCATGTAAAAATTTGACTTTTTGGGGTGTTTTTTGGATATTGGGATTTTCCTTTTTTTGTTACGCATTTTGTTTCAAAATGATCAAATATTGAAATGGAATGAAATACAATTTAACATATTCATTATTAATGCAAATTAACATTGTTTTGATACGATTTTGAATATGGGTTTAGAATTTGTTTTGTTGCGATTAGCCCACTGTATCATATATGATACACATTGAAAATCAAGGTCAAGGTCGTCCGATCCTAAATTTTTCACTGGGATATTTTTTACTGCATGTAAACCTTCAACAATCCAAACTATCATAATTTTCCTTAACTCGGTTCATGGTGTGGGCATTAAAGGGTTAAGGTCATAAGACGAAGAAGCCTATTGATTTTCAGCGATTTCCGATAATTAGTGCCAGAGTTATGGCCCTTGATCACTTCAAAAAATATTGTGGACGCTCTAGGGGCCAAAGTTAATATCCGATTGACTTTAAATTTATACACAGTGTTTAAGGTCATAAGACGAAGACGCCTATTGATTTTCAGCGATTTCCGATAATTAGTGCCAGAGTTATGGCCCTTGATCACCTCAAAAAATCTTGTGGACGCTCTAGAGGCCAAAGTTAATATCCGGTTGACTTTAGATTTATACACAGTGTTTAAGATCATGAGACGAAGAAGCCTATCGATTTTCGGCGATTTCCGATAATTAATGCCAGAGTTATTGCCCTTGATCTCTTTAAAAAATCATGTGGACGCTCTAAAGGTCAAAGTTAATATCCGATTGACTTTAAATTTATACACAGTGTTTAAGGTCATAAGACGAAGAAGCCTATTGATTTTCAGCGATTTCCGATAATTAGTGCCAGAGTTATGGCCCTTGATCACTTCAAAAAATCTTGTGGACGCTCTAGAGGCCAAAGTTAATATCCGATTGACTTCAAATTTATACACAGTGTTTAAGGTCATAAAACAAAGACGCCTATTGATTTTCAGCGATTTCCATTAATTAGTGCCAGAGTTATGGCCCTTGATCACCTCAAAAAATCTTGTGGACGCTCTGGAGGCCAAAGTTAATATCCGATTGACTTTAGATTTACACACAGTGTTTAAGTTCATGAGACGAAGAATCCTATTGATTTTCTGCGATTTCAAATAATTACTGCCAGAGTTATCTCCCTTGATAACTTCAAAAATTCTTGTGACGCTATAGAGGCCAAAGTTACCATCCGATTGACTTCAGATTGATACATAGAGTTTAAGGTGTTGAAACGAACAAGTATTTTGATTTTCAATGAATTTAGATAACTGAACAGCTAAATACATGATATTAAATATTTCATGTATATACTAATTGTTAGCGTGGGGTAAAACTTTATAAAAAGCAATCAAATTCTAATGATTTACTAATAATTACATAATGAGTTGTTACTCTTAATCAGTTTTTAGTGTATTACAAATGTTTCATTACCGAAAAAAGTAAAAATATGCAACAACCCTTGTTGACTGCCCGGACGATTTAGCTGCTGTGGGCGTATGTTTCGTTGCCTGGCAACCTATCTTATTAGCTTGGAGGTCACAATTATTATTCGATTTAAAAAACCGTTTGATTATATCACCGTTACACCCTAAGGAAGGTTGAGTTCGAATGTCGGGAAAATCGGACGAAAATTGCCATACAAAATGGCCGCCGTTTGTACGCGAATACTGTTAAAAAATGGTATATCAAGGTTGTTGACCCTGTGGAGGTCACAATTTTGATTCGATTTTGATGAAACTTGAAATTCATGGTTATAACCCAAAGATCTTGGTTCTTTTCGATATTTGCGCATATCGGATCGTAACTTCCTGAATTATGGCCCCTGATTATACGCAAAATCGCCTTTTTTTTAGCTTGGAGGTCACAATTATTATCTGATTTAAAAAAATGTTTGATTATATTACCGTTACACCGTAAGGAAGGTTGAGTTCGAATTTCGGGAAAATCAGACCAAAATTGCTATACAAAATGGCCGCCGTTTGTACGCGAATACTGTTAAAAAATGGTATATCAAGGTTGTGGACCCTGTAAAGGTCACAATTTTAATTTGATTTTGATGAAACTTGAAATTCATGGTTATAACCCAAAGATCTTGGTTCTTTTCGATATTTGCGCATATCGGATCGTAACTTCCTGAATTATGGCCCCTGGTTATACGCAAAATCCCCCTTTCTTTAGCTTGTGGTCCCTCTGGAGGTCACAATTATTATCCAATTTAAAAAAACGTTTGATTATATCACCGTTACACTGTAAGGAAGGTTGAGTTTGAATTTCGGGAAAATCGGACCAAAATTGACAGACAAAATGGCCGCTGTTTGTATGCGAATACTGTTAAAAAAATGGTATATCATGGTTGTGGACCCTGTATAGGTCACAATTTTAATTCGATTTTGATTAGGAAGGTTGAGTTCTAATTTCGTGAAAATCATACAAAAATTGCCGGACGAAATGGTCGCCGTTTGTACGCGAATAATGTAAAAATATGGTATATCATGGTTGTGGACTCAATACAGGTCACAATTCTTATCGGATTTTGATGAAACGTCACATTTCTAGGTTGTGTACTGTCACACCATAATCATTGTCGGTTTCGAATTTCATTAATATCAGACTGGAACTGACCAACTAAATGGCTGCTCCCAATACAGTATGAAATACAGGACTTAAAGATTCAGGAAAAATCACTTTCGGTATTGCTTGTTCTCTGTCCATCTCTCGAAAATGTGGGCGTATCCTGCCTGGCAGTGCCAGCCTATCTTTTTAACAGTATTTGCGTACAAACGGCGGCCATTTTGTCTGTCAATTTTGGTCCGATTTTCCCGAAATTCAAACTCAACCTTCCTTACAGTGTAACAGTGATATAATCAAACGTTTTTTTAAATTGGATAATAAATGTGACCTCCAGAAGGACCACAAGCTAAAGAAAGGGGGATTTTGCGTATAACCAGGGGCCATAATTCAGGAAGTTACGATCCGATATGCGCAAATATCGAAAAGAACCAAGATCTTTGGGTTATAACCATGAATTTCAAGTTTCATCAAAATCGAATTAAAATTGTGACCTTTACAGGGTCCACAACCTTGATATACCATTTTTTAACAGTATTTGCGTACAAACGGCGGCCATTTTGTATGGCAATTTTGGTCTGATTTTCCCGAAATTCGAACTCAACCTTCCTTACGGTGTAACGGTAATATAATCAAACGTTTTTTTAAATCGGATAATAATTGTGACCTCCAAGCTAAAGGCGATTTTGCGTATAATCAGGGGCCATAATTCAGGAAGTTACGATCCGATATGCCCAAATATCGAAAGGAAGCAAGATCTTTGGGTTATAACCATGAATTTCAAGTTTCATTAAAATCGAATCAAAATTGTGACCTCCACAGGGTCCACAACCTTGATATACCATTTTTTAACAGTATTCGCGTACAAACGGTGGCCATTTTGTATGGCAATTTTGGTCTGATTTTCCCGAAATTCGAACTCAACCTTCCTTAGGTTGTAACGGTGATATAATCAAACGGTTTTTTAAATCGAATAATAATTGTGACCGCCAAGCTAAAAAAAGGCGATTTTGCGTATAATCAGGGGCCATAATTCAGGAAGTTACGATCCGATATGCGCAAATATCGAAAGGAAGCAAGATCTTTGGGTTATAACCATGAATTTCAAGTTTCATCAAAATCGAATCAAAATTGTGACCTCCACAGGGTCCACAACCTTGATAAACCATTTTTTAACAGTATTCGCGTACAAACGGCGGCCATTTTGTATGGCAATTTTGGTCCGATTTTCCCGAAATTCAAACTCGACCTTCCTTAGGGTGTAACGGTGACATAATCAAACGGTTTTTTAAATCGAATAATAATTGTGACCTCAAGAGGGACCACAAGCTAAAAAGGGTGATTTTTCGGACAATCAGGGGCCATAATTCAGGAAATTACATTCCGATAGCCGCAAATATCGAAAGGAACCAAGATCTTTGGGTTACAAACATGCATGTCAAGTTTCATCAAAATCGGTTCAAAATTGTGACCTCTATAGGGTCCACAAGCTAAAAACGTGATTTTTCGTACAATCAGGGGCCATAATCCATGAAGTTTTGATCCGATACATGCCAATATCGAAAGCAGCCGAGATTTTTCGGGGATAAACCTATATTTCAAGTTTCGTCAAAATCGGATAAGAATTGTGACCTGTAGAGAGTCCACAAACAAATTGTGGACGGACGGACGTCCGGACGGACAGGGGCGACGACATAATACGTCCACATGAAAATGTGGGCGTATAAAAATAATATGTAGCATTTTCTTGTATTATTTCCTGAATAATAAGTGGTAATATGTTACTTAAAAAAGCACTACACAATTTATATGGAAAACGATCACTGGTTTATACACATATTGCATTACATTCCGACAAGTATGTTTTCAAGTACCTATGATTACGATAAAAGAATACATGTCCAAACGGGATGTGTATAAACCAGTGATTGTATTCCACATAAATTATGTTGCGTTTTTAACGCGCTCAGTCACTAAATACCCATCAAGGATAACACGTGTAAAATAGCAAACCTAGGTTTAGATAATTCACTTTATTGTGAAGTTACTGGGCACTAAGTGTCTATAATGACTTTGTTGTCATTGTCATTACCATGGCAAATTATTTCATCCTGTGAAATTTTAGCAAAAGCTGACACAAAATCCCAGAAGAAATAGAGTAAAAATCAACAATTTATACCCACAGATCTTTGCTAAACTGTAAAATTATCTTTTCTACTTTCAATCTTATTAAAACGCAGATCCTATTTTGTTACGTTTTTTATAGTTCAAAATTTCATTTTACTGATTTTGGCGTGTGGTGCCCGGAACTGTGGGTAAACCACTAGAAACATCAACGCTGATTGATTAATCAATGTCTGCAGTCACAGGGTCAAAAGCCGCTCTTATGACTCCTGAGTAGACCTTCCACTACAACCGGTCAGATCTTCATGTAGTGTAGACCATCGAAAGTATAAACAGTGAAATGTATTTTAATCAGATTGTTACTTTCAACAAAGATATAAAAAAAAAAGAGAAAAATTCTTTGTAAAAAAAAAAGGCTTTATTTTTTTTTAGTAATAATTTGAATAAAATTTGATGTCAACAATTTATTATAAAATAGTATGATATATGAAATAGGAAAATCAATATAAAGCACAACCATTCATTCTTCTTTACTGCTTCATCAATCTTAGACTGAGTCTAGCTAACATCAAAAAGCTGAAAATAAATAAATGTTATTAAATGTTTAATTTCTAGTCAAGACTAATCATGCTCTCCATTATTCAGTGGTTTAGCTACAGTTTGTGCCCTCCTCCAAGAAATGCACTACACATCATTAACACAGTCATCTTTGGTATCCCTAGTGGTATTGTTCCATTCTACTGCATTCACCCCTGGGTCTGTTCATCACAGGAGACAAAATCAACTTCCCGGTATCATTTTTATTGACCAATCAAAAAGTACCATAAATGTAAAGCGTGTGGGCGAAGGGAAGTAACTCGCATTTTATTGCAACTACAAATGTATATTTAAAAAAAAAAACTTAAAATATAGATTTGTATTTTAATCAATTAATGTACATAACTTTTACCAGTAATAAACTGTCCAGTAATGCAGTAAACAAAAAGTGACATCTATCAAAGTATGGAGCAGTGTGCCTCTCTCTAGCGTAATTTAATATGAAAACAACTTTTTTTACCTCATTGAGGCAACAAGTCCAGCTGGCATAAACTTCCCAGAATTCATATATCGGAAACCCATTACACCCATTAACATACCACTAGTAGCTAAAATAAAATATAAAAAAAAAACAGATTTATAAACAGAAAAATCATTCCATAACAAAATGTCAGCTTAAAGGTTATAATTTTCTACAAAATTCACAATAAATTTTATTGATAAATATTATGGTACTAGAAATCATGCGAATCTATGTATACATGTAAAGGTCACATTTGCAAAATCCAAATCACACAAATAATGACTTATGCAAAGGTAAATCCGACAGTTTACAATACAGTCATACTACAACTCTATTGAATTTTATGGTTCCTACCTATATGCATGCTACATGCAAAGGGGCTTTTGCATTATAAAATAATTTTGTCTTACCCAACGACACTGCAACATTTTTTGGATCATTACTGATTTGGTATGCTCCAAATCCCAATAAACTTCCACAAGCTAATCCCATAACTAGAGATGGCACACTTCCTATAGAAAAATTAAATGTTCCTAATAATTTAAAAATATCACATTGCTAACCGGTATATATTTACCGGTACTCTATGGCCTACATACTGGTAACAGCATGGAGGGGTGGGGTAAGTCAATCAGTTTAGGGCATTACAGACTTCTAACCATAATGTCAAGTTGTATCAAAGTTTAAGTTGGCATTGAAGAAAATATTTAAGTAAAGACACTACCACCAGTACTGAAGTATTGTCTAGGCAAAACTGAGCTGAATACCAGTACCAAAATCTGTCAGACGACTATGAATTGGAAATCAGATAAATATTTAGAAAAATTGGTGGACAGATTCTGCATTTGCTTGTAATGCATAAATAAACCTTTTATATCCCCATGGATTACATTAAAATAACCATGTGTCAGTCTCAAAATGTGGACGATAATGAGATGTTGCCCACATTTTGTTTCTTCGATTACACATTGTTTTAACCTTGATGCACATGTTCATGAGTAATAAATGATTGCCAAAATAAAAGACCTGTCCTGTAGGCCTACGTGTGGTAGACCTATTTTTCTTTAAAAAAAGATCATTAATGCACAATACAAGTGGAAATCATTTCAATTTAAATTAATAAATCAAGAGGTGGTGAATTTTAACTGTCACTAAACAAACAAGCGACACAAAGGCCTACAATATTGTCAATCATGATAGGCTACCTCCCACTTCGATCATAAATGTGACTGAAGGCTGAGGGATGTAGTCATAACGACCCTATGTCATAACGGCCAAAAACAGGTTTGGTCAAAACGGCCCTACTTTAGTCATAATGGCCAAAAAGTTTGGTCATAACGGCCATAAAAATTTGGTCATAACGACTAAACATTTTAATTTAATGAAAAACAATATTTTTTGTTTATTAAAGATTTAACATCCAATAATTATATAATATGATGTTATGGACAGGTTGATTTGATTAAATTATTTACACTTGATAGGTTAAGAATTGGTAAAAAATATACAATACAAACGTCCAATAATATCAAAAGTCTCTTTAAAAGTTGTTTATACACAAAATACAAATCTTGTATATTAAAAAATCAATTTAAAGCAGACTTATAAAATCGATGTTGTGAGAAGAGAGGGTGGGTCATCATCTTCTCCCTTTGTCATAATAAAAACATGTCAAAACAGGAGGTCCAGCTGACTGATGTTATATTAACATTAAATTCAGGAATTTGGGTCCTGCTTTGGACCTAATTTTGTACCTAACTTTGTTTCCTGTATGCATATTATATCTGTTTTGAATTTGCTAACAAGGTTGTTCAATTCTGTCATACGTGGTCTGAGCAAACATTACTTACATTTGATAACAATAACAATTGACTTTTAATCATTTGACAAAAAAAACAATTCAATCAAAGGAAAGAGATGAGTACTAATTAATCAACTGATTGGATAATCCCCAAATAGGTACTTCACACCTTCTGATTTGATTAGGTAATATGAGATAAACATTAATCATTTATTTTTTTATCGAATAAAGGTAAAAGACATGGCCCTCCTGGGACCTTTTTTTAAGTATGTTCAAGTATAAATCAACCTTTCCATAATATCATATTCATTGTTTTGGACATTAAATCTGTAATAAACAATCATCTTCAATCCATTGCATTTGACTTTGTTTGGGTGGATAGCCGACTTATTTTGTGTGTTAACCGATTATAATATCTAATGTATTGGACGTCAAATCTTTAATAAACAACAACAGCCAATCAATTCGGACCAGGGGTAATATTTGAATAAGCAGCCAATAACATTTTAGAAGAAGATCAGCGAATTTACTTCTGCGACTCATATCTGTTCTGATGTTAGAGGGGAAATTTTGGAGGTATTTTATAAAAAAATACAACAGAAAGTCAAGATGGAATTTTCAATTCGTGGTAAATAGTACAAAGACGATTGTATCAGTGTGTCGATGCTGCTACGGATATGTACCAGAATTCATGGTCCAGTAGTGCAAAGGCGATATCTTGACTGAATATTATATTTTGTATGTTTCATACAAGTGTAATATCTATGTGTGTATTTATATCATCTATTAGGTAATATTTTCATGAATAAATATCATTTCCTGCATGTAAAAAATGAAGGTGAATAATCAGACTGGCATTTTGGGTACCGGTAGTAGGTCTACATGTATGCACACAGTTGGAGCGGTTTTTAAACTGAATAAAAATATAAATAACTGAAACCTATGCCGTTGTGCCTTAAAATGTAGGACTATTGAACTCGGTTGAATCAACTCAAGACAGCCAACCCACAGGTAGCCTACAAAGTACATGGGGACATGAACGCTCGATGGGCAGTATAGTGCACCTTATGCGATTTTATCAAAATTTTTGATTTTCTGCTCTGGGTTTTTTTCTTCATATTTTTCAAATTTAGTAATCTACTTTATTTTTCTTCCTTTTTGGTGCTAAATCACATAATATTTATTATCAATCTAGTGTATTTTCAGCCAACTTATGTCTTACCAAATTTTAAAAAAAAAAATAGGCCTACCCTCTGATTTAAAAAATAAAATAGATTGAAAAACATGAAGAAAAATTACTGAAAATCAAAACTTTTGAAGAATTACATAAATATTGTGTTTTGTCCGTATAGATCTATTTGTTTTTGTGTAAATTATGTGTCTTGCAAGTTGCAGTCCTGCACTTTCTCGTTCCTGTCCCCATGAGCCAACCCAATGAGCCAACCCATTTCATAAGAATTATAAAACCGTATTACCTGCTTTTACATAACCAATAATGCCACCTGCAGCAACAGTTGCGGCATAACCATATGCTAAAAAGTCAACAGGCATTTTACTGTTTTCCAACCTGTCAGTATCACGTTTATTATTGTTTTTACTCTGTTTAAGACCACCAGCCTCACTTTCAGATAAAATGGCAGCTTCCGTCGATGACTAGTCTCGGTCACCCAGAACCTCCTAGTCTTCAACGCGCGGAGGGTCTGGGTCGGTTCTCAATTTTTGGAGTCGACCCTAAGTCCAAATCGAATAGCCAGTCGTATAAACCGGTCGATGGCTTATTAAAATTTTGGAATAGTATGTTATCAGTAAAAGTTAAAAGAAAAACGCACTAATAGCAATATCTTTTGTTATTGTTTTTGTCTGTTTTAGTCTTCAGTCGAATAATCCAGTCGTATAAACCAGTCGAATAATCCAGTCGTATAAACCAGTCGAATAAACAAGTCGCTCAATATAAGCAGCGGTGGCATTGAACTAAGATAATATTTTATCAATTCATGCTCGTAGCTATAGCTCAAGGAGCCGGGGGCATGGGGTAGAGGCCCGGGGCCAGGGGCCTTCCCAACTAGTTTCAAGTCCGATTTTACGGGCGAAAGTAGTTGGGTAAGTAAGCTATTCAGACCATAGCTATGCTGTAACTGAAAGAGAGAGAGGAATGGGGTTTAACGTCCACTCGACGCAAAGTATGTCATTTCGGGACTAACATATGGTTTTTAATTTTAGTTCAATAATTCTCTTGCGCGTAATGGTCTTAAGCAGTTGGAGGAAACAGGAGGACCCGGAGAAAATCCACGAAGTTGTTCAGGCGACGCTTCTCCTTGTCACGTACACCCAGGGATTCGAAACCACGCCAGTTGACTCAATGACAGGCTTCATAATACAGCAAGCACATGGAAACCGTTCTGCCATCACCTCCCACCCCCACCCATAAATGAAGGAGTCAGAAACTCGGTAGGGAAGGGGGAGGGGGTGGAGGAGGTTTTCATTAGTCTTAACACCAGTCAATATAGTTCAGTCGTATAATTCAGTCGTATAGTTCAGTCGTATAGTTCAGTCGTATAACTCAGTCGTATAGCCCAGTCGTATAATTCAGTCGTATACTTCAGTCGAATAATCCAGTCGAATAAACCAGTCGTATAATCCAGTCGAATAAACCAGTCGTATAATCCAGTCGAATAATCCAGTCGTATAAACCAGTCGAATAAACAAGTCGCTCAATATAAGCAACGGTGGCAGTGAACTAAGATAATATTTTATCAATTCATGCTCGTAACCATAGTTGAAGGAGCCGGGGGCACGGGGTAGAGTCCGGGGGCCAGGGGCCTTCCCAACTAGTTTCAAGTTCGATTTTAGTGGCAAAAGTAGTTTGGCAAGTAAAGTATTCAGACCATAGCTAAGCTATAGCTGAAAGAGAGAGAGAGAGAGAGAGAGAGAGAGAGAAATGGGGTTTAACGTCCACTCGACACAAAGTATATCATTTCGGGACTAACATATGGTTTTTAATTTTATTTCAATAATTCGCTTGCGCGTAGGGGTCTTAAGCAGTTGGAAGAAACAGGAGGACCCGGAGAAAATCCACGAAGTTAGTCAGGCGACCCTTCTCCTTGTCACGTACAACCAGGGATTCGAAAGCACGGCAGTTGACTCAATGACTGACTTCATGATACAGCAAGCACATGGAAACCGTTCGACAATCAACTCGCACCCCCATCCATAAATGAAGGAGTCAGATGCTCGGTAGGGAAGGGGGTGGTGGGGGTGGGGGTGGGGGGTATGCTATCCATTAGTCTTAACATCAGTCAAATAGTTCAGTCGTATAATTCAGTCGTATTATAAACGTGCTCTTTTCGTAGCCTTTAAATAGAAATCAGAGTTCCAATATTGTAGTTAAAAGTATCATTTATTCAAGTCAATATCAAAATATATGAAATAAAAGTGCGAATATATAAACAATTGTGGGTGGTGTAAATAAACAATTATAATCAATTATGGGTGGTGTAAATATGAAAAATATAAACTAAATATAACTCGCTTTGTGAGAGATATCTGATGTCTGAAATCATTTAAATCTTAACTATAAATTCTAGTAAAACAAGTATGCTCGATTATAATAAAATCGTACTTTTCCGTTTACTAAATCATGATATCATAATTTGATATTATTTTAGATAAATCGACGAGTATTTTAAATCATGAATATTTTACTAAACAAGTATTAACTAGATTTGTTAAATCATACTTTTCGGCTTAGTAAAATCGTTATATATATCAATGAAATAACCGATGTTATTCTAATAAATTTAGCTGGTATAAACTAGAAGTATGAAATATATCTTCTATTAATTCAGTTCACCGATGCTATAAAATAACTAATCGAATCAATATCAAATCTTATTCTTACGAATACAAAGTTCATACAATATAAAAACATAGAAATAAACTTAAAACATTTTACATACAATAAATAAAGAGACGTACCTTTAAATAGAAATCAGAGTTCCAATATTGTAGTTAGAAGTATCATTTATTCAAGTAACGACTAAACGAATTGTCCGCGTATTTAAAGGGTTGAATTTCCGAATAACACGCCTAATTATTTTCTTTTAATTTGATTGGTGGATGTTTAAAACATCCAGAGAAAACTAAAGGCTTGGCCAATGATTGGTTAAAACCAATCTTGCCTAACTCAATCCTTGACGTGTCATATTGAGTAATTATATTGCCTCTAGTTAATCCCCGCGTATTGTTTAGAAAGTCTTAGTCGTCACCATTAATTATACTTAAAATCAATCTAAAATGATACACAATAAAGGACTCTTCTAGTGTCTCTTTCATACGTCAATATTCTTATATAACAGCGTTAAGCTGTTATTTATCAACGTCAGCAAATAAATGTCACTTTAATTTTAAAATAAAATACGTAATTTAAATCATATTAGTTAAATTCGTATGCAAACTATATATGAAAATATACATTATTACAATAAATAAAATACGCAATTTAAATCTTATAAATAAATACGTATGCAAACTATACATAAAATATACACTACTACAATACCCCCACTGCGTATTTAAAATTTTGTCCACAAAATCAATGATATCAAATACGTTGACCATCTAAAAACGTAATATAAAATATAAGATAAAATAAGATAATATAATGCAAGTATTACAAGTTTATATACAAAAATTAAAATATAGAGGTATAACCGTAATGAGCTAATTATTGCTCTAGAAAATATAATGGGAAATTAATTAATGAAAATGTGCTGGTGTCAAAACCGATGTATAGCCATGTTCAAATAATAAATAGGTTGTAAATGAATTGCTAAGGATATTTTTAAGTTTAAAGGCCTGTAACCAGGTCAATTTTATTTCGTTTTTAACCATAAGATTTTGGTTGGTAATCCTATTTGTAACTGTAAATTTTGGCATATCTAAAGTGAGATATGGAAACCAAGAATATTTTATCTGAAAATTTCCAATGTATTCTGGGTGGATAATGTTCCAATAATTTGAGCATAAAGGTAAATATAAAACGGGTAAATGCACACATGAATAGCCGGAAGTTACTTCTAAAATAATTGTTGCTTGAGTTTTTCTTGCTTGCCACAATTTATACAATATAATGAAAGTTGTAAATATACAAAAGCTAACAGCTAGAATGCTAATTTTGAATAAATGATACTTTTAACTACAATATTGGAACTCTGATTTCTATTTAAAGGCTACGAAAAGAGCACGTTTATAATAAAATCGTACTTTTCCGTTTACTAAATCATGATATCATAATACTACTACAGTATAGTTCCGTCGTATAGTTCAGTCGTATAACTCAGTCGTATAGTCCAGTCGTATAATTCAGTCGTATACTTCAGTCGAATAATCCAGTCGAATAAACCAGTCGTATAATCCAGTCGAATAAACCAGTCGTATAATCCAGTCGAATAATCCAGTCGTATAAACCAGTCGAATAAACAAGTCGCTCAATATAAGCAACGGTGGCAGTGAACTAAGATAATATTTTATCAATTCATGCTCGTAACCATAGCTGAAGGAGCCGGGGGCACGGGGTAGAGTTCGGGGGCCAGGGGCCTTCCCAAATAGTTTCAAGTTCGATTTTACAGGCAAAAGTAGTTTGGCAAGTAAGGTATTCAGACCATAGCTAAGCTATAGCTGAAAGAGAGAGAGAGGGAGAGAGAGAGAGGGGTTTAACGTCCACTCGACACAAAGTATGTCATTTCGGGACTAACATATGGTTTTTAATTTTAGTTCAATAATTCTCTTGCGCGTAATGGTCTTAAGCAGTTGGAGGAAACAGGAGGACCCGGAGAAAATCCACGAAGTTGTTCAGGCGACCCTTCTCCTTGTCACGTACACCCAGGGATTCGAAACCACGCCAGTTGACTCAATGACAGGCTTCATGATACAGCAAGCACATGGAAACCGTTCTGCCATCACCCCCACCCCCACCCATAAATGAAGGAGTCAGAAACTCGGTAGGGAAGGGGGAGGGGGTGGAGGAGGTTTTCATTAGTCTTAACACCAGTCAAATAGTTCAGTCGTATAATTCAGTCGTATAGTTCAGTCGTATAGTTCAGTCGTATAACTCAGTCGTATAGCCCAGTCGTATAATTCAGTCGTATACTTCAGTCGAATAATCCAGTCGAATAAACCAGTCGTATAATCCAGTCGAATAAACCAGTCGTATAATCCAGTCGAATAATCCAGTCGTATAAACCAGTCGAATAAACAAGTCGCTCAATATAAGCAACGGTGGGAGTGAACTAAGATAATATTTTATCAATTCATGCTCGTAACCATAGTTGAAGGAGCCGGGGGCACGGGGTAGAGTCCGGGGGGGGCAGGGGCCTTCCCAACTAGTTTCAAGTTCGATTTTACGGGCAAAAGTAGTTTGGCAAGTAAGGTATTCAGACCATAGCTAAGCTATAGCTGAAAGAGAGAGAGAGAGAGAGAGAGAAATGGGGTTTAACGTCCACTCGACACAAAGTATATCATTTCGGGACTAACATATGGTTTTTAATTTTATTTCAATAATTCGCTTGCGCGTAGGGGTCTTAAGCAGTTGGAAGAAACAGGAGGACACGGAGAAAATCCACGAAGTTGGTCAGGCGACCCTTCTCCTTGTCACGTACAACCAGGTATTCGAAAGCACGTCAGTTGACTCAATGACTGGCTTCATGATACAGCAAGCACATGGAAACCGCTCGACAATCAACTCCCACCCCACCCATAAATGAAGGAGTCAGAAACTCGGTAGGGAAGGGGGAGGGGGTGGAGGAGGTTTTCATTAGTCTTAACATCAGTCAAATAGTTCAGTCGTATAATTCAGTCGTATAGTTCAGTCGTATAACTCAGTCGTATAGTCCAGTCGTATAATTCAGTCGTATACTTCAGTCGAATAATCCAGTCGAATAAACCAGTCGTATAATCCAGTCGAATAAACCAGTCGTATAATCCAGTCGAATAATCCAGTCGTATAAACCAGTCGAATAAACAAGTCGCTCAATATAAGCAACGGTGGCAGTTAACTAAGATAATATTTTATCAATTCATGCTCGTAACCATAGTTGAAGGAGCCGGGGGCACGGGGTAGAGTTCGGGGGCCAGGGGCCTTCCCAAATAGTTTCAAGTTCGATTTTACAGGCAAAAGTAGTTTGGCAAGTAAGGTATTCAGACCATAGCTAAGCTATAGCTGAAAGAGAGACAGAGAGAGAGAGAGAGAGAGAGGGGGGGTTAACGTCCACTCGACACAAAGTATGTCATTTCGGGACTAACATATGGTTTTTAATTTTAGTTCAATAATTCTCTTGCGCGTAATGGTCTTAAGCAGTTGGAGGAAACAGGAGGACCCGGAGAAAATCCACGAAGTTGTTCAGGCGACCCTTCTCCTTGTCACGTACACCCAGGGATTCGAAACCACGCCAGTTGACTCAATGACAGGCTTCATGATACAGCAAGCACATGGAAACCGTTCTGCCATCACCTCCCACCCCCACCCATAAATGAAGGAGTCAGAAATTCGGTAGGGAAGGGGGAGGGGGTGGAGGAGGTTTTCATTAGTCTTAACACCAGTCAAATAGTTCAGTCGTATAATTCAGTCGTATAGTTCAGTCGTATAGTTCAGTCGTATAACTCAGTCGTATAGCCCAGTCGTATAATTCAGTCGTATACTTCAGTCGAATAATCCAGTCGAATAAACCAGTCGTATAATCCAGTCGAATAAACCAGTCGTATAATCCAGTCGAATAATCCAGTCGAATAATCCAGTCGTATAAACCAGTCGAATAAACAAGTCGCTCAATATAAGCAACGGTGGCAGTGAAATAATGTAATATTTTATCAATTCATGCTCGTAGCCATATCTGAAGGAGCCGGGGGCATGGGGTAGAGTTCGGGGGTCAGGGGCCTTCCCAACTAGTTTCAAGTTCGATTTTTACAGGCAAAAGTAGTTTGGCAAGTAAGGTATTCAGACCATGGCTAAGCTATAGCTGAAAGAGAGAGAGAGAGAGAGAGAGAGAGAGAGAGAGAAATGGGGTTTAACGTCCACACGACACAAAGTATATCATTTCGGGACTAACATATGGTTTTTAATTTTATTTCAATAATTCGCTTGCGCGTAGGGGTCTTAAGCAGTTGGAAGAAACAGGAGGACCCGGAGAAAATCCACGAAGTTGGTCAGGCGACCCTTCTCCTTGTCACGTACAACCAGGGTTTCGAAATCACGTCAGTTGACTCAATGACTGGCTTCATGATACAGCAAGCACATGGAAACCGTTCGACAATCAATTCCCACCCCCACCCATAAATGAAGGAGTCAGATGCTCGGTAGGGAAGGGGGTGGTGGGGTGGGGGGTGGGGGGTGGGGGGTATGCTATCCATTAGTCTTAACATCAGTCAAATAGTTCAGTCGTATAATTCAGTCGTATAGTTTAGTCGTATAACTCAGTCGTATAGTCCAGTCGTATAGTCCAGTCGTATAATTCAGTCGTATACTTCAGTCGAATAATCCAGTCGAATAAACCAGTCGTATAATCCAGTCGAATAAACGAGTCGTATAATCCAGTCGAATAATCCAGTCGTATAAACCAGTCGAATAAACAAGTCGCTCAATATAAGCAACGGTGGCAGTGAACTAAGATAATATTTTATCAATTCATGCTCGTAGCCATATCTGAAGGAGCCGGGGGCATGGGGTAGAGTTCGGGGGCCAGGGGCCTTCCCAACTAGTTTCAAGTTCGATTTTTACAGGCAAAAGTAGTTTGGCAAGTAAGGTATTCAGACCATGGCTAAGCTATAGCTGAAAGAGAGAGAGAGATAGAGAGAAAGAGAGAGAGAGAGAGAGAGAGAAATGGGGTTTAACGTCCACTCGACACAAAGTATATCATTTCGGGACTAACATATGGTTTTTAATTTTATTTCAATAATTCGCTTGCGCGTAGGGGTCTTAAGCAGTTGGAAGAAACAGGAGGACCCGAAGAAAATCCACGAAGTTGGTCAGGCGACCCTTCTCCTTGTCACGTACAACCAGGGATTAGAAAGCACGGCAGTTGACTCAATGACTGGCTTCATGATACAGCAAGCACATGGAAACCGTTCGACAATCAACTTCCACCCCCACCCATAAATGAAGGAGTCAGATGCTGGGTAGGGAAGAGGGTGGTGGGGTGGGGGTGGGGTATGCTATCCATTAGTCTTAACATCAGTCAAATAGTTTAGTCGTATAATTCAGTCGTATAGTTCAGTCGTATAGTTCAGTCGTATACTTCAGTCGTATAACTCAGTCGTATAGTCCAGTCGTATAATTCAGTCGTATACTTCAGTCGAATAATCCAGTCGAATAAACCAGTCGTATAATCCAGTCGAATAAACCAGTCGTATAATTCAGTCGAATAATCCAGTCGTATAAACCAGTCGAATAAACAAGTCGCTCAATATAAGCAACGGTGGCAGTGAACTAAGATAATATTTTATCAATTCATGCTCGTAACCATAGCTGAAGCAGCCGGGGGCACGGGGTAGAGTTCGGGGGCCAGGGGCCTTCCCAAATAGTTTCAAGTTCGATTTTACAGGCAAAAGTAGTTTGGCAAGTAAGGTATTCAGACCATATCTAAGCTATAGCGGAAAAAGAGAGAGAGAGAGAGAGAGAGGGAGAGGGGTTTAACGTCCACTCGACACAAAGTATGTCATTTCGGGACTAACATATGGTTTTTAATTTTATTTCAACAATTCGCTTGCGCGTAGGGGTCTTAAGTAGTTGTAGGAAACAGAAGGACCCGGAGAAAATCCACGAAGTTGGTCAGGGGACCCTTCTCCTTGTCACGTACAACCAGGGATTCGAAATCACGGCAGTTGACTCAATGACTGGCTTCATGATACAGCAAGCACATAGAAACCGTTCGACAATCAACTCCCACCCCCACCCATAAATGAAGGAGTCAGATGCTCGGTAGGGAAGGGGGTGGTGGGGTGTGGGGGTGGGGGGTGGGGGGTATGCTATCCATTAGTCTTAACATCAGTCAAATAGTTCAGTCATATAATTCAGTCGTATAGTTCAGTCGTATAACTCAGTCGTATAGTCCAGTCGTATAATTCAGTCGTATACTTCAGTCGAATAATCCAGTCGAATAAACCAGTCGTATAATCCAGTCGAATAAACCAGTCGTATAATCCAGTCGAATAATCCAGTCGTATAAACCAGTCGAATAAACAAGTCGCTCAATATAAGCAACGGTGGCAGTGAAATAATGTAATATTTTATCAATTCATGCTCGTAGCCATATCTGAAGGAGCCGGGGGCACGGGGTAGAGTTCGGGGGCCAGGGGCCTTCCCAACTAGTTTCAAGTTCGATTTTTACAGGCAAAAGTAGTTTGGCAAGTAAGGTATTCAGACCATGGCTAAGCTATAGCTGAAAGAGAGAGAAAGAGAAAGAGTGTGAGAGAGAGAGAGAGAGGGGGGGAGGGGGAATGGGGTTTATTGTCCACTCGACTCAAAGTATGTCATTTCGGGACTAACATATGGTTTTTAATTTTATTTCAATAATTCGCTTGCGCGTAGGGGTCTTAAGCAGTTGGAGGAAACAGGAGGACCCAGAGAAAACCCACGAAGTTGGTCAGGCGACCCTTCTCCTTGTCACGCACAACCAGGGATTCGAAATCACGGCAGTTGACTCAATGACAGGCTTCATGATACAGCAAGCACATGGAAAACAGTTCTGCCATCACCTCCCACTCCCACCCATAAATGAAGGAGTCAGAAACTCGGTAGGGAAGGGGGAGGGGGTGGGGGAGGTTTTCATTAGTCTTAACATCAGTCAAATAGTTCAGTCGTATAATTCAGTCGTATAGTTCAGTCGTATAGTTCAGTCGTATAACTCAGTCGTATAGTCCAGTCGTATAATTCAGTCGTATACTTCAGTCGAATAATCCAGTCGAATAAACCAGTCGTATAATCCAGTCGAATAAACCAGTCGTATAATCCAGTCGAATAATCCAGTCGTATAAACCAGTCGAATAAACAAATCGCTCAATATAAGCAACGGGGGCAGTGAACTAAGATAATATCTTATCAATTCATGCTCGTAACCATAGCTGAAGGAGCCGGGGGCACGGGGTAGAGTCCGGGGGCCAGGGGCCTTCCCAACTAGTTTCAAGTTCGATTTTACGGGCAAAAGTAGTTTGGCAAGTAAGGTATTCAGACCATAGCTAAGCTATAGCTGAAAGATAGATAGAGAGAGAGAGAGAGAGAGAGAGAGAGAGAGGGGGGTTTAACGTCCACTCGACACAAAGTATATCATTTCGGGACTAACATATGGTTTTTAATTTTATTTCAATAATTCGCTTGCGCGTAGGGGTCTTAAGCAGTTGGAAGAAACATGAGGACCCGGAGAAAAACCACAAAGTTGGTCAGGCGACCCTTCTCCTTGTCACGCACAACCAGGGATTCGAAATCACGGCAGTTGACTCAATGACTGGCTTCATGATACAGCAAGCACATGGAAACCGTTCGACAATCAACTCCCACCCCCACCCATAAATGAAGGAGTCAGATGCTCGGTAGCGAAGGGGGTGGTGGGGTGGGGTGTGGGGGGGGGGGGTATGCTATCCATTAGTCTTAACATCAGTCAAATAGTTCAGTCGTATAATTCAGTCGTATAGTTCAGTCGTATAACTCAGTCGTATAACTCAGTCGTATAGTCCAGTCGTATAATTCAGTCGTATACTTCAGTCGAATAATCCAGTCGAATAAACCAGTCGTATAATCCAGTCGAATAAACCAGTCGTATAATCCAGTCGAATAATCCAGTCGTATAAACCAGTCGAATAAACAAGTCGCTCAATATAAGCAACGGTGGCAGTAAAATAATGTAATATTTTATCAATTCATGCTCGTAGCCATATCTGAAGGAGCCGGGGGCACGGGGTAGAGTTCGGGGGCCAGGGGCCTTCCCAACTAGTTTCAAGTTCGATTTTTACAGGCAAAAGTAGTTTGGCAAGTAAGGTATTCAGATCATGGCTAAGCTATAGCTGAAAGAGAGAGAGAGAGAGTGTGTGAGAGAGAGAGAGGGAGTGAGGGGGAGGGGGAATGGGGTTTATTGTCCACTCGACTCAAAGTATGTCATTTCGGGACTAACATATGGTTTTTAATTTTATTTCAATAATTCGCTTGCGCGTAGGGGTCTTAAGCAGTTGGAGGAAACAGGAGGACCCAGAGAAAACCCACGAAGTTGGTCAGGCGACCCTACTCCTTGTCACGCACAACCAGGGATTCGAAAGCACGGCAGTTGACTCAATGACAGGCTTCATGATACAGCAAGCACATGGAAACCGTCCTGTCATCACCTCCCACCCCACCCATAAATGAAGGAGTCAGAAACTCGGTAGGGAAGGGGGAGGGGGTGGAGGAGGTTTTCATTAGTCTTAACATCAGTCAAATAGTTCAGTCGTTTAATTCAGTCGTATAGTTCAGTCGTATAGTTCAGTCGTATAACTCAGTCGTATAGCCCAGTCGTATACTTCAGTCGAATAATCCAGTCGAATAAACCAGTCGTATAATCCAGTCGAATAAACCAGTCGTATAATCCAGTCGAATAATCCAGTCGTATAAACCAGTCGAATAAACAAGTCGCTCAATATAAGCAGCGGTGGCAGTGAACTAAGATAATATTTTATCAATTCATGCTCGTAACCATAGCTGAAGGAGCCGGGGGCACGGGGTAGAGTCCGGGGGCCAGGGGCCTTCCCAACTAGTTTCAAGTTCGATTTTACGGGCAAAAGTAGTTTGGCAAGTAAGGTATTCAGACCATAGCTAAGCTATAGCTGAAAGAGAGAGAGAGAGAGAGACAGAGAGAGAGAGAGAGAGAGAGAGAGAGAAATGGGGTTTAACGTCCACTCGACACAAAGTATATCATTTCGGGACTAACATATGGTTTTTAATTTTATTTCAATAATTCGCTTGCGCGTAGGGGTCTTAAGCAGTTGGAAGAAACAGGAGGACCCGGAGAAAATCCACGAAGTTGGTCAGGCGACCCTTCTCCTTGTCACGTGCAACCAGGGATTCGAAATCACGGCAGTTGACTCAATGACTGGCTTCATGATACAGCAAGCACATGGAAACCGTTCGACAATCAACTCCCACCCCCACCCATAAATGAAGGAGTCAGATGCTCGGTAGGGAAGGGGGTGGTGGGGTGGGGGTGGTGGGGGTGGGGGGTATGCTATCCATTAGTCTTAACATCAGTCAAATAGTTCAGTCGTATAATTCAGTCGTATAGTTCAGTCGTATAACTCAGTCGTATAGTCCAGTCGTATAATTCAGTCGTATACTTCAGTCGAATAATCCAGTCGAATAAACCAGTCGTATAATCCAGTCGAATAAACCAGTCGTATAATCCAGTCGAATAATCCAGTCGTATAAACCAGTCGAATAAACAAGTCGCTCAATATAAGCAACGGTGGCAGTGAAATAATGTAATATTTTATCAATTCATGCTCGTAGCCATATCTGAAGGAGCCGGGGGCACGGGGTAGAGTTCGGGGGCCAGGGGCCTTCCCAACTAGTTTCAAGTTCGATTTTTACAGGCAAAAGTAGTTTGGCAAGTAAGGTATTCAGACCATGGCTAAGCTATAGCTGAAAGAGAGAGAGAGATAGAGAGAAAGAGAGAGAGAGAGAAATGGGGTTTAACGTCCACTCGACACAAAGTATATCATTTCGGGACTAACATATGGTTTTTAATTTTATTTCAATAATTCGCTTGCGCGTAGGGGTCTTACGCAGTTGGAAGAAACAGGAGGACCCGGAGAAAATCCACGAAGTTGGTCAGGCGACCCTTCTCCTTGTCACGTACAACCAGGGATTCGAAATCACGGCAGTTGACTCAATGACTGGCTTCATGATACAGCAAACACATGGAAACCGTTCGACAATCAACTCCCACCCCCACCCATAAATGAAGGAGTCAGATGCTCGGTAGGGAAGGGGGTGGTGGGGTGGGGGGGTGGGGGTGGGGGGTATGCTATCCATTAGTCTTAACATCAGTCAAATAGTTCAGTCGTATAATTCAGTCGTATAGTTCAGTCGTATAATTCAGTCGTATACTTCAGTCGAATAATCCAGTCGAATAAACCAGTCGTATAATCCAGTCGAATAAACCAGTCGTATAATCCAGTCGAATAATCCAGTCGTATAAACCAGTCGAATAAACAAGTCGCTCAATATAAGCAACGGTGGCAGTGAAATAATGTAATATTTTATCAATTCATGCTCGTAGCCATATCTGAAGGAGCCGGGGGCACGGGGTAGAGTTCGGGGGCCAGGGGCCTTCCCAACTAGTTTCAAGTTCGATTTTTACAGGCAAAAGTAGTTTGGCAAGTAAGGTATTCAGACCATGGCTAAGCTATAGCTGAAAGAGAGAGAGAGATAGAGAGAAAGAAAGAGAGAGAGAGAGAGAGAGAGAAATGGGGTTTAACGTCAACTCGACACAAAGTATATCATTTCGGGACTAACATATGGTTTTTAATTTTATTTCAATAATTCGCTTGCGCGTAGGGGTCTTAAGCAGTTGGAAGAAACAGGAGGACCCGTAGAAATTCCCTTGCACGTAGGGGTCTTAAGCAGTCCCGAAATGATATACTTTGTGTCGAGTGGACGTTAAACCCCATCTCTCTCTCTCTCTCTCTCTCTCTCTCTCTCTCTCTTTCCGCTATAGCTTAGCCATGGTCTGAATACCTTACTTGCCAAACTACTTTTGCCTGCAAAAATCGAACTTGAAACTAGTTGGGAAGGCCCCTGGCCCCCGAACTCTACCCCGTGCCCCCGGCTCCTTCAGATATGGCTACGAGCATGAATTGATAAAATATTACATTATTTCACTGCCACCGTTGCTTATATTGAGCGACTTGTTTATTCGACTGGATTATTCGACTGGATTATACGACTGGTTTATTCGACTGGATTATACGACTGGTTTATTCGACTGGACTATTCGACTGTAGTATACGACTGAATTATACGACTGGACTATACGACTGGGTTATACGACTGGGTTATACGACTGAACTATACGACTGAATTATACGACTGAACTATTTGACTGATGTTAAGACTAATGGATAGCATACCCCCCACCCCCCACCCACCACCCCACCACCCCCTTCCCTACCGAGCATCTGACTCCTTCATTTATGGGTGGGGGTGGGAGTTGATTGTCGAACGGTTTCCATGTGCTTGTTGTATCATGAAGCCAGTCATTGAGTCAACTGCCGTGATTTCGAATCCCTGGTTGTACGTGACAAGGAGAAGGGTCGCCTGACCAACTTCGTGGTTTTTCTCCGGGTCCTCCTGTTTCTTCCAACTGCTTAAGACCCCTACGCGCAAGCGAATTATTGAAATAAAATTAAAAACCATATGTTAGTCCCGAAATGATATACTTTGTGTCGAGTGGACGTTAAACCCCATTTCTCTCTCTCTCTCTCTCTCACTCTCTTTCAGCTATAGCTTAGCTATGGTCTGAATACATTACTTGCCAAACTACTTTTGCCCGAAAAATCGAACTTGAAACTAGTTGGGAAGGCCCCTGGCCCCCGGACTCTACCCCGTGCCCCCGGCTCCTTCAGCTATGGTTACGAGCATGAATTGATAAAATATTATCTTAGTTCACTGCCACCGTTGCTTATATTGAGCGACTTGTTTATTCGACTGGTTTATACGACTGGATTATTCGACTGGATTATACGACTGGTTTATTCGACTGGATTATACGACTGGTTTATTCGACTGGATTATTCGACTGAAGTATACGACTGGGCTATACGACTGAGTTATACGACTGAACTATACGACTGAACTATACGACTGAATTATACGACTGAACTATTTGACTGATGTTAAGACTAATGAAAACCTCCTCCACCCCTCCCCCTTCCCTACCGAGTTTCTGACTCCTTCATTTATGAGTGGGGGTGGGAGGTGATGACAGGACGGTTTCCATGTGCTTGCTGTATCATGAAGCCTGTCATTGAGTCAACTGCCGTGCTTTCGAATCCCTGGTTGTGCGTGACAAGGAGAAGGGTCGCCTGACCAATTTCGTGGGTTTTCTCTGGGTCCTCCTGTTTCCTCCAACTGCTTAAGACCCCTACGCGCAAGCGAATTATTGAAATAAAATTGAAAACCATATGTTAGTCCCGAAATGACATACTTTGAGTCGAGTGGACAATAAACCCCATTCCCCCTCCCCCTCACTCTCTCTCTCTCTCACACACTCTCTCTCTCTCTCTCTCTCTCTTTCCGCTATAGCTTAGCCATGGTCTGAATACCTTACTTGCCAAACTACTTTTGCCTGTAAAAATCGAACTTGAAACTAGTTGGGAAGGCCCCTGGCCCCCGAACTCTACCCCATGCCCCCGGCTCCTTCAGATATGGCTACGAGCATGAATTGATAAAATATTACATTATTTCACTGCCACCGTTGCTTATATTGAGCGACTTGTTTATTCGACTGGTTTATACGACTGGATTATTCGACTGGATTATACGACTGGTTTATTCGACTGGATTATACGACTGGTTTATTCGACTGGATTATTCGACTGAAGTATACGACTGAATTATACGACTGGACTATACGACTGAGTTATACGACTGAACTATACGACTGAATTATACGACTGAACTATTTGACTGATGTTAAGACTAATGGATAGCATACCCCCCACCCCACCACCCCCTTCCCTACCGAGCATCTGACTCCTTCATTTATGGGTGGGGGTGGGAGTTGATTGTCGAACGGTTTCCATGTGCTTGCTGTATCATGAAGCCAGTCATTGAGTCAACTGCCGTGATTTCGAATCCCTGGTTGTACGTGACAAGGAGAAGGGTCGCCTGACCAACTTCGTGGATTTTCTCCGGGTCCTACTGTTTCTTCCAACTGCTTAACACCCCTACGCGCAAGCGAATTATTGAAATAAAATTAAAAACCATATGTTAGTCCCGAAATGATATACTTTGTGTCGAGTGGACGTTAAACCCCATTTCTCTCTCTCTCTCTGTCTCTCTGTCTCTCTCTCTCTTTCAGCTATAGCTTAGCCATGATCTGAATACCTTACTTGCCAAACTACTTTTGCCTGTAAAAATCGAACTTAAAACTAGTTGGGAAAGCCCCTGGCCCCCGAACTCTACCCCGTGCCCCCGGCGCCTTCAGATATGGCTACGAGCATGAATTGATAAAATATTACATTATTTCACTGCCACCGTTGCTTATATTGAGCGACTTGTTTATTCGACTGGTTTATACGACTGGATTATTCGACTGGATTATACGACTGGTTTATTCGACTGGATTATACGACTGGTTTATTCGACTGGATTATTCGACTGAAGTATACGACTGAATTATACGACTGGACTATTCGACTGAGTTATACGACTGAACTATACGACTGAATTATACGACTGAACTATTTGACTGATGTTAAGACTAATGGATAGCATACCCCCCACCCCACCAAACCCTTCCCTACCGAGCATCTGACTCCTTCATTTATGGGTGGGGGTGGGAGTTGATTGTCGAACGGTTTCCATGTGCTTGCTGTATCATGAAGCCTGTCATTGAGTCAACTGACGTGGTTTCGAATCCCTGGTTGTACGTGACAAGGAGAAGGGTCGCCTGCCCAACTTCTTGGATTTTCTCCGGGTCCTCCTGTTTCTTCCAACTTCTTAAGACCCCTGCGCGCAAGCGAATTATTGAAATAAAATTAAAAACCATATGTTAGTCCCGAAATGACATACTTTGAGTCGAGTGGACGTTAAACCCCATTCCCCCTCCCCCCTCACTCTCTCTCTCTCTCTCTCTCTCACACTCTCTCTCTCTCTCCCTTTCAGCTATAGCTTAGCCATGGTATGAATACCTTACTTGCCAAACTACTTTTGTCTGTAAAAATCGAACTTTGAACTAGTTGGGAAGGCCCCTGGCCCCCGAACTCTACCCCTTGCCCCCGGCTCCTTCAGATATGGCTACGAGCATGAATTGATAAAATATTATCTTAGTTCACTGCCACCGTTGCTTATATTGAGCGACTTGTTTATTCGACTGGTTTATACGACTGGATTATTCGACTGGATTATACGACTGGTTTATTCGACTGGATTATACGACTGGTTTATTCGACTGGATTATTCGACTGAAGTATACGACTGAATTATACGACTGGACTATACGACTGAGTTATACTACTGAACTATACGACTGAACTATACGACTGAATTATACGACTGAACTATTTGACTGATGTTAAGACTAATGGATAGCACCCCCACCCCACCACCCCCTTCCCTACCGAGCATCTGACTCCTTCATTTATGGGTGGGGGTGGGAGTTGATTGTCGAACGGTTTCCATGTGCTTGCTGTATCATGAAGCCAGTCATTGAGTCAACTGACGTGATTTCGAAATCCTGGTTGTACGTGACAAGGAGAAGGGTCGCCTGACCAACTTCGTGGATTTTCTCCGGGTCCTCCTGCTTAAGACCCCTACGCGCAAGCGAATTATTGAAATAAAATTAAAAACCATATGTTAGTCCCGAAATGACATACTTTGTGTCGAGTGGACGTTAAACCCCCCCTCTCTCTCTCTCTCTCTCTCTCTCTCTCTCTTTCAGCTATAGCTTAGCTATGGTCTGAATACCTTACTTGCCAAACTACTTTTGCCTGTAAAATCGAACTTGAAACTATTTGGGAAGGCCCCTGGCCCCCGAACTCTACCCCGTGCCCCCGGCTCCTTCAACTATGGTTACGAACATGAATTGATAAAATATTATCTTAGTTCACTGCCACCGTTGCTTATATTGAGCGACTTGTTTATTCGACTGGTTTATACGACTGGATTATTCGACTGGATTATTCGACTGGATTATACGACTGGTTTATTCGACTGGATTATACGACTGGTTTTTTCGACTGGATTATTCGACTGAAGTATACGACTGAATTATACGACTGGACTATACGACTGAGTTATACGACTGAACTATACGACTGAACTATACGACTGAATTATACGACTGAACTATTTGACTGATGTTAAGACTAATGGATAGCATAACCCCCACCCCCTTCCCTACCGAGCATCTGACTCCTTCATTTATGGGTGGGGGTGGGAGTTGATTGTCGAACGGTTTCCATGTGCTTGCTGTATCATGAAGCCAGTCATTGAGCCAACTGCCGTGCTTTCGAATCCCTGGTTGTACGTGACAAGGAGAAGGGTCGCCTGACCAACTTCGCTGATTTTCTACGGGTCCTCCTGTTTCTTCCAACTGCTTAAGACCCCTACGCGCAAGCGAATTATTGAAATAAAATTAAAAACCATATGTTAGTCCCGAAATGATATACTTTGTGTCGAGTGGACGTTAAACCCCATTTCTCTCTCTCTCTCTCTCTCTCTCTCTCTCTCTTTCAGCTATAGCTTAGCTATGGTCTGAATACCTTACTTGCCAAACTACTTTTGCCCGTAAAATCGAACTTGAAACTAGTTGGGAAGGCCCCTGGCCCCCGGACTCTACCCCGTGCCCCCGGCTCCTTCAACTATGGTTACGAGCATGAATTGATAAAATATTATCTTAGTTCACTGCCACCGTTGCTTATATTGAGCGACTTGTTTATTCGACTGGTTTATACGACTGGATTATTCGACTGGATTATACGACTGGTTTATTCGACTGGATTATACGACTGGTTTATTCGACTGGATTATTCGACTGAAGTATACGACTGAATTATACGACTGGGCTATACGACTGAGTTATACGACTGAACTATACGACTGAACTATACGACTGAATTATACGACTGAACTATTTGATTGGTGTTAAGACTAATGAAAACCTCCTCCACCCCCTCCCCCTTCCCTACCGAGTTTCTGACTCCTTCATTTATGGGTGGGGGTGGGAGGTGATGGCAGAACGGTTTCCATGTGCTTGCTGTATCATGAAGCCTGTCATTGAGTCAACTGGCGTGGTTTATAATCCCTGGGTGTACGTGACAAGGAGAAGGGTCGCCTGAACAACTTCGTGGATTTTCTCCGGGTCCTCCTGTTTCCTCCAACTGCTTAAGACCATTACGCGCAAGAGAATTATTGAACTAAAATTAAAAACCATATGTTAGTCCCGAAATTACATACTTTGTGTCGAGTGGACGTTAAACCTCTCTCTCTCTCTCTCTGTCTCTCTCTCTCTCTCTCTTTCAGCTATAGCTTAGCTATGGTCTGGATACCTTACTTGCCAAACTACTTTTGCCTGTAAAATCGAACTTGAAACTATTTGGGAAGGCCCCTGGCCCCCGAACTCTACCCCGTGCCCCCGGCTCCTTCAACTATGGTTACGAGCATGAATTGATAAAATATTATCTTAGTTCACTGCCACCGTTGCTTATATTGAGCGACTTGTTTATTCGACTGGTTTATACGACTGGATTATTCGACTGGATTATACGACTGGTTTATTCGACTGGATTATACGACTGGTTTATTCGACTGGATTATTCGACTGAAGTATACGACTGAATTATACGACTGGACTATACGACTGAGTTATACGACTGAACTATACGACTGAACTATACGACTGAATTATACGACTGAACTATTTGACTGATGTTAAGACTAATGGATAGCATAACACCCATCCCCCACCCCCACCCCCACCCCTTCCCTACCGAGCATCTGACTCCTTCATTTATGGGTGGGGGTGGGAGTTGATTGTCGAACGGTTTCCATGTGCTTGCTGTATCATGAAGCCAGTCATTGAGCCAACTGCCGTGCTTTCGAATCCCTGGTTGTACGTGACAAGGAGAAGGGTCGCCTGACCAACTTCGTGGATTTTCTACGGGTCCTCCTGTTTCTTCCAACTGGTTAAGACCCCTACGCGCAAGCGAATTATTGAAATAAAATTAAAAACCATATGTTAGTCCCGAAATGATATACTTTGTGTCGAGTGGACGTTAAACCCCATTTCTCTCTCTCTCTCTCTCTCTCTCTTTCAGCTATAGCTTAGCTATGGTCTGAATACCTTACTTGCCAAACTACTTTTGCCCGTAAAATCGAACTTGAAACTAGTTGGGAAGGCCCCTGGCCCCCGGACTCTACCCCGTGCCCCCGGCTCCTTCAACTAAGGTTACGAGCATGAATTGATAAAATATTATCTTAGTTCACTGCCACCGTTCCTTATATTGAGCGACTTGTTTATTCGACTGGTTTATACGACTGGATTATTCGACTGGATTATACGACTGGTTTATTCGACTGGATTATACGACTGGTTTATTCGACTGGATTATTCGACTGAAGTATACGACTGAATTATACGACTGGGCTATACGACTGAGTTATACGACTGAACTATACGACTGAACTATACGACTGAATTATACGACTGAACTATTTGACTGGTGTTAAGACTAATGAAAACCTCCTCCACCCCCTCCCCCTTCCCTACCGAGTTTCTGACTCCTTCATTTATGGGTGGGGGTGGGAGGTGATGGCAGAACGGTTTCCATGTGCTTGCTGTATCATGAAGCCTGTCATTGAGTCAACTGGCGTGGTTTCGAATCCCTGGGTGTACGTGACAAGGAGAAGGGTCGCCTGAACAACTTCGTGGATTTTCTCCGGGTCCTCCTGTTTCCTCCAACTGCTTAAGACCATTACGCACAAGAGAATTATTGAACTAAAATTAAAAACCATATGTTAGTCCCGAAATGACATACTTTGTGTCGAGTGGACGTTAAACCCCCCCCTCTCTCTCTCTCTCTCTCTCTCTCTCTTTCAGCTATAGCTTAGCTATGGTCTGAATACCCCTGATAACATTCATTGATGGGTACCATATGGGTACCATGGGTCATGTGATATGGGGCCATGATGGGGAGCCCATACCGGACCCCGACATTTTTGCACCCAACATCCATATGGGATCCATATGGGCTCAACCATATGGGTACTAAATGGGGTTTGTGTGGGGCCTATATGGATAACTGATTTAAAATAATATGGGTGCTATATGGGGCCTGTGTGGGACCTATATGGCCATGTTAAAAAATATAATATGGGTACTATATGGGACTCATATGGGGTACAAATAAATGATATATGGGCATAATATGGGATCCACATGGGTACTAAATGGGGTTTGTGTGGGTTCTATATGGGTAAATCATCTAAAATAATATGTGTGTAATATGGGACCTATATGGTCTTGATAAGACATGTAATATGGGTACTATATGGGACTCATGTGGGAGTACAAATCAATGTAATATGGGCATCATATGGGATCTGTGTGGATATGCCAGGATATTAATTTGGGCACTAAATGGATTTCCTGTGGGATTCTAAGAAATATTGTACTGAGCTTATTTGTGGTGACAACACATATGGACAGTAAACTATTTATACCAGACATTATAGCCGAACTTAGACTAATTTAATACAAGTATGAAATTATCTTTTGATATTACATGCTAAACACTATTTTAATGATAATATCAGGTGTGCTACACTCTAGTTCTAAGCATGGTTAACAACAAGTACCGAATCAGTCTAATAAAATAACAAAACTGTTTATTTGGTTTCATGTTTTATTATAATGCTTTTTTGGTAAGACAGTTGAAATTCGTTGGGATCTCCCACCATCCCTGCCCCTTGAATTAGCCAGGAAGCAACTAACAGCTGTTTTGATTTCTTCGTTTGTAGTGTTCACAAACATTGGATTTCTTCTGACCGACTCTGCAATTCAAAAGAAAAGCACATTGATTAGGTCTGTTGATGTGCAGCCTGACAAAGTAAGACAACTCTACCCATATTTTGCGCCGATATTGAATTCAATCAATATCTTTGGGATACAAACACATATTTTAATTTTCATAAAAATCGGATATAAATTCTGACCTGTAGTCTCCACAAACAGTAATTAATACAAACAGAAACTCACCATTGTCTTTTGGTCCGGAACATGTGAAATAGTTGACCAGTGCTTATGTTGTCATTTTAATTCTTTAATCTGTTGTTTCAAACGGATTAAGCTGTAAAAAGACCAGATTTAGCATTTATTATATCTTTTGTTTTAAAGTGCGTTTATTTCATCTTTACCAAATTCAGTTATATATATATATGTCATTTGTATTTCGTTGTATAGCTGATAAAACTTTCAAGCGTTTAGGCCAGCGAGAGCAAGAAACATATTTTTGCCATGAAAATGGAAATAGTCACCTTTCTGGAAATGACAGCTTTCTTGTTTTAGAGTTTACCAATATTCTGTCAAATCAAAATAACTAAGAAAAAAAGAAACATCTATTCAAATCTATTCTTATATTATTACAAAACTTTTGTATAAATACTTTGATGCACTTGTATATTTCCACAGAAAATGATCAACTCATTTGTATCAGTTATTTTCCAAAAGACATTTTTTCGAAATATAGAAACTTTAAAACCTTTCATTTAATTTGTTTTACCCAAAAGCCATTAAGCTTATTATAGTATGAAAGGATGGGAAAAATTTACCTTTGATTAAGTTTTGTGAACTGATTTCAGAGATGTGTACCACTTTCAGCAGTTTCTTCTTGTTAGTACTAATAATATACATACTTCTACATTGTAGAATCTAAATTTCAGCCAGTGACCAAACAGACTTCAAGAGACTAAATTGGTTGTTAATGATGACTCGCTGACAGGTTTTTGTGGGTGGCTTGGTGACCTCCACAGTAAAGTTAGATATTATATAATTTGTGTACAGAATCTGCTATAGTCATTAAAATCGTACTAGCAAGATACTACCAGCCATGATGTATTCATAATAAATTTGAGTTATAACGGGTCCTATTTGGCTTTTTTTTAAAAGAATAAGTATTAGTGACTCTTTTTGCTTTAAAGCTCCACAAAGACGGGCATTTGATTCGAAAGGCGGGGTGGAGTATTTCTTAAAGTGAAAACGTGTATCACAATTTCATTCATAAATAAACTCTATTTTTTTTTATTCATGGTAAACATATTATTATAGTCTGTCATTTGGTATACCAGTCAGTTAATAGAATTTTACTGTAATCTATATAATCTCTGCAAAGTCCATATCAGTGCATCACTAAATTTTTAGTGTTTCGACTGTTATTTTATTTAAGATATAAAAGCAATTTCTGTACGACAGTAGACTGACTAAATCGTCTACCTATGGAGTAACTATTTATATTACACGTAAATCTTCAGGGCAATTCCACGTCAAAGTATACAATTAGGTGACAAATTTAATTAATTGAAAAGTTGGTCAATGTTTACATTCTTAATGTCGAATTTGTAAATTTTTTGTATTTTCTTACTTTGTGTTTGTTTGATTATTCTGAATCACAACGAATGATTTGGCATTCATTATCTGACAATGTATATAAACATGATATTTATACATTAAAATATAAAAATAATATAGTTTTGCAAAAGTAACTAACAATGAAAAATATTACTACGAGAACCTGCGCCTGTTACCAAATATTTACATTTTTTCTCTCTCATTCATATGATTTATGTATGGAATTGTTTAAAACTTCATTATCTAAAGCAAAAATAACCCATTCTTATAATACTGTCCATAAAAAGAAAAGATTTAAAAAAATTCTCAGTAAACTTTGGTTTTCATAGATGCACGTCCAGTCCATTAATTTTCACAGTATTTCATGTAATCAAATATTTACAGTTTATCTCTCATTCATATTTATTTATGGAACTGTTCAAAAACTCATATTCAAAGCTAACATCACCCATTCTTGATATTATGACCGTAAAAAGAAAACATTTGACAAAATTCTCTCATTCACTTGCGGGATTTCAAAGACGTATGTTCGTCAGCTACCAAAATTTTAGGATCACAATATTTTATTCAAGGAGTAATGTTTTTTCGAAAGTAACTGCTCCATTAATTCAAATGACTTAATAATTATTATTATGTATCAGTCCGATTATTTGAAAGTTTACATATATATATATATCTCATGTAATGGGTTTGCAATTTGCACTCGTACATCTGTTACAAGAAAATATGTACGTCCGTTACCACAATAATTTCTAATTTACTGGATTACAAGAATCCAAATGTGACCATACAGTAGACATAGTATTAGTGTCCTTTTTTAAGAGCAGAAAAACTTTTCAATTCCACCGGACAATTCAACTATATGTTCATGCAGGCAAATCATGGTGCTCATTTCTGTACATATGTCAATTGATATTTTAATCATATGTTTTAATACTAAATAAAACCAAAAGGTTAATTATTCATGGTTAGATAATATTGGAAGTAATACAAATATGACGAGTTCTAAATGTACGTTTGTTACGGTGGAATTGCCCTTTAGCAGATTTAACTGTAGAAACTACATCAAAGAGAAATTTGAAAGATATTTAGACAGCCTCTTTCTCATTTGGAAAACTGCGTGTAATCTTGCACAAACGTTTAAATGATATTAGATTCATGTTGAAACAGATACAGGTGTTAATTAACCCCATATGGATACCACATTGGAATTACAATGTAGATATATATTATATAGATATATTGGCCCCTGATACACGCGTGGGTAATCCCATATGGATACCATGTTGAACCCACATACGTAATACACATGAATAAGGTCATATCATATCCATACCACGCAGATTCCAGGTGCACATGTTGGTAATCACATCTGCGCATATCGGTTCAAGGTACATACAACTAAAAGTGTGGGTTCAATAATGAGCTAACATATGCAAATAAGTAATCCCATATGAATGCCATGTTGGCCCCAGATTTACAAAAATTATCATGTAATCCCATACAGATACCATATTATCCCCAGATACACAAATGGGTAATCCCATATGGACACCATATTGGCCCCATGTTTACAAAACAGAGTTTTAATGTGGGTAATACCATATAAATCCCATATTGGCCCCAGATATGATATACACACTATAAGGTCAGATTATCAATGTAAGAAAGAAGTTCATGTAACCATTATATCATTTGGCGTATCTCTGGGATATTATTAGATATGAAAATAAAGCGTATTTGCCTACATTTGTATGTGGGAAGATAATATGGGTTCAGTATGGGAACCATGTGGTATGATCTGGGCCCACAGCTCATTTTCTCCCCATAATGGTCCCCATATTGCAATGTTTATGGGGCCCATATGGATACCATATTGGACCCAGACCCATTTAATTATTTTATATGTGGTAAATAAACCATATATATTATTTTGGACCCAGAAACACATGTAGGTAACTCCATATGGATACCATATTAGAATTAGATATATTATATGTGGGGGAAATGCCATATAGATATATTGACCCCAGATACACGTGTGGGTATTTCCATATGGATACCATATTGGGCCCATGTACATAATATACAGGAATGTTGTTATACCATATCCATACCACACAGATTCAGGTTGCACATTTTGGTTCAAGGTATAAACAAATAAAAGTATGGGTTCAATAATGAGCTAACATACCCAATCCCATATGGATACCATGTTGGTCCCAGATATACAAAAGTTAATATGTAATCCCATAAAGATACCATATTATCCCAGATACAAACATGGGTAATCCCATGTGGACACCATATTGGCCCCATGTTTACAAAAACAGAGTGGTTAATGTGGGTAATCCCATATACATCCCATATTGGCCCCAGATGCACCAATGGGTAATCCTATATGGACACCATATTGGCCCCATGTATACAAAAACAGAGTTGTTAATGCGGGAAATCCCATATAGATCCCATATTGGCCCCAGATACACACACTATAAGCTCAGATTATCATTGTAAGACAGAAGTAAGCATTATATCATTTGGCTTGTCTCTGTGATATTAATATATATGAAAATAAAGTGTATTTGCCTACATTTGTACGTGGGAAGATAATATGGGTCCAGTATGGGAACCTTGTGGTATGATCTGGGCCCACAGCCCCTTTTTTCCCCATATGGTCCCCATGTTGCAATGTTTATGGGGACCTTACTTGCCAAACTACTTTTGCCTGTAAAATCGAACTTGAAACTATTTGGGAAGGCCCCTGGCCCCCGAACTCTACCCCGTGCCCCCGGCTCCTTCAGCTATGGCTACGAGCATGAATTGATAAAATATTATATTATTTCACTGCCACCGTTACTTATATTGAGCGACTTGTTTATACGACTGGGTTATTCGACTGGTTTATACGACTGGATTATACGACTGGTTTATTCGACTGGATTATTCGACTGAAGTATACGACTGAACTATACGACTGAGTTATACGACTGAACTATACGACTGATGTTTAGAATTATAAGACCTTCCCCACCCTTCCCCTTCCCTACCGAGCGTCTGACACCTTCAGAATGGGGGTCGGTGGATGGCCGAATGGTTTGCAGGTGCTCACTGTATCATGAAGCATGGGACACAGACTACAACACTGGCTGTTTCTTTCACGGCCATTGTTTATGTTTATGTTTTCAGTCGATGACATCAGTCGTTGACCTTTAACCCGAATTTGATGACCTTACTCGCTAAGAGTGGTAAACAGGTTGTTTAGGGGATTTCTATTGAAGAAAAATCTCAATAAAGTTTTGATTTCAACGGTCAGATCTGAACTTCGGGGAAAATAAACAAAATAGACAAAAACGATTTCAGGAAATTTGAGTTAGTGCGTTTTTTATTTACGTCAAACAAACTATTCCCAAATTTTAACCCAACCATCGACCGAATTTGCTGACTGGCTATTCTTGTGGTACTTAGGGGTAATTGAATTTTTGACGAAAATTACTGGATAATCTACCACATAAAAAACCAAACATTTGGTTACGCATGCGCAATGGAACCTATTGGCTTAAGTAGGTAAGCATTTTTTTCCGTCCACCGGAGCCTGGTTTTATGACGTCATATGAGGATTGTGGGTTAGGATAAGGGTTAGGATAAGGGCTGTGGCCTGCAGATTTCGTCACAGTCTCGAGATGTAGACAGGGCTAGCCCTAACCCTAACCCTGGGCCAAGCCTAACCTTTATCCTAACCCACAATCCACATATGACGTCATAAGACCAGGCTCCGGTGGACGGTAAAAAACGTTTACCGCTTAAGTATCCAATGAAAGTATCGGTAAGTGCTAGATCTTATGAAGCCGGGCCGATTTTGCTAGATTCTATAAAGCGTAGTTGAAATATATCCCACAGTTCACTTGGCACATCTATTATTAGAAACAAAATAGAGACGATGAGGAATTAAGAAGATTGTGAGAAGCATTACGTCTGATTCGTGACGAGAGAAAATTACCATTTCAATTGAAACCTTTACAAACAAAATTTTAAAGAGTGCCATCGTTGACAAGCGAGCTGTTTTGATAGATTCAGTACGTGGTAACTTAAAAGACTGGATAATCCAGACAATGACCTATTTTCCGTCAAATTTTGAGGACCCATCCAGACTAATATTCGTAGAATATTTGTATGGATGATAAGAGACTAGTCGATGACACGAGAAGTAAATTTCCGGTGTCAACAAACCAGGTTTTTTATATTGTTTATATTTCAATTTTATCCTAGAAATATTGCAGACTGTTCTTGTTTAGACCCTTTGACCGTCTGCAGTATTTGAGGAAATAAAAGAGGGCACAGGAATGCTCTTTTTGAGTGTTGAATCTTCGTTCTTCTGAAGCGTGCCTTGATTTTGTCCATCGGATGGGACAAAAATGAAAGTAGGTTTAATTCTTTCCGCCAACTTCAAGTTTACCCAAGTCTACAGTCTACTTACAGACTCGCATCCTAATTTAATGTGATAAGCTAGAAATTTAAAATCTAATATGCTTTTAGTAGCACATTACATAAATAACTTCCGATAGATTGAGCACACTGGTTCAGTCAGTATACTAAAATACTATACTATAGGGCGCAAGACAAAGGGTCTGGCAAGGAACATTAACTTTGGGTTTGGAGGACCTATTGGAGTGCACTTAAAACTTGAAGCTCTGATAGTTTGAGTTTGAATTTGAAATAGGAGAAGGCCATAGCGCAGCTGTCCGGGCAAAATTTCCCTGATTGCAAGCAATCTCTTTTGTGTATGCCCATCCTTATTAAACCAGTCGGTGCAGAAAAGTAGGATCAAACCAAATTTTATTTCAACTGCCTTTATTAAATAATGTGTAGGGGTTTACATCCATTTCAAGAGTGGCATCTCAGAGTCTTAGACAAAACTTACTACTGGTACTGTACTGTATTTCAGGTGGCTTATGAAGTAAATGGTATACCAAGCGAAATTGTTGTCAGTCAGTTTACAGATAAATTATTTATTGTTGTTACACAATATAAAAAAATAGGTACTGTGGTAAGTAGACAAATCGAGCCAAAATCTTTTATGACAAATCTCTTCTCTTAGAGTTCCTACTTTTTTTTAACAATTATCTTCTTCAAAGAATAATAATTATGTCATAAGAGTATTAACCCATTGACACGTAGACTGCCGTAACTATAGGGTTTCTTAGACTGCTCTATGTAGGGCACCTTAGACCGCCTCAAAACACCCCATCACATGCACAACTGTGGCACCCGCATGAACTAGTAAAGTCCTATGATGTGGATTAGCTATTCACATCAGCTTCAGTCTATGCAGTGATGTACCGGTATTTATTATAAAACTTTTCTCTACCAAATCAACAGACTGAAAAAGTTTGTGTATATTAATGAATGGTCCTTTGTTTAATCCAATAAATGGTAGCATGGTCAAAAACATATTCCGACAAAACTAACTGTATTGAACATTTTCATGATATTTTCTTTCAGCTCCAGATTAATAAAGAAATAGTTTTAGATGAGATGCAACAAGCCTCAACAGTTTATAATATAAAAGTTTTACTGGGGAAAGATGAAGTAAGTACTGGTAATATGCACAAAATGTGGCATTGTATATTTTGAAATGGGAGACAACTCTTTCAGTCTTACATGAGGAATCTGAAGACCATAAAATTAGTTCTTTCCTTTTAAAGAATCAGACACTGATTTGTTTTGTTTGTAATTTTTGTTGTTTTTTTTTTGAGTGAGGGTGGGAGTGTTTTAAAAATGGTATACTTTATTTTAACCCAGGTTCTGTGCCTCTATAATGTTTTTACTGATGTAAATGTTATTGTATTACAACCCGCTTGCTGCGAATGATTTTGTATATTTTTTCAACCTTTTTGACATTTCTTTTCCAGCCATTGACACATGTGATAGCTAAAAATTTAACATCTGAGATAAACACTAATAAACAGATTATACTTACTGTGGCATTAAAAGACTCAAGTCCCCAAACAGTAAAAATACTTAAATCTTTGATAAAAGACTGTGTTTGTTAATAGTAAAAAGCTGAGTATTGTTTGGACAGCTTGCATAGAAAGTGAACATCAGATACTGCAATGAAGAGCTACAAAGTGTTCAAGGAAAGTGTTCAAATTCTTCATGTAATATAACAAGAGCTTGTAAAGCTATGTCATGCGATTCATTTTTTAAACTGTATTTCTTGTTACTTTTTTAAAACATAATTTTGGGGAAAATAAATTATGATAGAATCATTGTTTTGTTCTGTGGTGGATGGAGTGTCTCCTTATAGATCAATTATGTAATATTTAGAAAAAGAGCTGGTAGTCCTTGCTATAATAGTTTTAAAAATGAAAAATATATATATTAAAAATTTCATTCTGGGCGAAGTAATAAATGTTTGAAGATGTAGCATAGATCGTTTATTATCGTAGCAACAGTACTTGAAAATCTAGACTCATCATATCTTCATTATTCATTTTATCATTACATTTTTAAATCTCGGTAGGGCAGGGGTTTACAGTTCTGTACACCATCCAGTGGTCTAGAGAGTTTATAATAAGCTTGTCATATGAATAAATGTACAGTGATAATATATATAATATTTGAAGCCGAGAGAAAGACCTGTAATAGGCAGATTTAGGTCTTACAAAATGCATCTTTAAGACGTGGGTGGTTATAAAAAATTAAATTGGACAAATCTTTATCTTTAAAAATTAAATCTCCCATTTGTTCCAAAAAGTATATAATTTTGGTGATATTATTTATATTATAACAAACTCTATTACTGCAAATAGAAGATTAAACTGAAAGCAGAGAATCTGATTTAACATTAGTCAGCTTCTGTTTAGTCTTCGATAAAACATATTTTCGTATTGCCACTCTCTAAATGGTTATTTTAGACAAAATTTGTTTTGAAAATATCTTGAAAAACGTAAATTAGCCATCTGGGATTTTACTTTTAAAAATAAATGAATCTCATATTATTGTGTTAAGTTTGACACAAATGGTTATTTAATTATGGAATACTTTTCTGCACTCCCAGATTAGAACAGAAGACTTTTCATTCAAGAACCCTGTATACAATGTCAACATGAACAAATCTAAGTATCAACCAATCCTATTTGACTACTAGAGGTTGGGAGTGACTTTGGTCCCATATGAAAATGACTCAATAGTATTACTACTGGCAGAGTGCTATTTCCATACAATCATTTAAAGGTGCAATAAATTATGTTCTTGTGTTTTCCTCCTTTATCACCCAAGATAATTGCACATCCCCAAACGTGGATCTTGTTTATCTTCTTCAATCATTGTCGCTTGCCATTAAAAACTTGTTGGACAGCCTGCTCTTTTTAATTTATTTACTTGACAAATAAGTCAAAATACAGGGATCACAAAACCCAAAACATTTATTTCTTTAGACACAGCTGAACAACATGGAATTCTGAAGTTTTTGTTTGGAACAGACACGTTGTGTGACACTCCGTATAATCTCAAGATGGTTTTATATTTCATTAGCCTGTAATGGGATCTGAATTGAAAAGGGTGCAATAGAGGGAAATAACAGCTGTTTTTTAATCCTTGGTGACACTACAGAAACAGTCTGAGTTAAATGAACAAACGTTGGTGGGAGTTCTTCAATCGTTTTGGTGGAGTCTGTAATGGAACCCATGTCGGTCACACTTCCACGACATTTTGATTTGATGTATAATTAACTGGTTTTTATTTCATTTGCAGACTTGGAATACTTTGCCATCATTGTTATTTTCCAAAACCGACGTTGATAACAGCCGGGAACAGGTTGCATTATGCAATATCTGAAGCATTTGGTGTTGGATTCATTGTACACGTAATGATGAAAGTGAGGTGCTGGTCATAGCCTAATTTACATTTGAACGTATACGCTGCTCAAGTAGTCTGGTAACAAATTGTCTCCGATCGAAATTCCGTCTATTCGGAGATCTTACTACGTGTGACGCGGAATTTTGAACGGCACACTAAGAAAATGCGCGAAACCACTTGATCATTCATACTGGTACGTTCATAGCTCTAGTTTTCTTTGTTTGAATCATTCCGTGTTTCTATGATAGTCTGTGTCTACGATAATTGTATGCCGTCTATGGATTGCCATGTTTTTATTTTGCAATTCAGATTTATATCGTATGTATTTAGCCAGGTGTGCAGCTATTTTTTCGTGTGTTCCAAGGTGTGCCGTTGGCAAAAAAGGGTTGAGAACCACTGCTGTAAAAGATGAAGACCAAGATGGAGAAATATATTGAAAGTCATGATATTTTTATCTTTCTTTGTACAATTCTACAACTGACCGGTCCAAGGTATAAACCAAATAAACTAAAAGCATGCAACAGTCCATGGGTGCATTGGCATTATATAATGGTACATGTTTATTCAGACAAAAAATTCAGCAGGTTGCCGCAGTGGCATCACCACGTCATAAAGTTTGGGTCGTTGTCATGACGTCGTTCTCAAAAATAAAGACCCACCTTATATTCTCCTTCTTTCTGTCTCTAAAAGGCTACAAAAAAACAACTAATATTTTAATATGAATTCAGAAAAACGGATTCTCCTGAACATACGACTTCATTTGAACGAAAAGTTACAAGAAGGCGAAAGGTTAGTAATTCCTGCAATTAGAGCCATATCCGGATTGTGGAGAATTATGACCCCAATACAAGCAGATGAAGGCAATGATGACAATGAATTATACTGGCAAGCTTCGGTGTATCTTCCTCAAAATACAGAGTTTGAATGGCGATGGGTGATTTATAAAGATAACCATATCGTTGACATCGAAAAGGACTACAGACGGTGCAAAGTCGGAAGATTCGGTGGAGTTATCCACACGAGTTGGGACAGCGAAGTTAAAATTCTTGAACCGGACATGTGCGTGGTGTCGTTTTATACCCGATATCAGACTCTACCCGACGAGAGACTGGCCATTGTTGGATCCAGTGACCCTCTTGGTAGGTGGGTATCTTCCAAAGCAGTGCCAGCTTACGAACACCCACCCGGCGAGTGGTCGGTTTCGATAGCTCTCGAAAAAGACACTTCTCAAGAATGGAAATGGGTGCTACTTGATATGAACCATGACTATATCAGGCGATGGGAAGATCGACCAAATCGCGTTTTAGATTGTGAATCTTTTAGTTGGAGGTCAGTTTGGGCTCCATGGAACGGTGGAAATTATTTCACGGGTTCTGGATCTTGGGAAAAGCTGGAATGGTCAGCATTACGATTACCAGCAGATATATTAAATGACAGTTTTGACACCTCCAATGGCAATAACTGTTGATTGGTATTTTATTGTAATTAATGACAGCTATGTCATGAGAGGATGGTGTTGTAAGCTGTCGTAGTAACCTGTTATAATACGGTACTCAGAAGATTTGATTTCTTCAAAATTTCTATACTAAATTTTGGCAATCCCCAATTTGCCCCCATTAATATTCGACAATGGCCACTGATGAATTCAATCCTGTAGATATTTCTCTTATCTTTTCGTTCAAAATTTGATTTAGATGAAAAAACGAGAGGCACCACTTACAGCTGCTATGTACATGCCCAAGTTCATTATATTAAGTCGTTATCAGTATTAAAAAGGTGTAAAGCACTTAATAAACATATTGATAATTTTTAATAGGACTTACTTTAAAACACAGCTGGTATCATATGTCTACAAGTTAGCTTGGCTCACTTCCAGCTATATATTAATTGATAAGATATATATTAAATTATATAGCTACATAGATTTTAACTGAAAAATAAATTTGCACGCTAAATTATTTTTACTAAAAATGCAACAGGTACATAAATAGTTTAATTAAATGGCATTTTATGGACAATATCTGATATATCTCAGATTAATACACCCTAATTAATACTCAGAATGTAAGAGTATCAACAGGTTTGGATTCATTTCGGTAAAACATAATCCGACCAACAATTAATACCAAATGTTGAAAAACGTTTGAAAAACGTTCGCCTTTTTCAGTTCATCGTATCGTTGTAAATACTGAACGATTTGATAATTCAACTTTGAAAGCTTTCAAAGGATTACAATATTTCTATCAATATTATTTAATTTTTACTTATAACTTTGCTCTAGATTACCTTCGGGTCCAATTCTAAGTTGTTTGTAGGTATGGTGTCTGATTGGTATCATGTGGCGACAACCCGAGATCACAACATTTTAACACAACAACCCTAGAACACGACATTTTAACCAGACATTAAAGACGTTGTCGTATAAAATGTAATAGTGTTATTCAAATTAAATTATATTTTCCTTGATTACCTTTTGTATATTTCTATATAAAACATCATGTCAAATTGAGTCAATGAAATGGGGTTTAAAGTACTATTTTTCTGGGAGCCACAGTGATTCATTGAGTAAGACATTGGCTCTTAACCTGGAGGTCCAGTGTTCGATTCCTGTCGTGATATTATGTTAAAATGTCCTGATGTCGGGATGTTGGCTTATGAAGGTCGACATCATACCATTTCATGTGCAGGCCTTCCAAAGTTTAAACCATCACGTCCATAGGCGTACGAGCCAGGGGGGGCAGGGGCAGCTGCCCCCCTAACTTTCGGGCAAGCCGACATTTCGGTAAAGTGAAAAAAGAAATTTATTTCATCTACTTGGTGAAATAAAGCGCCGAAATCTAACAAAACTCTAATTTTACGGACTGGAATAGCATTAAAAAGGCGTTTGCGGCCGACAAATATTTATAAATTTTCTTGGTGGTCCATACAAGGTCAGCTCTGATTCTTCGCCCCTCGAAGAAAACCGGCGTCGCTGTCTGTAAACCAGATTATTTTTTTTCGGGTATTTCTAGTTTTACTTCCCTGCTTTGTGCGATATTTTTCGGGCATCGATTATTATTTGTGAATGCAGAGTGGGATTTCGGTTACAAAACCATTGGATACTTTTGGAGTTGCTTACACGGGCTAGAATAGCAGAAAACGCATATGTGGTGGTTAAATTTTCAAAATTTTCACCTTCATTAGATTTTGTTCACGTGTTCATGGGCTGAAATAGCAAGAAAACGTGTTTGCAGCCGTCAAGTATTGCAAAATTTTCTGGTGTTTGATGGTGTGTGTATGTATGGGGGGGGGGTCAATACATGGTAAGCTCCGCTCCTTCGCATTTCGAGGAAGACCGGCTGCAGTGTTTGTAAACCCGAAAATTTTTTCCAGGCATTTCGGGTTCTGCCCCTCTAACTGTCGTCGAGCCCGTACGCCTATGATCAGGTTTCTTGCCAATTTGGAGCCATGGCGGCTAAATGAGTGAGACAGATACTGGCTCGCTAGTCTTGGGGTTGCGGGTTCCCTCCCGGCATTGGCCGAGAATGTTCATCTGGATTTTGTGACGTGGTTTCGCCTTTGTCAGTGTGCAGGACGCAGGACAGCCGTCAAGTCATTTTGATGGGCCAAAAATTGTGGTCCCGTTGACGTAAAAGATCCCTTGGCAGATGGAATTTGATATAAGAGTAGGCCCGTCAAAATTTCACTCATAGCACACTGCAGATGTACGGCTTATTGCCGTCTTCATTAGCCCAGTCAGCGCATAGCGGTACTATTTTAAACCCCATTTCATTTAAAATTTCACAGACCCCCCAAGTTATCACTTCATAAATTCATAGAGATAGGTTACCAGCCAAAGAAACATAGGCTATATTAATGTTACATAATTATACTGTTATTCTTTTGTCCGATTAGACAGAATTAAATCTGTTATTTGACAAAATATGGTTTAGTTCAATAGTTTTTTTTTTTTACTTTGTTTAATATTATCATGGAAATGTTCATCATAGAATGGATTATATTTATTTTGATTCATTGTTGAAAGCTGTACATATCATAATCTGTATATATTTATTTGGTTTTTAAACTAGTTCTCTGCAACTACTGCAAGCACTCAGAGGCAACCATAAACTGTACCGGTAATAGCATGACAGTTTCTCCAAGAGTATTGACCCTGAATTAATTGAATATCTATAGGATTCTTCATCCAAGGAGCATTAGCACTGTTATAGGCTATACAAATTGCTAGTTGATCATAATTTCAATGCAAGCCTACTTCTGATTCATTCAAATATTGTCTGAAAAGTGATACATGTTGTTACAGGAATAATTAAACATATTGTTGAAAGAATAAGATAACAATTTGCATGTAAGAAATGAAATGGGGTTTAACGCCCTACTGTTCTGCACCAACTGGACTAATAAAGACAGGAAATGTTTACTTATATTAATAGATATTTGGCAGCTATATTATTTAGTAGCCATAATATTGTTTGCTCAGTAAAACAGTAATACATACAGAATGTAGGTTCATTATTTCTTTTATGTGTTGATATTTTCGGTTTGTGATTTCTCACCCGGACTCAAATAATGCATGTGGAATACTTTTCATTCATGACATAGCTGACAACCCTGTAATGTTAGTATTATAGAAATCTGTCTCATCTAATTACGAATTTGATATATGTGACTAAGTGGGTGCAGTCGGGGTGCATGTATATCAGCAGGGATAGTCTGACGAAATCTCTATGGAATCTTCTGAAGACGTCAATTTCTGAACAAAAATGTGGTAAATAAGAATCAGGCAATTTTGTTTTATTTGTTTACAAAATATTCTAAATACTTTTGTACAAAAAAATATTTCAGCCAAACTGCGTTTGTTTTAAATGAAAGCATTCAAGAAATGTACATGATAGAGGATATCAAATACCAATACATATATTATTATAACAGACTTTATTCCTTGAAAAGTCAGAATAAAAAATTGTTGACAAATACATTTTTGATTATTTTCTGGAAGATAATATTTCATTGTAGGCATTTCTTGATAATAGATAAGTAGCAGAAACAAAGAAATAAAAGTAAAATTTATTATTGAGAGCAATTGAACATGCTAGAGTTCTAATTGTTAAATTATTTCCTTTAACAATGCTGATCTTTAACCTTTGATCTTGAATTAAAAAAAAAGACTTAAAGAGACAAAACACCATCAAGCAACCCTTATCTAAGATTGTAATTCTTTTTCATAAAATCGAACAAAATGAATGATATTTGTATAACCAAAATTTGTTTTTATAAGAAAAATGCTATATTATAAGCAGATTATTTTATAAAATTACATAAATTATAATGATCATAATATAAATAATTAACAGGTATGGCCTCTAATAAAATGATAATCTCTCAAACTATTTCAGTAAAAAATTAATATTGTAGTTCAAGAGGCTGCCACTTGAAATTGAGAACTTTAAATACATAATATTGTTTCACATACATATTCAAATTGAGTAAATTATTGGTCCAATAAACATACCAGTACCATAATTACAGCCTGATTCAGATTGTGATTTTGCAGGTACCTTGGCTAGTATAGTGAGGTCCCAGGGAAAGATGAATTAGGACTAACTGGCAGACCCGACTACTACAATAAACAGTTCCTTTTTGCTTGCAAATATATAAACAGTATATTAATTGAACTCTTTCTTTTGTAAATAGATAACTTAAGAGTACATATAATTTAAACTTTTCACTTGAATTCTGCAGGCTGTCAAACTGACAAAGAAACCTGGGATACAGTACCTAAAGCCCATGCCTTTTAATATGGCTCTGATTACAGCTCAATGAAATGATATCTGAGCATTTTAAAATGATATTTTTCAATACAATATAACATACATTAACAAGTCTATTTTGATTTAATACATATCAAATAGTACCTCATCGAGTTTAATAGATATGGATTTGTGTAACTTTAACAAAAAAAGATTTCTGAATAATATTATTATAATTTTAGAGGTATACTACATGTATATACAAGAAACAAAGACTGTATTGTACAAAACAAACAAAATAATTTATAGTATACATGTACACCACATGCACTGGTTTTATCATCAATGAATATAGATCTTAATAAATCTCCTGTTACTATAAAGATCATAATCTCAAAATATAACATATATGTTATCTGCTTACCTAAAAAAAATATTGCCATTTTGGAATTATTTTGCTGCACATAGTAGGTTTTTGTTAAAGGCACAATGTTCTAGACGAAAAGGCACATATGGAATTTTAGTCAATACACATAAAAAAAAAATAGTATCAAAATGCATATTGGTCCAAAAATCATTCAAATCATTACTGCAGTGATCTGGAAAAACCTAGTAACACTGTTGAATGTAGATTTGAGAAAACAAAGGAAAACTGTTTTGTTTCAGAATTAAGCTACTGAATATAAAACCAATTTATTTTGTTTTTTTAGATGAAGATAATTAGAAGCCTTTCCGTGAAGGAGAAAAAAAACTTTTATTATATACATGTGTACTAAGTTCAAATATGGGTCTAACTCAATTTTCACCAAATTTGACTTGCTAGGTTTTTTTCAGGTTACGGATTCTAAGGTAAGTTATGATTATCCAAATTTCCCATCATTTTCTTTTTTAAAACATCAGTCAGCTACTGAAGAATTTAATAACTGGTTTCTATTGAGGTCAAGATTTAAGATGGTTTTGAAAACAGGATATAATATCCATTATTCAACAATAAGTATCAATTTGGAATATAATATGAAATGATTTAATGCTTTATTCTCCAAATACTTATTCATCTTTGATTTCCCTCTTATTACTTATATACTGATCTATTATTAAATGTATACACCTACATGTATTTATATATAAATTGAGTAAGCATAGATATAAGAAGTACCTTACTATGGTATTAAAGAAAACAAGCAAAGTTTGTTTTCAGATTGTATATTCAAAACTGTAAACCCTTTCAAAACCAAATATTGACCAGTTCTTATCATTCTTAAACTCTTTCAACTTTCTAGATAATCCTACTACAAAGTATTATTCCTCTTGCAGGAATCACCTGGTGAATGGCTGTGTGGCCAAACATAGCTATCTCTAGCGCATACTATACTAAAGGCCAAATACCTTTCTTCCTCCCCATCAGCTATACAACACTGAGTGCTGGCCGAACCTACTTAACACATTTATCTCACTACAAACTCTAGAGCTTAGTAAAATTCTGTGGAGGTTAACACAAAAATTTTCTATCAGATGTCTTCCGCTAATTTCTGTTTATGATATTCCTCATACATAGAACTTAAAGATTTTTGTAATGTGCGGAATGTTGGTCGTTCTGATGGTTTACGACACCAGCACGTTTTCATAACGTCATAAATGGGCTTTGGTGTGTTTTCTGGACAAGCCAAATGTTTACCCTCTTTAACAAATTTCACAACTTCTTCGTGAGTCATACCATAATATGGTTGTATCGCAAAAGCAAAAATTTCCCATAACACCACACCAAATGACCAGATGTCTGACTTGACAGAAAATTTATTGTAAAGAATGGCTTCCAATGGCATCCATCGAATAGGTATTGCATCATTTTCACTACCACGGTAATAATCCATACTATGAATAGTTCTTGCTAGTCCAAAGTCTGATATCTTTACCTTAAGATCATCACCAACTAGACAGTTACGCGAGGCAAGATCTCGATGTACAAAACCCTTCTCAGATAAATACACCATACCACTGGCAATTTGTTTAGCTATATACAACTGGTTAACACTGTCTAACGTTGAATATTCTTGAGAATAAATGTCACGAGAATGAGAATGAATGATGAAATGATCTGGACTACAAAAGCGAAGGAATTCGTTCAGATCACCTTTACTCATGTATTCAAATAGTAAACACATTGGTTTACCCACTGCACACACACCTAGTAATTTGACTATATTGGTATGGTTAAATTCCACCAATAGGGATGCTTCACGCTCAAAGTCAGATTGCAAGTCATCAGACGCATCTTCTTTAAGCATTTTAACGGCAACCATTGTAAAATCCTCACCTTTTACTAGCTCAGGCGCTTTTGCTTTAAAAACACGTCCGAAGGCACCTTGTCCAATATCGCGGATATACACAACATCATTTCTAGGAAATTCTAAGCCCTCTAATTTTGGGTTCAACTTTGGCTTGTCTTTTACTCTATGATATAAAGAATTTTGAGGTAGTTTTGAAATATGTATTTCTAAGTCTTCTTGTGGTGTCGGGTCATAGTTAAATTGATTATTATTTTGAACACAAAGTTTATAACATAAAATCACCACTAGGACAATGATGAATATGGCAACGGCCGATACAATGAATATAATGATGATTGTTTTTAACTGAAATGGTTCAGCAGTAAGTGCATCGTTGATCTCAGCTCTTTCTGTTGTGGTTGATGTGTCTGAAAAATATACAAACATTTGAATTATTTCAGAAGTTTATATTGTAAATTAAAGCATGGAGGGCACAAAATTCCTCTAGGCTGAGTGGAGGAAGGCATTTTGGACTTTTCCTTCCTCCCCCTACCATTAAAACCTCTCGAAAATAATCCCATTTGCTCTTCTAATTAAGCGACCTGGTTTACTCCTACCATGGATCCATCCTTAAATTCAAACAAACCATGGAATAAAAGGTTGAATGATGTTGCCAGAAATTTCTTGTAAGGTGGGTGCTTGGGTTAGAATGATCAAAAGACATTAAGCGGACAAAATTTTGTTTACGACATCTAAGATATGGTTTTTAATGCAATTTCAGGAAATTTAATAACATATTTAAAAGTTACACTTGACTATACTTGGGACTCTTTATTGTCAACATAAATTTAATTATATTCGATTTGCCCCTTGTGTTTCTGCTCAAAGCACTCAATGTTGCACATATTATTTTCAAGAAAAATCACTATTGTTCTTGAAACTTGCTGTAATTTTTGAGCAACTGCAGCCTGGATATCATATGCCTACAACATCATCCAATTCCTGACCTTTTGTCATCCAGTGAAAAAAACAGCTCTATTTAAGCAAAATTCTTCTCCCTGCATTGCAGTTTCAATATTACATTATCATAACTTCTACATACGTTATTGAAACAAATATGGCAAAGAGTTTAAAAACCATAACGCTATTTAATGCCAGCAACTCCAGGGAACTATTCTAAATTGAGGAAAAGCCTGACTAAAATAGAGTGTTGATACATAACTTTTTAATATATAATAACAACACAATAAAGACATTAGATACCTATAAATAAATGTATAGAGTATTGGTGTGTATTAATATTATGACATATTTAATACTTGTTATCATTAATGATGTTTTCAAGATGTTTATTATTACGTACCACACTTTGGTATAGCGCATAGTTCCCAGCGGTGTAATTTATCCATGGTATAACACCATGGTTGGCTTTCTTCTTCGCCTGGATTTCGACAGTAATTTTCAGAATTCTGTAAGTCTAAGAAAACTTCTGGTGGTCGTTGATGAGTTTGAGGATGTTGCTGATCCCAGCGTTGACATGCCAGACCAGATTTTGTTACATTAACTGTACCATTATACCACTGTCCTTTACCTTTGTAACACTCATCTAAAATATACATAATAAATAAATAAAATATTGTTGATTGAGTATTATACTACATAATCAGAGAGAGAGGAAATATGGGGTATAACGTGCAATCAACACAAACTAGGTCATTTTGTACCAACATATGGTACAATTTTTAATTCAATAATTCACCTGTGCTTTAGCGTCTTTAGCTGTGGAAGGAAACCAGGGGAACCCCAGAAACCAATAGGTGACCCTACTTCTTGTAACGTACCAAGAGCTAGGAATCAAAGCCACACCACTTGACTCACATTCTCGGTATCCCCAGTGGTATTCTTCCGTTCTACTTCAATAATCCCTGGGTCCATTCACGGGGGTGGGGGATGCAGGGTGGGGAATTATCTGCCCTTGATAATTGAGCTATTTTTAACGACCAATCAAAAAATTCCATAAACAGAAAGCGAATGGACGAAGGGAAGTAACTCGCATTTTATTGCAACTAAGATCACTGCATCGTTATTGCAAACTTGTCAAAATATTTAAGGTCATCATTTTGTTTTGTCACTTCTTTGATATCCAATTTCTTGCAAACCTTCTCATTATCGAGCGTACAGACTACTTATTGTGACTGGTGAGCGTAAACAATGATACTAAGACTGGTATGTTTAAAACTGTTTTTTGTTTTGTTCGTAGAATCAACCTACATGGCCAATGAAATCATCAATGGCAGATAATCTGAATTCGTGAAAACCCTGTGAATTGACCTAGGAATTAGTGGAGTAAAACGGAATGATATCAAGGGGGATACTGAGGATGCTCAACTCAATGACAAACCTCATGATCTAAAGTGCACAACCTTGACCACCCAACCCCCCTCTATATAAGCATATAGTTACCTATTTCAGTTTCTACTTTTCCTACTCATTGGGCAAGCAGAATTTGGAGAAAGGAAATTAAGGCATTTATTAGAGATAAACTCTGACTGAGAAGAAGAGATCCATTGATTTTAATTAATGCCCCGGAAGATAGCTTTTTATAAACTTATAAAACCCTAAAATAACAATTATATGTTTATTCAGTCAAATCTGGTTTAATCAATTCTATTTTAACTTAAAAAATAATACATTAAGCTAATATTGCTGTATGTTCATCAGAGATTACAGCAATAACTCAACGCATTCATATTATCTTACAAAATACATATATACATTTTACTAATCATAATATTATGACCCTAGGTTTCTTTTTCTTTGAAAAACCTGAAAGAAGGTGTAGAGATTGAAAGGTTGTGGAATCTATTTCCTTTCCAACAGCCTCAGCATCGCTATCATATTCATACATGTCTTTCATGTTTACTACTATTCTCTACTATAAACTTCAATTTCCCTGAATTAGGAAACTTTAGTCAATCAAAATGTCATTTTGTTCACACCCCTCCCCTCTGCCTATGTAATGCAAGTAGGTTATTATTTTTATATATTGTATTTATCATTTATAAGCGGATGTTTTTTTAACATTTCAACAGACAATATGAAAACATCACCCACACCCCTTTTTTTAATATCAAATCTCCTAACATTGTCTGTTATTTCTTCACCTCTCCACTATAACATATACAGGTTAAAAATAATTAACATTGTTTGTAACAAAGAGGAGCACATAAAATATCTGTTAAGCCAGATCTATAGAATCAAATAGGGTTAAAATTTACTAGGAATAAGAGCCACTTTAACTCCGTGTTAAAATAATCTAAGAATAATAATATTATGCTTTAACACCAATCTGGGGTAAATATTAGTTTGGCTTGTGTAAAATATGTGTCAGGTCTTTCTTAACAGCTGAAAAATCGGTAACTGTCAGACTTTATATTTTTATTCCCATCAGAAAAATTTGGAAACAGAATATATGAACATGGTTAGTTCAGCCATGACATTTTGAAACTGATGGTGAAGATCTTTAGGATTCATGTTTCGAAATTTTCAAGAAGGAAAAAAGTTGCCTTGTTGCCTAATCTGTTAAAGTCATCTCCCAAGAGGTCGAAAAGGTTATGAGTTAAACTTCATTTTTTGATAGCAATTATTTATCTAGTTGTTTAAGACTTTCAAAGTTTATTTTTCAATGTTCAAGAAATGGTAATACAATGTACTCTGCTTTCAATCTTGAATCTGAAGGCGTCAACATTATTTTCTTCTATGTAAAGAAATTTTGTATCCGGATAAAGCATTAGGGAAGAGACCACCAGTTATCAGTTTTACAATGTTTATATTATTTTACTGATACTGTTTCAATAATAATACTTTTTTTCATACAACTTTATCTTATTTCACCTGACCTGAACAAGTGATACAAAACTGGACCTATTTCAGAAAAAAAAAGTGTCATTTAAAATAATAAGATTTATATTATACTATCTCGCTTAATGAATGTGGGATTAGTATTATAGTATTACTGTGATGATTTGTAATCCATCTCAAATAATGAATGTGGAATTTGTATTTCTATATTGATTAATGAATGTGATTAGAAGTATCTCAATTAATGAATGTGTCATTAGTATTCTATCTTGACTTATGAATGTGTCATTAGTATTCTATCTCGATTAATGAATGTGTCATTAGTAATTTATGTACATGTATATAGCAGAAAGGTTTTATTTAGATCTGTATCATCGTGTACACACATTTAGTCTTCAAGATTTACAACTTTTTTTTATTGATATAAGATGCGCTAAAGAGAAGAATGATTGCTCAATGACCTTTAAAGATGTCAAAAACATGCAGTTGTAATAGTTTCTTCATGATGAAAAGGGAGATTTGGGGCAAATGTACAAAAATATAACGCAACAGTGGGAGGTCCCTTGTCTTTGAAGTTTTACAAATATTTCTTTGTCTAACATGAGGTAAGAATCATAATATTTATCTTGAAACGAATAAAGAGTGATGAAATGGCTACTAATATAAATTTAAAATGTAAAACCCCAGTGGCAAATTATGCAAGAAAAGGACTTTTTATTTGTATACTTAAAGGGAACTATTGCATTTTCAAAGCATAAATTTGTATCAAATTTTCTCCTAAAAAAAATCATAATTTGGGGTGAATAAAGTCTTTGCACTTATTAATATGACAATTTGCTTATGTTTGATTGATATATGACTATCAGATTACAATAAAGACAAGGATCCCTTTGACAACATATTCTAATAGCCTTTCTAATTGTTTCGTTATATACTCCTTGATATTTAAAAATTACAGACGAATTTCTTTTTTATGAGTTGATGTTCTACCATTTTGCACTGTTTCTACATGCATGAGAGATCAAATGACAGAATAATGGTCTAAAATATAAACTACATCATACAACCTATCAGATTTCATACACATAATCTAGTTTCATTTTTATTGCATAATAAAATGAAATCTCTCTTTTTCCTAGTTATTATTACCTCTTCATTCGTTTCTTTAGCGGTGGATTTGTTGATATATTTCAGGACATTATAAAGATAATTTATAAATACTTTGTGATCATGTTACTGTCAAATTAGACAACTATAAACTCAAAGACCTTTTAGACTATGATCTGTATGTTTCTAATTAACATTATAAAAATACAACATTAGAAAATGAAACACAGATTCACCGTTTTATGTTCTGGATGACAAATGGTAAAGTAAATAAACTATTTGATGTTGAAATTGACACAGCAAATGGGATTTTATTTTTCAAAATAGCTATCTTGTGCGTTTCTTTCAATGGTATTTAGACATTGGTTCAATAAAAACTTATTTATTATTGTATGCTGTTATGAGAATTCTGGTTTTCTAAACTGGATGATCTAATTGTTAACAAGAGTAACAGCTAGACTTACTAGATACTTCATCAAGTCTTTTCTCAAACAAATGACCATCTGTACATTTACTAGCACTATCCCACATAGAGGGCAGTTCCTGACAGTTAGGCAATCTAAAGTGGGCTCGGTTTCGAAAATAAATCCCATCGGTTTTATTCTCTAATATCAAATTCCACTGTTTGTAACACAATAAGTCTTTAACAGCCAAACAACTCTCTCTGAAAGTGAAAAAAAAATCATGTTTATTTAAATTAAAGGCCTGTATTAAGTAAAAGGAGGAGTTAATATTTCTCTATTTTCTCACACTGTACAGTTGTCCTTGCTATAAAACAAGTGGGTAATTGGAACAGACAAGGGAAATGGAGATTATGTTTTTGTCTTGAAAGAAAACTATTTACATCATAATCATTAAAACAACAGTCACAAGATGTAAAAATCATCTGTACTTAAACCTAGGGACATAAAAATGAAGTGATGTTTGAAATCTGACAGCAGTAGCCTGACCTCAGTTGACACAAGTAATTTCAAGCTTGCAGCTGTCTTGATTGACTGGTACTGCCTTGTAAACCCAGTTCACAGGCGGACTGCTTACCATATGGTGCCACCGATTCCTGTAGAAAAACCACTTGTGGTTTAAATTAACTAAATTTAAACACTAACAACAACCTTTAACACTTTTTACTTTCAACAACCTTACTTTATCTGCTGGACTCGTATACCTATAAATTGTATTTTATCAATGTACACACTACTCTAGATATAGATAAATATATAAGATTCTAGTGAGAGGAAACATTGACTGTATATAACACCAGTTTTAATTGGCTTATTAACCACTTGAAGTCTGGTATCAATCATTTTTTTTTCTGTGTTTTGCTTTGACAAGTTTTGAAATGTTACTGTATCACACCCTTTTTGGTGATCGTCAAAACAATAACATCTTAAACAGGAAATATTGCTTTATTTGATCAGAACTTCCATGTTATAATGCATGTCAATTTCTCTGCAAAACGGAAATGTTAATAAGTTCCATGGATGCTCATTTATAATTTTAAGATGGGACACCATTAAAATCACACTGATTTGAGACATGTGCATGTAAATTTACGATTACATTAGCAGGACATCTGTCATCACTTGTACAACTTAACTGAATGAATTTTTATTTTGTTTTAAAGGAAATACATCATCGCTATTCACAGATTGAAACTTATTAAAACTGTGGAAAAATTGTAGGTTCATAAACACTACACAGATGCTGAGCATTAAAGTAAAAGGAATAAAAGATAAATGCATATTATACGGTATTATATGACAACTGCACTTTACTTCCATTTAAAGTAATCAAGCTATAAAAATACAACAAATTTTGAACACTTATTACCATCTTCATATTTATACCTTTGCTAAACCTAATTTTATAGCATAAAGCTTGTTCAATCCATGAAACTATATTGAAAGGGTGGGTAGGGGAGAGTTCCCATTCCCAAAACTCTTAAAAGTAACTACATGTGTAAATGAAAACAAAGAAATTATGCCAACCTCTTTTTACTAATAATCTGTCAAGAAGTAGGGCAAATGGCCTTTTCTGGTGATGGTTATGGATAGTCCAAAAGATTTTGTAAAAATGCTATTTGTTTGATTTCATCTAATTTAAAATTGCAGAACTTATTTGTTCAATATTATTAAATAGTAAAGTGTCTCACCTGCATAAAGGGTATGGCGGTGTTGGATCACCAATATTATCACAGTCAGGAAAAGCATAGTGACAGAGTAATTTTTTAGCTGGAACTTTACACATAGAATCAAATAATCTCTTTTCTTTCATCTCTTTTAACAAACGTACAACTATATCTTCATTCATATGATAGGTATTGTTATAATAGGATGTGTTATAAAATACAGGTTGTGACCCAAGAATATCTCTACATATTGTACCATTATACTCTGCACAATGACCATTAGGGCTGAAAACATCAAAATACATAAGTATTACAATAAAGTTAATCATAACATAATTATTATGAATTGCAAAAGCAGTCTTCTCTTAAATCCATTCCTTAAACTCCATAATTAAACAAAATGATGTACATAATTACTAAAATCTAATTATCACACTGAATGGTAAATTATTAAGCTGCACAAAAGTTAGTATCATATTTCTTTTTAATAATAAATATTCATCTTACTTATTATGTTTTAAATGTATTTCTGAAGTTTGAAAGAAATATATCCTTTCATTTACTCTTTCATGCCAGTAAGTTTCAAGAATAAGTACTGCCAGACTTCAGTTTACAGTAAATTTATGATTATAAAAATACAAGTGGAGTACTGTTTGTATCTGTTTAATTAGATCTTAAATCAGAACACTTATTTAATTGACAATATGTCCAGTATTTGTTTCATCTACTCTAATCTCTCATTCACAGAAAATTCAATCAACAAATTGACCTTTCCGACCTTTCTGCCAGAATACAAATCTTCCCATGTCTATATCACTATCAAACAGTCATTAAAGAGTTTTAGATCTGTCATTTTAATCAATTTAAGTGGATGTTTTGAGGTGAAGTACTGGTTGTTTTGATGGCATGTTTTCCCACAAGCTGTCTAAATACAATGACCAGTTGGTTTGACCAAATTGAGCTGATCTCCGCCTGCTACAAGCTTTCTAACTATTGAAAACATGCTGCATGTGATCAGTGAACATATGTTTGCTGGCCTTTTATTTATTTACAGAAAATTGTGACTGCTTGTTTAAGTGTGCAAGAGGCTTTATAATCATATTGGGGAAGAAAAGAAACCATGGTTTATTCAGCCTCTGTTCTAATTTCAAATATGTTCTTCTACCATTCTTTCAGTCGCGAAAACTATTTTTTATACACACAAACTCTGATTCTGTCAAAATATTTTTTCAATGCGTGGAAGCGGGGTTTTTCTTAGGTTTTACATGAAATTACCAAACTATTAATGATCGAGCAGACAGATGCACTTTCGACAAGTTGCGCGTTAAATTTATTTTACGATGTATTACCTCCTCATGGCCAACAGCATCTTATAAACCAAATCAAATTTCTTCCTAGAAACTGGATGTAATGCATGACTCATGCTATCATATCAGTGTTTTCTGACTATTTATATGATAGAAATTAGTATCTGGTGATGCAATTACATAAGAAATCTCCTACCTTAGGTTCAGCAAACATTTTATATCATATAAACGAAATGGAAAGAAATTCATACCACATGTATTTGATACCTCTAACGTGATTTTGTCAGTAAGGAAAAGTGTTTTATTGAAAGGTTAAATGAAAAGGTACACTGCTAGAGAATTTAATCTGCATGTTTTATTTGATGATAGTTCATCTGATACCATCATCTCTCTGAAACGTGTTTTGAAATTTGTAAGATCTACAGAAAGCCTTGCAGAGCTAAAATGAACTAAATGTTTCTCTTATGAAATGCAAATTGAGAATAAATTGTTACTTAGATAAAACTAATATTTTTCCACTCGTTTTCACATAGATAGATATACATTAAATGTATGTGGTTATTTGATGGAAGATCATCTACATGATAACCTTAAAGCTATTGCCAAATATTTCATAATTTTACACAAATGTACTACTGTAAGATAGAAATGATAAATTGTTTCCTAAAATATATATCTCTTTGAAATCACTGTTAAAGTAAATTGTTCATTATACAAATTATCTCCAATTTATACCAAGAACCCCTTTTCTTCAATGATTAACTTCCGTTTCCAGACAAACCAGGAACCCTTAACCTGCACATATCAATGTATTCATAAATTTTTACTTGAACATTGTGGAACATTACTAATATAAAAGTCTTGGGTTGTGTTCATGTTTAGATGTAACAATGGGTTAAATAATCATGTGAAGGGTACGGTTCCATTGACAATAATTATAGTACTCTGATCTACGAGATTGAAGATTTTGTGAAATAGATCCCAGATTGACAGCTTTTCTATTGTAGCAGAAATACTGCTGATTTATAAAAACTTGAAGAAATCTAGAAACAGTCCCTGTTAAATCTGTTTTATTATCTGTGAAAACAGAAGTTAATTAGTGTTAAGATAACTCCTGTTTGCGTAACAGTATCTTAAGAATGTTTAAGATGGATGTTCAGACTGCTTCTATCTTTGTACTGTTAATCGTCTGTAACTTGCAGATGATAGCACTATCACAATCTTTCATTAAAACTGTACAGTGTGTTATTTTGTTGGATTTAAAATTGAAACCATTTTATACAAATAAAATATTTATTTAAAGGCACAAATCTAGCAATCATTTACGACCAGTACAATATTTCTAAATAGGCTACCGGGTATATCATCACATTTTGGACTTAGATTTACATAACTATATCATCACATTTAGGACTTTGAATATCATTTAAACTATATAGTCACATTTTGGTGGTCTCTTGTGAAGATTAATGAAAGAAAAGAAAGGAAAATTATTGCAGAAACCATGGACCTTATGTGTTATAAGGTCCATGCAGAAACAGATGTTAAACACCAATCAAGCAAGGTAAATTTTGTTTGTGGTGGGTCTGATAGAACACCACAGGAATTAATGTACTAAAATTCTACATAAAGTGCATCATTAACAGTTTTTATCGAAGTTCAAAACAAATTGCAAATATAATTTTCACTGATACAGCCTATCTTTTTTTGTTTTTACTCATTAACAAAAACAGTCTGAACATGGACTTTTGTGCTAATCAAACTGGATTGTTATAAAGTTAATATCTCCTTGCTAAGAGGATAATTTACAGGAATCATATAAAAAAAAACAAATTTTGATCTGGAAATGTTTTTTTATCTGTTACTCAGGTAATACCTTACACACTGAAATGTTTCTATTTCTACTTTAATTTGTTTAGTACCCGTTGATAAAGAACAGACTACACCTTGCTGGTATTTTTCTTCACCCTTAGAACTTCTAATGTATGTATTTATAAAGCACTTGCATTTATCGAAGGCAAACAACCAATTAAGCCAATTTAATGTAAGTGTTAACTGTTAATGACTGATAAATAACAAAGCCAGTCATGTTAAATCAACTTTAAAAGCATCAGGCTGTTTTCCAATTCATGAGATGGATTCCTGATGTGATCCTAATTAGTGTTTTAGATTACTCTATCAATTACTTTAATTCATTCTGGTTTGATACCAAATGTATCTATAAATAAAAGGATTATACTTGCAATATGTAACACTATTTTAAATATTGGTAGAGCAGTAAAGAGAGAGAAAGAGAAATGGAGTTTAACATCCACTTGACACAAACTAGGTCCATTCGGGACTAACATATGGTTAAATTTCATTTCAATAATTCGCTTGCGCATACACATCTTTAGTGGTGGGAGAAAGGACATGAAAAACCCACGAGGTTGAAACAGGGAATCAAAAACCACACCAGTTGACTCAATGACAGACCTTATGATACAACGTGCACACACAAACCAATCAGCCGTCCAACACACCGGTGAGCAATAGATTACAAATGAAATGAAATGGGGTTTAACATCTGACTGTTCTGCTTCGAATGGGCTAATGAAGACAGCATAGATTACAAAGTCACATTTCAACAGTTCATGTTTCGTAATGTACAGCCTACTTGTAGCGAAACAATGATCATACCTCAATTTTAGTGACTACTTCTTTAAAATCAGTTTTTATATAACGGTACCTACAGTCATTATCACTTATTTGATAGCAGCGAGACATGAATTTGTGTGATTCCTTTTAAAGTTACCAGGGTACCTTTAATACAAAACATTTAAATAGTTTCTCTGTTGCTATTTATTTGTCAGGCACACAACTATTTCACCATATATATATGATGTCTGAGTTTTGAAATGTTATCAATACTGACATGTAAAGGAAAGGGAAAACTTGTTATAACTGAGTTTTGGCATTATGTTCATATAGTGTTTTGTCCGTTTTCTGTTCTTAAAGAAAAGAATATTGTTTCTGGAAGATTCAACTGCATATAAATTATCTATCAATGTCTGATCTGATTACATCATGAAAACATCTATTTTCTGTTCACAGGGCTTTGATGGTCTCCTTAAATATCCAAAAAGATTATTTTTCAAAACTATTTCTTTAAACTTAAAAAAAAATTAGAAAATCTTATTTAATCCCTGCACTCCACCCAAAATATTTTCTTCTTTAAGTTTGAAAGTATTTGCTGTAAAGTTTGTTTGTTCATTTTTTTTATATTTTGAAGTTGATAAATATTTTTACTTCAATTAAATTCAAAATCTTCAAAAGAGACACCAGATATTGGTAACTACTGTTTGCTATGAATTTTTTTAAAGTTCAAATCTCGGCTGGATTGTAAGTTTATAAGAAGAACTTATCAGTAATGTTTAAAAAATAAATCCAAACATGTTCTATTCAAAGATGGGCTTATCTGATGAGGGCACACTCGACTTGCAGGAGGTCAATATCTTTATCAAATTAATTTCTATATGAAGGTATCTAGATGGCACCCTGGTAGTTAGGCTGCTTTAAGATGATATTTCAGTTGATGTTTATCGGAGCTGAATGTAAATATTGGTTCAACTTGGCCACCGAGCCTTAGGCATGAGACATTTTACACCCATTTTACTTTTGTATAAACTTTTTGTACCATACCACATCTTTGAGATAAGGATATATCAAGTAATGAAGCCTTCCTTAACTACTTTAAAAAAATTGAACTTCTTATCTGCTTTAAAAAATGTTTGCTTTGCCAGATAAAAAATGGTAGAAATTGTTCAGTGTTGTGTATCTCAAATATCTTCTATATTACTGTTGAGTGAGATAAGAAATTAAGAGATAATATTCGATTACAGAAAAAATATATCCAGTCTTTGTTACCCGTCATCATCTGTGTTACTATTACATTAGTTTGTTTTTATAAGACAACCAACAGAACTAATTTAAATAAAGGATTAATTTCAAGATTTCAACTGATCTGAACTCATTAATGGAAGGCTTTGTATATTCCGTTTTAAATAAAAAAAAAATTGTCTGTTTATTATTGTGTAAATGATTTATAGTTTCTTTAATCTTTATTGCCAAGTCAGATCAATAATTAATCAGACATGTAGATATCCCCCACTTACCTCCCACTACCAAAGAGACATGCATGAAAGCTAATTAATAATATAATTATTATTTAACACTATTTTCTCTCTGTTAATGTTCATATATCCACTAACGATTTAACTGATTTTTTTCATCTTTTTATATCAAACTTTAATTGACAGTCATTATCTTTGACATGTGTACACTATTTACACCAGGCATGCTATTTGTCTATACTATATTTATTTTCAAAGGTGTTTTATGTATTGTTATAATAAAACAGAAGGAAATATACTGATATATATTCAGGTTGAAGTCATTTCTCTATGGGACAATTCATCTACTTAATAATACAAACCAGATTGGTAGGTTATGCAGTAACTTTAATCCTAGACCATGACATACCAGAATGGTGTTTATTTTGTCCACTCCACCCATATAGAAATAGCAGACTTGTTTATCAACGCACAAATACAAAAAAACTTTTTGAAGGCAAAACATGGAAGTGAAATTTAGAATTTTGTGAAATACTGTACGCGTGTTTTCCTACGATATGTATTACATATGTGACCTGTTAAACCATATTACATATTATAAGGTCCATGGTTAAACAAAAGACACTGTAGTGTTCTCCAGGGATCCATTTTCATACCTTGTGTTTTCCTATTGTTTATAAATGACATGAATTATGTTAGACACAAGGTTTGTCATATTTGGTAAATTCTATACACAGTTTAATTACTAAGAATTAGATCATTTTTCTTCTGTTTTATCTATCTTACATTATTCCCATTTTAATGCTGTGTTTATAACTTCTCTTGTCACCAGGTATAGCATCCAAATATACAATAACATACTACAGGTTTTTTTCTATGATTCCTTATATGAAAAAATTTTTTTAGGGGAAAATACATCATTCATCTTGATATCAGTCATCAGTTACAATTTTAGTTGTGTCTTTTATTACCAGTTGCTTTTCATGTGCATGCATTTCTTCTAGACTTCGTTAACCAGTGTAAATAAATAACTTTTTTAAACTTCAACATGGTAGACTAAATAATTGGATATGCTTAGATCTGATATATGTATTTTTAAAAAATAACAAAATTCATCTGTCCAAATAAGAAAAACCTTGACTATGTAACATCTGTCTACAGATCAAGCATTTACTAAAAACTGACAAAGTAACATACTCAATGTTTTCTGTTTTATTTCTGGTTTAGTTGTGTCTGACATCAAGACCTATTCTATGATCCTCTAACAGGATTTAACTAGATTACATTATCTGACACTTGTCAATGATGCTAGATCTGTTCCCCAGTATAAATGTTACAATTTATTGAAAACCCCAGGTGCCTGTCTCTTATATAATGACATAATTCACTTTTTATCAGTATTTTTTTTTTCAAACATTAATTTATCTTGGCCATTTGGAAAAAACAAAATGTAAATTTAAAAAGATATGAAGCTATCAAGTATGTTATGAATTATTTTTTACTTAATTTTTTTTTTTATATATATCTCTGGTTGTGCACATTAAAACCACACACAAAAAAAAAGCTGACAAGCACAGTTAATGTACAGTAAGCGGTACATCAATATAGCTAATAAATGGATTCATTTCAATAAAACATATTTATGTAATCCAACTCACCTTGATGATCCGGTATTATCAGCTATAAACAGGCACATGAAAAGAATAAAGAATATCGTAAGTTTTTCTATTAACTTCATATTTTCATTTCTGTTCAAATTTCAATACTGGGAAAAAAAATATAATAAGTCTCTAGGTTTAGTCTTCAGTCTACAAAACATGTCTTGCCTCCATACATATGGTACTGTTTTATATAACTCAACACAACACAATTTCAGAATGAAAATAGAATTGTTCTAAACACACATGTTGAATATGTCCAAGATGTGGTCCCTAGTATAAAATGTCAACCAATGTTTTAACTGTCTCTAAACCGTTTGAATCTATTGGATCCAATTAAGATAATTAAGTATTGAAACAATCCATGTGTTGTCTGTAACATATAAACACTGTCCGTCACTGATAGTCTACTCTAGAATGTCTCATGTTCATTCATGAAGCCACTGAAACACTTCAAAGAAATCTATTCAGCTCAACCAATCCATTTCATGTTATTCCATGGGGACGGTGTAGCTAGTATGTTGTATAAATACAGTGTACTTGGCGCCACTAGAGTGATATGGTGGAACTCTGCCTGAAAATCTAACACCTGTCAGTCAAACTGCTCCAAGGAATTGAAATCTTATTAAATTTGATAACTGAAAGTTTATCTAAAACATTCACAACAACTCAACAAAATTAAAACTTTATCTACATGAAAGAATTATGTTTTACTTTCTAGGGAAATCAAAATCACTTTGAAATGTATGTCTTTAATAATTTTTCATCTCATTTTCCTTCTTTCTGTACACAAATTTTGTCATTAAAACATAATTAATCTTAATTTCATCAAAAATTTTCTTCTAACAAAAACTATGAAATTGTATTAAAATTGCATAACACATCAATTTATCACCTGCAAATGATTACTATTTGATATTTTGTATATCATCTGATCAACTAAATTTTTTCAATAGACAGTCTATTGAATGACATGTTCTATGATCATAAAGATAATATTTATGCCAACACAGCATCTTACTCAGTTTGATCAAAGCACATATAATACGACAACACAAGTGAATGAATTGAAAATGGCCATACATTAATATATGGCCATACATTAATATATCTTATTAATAAGTGACAAGGTACAAGAACAATATAAATATGATTGTAATGATTATTAAATAATTTCTTATAAAATTCAAAATATGATAAACATAAATAATAACAAAACAAATTGTCTTTTACTGTACTGATCAAAGATGGGGATATATCATAACTATCATTCATTCAAATTTTATGGACTCTAAATTAACATTACTCTGAGATAATAAATCAATTATAATTTAATTAAGTTGAGGAGAGGAACAGGAAGGAATTTAAATGATTAAGAGATGTTTGTAAGTGACCACAGAATTAACATGTCAGATATAATTACCAGATGAACTTGTATATAAACATATGGTGACTTATCAAACACATTGATTACATAGCAGAGACCTGGGATCAAGTATAGTACTGATAGAAGCTTTATACAGTCACACCCTAGAGAAATATGGTGATTGGTTCTACTATCACATCTCCACCAGTAAACAGTGATATGTTTGACCCCTGTGTTATACTTCTTAAATAATTATACAACCGATACTGATCACTCTGAAATCAAATTAATCCAACAATGCCCTTGATATGAATCAGTGCCATTACTGAGAATTCCATGATTGTACTGGCTCAAAATTATATCCAAATAGTTTGGGTACTTTCGTAGAATTCTTAACATATACTGATAAATTAATTAAAACAATTTAGCCTTGTTGTCTGATTGCAAAGGTAGGGCGAATAAAACAGTTTAAAAACTTCAAGAAGGTGTTTCTTCAAAGCTGGCTTATCTTGACCATCTATGCCCATGCGTAATCAACTGTAACCGACGAGGTCAAAAAAGTTAGAATGGTTTGGTTTACAGTACGTGTGAACACTACATTTCCACAGTTTAAAAACACCAATGTTTTGAATTAGTTCAAATATAAGCATCTGAACAGTCTACATGTATATCAGATCTTCCAGTCAGTCAATCTATGAAAATCAAAGTCTGTAAAACAATGCATAATAGTCCAAAGAATAGCATGTAAAGATTCATGTTACTTGTACTCAAATTGATGGCACCTTGGGCGTTTTTGAAAAGTGTCACACCCAGAACAAGAAGAAGCCAATTCCTGGTTCAAAAAGTTACTTCAAACATAAACACTTTTATTTCACTCATGTTAAAGATGTCCAAACAAATGGATATTTATAATGAAATCATCAAGTTCTAAAATTTGCATTTTCAAAACCAATCCCATACCATGAAAAATAAACTAAAATGTTTAGTGTATATATCTTCTTGCATAAACTAGTTATCTTTTAATCAAAGATTATAATGCTCATTTTGTCTTTTTTCGTTTAGAAAATTTGAACTTGTAAATCAAGCTGGCTTTGTAAATCTACATAACTATATCTTAGACCTCATATTTAGACCTTATCATTCCTTACCATTTTATCAGTGATAGACATGCATTCATAAATACCTCTTTCAATAATTAAGTTTACTGCTACCAGTTACAGACCTAGTGAGGGTCTTACAATGATGTTTTTGTAGTAGTGTTATTATTCCACACTTATCGCCAAACACATCGCAAAGCTAGACATTCTACTCAATTTATTTATTGGTCTAATTGATAAGGCATATTTTGGAAAGAACATGAATGATAAAAAGAAAACAAATATATTTCTGGTCCAGTAATATTAGGATATTACTGGGAAAAAACAGATGGGCCGTTGGGCAAATTATTGCCTTGCTTGTTTAATAGAAATCTAAAATATGAATTGACTGTCTAACTGTTATGCACTTGTTTTAACTTCCTCTCTCTATGAGACATCAAAGCATAGTGTATATATATATTTGGTAAGTATAATTTCATTTCGAGACCTTCAGGTTATTGAATGTACTCATGCAAATATCAGAAAAGGTTATGTAGGCCTACATCAAGTCTATATTATAGCACAAAATGGATGCAAAATGCCACTACGATTAAAGGGACCATCCCTGTGTACGCATACATTTAAACATACAGAGGAATGGTGTATTTACCTTGTCTCAAAATTTTAGCTCAAAATATTCAGTTGTTTGGACATGAAAGTCAAAACCACTTATCTGAGCACGTAAGCCTTTTAAGATTTCTGGTCAATTTTTCGTTGGGTGATGTGATAATCTATTGCCGTTCCTTTAGCAGTCTATACAGTGCATGATCCTGTACTTGACAAAGAAAGTTAAATTTCAACTACACATAATTCTTATAATACAACTTGGACACTGGTTTCCATTTCCAGATAAGACTGACAGGTTAAAATTGTTTGAAAACATATCACATATAACACAGGGTACAATTTTATGGATACACAATTACTGAGTTTTATACTAAGCAACGTTTCAAAAAGGATACACTCAATCTTTATCAAAGATCATGCTTGATAACATGTTCCTTAAGCAACGTTCGCCAGTTTTACAACATCTAACCGTTGCTTGAACGCTCAGCAATTCCAGAACTTTGCGCTCGTTGTTTTTACAAGTGACTAATTAGCATTGCCCAATCAGAGTTCATGTCACACAACACACTATAAACAAACACGTTTTTTTTTAAATTGAGAAACTCGTGGACAAACAGCAACCGTGACATTGATCGATCTTTTAACTTTGCAACTAGATTGTCACATGTAGGCATTTTAGCTAAAAGCACGAGACTTGGTATTCACGACGACCGATGAATCTGATAGGTTCCCAAGCTGGGCTTGTGCCAATCGAACTTAGTGGCGAAATATGCAGGGTATTACGTGAAGGGCTTGATAAGATGTATGTAGTTAAGGCAACATCAAGCCTTCTATTGAAGATGGCTTGATAAAGACGAGAGTATCCTTGTCGAAATGTTGCTTAGTATTAAACTCAGTAATTGTGTATCCTTAAAACTGTACTCTGTGTTAATATGTTAAATTACTAAATGCCAATCAAAGAAGACATTTCTTATAAGTAAGAATTTTAGTCTGCCAATTTGTTACAGCGCTTATATATATAGCAAACAGACGAAATCAGAAATTTCGTAGTATTAAGTTTACAAAAAAATCTTAATGGTATTTTACTGTTATTTTATTTTAGTGGATTGTTTGATGTTAGTTAATTTACTATATCGCTGTAGTTCATACAATACAAAGACTATACACCATATATCATAGCAAACACCTGTATGTATATCTACCAGTGGAAGTAAAACAGACTGGTCTACTGTTCACTTTATTTATCCTCTATGTTTCCTGTCTCTTCTTAGTACAACAAGTGGCTGTTTCATTCACAAAACAACAAGGTGTATAACTGGTTTACATTATGTCAATATCAATATAGCCCATGAAACCAGTTGTATATAAATATTACACGTTAGTTTTGGCTCAGTTACCATACTACCTACAAATTAACAAAACTTGTCAATCTTTGATGCCTGTCTTATACTAAATCTGATTCTGTCAAAATATAAATACTGCAACTGATGAAACAGAAACCTTAATGAACTAATAACAAAACAACAGATGGCATTTAAAAAAAAATTGATTGCACTGATTTTATGCAACTGCATGCACGGCTCTGCATCATAAAAGCTTATTGTTTAGTAACTAATTACAAATACAAATGCAGAACTCAATGTATCAAACTATTAAAGATAGAGATTTACTAGTTCTTCAACTACAGGTTACCCATTGTTCCATTTATTTTGGAAATCTTGTACTTTGACCAAAAAGTAATCATACTTGATCTTATATTTGACTTTAGAAATTTATTTTATTCATTCTTGTTCGAAATCGCTTCACTGGACATCTATCTCTGTGCTTATCTACTTTATATAATCCAGTAATCTATAAACGACTTGAATTATGTTCCCATAAATTAATGCGCCACTCCTTTGAATTCTAATAGTACCCTAATAATTAGATGACTTGACTACTATTACAATCCTCCAGTCTTTGACATTTGATAGTACTTTATTTTGGGTGTATCAGTAATTGGCCAGATTGTGATAACAGTGATGTAAAAATATTGATGAAGGTAGTAAATAAGTCAGAGGGAATAGTTTAGATTTGATGTAGCACGTGTGATATCAAAGGATAGATCAGTAGTAAAACTAGTGAAACAAACTAACTACGCTACCTCAGCTTCTCATAATAACACAAGACACCAAAAATCTACCTTCATCTCTACCACACATCAAAACATTCCCACTACAGATACAACCTTTAATTTACTATTTACTAAACACTAGAAGTCCATCTTACTAATTCTCACTACAGAACTTGGTAAGTATTGACAAGCTACAACTCTGAGATGGAGGACCACAGATGTAAAATAGCATATTATCAATCATCCATCAAGATCTAACATCAATAGAATGCTCCATTACATTTTATCCCTTGTTTATAAAGCTTGGTCAGTAGTGAACACATGTTTTATCATGTAGATCAATATCTTCTACTTGGTTCACTCACTGACCAGAACAAATTTTATAATAAATTTAACAGAAATGGTCATAAAAATAGTAAACAAATAAAATTTGTCTATGAGAAAATGCAACTCTGCATATTTTTCTGATAGCTGACCCTTAAAATGATCATCAATTCTAAAACCACTGTAACAATTAAAATATGATGAATTTAATTTAGCGAATAATAACCTCAAATCAATGAGATTTTATATTTGAACAACCCATACAATAGATTAAAATGGTTATCTGTTAAGTGCAATATGGGCAAAGAAAAAAAAAAGAAAATATGATTACCTAGGAGATAAATCCGTGCAGTTTTTCTATCTGTTTGAGTTCCACCAATATGTTGATTTGTTGCTTCACAGACATATCTAGCCACTTCTGTAACGTTGATGGTATATTTTGATTTAACAATAGGGGGTGTTGTTATATTAACATAACTTCGATTATCTTCAGCAGGAATTTCTTTATGTATCTTTTAAAAGAAGAATAATAGTTTTATTTAAAAAAATCTTTGAAATATTAAGTGTTTTCTGTGGTGATATAATGGGATATCATCATAATGTACGTCGATATTGTGACAACAAGGGGGGGGGAGGCATTTCTTCATAATATAAGGGGATATCATGACAATATAAAGGGGAATACTCACAATATAAAGGGAAATATTCACAATACAATGGGACAAGGTGACAAGGAGCTATCACTTCTTAATACTCATCACTAGTAATTGTCACAGCTTCCTGCAGTACCATGAAAAATCAGAATTCATCTATGATATCTGGGAAAATCATCACATATCTCTTGTAAGAATTCACTACAAAGCTTTGTCATAGCCTTTCATATCCGAATTTATCTATGACAATTCCACGTGTTAATGCGAAGTCCTGAAGTAACATCTGAAATCGCATATCAGTCGTGAATCTGAAATCGCATACCAGTCGTGAATTTTGACTATACTTAAGAGCCCTAGTTCTTGGACATATTTGCTGACCGAATTGACCTACTGAACTGAATAGGCATCTCAAAAAATTTTCTCAAAGAACCATAAAAACAACAAATTATTTTGATAAAAAAAGACTTGCAAAATTGACCGAGCGACAATGCCCTGCCATTACCTTATTTCACAGGGATATTGTGTACAATGACCATTAAAAGTAATGTAACCAAATAAGGCACCTGTCACAGACATTATCAGGAACCAATTCTGGCTTTGTCAAGTACAACCCTTTGTATGCCATTATGTCAGCAGCCACAGATTTGACTTTTTTTTCATCTTTTTATTGATATTTTATTAATGTCCGGCTGAATACAACAATTCAAAAATTAAAATGGTTTATATTTTTCAGTTTAATTGTAACAAATAATATTTTACCACTTGGTCATTTTTCTTCCATTGGAGGGTGGGTATAGGTATTCCAGCAGCTTCACATGTTAATGTTAACAGTGTACCATACTCTAGTACTTTATCTGTTGTAAAGTCTATGATTTCAGCAGGAACTATTAATGAAATGAAAAACAAAATTAAAACCTCTGAATTGCATTTAAAGGATTGGGGGAAGCGATTGTGAAAGTTGAACCTCTAAATGAACAAGTTCAAGATATGATGAATTGAAACTTCAGCTGATAAAAAAAGATATGGTCAAAAGTTAATATCACCTACAATGTTCACTAAAATTCTTTTGGTGGACATTTTTTTAAACCCACTACATGTAAGCCAGGATATTATCTACCATTGATATTTTGATTTTAACACCCAGAGAGAAAAATGGGGTTTAACGTCCACTCCACACGGGAACTAACATATGGTTAAATTTTATTTCAATAATTTGCCTTCTCATAGGGGTCTTTAGCAGTGGGAGGAAACTGGAAGACCCAAAGAAAACCCACGAGATTGGGCAGGTGACCCTACTCCTTGTCACGTACAACTGGGGAGTCGAAACCACGCCAGTTGACTAAATTACAGGCCTTATGATGCAATCCGCACACGCTAACCATCTCACTATCCACCTCCCCCTTTATTTTAACAATGATCTAACATAATAAACAAAAACGGTGTGGTTGACCTCAATGTTATAATGATAAATGGTTTAGCAAATCCCAGATAATATTAGGATGTGGCAGAAAACCCAACCTTTTCCCTTGCACTTACAGTATCACCAATTTAAGTTTTACAGGTATTTATTGAAGTTTCGGGGACTACTTTGCATTGATGTCACAGAGGTGCCGGAAACACAGGGACAGAGACTTCCCCAGCTCTTTCCCTGCTGTGGGGAATCAGTCAATTGACCTTCGGTTCTTAGCTTTGCTTCTGGCACCCAGACTGTCTCTGTTCGGTAATTAGAACGTTAGAAAAGTGATCCAATACCCTAAGTTTGGTAGCAATCTATGGTTGCTCAGCCTATTGATATCACTGGCGTTTTAGCCAGTAAACTTTTGTTAGCATCTGAGCGGCTCATAATATTCTTCCCAAAATGTGAAATCATAAGTTTCTAAATACAGTTATCCAGTTTAACAGATTGTCATTGACTTCCGGGAAATGTTCAGCATGATAGATTTTTGTCTTCTGTGAAACATAATGGCAGACATGCACATTGTGCCAAACCTAATGTTTTCTAGGTTTTGAAATTTTGAATCAAAACTTTTGATCCTTGGAAGATTTTGTCTGTGTGAACTGTAAAATTGCCATCTTCTTGGGAATGGAATACTGGCAAATACAAAGAAGGATTGCTAACGTTTATCATACCTTTTATAAAAACTTTTAATAGTGGAATGTGTAACTGTATCGGCGAGTGATTAGCTATAGCTCAGAAAAGATCTATAATATACTTACCATGAACAGTTAAAGTGACAGTTTTAGAATTAACAGGGGGGTCTTTTTGATTTTCTGCTCGACATCTATACTCTCCTCTATCAATGACATCAACATCTGTAAAGCGTAAGTGACCAAACTTTCTAGTTATTCTATAATTTGTTCCTTCTCGATACATTTCTTTGTTATTGTGGAACCACTTTATTTTAGGGGGTGGATCTCCCATAGCTTTACAGTGAAATGAGAATCGGTGATGTTGTAGAACAGTACCAGTGGAAGGTTGTCTGGTAATTTTTAGACCTGTAAAATAAAATTTAATTTATTCACATTTATATACAAATTTCAAAACCAAACATGATCAATAATGGTTTTGTTGATGAAGATCAGATTGGAAAAAACATTCAAATAGTTTGTAGGGCTCTGGGCTACAGGTACTGTGAACTACAAATACACCTCAATACCGTTATATTACTTGAACCCATTATAAATTGATAATTTAGAGTTCCTATATCCTACACTTTGATATAGAATTAGGAAATTAAATAACTTTTCACTTATTAATTGGAGGTCCTACAGTCAAGAAAGCCCATGTTATAATCTAGCACAATACATTGACATATTGAGGTGCCTGAAATGGAATTCTTGTTTTACTTGACAAGAAATTGTGGAACATGGTGACCTTACAGGATTCTATATGATTAGGAAGGCTGTTAAAGTTTGGTCAAATTTTATTTTTGAAAATAGCATATATGCTAAAAAAACAATTCTCTGTTGTATATGTTTACAACTTGAAATTGTATCATTTTTGCCTGAAAATCAGATATTTTAGCCTGAAAATGACATTTTACTTTTGCTCAAAACATTTGTGTCTCTAGACACATTTGGGAATCGGTGAGTTTCAGACTACATTTAATAAAGCAAAGGTGGAATAAGTGGAAGAAGAGATAAGTAATGGAAGCCGGCCGGTCAAAATACAAAATTTATTAGTATGAAAACTAACATTGATCTGGTTTCATGGATCCAAAGCATAATATGTATCACACCTTCCAAAACAACAAAACATCGCTGCTTCTTCATTTTTAAAAAATAATTCAGGATAACAGAATTCTTCACTGCATTTTCATATTTACTATATAATCTATAGAAATAACAGAAATTGTCCCCATTCCCCTCCCGGTATGTGAAGACGATAATAAATCAGTTAAAAGACCTCTAATATTTACTAAGAAATCAGTTATGAAACAATTACTGTTGTAAAAAATGTACAATCTATTTAGCATTTCATTCACAACCTCATTCACTATTCTATACAAAAGAACAACACTAAAGAATTAAAGGAAATTCACATAGATAAAATAGAACAGGCTGAAATCATGAGGAATGAAGGTCAGTAAATGATTTCTAACTGAATATAAATGTCATGCACTGCTATTTCCCACATCAAATTCTCTAATACGTCATCCACCAAAACACTGTAAACCTGTTAAACCTTCAAGAGTTATGCCCCATGTATTCAGTCAGACGTAACAAATCCTGTTTGAAACAGTTTGTACAAATACCATGTACATGTATATGTAACATGCATTTTTTTCATTAAGTTATCTCAAATCATTCATATGAAGTTTTACTCTAGAAACTCTCAATAAAGGCTCTCTGTTCACTGGTTACCAATTAAATACGGAAAACTATCAGTAGTCTCAAATTTGTGGTTGTCTCATCCTTTCTCAAATGACACTACATTAAATTACAGTTATTTATTTATTCTAAAAAAAAAAAAAACACAAAAAAACAAGCAAGATGAAATTCATCTAGGCTAAACATCTTTGAATTTTGATTGATAATAACTGCTTTCTTTGTTCTAATTGTATTAAAAAAAGGCATCACATATAGGAACTTAAATTCTTGTGTAAAGTGTCAGACATATTTCAAATTCTATAACATATCTACCTACATGCCTGTCATGTTTACATAATCCCATATATTGCAAAATTTATAAATATGTCAGGAATGAAACTAAAATTTCATATTTCATAGTAGATTGAAATTAAATGTATTTATCATTAAAATAGTTAGTAAAAGTGTTTACAGTCAAGCCTTCCACAATACAAAGAACCACTTGATAAATGTATAGGTGGCTTTAATAATATAAGTTATCGTAGCTTACTGGTCTTCTAAAATATGTCAGGTATGTCAACCACTGAATAGGATTACCATGTAATGTAATACATAATAAGTGTGATTGTCTTCATTGGTATTTACCTATCCGATTACACATTATCCTGATTTGTGTAGTTTACAAAGGAGTTCATTAAAGTTAGTCATACAGAAATGTAAGCCTGACCAGTGTGGGTGGTAGAATATCATATACATTTACCTCATATATGTGTCCCTTATTTAAAGGAGATGCACAAATTTTAGCCTAAACTGTTTTTATCATAAGAATATTTCCACAATCATACCAACAAAATGGACAAATGAAAGGCTAGATCGTGTTGCAGGTGTAAAGACATTTTACATTATCTTTTCTGTTTTAAACTTTATATTATTACAAAACGCTTGCCAGCATTCAAGAAAATCTAGATATAATCCCTTTTAGACACGAGTCTTTCGGGTTGATAATGTAATTTGCAAAAGAATATAATGTGAAATCTTATGGGTTGTCTCTGATGAACACCTGTTGTAATTATGAGCAGATAGAAATTTGAAATGCGTTCTTTCCATTACCAATATGGGCCCGTATCTACAGGGGGGCGCAGGGGGGGGGGGGGCATCCCCCACCCCCGCTCAGAAATTGCTAACAATCATTAAAGTATACACAGTTCCTTATATTAGCATGATGATTACAACAGTCTGTTAGAATGACCTTTCCGAAAATTTCGTCAAAATGTTCGCCCCCCTTCCAAAAGGTAATCCCCCCCCCCACTTAATGGTGTCTAGATATGGGCCTGTACCAATATATTATAATTAACTACCACTCACTATGTTTACTATGACAATAAGGTGAATAAAGTTCTGAAAAACTTCAGAGCTGTCTTTCCCATAGCTTCACTCATTGTATCCCCAATTTCATAGCCCGGTTGGTGCAGAAAACCAGGATGGTTAGCCCTATATCATTACAGATACTATAATGTCCTGATTCCAAATGGTATTCATTTCTGAAAACTATAATTGCGCAGTAGGCATACCGATACCCGCACTTCCTTTCCATAGTAGAATAATTACGCAACATTGAGGCTCAAATTATGGAGCTGGGGTTCAATGTCTACTCAACACAAAATAGGTCATTTCAGGACTAACATATGGTACAATTTTATTTTAGTATTGGGAGGATATTACAGGATGCAGAGTAAACCCATGTGGCTAGGCAGGTGACTGATATCTTTGAACAATATTCTATACAGTGTGGCAGTCCATGTATCAGATTGTTCAGAAATACATTTACTAAAACAAAACATGATATTAAATGATTATCTGTTAAAATTATTGACACACTATCATATTCAAATTGGTATCATGCCAACTCAATGAGGAACTAAATGATTGACATATAAAATAAATCTTCAACATGACCCTGACACTAGCATCTTCATATATATACTATATCAATCAAAAGGTGAAATCTACTCCACTGTTGAAAACTATGAGAGCAACTTGATAGTATCTTATTTGAGCTATGGCTATAGGTTGTTATAATAAGGATCTTGTTATCATCTAACTAATGAGTTTACAACTCAATCAAAACAATGTCATATGACTGATGTTAATACTGTAAACAGACTAATTGTTATTCTTCTGTCTACATCAGTATTATTCATTTCATTTTAAACATCATTTTCCAGACAAAACAATATCAATGGGAGCCCCTTCGCTACATACACAGTGTATGCGTGTATATCACCAGGCAGTTTCGGTACCATGGCCTATTATGCTAATTCAATTCTTCAGAATTAGTCTTTCTTAATGAGCCATCTTTTTCCATACAGAAAAATGTGATAACAAGATTTCCACAACAAAATAGGAGCCACTGTTGCTCCGTGAACGGTGAGTATGTCACTGGTGCACTAAACAGGAGCTCATGGGATGGATAAGAGTGTTGGCTGAGTATATGGACAGAAGTGCAGTATGGAGGGTCTGGCAAAGAAAAATAATCTAGGCATTTAGATTGCACTATAAGCCAAGGTTTACTCATCTGGCCCACTAGAACACAGAACAAATATGTGGAATTCAATGACGAGTATGTGGAAATGCCACTGTGTGGGCAAAATTTCCCTTAGAACACACTGCATGACGCTTTTCCCAGAAAAATGGGGCATTAAAGCCCCATTTCACACAATCTCGATCTTGGATTTTCTTCAGGGTTTTCCCTTGGCACATGAGCATAGCATTCTTAATTAGCCCTGTTGGTATTACACAACACAAAATTTCATTGACACAACATCAATTCCCTCCAAAATCTCTGTTCACTGGATGTACTCTAAAATGTACGGAGCCCGGTAAGGGACGCAAAATAAAAAAAAAATTTAAAAATATCTAGCGTGTGCCGTATAATAACTGGCGGGTGCCGAATAAATAACTGGTGCGCACCGGATAAATAACGGGCGCGCGCCGGATAATACCTATTGCATGGGCATCGCCACTGCGTCCTACACATATTCCGAATTCCATCTGCAAAGGGTCTTGTTACGTGTTTTTATCCTATCCGAATGACCAGATACTGGTCTTGAAAGACCCCCCCCCCCCCGTCCTGCCCAACAGACACGGGACACCTACGTCGGAAATCCTGAGCACGATTTTATCTAATATCGTAACAATGGCTGCAAAGACCAAAGAAACCATGGTACTTTTATCAAAACTTTAAACAATCGTCTTGTACGTTACGAATGTACGGTCGCCTGTCCGTCCGAAATGTCCTAATTTGTGTCACGTGAATAAATGTCTAATTATATAACATTTGAAGCCAAAATAAAGGTTCATATCCCGGGTGTTGGCAAAGAAAGTTCCTCAGGATCTCCGACGTATGTGTCCCTTGTGTTTTGGGCATGGCGGGGTGTCTTACAAGACACAACATCACAGTATCTAGTCGTTCTGATAGGACAAAAGCAGGTAACAAGAGTTTTTGCAGTTGGAATTTGAATTATGAGTATTAATTATCAGACGCGTGCCAGTTATCATCAGGCGCGCGCCAGTTAATTATCAGGCGCGCGCCAGTTATTATCAGGCGCGCGCCAGTTAATTATCAGGCGCGTGACAGTTATTATCAGGCGCGCGTCAGTTAATTATCCGGCGCGCGCCACTTATTATCGTCTTGTACGTTACAAATGTAGAGTCGCCTGTCCAACTTCGCGGAGTTTCTCCAATTCTTACGATTTTCTCTAACTGCTAATGACCCTTATTTTGTTCTGAGTAGACGTTCCTCCCACTCCTTCTCTCCAATTTGAGCTAACAGACAAAGTCTTTTCTTGAGTTTTCCATTTCAAGACGGGGTTTTCTTTATTAGTGAGAGGAAACCGAGTGAACCGGAAAGCCTACAGCACAATTCCCCCCAAATGCCCGATTTCCCATTCCGTCTGATAGTAATTTTAAAGTTTATACGAGCCTCTATTGGTAACCAGTGAAGCGATTTAAGGACAGATGTTATATGTTGGCGTTTTGCTGATCTTGTGATGATTCTGGCACAGTTGTTCTGAATTATTTGAAGTCGCTTTAATAAATGTTGAGATATTCCAGCCAGAGCACTATTGCAATAGTCCAATCTGAGAAAATTAGAGACCGCACCAAAAGATGACAAGCAGCAGCAGTCAATAGATGTTTCCTATACTACGGAGATGAAAATTACAAACACGACATAACTGATCAACCTGTTTTTCCATTGTTAAAGACGGATCAAATATAACACCTAGATTTTTAACCATTGTTGCAAATTCAATACTAGAGTCGCATATTACAAGACACGAATCAGGAGTTGATGCGAGACGCTGTGGTGTTCCAACAAGTATTGCTTCTGTTTTTTCATCGTTTAACTTTAATTTATTATTATTCATCCAGGATTTAACAGCTTTGGAGCAGCGAATGGTATTGTCAAAGGAATCATGAACATTTTCTTGTTTAAACTTACTGATTAACTGTGTTTCATCAGCGTAAGAGAAATGGCTTATATCAAACTAGTCTATAACATCCCCCAGACATCGTGTGTACAGTATAAACAATACCGGTCCAAGAACAGATCCTTGAGGCACTCCGCAATTAAGGTTTGCAAACTCGGAATGAGATTTGTTTATAATGATCTTCTGTCTTCTGTCAGTAAGATAAGATTTAATCCATTGTAAGGCTGTACCAGTTATGTGAAAAGTTTGTTAAAGTCTTCTTAAGAGAATTTCGTGATCGACAGTATCAAATGCGACAGACAAATCTAACAGGGTCAAAGACACAAGTTTACCATTGTCTACAGAGCGCAGCAGATCATTTAGCACACAAAGAATAGTTGTCTCAGTGCTATGATGTGGTCTGTAAGCAGATTGAAATTGATCTAAGAGATTTCGCGAAACCACGAAAGACTGTATTCGATTGTTTATTGCCTTTTCAATGATTTTGGAGAGGAAAGACAAATTTGAGACGGGTCTGTAGTTCTTAAACACATTCCGGTCAAGTTTTCTTAATAAGGGGTTTTACAACGGCATCTTTATATATTAAAGGAAATGCTCCTATACTAAGACTTGTATTCACAATTTGAGTAATGACTGGAAGAAGCAGATCAAGATATTCAACAAGGATATTTGTTGGAAGAGGATCGAGTAGACAAGTTGTCTTCTTAGATAAAACCACATAAAATTATGCTCACATCAGGGATGAAAACCACAGCCGCAAGCTAGGTGACCGGCTAGCCTGAGGTCCATGTGTGGCATTCTAGATTACTAGCCCCCCCCCCCTATAATTGTAATACTGTGATAAACCAAACTTTATGTTGGGGTCTGTTAGCTCAAATGGGAGAGAGGGGCTGGGGGTAACGTCTACCTGACACAAATTAAGACATTTCAGGACTAACATATGGACCATTAGCAGTGGTAGTAAACCGGAGGACTTGGAGAAACTCCGCTACGTTGGACAGGCGACCATACATTCGTAACGTACAAAACCATACCATGTCACTCGATCCAATGTCCGACCTTATGATTGAACACGCACACGTTAAACCACTCGGGTACCCTTCTTAAAGAATAGATACAGTAAGAGTTAACCGTTTTCGCTGTAATAAGTTTGAGATACTCAATGGAAAATGTCAGTCAATAATCATTGTTTAAAGTTTTGATAAAAGTACTGGGGTTTCTTTGGTCTTTGCAGCCATTCTTACGATATTAAATAAAATCGCGCTCGGGATTTCCGACGTAGGTGTCCCATGTCTGTTGGGCAGGACTGGGGGGGGGGGGTGTCTTTCAAGACACAGTATCTGGTCGTTCGGATAGGGCAAAAACACGTAACAAGACCCTTTGCAGATGGAATTCGGAATATGTGTAGGACGCAGTGGCGATGCCCATGCAATAGGTATTATCCTGCGTGCGCCTGTTATTTATCTGGCGCGCGCCAGTTATTATCCGGTGCGCGCCAGTTATTCATCCGGCACACCAGTTATTATCCAGCGCGCGCCAGTTATTATCCGGCGCGCTAGATATTTTTTTAATTTTTTTTTATTTTGCGTCCCTTACCGGGCTCCGTAAAAATGAGCCAAATGAATACAAAATTAAACAAAAAGAGATTTTTATAGTATTCATATATCTATTAATATACTCTATATTTAAAGTTCAGTGTGTCATTATGTACAACTAGATGTAGTTTAAATCTGTGTTAAATTATTGCAGTATAAGTGCACATTCATGTCATCATCTTTATATATACATATACACCCTTATCTATCTCTTCCAAATCCACTTCATATCTATTTTAATCTAATCTTATACCAAATAAATGTGTATAAATCAGATAAGCTAATATTAGAGTATTTGAATTTTGCATCTTGTATATCACCATCTAGATACACATACATGTATACATTCAGATTATAATATGAATATTGTAGTTTGTATCTTATCTATATTTCAGACATTTTCTTGTAATGATGGCAGTGGTTCTCAAATACATTTCTTCAGCACATTTTAAAGTCACAATAATATTCAAGAGTAAAAAACTATAGGCTTTCAGACCACACACAATAAAAAGACGTCATGCTAAACAAGGAGCCACAAGAAAGGTCCTCAGGATCGTCAACTCTGGTTTCCCTTGTCAGTGGTTCTGGGCAGAGAGCCTGGCAACTAAAACTGTCTAGTAGTTGGAATAAGATGAAAAACTAAGGTTCTGTGTATACCATTGACAGCACATAAAAGATTCCCTTTCAGTTGCAAATTGAAATAAAATTTCCCACATTGCGTATATGCCTGTCTTTATTAGCTCGGTCAGTGACTGTTAAATCCCATTTCAATTTTTAACCAAAAGGATATTGTTTCAGGTATGGCCATCTAAATTTCTCATTACTTCCTACTGCTTTCATGTTTATATTTTCTGTCAGAATAACAGTCAAGACCTAATTATAATTCGTTCATATTGTTTGAATACATTTCAAACATCAAGCAGGGGCAGACAGGAAAACTAGAAAGGAAGTAAAGGTCATTTTTCATTAAGATTAGACGACCAGAGGTAAGTATAACCGCTAGGTTCTTCAGTAACTATTCAAGTCTAGAATGGTTCTTCAATCCTTTAATTACTGGAACTTATATCTTACATTGACAATTTACATACAACATATACTTACAGCACAGTGGATGACCGACGTAGCTGCTACTAAGTCGGATGACCTAATGACTTGCCTATTGATGTACATTAGTCTTTTTATATTCTGACTATAATTGGATAAGCTCAAGTGTTGACATGAAAACATATACTATACAGGATTATCACTAGAGACATTAATATAAATAAACAATAATGGATTAAATACTTAACTAATTAGCTTCTACCCTAATTGATAACAATTCATGACAAATTAAATACTATCTAAAACTGACTGATTATTATGCCTGGTCATATAAGACCAGTCACATTATCGAATCTTTCTTGCAAATACATGTATTAATATTGTTTTGTTCTTCATTTTAAATGAAGTCTGTATCATTACAGGTCTGAGATTCTTACGGTTGGCCCCAAGATCGATTCACTTGCATGATTTGTTATTTTTTTGTTAATTACTCATTACAGGCGGTGTAGTTTGTTTCTGCAGGGTTTTTTTTGTGTGTATTTTGGTCCTCCTGCACTGGATGAATCATGCATAACAAGACCACATGTACTTTTCAGACAAATTATTAAACAATCTGCGCGGTTCAATGATACATCGTTTATTTCCATAACATTTTATGGTTTGCTTAAAGAGGCATTATGTAAGAGCTAAATCTGACTATTGTAGGTCTTTTTCACAGGCTTCAAATGCTATACACAAGCCCATAATGAACTCTCTGGCATCGGATGGCTCTGATTTGAAGTAGATTAGTACAACATGGCCATTTAAGAGTTTAACAATAAAATGCAACATTGACAAGGGGAACCATGCCGAAAAAAAAGATGAACATTCTTGGCCAACACCAGGATCAAACCCCCAGCCTCCAGCTAGCGAGGAGGGGTCACAGTGGCTAAGTGGGTAAGAAGGTGACTAAATGGGTAAGATGCTGGCTCACTGGCTGAAAAAGTTCATTTTCCGGCACGGTGACCCCATTGTCAGTGATGCAGGAAAGAGGGTCTGTTAAGGAAAGCTAACTAGTCGTTCTGATGGGTCAAAGAATTGAGGTCCTGGGTACACATTGGCGAATTATTGAAATAACATTGTACCATCTTAATCAGTCCCAAAATTACCTAGTTTGTGCCAAGTTGAATTTAAGCCACTCCCACTCTCAAGTTATGGTCATTCTGTATCTATTTTGATAAAACTACAGTTATTTATCTTATCATTTCATATTCAGTCAATATTAGATTTTATTCGTGCATATCATTATGGTGCATCACATAGATAGATAAACACTTCAAAATATCATTTCAAAAATGTAGACCAACCCTTCTGAACCAATTACAAATAAGCAAGTCATAAATCAAGAGAAATCTTACTATGCCTGTGGTGAAATAAATAGTAGTGAACTGGCTGACTGATAGAGTTATGTTATATCATGTTGATGTAAGATGGTAATGTTAATTTATAGAACTCAGTTGTCAGACAATAAAATAATAATATATTTTCATTTTAATCTATTTAATAATGTACATAAGATGAAAAAATGTTATACATATTCGGCCATCCACCCCCACCCCCTAAGTTTTTATACAAGCCCATTGCTGGAAAACAACAGACTATTGATACATAGACCTTAGGATTTAATTTTAAAAATGTATGTATAAAGCAAGCTTTCCTCTCAAATGAATGCATTAAGTCATTAGATATATTTAAACAAAATAATAAATGGATTTTATTATGCAGATGGAATTCAATAATCATTGCTTTACAATTAATAAATCACCATCTTTTCTGTGGATAATTATGCAATTTTAGCATATTTCTAAAAGCAGTTAAACTTCTGTATAACCTATAGAGAGGTACACAGGTATGTAAGTAAATATTAAATGTATAACCTTATCGTAAATCTTTTGAGAACATCAAAGGGCTTGAATGAATTCAAGTTAAAAAAAATGTTAAAATCTATTTTCCAAAGCAGATTAATAAACTGAAACAGGGCATAAAGAATGTATAAAGAATAACACACAGTAGCAGAATGTGTGGTCTATGATAAATCACGCTGGGAGATCAAACGACTACAGTTATAACTTGAGTTGCTGTCACACGGTGCTGTATGACCTAATTCTAAGGATAGTCCCCAACTGTCTTCTAGTGATTACCCACTCGCTAAAGGTACGACCACATAGGTCGTCTCTTCTTTCACATATTCCCTTTGAACTGATAAACAAGTATACCTTGTAAAGCATACATGCTAAAGCTGGAGATCTTAAATAACAAATAAACTGTTGTTTGCAAATAAACACGACTCCCCAAAACTTACCTAAACCTTGGTCAAATAACCAGTAGGTAAAGAAGATCACATGTTTTTTTTTTTTTTAGTTTGACATCTTGAGACAAAACTATAATATTAGGGAAATATGTCGACGACGTCGTAAGTCGACGCTTACAGATTTTAAAAACAAAAAAAATTCAGTTATATTTTAATACAAAATTGACTAAAGGTATGCTATTCGAACTCATAAATTCTTCACTCCATAGTCTGTGTAATGGTTAAAATAACTTCAGAGTCACCCAAAAGTTAACAGTCTCAACTTGACTTACCTGAGTTGCTATCACATCCAACAGGTGTTTCCGTTAACATTATCCCAATAAAGGCCATAAATATACTCCGATAGATCTCCATATTCTCTGACAATAGGATTACCTATCCTTCTTATATCTCGATATCATTGACATTTTGTTACTGGTCCATTTACACCTTAAACATGCTGTAAAACTGACACTATTCTCGAGTGTCAGTGACCTCGAACTTGTGTCATATCGTCACCATTTGTCGTGTACTGTGTCAGTCGATGTACTGCGACTCCTTCAACTAATAAAGCTTCACTTTTTACAGCAAATTTATAATTAATAATTTAAATAACATAAAAGATCACCACTTATTAATTCCTTGATTCTATAACGCCATTTATAACCAGAGATATCATACAGTTCCCATTTTGATGTCACTCTTCTCTGAACTTCTAAAGGCAGGCGAGATTTAAGACAGACCTGCGCGAGCGGTATATATCCCTGTATTCATTGCGCATAACAAACCAGCGTGTTGTCTGTCATCGTGAACAGTTATATTACGCTTTTCTTTTACCGTTATAAAAGTATGTCATTTGCAAACGGCGTGTGCTTATTTACTTACTATTACGATCAATGTTATTATTGTCTAATATAATACGCATTGGCGTTATCTAATTTATAACGTGTTAAAGTTTAGGTTGTAACTTTTTACAACAATGTGTTCAATATGGGTGGGCGATATCAAATTGATCATAAACCGCGTTTGTCATAATATAAAAGATCGCGTATTATTTGCCTTGTAAGTTATTCTTTTCCGCTAATTTTCCGCTAAAATCGGCATTACATAACAAAAGATATAAAAAAAATCGCAAAAGTAAAATGTCTTATAGTTTCTTGGGCTTAACAGAGAACCTGTGATCTTTTTGAACGCTCCTGGATCCAAATATACCGTTTTTACCGCTAAAGATTAGAACTATCGATAGAACCTATACTATATAAGCCTAAACTGACATTTGATAACTTGTATATAAGTTTACTTGAGGGAAAAGGGGAAGCTTCAAAAATGTTCTTAGCCTACACATAAATAGACAATGCAATTTGTCGGTTAAATATTCCAGTTATTAATAATTATATTCCATGTTATTGGAAGTCGTAATTATTGTTAACAGAAACGTATATATGGAAACATGCGTGTTGAAATAGAGACACTAAGACTTGATGAAATGGAATTAAGTAGTAAACCCTATCGTTCCCGCTACTCAATGCTGCTCGTTTGACCCCTGACAATACGAAACAAAATATAGATCTGTATTTTAATGTGATTGTCTTGTCTGTGATGCGATACATGTGCCAATTTTAAAATGTTCATTTTGTCTTAAATATTGGATCAGAAGCCCACTTTTTCGAGGTAAAAGACAACATCAATGTTGATTTAAATTGACCAACATGACGTGTTTGCAATGTCGAAGAGTGTGGATGATATTGAGTTAGAGAGCTACCTCAAGATATTGTTCGTAAAATGCAAATCACGATGACCGGCTTTTAAAGATGTTAGCACATAAACGAAAATATGAACAAGATAAATTTCTTTTACATAATATGTTGAACATCTTTAGTACACCGTAATGTTTTGTTACTATATTTAGGAGCATTTAAACGACACAAAACTATAATGCTGAGTTGCCATATTATGCATAAAAATATATAGATGTATTAAAACCAATTTTCACTACATACACACTGCGCGGATATTGTTGATATTGCGTTAACATTTAGACCGAATCGGTACAAAATGTTAACAGGCGCACACTTTGTTTTCTCGTTATATATCTTGTCAGGTTAGCTTTTCAGAAAATGGCAAAAATCTTTCTATTTTCGGTGAATAATTTGTAACATGCTATATATTGGTGTGGCTGTAATGAAGTAGATGTGTAGATTTGGGTATTATTTGATGGATGGTATACTTCTTTGTAACAAATCTGACTTGGTTTTTTTTTCTTTTCGAAAATAACGAGCTGTTTAATTAAAAACAAATCTTTGTGTACCGAAATTCACAGACTTGTGTAAGATTAATTAATGATAAAACCACCATGCTGAAAAGATCATCACCTCACAGACATTCCACTGACGTACATGTATATATATATATATGTAAATATATTAGATCCTCATTTTGTATATCACATGTATAATATGAGGTGTATATTCAGCTACAGATGCAAATATCCATTAACAGGGCTAGTATTATTGTCGTCTAATCGTCATTCTTTTTCGCTCTTTCCAGAATCTGGTCAAGACTGTGATCTTATCTAAATACTTACCATGACGGGAGTCAGACCACTTGGGACCATCTGTAAGCAATGAGAAAATTATGGTGCCCCAACATCATATATTATAAGAATTGAAGAAGAAATTTTATTGCATAAAAAATTATATATGTGATTAAAAATAAACACGATATATATGCATGCTCCGGAAAATACATTATCCGAAATGCAGCAAAAATTACATTTTCTAGATTAATTCTATTCAACTGCGGATTGATTAAATGATTGAATGTTAGAAGTATTTGACCAATATGTATTACACAAACGTTTCCACGAACCCTTTTTTGTAGATCTTGCAGATATCTATTAAGAAAACAACGTTTTACACATACAGTTCAACATTTGAGTCACGACAGTTCAATGCGTAGGCCATATTCCTGAAGCAATGGCCCGAGGAATCCGATGCGTAGGGTGCTCTCCGTGTTTGAACCCATGTATTGGCCGAGAAGGTTCCCCGAGATTTTCCAGCATGTTCCCCCCTCCACCCACTGGCGAAGGAGTAACGCGAATTATCGACAAGTCGTTCGGATGAGACTAAAAAGCGAGGTTGACAATTGGAATTCAAAATTGCCTATAGTTAGTAGCGAATGTCTGTCTTCAATACCCCGGTTGAGCAGGAAAGTAGGACGTTCAACCACGTTTTATTTCAGTTTAAATCAGTTTAAACACTCAAAAACAGGACATATAACTTGGGATTAAAAACATGACATATTACTTGGGAATTGACTTGCGTTGTATTTTACTGACCCGTGTTCATTACTCATGCATGTGTCCCGTTCAGCTGCGGTCTTTTCTGCGTCGAACCTTCCTTCTTGTGGTGTGTATTTGCTAATCTCACTGTGTGGAAGCCACGGTGGTTCAGTAAGCAAGACATTAGCTTTCTAAAGCTCACAACTCGGGTCGTAGAGTTTGGCAGCTGGCAGACCAGCCGACAAAACCGGGTGAATGTTTTGTACGTGCAGGGTCAAAAGTCATGCGGCGGGATGTGCGCAAGACTTTACCTATATGGAGGTCCGATGTTGGATCCTTGTCTTGTGTATAGCCGATCGGGTGGGATGAATGATAAACCGACTTAACGTGTACACATTGGTATGCACGCAAACAAAACCTTTGACTGTTCGAATACGATGTAAGAGTTGGTCGTGGTGCCGCTTCTGTGAATCTGTGCAAAATTTCATTACAGCACACTGTGATTTGTGATGCAGGACATGCATTGTCATAGGCGTATGATCCAGGGGAGCCACCAACTTTCGGGCAAGCTGACTTTTCGGGCAGACGGGTAAAGTGAAATTATTTCATCTACTTGGCAAATTAAAGTGCCCGAAATCTAATAAACCACTAAATTTACGGGCTGGAATAGCAGTAAAACGCGTTTGCGGTCGTCAAATATTCCAAAATTTTCTTGGGGTCCATACAAAGTCGCCTCTCGAAGAAAAACAGCGCTGCTGTCTTTAAACCTGGAATTTTTTCGGGCATTTCTAGTTTTGCTTCCCTGTCACCGAGCCCTTATAAAACACTAATTTTACTATAGATTAATTGTCTATAGATTAAAACATTTTGTCTGGGTCCACTATACTTTGTGCGACATTTTTTCGGGCATTGATTATTGTTTGTGAATCCAGCTGCAACAGTCTGATTTGATGGTTGAAATTCAGAGTGGGATTTCGGTTACAAAATAATTGTATACTTTTGGAGATGCGGTGGTTAAATTTTCAAAATTTTCTCCTGGAGGGTGACGATTGATTGGTTGTTTAGAATTCGGGTCAGCCATGAGGTAGGCTATATTCGACCACATTCAAGTTACTGTATTCACAACCTAGAATGGCAGGAAAACGCGTTTGCGGCAGTTAAAATTTCAAAATTTATCCCACGGTCCCGTCTTCGGGGAATGTAAGCTATTGATTGGAATTCGAGTGTGCCACCTTAATTAGGCTATATTAGACCACTTTAATAGTAAGTGCAGGAGGACCGCACTACACACAAAACAAAAATCTACAAGATAAACCTGCGTACAAGACAGAAAAGAGACATTGCAAACAATAAACAAATACGAAATCAAGTAAATGGATCCGGGTGCCAGTCGTAAGCGTCAAGTTGCTTTATTCACGGGCTTAAATAATAGGAAACGTGTTTGCAGCCATGAAATATCCCAGAATGTTCTTTTTGGTAGGGGGGGGGGCCATAGATGGTAAGCTCCGACCCTTCTCCTCTCGACGAAGACCGGCGCCGCTGTTTGAAAACCCGAAATTCTGCCGCCCTAACTATCATCGAGCCCGTACGCCTATGTGCATTGCGATTTATACGAGAGATTGGCATATTTTAACTCGAGCTTGCAACATTTTTGTAGGCCGTTTCCAAAGTAACACCTAACTTTCCTCCGTCTATTCGATGAGCCACATTAACCTACAAATATATATACTTGACAGTTCAAATCTGATCTCTGATTTGATGTAGACTCGTGGGGTCTAATTTGTCGAATACCTCACGCTTAATCAACTTAACATTAAGAGATTGATTAGTTTTGAGAATGTGCTGACCTTCTCGTGAGAAATGGGAATTAAGACGTTTATCACAAAGGCAGACTCAACGTTAAACCACTTGACGATTTTAGCGCCATGGATCAGTTCAGTTTTGACGGCAGAAACTGACACACCTCTCCACATGACATATAAATCAATTACTTTAGCACTTCATCGGTCGACCTTCAACCACTAACGAATATGTAGCAAAAATTCCAAACAAGGCACCAGCAGAGACGTTATCATTGATTCACTTCATTAGGTTTGTACTCTTTTAACAGTTATTGGACCTACCATTTCGAATATAAATTACTGAGAAGATTCCAAACTAAATTCCGGAAGTTTTAAAATTCACCCGCTATTCACATTATATTTGTGTAACGTCTGCTAAAAAGGGGACACCAAAACAATCTTCCAAACAACCAAACTGCACTCTTAGAAATCGTGTTCTGTTTAAAAGATATATTTGAAGTCAAAAATATACCAAACTACAAGATATACAACTTTTATGTCAATAGTTTGAAATACTGAGTTTAGCAATTATTTATGATCATGTGAATATGAGATTACGAATAATGAGGCCCAACTGTCTGCTTTATAAACTACGATGCCCTTTACAAACTTTAAGATATGCTTTCGGAGACATGTAACAGGAAACCTACAATCTTGAAGATATTGCGTCACTATTTTATTCCGTGGGAAAGAAAAAGAAAGAGGAAAACCTCCCGCTGTAAAAGGTTGAAATATTGAACAAAGGTTGATCCCTCGCCCGCCATAACACGATCGTTAACACTTCAGAGAATGCTAGGAAAATTAATACACCGCCATTGATGTGGTTTGAAATAAAACTTGATCCCCCGTCTCCCCAGGAAATAAACTCGCCGATATAGAAAGATAGAAGATAATAAGAACGTTGTGAAACTTGGGCTCAACCATGATAACAACTCATCTGGGTCTTACTGATCAAATTAGACACGATCTCGTCTTTCGAACCTTTTAAAATGACTAATTAATTCTAATGAACATCAAACTGCGCAACAGATTGCTTTTCCCTAATGTTGGCCTATCTGTCTTAATTGCTTATGTGTTATCGTTTTGGAAAGGATACACATTATTAAAACTAATTACTAGAAATAATTGTTATCAAATGTCAAGACTGGAATGAACACCAGATGAAAAATAAAATATAATTTATTCTCTGTCATTATGTAGAATGTCTGGCATGTTATTACAATATTTATTCATGTATTTGAATTATCAATAATATCATCATCATCCATAATGCATTCATAACCCTCATAATGTTGTGTTTGATCAATCTATGGGATGATCAGTGGTAAATTGGGTCAGACTGGACATTCCCCCATACGTTTTCCAAATCACCACACCTAATAACACGTTTTGTAAAAAATGTACAGTGCCGTATTATCAAAAAATCTGACTGGGCTGAACCACGGGAAGCAACCAAAAGTAGGGACCTCTTTTCTTCTAGCGTTACACGGCAAACGCACTCGACACGCTTCTGAGAAAATTCAACATGATTTTCCGGCATTGTTCTCCCGTTTGTCAGTGAAGAAGGACAGAGGGCCTGACAAGAATAGCTGTCTTATACTGTCTAGTCATTTGGGTAGGATGAAAAACCAAGGTCCAGGCAAATTTCCCTCATACCACACTGTTTGGTTTAAGCCCGTCTTAATTAGTCCAGGAGAGGAATAAATTGTTGGGAGATGTCAGTGGCACAGGATGGAAGGCCTTTCAAGGACAGCTGCCTGTTCGTTAGGATTGGTCTGATATAGGAATTCGATATAGAAGGCCATAGTGCCACTGTCCGAGCAAAATTTTTATAATAGGCATTCATAGCAGCACACCCAGTTAGAACAAAATAGTAGTAAACCCCATTTTATTTCATTTATAACTGTAGTGGAGTGGGAGAAGATATGAGGTGAAATGAAATGAAATGAAATGTTGTTTTATGGCACCGTCAGCTCAAACCGGACTATATTGCGCCAAACAAAATGATGATTCTTTCGAGATAAGTTAAATCATATCACAAATTTGTATATGCATAAATAAAAAACAATATTACAGTTTTATCAAATTTAAAAACAATCTTTTATGCATATAATAAAAGGAAAATATTACATATATATATATATTATAAAAAAATTAAAATTTATAATAAAAACCTGTCTCTTTTAAAATGTTGAGTATTTCGCAATATAGCCCAGGCTGGGCAAGCAAGTGATGTAGTGACTGGCAACGGTAATATCGCGATCTTGTATTCTTGAGATGGTTGCACTCAATCAGAATGTGCTTCAATGTCAAAGGAACATGACAGTGTTCACACTCTGGTTGAGGCTCTCGCTTCAAGATGAAAAAATTTGTTAAAAAAGAATGACCAATCCCTCCTATTGGTTTTATAGGAGCTTGACCAGTCTCCTAAGAGAGGCTTAATGTGATGAAGTTTGTTTGTGTCTGCAACATCCCAAGACCATTGCCAGCGGTCGTATATAAAAGAATTAATGGAAGACTTAAAATCGGTGAAAGGTAAAAGAAATTTTGATATGGGAAGATAAAGTAAAATTTGAATCGCAACAAGTTATAATTTTGGCAGTCACAGTAATGATGTGCTTTTTTATGACTTTTATGCCGTGAAATCTGAGACTGAGCATACTGTATTCAACTACTATTTGAAGTTCTGTTGCACAGTTCCTGCAGGGGTGTTTTCCTAAATTAAAAAAGAAGGTAGGCACTGCGCAAGGAATAAACAATGAGATTCCCTCAGAAGTTTTTTTTGACAAAATCTACTGCATTTGGAGGATTCCGACGTATATATTGGGTAAAAAGAAAAGCATGTTTGTTATCTTGAAAAATGTCACTGGACTATAGAAAGTCGATCTAATTGTTGTCACACTCAAAAGACAACCACATAGAAATGAAATCTGATTGAGCAAGACAAAACCATATGTGGTATGAATAATACAACATGTAACATACTGATATCAACTCAAAAAAAAAAGTGACCTCATTTCTTGTAGGGAAGTCCTAATAACTACATGTTATAAATCACCTGTTGTGGGAGAGAAAAAAACCTACATGGGCTAAGCCTATCCCCCCCCCCCCTTAAAAAAAACCACCCAACCCTGCTACTTCATTGCATCAAGCCAAACAGTCCTACGTTATTATTGCTTATTAGTATTATTACACTCTAGCCCACGATGGAAAAGAAAACAATCTAAGGTACATATCTTTTTTCATATTAAAATTTTTATTATCCTTGCAATTCCCATATGGCTATACTTTACCATGCAGTACCACCAGTTTCTTGACAAATAGAGACACACCACATTTCATACTTTAATCATTTTAATCTAGTACTTGGCAGAAAATTACTTATATTACATATAAAATATCTTTTGTTACATTAGTAATACATTTTCCATGTTAATAGCAGATGTTGCAGAGGTGTCAAAGCAACACTATCTCTCAAAGAACAATACAAAAGGTTGGAATGTTTTGTTTTTAACTGTATCATTCATACTGTATCTCCTGATTGGATAGAATATCACTAAAAGCATGTAAAAGTGAATCAAATTACTTTCAAACATGCATTCTAGGCCAATGCTATAGCAGAAACAACACGAGTTATCTCCCTTGGGGGTATTTTTTTCATTATGTTCATCTGTACTTGCAGCTGTCTATTCCACTTATATTACATTATCAAGGATTCCATATCAATGACATGCTTTTTATTCTTTCAATCTCCACTAGGTGCATATTTTGATTTCCAAACATAAAACTTGTCACCAGATGCTGTTAATAAACAAGTATCACTTGGATGGTAAGACAGGGAATGTATGGCACGCATAGTTGAGTGATCCAATTTCTCCACCATATTTGCCTGAAAATTTCAGTTTTAAGAAAATGCATTAAAATAAAAGGCTGAATCCTTCCTGTATATTTAATTACATACAGCAGAACAAATCATATTTACTTTAGTAAAAAAAAAAAGATAGAACTGAAATCTTATAAACGAATCAAAGTCCTGTATTTATTATTGCATGTTACAAAGTATAATTATCTAAATAGATGAATTATATAACCATTTAAATTATCTTAAAAAAAACTAAAATACTTTGATTTGCTCCAGAGACAATTTTTAAAAAGAATCTACTGTTAAAAAAGCAAATTTTCCATCAGATTTAAACTGAAGTTATATTTCCTTTTATTATACCTACAATAACCAGTTCTATTAATTTAAGTGTTAAGAGGTGAAGAGAAAGGAAATAGGGGGAGTTCCAAATTATTTTAGAATGCAATTAAGAAAAACAAAGATCAAATAAAACAAATTTGTCTCAATGAATATTGTTTCAAAAAACATTATCCTCAAAGATATGAATACTACTTGTTCTGTAATTTCTAATTCTTGTACCATATGCAATACATGCTTAAAGTAGCTAAGTCTCTAACTCAATATCATCCAAAGTCTTCAACATTGAAAACACAAATTATTTGTCAATTTAATTCAAAATTGATGTGATTTTACCGGGAACAAAATAAACATTTTACCCTTGTTACACGAATCGTGTACCATACTGGGTTTTGTCCCATTTGTAAGATGGGGCTCGAAGAACAAGGCTAGACATATTCCACGAGTCATGTCAAACAGTAACACCATTCTTAATTGGGGAGCATGCGGAATAATTACTACGTAGACTGGAATAACCAGATGCTAGAGATTGCCATTCGATTGAGATTTCTGGCATATTCTGATTGAAATGGCATATTTTGATTTGAAATCAAAGTAAAAACGGAAATGATTGAATGTAAATCAGTTTATGTACATTCATATTACATTATTATGTGCCAATTTCTAGGTCCCAAATTTTAGCAATTTAGCTCCATTAAAATACATGTGACATCATCCTTTGATGTTGTTATACCATCAAATAATGGTCCAAGCAACATGCAAGTTGTAACTTATTTTAATACTAGATGAAATAATTGACTCCTGTGACCATTTGTTTGAAATGCAAGTGTGGAATGACTGTATTTTAAGTTGTTGAATGGTCTTGAGCAAGACATTGAGTAGCAACGTATTACGTAATGTCTTGCATTCGACCAACCATGCTGGGTTTGCTCCTGGAGTTGGCCAAGAGAGTTCGTCAAGATTTTCCGGAGTAGTTTCCCCTTGTCAGTGGTGCAGGACGGAGGGCCTGACAAGGACAACTGTCTAGTCATTCGGATGTGATGAAAATCTGAGGTCCCGCGTACTCATTGACATGCACATAAAAGATCCCCTCACAGTTGTTATTCCATATAAGAGTAGGCTGTAGAGCCGCTGATCAGACAAAATTTCCCTCATAGCACCATGTATGCCATAAGCCCATCTTCATTAGCCCAGTTGGAGCAGAACAGTAGGATGCTAACCCCATTTTATTTCATTTCTACCAAACCATGCATAATATTCAAAAAATATTGGAGACTAAAGGGAGATAATTCATTATTGCACACCATTTGATTTTTTCGTACATCGACTCATTCAGTGATGTTCGGGGGGGGGGGGGGGATTTTTTGTGGCAATTATGAATTTATATGATTTATTCTCTTATTCAGTCCAATATAATCTTTATACTGCATCTTATTACCTAATACTTCACAAACATAGCCACCACAAAATAACCTCAAAGCAATGATACTTACATCTACAAGATCCCAAATACAAACTAAACCATTTTCAGATCCTGTTAATATATGAGTATCTTTACTGTTTAAACAGCCATCAATTTTATATTCACTGTTTTTATGACCTTTATATCTATAATTAAATTAAACATTTGATTCAATGTCTAAATCTTTGAATATTCTTACCAGTACACTTATCATCAACGTGCTCCATTTGAACTTATACTTCAGTGAATGTTTAGTCTCAAATGACAATCATATCTTAAAGTTATAATATGATACAACAGCATGTGTATTATTACCAAAAGCTTGTATCCATTTATAAATTGCAATACACATGTCATTCTCTACACATCTATCAATAATAGTGGTCTCAAGAATCTGATGAACCAGGCTGAATTAAAGCAATATTGTTAGTTGAGACAACTTCAGAAAATTACCTTTGTTTTATTTTTGTATTCCAAAAACGCTATTTTATTATATATGGCATTCAGTGCAACACGGTTTTGCTTAATATAATCTATATACTTTTGACAATATTATAATTCATTTTAAAAGAGGAATAAATATTTTCAATAGAAATTAAACACTTTAAATATGACCATGATACATACTCATTCAGAAGTTCTCCTGTATCTTTATCAATCAGTCGTAATGTATCATCTAAAGAACTAACTAAAATACATTGACCATCTCTAGTAAACGTAACACTGGTAACAGGTTCTAAAAGATAGATCATACATATAATATAATTAATATACAATTCAAAGAACATAATCTTTAATATACAATTCAAAGAACATAATCTTTAAGTGACATTTAGCGATCGGGAAGCACGTTAACAGAACACAGTTTTTATGGGATACAATCTCAAGTTTACTAAATTGTCATTTGTGCTTGGTAGCGATAAGAGGATACCTGTATCCCATAAAAAAAGTGGTTCTATTCTGTTACCAATTCTAAGAGTTAATGTTTTTGTTAATGTTTCTTTTGTATACTTATATCCTCAAATACATGTACCGGGTATCTTAATGTTAAAAATATTTATCTCTGAAAAACTTGTAATATTTTATTCAATCCTGTAGTTTAAGACCATTCACACATGTAACTGTTAAACAATGCCTTACTTCCTATATAATCTGACATCATTCGACCTATTCGTAGATCGTATCTTCTCACATGATTGTCAGCTGATCCTGACAATATCTCATGATCTGATACTTGTATTGAAGTTACACTATCTTTAGCTTCATCCAGTACCTGAAATTAAAATGGAAGAATGCTTTTAAAAGATTTAGTTTTACAAAAGACAGCACCAACATTTTAGACTTCAATTGTAGTTAATACTAATAGAAAGATCACCATATTTCTAAAAAGCAGAATGAAACAATGAATCCTTGATATAAAAAAGCTTTTTTGCTGGGTAACGAAAGCTATACCCATAGCAGGTAAGGCATTCAAGAAGTCGATAAAAGTTATTACATTTAGAATCTTTAGACAAATAAAGATAGGTTGCCAGGCTTGCCAGGCAACAAACCATACGCCACCAACAGCTGAGTAGTCTGGGGAGTCAACAAGTTTTTTTTTTCTTTTGTCGGTATGAAACATCTACAACACAATCAAATCTGATTTAGAGTAACAACCCATTAAGTAATTATCATAAACCATTACAATTTGTTTGACTTCTAGTTCTGTCAATGCTAACATTTAGTATACAACTAACATTTAGTATACAAAACATTTAATATCATGGATTTAGCTGAACAATATTTATCAGAAATCGTTGAATGTCAAAGGCCATAACTCTAAAAATAATTCTTTAGTGGCATTTAGCGATTGGAGACATAACTTAACTCTAAAAATATTTGTCAAAAACCAATGGAAACCAATAGACTTTGTTGTATCAAGACCTTAAACACTACATACAAATTTAATGTCAATCAGATGATAAATTTGGTTTCTGGAGTGTCAACAAGATTTTTCAAAGTGATCAAGGTTCATAGCCCCAGCAGTTATAATCGAAAATCTTTGAAAATCAACAGACTTCTTCATCTCATGACTGTATGAGGTCAAGGCCCAAGGGCCATAACTCTGACGGTAACTATTTTAAATCATTAAAATCAATAGGATGCTTAGTTTTATGACCACAACCAATGTGTATAAATTTGAAGTCAATCAGATGATAACCAATTTTTCAAAGTGATAAAGGCATCAAGGGCCATGTTAAGAAAATAGTATATCAGTAAGACATAAAAATACAGTCCTCACGAGTAAAGGGAAATAACTCCACTTTACAGGAAAATAGAGTTGTCTCTAACTTTGACTTTGTTTCCTGACCACGTTTTTATAAGTGTAGTATGAGTGAAGTCTGAATAAAATATATTATACTCCTAGATACCAGAGTTTAGATTGCATCATTTGTTTCCACACACTCTCCGAGTGCAGCTGACGTTTAAAGTGTTTTATAGAATCTTTGAAAAATATTACATGGTCCGACGAGATGGATAAGTGAGAGGAGTACCATTAATTCTAGAAGTTTCATACATCCAAAATGGCGTCCAAGGACATAGATGATGAAGTGATCGAAGTCGACCTTCAGAAATGTAGACGTCAGAGAGGTGGGCATAGAGCTTACTTACGAAAATGTACACAGACTGTGAAAGAAATTATTTCATCTGTTCGCCATGGAGATTCCACAGAAATACACCGTTTAGAGGGTTACAAGCAAGTCTTAAAAGAAAAGAAAACTACTTTGGCAAGTTTGGATGCAGTTATCTTGGATGGATTAGAGATAGAGGAAGAGATTGTCAACGAAATTTGTGAATCAAGTGAATTTCAAGAGGTAATCGCCAGTAATTTAGCTGATATAGATTTGGTCCTGGGAAATTTGAAAATCTCCAATGTCTTATCCGATGGGGCCGATAATCATGCCTTAGCCAACGCACGTCAAACTGGAGTTGCCTCCCTTCTGTCAACAGATACACACGACCTTGACTTGTCAAATCAGAGTAATAACGGTGAGCGGGACAATACAAGACAGGTACACAGAGCAAAACTACCCAAACTAATCCTAGGCCAGTTTAATGGAGAACCTAAATTGTGGCAGTCTTTCTGGGAGAGTTTTAAGACAGCTGTTCATGAAAATACAGAAATTTCTAAACTTGACAAGTTTAATTATTTACGAAGTCTGTTGAGTGGAACAGCCTTGAATTGTGTAGACGGCATGACACTAACCGGTGATAATTATGATGAAGCTGTGAAGATTTTGTCCAATCGTTTTGCCAATAAACAGATTATAATTTCTAGTCATATAGATGCTCTCTTGAGTTTACCTACAGCCGCGAATATTCATGATATAAGAAAACTTAGAACTTTATATGATTCCATAGAAGTACATATTAGAAGCTTGAAGTCCTTGGGTATCAGTTCAGAGAGTTATGGTACAGTATTGATTCCTATAATTTTAAATAAGATTCCAGAAGATTTAAGATTAATTATTAGTAGAAAATCCAGTCAAGAACAGTGGGGTATTGATGATCTATTATCAACTTTTAAAAGTGAGTTAGAGGCCCGCGAAAGAATAGACATAATGACAACAAAACCTGCCCCTGCCGTTAGTTCCAGTTTTAACAAGAAATTTGAGTTTAGGCCTAAATTAAATCCTAGTACTGCTTCAACCTTGTATTCCAGTAATCCACGAGACAGCCATCGAGTTCCATATTGTGTGTTCTGTAGAGACCAACATTCGTCTTCAGATTGTACTGTTGTAGTTGATATTTCAAAAGGTAGAGCAATCCTTCGTAAGAAAGGTAAATGTTTCGTTTGCCTTAGGTCCGGAAACGTGATGAAACAGTGTAACATTAATTATAAATGTTTTAAGTGCGGTGAAAAGCACAACCGAGCAATTTGTGATTCAAGTACAGCTCCGAGACAGAATGAAAATGTTGAACAAACTTCTCCTAAATATCAAACCGTGGCTATGGCCACGCCGATGTCATCTACTAATATGTGTGTGAATAATTCATGTAATTCGGTTTTATTACAAACTGCTATTGCTCCTGTAAGTGATCCAGGACATCCAGGTGTTAATACTAACATTTTGTTTGACTCTTGTAGTCAGAGAACTTATGTATCCGAGGCACATAGAACGCGTTTGAACTTGAAGACAATAGGGCGAGAAAACTTATTAATAAAAATATTCGGGGAAGAAACTCCTAGGTATCGCACGAGCGATATTGTTCAATTAGCAGTAACTTGTAATGATGGCATGGAAGTTTATGTACAAGCTTATTGTATTCCTAATATTTGTAGTACCGTTAGTGATCAATGTAATCATATTGCTATAGATAAATATCCACATTTACAGGGCCTTACACTTGCCAACCCATCCAGAAACCCTAATTTTAGTGTAGATGTACTTATAGGTGCAGATTTTTATTGGAATTTCTTTAATGGAGACCTTAGACGGGGGGAGCCTTCAAGTCCTGTTGCCCTCAATTCTAGATTAGGTTGGATAATATCAGGCCCATTGAATTGTAATGTGAATAATGGTTGTACTGTTAATCTATCATCCACACATGTATTGCATATTTCAGCTGAAAGCCATAGTACTAGTGATATTAATTTAGTTAAGAACGAATTATCAAAGTTTTGGGATATAGAAACAATAGGTATAAAAAAAGATGAGTCCAGTGTACTTTCAGATTTTATTGAAGATGTTCACTTTAATGAGTCATTTAAAAGGTATGAAGCTAAGCTTCCATTTAAGGATTATTCTCCTATTTTATCAGATGGTTATTTTGAATCTTCAAAGCGTTTAAGTTCCTTATTGTATAGATTAAAAAAGAAGCCTGATGTTTTACAAGAATACAATAGAATTATTAATGAGCAATTGAATACAGGTATTATTAGCAATGTTCCTAGCTGTCACATATCTAATCCAGGTAATGTTCATTATTTAGCTCACAGAGAGGTCTTACGTCCTGATAAAGATACAACTAAACTTAGAGAGGTATACGATGCTTCCGCAAAAACATCTGGTGGTTTAAGTTTAAATGACTGTTTATTTGCAGGTTCTTCATTGAATCCTCTAATTTTTGATATATTGTTAAGATTTCGATTGAATTCTATTGCGGTATTAGCTGATATAGAGAAAGCATTTCTGAATATTCTTATAGCCCCAGAGCATAGAGATTTCCTAAGATTTTTATGGGTGGATGATCCCTTTAAAGATGAACCTTTAGTTCAGGTTTTTAGATTTAATCGTGTTGTGTTTGGTGTCACTTCTAGCCCTTTTATTTTGAATGCAACTATTAGACACCACCTTAATCTTCATTTTCCTTATGATTTAGATTTTGTACATAGAACTTTGAGATCATTGTATGTAGATGATTTTGCCTCCGGTTCCTCTGATGTTCAGTCAGCTTTCGTAATGTGCAAACAAGTAAAGTTAGGTTTGCAGAGTGGGGGTTTTAATTTACGCGAATGGGTCAGTAATTCTCCTGATCTAATGAAATTGTTATATGAAAGTGATGTATTTCCCGAAACAGAGTATAGTAATAGTGTCCACACCAATATTCCTTGTATAACCGAAGAAGATCGTAGTTATAGCCTGTTTCTTCAAAATGGTAACTACGACAGTCCTAGTGTGTTAGGTCAAAAGTGGAACTGTCATGCAGACACATTTCAATTTGAATTTGAGAAAATCTTAAGTAGTGTAGAATCTAGTGTCAAAGATGACCGAGTTACGAAACGTGCTGTACTTAGTGTTACTGCAAAATTTTACGATCCTGTAGGTCTTATTGCTCCTATAATATTATTATTTAAATTATGTTTCCAAACATTGTGTAAAGAACATTTAGAATGGGATGACCCATTAGATGATTTATTTACTAATTATTGGTTAGAACTAGTACGTAGTTTGAGTGATGTTAATTCTGTTATTATTAAGCGTTGTATTTTTTCTGATTTATTCAATGATGCTATTATAGAATTACATGTATTTAGCGATTCATCCGAACGCGCATACGGTTGTTGTGTGTATATTCGTTGTATTCATTCATCTGGTGAGATTCATTGAAATCTGATCGCGTCGAAATCCTGAGTTGTACCTGCGATGAAAATGACAATACCACGTCTCGAACTGCTAGCCTGTTTAGTCTCCGTGAGATTAGCTAATAGTATCCGTGAAGCTTTAAGTGATAAGATAGACTTTAAAACTTTCTATTGGTCTGATTCAACGGTAGCTTTAAGTTGGATTAAGAATGTTTCAAAAGAATTCAAGCAGTTTGTTCACAATCGAGTCACAGAAATACGACGTTTATCATCTACTGATGATTGGAGTTATATACCTTCGTCGAACAATCCTAGTGATATTGTATCTCGCGGTTGTAAAGCTGTAGATCTAATAAACAATGAGTTATGGTGGCACGGTAAAGCTTTCCTTACAGATTCCAATGATCGATGGTTACCACATAATGTAGAATTACCTGATGTGAGTGAAGAAGAAAAGACTTCTGTTCTAGTTACGAATGTTCAAGTTTCCTATACTAAAATAAATACGAGTATCGATGTTAATAAATATAGTAGTCTCCGATTATTACTTATGTTATTATGTTATTCGTTTTATCCATAATTTAAAATCCAGAGTTAAAGGTACAGAGTGTAGACATGGAGATCTTACTGTTGGTGAGACTACAGACGCTGAATACTTATGGATTAAAGAGATGCGGATGGAACTGAGGACTAAAGATAAATTTCAAAAACAGACAGAATCATTAAATTTGAAGGAAGATGAAAATGGTTTATTTAGATGTCATGGCAGATTAGAGAATTCTCCTTTACCTTATGATACGAAGTTTCCTATTCTGCTAGATGGAGAACATTATTTTACTAGATTAGTAATTCGTGAATGCCATGAAAGAGTTTACCATAACGGAGTACAGGATACTTTGTCTGAGTTGAGAGCCAGATTCTGGGTTCGAGGTGGACAAGTTGTAAAGGTGGTTATCAAACAGTGTCTCATCTGTAGAAGATTAGAAGGAAAGTCATATGGTGTACCAATACAGCCACAATTACCAGAATTTCGTGTTAGTGATGATTTTGGATTCTCGAAGGTTGGAGTTGATTATGCGGGTCCGTTATATGTGAAAGATATATATTCTTCTAGTGGACAAATGAACAAAGTGTTTATCGTTTTATTCCGTCGCTAATGATTTTCGATAACGGTAAATTTTTAAGAGTTCAGAGTTACACAGTTTTCTTGCGTCGAAGAGGATACGATGGTATTATAATATTGAACGCTCGCCCTGGTGGGGAGGTTTCTTTGAGAGAATGGTGAGATCTACAAAGCGTTGTTTAAAGAAGACAATTGGTACAGCTAGATTATCTTATGAAGAACTGTTGACTTTAATCATAGAGATTGAAGGTGTTTTGAACTCTAGACCACTTACTTATGTTTGCGAAGATGGTGGTGAGACGCTAACGCCCTCGCATTTGATTTTAGGCCGTCGTTTGTTATCCCAAACCAATGATTCAAGTAATGCGGACGACTTTAGTGTTAAAGATTGTAGAAAACGAAATTCTTATCTGAATACAGTGTTATCCCATTTCCGGAATAGATGGCGGAAAGATTATTTAACAGATTTAAGAGATCACCATCGATCCAGAACGAAGAAAGGTCCTACTGTTAATGTTGGATAAAGTCCCAAGATTAAACTGGAGTATAGCTCATGTAGAGAAAACGTTTGAAGGTCGCGATGGCAATATTCGTGCTGCGGAAATCCGTGTTCATGATAAACTCGGTAGGCCAATCGCGATGAATCGTCCAATTCAAAAGTTGTTTCCTTTAGAGTTAGTAAAAGATAATTGAGTATTGAAATGTTAATTCTTTGTTTTCAAATAGTAGTATTAGAGCATTTAATGTTGAAGTTTTAAGATAGTTAAGTTCAGACTATTAAGAGTGTAGAGTATAGTGTGTAGAGTTAAGATCCTGATAATAGCTTTAAGTTCCCTTCTATTATATTCTTGATTCTTGCTGGTGGTACTATTTTTTGTATTTCTGTAAAATTTGTCGATGCCAAATTTTAGGGGGGAGTGTGTTAAGAAAATAGTATATCAGTAAGACATAAAAATACAGTCCTCACGAGTAAAGGGAAATAACTCCACTTTACAGGAAAATAGAGTTGTCTCTAACTTTGACTTTGTTTCCTGACCACGTTTTTATAAGTGTAGTATGAGTGAAGTCTGAATAAAATATATTATACTCCTAGATACCAGAGTTTAGATGGCATCATTTGTTTCCACACACTCTCCGAGTGCAGCTGACGTTTAGAGTGTTTTATAGAATCTTTGAAAAATATAACAGGCCATAATTCTGGCAGTTATTATCTGAATTCGCTTAAAAGAGCGTCCACACGATTTATCAAAGGTATTTAAAGGCCATATCTCTACCAGTAATTAGGCCAATTGGATATCAGTGAAAATCAATAGGATTCTTCATCTCATGACCATAGACACTGTGTATAAATTATAAATGTACGGCAACAAGATGTGTAAAGATTTACAATTGTTATCATAAATACCTGAACTGGTTCATTTTTTCTTGACCTTGTATCCCAGGCTCGTATGCTACTATCAATAGCTCCAGATAATATAACAGTTGATTCTTCATTAAACTTGACACAATTAACTGTACCTGTAAAGAATACGAAATAAAATGAAATGAGGTTTGATGTCCTACTGTTCTGCTCCTAACCGGCGTTAATGAAGACGGACATACGCCATACAGTGTGCTATAAGGAAAATTTTGCCCAGGCAGCGGCCCTACGGCCTACTCTTATATCGAATTTGAATTCCAACTGCCAAGGGATCTTTTATATGCACGCCAATGTGTACACAGGACATTAATTTCCGGCCCATCCGAACGAGTAGACAGCTGTCCTTGTCAGGCCCTCAGTCCTGCATTACTGACAAGGGGAAACCCATGCCCGAAAATCTGGATGAACTTTCTCGGCCAATGCAGGGATCTAACACTCGACCTCCAGCCTACCGAGGCAGCATCTTACCCACTTAGCCATGTGATCCCAGTGTAACCAATACAATAATATTTTGTTTTTCAGAAACAACTTATACACATCTCATAATATAGTGAAACTTTGGTTGTACCTTTGCTACTGTAAACACTGATGAAGGGAATTTATTTTCTAGCAGAAATCAGTTTTTTTACATGAAAAGGTGAAGTGTGTGTGGGGGGGAGGGGAGGATTTGAAACCCTTAACATAAAATAAAATAGAAAGGAATCTAATTCTAATCCATATACATGTAATTTACCTGCATGGCCCCTGAATGTTCGCAATGCTTTTCCTGTAGCCACATCAAATAAGCGAACAGTTTTATCCATTCCACCAGAACATATTTGACTGTTATCACACCCAGCTTGTGCATCTAAAACTTCATAACCATGTCCCTGATAAGACTTCAACAGTAAATCTCTATGTGGATTCCAGAGTTTAATTGTCTTATTGCTTCCACATGTTAAACAGTAGGTACCATCAGCTAAAAAGACATAATGCTCAGGAATGTTATGTCCTATCCATCAGTTCGTGGATTTGAGGGAGGTTAAAAAATTTTGTTTTATTAAACTTTCTATTTACATGTACACACTGCGATTTGCAGGGGCGTAAATGTGGAGGGAAGTGGGGGGTCACAAATAGTCTGTCACAAAATCAGTGAAGTGGGTCGCAAAATAAGAGCATTCGGTATCAAAATAAGTGTTCACTGCATATGTCACGCTACTTGAACAAAACTTTTGTATAAAATAACCTTGTCAACTTATGTTTGAAAACATGTCGTCCTTCACTCTTATTCTATTGTGAGTATATTATTCTAAGAACAAAATTTCCCCCAAGGAGATAAATAGTCGGTCTCAAACTTATAACATCACTCTTTTACTCCTCTGTTGTCTTATGCTGTCTCAGCACTATCATATTCATTAACTGTGCCTAAGTTAAGTCATAAAATTGCTGTGTTTGTTTGAAGGGGGGGGGGGGATTTTTAATGGTGATATTCATTACACATTTGTCATTGATTATTTATACATGTATGTTAATGGAGCTCATGTTGATTATCTAAGTAGATCATAGTTTTTATAAATGTTTAGCCTGTAATCATAACTCTACTTAATCTTTGATCTTTTTATATATTTAAACAGAATATTTTTACTTTGTGTAATGGCTTCCTAATTAACTCCAATAGTCTTTGATCTTTTATTTAAACAGGATATTATTTCTTGTCTTTGTGGTTTCTTTTAATTTTTTATACTTAAATGCTTACTCACAGATTTTTTTGTATCATATTATCGTTTAAGTTTAAACTGTGCTTGATAGTCTTTGATCTTTTATTTAAACAGGATATTATTTCTTGTCTTTGTGGTTTCTTTTAATTTTTTATACTTAAATGCTTACTCACAGATTTTTTGTATCATATTATCGTTTAAACTGTGCTTGATAACAACAAGAGGACGCTTGTTGAAACGTTGCACTATTAAAGTTGCTAGTGATATTGTTATCCATAAAGTTGTGTTTGCGTTTTTTCAATATCATATTCACGGTGTGAACTGCTTAGTTTTACTGGGGTGTGGGCCGTAAGGTGTCAGACTATACAAATTATCAAATATTATGTCAACTCTTGCAAAACAGGCAGAATTGACCGGAGCAGACCTCAAGATTCTGTTCCATTGAGTTCTGTTCCATTTTTATTAAAAGAAAATTTACCTGTCGTTCTTTCATTTCTGGAGTTTAACGTCAACTTTACAAGGGAAAACTTACCTATAATTAGGCCTTGATACTATAACTTATTAACTTATATGATCTAAATTATAACGAAATGTATTTATTTACCATTAAATCTGACTGCTCTGACAGCACCCTGTTTGCAATCAATTGTTTGAATCAACTTAGACGGAATATCTATACTCATGACTTCGGCTAATTGATTACACAAGCCACTAATTTAATTAAATTACGTAACAAGTGGATCTTTAAATACTTTAATGAATGGTTAAGCCCGTGTTCAACAAAAACATTAATGTCAATGCTAGCTTTGTTTAGAAAATGCTGAGCATTGTTTCGGATCTTAATTAAATAATGGAATATGCTCAAGAATGGACAGTTATAAGGAGGGGAAATGATTTGCAAAACAATTTGTAAATTGCGTACGCTTGAATACAGTATTATATTGACTTGTTTATTCTTAGGGAAATATTAACTATTTCATACGAAAACATATCAAGTAGCTTTAGTCGAAGAACAGCAATGGCGCACTCCACAGACTTTTATCTTCGTTATTATGTTGGCCACAAAGGCAAATTTGGACACGAGTTTCTTGAATTTGAATTTAGACCCGATGGTAATGTATATTCTTTAAAACGATTCCGTAGAATTTCAAACTCTAACAGAATTTGATCTATATTTATTGTAGTTTTACAAAGAGGGTCGCCGGGCGTGGGTTTGACGAGGTTTGTATAGCTGCTGCATCGGTTATACACGATATCCTACGGCTAAGCGCTACTGATAGTGATACGTAGCGGCAACGATTTGGTCCGTCTACATACATTGACTAACTTGTTACAGACGCAGATTTGACGGTCTGAATTTTTTTTTAATCAACAGTCTGTGGGTGATATTTTTACTTACGCTCCTGTCTTACCGGAAGACAGCTTTACTCAAGCACCGCGCTTCGCTCGATGCTTTAAAAGCTTCGCTCTATATTAACTAATAAGACTGAGAGTCAGTAACCTTATTCATATAGAATCTAAAGCCAAAATGGGACACACTATATATGAATTTCATTGTGAAAGACTTTGTGAACTAACAAAATTTTTTATAAAACAAGATTATCCAATGAAGCTGATCGACAATGCAATAAAGACAGCTTTAACACCAGACCAAGATACTCTACGATTCCCAAAAGAGAAGAAGGAGAATAATAACATCATGACATTAGTCACAACATAGACCCTACATGTATCTCAAAATATATCGATAATAATACCACTTTGCATTTTTAATCACCATTTAATTAAGCTTATGTGAAAATGTACAGTTTTGTGTTAAGATGTCAAGACATATTTTGTTGATAATAAATAACTCAAATACTACATATATGCTTGTCTGAATGCTCATTTTAGAATTCTTTTATGGTATTTCTGTCAAGGAATTTTTTAACACTTTTGTCAATTCTATATCTCAGGTAAATTACGGTATGCTAACAATTCAAACTACAAAAATGATACCATGATCAGAAAAGAGGTAAGTGTAAACATACATTAGGCTTGAAATGTTATATCTAAATTATTAATTAGACATTTATTAACTTATCCAGACCATAATCAACTCTTGACACCATCGCTAGCCTGCGATATTTAGTGGATTGGAATAGTTTTTTTGGAATTATAATTTAACGTAAAAATGGATAGTCAAGATTTTGTTGTTGTTGTTTTTTTTTTTTTTTTATCATACCGACTAGTTTAATAGAAATTAAATTCAAAAGCTAATACCTTGGTTCAGGGTGGAGCAATTTGACTGAAAACAGTCTCAAAGGGTTAGAAAACCCCAAATAGATTTGAATCATAAGTCACGCACACACTATATTTCAATAAAATACAATTATATTTCAAATAATATCATTAGGGAAAAAGAGATACGGTCAAACGATATGTTGGTTTTAAAAATATATTTATTTCCAGTACAGTAATGTAATGGATGAGAATTATATTTCAATACAAATACTAAAATTATGATATAAAGAATTTTTAATGGTCAAAATATATTGTCAATTTAATTTAAATATTGCAATATATTGATTTATTGAAATTATTCTCCAGTCTGGTTCTGTACAAAAATTATGCATTAGTACAGTAATGTCGAGTTGATTTTTCAAATATCGATTATGGTGTACATGTACATTTATGGCCAATTTAATTACACTTTGTTTTAATAAACTACATTACAATAATCTTTCAGAGAATATTACTGGGCAAATGGCAACAATCTGGGATTAAAGAATAAATTGGATTATTAAAAATGAATACTGTCAAAACATTTCATGTTGCAATTTATTGATTTGTTGAAATTGTTGTCCATCAATACCTAGATAGTCTCTGAATGTCGTTTCATCATTTTTCTGTCATATTTTTATCTAACATAGTCAAATCATTTTAATGATAGATTTGTGGGTTTTTTTCTAAGGCGTTTGTTCATAAATCAGTGATGGAAGAATTAAAGAGAATCATTGAAGACTCAGAAGTTATGCAAGAAGATGACACATTATGGCCATCACCTGATAGAGTTGGTAGACAGGTAAATTTTATATGTAGAATTTAAAAGTTGACCATATATTTCATTTACTCCACTCTGGTTTACCTGACATGATTACATGACTTTTCTATTTTATCCTGAAACTGAAATTTGGTAATTTGGTGGAGTTTTAAAGATTCTTCATTCAGATCTTTAAGATACTAATGGGTCAACTGTTAATACCCTCTAAATTTCATACATAAATACTCACATTTCGTTAGGTGTCTATCCATGATTCTTGTAAACATTCTACAGGTTACAAACAAATTTTCAAACTTGCTAGCCTTGAACATTTAAAATTGAAGTTTTTCAACAAGTTTCCTTGAAGATTCTCTAAACATATTGTTGTATCAAAATCTTGTGACTTAAAATTTATACACGGTGTTAAAGGTCGTGAGGCGAAGAAGCCTATTGATTTTCAGCGATATCCGATAATTACTACCAGAGTTATGACCCTTGATCACTTTGAAAAATCTTGTGAACGCTCTAGAGGCTAAAGTTAATATCCGATTGACTTGAAATTTATACACGGTGTTTAAGGTCGTGAGACGAAGAAGCCTATTGATTTTCAGCGATATCCGATAATTACTACCAGAGTTATGACCCTTGATCACTTTGAAAAATCTTGTGAATGCTCTAGAGGCTATAGTTAATATCTGATTGACTCTAAATTTATACACAGTGTTTAAGGTCATGAGACGAAGAAGCCTATTGATTTTCGGTGATATCTGATAATTACTGCCAGAGTTATGACCCTTGATCACTTTGAAAACTCTTGTGAAGGCTTTAGAGGCTAAAGTTAATATCCGATTGACTTTAAATTTATACACAGTGTTTAAGGGCATGATACGAAGAAGCCTATTGATTTTCGGTGATATCTGATAATTACTGCCAGAGTTATGACCCTTGATCACTTTGAAAACTCTTGTGAAGGCTTTAGAGGCTAAAGTTAATATCCGATTGACTTTAAATTTATACACAGTGTTTAAGGGCATGAGACGAAGAAGCCTATAGATTTTCGGTGATATCCGATATTTACTACCAGAGTTATGACCCTTGATCACTTTGAAAAATCTTGTGAACGCTTTAGAGGCTAAAGTTAATATCCGATTGACTTTAAATTTATACACAGTGTTAAAGGGCATGGGACGAAGAATCCTGTTGATTTTCGGTGATATGGGATAATTACTACCAGAGTTATGACCCTTGATCACTTTGAAAAATCTTGTGAACGCTCTAGAGGCTAAAGTTAATATCCGATTGAATTTAAATTTATACACAGTGTTTAAAGTCATGATACAAAGAAGCCTATTGATTTTCAGCAATATCCGATAATTACTGCCAGAGTTATGACCCTTGATCACTTTGAAAAATCTAAAGTTAATATTCGATTGACTTTAAATTTATACACACTATTTATGGTCATGATACAAAATAGCCTATTTATTTTCAGCGATATCCGATAATTACTGCCAGAGTTATGACCCTTGATCACTTTGAAAAACCCTGTGAATGCTTTAAAGGCTAAAGTTAATATCCGATTGACTTTAAATTTATACACGGTGTTTAAGGTCGTGAGACGAAGAAGCCTATTGATTTTCAGCGATATCCGATAATTACTACCAGAGTTATGACCCTTGATCACTTTGAAAAATCTTGTGAATGCTCTAGAGGCTATAGTTAATATCTGATTGACTCTAAATTTATACACAGTGTTTAAGGTCATGAGACGAAGAAGCCTATTGATTTTCGGTGATATCTGATAATTACTGCCAGAGTTATGACCCTTGATCACTTTGAAAACTCTTGCGAAGGCTTTAGAGGCTAAAGTTAATATCCGATTGACTTTAAATTTATACACAGTGTTTAAGGGCATGATACGAAGAAGCCTATTGATTTTCGGTGATATCTGATAATTACTGCCAGAGTTATGACCCTTGATCACTTTGAAAACTCTTGTGAAGGCTTTAGAGGCTAAAGTTAATATCCGATTGACTTTAAATTTATACACAGTGTTTAAGGGCATGAGACGAAGAAGCCTATAGATTTTCGGTGATATCCGATATTTACTACCAGAGTTATGACCCTTGATCACTTTGAAAAATCTTGTGAACGCTTTAGAGGCTAAAGTTAATATCTGATTGACTTTAAATTTATACACAGTGTTAAAGGGCATGGGACGAAGAATCCTATTGATTTTCGGTGATATGGGATAATTACTACCAGAGTTATGACCCTTGATCACTTTGAAAAATCTTGTGAACGCTCTAGAGGCTAAAGTTAATATCCGATTGAATTTAAATTTATACACAGTGTTTAAAGTCATGATACAAAGAAGCCTATTGATTTTCAGCAATATCCGATAATTACTGCCAGAGTTATGACCCTTGATCACTTTGAAAAATCTAAAGTTAATATTCGATTGACTTTAAATTTATACACACTATTTATGGTCATGATACAAAATAGCCTATTTATTTTCAGCGATATCCGATAATTACTGCCAGAGTTATGACCCTTGATCACTTTGAAAAACCCTGTGAATGCTTTAAAGGCTAAAGTTAATATCCGATTGACTTTAAATTTGTACACAGTGTTTAGGGTCATGAGACGAAGAAGCCTATTTGATTTTCAGTGATATCTGATAATTTCTGGCAGTTGATCACTTTGAAATATCTTGGGGACAAAGGCCTTGAGACAAACCATCAAAACTATTCTAATCATTTCTGATAATTATTTAATGGGCTATTAATCGTAATAAGATTATCATGTGTTGTAAATGTTCTCCTTACTGATAAAAGAAACAATATGCGACAACCCTTGTTGACTGCCCGGACGACATAGCTGTTGTGGGCGTATGTTTCGTTGCCTGGCAACCTATCTTTAGCATTTTCCTAATACTATCTGGATTATTGTCCCCCGCCTTTCGAAGAAAGTTGGGGGACTATTAAAATGGGTTCGTCCGTCTGTCTGTCCGTCCGTCTGTCTGTCCGTCTGTCTGTCCGTCACACTTTTTGGGACACAATAACTCTCTTCCTAATTGAGCTAGAATGTTCAAACTTGGTGTATGTGTTTATTAGGTCAATGCCTTGATGGAGTTCTAAGATGAGCATTTTCCGCTTAGGGTAAGCAGAGATAAGCAATTTGATTGGTTGATGCTTTGGGACACGATAACTTTAGTTCTAATTAAGTGAGATTGATGAAACTTGGTGTATAGTTTCATTATAGTAATACCTTGACTAAGTTCGATAATGAGCATTTTCTGCTCAGGGTAAGCAGAGCTATACGCAATTTGATTGGTCGAGAATTTGGAACACAATAACTCTCCTTCTAATTGAGTTAAAATGTTCAAACTTGGTGTATATGCTTATTAGGTCAATGCCTTGATGGAGTTCGAAGATGAGCATTTTCCGCTTAGGGTAAGCAGAGATAAGCAATTTGATTGGTTGATGCTTTGGGACACGATAACTTTAGTTCTAATTAAGTGAGAGTGATGAAACTTGGTGTATAGTTTCATTACAGTAATACCTTGACTAAGTTCGATAATGAGCATTTTCTGCTCAGGGTAAGCAGAGCGATACGCAATTTGATTGGTCGAGACTTTGGAACACAATAACTCTCCTTCTAATTGAGTTAAAATGTTCAAACTTGGTGTATATGCTTATTAGGTCAATGCCTTGATGGAGTTCGAAGATGAGCATTTTCCGCTTAGGGTAGGCAGAGATAAGCAATTTGATTGGTTGATGCTTTGAGACACGATAACTTTAGTTCTAATTAAGTGAGAGTGATGAAACTTGGTGTATAGTTTCATTACAGTAATACCTTGACTATGATCGATAATGAGCATTTTCTGCTCAGGGTAAGCAGAGCAATAAGCAATTTGATTTGCCGAGACTTTGGAACACAATAACTCTCCTTCGAATTGAGTTAAAATGTTCAAAATTGGTGTGTATGCTTATTAGGTCAATGCCTTGATGGAGTTCGAAGATGAGCATTTTCTTCTTACAGTAGGCAGAGATAAGCAATTTTTGGATGACACTTCGTGTTCAGTTTGATTGGTCGATACGTTTGAAAAAAATAAATGTGCGATTAATTAATATGTGTCATCTATTTATTTTGGGATTTCGGCGGGGGACATCAGCCTCACTGTTGGCTTGTTGCCCTTATTATTGATAACATTTTTTACATATTGCATACTGGGACCTAGAAGTTGACATAAGCGGGTCGCAACAAATACTGTATAATACGTGTAATATGAATGTATATAAACTGATTTATATTCAATGGTTGCCGTTTTTACTCAAATTTCAAATTAGTTATGTTCTGCGAAATAAGCTAGCAGTCTCAATCGAATGCAAATTTCTAGCGTCTGATTATTCGAGTCTACATACGCTGTTTGATTTGGTGTCTAGCTAGCCTCGTTCCCTGAGTCTCTTGCTAGAACTGGGGCTGAAACACATTATGGTACACGATTCATGTACCAATGGTAAAATGTTTATTTTGTCTTAAATATTGGATATCAGAGGCTCATCTTCTTCCGGTAAGATCACAGCATCAATGTTGATTTAAATTGATAAATAATTCGTTTTTTCAAAGTTGATGATTTTGGATGATATTGAGTGAGAGACTTAGCTATCTTAACAACATTTAGGAGATGAATGCCATCATATATTTTCGAAATCTTCAGTGTATTCAGTTTTCTCACTGTTTTATAGAATTAAGGACTTTTGCCCTGACTTTGTAATTAATAATGAATGCACATACAATTTGTTTTCAACCACTTGTTTTCGATCCACATTTTGTCTACCGTACTGTAAAGCCATTTTAATTTACCGGTACTTGGTATTTTACGAAACTGGTTATTTAAAAAAGTTTATTTTCTTCAAAAAACTGTCACTGAGATTTCTTGTAACACATAGTTGATCATGGCACACACCAGGAGCCTTGGTGGCAAAGTGAATAAGATGCTGGCTCACTAGTTTGGAGGTCACAAGTTCGCCCCCAATGGCTGAGAATTTTCCTCCAGATTTTCCAGCGGGGTTTCCTAGTGGTGCAGGACAGCTGTCTAGTCATTTGGATGGGAAAAAAACAAGATTCTATGTAGACATTCACGTGTAGTAAAAGATCCCTTGGCATTTGGAATTTGATAAAACAGTAGGCTGTAGTGCCGCTATCTGAGCAAAATTTCCCCCATAGCACACAGTATGGCGTATGCCCATCTTAATTAGAACAGTAGGACTTTAAACCCCATTTTTTTAAAAATTTTGGCCCACACCAGTATGTTCAGGAAATATTTAGTATGTTTTATTTATCACTACAGGCCCAGGACTGTGCAGAGCAGTGGACGTTTTTGGCTTGCCCCCAGACCCATTTATTTGACCTGATATGTTTGAGGTGTCCGTGTTTGTATCTTGTCCATAGGTTCATCTTGTATAATTGTTTATGTATGGTGCAGTCCCCATGCACTTACATGTATAATTGGGATGCATGTCTTCTACATTTGATTCTTTTATCATTTAATTGTTATATTACAGGAATTAGAAGTTGTGATTGGTGATGAACATATTTCTTTTACTACATCTAAAATTGGTTCATTAGTTGATGTTAATCAGAGCAAGTAAGTTTACTTGTATTCTACTTCAATAAGTTATCTCCCTTTACCAAGCTCACTTACACCTGAACAGACCGGGGGAAGAACTATCTGAGTCACATTTTTGTCTTATCGCATAAAATGCAAAACAAACTTTTGGACGAGAATGCTTGACGGGAACAGAACAACAAATGGGTTTAATTACAGCTTCAAAATGATATTTAATACAAATCATAATACCAGTACAACAACTATCTTCCACTTTTCAGACAAATTGAGTCAAATAAAGGGTACAATGTCTTGGAGGTCATTTCAGAAGGGCCTTGGTTCGATGTGACTCAGATCTCTTTAACGTGAAATTGATTGTTCCACAGAAAGCTTATACAATTTGCTACCAGATAGTGCCATTAACTGGGGTTCGTTGAAAATGTGTCCTAGATCACTTCCCCTGTGCTCTTCACTTACTTAACCACCACTTTGAATATGATATCTCAGTTTATTTATTTATTCACAGACTCCTGCATTATCCCCATTTTCAAGTAAGATATCATCCAGACTAAAAATGTAGACTTTTGAATTCAGAAAGAAAAATTAAAATAAATGCAATAAAAACTATGTTCCTGTATTGTAGATAAATATTTACATGGTTCAAATATTACACTGCATGTGATTGAATGATAAAATCATTAGTGCTTTTTTTGTCTATTTCAGAGATCCAGAGGGTTTGAGAACATTTTACTACTTAGTGCAAGATTTGAAATGTTTAGTGTTCTCACTTATTGGCTTACACTTTAAGATAAAACCAATTTAAGAACTGTCTTATAATTTTGGGGTTTACATTACATAAATTAATAAATCATCAACTGTATTATCATATTTGTTTGTAAATAGATGTTTTTTTTTAAGCCTGTTATTTTGTCAAGGTTTTCTAACTAGTAATCATATACTGGAAGAAATAAAGATATCCATTGAAAATTATAGATTTTATGTATTTTAGTTTCATGTAACTCATATAATGTTTTATCACTCTTGATGAGGTTTGTGTTGAATTTGGAAATGATACAATGACAGTCAATTTATGAAGTGATAAAATCACTGTCAACCTTTTGAAAAGACACCATAGTCAACTTTTTAAAATGATACAATCAAAGTCAATCTATGTCATTTTGTAAATCAACTATTTATCAGTTGACTTCTGTTATAATTTCACTCATAAATCATGTGTACATTTTGACAAATGAAAAATAAAACTTATATCATTGAAAAATGGTTTTGTGTTGAAGATGTAGACATTGATTTTAAGAGTAGGCATAATTTACTGAGCGCCATAGAAAACGCATCACTTAGTTTTTCGTATAACAAAATGATCCTGTAAACATATCTTATTTATTTTGCTTCTTATTGTGAACAATATTCAAATGGGAACACATCAATAACAACACATTTGTAAACGTATGGATGTTTAATCTGTAATCAACGGTACAAAGTCAGAGGGGTCAAAACCAAAAGTATGACACAGATGTCAGTAGCGAGGTATCCTCCTCTGGCTCTTACGCACGCTGTGCAGCGACGTAGCATGGAATTAACCATCTGTGTCATACTTTTGGTTTCGACCCGTCTGACTTTGTATCGTGATGCGTTTTCTATGGTGCTCAGTATATGTCTGTTTTCCAATTTTTGCAACTTAATAGATATCTTCGCTCTGCTGGATACAAAAAAGGAAATAAATTGCACTTATATATCTGTTACACTACAAGAATTATTTTAGCCTATATGATCAAAATTTGATGTGCCCCATAATGAACAAAGCCAAAAACTTTTTCATATGTGCTTCATTTCAATAGTGAGCATTTTCTGTCCAGGTTAAAGATACATTATGGGATATAAGATAGAGCCGGCGGTTCTCACTACAATACTTAAAAACTAAAATAAGTTATGTAAAGGGAATTTTCTGATAATTACAGTCAAATTGATCTAATTTTCGACCTAGTCTCGATTATCATTACTAATATCAGTACCATTAAAAACATAGTATCGATTATCCATTTCATGATTAAATCATAAGCAGTTTCGAACACAACAGCTCTGTTTCTAATTGAGGTATGTTTCAACTTTGCAGATGTTCATCAGGTGAATACACATTTTGATTATATTTGAATAAATTGATGAACCCTGACAAACTTTGATGATGAGCACTTTCTGTTTGGAGATAATTAGTGTCTTCTATTTTGGGAATGGGGTGGGGAGCATATCACTATTAGTTTATATCATTAACTGCAAATGTTTCTTTCACTGGCAACCTACCTTCTAACATGTTGATATTAATTGGTAGTGATGAAAACTATAAAGTATGTGAAAAACAAATATTTACTTTGTACTCTCAACAATGTTTCATTCACTTGTGCGTGTCATTGTTTTAGACAAAAATTTAAAAAAAAAATAAAGTACATTTATATTACCACATACAGGTGTGTAGGTCCGCAATTCAGCAGCCAGAATCATATCAGGATCAAAAACATCATCTCAAATAACAACTATTCTGGAATCTTTGCATTGGCGTCCAATGCGAAATCTTGCACACAGCTATTTATTTGAACTACTAAAACCATGTCAGCCAAATCGGACCTTGAAATCTGATAACCACAACACCTTTGATGTTCCACATAGTCCCGTGACGGTGGGGGGGGGGGGTGTATCGCCACCTGAGCTGTGAATTTATGAGAACAATTGTTTCTAGACCATTTTTTGCGTAGACTTCTAGTGACGAAATTAATACTGACTAACAAAAAATTAAGGTCAACTTTGAACCGATTCGTTTCTGACCCCCCACCCACAAACAACAGGAACTTTATACACATATTTAGAGATATGCAACGACATAAAAAAAAAGTACTGTCTTGCCAAGCTCCAAGAAAATCATCATTTATATCAACCAACATGAACTCATTTCCGGTCAATTTACCTCCCCACACACGGACACCTACACCGTTTTTTAAACCGATTAAATCTCTACCAGCCAATGACCTAGAGCCAAGAGGGTCGATTATGGGTGTGTCATGTGAATAAATGTCTAAATAATCGGGGGGAGGGGGAGGGGGCGGGGGGCACGGCTCTCAGCCCCAGTGACATAGTTGATTTTCATTTTCGTTTGCTTTGTTACTGTTGTAGTTAACATATCTGCTCTTTAATAGATGATATAAACATGAGTTACGCATTATCTCCGCCCAAACAATCCAAGGTTGCAACATATTACCCTTTACTCCAATGTGTGCCCCCCACCCCCCTCGACAAAATCCTGGATCCGCGCCTGATAATAGTTCATTAGCCTTTTGCCTAATGGAACCTGAGCCGCTCTGGTACCCCTTTAAAAGCCCCAATAACACTCTTGTTGTTTGTTGTAACTGAAAAATATGTCCCAATCTTCATTCTGGTCAACAAATCGTATTATTTTAGAATATTCCAATTAAATGATGATATAAATTTCATCTTAACACACCTAATTTAAAAAATTGCAAAAATTCAACCAATTGATTTGAAAAGTCTAACGTAAACCTTTTCAAATGCGACTTGGATTTTAACATATTTTCGAACTCTCTGGACAAATAAACTAGGTTGTAATGGATAATTTACACAACAGGTAGGACATTTAAACATCTAGTCCTTAGAATAAGGGTATTATTTATTTTCTGGAGCTACCAAGCCAGCAAGAATGTTATTGTCCCTTTAAAATCTAACATAAACATGAATTATGATACCAAATTCGGATAGTTGATCACACTTTCCCCAAAATTAACATTCATATTGTTTGTAGTACAGTAGTACAGGTAGAATACCGAGTTGTGTTTATTTGCAAAATAAGGATTGATCACTGACCCATTAATATAGGGCCTGCATCTCGTGGCTAAGTGGGTAGGACGCCAGCTCACTAGCCTGAAGGTCGGGTGTTCGATCCCAGCATTGGCCGAGAAAGTTGATCTCGATTTTCCGGCGTGGTTTTCTCTTGTCAGTGATGCAGAACGGAGGGCCCGACAAGGACAGCTGTCTAGTCGTTCGGATGGGACAAAAACCGAGATCCCATGTACAAATTGACGTGCACGTAAAAGACCGGTTGACAGTTGAAATTCGATATAAGAGTAGGCCGTAGCGCCACTACCCGGGCAAAATTTCCCTCATAGCACTCTGCAATGCGTGTGCCCGTCTTCAATTAGCCCAGGTTAGGTGCAGAAGAGTAGGACGTTAAACCCCATTTCATTTCTCATTTCCATCAATATAGGTTTATGTACTGTTATTTTCACAACAATGTTTATTACTGATATGTACATAATGTGAATAGCAGTGGGGACAATAACGTTTTTATATAACGGTATAGGCCTACACATATATTATACTTGTTATTGTTTAGATGAATTGCAAAGACTCTATTGTCAAATCATATCTTTATATTAATGATAAAAAACACACATTCTATTGGCAAACAATCCGTGTCTTAGCAAATAGAAGTAAAACAGCGACTGATATGCCTAAACTTGATCTGTGTAAAATAATTTCAATTAAAGCCCTTCAGGTCGTAAGAGCCATAAAAATCATTTTAAAAGAATGTTTATTTTGTAATCTTAAGTAAATTTATATAAGTGAAGTATATTTAACTTTTATTAAATGGAAAGACGCTTGATAATAATATACGACTGACATAATGTCTCCTTGACAACCATCCTCAAAACAAGTACCCGTCGTTTTGCGCGCGCAAAATGTGGCACTTTTCAATATGGCGAAGATGAAACACGCCGAACGAAAATGTAACGACAAAAAAAGGTGAATTTGTGCCTTAAGGCCACAATTTTGGCTTTGATTTTTCAGGTATGTATGTAAACCTTTGTTAATTGCTGGAAAAAAAATCTAGGATTATATTTTGTGAAAAATAATGTTAGTTGTGGAACGTGTACAGTATCAACACTATTTCTTTCTTATAAAATATTCTTGAGATATAGGCCTACATGTAACTTTAGTGCCAACGAAGAAATAAATCACACAGTATAACTGAACGGTATGAAATAGTAATGATAGGGCTTACATACAGATAGACGCCATCTTTCAATGCATTCTTTATGTTACCGTTTTACGTTCCACATTGTTGACGTCACAGAAAGCTTTGTTTCGGCATTTTGAAATAAAGTAAAAAGTATTGTTGCTTTAGTTAACCTGATTCTACAGACATAATGTGTCTAATTGTTTTGTTATGTTATTCTTTTTTTTTTATTCCAGTAGTAACTTAGAAGACATTTGTACATAAAGTGTATAGTGTTAATTAGAATAGTGCCAAAAAACTAAATCAAAATGACTTCATATCTGTATGCCCCATCAGGGCCCTATACATGCAATGCATGTAGTATGGGGTTTTCAAGTACTGGGCTATTGGCCAAACATAAAGCCAGATTTTGTATTGGAAGTGGGCATGATATGGTCTTAGTCAGAAATTGTAAAAGGTGTGAATCAAGATGTCATTGTGGTGATAATGACTTTCCAGAGGTTAGTAATAGAATTTACATTTTGCAAAGGAAATTATCTTGTACAAGGCGGATCCAGGATTTTCAGAAAGGGGGGGGGGGCGTGCTGCATCCACTTGGGAGTGTGAAGCCCGGCCTGTGGAAAAAATGTCCACAAGGACTAATTTTTTTTAAAAAAAGAGGGGATATTTGCTCCCCTCTGGATCTGCACCTGCTATAGATGGGAACCCATCAACCTGCTTAAAACAGTTGTATCATGAAGAGGATCAAGTTGACTTTGTTCAAACCTTCAGTCTGTTGGAATAGAATTATATGAAGTAAAACTTCTATAATTCATCATTGTTTGATTTACACATTTTCCACCTCTTCCAATTGAAAACCCTCAGGTTTCAGCCAGGTCCCATTCAAACAGGCCACCACACCATCATGTGTTTAGTTAATATTTCTTTATTTTTGAAAGTTAGATACTATATTTTAGGATAGGATTTTTAAAATGGGTTTTAAAGGTTATTACAGGAATGCGATTTAACTAATTTTATTTGCCACTCTGGGACACACCCAGTAACATATGGCGGTATATTAGTGCCAAAATTCTAACATGCTTTCGTCTAATTTCTTACTTCTATTCATGTAATTTCTAACCTCCATTCATGTAACTTCTAACTTCTATTCATGTAATTTCTAAATTAAGACAATGTATAATTCAACTTCTTTATTTGTTCAGTGTAAATATCAATTCTATTTCATCTTATTTCTAATATTGGGGCGAAAAATGTCTACTTTATTGTGGTGTTACATGTTAAGCATGAACGGCAAACAAATTTAGAATTTTGATACATCTACCTAGCAACCATCATTATGACATCGTTTGGTGTCGCCACCGTGTGCTCAGTTTGGGAATTGAGCACCTGATCGGGACCATTCTATTGATACAAACGACTCCCTCTTCGTCAGATTGAGTGGCTTGCCTGAGTGTTAAAATTGAAAACAACATCGGGAGAGAGAGATGGGGACATCGGGTTTAACATCAACTCGACACCAACCAGGTCATTTCGGTATTAACACCGTTCAATTGTATTTCAATAATTCGCTTGCGCGTAAGAGTGTTAAGCAGTGGGAGGAAACCGGAGGACCCGGAGAAAACCCACGAGGTTGGAAAGGCGGCTCTGCTCCATGTCACGTTAAAACGGGAAATCGAAACCACGCCAGTTTATTCAATGACAGACCTTATATATGTTACAGCGTGCACGTGCTAACCATTCGGCCATCCTGTACCCTCTAAACAACATTGAACGTGATATAAATGTATGGTTTGCAAATATTATTTCGAATACCGTGGCTAAGTGGGTAAGACGCAGGCTCGCTAGGCTGTGGGTCGGGAGTTCGATCCCTGCATTGGTCGAAAAAAGTTCATCCAGATTTTCTGGCGTGGTTCCCCCTTATTAGTGTCTTGTCGTTCCGATGGGATGAAAACCCGAGGTTCCATGTACATGTTGGCGTGCACGTAAAAGATCCCGTGACCGTTAGACTTCGATATAAGTCCACGTCGTAGATCCGCTCTCCGGGCTATATTTCCCTAAAGCACACTGTATGGCGTATCTCCGTCTCCATTAGCCCGGTTCGGAACAAAACAGTAGGGCGTTAAACCCTCTTTCATTTCATTTCATTTTCTATTTCAAATATAAGCTAAACGGGATTTGGAGAATTTTATTTTATTTTTTTTTACGGTTGAGCCAATAATTAATATCTATATGCAGTTGGTCTATATTAACACAGGGTAATAAATGTTATGGATAGGCCTACACAGATACTGAGTTTTATTCTAAGTGACCTCTCTCTCTCTCTCTCTCTCTCTCTCTCTCTCAGCACTCCTTCCAACCTTCAACCAAACGAAGAATGGGTCGTTTATACCAATTATGGTCCCGATCAGGCGCGCAATCATCCAATTGAGCACACAGTGGCGACACCAAACGATGTCATAATGATGGTTGCTAGGTAGAAGTATCAAAATTCTAAATTTGTTTGCCGTTCATGCTTAACATGTAATACCACAATGAAGTAGACATTTTTCGCCTCAATAATAGAAATAAGATGAAATAGAATTGATATTTACACTGAACAAATAAAGAAGTTGAATTATACATTGTCTTAAATTAGAAATTACGTGAATGGAAGTTAGAAGTTACATGAATGGAGGTTAGAAGTTACATGAATGGAGGTTAGAAATTAGACGATAGCATGTTAGAATTTTGGCACTAATATACCGCCATAGTAACATAGCCTACTTATTTGGAAAACTGTATCTAGCTTTTAGTGGCAGCTAGTGGTTCCTTGCAGATTTTAAATTAATGAAACTATGGAGTAATTATACACTATTGAAAAAATTGTAAGAACTTGGAATAGAAACGGAATATTGTGTAGATATTAGAACAAAATTAAATTTGTATTTGTGTAGATCCCATATACACGTATGTATTAAACCGATAATGCATTTTCAGACAGAACTTCCTAAAACCCCATCAGATGATGACAGTGAGGTATATGATATACAAATTGATATTATTTAATTGAAATGTAGATGATATTGTACTGCATGAACCATCTATTATGGTAGCTTACTAGCAAGGAGGGATAAAACTGATTTCTTTTAACACTTGGTCCCAACTCCAATAACATTTGGTACAACTAACTATATCCTATTTTCTATAATGTTCACAATGTCAATGTTTTGATATTATATCATGCTCACAATGTCAAGGGTTATAGCAACACATAGGCCTATTTGATTCTTTGATAGCATTAGCAGAGGGGATATATGTGTCAGAGAATTAGAGCAATGATGCTGATTAGCATTTTTTGGGAAATATCAAATTTATTACAGCTTAATACACACTAATATTATTATTTCATTAAGAAAACAGAATCAAAATACAAATGCTAGATAATCCCCCGGCTTTCATTGAATAGCATTAAAAACAGGCAGTAGGCATGTCACATAGGGATAGATGGAATTTTCAAATGGTCATATCTTTGTAAATTGAACTATTAGTCTTTAAAAAGTTGCACACAGAGAATGTCCATATAAAAGTATAATTGGCAAATGTAATGAAAGTGTCAGAAGAATGTTGTTAATACCATGACATTTTATAGGCACATCTAGTATTTGATAGAAAAATATCTTACTTATACTGATTAGGTACAGCAAACACTGTGACATTTTACCATCTGAAAGTGGCTTGTGGGAAAAGCTTAACTGGGCCAATATATGTTATGATTAGTAGCTTTCACTCTGTTTAGTCATGCACATTGCACTTTAGTGGCTATGTTTATTTTATTTTTTTCACAAACAGTACTTTTGTTGTACTTTGGTATACAAATCGTATGAAAATGAACTTATAGGATGCCTACACAGTACGTGTACATTTATGTCACATATATTTGTACCCATGCCACACCACCCTTCATGCTCCAAATAAACTATATTTAATCAACTAGTATGCATGTTTTTCATTCAGATTTGTTTCGTATATCTATCTTTATAATATATTTTGCATGCAATTTAGATTGACTATTATCACAACGAATGTTTATCACAAAGAATTTACCTGGAAAAAAATAATTTCACTAGTTACTTCTTGCATGTAACATACTAAGACTTAGCACTGAATACTTACGTATGTAAAAATGTTTTCTTTACAATAGTCTTGAAGACAATAATCTTCAAAAATATAACAGTGGCATTGCATAACATTTAATATTTGCTGAAGTGCCACACTTAAAATCATATCGCATATCCAAGCAATCTTTGTAATGCATATTTTTTGGGTACATGTCACAGTTGGCACATAAGTTATACACGCTTATGTTAAATTGTGATGTGAGATTTTATGCCTATTTTTCAAATGGCATGTGATGGACATTTTGTCTTTAAAATATCATCAAAAGACGATATGTTAAATATTTCAAGAACAAAAGCCCCAAATTAAATATTTTTTATTTAAAAAAACCCAAATTGTTTGGTAATGTGTGTTGGATTTTATTAAAACTAATAAAAGATTTGATGACGGTGAGAGTGTCCTCATTGAAACATTGCTGTTAATAAACCTAGTGAATGTTATCCATAAAGCTGCCTGTTATTAAGATTTGTACAGTATAATGTGTACAGTACAGCTTACATGTACATATGTGTAGTATGATATAAAATAAACAATAGAAGTGAGCTTATACATGTATACATGATATATGACACCACTTATTAATTTATTTCTACATGCAGGTCAAAGTTAAATATTTGGTAATAAATTATATTAACATACAAGATCTATTGAATTATGGTTGCTATGTATCTAGTATATTTAATAAAACCTTTCTTCGTATAACATTACAAGTCTTTTTCAATGTTGTGTGATCCTCTGAATAAATTTCATTGTGTTCCTGTTGAAAGCTGGACTTCTGTTCATATTTGTTGATCTCCAAACAACTTTTGACATATTGCTATAGACTGTAAGGTCCATCCTAGATTAATGATTGAATGTCAGTGTTTTGTAAATGTACAATTACTTTGTTAAGGTTAAAGGGCTGTTAAGGAATTATAATATTGATTTCTTTAATAAAAGCTATTGCAAGCTAATTGTTCTGTTTTTACATTGAAGATACAAAATTAGTCCAGTTGATTTTTATTCATTACATAAATACATGTTTTGTTTTAGCATGGGTAGCTTGAACAATTTCAAACAGTTGCAACACTTACTCATAATAAATTCAATATGATGTGACGTGGAAAATACAGTCACAGAATAGGTTTTTTTGAACAGTGGGAAATTGATTTAATTCTTTCATATTTCTTGTTAACCCACAGTTATTGGGAATATCTAATAATGTTAATTAAAATAAGTTACATTATGTGAGCAAAAGGGGGCCTTAATGGCCAAATGGTTTGATGTAAAGCATTTACATGTACCATACAAGGTCTACAGTACTTGATGTTAGATCCACCTTTACTAGGAGAGAATATTGAGTAAATTGCTTCGCCAAAATGATTTGTATTTTTCTTAAACCTATTATAATATTTATAAAGCCTGGCAAATGTTGTGTTTCGACAGTTACATAGCTGATATTGTTGGGTCATTCTGTACAATATTAAATGTCAACGACTTGCTGTATAAGTTAACTGTATTAGCTTGTTGAAATGTTTATATGTTGCTAGGGTGGTTGTTTCTACTTATAGCAATAAGTCACTCATATTTACACTAATACATTCAATCCTGTTTTTTCCCCTTATGTTGAGTAAGTTTTGACAAACTTTGGCTGTCATGTTAACCTTTGTTTAAGAAGATATTAAAAAATGGGGTATTCTATGGCTTGAGTAGAATATTAACAAAAGTCCCTGTTGTGGATATGGTTACCAACCACAACAAACCCTGATAGTTGCATTATTATTCAAAATTGGTATTCATACCTTTCTATTGATATCATTATTTCAATAGGATTTTTTCTTTATGGGACCATAATTCTTATTTCTATTGCCCGTTGTTTGCTTTGATTGTTAGCAGACGTCTTCTTCTATCTTAGTTATTGGAATGTTCTAGGTTAGCCTCCTTTTCGTATCTTGTGATTGGACTTTTTCTACGCAGTGAAGTTAAAATTCTAAAATTTTTGTTCTTCTCTTAATAACAGAAAGTAATTAAATCCTAGGATTTAAAATAAAAAGAAAGAACAGTATTTGATCAAGTGATTGGACGAATATTTAGACACTTGGACGGATATACTGTATTAAAGAAACAACAAGATCTGGTTCATTGTGGAAAAGCAAACGCAAAAGTTACCACAATGATAAGTGTTAGGAAAAAATTGAAGGATTTCTCCAGAGATCCTGGCGAAGATGAAAATTTGCAAATCAACCACCATCAGCAGAATTATTCACATTTTTCATCTTAATTAGTAAACAAAAGCAGACCAAACCTAACCAAACCATCATCCAAAATGATGAGTAGAGTGGAGGAGCTCCGAGCTCTCAAAGATCGAAGATCACGGAATCGTGAAGTCAGGGATTTTGAAGAACGGATTCTTCTAGATAATTTAGAAGAGACAGAGCGACAGTTACATGGCACTCCAAATAATACATACAGGAAACAGCTTCCTCTTTCTAAGCATGAAGACTTAAGACAACTGCAGATAGAAGTAAGTATAATTCACTTTAAATATCATTTCTATTTCAAGATTAATAAATCACTCAATTAAATATTATTATTAGATTTTGATAGATATATATGCGTGATTAAAACTGATCAAGTTGAGACCTAATCATAATACTATATTGAGCCTCTCCATTTCCGTATACTATATTGAGCCTCTCCATTTCCGTATACATATGTATTAATTTGATAAAGTTTAAATTGATGTATTAAAACATTGAATATAGAATTTTTTACAAAGAAGAATATGAACAATGATAGCTATATAAGTATTATAATTATATTTTCAGTATGAAAGAATGAGAGAACAAGAGCGAAAGATGATTCAAGACCTAGGTCCATTACATCATAGAAGCACTGGCCGTAACTCAGATGCTAGTATGAGTATACACTTACTTAAAGATGTAAGTTACAGACTAAAGATTAATGGTGTAATGTGCTGGTTTGCTGTGATTTTTAATAAAACATACTGAGATTTGTATTTTGTTTTGCTTGTTTGTTTATTAACTGCATGCTTTATATACTGATATATCTGTGTGCACCAATAATCTTAGTACTAATTACTTATTACCATTTTAATTGCAAAATATATTAAAGCATGTAATATGTAATTTGAATTTATTGTTATCCGTTATGCACACATTTAATTTAGAAAATTTCCATATTAAGCATTATATGATGTTAGATATAAATGAAACAATTTTATTCATGTTTGATTTTTCCAGTGTTCTTCTATGTCTATTTTCTTTAATTTAATTTTAATATTTTGTCAGTGTTTCTTTATTGTTCTACAAGTATACTTATCCGTCAGTATTACAGAAAGGAAAGACCGTAAAAAAATATCAATTCATTTTCAGAGAAGCAAATATAACCCCAACAATGATCCCAAATTGCAGTCACTGGCAGAAAACCACGGTAAACAGATGGAATTTCTCTCAAATAGAAATCGTGATCTAGAACGACAGAGAGATGGTAAGTAGAATTATATTCAAATATTATAAGAATGATGTAAAAAATAAATGGAGACTTTAGATACATTTATGTGATCCACCTAGATTTGGAAGATAGGTAAAAAAGGATTACTAAAGATTCCAATTGTGTCAAGATTAGCACTTTGGAGATTTCGACAGTTACATCTGGCACAGTCAACTTAAATTGCATGCAAGGGCATTTTAAGGTTTATCATGAGGGCCCTCTTTCGGGAGGGGGGGCGGAGGTCGAGAAATTTTGCAAACTAGAAATCATTTTGGTGTATTATGATCTGACATATCCTCCAGGACCTTTGAGGCCAGTTTAATCCGAGGGCCAGGGCCTAATTCAATACCTGTCTCACGCCTGAATGCTGTACGTATCGGTAGCTCAATCAAATAATCATTAATGGAATATGGTGGAATGGGCCTATTGTGCAAGCAGCACGCGTAATCCCGGAAATCTATACAGCAAAAAAATAATCGCTCCTCCAAGCCAGATCACACTGGGCAGCCTAGCCATCTCTTTCCTGAATGGCTTATCAGTAGGTTTTCGGAAAAGGTGATTTCTTGATTAATGATTTTCATGCAATTGCAATGACTGCACTCTCATTCAGTAGTGGATTGACTCTGACTCGGGGGCCCTTTCCATTGGCCAGAGGGGCCCTTTTGTCAGACGTGGGGCCCTTTTGTCTGCCTTTAGGGCCCTCCCTTACTAGGGTACATTTTCATTTTCATCATCGGTTTTAGCATTTTTCTCCCGTTTTATTTTTTCAACTTCTTTGATTTTTTTCACGAGGAGGCTAGCGCCTCCAGCGCCTCAGCTATAAAACGCCTCGGATTGCATGCTAATTTTGAGACAAATCAAAATAATCGGGCCAGTTCTTGGAATTTATTTCAGTTGACATTTATTTTTTTGACAAGAGTGCTAATGTGGGTATTGAAAGATGTGTCCAATCCATTGTCACCAGCTTTCTTTAATGGTTCAATATTATGGGATTTCCAGTTGTTGTTCCCCTCAGACTTCTTTTGTATTTGATTTTAGGTCAAATGTTAAAAATATTTTAGAATTTAAATATTATATTATACACATTGTATTTGTGATTGTTAAATTAATGATTTTTATTTTTTAGAAATTCGCAGGCGTCTAGGTGATCTAGGCAGGAAACCTCCAGAATCTGACAATACTGCTGCTTTAATAGCAGAATTACGAGATCAGGAGGCAAGAAATCAGAGACTACTAGAGGAGTTAAAGAAACAGTTATTGGCATCCAGACAGCCAGTGGCCATCATGTAAGTTACTTCATTGTCTTTTTGTACTGAGGTTGCTTCACCTTCACAAATTGTTAAAAAAAACATTTACTTTTGGTACATGTATCTTTATTGGTCATTTAATTCTGGGATGATTTCTAGACAACAAAAATGGACATTAATGTTTTAAAATATTTTTCTTTCAAGGTGAATTTAATAACTACATTCGGGATGGCTTACAATAAATATGTATAATATAAACTGTTTTCAGATTTAAACATGGCACAAACATTTTAAATCTTGTCAAATTGTTGTATTTTAATTGTAGTAGTGTCATCATCTTTTTGCTTGATGTAAATTTGTGTGTGTCGTTTCAGTGGAGAACAGCAACAGGTTCAACAGAAGAAATCATTTACATATCCTATCTACTATGGTAATTCATTGGTTGCTGAAATTAGGTATGACAAACTTAAATATTAATTACATTATTAGTTTAGTTACCCAGGTTGCGCGATTGAAAAATCTCAAATTTTTTTTTCGAACATCAATGATAACTTAGTCGTCATTAATTGTCAATTTCTTATTAGATACTAAACCAATTGCAAAATCAACAGTACAATTGAGCAACCATGAAAATACAGTACACAACATTTGAAACTTTGAAAAAACTTCAGAGAACTAGGACTGAAGAAACAAATTGGACTACATTCATACAATTTTAACATATTTAACTGTACTGCATTCAACTCTGAAATGTTGATGTATTTATGTATATAAATGATTGCATGTGAATGTTATGTAATGGAATTTAACTCATCCTGGTAGTTAATAGAGAGACTATAATTTAATTGAGTTATTTTGATAATATTGCAGTGCTATTCGCCAAGCTTATATTCAGAGTGGAGGAGACGATCCTGAGATTTTAGCTCAGTTAGCTCAGATGCTAGCAGAAGCTCAAGCTATTGAAGAAGCCATGAGGAACAAAAAACCTCCAGAACCCAAACAGAAAGGTTAGAAAAAATGAAATTCTAATATTTGAAAAGAATGAACAATAGGTATTCTAAAATACATTAATATTAACAAACAATATTAGTTTCAATATTTAAGTGAGTTTCTAATAAGATCGAATAATTGCCTTTTTTTTATAAGGGTATGCTTTGATATTCTTGAATTTAGGAATTACAGTTTAGTTACTGGGCCCTTTTAACCAGATTTGTTAAGAAACTATGGTGATTTTGTTTTTAATTGAAGTACATGTATATTTCATGAGCAGAGTTTGAACTCTTGATTTGTAAAGGAGAATTGAGAATTTACTTGATTATAGAGATTAGATCTGTAACTAATTGCAAGTGTGAATTAATTGCATGGAGAATTAGCTCTACATGATCACATTTCTGGGTTCTGTTTTTGTTTATTTCATAATAAAAACTATCAAATTTAAAGCAGAATGTATGTCAATTTTGCAACTCAAAGCAACTTGTTCCAGTTAGTTGCAAGTGTGCTTATGTCAATCATATCAGCAACTTAGGACAACTGAGAGAAACTGAATTTGAAGCACACATGTCGATTTGGAACTAAAAGCGATTACACTTTAACTCTTAAATGACCCAGAGATTTGACGTCATAACGTCATAAAAACCCAGGTCATAATGGTCAATAGTGCTAAAATATAGGTATGCATTTTAAAATCGTATCATTAACTATAACAACTGAAAATAAACCCTTCATGTAAATGGATGAAATAATGTAAAATGCATGAATATGAATTTTACACCAAAAAAATAAAAAAAAAAATAATTAATTTAGACATTTCATGCACATGTAGGTCTATATAGATCTAATGGTTATTTCTTTTTGTTCGGCTTTTGTGAACTAAAAATCATTTATCATGATCTCTTTTAATTTAAGCTTAGTAAAATTTAAAAGTAATAAAAATTTTGGTTGATTACTCTAGCTTCTATCACATTCTAACGCAAAACTATAAATATCTAGGCCTACACCACCGATAAAATCTGAATCACTGTAGGGATGGTAATCCGTCGTAAGGAGAACGTTGTCGTATAGGCTTAGACACCGTTTTATTATAATTCTTCAAGAAGAAACAGTAAGATTTTTAACTGTCAAAATGTCAAACAGGAAGTAAACAAATGAGAAAAGGCCGCCTGTTTACAAGGGATGTAACTCCCATCGCACTAGGCACATTGCATTCGGCTAACTGGTTTTGTCGACAAAAGTCACCGTGGGTACTTAACGGTAACGTCATAGGTGTCGACAAAAGTCGACGTGGGTCAGTTAAGAGTTAAAAGTGACTGTTAATTTATTCATAGCATGATCAACAATTGAATTAGTTAACATCATCAACATTTTGCTTATTTAAAAGTTACATGTGATATTATTTCCATGGAAAAGTTTTGATGTCAATTGTAAAAATGCTCATGTCGACTCAACTAGTTGCTGCTAGTTGAAGCGAGTGGCAAAAAGTTAAACATGAGCAACTGGCTTCAACTGACGGCAATAAATTGCTTTGAGTTGTAAGAGGCGCTCAGGTTGACCTTTTTCAGTTGCATTCATTTGCTCCCAGCTGCCGAAATGCCATTCGTTCTCAGTTGCAAGGCCGCTATTAGCCCCCCTTTATATGTTAATCACACTTTGTTTCTTACTAAATAACTGCATTCAATATCTTGTCCTACTACATATATTTACATTCAATTTCCGTTTTAGATCACCCTATCTCTGGACATAAAAAAATTATTATCTTTCTTTTATTTTACAGAAAAGAAAACAGATTTCTCTGCACACATCATGACATTAGATATGGAAAATGAAAGATTAAATAGAGAACTTTACTTGCTGCAAGAACAAAATCTGATGGCAAAGGGTAGGCGCAAAGATGACAGAGAAGGTAGGCTGCCGCCAATACGCTTTGGTCTTGGTGGAACGATGGGGTCTCGACTAGGTTTATCTAATCCACTGTATGGTACTTTAGGTCACAGTTCTATTTATAGCTCTTTACTCAATCCATCTGATTCCAAAAATAATCCATTACTGTACAGTTCATTGGGTTACAAACCACTTTATAGTTCTTTGTTGGGAAAGACGGATGGCAATATTGGCACAGATGCTGTTCTATTGAATAGTTTAACAGGACGAGCATCAGGATTTGGCAGACCTGGTACAGGGTTAGGTTACAGATCACTTTATCGACCCAGTAGCAATTTAGGACTTTATGGGTCGTCTTTTTTAGCGGAAGGAGGCCATACTTTAACCTCTAGGTATGGCCTCAACCCGTCAATTCGTGATTCAATTGACATTCAAAATAGAGGTTTAGTAGATATTGGCACAAGTCCTTTATCTTCATCTCGTTTAAATCGTCCATTAACTTCTTTAGGTCTACAGCGTGGTGTCATTGGCAGAACTGAGCCACATAAAAGAAAACCTTATCCTCTAGATTTTGTGTTAGGTCCTCCTGATGAAAACAATATTGCAAAAGAAGAAGACCCAAACATCGCTAGATCATATATGGCATCTACATCTTTATCACAGTATGATGAAGGACTTCGAGATAGTTTTGAAAATAATGATCAATATGAATATAAGGCAACCCACCCAACCGTTCCAAAACTTAAACTTTATTCAGATCAGCATGTTGAAGATGATTCTCAAAAACCTAAAAATAATGAACCAAGAGAAAAAGAAGAAAAACCGAAAAAAGGTCTCTTCTCATTTCGTTCATCAAAAAAGAATGATAAAAATCGTCCGGAAACAAAAGATTCTGTTCGAACAGCCATTGTCGAACCAAATAACTCTGAACATGCTCCCTTAAAATCTGCAATGAAAAAAAATGGTAAAACTTTAGAGCCAACTTCTGCTGCTGATCTGAATAATCATCCTTCTAATATGAAAACTTACCCTGAAGAGCCCCCACAAAATTTTGATTCTGATATTATATATGATCCTATTCCTGATACAGTTCAGCGTCCGGCTCCTCGTAAACCGGCACCACAAAAAGTACAGGATCCTTCGTATCAGTATTATCCATACACCAACTCGGCTAGACCCATGCCATCTCAAGTCACAATTATTCAACCACAACCATTACTAAATGATTCCTATGTTAATCCTGAATCATATAAAAGTCCAGTGAATACTACTACTCCCTACTTGATAGATTCTCCCAGGGGTGAAGATGCTCCCATGGATACATCCACTCCAATTTATATCCAACCTGCAACTAGGTCTAACACCATCCCCCCTCATCCAGATACTTACAGATCTCTGCCTTCTTCCATAAATGCACATAATGGGGATAAACCCACCACTTCTAGACCCAAACCTACTGGCAAACATGATCAGTTGTCTACATACAGATCTAAACCTAAACCCAGTCCCATTCCTGAGGAAAATTACTCTGATCGTCCTGTTACTATAGGACAATCTAGCCCTTCTGCTTATCTAGACACTGAATCAGAGGAACCCACTCGTGGTGTCATTCATTCTTATCCAAAACCTCCAACAGATCCTTCAGATCCCTATAACTACTATGCAGAGACAGGTTGGCCCCCAGTAGAATTTGAAACCATGCATAAAGATCACAAAGGTTATAAACCTCTTAATCCTGAAAAGGAATACCCTAACAATAATAAGTCTGAACAATCCTCTGACAAAGATACAAATGCGAATGACAAGAAACAGTTCATTGAAAATGAAAAAATACGTAAAAAAGCTGAAACGGAGGCTAAAAAGCGGGAAAAGGCAGCGTTAGATGCTAGGAAAAAGGCTGAAGCTGAGGCTAAAAAGCAAGCCAAAACTGCTGAAGATGCCAAGAAAAAGGCAGAAGCTGAAGCTCGAAAGCAAGCCAAAGCATCTGAAGATGCCAGGAAAAAGGCAGAAGCAGAAGCCAAGAAGCAAAAAAATAATACCAACAATGCAAAACAAAATGCTCAAGCTGAGGCTGATCAGAAAGCTAAGCAAGCTCAGCAAGCTCAAGCTGAAGCTGAAAAAAGAGCAAAACAAGCTAAGGCAGAAGTAGATAAAGCTGGCAAAAATGCTAAGGCTGAAGCTGAGAAAAGAGCTAAACAAGCGCAAGTTGAAGCTGAAAAAGCTGCTAGACAAACTTCTAATGCTCAAAAGGCTGCACAAAGTGCTCCTAAAGACACTTACAGATTTAAAGATAATTTTGTAAGCCGGACAAAGAATGATGGCAAAAAAGCAGTATCTTTTTCAGAGTAATTGTTGACATATTATTGTTTATATATTTTACTGTCTGGTACATGTGTACATTTGATTTAAATCACTTTATTCTGGTCATGGTTTAGTTAAAAGTACATCAGAGATCTGTGGGAAATTATTACAAACTGTAATATCTTACTACCGATTTATTTGATTTTCTCCAAACTTGTGTTAGATTGCACACATTTCCTCTTTCTAGTAATTTAAATGTAGTTATTTCTTGTGCATGTGTTTTTACTACTAACAACCGCCAATAGGATCACTCTTTAAACTATTATCTTTCTTTGTAAGGTGAAAGAATATTTACTTCCTTCACTAAAGCCTGAATTATTCTACTTCTTTTTTTCAGTTCCACCTATAACAGTTATAAATTATCCATCTCGGTGCAGCCATCCTGCTCCCTCTCGCGCATCTGATCATATTGTTCTTGAAACGGGAAATTCACAAAACAATACCAATAGCAATATTGACATTTTAGATTCTGGCAATTGTCATATTTGTTACGGGAACCAATCATATAGTTCAGATTATTACCCAGATGTTCAGCACTATTATCCTCAATATGCACAACAGCAACCCCAATATGTTCAGCAACAGCCCCAATATGTTCAGCAGCAACCCCAATATGTTCAGCAACAACCCCAATATGTTCAGCAGCAGCCCCAATATGTTCAGCAGCAGCCCCAATATGTTCAGCAACAGCCAGCACCTTCTGTCCAACAGACAGTTCAGCCATCTATTCCACAAACAGCTGCTCGATCATCTGCTCACAGTGTTCAACCAACTGTTCAGATGACTATACAACCTCCATCCCTAACTGTCCCTTCGCCAAGCAGAGCACCAACAACTGCATATTCTGTCAATCCTGCTACTTCTATCTCAGGAAGTGCCAGGGAACCCAAATCACGCAAATCTCATAGATCTCATAGACAGCATTAATTAATAAATTATTGCCAAAATTATTGCCAAATTTTTAAAAAGATGTTGTACATTTTCTAGATCGATTTATCAGCATAAAATCAGAACAAGCTTCTTCAGTTGTAGGTAGTTCTAACTTTCCATGTTTTTGTAGTTGATAACACTCACATTAACAATACTAATCTATTAAAGATAATACATTCCACCGAGAGTATTTATCAGGTAGTTATTTCCAATAAAACTAGGGCAATTTTGGTATATATTATATGGAAAGTAGAGACACCCAATCTTACAAAAAAATACTGAATTTCTTGGAGAAACACCCATGAGTGTGCACTCAGGACAAAAATGTAAGGTCGTCACAAACTGACACACTGTCGACTTGATGCCTGCTTGACAGCACAAAGAGCGCTTGGTATGTGTTAATCAACAGACTCTGCATTCAAAAGGTGGAAATGGGCAGAGAATAATCCCAGAATAATTACAGAAAAATAGAGACTGAAAATTTTGACTGAATAACGATTTTGTCTGCATTTCAATTAGTAGTTGCATAATATATTTGGCTTTCATTAATTTAAATGAAATGATACATGATTTTCAGACAATACCTGTTTGATCAATTTGATGACTTATTTGATGAAGAAATAGGCATTGCTAAGAGCACCAATTTTCAGATAGTTGCACTAATATTTAGTTGAAATTAGAAATTCCTTTAGCTTGTAAAAACACACTTTTTTATTTTATTTAGTATACCCTCTATTGCTCGAAACTAGTTATTAACTCATCTCGACAGATTAGTTACTTTGTGTGCAATCAACACATCTAGGAGTGTGTAAAAACTGTGATAATTATGTAAAGATATTGATCTTGATTTAGTTTAATTATGAATCTATTTCGTGAAGATAAGCTTGTTCTGATACTATAATATATATATATATATATATGTATAAAGTAACTGTGTATAGGATATAAACATAAGCTGAGAATTTGTACTTGCCCTTTATTGTAGAGATAGTGCTATGAATTACATATTTTAATATCTTATAAATTATTTACCTCTACAACATTGTACATTATTTAATGCTCCAGTATTTTAAAGAATCTCGTTATATACAATGTGCATGTATATTTTTCATTAGAATAATAAAGAAAGTTAGTTTTGATAGCAAGTCTTTTGTAATTTTTAGGAGTAAAGTACATGGCTCAGCTTATGTTTATAATCTTTGTGCACTTTAATTATAAATTAAATACATTGAAATTAGCAATTACTATTAAAAAATTTAATATATACATTTGTAATATTTATCTTAAAGATTTTCATCTTAAGTTTGAGCCATGTGCTTTATTTCTGTTAATAAGAAATGCAATGAAATGATTGGGGTCTTTTGGCACATCATCATCTTCCTTTGTATTTCACTAGTGTGAAGTCTAAGTCTGATGTGACAATTTCAAGATATTGTTAGTCCTATGAAATGGCCCTATTTGTGCCTCAAGGAATTTAAACCCTATTTCTCCCTTGTCGCTATCATCCAAGATCACATTGTAGACTTCAATGTGAGGTTCAAACATGTAAATTTCTTCTTTATTGTCATGTTTCAACAAAATTTTACTGAAAAGAGGTATAAACATCTTAATGTTGTAGAACCTAAATTCAATTGTGTAGTATTGGGTTCCCAAATTGTCCTGGGGTTGTGGCAGATAACTCTCAGACTTTTGGAAAAAAGCTAATCTATACACCTCTTGCCACACTGCCAACCCCCTTTCCTTTCTCACACCCATAATTTGTTTCCCCATTTTGTCCTGGAAAGGTAAACTAGTTTTTGGGCTTATATTCATTTTACGTCACATTATCTTGAAACTTGAAATTAAGTTTCTCTTTAATTTAAAGTAGTTATTTGTTGTGAAGGTATATGGCTGGTACATCACACATACGACCTTTGCAAAAGCTGCCTTTGTACTTCGGGGGATCATGTGTTTAGATGCTGGTTTCGGGAATTGGGTCGCAACCAACACAAAATTAGTAATCACTGGTGTAGTACACATTGTTTAAGATATTCAACTCTCTGTGTCCTTTTAAAATAAAAAGAAAGGATTCTTTGACATCCATTGACACCTTCACATTAAATATCACATGGTCACCACCCCTTTTCACTTATGCTGAGCTGTCTTCCAGCCCCAATGTTTATTATTGTTTAGAGGTAACTAAGAAAACAGAGCACTCCTAAATACATTTCTTACTATCATCTTTATATACATATCTTTGGCCGACAATGAATCATTCTTGACTCACTGTGTGAACCATTCAAAATCAAATAAAGATTTCATATTCACAAGAAAGGTGCAAGAAGATAAATGGATATGTAGGGCAATTATAAGTTACAGTTTGTGCTATTAATGTAAATGAGTATTGGTACTTAAGTTATCTCAGTGGGATTAGCTTAGAATTTCTGAAGAGCAAGGGGAGATAACTCAATTTACTAAAATGATAAAGAACCATGACTGTGATACAAATAATTTATCAGTTGGCCTTTTCCACTGGCTTATTCATATAATGCTATTAACTGATTTTTGCCCTCTTTTCAGCCTGTAATCTCAAGGACAAAAGTCCCTTTACGACATTCACATGATTTGTGTGCCCGTGCACATCTTTAGAAATTGAATTTGTTGATGATATTTATAATAGAAGATTCAGGAGAATCAATAACACAAAGCACAAAAACATAACAATGCACACATGTATCAACACAAACAACAATATTTATAGAATTTGGGTCACGCAATACAATACATTTTACCATTTCCTGTTGAAAATTTTTTCACAATATTGTGATAATATATTTAGATGAACTTGAACGAGAAATCAGAAGATTACAGCAAGATCATCTACTAAAAATGTATGAATTACAACAGAATATGGAGGCGATACGTCAAGATACAAAGATACAACTAGAACTCAACAGTCAACAACAGAATCAACCACAAAATATAATTGTACATCAACCACCATGTCCACAACCTATAGCAGCAGCACCAATACAACCAGCTATTCAAACAGTAAATATTGTATATTAATCACATCCGATTGTATTTAAGTGCAAAGGGGCATAAAAACTTGTCTAGTAAAGTCTTCATGTTGGACAATTAATGACCAAGGATTTGAAGCCAGTGAACTTTTTCCAACTGCTATAAAAAAGTTCAAATTATCTCAAATATTAATGAAGCTGTCTTTACAATTAAACAACGCATCGGGACAAAAGTTACAAACATTCACTGATGCCCTCTTATACACCATTTTAGAATTAGGACACTTTTGTCCGAAATGTCTAATCAACAAATCTGTTCATTCTAACTATGCGTTATAATAATTAAATTGTTTATGGACTTACTATTCAATTTAAGACTACAATTATACTTTTTCTGGTCATTACATACTTTTATATTGAAATAATTCCTGTGGATCAAAGTGATCGAAATATGCTAGATGAAACATATTTTGAATAATACATTGATACATATTGTAAAAGCAGGGAATACTTGCCGTCTAATCAACAGCTTCATCAAATGAACAAATTTAAACATCCTCAACACACTTTTTAAATTTGATTTTTATGTCATTATTTTGTTTTCTAGAAGTATATTGAAGTGGATAGACACACTCATTGTTATGATCAACAGTAAGTTTTGTTTAATCATTTTATGAATAGAAGCATTTAAGTTTTTAAATAGAGATTGTGTGGAGATGATTTTATTGACAGTTCGTTAACATTTTTTATTATCGATAGGTTGAGACTTCTTAAATATACAAATAAATGTATGGTTGAAGTCATACAAGAAATATACAATGATTAAGATCTTATTAAATGATTGGTGAATTTGTGAATTTCTGCAGAATTTAACTAATTTTAGTTGAAGTATTTGAAGAGAATGTCATGTTTTTCAGTTGTCCAAGTTCTAGACTTTGGTTACCATTCCCTATTTAAATAAGATTTTATGTCTTGTAAGTCTGTCAAACCCAGCTTCAGATATGTATTGACTTACATATAAACTCTTACTCAAAATAAATCTCCTCGTCCTTGTAGTGTCACCACTCCATTTCTGTACTACCTGTACCTGCACAGCCAATTTTGTATACTTAGTTATAATTATGTAATTGTGTGTATGTTGTGTCATCATCGTTTAGTTCTTGTTGTTGTTTTATGACTGTAATATCATTTCCTTTTGTCCGAACAGCCAACATTGCAGATGTGCTCCCAGGTATGCTACTAAATTATGATATTAATATTTCAAAAATCGTTTGGTAAATTGTTTTAAAAATCCAAATAAATCTCAAAGTAAACTGTAACTGATGTGGATTATTATCATTTAAAGAAATATTAAAAAAAAGATTATATAGAAAATGAAATAGATTATAATAAGTTTAAAATGAATGGGTGATGTGCCAGTCAGTGTATATGTGTGATATCACTATTGATAATATGAAAATTTGTGTATTACATGCACAAGCACTTGAAATCAGGACTTAAATACCCAACATAGTAATTTTTTGTATGCCTCCAATTTAAATACCAACTGCATCAAATTCCATGTATGCACTGACTGCACTGATTAGACTATGAATACGCTTACCAGAGTACATAAAAAACCTACATATTGTTTCAGCTGTAACAGCGGTTGCCAATGTAACAATCATTCTTGTTGTCAATGTGGTGGTTACTCTGGTTGTTCTGGTAACGGTCATGGTGGTTTTGACCCACATAGTTACCGAGAGCCAGCAGTCGCTCACTCTTGGGTTAGCACACATCACCGTCTGGAGAACGAATACGATCCCAACTATCGTATCGATATATAGATTATAGCGTAAGTCTGATTTCACAGTGCATGTAATAACAAATTTTTCTTTCATTTTACATTATTGCCTAAACTACAGCTATAACGATTATTATGGATCCCACTCAGTTCAGATGTAGAATTTAGGATTATTGCGAAAAAGTAATGTTGCAAATTTACCAAAAACTAGAATTTTTTGAAATATAGAAAATATATCATACATAATCATGTAACTGTAGTTTAGGGGCTTTTACCAATTCTATCAATTTAAAGTCTGGTTACTATGGAAACAAAAGAAAACACATTAAATAAAGGACCTATCAATATATCTGCTTCATGCTTTAAGTTTTAAAAAATCTATGTATTGGCATGACAACATTTTAACCAGATTTTTGTTGATAAAACTAATTAACTAATGGATTTCTTTCTATCTGTATCATTTTTATTACAAGACGATGTCAATGCCGTCCTTGTCCTCCTCCTAAGCCCCCACCAACACCACCTCCGCCACCTTATATACCTCTACAATTACCACCCCCACCACCAATACGAGTTCAAGAGTTTGTATTAGACTATGCTGATAACAATTATGCTCATAACAATTATGCTGATAACAATTATGCTGATAACTATTATGATGATAACATTTATGATGATGGCTATTATGATGATGGCTATTATGATGATTATGATCATGATGAATATCTTAGAAAAGTAGATATTATTTTCTTACTAATGAATCTAATTCATGATCATGTTACATTGTTGTAGTCTTTGAGTCTAAATTCAAATTTGCATAAAATTTATTGTGCAGTACACAATTACAAGATATACAAATTAATTAAATCCATAATATTTCAGACTAAAATGCAGATATCACCTTTTAGAACATGCACATTCATCAAATTAATAGAATCGGTCAATTCTAAAGTTCACATTACTGTATATTGATTTCATGCGCCATATTTATTGTCTTAGACATGAAGGATAATTGATTTCTATACTTGGAACATTGAGCTTAAATGGCGTCAATTTTTTTTTTTGGGGGGGGGTAATTTCCATAAGTACTCCTTAAAGAACATTTGGTTATGTATTATAGTTATAAAAGAATACAGCAATATAACGTGACAGATGTAATATTTTCAATGAAAGATCTTTTGAAATAAACTGAACAGAAATGAAAATTACATTCAGATATATTATTCTAGATGACATGTTTTCTGTACACAATTGACAAATCATTAGCATATTATCTTATGATCATTGGTGAGTCGTTTGCAGATCATTCAATCGAAAACATTTGTTCTACACAGGTAGAAAATTCACAGATTGTAACATGCTAAATCACTTTTATCTGTACAGATATGTTTCTATTTAAGTAACATCAATCTCAACCATGTAGATTTCCACATCTTTGGCTGGCCCATGATTGACAAAGGTGCATGTCCTAATTTCCCACCCATACTATTATGTCTAAGTGGAAAGTTATTTGAGACTGTTAGCATAATTAAAGTTTTCCCAAGTTTTGGCATAGTATTATTAGTATTTGACAAAAGATTATTATGCTCTCTGCCAAATATTTTCTATTATTTCTGTATATTTGTAGAATACTTACATATTTGATTTTTTTCTAACTTATTCTGACAAAATAATAATTTTTGTTATTGTATAATTTAAATGATATAAAACTAATAAGTTGTAGATGGTAGACATTACAATACTAATCACTAAAATTTTTTATGAAGAATTTCTTGATTATATGCTTTTAAATAAATTGCATAAATAATGAGCTACATTTAATTTTCTTCAAGAAAATATTGATTAATTTCAAGCATTTTTGTAAAGGATTTATAATTTTTGTAAAGGATTTATACTTTTTGGTAAAGGATTTAAATTTTTTGTAAAGAATTTATAATTTTTGTAAGGAACTATAATCTAATTTTTCTTTGAAAACCAATGGTTAAGATAACTAATTTTTGATGCCTTCATATGAAAAAAGATGTGTCAATCGATTGAAAAGTAACATGAATTAATTAATATAATTTAAATAAACTACAAAATACCTTTGTTATAAGTAATTGATCTTATTATTTTTTCAGGCTCCCCCCAGCAGGAGGAAGGGGAGGGGCAGCGGGCAGGGGTGGAGGAGGGTATAGTTGGTATGTAGAAGAATATATTCCTCCTCAACTTGTAGAAGAAGGCAAAGAACCAACAGAAGCTTATAGAATAGAAAGACGTTTTGGTCCAAATGGGGAACCTATAGATGGAGGAGCACCATTAAATGTTAGTGGGATAGGGAGGGGTAGACCAATAGGAATGGGGAGAGGGGGAGGGATGCCTATGGGAGGGGGAGGGATGCCTATGGGAGGGGGAGGAGCACCATACTATCGTCCACCCACGCAATTTAGACCACGTCCAATAAATGGTTATAATTACTATAATGATAATTCTATATGGAATGAACCAATACCTGGAGTCGATGAGGGAGTTACTTTTGATCATCGCTGAATTTTAGGAACTTTTGCTATGGAATATGGAAATTAAAATTACTCAAAATGAGATTGAAATTACTCAATATGAGATTAGAATTACTCAAAGTGAGATTTGACTGATGCTACATCACTCTGCAAATGTCTGTACATAACAACATTTGAAAAAAGAAATTACTGTTGCTAATTGAAGAAACGGAAAATAAACTTTGATATTATATGCAAAAAATTAGTGGGTGGTCGTTATTGGGTATTAAAATAGGTTATTTTAATGATTACTTTATATATATTCTGTTCTGTTCTGTTCAAATGTACATTTTTAAGTTGCCTCTATAATGAATTATGAAATGAACATTTTTCTTTTATTTTGAATATATTTGATCTTTCTCTAAAATGATATAAACATTTATGGAACTATCCTGTATTTAAATTAATACATTCAGTTTTAAATGTATTAAATGAGTTTAGAGAAATTCCAGCTGGGAAATGAATTTACAGAAGTTTTGGTTTCTGTTAATCTGTTGTTTATTAAATACAAACTAAGAACTTTTCCAAAGAAAGCAAGCATAACTTTTAAATTTCAAAACATGTCCTTTCAAATATTCTGAAATCAAATTATATATCAATCGCTTTAATATAAATTTTGACAGACTCTTGAAAAAATATGTATGTATACTGTCTATGTTGTTTATATTGTCTCAAATTATATTTTAGTCAATAAAAGAATTTTGAAAAATTTTGGCCTTTTTTTGATAAATATATCATGTATAGCTTATGTTCAGTATAAGACGCACTGTTTTTACACAAAACACCATTTTTCTCCCCTTCACCGAATGATGACGTGAGCTTCATGTGAAATGATAATTCTTAATTTCATTGAATCATTATTTTGATAATTACCATCATACTGGCTGTAAAACTCATCTCCACACATCTACAGTAAACTTGTCTATTTTATTGAAAAGTTCTATCTTATATTTCGACTTTGGTGAGTTAAATTCTTTGAACATTTTAAGAATATTTATTTATTCATTTAAGAAATAATTTGGTAATATTTAAATGAAAAGTGAATAATAATTTGAAATTTTAAGAAATATTTAATTAATTTTAATTCTGAATATAATATACTGCTTTAACTTAATTCCAGTGCTGGGTTTGTTATTTTCTATGATTTTGTGCTAAATCTTGATCCTCGAGTAACAGCTGTTCGACTTATTGTTGGTTTACATAACACTATCTCCAAAATGGGTGATCCGTCTGTACTACCAATGGTTTATGCTGAACCATCAACCCGGCCTCAAGCTTATAATACCAATAGTGCACTGGTTGGTGCAAGACAACCTGTTCCAAGGTAAAACTTTCTTTCTGCAGTAGAATAAATGAATGAATGAATGGGGTATAATATCTGCACCATACTACTGTGTGCTGTGAGGCAAATTTTACTCAACAGAAATTGAATTCGAACTGTCAAGGGTGATTTCAGACCACCATGTACACTGAACCTGGGTTTTTCATCCAATCCTAATGACCACATGTTATTTCTTGCTAGAATCTCTGACAATATGACAAGATCTCTGAACAATTTCCCCTCCTCAATGCACAGGAGGACCAATATATATTGCTTTTGATGATTGTTAAACCCCATTCCATTCTAAGGTTAAAGTTTTGCATTGGTTCAGTTTACTAGATATTTTTTTTGTGACTTTTTCGGTATTAGTAAAGGTTTTTATGTAGGTTTTAAATACCGATGATATTAATAATTATATTTATTATTTGCAGATGTCCACCTCAACCCGATCTAGGTATTGTAGTAGAGTTACAATGTGCTGGTGGACCAGGGTCAGAACATGATGAAACTCGTCTTATAACACGAGCCTGGACAAAAATACCACTATTTGATGATAATAATATGCTGTTGGCAGGAAGATTTAAGTTACCTTTGAGAATGGTGCCAATTAAACCATTTGTTCCCAGTAATGATCTGTCTCAGATTCCACAGGTACGTTAAACGATACAAAGTCCTTTACAGCGCTGTGAAGGCTTAAGGCTAGCTCTGCGTTCTATTCACTTGATCTGATATGTATGTTTGTTGTTTGAGACGTCTGTGTATATCGTGCCCTGTTCGTAGGTTTGTCTTGTGTAATTGTTTGTGTGCTGTGCGGCCCGTCTGCACTGATTGTCTTTTGCATTTTTCGGATAGTAGATAATTTTGTCACAACTTTAAGCCACCATAAAATATGCTCAAATTGGTTATTCAACATTATTAGATTAAAATTAAAGAAACAAAACCAAAGGATTATATAATTCGGATTGATTTTAACTTATAACATATTCCTTGAGTGGCATTTAGTGATTGAGCACGATAAAAAAACAATTCCTTTTTTTTAATTTTTAATACTAGTAATTATTTATATTTGACAGTATGGAGAATCTGAGATATATTATCGTATTGTGCACATGAATGAAGCTGGTATACATGCTACATCTACTATAGCTGATACTAATAGTGTTACTTATCAGTTAGCACCACAGGTAACTTACTCATAATATTCACTAGTAATTTGATTGAAGATAATCTTTCCTTCTGAAATGTAGTATATATCTCACGGGCAAACAATCTAATGTTGGAAACGTAAATCCGATTTAGGCTAAATTTGTATATTTTTAAACATATGTATGAAACATTTGTATCAACTAAATTACAGGGAGGAATAGTATTACACCAGACAACCATATCACCTGTAATGATCCCACCTCCTCCTTCAGCTAGTCCTCCACATTCGCCATATCACAGGTATACATGTACATACTCTACTTTTATTTTATAAGACAGATAGTTAGATCTCCCACTTCTGTAACATGATCAATCTTCCAAATCATTTTCATACCACTTAGAAAGTTCATGAATTTTTAATTAACTTTTTCACTTATAGTTAATTTTCTTTAGACATTTTACATTTTTAACATGTACATATACTAGAATTAGAGGAGGTGGGAAATTTATACACAAGATCTAACTTCTACTTCCACATAACTAGTCTATGGAAAAATTAGATCAAAAAAAACCTGAACAAATTTTAATTAGTACATTGATGAGATAACAAGTAATTGCCACAGACTGGAAGCAGGACTAAACTTTAAGTATTGATGTAAGATGCATAAATTAATTTTTCTTTATTATTTATTTCTTAGTCGCCTAGACAACTATCCCGTGAGGGGCAATCCGAACATGGAGCCACTGGTAGGGTTTCAAGTCGATAGAGTTAAAAATGCTGAACCGGGAGAAGGAAAAGTTAGATTAAGCGTTTATTATTCTTCTACTGGAAAGGTATGTGATTGTTTTGATATATCCAAATATATGTGCCTGATATTATAAGCATCAGTGAATGATTTTGATCAATCACACTAGGTTTGAAAGAAACATTCAGTGCCGGATTAACCTTGTGGGGGGGGGGGGGGGGCGGGACATACCAACTGTGCGGGGCCCCATAGTTGTTTGTTCAAATTGTTCATACTGACCGCAGATCGTAATAGTATGTACTCCGCCCCTTGAGTTCCTGGGGTGTTTTCCTCCAGGAGTTTTTTTTTAAATTAGGATAAATTTCAGTGCATCTGAGACAATTTGGGTAGCGATTTCATTGATGTGTAGAATTCTTTAACAATTTGAGTATTTTAAACAGACTCCTTCTCTTATGATGTTTTCATTTACTTTATTTTAGTGAAATTGTTTTAGATGACCCAGAATTGTGAGTGGGCCCCTAAATGTGGGGGGGGGGGGCAGGACATTTCTCCCACTTTGCCCCTTAGATCCGGTACTGAAAATATTGAGAAACTTCATAGTGGTACCAGTGAATTATATTTACATGAAGAATATGCTATGATAATTGTAATTTCTGAAATTACTAATACATATTTTTCCAGGTTGCACAATCAGGCATAGGACCTGTAACATGTAGTACTACAGCTGTTAGATCAAACTTTAAACAAGGTTATCATGTATTCGGACAACAAGAAGCATCATTCTCAGATGTACAACTGCAAGGTGATATGATGCTCATTGCTAGATTTTATTTAAAGAAGAAAACTCCAGGACCTGAAGATGTACATTTTGATAATCCTGAAGCATCACCATACGAAGATGAAACTTTAGTAGCTTGGACAGCCTTACCATTAGTTCAGACGCATTTAAGAGGTAATCCATTTCTTACACTATATTTTTTATAGCTGTAAAACATTGATTGATGAAACCAATCTTTTTCAATTAATTCTCAGTCAATTATATTCCTGGTTGAATTTGAAATCCCACCCCTGATTTTTCACTTATGTAAATATAAAATAGCAGACTGAAGTCCAATACAAAAAATCTGAGTATTCTTAAAAAAAAAATATTGATTGTGAATATAGGAATATAGATACAAATATAGCCCCCCCTCCCCCAATATTAATAATAAAGAAGTCTTAGTCTATTCAACTCCAACCAAGTTAATGAAGAAGGATTTGCAATATGATCTGTATGTATAATATAACACAGTTATAAGAAAGGTGGATATATGAGTCTTCAGATATACAATTTAAATATATTTATCATGTTCAATAAAGTTATATTAATGCCGTTTTTATTTTCTCTCCATCCAGATTTAACTGCCAGAAGTCGGATGGAATTTGATCCGTCCCACATGAGAATTAATACTGGAACTCACACGTTAAAACTGTTTCAACCTCCAACACCAGAGGCATCACGCATACCATTTGAAGATGTGGCATACAATAGAGAGTGGAAGCCATATGGGAAGTCAACATTACGTATTCATATATTCCAAGGTGTGGCCCGACCTGGTTCATTAACACCTAGTGAACTATCTAGTGATGGAGAGGACACTATACCTGAGGTAAGAAGTGTTCATGAAAATTTCAAATTATTATGTCTTTTACGAAGAATCATAAATCGCTTCCTTTGCATTAAATGATTTTATAAAAGTTGTCTATTGATTAAATACTATTCTGTGATACATTAAAACCTAGCATTTTATATTGTTCTATAATCTCCTAATCTGTGTTTATTGCAGTTTGCATGGTTACCTTTAGATAGAAAACGACCACCCAGTGAACCTTATATATCAGGTGATGGTTTTGATGTTTATATTGATGGTTGTAGATTTTTACCCGATTCTGTTACATTTACTAAGGTAGGTTTATCAATTTTACCATTTCTTCTCAAAAATTTCCGGAAGGATTTCATTTACATTTTGTAGGGATGTTGCTTTGGTATTGCTTATTCAGATTTTCTGAGGAGAAACTATAGACTTTTTCAACAATTTCTCTTAAACCACTCATTGGTTCCTACTAAATTTAGTATGTGTATTTTGCATGGGTAGCGTTTATTCTGATTTTGTTCAAAAAGAGTTGCTGAGTAAAAGCAATGGGTCACCGGGACCTTATTGAGGTAACTCGTTTGAATTTGAACAAGATTTATTTATTTTTTGGTATTATTGCCCTTGATCAAAGAGAAATTCTGATGTCAACTGTAGCCATTTATGGTCATAGGTGGACATGCGCTGTGGGGGTTGCTGAATGCTGATTCATAATACTTTTTTTACAATGGTAATTTTTATAAAATATCAATTTGACTGTGACACGTCTATTCTTTTATAGAGTAACTATTTTTATTAGAAGTTTTAGAGACATAACTGTACATAACTTCCCCTTGACAATCAACATTTTCTTGGCTGTTTTTTGTAGCCCTTGACTCAGAAACCTTGTAAATACTTATGACAGAAAACTTATTTTTAAATTGGTCAAGCACTTGTCCAAATTCATGAAAATAAGTTTACGCAAATTACCCAAGCATTACCCAAGATAGCAATGGATCAATATACATCATTTATCAAACAAAAGTGTAATTAGATAATTGGAATATTTCTTTTTGATAATTTAGGTTGCTGGTCGTGTATTAGATAGAAAGTATGAAGTGTATGGTAAAGATATATTAACTAGTGTGAAACTAGACAGTGATATATATAATCCTATATATGAACATAAAGAAGAATTTAGAGAACCAAATATACCACCATCAAGTACTCTTCTACTTAAGGTTGGTGCATTTTCTGTAATCCTTTAGAAACATTTATTAACACATACTCAGTAACTGAAAACTTTGAGAGAATACTCTTCAAAATGTCATCTAAAGCTATTAGTAGTTATTCATCCATATATGTATGTGTTATATAGTTCATTATGTATTCTATCTTGTGGCGAAAAACTTATGGAACAGGAAAGATTGGAGATGGGAGGGTGAGGGGAGATAGCTGTGTACCACATTTTCTAAAGTATATGATTCTTTTTGATTGAGAAAAAAGTTCTTATTATTTGAATGATACAGGTATAGACATGTCAGATTAAAGGTATTTGGCTTGGCATTAACAGTCATTTATATAGTAGTTTGATATGTTACAGCCATTGCAGAATTTTCATTTTTATGATTCACCATAGAATATGAAATGACATAATCAAATACTAATTAACAAATTACCCATGTTTAAATATGTTTGTTACAGATTTATACTGTTGATAGTTTTTACAAGAAGTTAACGGTGGTTGGTTATGCTACAATAAATATATTTGTTGAAACAGGAACAGAAAGACAGCCAAATGTTGATAAAAATGCTATGGAGGTAATGGAGATGAAGTCTCTCAATTTTTGATTGTAAATTTTGTGATCAGTGGAAGAGAAAAATGCATGATTTGATAAAAGTGTAATGGTGGCAATCCTTCCTAAACATTTGAGGCGTTTAAAGGCACTACAATTAACTTGTCATATTGTAGAGTTACTTTCTGTAAAACATTAATAAAGAGACCATTTTTATTTTTTGAAATGCAAACAAGTAATGCAGCCCCTCTGAGGTGTGTGAAATAGCTTTATTTAACGTCCGCTTCCACCGAGGTGATATCGCAGACAAGGACCAGAATATGATTTTTGTATGACCATTAATTTTGTCATCTGTGTTTACAGATTTTCAATATGTAAATTGGTAAAGGTTTGTCTCTGCATAGTGCAAACTGTAGTATAGAGGGGATTTCGTTTCTGGTGTGGTTCTCCTTGTCAGTGATGAAGGATGGAGGGCCTAACAAGGACAGCTGTCTAGTCATTCGGATGGGACAGAAAACCAAGCTCCTGTGTACAAATTGGCGTGCATTATTATTATTATTATTGTCAACATTTATATAGCTTTCACAAAATGTGTTCAGATGCGCTGTACAATACACGGCATGTAAAAGACCCCTTTTTAGCTGGAATTCGATATAAGAGAAGGACGTTTTGCCGCCATCCAGGCCTAATTTCCCACATAGCACACTGTATGGCGTATGCCCATATTCATTTACCCATTATGGAGCAAAACAATAGGACATTAAACCCCATTTCATTTCATTATTAAAACCTTAGTTTGATGTACTGTGTTTTATATTCCAGATATCATTAAATACAGGTGCCCATCAGTTACGATTATATAGTCAAGGACCTAATGGGGTTGATCCATTAAGTGAAGGATCTTTGCGAAATGCTAATATTAGACTCATACCATGTGCATCAGTACTGGTCAGAATTGTTAAAGTTCCTAAAGGACCAAATGGAAAACCGTTAGAGGTATAAATTATACTAATATTTGGGCAAACTTTTTCGATTATCATTTTGTGCGTTGAAAAGGCTCAATTTTAGTCTGTGACAAGACATTACTCTTTTATTTTGCGGGTAAATGAAAACATGAAAATTATGAAATTTGATTTACTTTGTATCTGCCGTCATCAATATGGGGATAAAGTATCTCATACAAAGAGAAATGGATTTGTTTTCAAGATTGAGGATTGAACTGGAGGTTGTTACAGATATTGTGGTTAAGCACTGTATAGTTTTTGTGCTCAATGTCTTTCATTGTATATTTTATGTGAAACACCTTATTTACTTACAGTCAAATAAAGTACCTCAAAGTGATTGGCTTAGATTGGGTTTGTGGCAGCCACGGCCAAAATATTCTGATAGAGTTTATTATTCGATGAAATGTGTACCATTAAAAGGAGAGAATAAGATGTTACATGGAATGATGAAACGACCTAAAATACCAACTCGTGATGCTGTAGCGACACATGCTCAAGCTAAAGAAGGCTTTATGAGAAGTGATAAGAATATGGAACAATATATCAAGGTACACTATTATCTTAAATATAATTCTATTTATGTAATTCATTTTTAAGTAGAAAGACATGCATAAATCTAGAGAACATACCACACCCTATAAATTATTTGGACCAAGATTAGTAAATACCGATAATTTTATTTGAAAATATTTATAATTAGTAGTTAGATATAGGAATCAATAATGTACCTTTTTAAATTTTACAGAACCAGCTGACCAAAACTGTAGATTCTAAACCATTAGAACAAGATCTCAACTTTATATGTCAGTATAATCCTAAACATGGCTTCAAGGTTTGATTCTTTATAATCTTAAAATATAATAACATCGAAGATAACTGATTTTTTTCTATTGATAAAAATTTGGAAACAGTACGTATAATTTCACTATGATGGAAAACAGGGATACGCGACTAAGAGATATATCAAAAACTTGAAATAAAATGTTGCAGGCCTACACAAAATTTTGTCTTCTTTTCATATTGGACAATAAGGGGCATAAAGTTAATAACTTAAAGCTTTACGCAGCTTGAATTTCATAGATACGATGCAGTACATGCTCAACAGTAATTCTAACGAATAAGTAACTGACCATAAAACATGTTGGGCTTATTCTCAGTTGGCATGTTTTGCTTTATTAAATTATGTACAACATTTTCATGCTTAATATTTATATTTCTTACAATGGATATAGACAAATATCTATTAATTAAACTAAACCTATTTTGATTGGCTTAGAAATACAACAACTAGATGAAAAGATGTGCAAAATACTGATTGTGAAGAAGTAAAAGGTTGATTGTTTTAAAATATGGCAGAAACAACATTTTGATTCCCTGCTGAAAATAGTAATCTTATAACTTTTCACTTTTTTGTCTGTTTTGTTGGTGGAAGTGGGGGCTAAACAAAGCTATTTCAAATACATTTCAATTAATTATGATGTTTTCGTTTGTAGATATCTATTGATAGTGCTGTTAATGTACCCTGGTCTAACTTTACACATGGACATATCTGTATTAATCCCCCAGGAGCCTTTTATCTGGTAAGTTCTATTTTACTCTTCATGTATATATATCTGAATATGAATAATCAAGATGGTTGCATATTTGATTGCCATGCTGTGTGTTGATGCCTTATATCTTTTGAATACGATATTTATTTCTGTATTACTGTATTTATTTAGTATGATACACTCTGATTTCTCAAGTTACTACATGTATTTGTTTTCTTCTTAAGGGAGCACCACATGCCACTTATGATAAATTAGTCTTTACTGAAGCTGTTGATTTAAGAAGTACAAATACTTCACCAGCCTGGAGAGATGGTTTTAAGGTAGGTTCACTCAAAATTTGTGAATTTGTTGATGTTTGGGTATATAACAGATTTGGTGGTTAGTGCAATAACTGTGAAAATGATGCACATCTCTGAAGTTCAATATTCAGTCCATAATCTCAACAAGTTTTTTTTTTGAAAGCTAAAAAAAAAAAAACAGGGTTACTTAACTTTCAATAGGATGCTTCCTTATAGCTAGCTTGATAATCCGATCAAAATGTGGGCCTTATAAAATTAATTCAACATGATAATTGATAATGCTTCACTTCTTCTAAATATTAAGCATATGATAGTGTATGTAGATTTTAGACCTTCAATCTTTAATTATATTCAAATTTTAGCATTATCCCCGTCGATCCTATCATCGTTTCTTGACAGCAGTGATACATCTACAAGAAATATTTGTTTCTGCCTCTAAAGAAAATTATAAATATGGTCTCTTAGAACAGGTATGTATGCACATTTACTATTTCTATTTCGGTGAAAAGAGCCATTGATAAGCCCAAGCCCACTTATTACTTGAGGTTTCAAAACTTGATTATTTACTAGCATTTTTTTCACTGCAATTTTTCAGACTTCCAACTAATATGACCGTCGGTGTGCTTTTTGTCTACAATGTTTTTATTTTCAGGCTTGGACAGTAGTGCAGATATTTAAAGAAAATTATGCCTATACATCAGCTTTTCAACTACCATTATTTCAAGGTTCACCCAATCAACAGTTCTTAAAACAACTAGCTAGAGAACCAAGTAAAGAATGGATGGAGAGAAATATTAGAAGCAAAAACGTAATTATCCTTTATCATGTCTCATTAAAATTTTGTCTTCAAACATGACTTTTGCCTTTCTTGGTTGTTGTGGAGTCTGTTTCAGCAATTTTCATCTGGACAGGCAATAATTTGTTTGTGGACACTCTACAGCCTACTACAGGGTCACAATTTTTATCTGATTTTGACAAAACTTGAAATATAGGTTTATCTCCACAAGATCTCAGTTCCTTTTGATATAAGCATGTATCAAACCATAACTTATGGTCCCTGATTATACATAAAAAACAGTTTTTTTTTAGCTTGTGGACATCTGATTTTGATGAATTTTGAATGTAGTTTATAACCAAAAAATCTAGGTTCCTTTCAATATTTGCGCATATCAAATTGTAACTTCCTGAATTATGGCCCCTGATTGTATGAAAAATCACATTTTTAGCTTGTGGTTCCTCTAGAGGTCACAATTAATACCCGATTTTAAAAAAACCTTTGAATATATCACTGTTACACCTTAATAAAAGTTGAGTTCAAATTTCGTGAAAATTGGTCCAAATCTGCTGGACAAAGGTATCTCTCTAGCTTTTTCTTTTGTCCATTTAATTCAGGTAACAACAGACATTGTGTGTATATATTGAATATTGAATTTGATATTTTTTAGATAAAGTTACTAGAAGGTGCATCTCTTTATATTAGAATCTGTGATGGTCGCAGAGAAGATGAACTAGTTACAGATGTTCCTATGAATAGACTGGTAAATGGTTTTGTATACTTTAATGGAATATTAATGCCAAAGAAATTATTTTGTTTATTCTAGATCTCCTACAGTATGAAAACATTTAATATGCCTTTGCATCTGATCTTCTGTAGTTTTCTGCTTTTATATAGAGAAATATATAAAAAAAAAGCACTGAAAAATCTTTTGATGAGTTTAGCGATACTTTGTTTTTCAATTAAACTGTGTTTGTCCATGTAATTAGATAATGGAACTAATCATCCTTTGCTCATATTCAGAGACGGTCATGAACGGAACATGAGATATGTAGAATTTGGTGTAATTGTATTTGTCCGATCATGATTTTATAAACGAAATGAAATGGCGTTTAACATCCTACTGTTCTGCTCCTAAACTGGGCCAAAGAAGATGGGCATACGCCATACAGTTTGCTATGATGAAAATTTGGCCGGGACAGTGGCACTACGGCCTACTCTTATATCGAATTCCAACTTCCAAGGGATCATTTACTTGCACACCAATGTGTACACGGGACCTCGGTTTTTTGTCCCATCCAAATGACTAGACAGCTGTCCTTGTCAGGCCCTCCATCCTGCATCACTGACAAGGAGAAACCACGCCTGAAAATCGTGGATGAACTTTCTCAGCTAATGCAGGGACCAAACACCCGTCCTCCAGACTAGTGAGCCAGCATCTTACCCACTTAGCCACATGATTTTTATTATAACTGAAATAATTTTCTTTTATTGTAAAGGTTGGTGTAAATACAGATTATATACCTCGAGGTTTAGAAGAAAAGTATGGTCGTGAAAAACCTGGCAGAGCTTTAGGTTCTCTCGTTCCTCAAGGAAAAACTTCAGAACAATTTGTTGAGAATTTAGCCATCAAATTTAAGAGTGTAAGTTATATTTTATGAAAAGTTACATAATCTATGAAAACGAATAAAATTATTCTTTGAAAGAAGAATCAAGTATTTAACCAACATCAAAACTGTTATCACTTCATAAACGTTCCATTCCATTCAGTATTTATGTGATGAATAAGAAATTTTGGAACATTTGGCAGTCTCTGAAGATAATATAAAACAAATGCCAGCAGAACCTTTATTTTTGTTCTGTTTTCTTAATTAAACAGCTTCATTTGTATATACAGCAGTCATTTATTACCTGTAATGTGAATTCTTTTTATTTCAGTTGGTATATAAATTATATGAAGAAGGAAATGTTTCCAAATCCTGAATATGATATTTGTGAAAACAGAAATTATTATTTGTCAACATTTGAAAAGTATCCCTGACAAACTAGTATATTTAATGTAAATGTTGACAAATAGACAGAATTATTTCACTTCTATTTTAATGGTGTGCAGTGTTTCATAAAATAAAAAGAAAACAAACAAGTTGATATTCAACGTTCATGTGATAATTAAGACACAATTTATTGTGATACAGACATCAATATTGGTGATTTTGTTAATGTTTTGTATTGTGTTAATTCTCGTGTGGAACTGAATCAGACCAAGTGAAATGGGAATGTATATAATAAGTGGAAACGTTATGTTCCAGTTTCTTCAGCAAAAGTACATTAAAGGACAATCAACTGAATACATGATAAAACTTGTAAAAATCCATAAAGACACAGTGAAAAATGAACAAATGTTTCATTTATGTAAAATACAGACTTCATTATTTAATGTTTTACAAACGGACTACTTGTAGTAAATATGTTGTTTTTCTGTGTTGAAAAATAATGCAGTAAATACAGAAAATGTATCTGACAATTAAATCATAAAACTTGCCAATATAACTGATAAGTGGTTAAACTTTATGGTGATTGTGCAACCCTTCCATATTGAGAATTATTTGTATATAATTTTCATGCACATGAATATAGTCAATAATTTGTTTATATAATTTGTATTGTGGTGTATCATTGTCAACTTTTTTTATACTCAGACTAATGAAAGAATTATCATTTTGTCATCAGAATTTAAAATCACATTGTATTAATGTTTTACTGGCCTGTATTAATTTTCTGTTGGCTATCTATGTTATGTCTAACACACCAACATTAATTTTGCTTTCAAATTTTATAAATTAAAATTTTTGATGGTGAAATAAAATACTATAAAGTAATTAAGTCAAATTTTAAAGGCACAACATTCTAAATTGTTTACATAAAAAGTAAATGAATATGTACTATTTTAATGTCAAGACTATTGTTATTACATGTATTAAGCAGGTCACAGTTAAAGAAGACCTTGGTTAAGAATGGACTGGCTTGTACAATGAAGATAGCACAATTAAGGGCCATAATTTAGAATTAATCGATTTGTGACTTGAAATTTTTGTTTTTTAAGTACTATTGAATGTTTATACTATAACTCTATGGTTAACCTTTATTCTGGTATGTTAATAATATTTGTAGATAATAGTTGCTTTATCTCAAAGATAATCTAATTGTCTCCATTTCTTCATACAATGATCCAAATGTGTATCAAAAATATATTATGTACATCTGTATGGTTTGTTGAATAATTTACTGTATGTGAAAATTAAACTATAGTTTTTATGTCAACTGCTTGTCTTGTACATAGTTCAATGTAGAAACAATGTGGCCACTTTTGGTCAGATGACTGAATCTACCAATAAACTTCATTGTCAGATTGGACATAAATGACCACAACACCAATTACAAATCTAATCCTCTTATTGAATTGAGTTTATTTTAAGCAATTTTTAGTGATAAGCAAACTTTATTTGATTAAATCTTTGTTTTGAGAGATCAAGGAAAGTCGACTAAACCTTAAAGCCGCAATTTCATATTTTTAAGTTATATTTTTAAAATATATTAAAACAAAGCCTTAAAATAGATGGTATCTTTAAACAGTCCTACTTTGTTAAAGAATAATCCAATAATTCACTATCACCAGTTGAGAAATTGGCTAAAATATCATTTTCAACTTCAAATTTTACGTTTGAAGATAGCTAATAATGCATGGGGGAAAATGGAAAAACAAGGGAGGTAATTGTGTTAATATTTCTGATGTGAAAGATGTTTGTGTGTGGAAAATAATGCCTATGATTGTATAATAGTGAGTTGACAACCTATTGAGCAAAAGACATAGAAATAAATATGTTTTGACTTTCTTAGAAAATATGAAATTCCTGCTTTCAGGGAACCTAGAAATGGGGTGCAATACATATAATAATGTAATTTGATTGTATATGAACTGATTTACATTCAATTGTTTTCGTTTTGACTCTAATTTCAAATCAGTTATGTCCAGCAAAATACAGCAGGAGTCTCAACCAAATAGAAATTTCTAGCGTCTGGTTATTCCAGGCTATTACGCATGCTCTCCAGATAAATTATGACGTCACCATTTGACATGAGTTGTGGAATATGTCTCGCCTTGTTCTTTCTGGTCACTTACAAATGACGCTGAAACGCATTATGGTACACAATTCGTGTTCCAATGGTAAAATGTTTATTTTGTCAAAAGTCTACCATTTCAAGGTAAGATAACAACATCAATGTTGAATTGACAAATAATTCGTGTTTCAACCTGTAAGACTTTGGATGATATTGAGTTAGAGACTTAGCTAGGAAATTAAACCCCATTTCATTTCATTTTTAATCGGATCACTTCTTTTAAGAATATTTTTTTCAAAACTGCCTTGTTGATTAATTCCAACATTCATACTTGTGCACACGTCTCTAATATCATCAGTCAATTACAGGAATCTTTTAAAACCTGGCATATTTGATTCTCAGTGATTCAAAATTTTGATAATAAGTTTTATCCTTACAGTGCCATGCAAAAGTTTTTTCAGGTTAATTTTAGGCTTATCTAGTCATTTACAAGCAATGATAAGATATAACGAGACAATATTCATGTAAAAAAAAAACATTTGGTTAATGCTGGCCAACAAGCAGTAATTATTGTGACCTTTATATTTCAATTCAATTATTAAATGCCATTGAAACAATTGATATATAATACTTTATTCTTTTAAAAAATACTGTTCAATTTTCATTCAGTCATGAAAACAGATCAATTATTGCTGTGTCTGATCATTGGTAAGCAAGTTAACTAATCTCTAGATTTTATTTCTACAGATAACGAGTTGGCAGTTCTCACAATAAAAGTTAAAAACTACATAGTGTAAAGGCAATTTGCTGAAAATTTCAGTCAAATTGATCCACTATGAACCAAGAATTGAGCGAATGAAAGTTCCGCCTAGCCTAGATCATCATTACAAAAGTCGGTACGACAAACATCATGGTCTCAATTATCCGTTTAATCATTGAATCATGAAGGAATGTTATGCAGCAAATCGGTTCATAATCCAACAAATATCGCAGGCAAGCGTTGTCATTGAGGGTTGATTATGGTCTGGATAAGTTAATAAATGTCTAATTAACAGTTTATATAACATTTCAGGCCTAGCGAAAGACCTACAATAGGCAGACTTAGCTCTTGCATAATGTTTGTTTATTATGATAGTTGGTTGGATTTGAAGAGCAGTACTTCATATCAAATGCCCTTTTTTTGAAGATTATAATAATCTTGTTTACATCTTGTATGACCGTAATAGTGGTAAACAGCTTTGTTGTGGAAAATTCTTATGACACATGGACAATACATGAGTGTTCAAATAGTGAATGATTAACAATGGACAGCTTCACACCATTGATAAGATTCCTACATATCAATTAAATTTTACTGTTCTACTACCAGACACTCATCATTAATTATTAACACAACACGCAGTATAATCTATTGACAAATATGTATACAACTCTATAACACCAATCATGAGATTATGTAGCTTCTATTCGTGTGCATTATTCTGTACTGGCCGTACAATTGTAAAGTTACATATTGGAGGTCAATCATAGCCATGTTATGGTTGGCACTGACAGGAATTTCAGCAGACACAGTATAAACAAATACAGAACAAAGTAATCTTATGATGATGATTTTATATACATAATGATATGATGACATACAACATGATATAACAACAACAATAGATTTAGGGTTTCTGTTTTATCTTCTTTAACAAGTTATTTTGTTCTATAGCAGCTTTCCTTTTTCTCTGAAAATGTAGAAAAGAAAAATTATTTATTACAAAGACATGGACTTGCCCCATTATATGCCCACCAGCGAATCATGCAGAGTACCTTCTTAAAAATACATGTGGCAAACTACCTCTTATTATTATGTTTTCTTTAAAACAAAGACATGGACTTGCCCCATTATATGCCCACCAGCTAATCATGCAGAGCACCTTCTTAAAATTACATGTGGCAAACTACCTCTTATTATTTTATGTTTTCTTTAAAACATTTGAAATAGCTAGGGTGATAATAGATTACCGAATGGGCAACAAAAGTCAAATGTTGACTGTTTACCTATGGTCTTGGATATGCTTAGATATATAATATATTAATAATCCAGAAGCACAGGCTGTTATACAGGTAACAGATAACATAACTATAGAGAATATCAATCAATTTAAAGTCTCTACATGGCAAGCAGAAAATGCTCATGATCAAACTGAGTCATGGTACTGACCATACACCAGCTTTCACCAGTCTCAAGTAGAATCATAAAGTTTAACGTCTCAAACTTGGTCCTGGTACTGATGTAATGAAACTATACACTGAGTTTCATTACTGTCACATTATTAGAAATTCACAAATCTAATAAACACCTACACTAAGTTTGAACATTCTATCTCAATTAGAACAAGAGTTATCTCCAAAAATGTAATGGACAGACAGTTGTGGCAATTAAAACCTTCCATTTGAGTGGAGGAATCCTTTCTTTTCTTGGTGAAGACAAAAATCTAAATATTTCTGCTACAATTTAATTGTTTATTACGTACATTAGGCGTAGTAAGAGAATCAGCATTGCCTACAACATCTACAGCCTCTCCTCCTTTCTTTAATGTTGGCGAATCATCTTGTGATTCTGTGACCTGTATTAGAGGTGTATTGGGTGTGGAACTAACTCCTATTGGTGTTCCACTTAATAATGAAACACCAGTCTCTCCAGGTATTGGTGTTGATGGTAAAGATGAAGGTGTCACATCCATATTCACTTCCGTCTAAAATATAAATTGCTTGATTAGAGGTAGAATTTGGGCATATCTCAAAATACATATGTCACCTATATTTGTATAATTCATAATCAACTAAAAACCTGAAATTAATTAGTGACTTCTGGTGTTCAACCAATAAGTAAGACATTTACCAAATAACGTTTTTATGTTATCAATGACTTTGATTGATTAGATCATCATCTACTTTTTTTTTTGAAGAGAGGTGTTATGTCTAGCAATACCACTGATCTACTATGTTTTGTATTTTATTTCAGAGAATAGATAATTTAAACATTTTTGCTCCACAGGAATTCTAGAAACCATTTGTCATTAATACTACTCAGTGGATACAAAAGAGGACAAGGAAAGAAAAGTGGAATGGAAGATAACAAATGAATGCATTAATCATTTCCATCGGATATATTGATAACTTACCTTTATACCACGCAGAGTATCATATCTGTGCTTTAATGTTTGCTGTTCATATTCACAATTAGCTAGAGCTAACTTCAACTCATACAATAGTACTATATCCTGACGCAATTCATTAAAATTCTGTACTATCTCTTCACATGGCATTGGATTGAACTCTGGAAAATTTATGGTATATATTCATTTAGTAGTACCGTACACGTAGTATTGAATCAGAATTTCCAAAGATACCTGAAAGTTAGTAAATTTCAGACACAGGGTGCAAGCAGAATCATAATTTTATTATAATAGTATTGAATATCCTTTGGGAGATATAAACAAAATTAAAACAGCTAAAATAATCCAAAAGTGAAATAAAAAATTGTTGCAAAATCTAAATTTAAGCCTATTTCTGATTTTTCACAGATTATTTGAAAGGTATTTTTTTTATTACATGTGAAATTAAATTCATGTGGAACCTACCAATAGATAATTCTTCTAGAACTTGTTCAATGGCTTTCATCTTTTTCTGACCAATAGATGCTGGTAATTTCATCTAAAATACATAAAAGCAAATTTTTATTGATTAATAAATAATATTATGTAACATATTATGTTATTCAAATGATAATATCAATCTATCTAACACATGACACAATTATGTGGAATACAAGTTTATTTCTGGCATTGTTTTGGCGAGGGTTATCTCGTCTTATCAAGGAGTGCTACTGTAAACAGGCAACATATATATCCATCAATGGGAAATCAGTATAGAGAAGTTTAAAGAGATCTGATAATTCTTTAAAGGATATTTCCATTCATTTATATGTATAATTTCAGAGATATGTCCATCACAGTTTTAGCATGTTCCTACTTATAAATATTTTGTGAAAGCTGATTTGTAATTTAGCACTATGGGTTTGTTAATGATAGAGATACTTACTCTTTGACTTCTTAATGAGACACCAGACTGTTTGAAATCAGGGAACTTGATACCACAAGTTTCAGGATTAGACTGCAATAAAAGAAAGAATAAAATTAAAGGTTTTGTTTCCAAATGGATGAAAGGTGGTTATATTTGTAGAATATACTACTCATACAATATCTTAACTCAGTGTTAACACGAAAAGGTTTTGAAAATTTATTACCACTCCTTCTTTGGTTTTTTGTGGTGGAAGTTTCTTCTTCGTAATTTTTCTATCTGTACGTCTATTATCTATATTACTATCAGCAGCAGTTATCAATTTCTGAAGATCCTGTGTCTTCTTTTCTCTTTCTTTCTTTCGGAGTTCAATTTTCTTTAACTCTGCTATCAAATTATCTTCTTCTTCAACCTACCGTATATAAAATAATTAATTTTTTTAGTCTGTTAAACTCTTTGGACTAACGTACATTTTAACACAGAGTCCAGAGACTGAAAATAATATATTATTTAAATAATAATCATGTGAAAATAAAACTAATCACAAAAGTGTTTAAAAGGCAAGAAATATTTCATCTGGATTGAGCAAATTTTGACCCAAAGTAACAAATATTTTTTCTATAAAGATTAGTGGCGTTCCCACAATACACCCAGTTAATATCAAACACACAATAAGATCATAAATGAAGCGCAAATTGAATCTTGTAAATTATACCTGTTCTGGTGTTCTTTCAAATAATTTAGTAAGCTGAGCTTTTCTTCTTCTTTCATGTTCAGCATCAAAAACCTTTATTTTGGGTTCAGTTCCTGGTGGAGCTCGCACCTATAATTTTAATAATTAAAATACATCAATGTCTTGCAAAACAAATTTTTATAAAATTTGTCCATTTCAAATTTTAAACTTTTAACACAAGTTATTTTTGTTCTACCTGTTTAAATTCCTGGGAGTACTGTAAATTGACTATTAGATCTAAACTGTTCTAACCTAAGACTTTCTATCATTGAGTTTTCCAAAATATTGTCTGAATTTACATGTTTACATTACTTGTAAATACATCAAACTACTTTTTAAGAGTATTACAAACTTTACCGTATCTCTTTTTTACATCCCAAAACTACACTATCTTAATTCACATAAGTTGTAATACCTCAAATAACTAGTTTTTTAAGAATATTACAAACATTACAGTATCTCTCTTTTACATCCAAAACACTATCAGTATTAGTTGTAATACCTTAACTATTGTCTGTCCCATGGTAAAAAATAAACGGATTTCTTCGATTATGAATAAACTACTTAACTTTGGTTATTATAAACTTACCTTATTTACCATGGGACAGACAGTAACTTTTTTTTTTTTTAAAAACACCACCGGTATCTGAATTTCCAGTTTGCATTAATTTTAATAAATTAAATCCTTACCTTTTTAAGTGTATTACAAACATTATAGTATCTCTCTTTAAGATCCTCTACACTCCTTTCTTTATACTTCTCTCGATCCCATTTATCTTGTATTACAATAAAACGTAAATCAAAACGTTTACATAAATCAAACAATGTATCAGTTTCTAGTCGAGTCCAGTTATCATCATGTAAATGTTGTTGATATTCTAAATCTGTATAAGTTGGAACATCTACAGTCTACCAATAAAAACAACAAAATAAACATAATTAGTATAGATACTAGATACAACCGAGTTTTGATATTTGACAATGTATGACGTAAACAACGGTGTTAGTATATCATTGAAGATAAGATATTAACAGTACATGCTTTTCTAAGTCACAGTTTTTCTGAAACATTTTATTTCAAATTACCATTCAATACCTTATTAAATCTTGAGAAAGGATAATCTTTTCCTTCATCAGCAACTCTTCTATAGTGATAAAATACAGTGCCATCCTATGGGAATAAACAAAGATACAAAATTAAGTATAAGCTTATTGTTTAATGTTTATACAAAGCTTCATACTTTTACAAGATAAGATGTAATAACTTTTGACGTACACCTAGCACTAGACTGAATATCTACAATGTAAATAGTGCAATTTTGTGAAAAAAGTTTTAATAACAGAGAAATTGTTGCTATGGATTTGATAAAGATAGGTTGCCAGTCAACGAAACATACGTCCACAAGAGTTGTCACATATTTTTACTTTTGTCGGTAATGAAACATTTCTAATTCACTAAAATCTGATTAAGAGAAACAACTGATAAGAATTTGTTTGGCCCATGCTAATATTTAGTATACAAAACATTTAATATCATGGATTTAACTGTTCAAGTTATCAAAAATCATTGAAAATCAATATCCTTGTTTGTTTCAAAACCATAAAACTCTATCAATCTAAAGTCAATCGAAACTAATATATATATAGGCGTAAACACGGTGTAAAAATATAAAATCAATCAGGTGATAACTGTAGTCTCTAAAACCTCCACACGATTTTTCAAAGTGATCAAGGGCCGTAACTCTGGCAGTAATTATCGGAAATTGTGGTGACGCAATGTTATTCTTCGTTTTATGACCTTAAACACTGTGTATAAATTTAAAGTCAATCGGGTATTAACTTGTGGACGCCAGCCAGACGGACGGAGGAACGGCATGTGGGCATTTAAAAAGGGGAGGGGGGGTACATGTCCAGAAATCCCTCTTTTATATTCCTTCTACTGGCCTGAGATAAATAATTTGATACCTTTCTAGCAGGATTGGTAAAAGGCATCCACTTCCAGGGTCTAACTTTACTACTACCTATTTTAGCTTTCATCTGTTTATAGCCTTGACTATTATCTGATGGTACTAGAGGTGGAGAATCTCTGAAAATACAATATTCAACATACAAAACAACATTAAAGATGATGTCCAACACCTCAATCCAAAAGAAAATAGATAACACTCATTAATATAAATTTATCTTTTTATAAAACATCAAACAATCAAATCAAACAAGCCAACAGTGAGGCTGATGTCCCCCGCCGAAATCCCAAAATAAATAGAAGACACATATTAATTAATCGCACATTTATTTTTTTCAATGTATCGAGCAATCAAACTGTACATGAAGTGTCATCCAAAAGTGTTTTATAAAGAAAAATGCTAAGACCGACAAGAAAAAAGAAAATGTACCCTAGTTAGGGGGACCCTAAAGGCAGACAAAAGGGCCCCTCTGGCCAAGGGAAAGGGCCCTCGTGTCCAAGTCAATCGTTTCTATACACTTTTACAGTCAAATCCATTACTAAATGAGAATGCAGTCATTGTATTGGCATAAAAATCATCAATCAAGATGAACCTAAGTTATCTTGTCCCAAAGTATCAAACAATCAAATTGCTTATCTCTGCTTACTCTAAGCGGAAAATGCTCATCTTCGAACTCCATCAAGGCATTGACCTAATAAGCATATACACCAAGTTTGAACATTTTAACTCAATTAGAAGGAGAGTTATTGTGTTCCAAAGTCTCGACTACTCTCGACCAATCAAATTGCGTATCGCTCTGCTTACCCTGAGCAGAAAATGCTCATTATCGAACTTAGTCAAGGTATTACTGTAATGAAACTATACACCAAGTTTCATCACTCTCACTTAATTAGAACTAAAGCTATCGTGTCCCAAAGCATCAACCAATCAAATTGCTTATCTCTGCTTACCCTAAGCGGAAAATGCTCATCTTCAAACTCCATCAAGGCATTGACCTAATAAGCATATACACCAAGTTTGAACATTTTAGCTCAATTAGAAGGAGAGTTATTGTGTTCCAAAGTCTCGACCAATCAAATTGCGTATCGATCTGCTTACCCTGAGCAGAAAATGATCATTATCGAACTTAGTCAAGGTATTACTGTAATGAAACTATACACCAAGTTTCATTACTCTCACTTAATTAGAACTAAAGTTATCATGTCTCAAAGCATCAACCAATCAAATTGCTTATCTCTGCTTACCCTAAGCGGAAAATGCTCATCTTCGAACTCCATCAAGGCATTGACCTAATAAGCATATACACCAAGTTTGAACATTTTAACTCAATTAGAAGGAGAGTTATTGTGTTCCAAAATCTCGACCAATCAAATTGCTCTGCTTACCCTGAGCAGAAAATGCTCATTATCGAACTTAGTCAAGGTATTATTGTAATGAAACTATACACCAAGTTTCATCACTCTCACTTAATTAGAACTAAAGTTATCGTGTCCCAAAGCATCAACCAATCAAATTGCTTATCTCTGCTTACCCTAAGCGGAAAATGCTCATCTTCGAACTCCATCAAGGCATTGACCTAATAAACACATACACCAAGTTTGAACATTCTAGCTCAATTAGGAAGAGAGTTATTGTGTCCCAAAAAGTGTGACGGACAGACGGACAGACAGACAGACAGACAGAAAGACAGACGGACGAACCCATTTTAATAGTCCCCCAACTTTCTTCAAAAGGCGGGGGACAATAAAATCAGCTTAACCTATAGAATGTAGTATTAGTTAAAGTATTGTTGTAATGAAACAGCCAATATATTCCAGAAAGTCAAATTTAGCTATATTTGATATCTATTTCAATTTCAGACATGACTTTCTGGCACAAGACAATTTGATATAAATAGAGCACATGCCCATATTACATGAATAATTCTAACTGATAACAAAATATTTGTGATGGGATTTTTGTTGGTTTAGGTCTAGATTGACATGATGAACTGTAGAATGTTTTAGAGGTAAGCCATTGGGACTAACAAGTTACATGTGTGTCTAATTATTTTGACTGTCATGCATTCTATTTGAATCATATTTTCAGAACAAAATCCCCCACAATCATAATATATATCACTGCAGCTTAACAAAAACTTACTTATTGTCCGTCCATAATAAACCCCATAATTCTCTGTGCATTCCTTCAGGTCTTTTAGAATTAATATCCGATTTTCTAGCTTTTTTCTACAAACATAAAATACAAGAACAGGAGTAAGTCTTTTATTACACGCACTACAATTATGAAGTTATTAAATTAACTAAAATCATTTCTAACAGGATGCAAATTTTGAATTTACACAAACAAAAAAACGTACCTTCTTCGAATCATTCATAAGCGATTCCTTTGTTACAGGATCTTTATCTGGTGTTTCCAGATCCAGTATATCTCGAACATCACTTCCAAGTGCCATTTTGAAGAATGACAACTATTGAAGATTCTGTTTTGCTTTATTAACCTGAAAAATTGACATGTCCTTTTACTATTTTTTTTCTTATCTTTTTAAAAGTAACATTATATAAGATTCCAAACATTTTTTATTAAATAGAAACCTTTATGTATGGAAATTGGAAATATAAAAAGGCAATTTTAACAATCTTTGTAATCAGGCATGTGGCTCAGTGAATAAAATGTTGGTTTGAATTAATTAACCGAACTGGTGGTCCCATCTCGATCCCACTGCCTGGACAGTTCATCATGATTTTCCGGCACTGGTTTCTATTCACCGTTGTCAGAGGTGCAGGATGGAGGGGCTGTCAGATGACATAGTTATTCAGATGTGAAGAAAAGCTGATGCCTATACACTTTGAAATAAAATAGGATGTGGCTTCACTGTCCTGGCAGAATTTCCCCCATAGCACACTGTATGGCAGTATGCACATCTTCGTTAACCCAGTCATTTCATTATTTTATTTGATTTATTATTAAAATTAACATAATTTTTTTGAACATAATTTATGATTTGTCATTTCATCATATTACTGGTATGTAAATATCATTATCAAATTTTTCATATAATTTCAGATTTCTTCAACAGCAATGAGTCATTATTCATTGTGGCTACTATTAATTTGAGTACCAGTATTTCGTTTTTCATTAAAGCCCCAATACCACTCTTGTTGAAACTGAATAATATGTCCTATTCTTCATTCTGGTCAACAAATTGTATTATTTTACAATATTCCAATTAACTGATGATATAAATTTCATCTTAGCACACCTAATTTAAAAAAATGGAAAAATTGATTTGAAAAGTCTAACGTAAACATTTTCAAATGTGACTTGGATTTTAAAATATTTTCGAACCTTCTGGACAAGTAAAATAGGTTGTAATAGATAATTTACACAACAGGTAGGACGCTTAAACATCTATTGTCTGTCCCATGGTAAATAATAAACGGATTTCTACGTTTATGAACAAACTACTCTACTTAAGTTATTATAAACTTACCTATGTGTTTAAAATTACCTCCGGTTAAATAAAATCCATTATACAGCTTAATATACCAACGAATAAAAAAGTCCTCTCTTGTAAAATTGAACTTATCACAAACTTTGACACCGAGAAATAAAAAATGGAAGCTTATTACGTCACTTATCGGAATAGATCATTTCGTATGAGGGGGTCAAAGCAAGGCTATTTTACGACAGTTCATATTTTGTGTTGATGCGTTCGATTACTGGCCCCGCGCTTACTCTAGCCACCGCGAATGCGTTCGGGTTACTACTGGAAGTATCCTATTATTCAGCATGGAAGCAAATAAATTATTTGATCGAAGTTATATTTGCCGCTAAAAGTTTAGGCGACGGAAGAATTATTGTTGACACTTGTCTCAGTAGTGTTGTGTTTATTCTTGTAAGCTATGGAGCTGGTTAACAAAGCTAACCAAAGGTTACATTGGTTGAACGAAAATGTGATTTAAAGTATGTTCTGCATAATATGGGCTTTATTTCGCTTCTCTGGATTTAATAATTCCAATGAGATACCAATGAAAAAGTCTAAAGTTTGTTTACGGATTATTGTCTGCTCGTTGTTATTTATCAGAACATCGAGCACAATTAATTGTTTGGTGACGTTCATCTTCCATTTTGATATCCGAAGAAAGTGCCGCGCCGTTTGATTACCCATTCCCACTGCGCATGTCGAAACGTACTCGAGGATCCTGTCCGAGTAAGCACGGAGCAAATAATCGAACGCGACATGTATGAATAAACTTTTGCTCTGAGACCCAGTAATGAGTTTGAGCGTTTACAAACATAAATACGCCAATAGTCCGATATTTTGTTTCCGCCTTAATTGTATTAATTATTTGGTTAGAGAGTTCTGGGGGAATTTTTTTCTTTTGAATTACATTTGTTTTACTGGCCTTGAATATCACCGTTGAATATTTTTAATATTTCCTGATGATGAACTTAAACAGTCCTGCCAATTAACCCCGGCAATCTGCTGTGGACGAGGTAGGCCTAAATTCCGATGTATTTTACATTTGCCTCGGCAAAATTAATAGCCGAGGCCATTGAATCATTGAATAGGTATATAACGTTTTTTTATAGATAAATACCAATAATTATTATCACCAAATCATACCGCGCATCGGTTTAATTATCGGTAGATAGTTCCATATCTTTCTATTTCTCTTTAAATATTATTTCTGGTGTGTTCAGAATTTTATAATCGTGAAATTCACAAGGCTGTTTACCCATAAGATTTTGAAATCCACGGAGAATGGAATTTTCCGATGGCATTTCGTAGATCGCGATCATGTCCCAGCTAATCAACGCTTTGAATTATATTGCCGTAAAAAGGTACCATGTCATATAATATGCTACACAGATGGTTAAATTTAGTGCCGCGAAACTTGCACGAATTTTCCCCGCGGTCTGCATAATTAACACACAAAACCAAATAATACACAAAATCTGACGTGTGATTTTTTTGTTTTAAATACATTTTTTATAAAGACGATAAACGATGTTTAGACATCCCGAACTGTTCTTATCAAGAATGTTTCGATTTCAGTATCTGTCGAATGAACAAAAACAAGTAATTTAATCAGGAACATTAATGATATGAACAGTCCGAACGTGAATAAAATATGGAAATTATTGAGAAGCGGCGGTCTTTTTCATACGAAATATGATCAATTAAAATTATGATTGACTGGGCTGTAATGTGTTTTATAAAAATATATATAATATACACGGGTGAAATTACGGGGTGAAAAGCAATATTATACATGTATTTACGAGTATTCGTATAATCCGTAAATAACATTTAGCAGACTGACAATCAAACGGTTTAAAATTAATGTCATTGTCTCCAGTTGCTATTTTCTTGCCCAAACTCAAACGACCGAAAAGGCAGTGTTCTGTTTTGATTACAACACACGTGGTTATCATAGATTACCCCCTTCAGCATAATTACGATGGTTTAGCCCATAACGTCACGTGTGTAATGTTGTGATGAACACAGACGAAAATACAAGCAAAAACATTGAATTTTCAAGAGAGAACCTCTTTTTTCCGTTGGGATGTTTAATTGTGCAATGAATTTTATTTAACCGGAGGTGGTTTTAAACACATAGGTAAGTTTATAATAACTTAAGTAGAGTAGTTTGTTCATAATCGTAGAAATCCGTTTATTATTTACCATGGGACAGACAATAGTAGGCCTACTTAGAATAAGGCTATTATTTATTTTCTTGAGCTGCCAAGCCACCAAGAGTGTTATTGTCCCTTTAACAAATGAAATGGGGTTTAACGTCCTACTGAGTACTGTTTAGATAAAAAAAATTCATCTCTCAACCCTCCGGGTTTCCAGATGAGATCTTTTACGTGCATGCCAATGTGTACACTGATATGGAAGAACCATTCTGGAAAAACTTTTTTGGCAAATGCCGAGATCGAACTCCTGACCTCCAGGCTAGCAAGCCAGTGCCTTACCCAACGTGATCCCCTTTTCATTAACATCAAAACTGCAAGCCTGCCAGTACTAGGCCTAGTACTGTAGTACTAGAGAGACTCAGAGAGTAGGCCTACGTGCTTTCAAAAAATCAGTGGACATAAAGCGATGTGTACATTATAAAATATTAATTGAGGCTGTTTACCTGAGTCAAATGGCTACATTAAATGGGTTTATATGATAGATTGTCAATACACGGAATCAAGAATTGTGAAAATCACCTTATTTATCTGTTTATTTCTGTGCATTTCGTTCTTAGATGATGGGCGCAGACATTTTCATTTTCTGTAGACTCGCATCACAAGCCCCAATAGCCTACAGTCAATAATGTGTATACGTGGACAGTAAAGACTACATTAGAGGGGGATTAACTCCGGATAAACTCTTTCATCACTTTTTAGAAATTGTGGTTTCTTGAATTCATAATACAAAACTGTGTGAGAAATATTGCTCTTATCTTTATTAAGATTAATACGAAATGCCAGGTGGTGACACAGAAAAGTTAGAAGATTTGAATGAAAGGATAGAGGCATTCACGAAAGAAATGAGACAAGGGTATTCATATTATTATTATGATATTTTCAGTAGGCTATCATTCTCACTGACAAATTGAAAAAAAATGGATTAAAAAAATTGTTTTATTTATTCTTTTCATTAGCATATGCAAGATTGGGAGAGTGGTCACAGTAGAGATGGTGGGGGGGGTAAGCACTGACTGGACATTATTAATTGTTAATGTATGGACCTAGCTACGAGAACGTAGCTAAAAACGTTGAGATACACTGATGCAAACTGATCCCGCAGTGAATATTCGCTTGGCCGCTACAATCACTGATAATCATGACATTGACGAGGCTTAATGAGTACGGCATATTAACTTTTTTACTCCGACAAATTAAATTCTCAAACATTTTTTTGAGGTAAAAGAAAAATAAAGACGTTTGAAGTATTTGTAGTTAAAAAATATTTCCTATTTAGTGTAAATGGGTATTAGAATGAGTAAAATGCATCATTTTGCCCGAAGCAGTTAGGTGTTAAGTAAACATTGCACGAGCCGTTGAGCCAATGACTACGAAGCGTGCAAGTCAACGCACGTGTTTTAGACAGCCATCCGTTACAGGGATATTTCGTTAGTAATTCTCTGTGAAACAGGTTGACACTGATGATGTGTTGTTTTTATCTACGATTGGATGCCTTGAGTTCCAAGTACGAAGCTCAGTTTCTTTATTAATTCACGTTACATCTTAAAAATAGGATAATTTGATAGTATTATGAATGGCAATTAAACTTACAGAGGCCAATGTATTGAATGTAGTGGCACAACTATCGCCTACTCCAAATATCCACGTTTAAATTGATGAAGCGTTGTTTTTATCAGACATACATCGCCATTCCTCTACCGTTTAGAATGGCATTCTTGTTAACGCCAACGTCTCGATTTTAAATATGATGAATTATATACGTTTCATTGTGAGATTAAATCAATTAAATGTCTTCATGTGGCAGAAATAACAATACCGGAAATCAATCGTTGTTTTGCTGAAAAATATTGTCAATTTTGCTTACATTTTGCGAATGTGATTGGCATTCGGCTTTGCTATGTGGAGCTATATAGGACCAACTCTTATCTCGAAACATGGTGGGTTGAGAGTTGAGATTTGTTATCTAATAAGGACCTAGTACTAGTAGGGTCCATGCCACTTTTGTGAAGATGGTCTCAAAAAGACGTAGGGCCTAACCTAAATATTAATAATAATATAATTAGACAATATCTTGTTTTGTTTCATTGATGTTTCAGAAATCACCCGGGATCTTATTCTGTGGCAAATGATACAGTTAACTTGTTGAAAAGGATAATAGCACAAAAGAAATGGACCAATGCACTGTAAGTTTATCTTTCTTTTATTAAAGTTGCAATTTCATATTTTTGAGTTATATTTTTAAAATGTATTAAAATAAAGCCTTAAAATAGATAGTATCTATAAACAGCCTACCCTGTTAAAGAATAATCCTATTAATCCTATAATTCACCATTGCCAGTTGAGAAATTGGCAAAAATATCATTTTCAACTTCAAATTCAAACGTTCAGATAGCCATTCCATGGAGGTGAATACATGTAGATAAACAAGAGAAGTAATTGTGTTATTATTTCCTGTGTCACTGCTTTTTTATGCCTGGGAAATAATGCCCATGATCGTATAATAGTGAGTTGACAACCTTTTGAGCAAAAGACATAGGAATAATTATGTTTTGACTTTCTCAGAAAATATGAAATTCCCGCTTTAAACTGTACAATTATCCTACAGATTTATGCATTTTTTTTTTTTGTTTTAATAAAATGTTTATTAAAATAATTGTAACTACATGTAATTATATTTAGACTGAGATTGACCATGGACCTTTCTATGAAAAAAGTTTGAAAATTGAAAGGACTCTAGCCTATTGTGGACTTGAGTATGATAAATTAAATATCAATACCCAGTAATTTGGTCATCTTAGTTTTGTTCCGATAAATAGTTCTGTTTATTGTATATTTTCTTGTTAGTTTTAAAATTTTCTGTTTTAAGGATTTCCTATACTTTGTAAAAAAGATTTGTATCTGTCACAGGTTGGAATATTTGCTTCTAGTTTTGTTTTAATACGTAATACTTTGATAAGAATATTATTTGATTAACAAAAGTCCATATGTGGATATTATGAAATACTTATTTATCTAGGCATCCAATGTGAATATTCCTGTGTGTTATTGTTACGTTGATATATATTTGTTTTAAGAATTTCATAATTCCGTTCATTATCCATTACATGTAATTACAGTATATAATCAAATGATTTACTGTTCCATTATCTGATTGACAGAAAGAACACAAAGTTGAAATGTCAGTTTTAATTTACAAAGTAATTTGTTTGTGTGAATTATTTTGTGAATGTACTTACATGTACCGGTATATTGGAAGTCCTGTAATTTAGAGTTAATATTTAAAATATATGTTGAGCTAATCTGTTCTGAAATTTGCTTGCACCCATAAACTATGAATTTCACAGTCTTTGTTAATGGACTTGGGCATATTCAATTCCCCTCCAGAATGATAAAGGTTCTCTCAAACATACATTGTTATTTATCTCTTTGCCTTGGGTAATGGCTATGATACAAAAACAAGGTCAAATTTGACCAAAATTAAAATGATTGTTGACATGAGAAAACTTTTGAATAACAGGAACTATTTGGAAGTTCATAAAATTTACAAAACTAGTAGATGAGATGAAATTGTTTAAATTACATTGGGTTATTAATATATTATTTTTGTTATATTTGACAGTGATTTAATGAATGTGTTGAAGACAGAGGGTAAAAGATTGATGGCATCCCAACCATCAGAAACTGTAATAGGTAATATGGTGAGGAGAGTGTTGAAAATTATTAGAGAAGAATATGCCAGGTACATTATGATTTAGTTTAATATATCACTTTGGGCAACTGATCACAAAGTAATTTAGACAATAGAAAATCACAGTAGTGCCAGAGATTTCAGAGTGTCTACTGAATAACATCTATAACTCATGTCTAAGTATTCATATTAAAGGTATCATTATTTTTCAGTGCATCTAGGGGTACTACAGAAGAGGAAGAATCTCAAGATTCCTTACATGTAAACAACTGTACTTTAAAACTATTATTAATGCAGATTTATTAGAGAGTCTCTATTAATCTCTGAATATCTGCATCAAAACTTTGAATCAAATAGACTTGAAATATTTAATGTATCTTCAAATTTATAAGCTACTTGCAGATTGATATTAGCCGCCCCCATTTCAGCATACTGGCGGCCCCAGGGTGTGTCATTTGTGTTGTAGGAAGATCATGGCAAGAATGTGCTTGAACCTACAGTTGTTTTACCCCTCATCCTCGCTTTATGTTGAGGTCCAGTTGGCAATTAGTGCCAGTCATCATCCATCTACCTTCCTTCTCCCGATCCTAAAAATAGGTTACATAGAATATCAGTGCTTTTGGCTAGACTGTGACTTTCTTCTCACATCTGGATCTGAATAGCAAATTTGACTTTCAATTTCCCTGTCCTGCCCCCGATCCTTCTGGACCGGCCCTTCAAATTGATTGGCCTTTCCTGGTATGTTTATTTGGAAAAACTAGTCTGTGAGATTGAGAGAGAGAAATGGGGTTTAACATTAACTCAACACAAACAATGTCATTTTGGGACTAACGTATGGTTAAATTTTATTTCAATAATTTGCTTGGGTGTAGGGGGTCTTTAGCAGTGGGAGGTAACCGGAGAACCTGGAGAAAACCCACGAGGTTGGACATGGCGACAAGGTTGGACAGGTGACCCTATCCTTGTCACGTAAAACCGGGGATTCAAAACCACACCAATTGACTCAATGACAGGCTTTATGATAAAGTGTGCACATGCTAACCATTCGGCCATCTACCACCCAGTGTGATATAACCCTTGGTGGTACCAGACATAAACCCATGTTATAGTAGCAGTAGTGCCAAAGAAATTATTGTCTAGAATATGGTTAATATTATCTAATAATTCCTACAACGTCATTGAAAATGTATTGTTTGTATTTTACAGAAATTACTTCTAGCAGAAAAACATCCAGATGATTTTAGTTCTCACACACCTAATTTAAAAGTAAGCATAAATCCTGGTTATTCTACAGATAAGTCAAATTGAAACATTACCATGAGATGTGTACTAGAGATAACTATGCCATTGGTTCCAGCCCAGCCATAATTTATGCTATTCTTAACCCCTTGTCTTAAAAACTGACCAAAAGTACTTACTTGGGACAAATTGATCAGTTTACATGAGGTAAAGCTGGCATATTTTTCAAAACACTATTTCTAAAGATGGGTTCCCAGCTAAGTATTTATCGGGTGGTTATTGCCAATAAAAGTATGGCAATTTTGGTATATATATGGAAATATATCTTACTAGAAAAATATTGGATTCCCTGAAAAACACTCATTGAGCATATACAGGACAAAAACGTAAGGGTTCCCCTAATCAACAGCCCGATGATTAGGGCTATACCCACGCGTGACATTGAAGGCTGCAAGAGCACATTGAGCACTTAGTGTACATGTTGATAAAACTCTATAAAGAGTTAGACCTACAACACTTTCTGAGATAAAAATCACGGCAAAGGACGAAGACAGTGGATTATCCGAGAATTTAATTAAGATTCGATATTTGTAATAAGCAGTCAGCGATTACAGACAACAACGTCTTGTGTATGCAATGAATTCTCACCCGTCTCCACCCGCGGTTGCCATAGGGACGGAAGGGTAATCCCCTGACGCAAACATGGCCGCTTTTGATCTATTTTCATAGCGGGATATACTTGGCAATTACAGTGTTTTGAGAAGGATTTGAAGCAAAATTATGATAAATTAATTAGTTTGAATATGTTTTTAGTCCTAATATATCATCAAATCACCCAGTTTAACCGGGAAACCAACTTTAAACATGGGTACAATAGACTTAACTATAGTTTATTGGCCTAGTGCACACATATATAGACATGTCAGCTTAAGATTGGTGTTATAGAATAGTACAGTATACATAGTCATGATCTGCGCAATCTGATTAATATATAGATCTATATTTGTTATACTTCTTATGGCCTCTACTACATAAAAATTCTTCTAGTTGTAGTGGGAGGTTGTATCAGGGGTCATATGAGCCGCTTTTGACCTTTGAACAGCAGACATTTGATTAACCAATCGACTTTGATTTGTGATTGTTGAGATTTGTGATTTGAATCCGTTTGTTTGCTATCCGAACTATTCGGAAATGTGAAATTCTTGAACAAAATTACATCAAAGGTTCATATACTCACAATTTCTTACTTGTTTCATTGTTTATGAGCGTCTGTGTATGCCGAGTATGAAATTGTACTTTCGCTTTGCAAATTGTTTGAGCCATGAAGAAGAAAACGTGCCTACCGTTAGCCGCAATTATTAAGAACTATCCGTGATATCCAAAAAAATCAGTGAGGTGAAGAAATTTGTGTATAACTACTCTCGTAATCCGCAGCCCTCGTACTTATCATTTTGCTTAATCAGCATGAATAACAAAAGTAATATAAAAACATGTCACGTTTATTCCAAACTCCATCGGCAAACATTGGCAGATTCTGGTACAATCTAGATGTAGGTTACCAGAATCTTCCGAGTGATTTATTCTTCAATGGTTGTTCGCCCCATTCTGATAATTTACTACTATTGAACCAATCAGTAATTGAGAATATATGTGACCTAGGTCGTTATGAATAGATTTCATTGCGGGAAGTCAAAACATGGATTAAACTCGTATCCCGTAAACCAGCCCAGGGAATGAATGAATATATTTTTTATTAAGACTACCATTTTCGTTGCACTGCATCAATAATTATATTAGTAACTAGCTCTAAATAATACGCATATTGATATTTATGCTTAGAGCTGCGTACATGATCAATTGCATTGGGGAAAAGTAATCAGATGTAAAAATGGCTAAATATAGAATGTCAGAATATATTCGAATGGATAGTAAAATAATTCGGATAACCCTTATTTTGTATCTGTTAACGGATATCAGAATAGTAGTTTCAACACTATTGATGTGTAGGATACCCACAGTTCCACACACCAAGAACTCACTGCAACAGACCGTTTGATTGGTTAATCGCTCACATCAACCAAAATGCGGGTTAGATAACAACTCTTCCGGATCCTAGTGTAGTAAAGACACGTAAAACGAAATTTTGAACTGTAAAAAACAAAACAAAATAGGATCTGAGTTTTAATCAGATTGTCATTTAAGAATTAAAAATACATCAACATTTACATGGAATACAACCACTGCTTTGTCATTAATTATGAAATTAGTCTGTCATGCAATCGATTACCGGTACAATTCAATTATTAGGACTTACCTTACAATTATGTGTGTAATAATGTGAAATTAAAATAGATGGCTTAAAATCGATAAATGTCTGAAATAATACCGGTATGTTGTTGATACGTGTAATTCTTTGAGCTTATAGCAATACTTTTATATATCATCGAAGGTTAGTGTGTTTTCTAGAGCACCTGGCACAACTTGTATATTGTAGATTTTATGTGAACGGTCTTTTACAGTCATTTCAACTTTTTTTGCTTTAACATAAGAACAAATTTCAATAATAGCTATTTTATTAGTTAAACTATACAAGAGCTAAATCTGCCTATTGCAGGTCTTTCCTTAGGCCTGAAATGTTATATAAACTCTTAATTAGACATTAATTTATTGACATGAAAAGACCATAATCAATTCTCAATGCAATATTATGTGTTCGATTTTCATTGGATTTGAATTCGATCTGCTGTTCAACGCCTACTGACGATTAAACACAATTGGGGCAATGTTAATTATTGTGACATCGGTAACATTGACAATGGAGGCTACATTGATTTTATGATTGGGTTTTCTCAGTATAGAGTGAAGCATTGTATCTGAAATTTTCAGGATATTCCATTTACATTATGTAGTTTTTATACGCCCATATGGAAATGTGGTCGTATATTGCAGTCGCCCCCATCGGTCCGTTCGTCTTGTCTTCCACAAGCGGCTAAAGTTAATATCAGATTGTGAAAGCTCTAGCGGCTAAAGTTAATGTCTGATTGACTTTAATTTTATACACAGTGTTTAAGGTCAAGACGAAGAAGCCTATTGATTTTCAGCGATATCCCATAATTACTGCCAGAGTTATGGCCCCTGATCACTTCCTAAAAATTTGTGGACGCTCAAGAGGCCAAAGTTAATATCCGATTGAGTTTAAATTTTTATACACATTGTTTAAGATCATGAGACGATAATTACTGTCAGAGGCCCTTGATCACTTCAAAAAATCTTGTTGACGCTCTGGAGGCCAAACTTAATATCCGATTGACTTTGAATTTATATACAGTGTTTAAGGTAATGAGACAAAGAAGCCTATTACTGCCAGAGTTATCTCCCTTGATCACTTTTAAAAAAATTTTTTGACACTCTGGAGGCCAAATTTATCATCAGATTGACTTCATATTGGTACACAGGGTTTAAGGTACATGTATAGTGATTTTCGATGAATTTTGATAACTGAACAGCTAAATCGATGATATTAAATGTTTTGTATACTAAATTTTAGCATTGGGGTAGAACTTTATAAAAACACAAACAAATTCTAATGATTTTCTGATTATTACTTAATGAGTTGTTACTCTTAATCAGATTTTACTGTATTATAAATGTTTCATTTCTGAAGAAAGTAAAAATATGCGACAACTCTTGTTGACTGTCTGGACGATTTAGCTGCTGTGGGCGTATGTTTTGTTGCCTGAAAACCTATCTAACTATTATAGTGAGAACTCTTTATCTATTCTTCCATTATGTATCTTTAATACAATGCATTTCAAAAATGAATAATTCCAATATACAAAATTTTATACTGACAAATAGACATGTGCTGTCACAATATAGAAACATAAAAAATGAATTTGATTCTTTATGTAATGAAAAATAACCGACAGTCAAAATTTTTGAAATGGGGATTTGTTTTGTTTGCAGGCGTCTGTAATAGAAGCTATATCAGAATTACAGTCAGAATTAGAAACAAGGTAATTTTATTTTATACCTAACTTATTTAACTCTTTGGAACTTGTCTATGTAACCCATCAAGGCACATACATATGTGTATTTGGGAGAGAGGGGGGGGACATGTTTACGTAAATTACCTACAGTATGTCTGTACATCCTATTAAGGTAAAGTACATGCAAATGTGTGTGGGACACATGTAAGGGTGCTAGTATTTCTGAATGTTTTACCCAATATTAGTAGACACTGTTTTAGATGACTATATATACATGTTTCCTACTGAGAATTGAAATATCAGTCTGTTATATTCTTGTTTGAATTTGACTCCTAGTGTTCAAAAAGTTTTCAGTGGAATATTTGAAAGTGGAATGATTGCCCAAACAATGTTATCAAATTTTCAATCACAAGAATATTTGTGATGAAAACATAGTATGGAACATCAAAGCATTACATACACCATTTAATACTAATACCTTTTGGATATTTGAAACATTTCTTTTCACTATTTCAATGTATTGTATTAAATTATACAGCCATGGATAAGACTAAATTTTTCTATTTCTAGTGCTGAAAACATAGCTTCTCAAGCTTTAGAACATATTCACTCAAATGAAGTTATAATGACATGTGGTAAATCAAAAACTGTTGAAGAATTCTTAAAAGTAAGTATATTTTATTTTTCATTAATATATCTTTAAAAATCAATACAGTTATGAATAAGCAAAAGGTTAAATCTTTGACAGTACTCATGGCTTCTCTAGGATCATATATTAAACTGAAACATCTTATGATTAGTAGTTAATCATAATAGTGGATAAAATATATGTTATAATTTACAGAATGCAGCTAAACAGAGAAAATTTCAGGTTATTGTTGTAGAATGTGCTCCATTTTATTATGTAAGTACATATATTATAAACACCCACATCACATATAACACAAACTTTCTCCTCCTGGACGCTGGCCTGCTAGTATGGGTGTCGCGTGTTAGATCCCTGCATTGACCGAGAAAGTTTATCGTGATTTTCCAACAAGGCTTCACCGTGTCAGTGGTGCAGGACTGAGGCCCTCGCTAGGATAGCTGTCTAGTCGTTCAAATGGTACGCGAAAACTGTGGTCTCGTTTATACATTGACATGCACGTAAAAGATCCCTTGGCGGTTGGAATTTGATAAAGAGTAGGCCATAGTGCTGCTGGCCTGGCAAAATATCCCTCATAGCACACTGTATTGCGTGCTCATCTTTATTAGCCCAGTTGGCGTAGAGCAGTAGGATGTTAAATCCCATTTCATTTGATTTCATTTCTCCTTTTTAGTAGATTAATGCTGTATTTCAATGAAAATGCTGCTGTGATTATCTATGAATGACAACTAATCTTTTGTTATACATGTCATGTACAATAGTACATGTGTTTTAACACTATAATTGTCATTAGGGTAGTGTCATGAGAATAAATTAGTGGTTATTTATACTTACTACTTGTTGGTGATTACTTGCATCATATATTGTTAAATCAATGTATTTTATTTTTCTGCGATACACTGGTATTGAATTGTGGGAGTGCAAATTGCAAGACCTAACACTTCAAGGTTACTGGAATTGTTTTGTAAATTTTTAATTTGATTTCTGGTACAAAACAAGTCACATTGAATTGAAACATTCTCTCCTGATTCAGAGTTATGAAGTTATACTTACATCAAAAGTTGATTTTTACCTGAATATGTACATGTATTGTGATTGAATCGTAGTGTGGCACATATACTATATTGTAACATGCTTTAGGGTGAATCTTATGTTTTGATTGGTCAATTAGACACTGTCTATTGGACAATAAAACCCCTCTGTTTTTATCGATCACATTTTCATTTGGACGAATATTGTCGTTGCCCCTGTTCATCCACAATTCTTTCTGAACAGTCTACAGGTCACAGTTTTTATACGCCCACAATTTCATGTGGACATATTATGCCGTCGCCCCTGTCCGTCCACAATTCTTATCTGATTTTGATGAAACTTGAAATATAGGTTTATCCCTATAAGATCTCGGCTGCTTTCAATATTGGCATGTATCGGATCGAAACTTCATGAATTATGGCCCCTGATTGTACGAAAAATCATGTTTTTAGCTTGTGGACCCTATACAGGTCACAAAGATCTTAGTTCCTTTTGATATTTGCGCCCATCAGATAATAACTTTCTGAATTATGGCCCCTTATTGTCCAAAAAATTGCCTTTTTATACGCCCAAATTTTCATGACGTATAATGTCGTCGCCCCTGTCCGTCTGTCTGTCCGTCCACAATTGTTTGTGAGCACTGCACTTTTTAGCTTGTTCTCTATCCATCTCTCAAATATGTGGGGGTATCCTACCTGGCAGCCGCTGGTAGTAATTGCTTTTAAAATACTAAAATAGCATGTAACAATGTCGATAAACAGTTCCTGTTTTTCTTTTAGAGGGGTGCTATTGTCTAATAGACATGTCCTGAGATTTAACATTAGAACCTGTGACGCTAACACCTCTATTGGAGAATAACACCCCTCTAAATGCAAAACAGGAAGTGTTTATCTCCTAAATACATATTGCATCATAGCTTATATTAGGTGTACAAGCACTGCAGAACACAAGATATTATAAGTGTCAAATTTGATAATAATTTGTTGATTGATAAATAGGTTAAATCTTGAGCATCTTGGTACCTAATCATTGAACAATGAAAAAATAAATGGGCATCATACATTAGACCTATTAGGTATTGGTTACAAGTTGCAAAGAACAATTGCTCTCATGTTTTATTAATAATAAATCTTTTTTGTTCATCAATGAGAATGATGCGTTTTTGTACAGGGACATTTCACAAAAATAAGATAATTATGAAAGACAGCTAAGAAATTATTCTAATCATAACAAATATTGTGCTCTTTTTATGAACAGGGTCAAGAGTTAGCATTAAGCTTAGCTAAATCCGGCATAGAGACCATGGTAATAAATGATACTGCTATATTTGCCATCATGTCTCGTGTTAATAAAGTTATTATTGGTACCCATACTGTCATGGCAAATGGAGGGTAAGTTGAGATATGTCATTTGACACAAAGAAAGTGCTTGGTGTGACAATAATTTAGGGATTTGATCATTTATTCAAATTTCACTGTCATGGTTTACATTTTGAAAGTCACTGATCATCATTTGCATTTTTCTGGGACAATATCTAGTTTTTCACTGCTTAATCTACACTAGATTGTACTCAAATTGAATTTTGAATATATAATTAAGAAAACAAAACCAAAATATTAATGACAGATAATCTTCCAGGTTGAATTCAACTCCAACTAGATTAAAAAGAGGCTCATGAAAAAATTATACGAGGACTGGCTTGTTTGTATTATGTTGTGTGCCTATCTTTGTAAATGTTAAATGAAATTGATTTATTTTAAAACTTGAAGACTTAAGTTATTGGGAAACTCCCTTGTTCCTGTCACTGAAGCTCAAAAGAACTCTGTAGTAAACAATTTTATCTTATGTTTGTTAAAGTTTTCCCTTTAAGTTACTTTTGTTTTAAAAAATGTTTTCTTTTCAGTTTAAAGGCTATAAATGGAAGTCATGCAATAGCTTTAGCTGCCAAACACTATTCTACACCAGTAAGTCAGCTTATTTCTTAAAATGTTCAAGTTCGATAGATATACTAATATATAAACTGGGATTTGATATAGTATATCAAAATATGTGTAGAGCAAATAGCATTTAATGATTGTACTATAGATGTTATTGTAATAAAAAACACCTTGATAATTTTCATTACCCCCTCCCCACCCCCACACATTAATATGCATAACTCACAGGTTAAAAACACCATCAAATCAGAAATATGGAAACAGGTTTTTATTAGGACAAACTTCCATTTCTCAGGGCATAAATTATATTTTGACTTAGTTACCTGACATTCAAGTATGTATTAATTTGCTGTTACAAGGCACTCAAAAGTGTGGTGTATACAATTACAGTACACTGCATTATAATATGAAAGCTCTGATATAGGAAATCGATACAATCAAATGATTCAATTTAAAATAAATATTCAGAAATCAACTTCAGGACTATAAACACTTTTGTTATCTTTTAGCTGATAGTTTGTGCAGCCATGTTTAAACTATCACCACAGTATTTGTGTTCTTATGATCAGGTAAGTTAAAATTATGCAGATTTTGATACAAGTATTATGTTTTATTGTCATATCTGAATAAGACTTACTGATTATAAATTGATGGCCCTTGCTTCAAAATGTGGAAGAGTTGATTTTCAATCATATTTCACTGTTACCATTGAATATTTTTTTACATCTATTCATAATGAAGTAAATCGGGGCTTATGTCGACTTTGCAACCCAAAGCAACTAGTTGCAGTCAGTTGCAAGAGTGCTTATGTCGATCATATCAGCAACTGAAGACAACTGGGAGCAACTGAATTTGGAGCGCTTATGTCGACTCGGAACTGATAGCGATCACACTTAACACGTGACTGTTAATTTATTCATCACGTGATCAACAAAATGGCGAATAACTTTAAAGAAGCAACACAAAGGCATGGTCGGTCTTACTACAATTCTATTAGTATATTATTGTCGACATCATCAACATTTGAAAAGTGGGTGTCTTCGTTCGCTTCCATTTGTCTCTTTATAAAGTCACAAAACACATGTCTCTTATCACGTGATGTTATTTCCATGGAAACGAGTTGACGCCAGTTGCAAGAACATGTGCAACTGACTGCAACTGATTACAACTGACTGCAACTAGTTGTAAGAGGCGCTCAGGTCAACTTTTTTCAGTTGCATTCAGTTGCATTCAGTTGCTTTCAGTTGCTCCAAGTTGCCGAAACGCCAGTTGCTTTCAGTTGCAAGGTCGACATAAGCCCCCCTTAAGTGCCTCATGAAATATTTTTCAAAGAATATTGCAGGAGTTATATCTAAGGGATATTGGGGATGTTTATTTGAATTTCAAAGTACATATTATTACTTTATTAGCATACATTACAGACAACGAGACCAAAATAAGTGTTTCTAAGAATTTTTTTTTTTCAGGATGCATTTAATAAATTTGTCAGTCCACATGAAGTTCTTCAGTTTTCAGAAGGTGAAATATTAGCTAAAGCTCAGATACATAACCCAGTGTTTGATTACGTACCATCAGAACTTGTAACCCTTTTTATATCTAATATGTAAGTTAAGTTTTTTATGCACCCATTTTTATTTTGTGTGTCAATATCTTTATTAAGATTATCCCTATAAAATTTAGTGAAGTTCCTATAAATCTGATAAGGACTTAGACTTAGCACATTGTTACCGATCGCAGTATGTACAAATTCATGCTAACTCTACAAGTTAGAATTATATATGGATTCTTTTGATATTTATACACCAACATTAAATTGTGGTCATATATTGTTGTCACCTTTTATACTTTGACAAATCCAATGATCATCCAATTGACTTTAAATTTAAGGTCATGAGACAAAGAAGCCTATTGATTTTCAAAAGATGTCCAATAATTACTTCTAGATATATGACACTTGATCACTTTGAATAATAATGTTATGACTTTAGAGATCAAAGTAATTATTTGATTGACAATTTTTATCTGAAGCCCATTTCAGATAATTTGAATTGTTAGGTACATGGTATTACATGTTTTGTAGCCTACTAAAGGTTAGCATTGGTCAGAACTAGAAGCCAAACAAATTCCAATGATTTCTGATAATTACTTAATGGGTTGTTAGTTGTTACTCGTAATGAGATTGTGGTGCCTTGTAAATGCTTTCATTATTGACAAAAGAAAAAAAATATGTGACAACCCTTCTGGACTGCCTGGGCAACTAAGCTACTGTGGGCAGATATGTTTCGTTGCCTAGCAACATTATGAATATGATTCCTGTTGAATTTGGTGAAGGTCTGATAATTTATCTCTGAGATATGGACTCTGACATTCATTCTGACAGCAGTATGTTTCAATTCATGTTCACTCTGCTTGTATGATTGAAGGGAATTGAATCTAAATATTAAAATCAAATTGGTGAAAGATTGTGACACTTCCTTTTCACCACTGTAGATATTTCTCTGACTAAAGAATAATTTTAAAAAAATAAAGGACAGTAATTTTTGAACTGAAATAGAATTTTGAACTGAAATTGAATAAAAATATTTATGATGCAAAGAATGTGTGAACAACAGCCTTGACCAAAATTTTATTCTTAAATTGCTTACCTATTGAGTCTTCTCTATTGAAAACGGTATCTGGCTGTACAGAGTTGATATTTCCTCCTGTTGCTTATTCTTATGGCAAGCTATATGACATTATTTACTTACCTTAATATTTTTTTATACAAAAAAAGAGTAAGAAAGTTGCTAAAACTGGTTCCATTAAATTGATGATACATGAAACCCTCCATATCTCAATCTATCACTGTGATGGAGAGATACAAGGAAGACTCACGCTGACCACGTCATGGCCTCCCTTTCATTCTAGAAAGCCGTACATGCATAGGATCGGGTGTAACTAGCATCCATAGCGGGGACAGACCATCTCATACATCATACACCCGCTAAATGACTGGATTATCAGAATCCCTAAGATGTGACTCACTGAACATATACGTGGAATCTTCCCCCGGATTTCACACACCATCAACTTGTAAATCCATGGGGTAGTGATTATTATACATTTTGTAAGACTCTGTAGCAAATTTTAAAGTAACATTGGTGAAATTGGCATGTTAAAATGTTGTTAAAAACTGAGAATTTATTTAATTACGTTTTTGAAAATACACTGTGTATTAAATTAATTAAGTGCATTTTTTTTTCAATATGAGGTAGGTCTTGCTTACTATTTTCTTCAGAAAATGAGTTGCTTGTTGAGCGGAAGTGAAGGCCAGGCTTTCTAGGAGTTTTCTCTATATTGCTGACCAAAGAAAATATTGTTTTTGTGTATATTTGTATAATTTGTATGATTAGATTTAGTGGGGGATAGGGAGAGGGAATTAGAGTAGAGGTAACCAACCCAATAGACCAAACCAATGACAAACATTTCAGTCAAATTCTATTTTCACTTAATTAATTCTAATTTAGGAGTAGGTCTAGACTAAGAAAACAGCACCAACCTTGAAATAGCTCACAATGACTAAGAAAGCCGCCTCAACTTGGAAAAAGTCGATTTCTTTCTCAATAACTTTTCGTAATTCAAAACAACCACCCTTTCTCTATACAAGTGACAAGGCAACTAACACTTAATATAGACTAGCAGACGTCAAGTGTCATATGATGAAAAGGGGGATAACTCTATTTACTGTCTAATTTTTTAATCTTGATATTTTCATCTCTTTTGAAGTGGGTTCAATACATACTACTAGTGGTATCACACTGCTTTCTATTTAGATTACCAAATTTTATAGGGCAAAATTTGATGAAAGGTATAGTAATGCTTTATTTTGTATTATGGGTTTCACTTTTCATTCAGAACACAGAGAATTACCTTGCCATATAAAGATTTACATACCCCATTTTAAAAAACACCCAACATCCAAATACTAGTATAATTTCAAACAGAAACTATGAATGAATTCTTTCAGTGATAAATGTTTAGCCATAGCCTAGGCCTACATATGAAACGTTCTGCTCACATCAAATTATTTCAAATTGGATCATGCAAAAGAAGAAAGATAGGTTGCCAGGCAACGAAACATACGCCCACCGCAGCTAAATCGTCCGGGCAGTCAACAAGGGTTGTCGCATATTTTTTGATTATGAAACATTTGTAATACACTAAAATCTGATTAAGAGTAACAACTCATTATGTAATTATCTGAAAATCATAAGAATTTGTTTGCTTTTTATAAAAGTTTTGCCCCACGCTAACAATTAGTATAGGAAACATTTAATATCATGGATTTAGCAGTTCAGTTATCGAAATTCATTGAAAATCAAAATACTTATTCATTTCAACACCTTAAACTCTGTGTATCAATCTGAAGTCAATCGGATGATAAGTTTGGCCTCCATAGCATCACAAGGTTTTTTGAAGTGATCAAGGGAGACAACTCTGGAAGTAATTATTTGAAATCGCTCAAAATCAATAGGCTTCTTCGTCTCATGACCTTAAACAGTGTGTGTGTATATAAAGTCAATTGGGTATTAACTTTGGCCTCTAGAGCGTCCACAGGATTTTTTGATGTGATCAAGGGCCATAACTCTGGAAGTAATTATCAGAAATCGCTGAAAATCAATAGACTTTTTTTGTCTCATGACCATAAACAATGTGTATAAATTTAAAGTCAATCGGATATTAACTTTGGCCTCTAGAGCATCCACAAGATTTTTTGAAGTAATCAAGGGCCACAACTCTGGCACTAATTATTAGAAATCGCTGAAAATCAATAGGCTTCTTCGTCTCATGACCTTAAACACTGTGTATAAATTTAAAGTCAATCGGATATTAACTTTGGCCTCTAGAGCGTCCACAAGGGCCATAACTCTGGCACTAATTATCTGAAATTGCTGAAAATCAATAGGATTCTTTGTCTTATGACCTTAAACACTGTGTATAAATTTAAAGTCAATCGGATATTAACTTTGGCCTTTAGAGTGTCCACAAGATTTTTTGAAGTGATCAAGGGCCATAACTCTGGCACTAATTATCGGAAATTGCTGAAAATCAATAGGCTTCTTTGTCTTATGACCTTAAAGTACTTAAACACTGTGTATAAATTTAAAGCCAATCTGATATTAACTTTGGCCTTCAGAGCATCCACAAGATTTTTTTGAAGTGATCAAGGGCCATAACTCTGGCACTAATTATCGGAAATTGCTGAAAATCAATAGGCTTCTTTGTCTTATGACCTTAAACACTGTGTATAAATTTAAAGTCAATCGGATATTAACTTTAGCCTCTAGAGCGTCCACAAGCAATTGTGGAAGACGGACGGACGGAAAGGGGCGACGACAATATACGACCACATTTCAATGTGGGCATATAAAAACACTGATTGGGGGGTGGGGGGGCATCCATTATTCGCTCCTTAATTGTCAAAACAACCATTTATTCTTGACACAAGTAAGGCAACTAACACATCATGTAGGCCAGTAGACGTCAGTTTTGGTGAATTGAGATAACTACTGTTTAGTTTAATCTTCACATTTTCAGCTCGTTTAATTTAAAGTGAGTTCCTTAATATAATCACAATGGATTTTCTTGCAAGTATTTAGATTATATGCATCATTTAAATTAGTAAAATGAAGAAGCCTATGGAATTCCAACAATTTCCATTAATTACATCTAAAGTTATGGCCCTTGTTTCACTTTGTTGAATCTTGTGAATGCTCTAATGACAACAGTTTATCATCCGATCTGTATGAAACTTTTATGCATCATTTAAATTTGTGAATCAAAGAAGGAAGTTATTTCTTCTGGAGTTATGGCCCTTGTTTCACTTTGTTGCAGGTTGTGAACGCTCTAATGACAACAGTTATCATCCGATCTGTATGAAATGTATATGCATCAGTTAAATTAGTGAAACAAACAAGCCTATTGAATTTAAGCAATTTCTGTTAATTACGCCTTTCGTTATGGCCCTTGTCTCACTTGTGAATGCTCTAACTACAAAATTTATCACCCGATCTGTATGAAATTTATATACATCGTTTAAATTAGTAAAACGAAGAAGCCTATTGAATTTCAGCAAATTTCTTCTAGAGTTATAGCTCTTGTTTTACGAAGTTGAAATTTGTGAATGTTTAAACGACAAAAGTTATCATCCGATATGCACTATTTGAATTTATAGTAAAACAAAATTTTCAACAATTTCTGTAGATTACTTCCAGAGTTAATGGCCTTGTTTTAGTTTTAGAACCTTGTGAACCATCAAACGACCAAAATTATAATGTCATCTGTATGAAATTGTCTATTAAATGCCCAATTACCTACAAAAGAATAAATATGCAACAACCCTTGTCGATCGATCGGGACGATTTGGCTGCTGTGGGTGTATGTTTCGTTGCTTGGCAACGTATCTTTTTGGTTGTTGTTCATAGTGTTTCCACTGAGGATGATATAGCAGACAAGTTGTCTTATTATATTATACTTAGCTCACACGCAGGAATCTTTCCTGTGGGACAAAACTGGAGTACCGTGAGTAAACACACAAGGTTGAGAAAACGCCCCTATCTCCAAACCACATGTACTCACCTCAGGCATCAAAACTTGTTTGTAAGTACAAGTTAAAATGTTTTTAATATAAAATTGCTTGACAAATGTATTCATTTTGTCATAGAGACATTAATGGGTGATTAATCTTTTGTTTTAACCCTTGATTATTTTGTATTTCAGTGGCGGAAATGCTCCATCTTATGTGTACAGATTACTCAGTGAATTATATCATCCTGATGATCATGATCTTTAGTTCAGTTTCAAGTCTTTTCGTTAAAAGATGCAAAACTTTATAAGATGCAATTCTAGCATATGGAATTAATTTTATATGTAAGGCCATACAAACAAATTCTAGTTATCAGACAATCCCTCGCAAAAATCTGATCTTTGGTTGGGGGTCATTTCTTGAAAGTATCACTACTGAGCTAATTGGCTTCTCATAAAAATTATTTCAAGATACTACACTTATCTCATCATTCTATTGATTTTATGATGATCTAGTATCATTTATGATGCATGTGATAATTAAAGAGGGCAGTAGGAGTATCTACTATCTGAGAACCAGAATATTTATTTATATTGCCCATTCTATGTCGTCAGGCAAGTACTATGAAATTTTGTGTGTGGGCTGCACTGCAAAAATTGTTATGGATCTGTTAGAGAAATTATGATAGTTTATGACTCATTGTCAGATAAATTCGCTTGTAAATGTTCCAGGAAGAACTTGATAATAAGACTTAATAAAATTGCAAATATACAAAAAAAAAATTGTATAAAATTCATAAATAATATTTATTAAATTAAATATTTACAAAAAAGTAAAAAATATAAAACCTTGGAAATGTTATTGTCTTTGTTGACCAATTAATAAAATGGATGGAAATAATTGGACGGTAAATGAACAATGCTAGTACTGAATAAAGCAGTTATGCATGATAATGGAATGTTCCATGTTCATTTATGGAAAATATGGTACAACAACTAAGATTAGTAACACACATTCAAACAAGTCAAAATTAATTATTATATTAAGCATCACCATGCACTGCTATTGATACACTAAACAAAACTATATTGGGGGAATATGATACCAAAGAAAAAATATTCCTCTTGGGCCCTTTCTGAAATATACTTGCAGACTGCAATGTGGTTTTAAAAAAGGTGTGTTTTAAAATTCTGGATGGGTGCTTTAGTAAGCATGGCCAAGAAGCTCTAGAATCATATCAAAAAGGCTATACCTTTTTGAACAGGTTCAAAATCAAAGTGTAATTTTTATGTTGATTTACTCAGTGGGTTGACAATCTGTCTTCGTTCAAAGTTTAACATCCTTTGTGTGTTCTGCTGTTGACACAGAAAAACAAAAAAGAAACTCAAATCAGTAAACAATTTGTTGTATAGATCTTGGCGAGCATCCCCCATACTTAATAAAATCAACCCATCATGTCAACTGAATAGAACACATTTTGACCTAAATCATAGCATTTTAGCTCCTTTAAAAAAACCATTGATTGTTGAAATTTTCAAGATAGACTACATAACCAAACTGACCATGAATGATTTTAATGATGGTGATATTATGGAGATGTTGATGTAGGAGGATGTACTATTGCTGTTTTGGCAGTGTTTTGCAGGTGTAAAAAGATTTAGGCACAGTTTTTTTTTTTACATGTATCTTGTTGATACATGATGATTATGGAATGAATGGTGATTACAAACAGTTCATAACAATCATATTACTACTACATGTATCAAAGATGGCATATAATGAAAATGTATTAAAATTCAGGCAAGTAATTATGTTATTAGTTAATTAAAATGTGTAATGTCTAAAAAAGATGTATTGCTGTTAGAGTAGTTGCCAAATGTAGAATGGTTTTGGATTTGAAAACTCTATTATTAGTAATATACATTTTTTTTTAACAAAGTTCTATTTAGAGTTAGCTCTGAAGAAAAAATTAAGTTTACATCTTACATTATTTTTGTCATAAAATGTTCTGCCAGTTTAGTAATATACATTTTTTAACAAAGTTCTATTTAGAGATAGCTTTGAAGAAAAAATTAAGTATACATATTACATGATATTTTTCATATAATCGATATGTTCTGCCCATTTAAAGTGCAAGCCATCTTTTCCCATCAATCATTATTGCCATTTAATCAAATAAACTAGATATTGAATAAAAGCATAATAATAATTTATGTAACTACAGATATCAGTAAACTAGTCTCATTCATGCACATTCTTGATAATCAATAAGAATCTAGTGTCAGATTTTACAAATGTGAAACTGGACGTAAGAGTGGAATGTGACTACACAAACATCAATAAAATCTATTCAATAATAACAACATTTATAAAGTTTAAGAATTGAAAACACATTAAACAATGCTATATATTATATCTATTATGACATGTAGATCTAATCTAATTATGAATTCACAATATTTGTATTACATATACATGTAGTCTATTTAAAATCAAATTTTACCCCTTCATTGAATTTTGTTGAAAATTATATTTACCATGGTTAATCATTGTACTTTTAATAATTTCATCCTTTCTTGAGAATTTTTTATATACACATAAAGTGTTCTTCTCTGATAGCAGGCTATTTCTAATCTTGGGTTAGTCAGGTTTTAGGGAAAAAGTCATAATTTATCTTGCATAGAAAAATGATAGTGTGCTCTATCTGTTTAGCATATAATTTATCTTAGGAAAGTAATTTGAACATTTTACATTGAAATAAGCCCATATCTGACTGTGGATGGGGGTGTTATTCAATTAGATCCTATCTGTATGTGAATCATAAATATACAAGGTGTATGTGGTATAACTCACAGCACGCAAAATCAATACATGAATAATAATGTATAATTGGACGGGTTAATATGACACATAATACTTTTAACAATTTTCTCCTACTAACATAATAATATAAAAGTATGTATTGATATACATTTTATTAATATTATGAAACTTACACATGAAAAAAAACACCAATTGCACCATATTTAAGAGCGGTAATAACATATTCTGTGAACACATAGAAGAAATTTATGTCAGTAACACTTAAAAAAAACTTCACATTTTTATCAAATATTCAAATTGGAATTATACCCATGATGATAAAATAACAATGATTTGTATACAACCATACACAACAATAATTAGTTATGAATTATGAATATAATGTTTTAAAAAAATTAATAAATAATTACTAAGTATGGAATATGCTGGATGGACGGCAGCTTGTATACATAAATACATATAATAATATTAGTTTGAATTGAACACATCAGCAGTAGAATATATAACTCCAAATTAGGGAAATAATAAGCTTAATATAAACTTGAAAAATAAAAACAAATATGAACCATTCAGTGAGCAAAAACATGACTTTTTTGACATTTTAATCATGATGGCAAGCATTTTAGAGGTTTCTTTTTTAACAAATTAAATGGCTAGTTTTTTTTTCGATGTAAGTCTGTAATTCAAGTTTCATTACCACAGCTTTCTATTCAGAACACTGCAGTTGTAAAACTTTTGAATGAAATTATTTTCGTTGAATTCTTCCTTGTTTGATTATTTCATTTGTTCTTTATGTTGAAAGAGTATAATTAAGATATGAAACACATTCTTAACAATTACTATGGTCAACCTCAAAGCTTTTACACATCCATTTTTAAATTTAGCACTATAAAAAAAAGATCTCTGAATGGTTTTATGGCAGTAAAAATATTTAGGCAGATGCTTGAAATCCCCCTTCTGCAAGTTCGATAAGTGCTAGGGCAGAAATCATTTTGTCATTTTGTTCTGTATGATTTGCTGGTTGCTGTTGTTTGTTAGCCACTTTAACACGTTTTTTGTAAGTATCTTCAACACCCAAACCATCTGCGAACAGTCTTTTTCTTGAAACTGGATTGCTGATTTTTAATGATGTCTTTTCACCTTGCATTGCTTCATGCCTAAATTAAAAAGGGAAAGAAAATCCAGAATTTTAATGCAAAATGAAATCAAAGTATTATATCAATTCTGCTTAAAATGGCACTACCGTACTTCTCTGATCTTGGTCAAAAATAAAATTTCAATTTTATATGTTGATATATTTCTAAATATTAGTTCAATACAAAAAAAGTCAACATTCAAATGTAACCAATTCAAACCAAAGATAAAGTTATTAGTAGTAAATAAATTGCTCAAAATTTACTCAACTAGATCAGAGTATTTCAACACTTTGTTTTGAGTTAATGAGGTTTAATAGCTTCTTTAAATATTATCTTGATTGTGCAATAAATAAAGATTTCTGTAGCATGACTAAGTTCTTGTTATATATTGACTGACATTGATGAAAGACAACAGCTGGTGTAAATTTCTAATCATCATCAGTATGAATAATGTACATGTAGTTGGTATTTATAACATAGTAAATAGAATAGCTCTTTAATTATTTAAAGAGACATCTGTGTGGTTCCATTGTTTAATTCAATGACAGAAAAAAGAGAATGTCTATTAGTCAAGACTGAGAGTTGGGGGGGGGGGATGTTTATAAATTATTGATGGATCTCTATTGATTGACATCTATTTCTCCACATAATTTGTAAAATTTGTATGTTATATATAGAATAATCTGTTACCCAGAACTGTGTATATATATAACAATAGCTCCACTTAAAAAGAACATATAATACTCCACTTAAACCATAAAGAAACAGCATTTAAATATACTGCAGATGTCATATTTTGTATAAATTAGTGGGTTACCATAACTATGTGGCAATAGTTTACAACATGGGTAAATCTTTAAAAAGCTGTCAATGAGAAATGCAACTTGCTTTTTTCCCAGTAAATTTTTAACATCAGTTGGTCAGAGGGAGGTGTTTTTACGGAAATACTTGGATCCAAATAAATTCTGTTTGAGACAAAATAAACAGTAATTGACTAAATGAATATTGGGAATAATTACCTTGCAAGCCACCGTTTTACTGGACTTGTACTTTCAGCTTCAGTGGGTGACGATGGGGGTGATGATGAGGACTTTTGTCGTTGTAGTGAAGCATATGGGTGGTCGGGACAATGGCGGTTAGCATGAGTAAAACGACTTGTGCATCCTGAAAGAAAATAAAACATAATATAAAATTATATGACATAAGATGGAGCTGTACACAATGAACTGTACATCGTGCTCTAGGAAAAAAAGTGCTACTATTGAAACATCTTGGCCTTCCCCTCGGTCCAATGCAAGAAATACAAAGGGTCCAAGATGCCTTAAGAAGCAAAGCAAAACAATATGCTCTTTTTTAGAAAAGTGTGAAAAATTGCCTTGAAAAATCTCTAAAAATGGTACTTAGAGGATTCACATATAATTAAATGACAAAGTGATGTACACTATCATTTAGGGAATATAAATGCCTATGTTACCTTCTATTGTACATTTAAATGGTTTTTCTCCTGTGTGAAGACGTTGATGTGTTTTTAGTTGACCACTCTGACAAAATGCTTTTCCACATCCAGAAAAATTGCATTTATATGGTCTTTCACCTTAAAAAAAAAATAATCTTTTATTAATTCTTACAGTTCAAATGGCAATATATAGCCTCCGGACAAGAAATGATTGATATTTTTTTATTTCCAGTTAGCACTGAATAATTTACTCTAAGAGGTATGAGGTATGATGTTCTAATGTTCTTGGCTATTTATATCCCTGTCATTGTTTTAAAGTGTTTGGAAATGAAATTGGGTTTAAAATCCCAATTTTCTACACTAGCTGTGGTAACTGAAGTAATAAATTTGATCTGAATAGCAACAGTTCTCCCTACTCTTCTTTAAAGACTAACATACATGTCAATGTGTAAATGTTTTTTCATTCCATTAGACCTTCCATACTGCTCCACTGAAAATAAGAAACCATGCTGAAATCCCAAGCACCTGGGACCTTCTGGTTTGTAAGCCAGCGCTTTACTTACTGAGCCATCATAACTCTGCTTTAGTGAAGGATGCCAAATTATCAGTTGGTAAGACGTCAGGAAAAATATATTTGTAACAAAAAACAAATTCCAATTCAAACTGTCATTTAAGAAATTAGTCAAATAAATTAACAGGCTTACTGACAATTTACTATAAATGATTCATGCAATGTATTTGCCTACCGGTAAGTATAGTAGCACAAGCATTTCTGCTAGGTTAAAAATTGCTATTTTATATTATGTTGAGAATTGCGCCCCATACAGACGTGACTTTTCCTTTTGTTTCAATCCTTCATACCTATCCAAAGAGTTCTTTCTCGGAATTTTAGATGTGCGTATAATTTCAAGGGAAGATCAGATTATTAGTTTCCCCAAAATTTCTTTCCATTATCTAAATCATTTCTCACGCGGGTATCTATTTATTGTTTGAAAAATGATTTAATGCTCTTTCATATTTCAAATTATATGTGCTTGGTGCATTTATTTCTTTGGTGTGAATTTTGTTATCAAAGATAAAGTGGAACTTCAATTTGTCGCTTAAAGTTTATAAAATACTTCTTTGTTTACGGTACATAAATGCATAAATAAATAAAAAAACACGTCAAGGTAAAAAAAAAAGATCTCCTCTTCTTCATTGTGCCATCATGCGGAAGGGTCGGCTAAGAACTAAAATACGTGATAGTTATAAATATCGCAAGATAACCGAATTAATATTATTGAATACATAGGCTATAGTATATATACAACGCCGAGATTGCGTTTCTATTCGTTGGGACAAAAATCAATGTTAAATAATCAACTTGTAGACTTATAGATCGATTCAAGTTACACTGAAGATCTAATATCTATGTAGACTATAAATACGTATAATATAAATTATTATAACGTTACTATCGTGACCCATTTTCGGTTAAAAATGATAACGGGAATATTTCCTTGTCATGTGACAGAAGCTCGAGCACCCCGATAGTCACACGCGCAAGTCTGAACAGCTGAGCCAAGTTGTGGCATGTAGACTTTTTGTCTTTGTTGAAGTTTTTCAAACACTACGTCTATTCAGAGCTATTTAATTATATATTCCGTGGCCTCTGTATAGCCCTTTATCGCAAATATAGATTTTATGTGATCCCTTTTAGTCGTGTTCACCCGTACTTGTACATGTTCAAGCACGTGAATTACAACAAATGTTACGGGGCCCGTTTAAAAGGCATTCCATTATAAGTGTTCAGGTATCATAGAAACAAACTTTTTAAACAATCAAATGTTCATCTTTACAAAAATATTTGCCCTTTTATAAGGGTCTATGAAAAACAAAAATTCTAATCGACCAATATACATTTATACCATGGTCCACTGTACAGAATCAATTTGATATTTTTGAAAATATTATCTATCAAATTTTGACATTATTTTATATTCATAGGCCTATACATAATTTAAATATTTCCCTACTTTTAAATGTAAGTTAAACACTGGTGTTTGTTTCTAATTATCATTTTTATGAAAATTATAATCATCTCTGTTTTGTTTTTTTTTTTAAAATAATTATCTTTTATTTTTTTAAAAGGGACAAAACACTCATGCTGGTTGGGCAGCTCTAGAAAATAAATAATAACATCATTCTAAGTACTAGATGTTTAAAATAGCATTATGCAAGAGCAAAATCTGTTTACAGGTCTTTCTTTAGGCCTGAAATGTTATCTAAATAATCAATTAGACATTAATTAACATCTCCAGACCATAATAAAATCTTGATGTCAAGGCGAGCCTTCGATGTTGGCGAATTAAAATCCTATATGCCGCTTAATGGCCGTTGATAATTAAATCAATGAAGTGGATAATCGAGACTATGCTGTTTATATTAATGATTTGAGTAATGATGACCGAGGCTGTGTGAATATTTCAAACGCTTTTTTTGCGGCTAATAGTTGATCAATTTGACTGAAATTTTCAGCAAATTATCTTTACACTATCTAGTTTTTAACTATTATAGTGAGAACTGCCATCTCTTTATCTTATCTCCCATAATGTAACTTTGTGTCTTCCAGTTGTTTAAATTATCCATTACATCCTACTTTACTTGTCCAAGTCACATTTGAAAAGGTTTATGTAAGGCTTTTCAAATCATTAAGTTGAATTTTTCCAGGTGTGTTAAGATGAAATTTGTAGCCTATTATCAATTAATTGGAATATTGTAAAATAATACAATTTGTTGACCAGAATAAAGATTGGGACATATTATTCAGTTATAATAAGAATCATTAAGAGTGGTACCGTATTGAACTTTTAAATAATTATCTTTTTTTGAAAATAATTATCTGTTATCACTATATTGTATTTATAGGCATATAGGCAACATAATAAATATAGTCCTACTTTTTAATGTAGGCCTAAATTAAACACTGGGGTTTGTTTCTAATTATCATTTACATAAAATAAACAGAATTATTTGGACTTTGATAAAGACAATATAATAATATCTAAAATATATTCAACCCAACTACGACCTCATAAATCAATATTTCCTATTGATAAATCGTGTCCATTGTCTATATGCTATAATCTAACCAAGCATCGATTTTCAATAGCTACCTAAGTTGCTTACTAAAATTCAATAATCAAGTATCGTGCACACACATTGTTGGAGCACTGCCAATATTGGCATTTAAACTATTTTATTTCCATTCATTGGTCTATGATTCGTTTGAAAAGAAACCATTTCTATCAATTAGTTTTATTAATATCGAGTTTATTTCCCCATATTTTCAATTTAAAAAAAGCAGTTATATTTTAGGGTCTTTGCATACATGTTTACACTAATTCTTTTTTTTTTTTTGTAGGCTATCCGATCTGTTGTCGGGTATCTGTTTTTAATTCTTTTGGAAAATATATAGGAATAATTAAATGTTTCAGACGTTAATGTAAATAGAATACGTATTTCATTCTACGAAAATCTAATGCAGTCCAGCGTCTAGGATGTCTTCTTGTTAAATATTGAGATGGCAGAAATAACTGTATCGAGTTACCTTTAGCCCATTAGTCCCACGCTACAAAAGGTGTGGATGCCTACCTGTGTGTGTTCTAAGATGCGCCTGGAGTGATTTTTCTCTTGGAAATACTCGACTGCAAATTTTACATCTAATATCGCTGACGGACGAAGATCCTTCCGAAATAAGAGTTGAGATAGCATCAGATCTTGGTCTCCCCCGTTTGGTATTCAGAGAAATCTCCCTTGGGCTATCCCCGCTTTCTGAATGATTGGAATCCCCTTCCTCATCAGGCGAAAGGTGTGCCAAGTGTATTTCATTACTCCAATTAACTGGATGCATCTTCAGCTATTTAACTAAATTTCTGATCACAGGTAAAGGTATGCATGTCCAACAGTCCCTACGCGTCTTTTAACATAAAGTAAATATATCTAATTCATGTTGGTACCTGCATAAGTAGCTATAAATAACTACAAAGCCGCGCATCATAGATTATGTTAAACCTATCGATTTTACTTTGCCGTGCGTTTGAGTCTGAATCTGTGTTCATTTATTCGTTAATTGTTTGTTTCAGTTTTAATGAATTCAAATTAATTATACAAATAATTATACTGCAGTTTTTTCGCGATTTTTTATTTATTTTTACGACCTCATGTCTCGTTCCCGCCATCAGTCCATTTATGGCTTTGTGACATCATAGGATACCCTTTCTAGGGGTTATGAAGCATGCGCTGTCCATGTGCTGTTTGCACGCCATTTTGAAGCATTGACTTGTGTATAGGTAAAGCCGTGGGTTATAATCCATTGCAATCCTCTATATTCTGAGGACAATGGATGTCCGATACGGCGTAGATGTTTCCAACAAATTCGATATCATCGGTCTTAACGATGATGCCGCTGAAGCGGCGCGACAGAAGGATGAAGTCAGGAAAACTAAAAAGCCTCTGGAAGGGGATAAACCCAAACTGGGCTCCAACAAGCAAAACACGAAGAAGTCGACACCACATTTAGAAAACAAGGGGAAACCGAATGATCAATACATTAACAAGAAAGAAGGTAATTTTTCCCTGAAAATTCTGCGGTAAAGCCGAAATTCATATATTATTCAAAGTCAACCATGACATATTAATTCGGATAGGGTAAAGAGACTGGCTGATCGTGACAAAATAACAGTTATCGCGAATGTTTATTCCAAGTTTATGCTATGTATTGTGTCTAACCATTGAGATCTGTCATCTGTCAGTGCATTCATTGACAAGGGACGTATCTCGTTTCGCTGAATTAATCTATGGCATCTCTACGGTGTTAAAAAGTAATTTAACAGTCGTGATTGACCTTGACCGAAAATTTAATTTGGTCGATTTTAAAACATTTAGGCTATAAAAAACTTATTTTTCTCAGACTATTCAGTGGACCTATATCAAAATTGACATTTAATCAAGCTACAATTCAAATATTGATGGAAAACATTGATGTAATACTTGGGGCTCAATTGTGGAAAACCCTTGTAACCCTTGTTTAGATGGTGATCATGGTTGAATGATCTCCCTTTTAAGCTAAGCAGGATTGCTCAGATATTAATTGCTGATTCTATCATCACAATGCATGATTTGTTTACATGCCGACACTGGCAAACTGCGCATGCTCAGTTGGCTATGTGAAATTGATGATATAGCCGCTTAGCCTTGCCATCATTATTTTTATCTTGAAGGAAGGAGCAGAAACTGGCAGAAACTCTGGGGATTAATAGTACTTCAAAGAACAATGAGACTTTCATAAGTTATATTAGCAGAAATTTGGTTCGAGGTCTGATCACCTTTTTTTTTTGCCAATTTTTTTGCTGAAACTGTGAGGTAATATTGTACTGAGAATTTGATGAAAACTAAATCTAAAAAACTTTTTAGTTCAAGGTAAAGATTCACAACCAAGTGAACGATCTAATCGAGGAGGAAGAGGGAATCGGGAACCCAGAGATAACAAAGAAAATGATGGGGAAAGAAAACCTTTCAGAAGACCACCACGAGAGCAGCAAGAAAATCGAGGTGGTGATGAAAATGTTCCTCCAGAGTTTAGGTAAATTTTTGTCACATTATAAACAAAGCTGTATTACAAAGTCATGCATAGAAATAGAACATAAAGAGCATTAAGAATTTCATGTAGCTCTACCTTTGGATTTCCATTAAATAAAATGGAATTGAATGTCCCGTTTGGATTTCCATTAAATGCTTAGAGCAGACATGATTTTTTCCCGCTTTAAAGCGGATTTCCGCTTTTTGTCCCGTCAGGTTCTGATTTTTTGCGGTCGGTTCCGATTTTTATACGCCCACATTTTCATGTGGACGTATTATGTCGTCGCCCCTGTCCGTCCGGACGTCCGTCCGTCCGTCCGTCCGTCCGTCCGGACGTCCGTCCGTCCACAATTTGTTTGTGGACTCTCTACAGGTCACAATTCTTATCCGATTTTAACGAAACTTGAAATATAGGTTTATCCCCAAAAGATCTCGGCTGCTTTCGATATTGGCATGTATCGGATCAAAACTTCATGGATTATGGCCCCTGATTGTCTGAAAAATCACGTTTTTAGCTTGTGGACCCTATAGAGGTCACAATTTTGAACCGATTTTGATGAAACTTGACATGAATGTTTGTAACCCAAAGATCTTGGTTCCTTTCGATATTTGCGGCTATCGGAATGTAATTTCCTGAATTATGGCCCCTGATTGTCCGAAAAATCACCCTTTTTAGCTTGTGGTCCCTCTGGAGGTCACAATTATTATTCGATTTAAAAAACCGTTTGATTATATCACCGTTACACCCTAAGGAAGGTTGTCTTCGAATTTCGGGAAAATCGGACGAAAATTGCCATACAAAATGGCCGCCGTTTGTACGCGAATGCTATTAAAAAATGGTATATCAAGGTTGTGGACCCTGTGGAGGTCACAATTTTGATTCAATTTTGATGAAACTTTAAATTCATGGTTATAACACAAAGATCTTGCTTCCTTTCGATATTTGCGCATATCGGATCGTAACTTCCTGAATTATGGCCCCTGATTATACGCAAAATCGCCTCTTTTTTAGCTTGGAGGTCACAATTATTATCTGATTTAAAAAAACGTTTGATTATATTACCGTTACACCGTAAGGAAGGTTGAGTTCGAATTTCGGGAAAATCAGACCAAAATTGCCATACAAAATGGCCGCCGTTTGTACGCGAATACTGTTCAAAAATGGTATATCAAGATTGTGGACCCTGTAAAGGTCACAATTTTAATTTGATTTTGATGAAACTTGAAATTCATGGTTATAACCTAAAGATCTTGGTTCTTTTCGATATTTGCGCATATCGGATCGTAACTTCCTGAATTATGGCCCCTGGTTATACGCAAAATCCCCCTTTCTTTAGCTTGTGGTCCCTCTGGAGGTCACAATTATTATCCAATTTAAGAAAACGTTTGATTATATCACCGTTACACTGTAAGGAAGGTCGAGTTTGAATTTCGGGAAAATCGGACCAAAATTGACAGACAAAATGGCCGCCGTTTGTACGCGAATACTGTTAAAAAAATGATATATCATGGTTGTGGACCCTGTATAGGTCACAATTTTAATTCGATTTTGATGAGGAAAATCGTACCAAAATTGCCGGACGAAATGGTCGCCGTTTGTACGCGAATAGTGTAAAAATATGGTATATCATGGTTGTGAACTCTCTACAGGTCACAATTCTTATCCGATTTTGATGAAAAGTCACATTTCTAGGTTGTGTACCGTCACACCATAATCATTGTCGGTTTCGAATTTCATTAATATCAGACTGGAACTGACCAACTAAATGGCTGCTCCGAATACAGTATGAAATACAGGACTTAAAGATGTAGGAAAAATCACTTTCGGTATTGCTTGTTCTCTGTCCATCTCTCGAAAATGTGGGCGTATCCTGCCTGGCAGTGCCAGCCTATCTTTGACAATGCTTTTGTTATGATATTGTTCCGCTTTAATTAATTCAAGCACCTTGTGTCAAAAGCCTAATATCATAAATCAAACAATCATTAATTTTTTCCTGACAAATTTATAACTGGTGAACTTCAAAATATCTATCCATAACTTTAAAATCTGCCGACCGGATGTCAGCGATGTAAACATTAACAATACCATATCGTAGAATCGCGCGAGATCGAACGAGATCGCCTGTCATTACAAGTGTCATGGAGTTTCTCTATTGTGCCTATGATGGTACGGTACGTAACCATCGTCAGTTCTTTCGCGCTATGGCTAAGGTCGTATATCGAGACGTCGACACCAAACTATTCGACAAAGGACTTTAAAATGGATGGAAATGGTTGGAACAGAAGTTTGAAGGCGAGCTTTTGAGACATTCTATTCGTAAAGTCAATTCCCGAAGAGTCGTGAATTATTATTAATTACGGTCGGAGGGAGGGAGAAGTTTATTCGATTTAGACTAATTAGAGCAACATATTTTCTAGTCTAGAAAATTATACAGGATAATCAAAAGATCGGATGCGAAGTTCAAACATTATTTTTTTTTTTTTTTTTTTTGTTTAGTAGTAAGTATTCTGTAAATGAATTAAATACAAGAAAAATAAGAAATAAAATTTTTTTAGTAATTTTGAAGACAAATAAATACAAGAATATTGAAATTCAGTATGATGAGACAGCCCCCCCCCCCCCTTATTTTAAAATTACCTTTGCACACCCCCCTCCCCAAAACATACTGGCGTTGCCACTGGACACGCCCCCCCCCCCCCCCCCCCGATTTTTTCAGCTTTTTTTTTCAACAGCTAAAATCATGTCTGTTAGAGTCATTCTCACTGATGTGTAATGAACACACACAAAAAAATCATTCTTATCTAATCCAAAAGGTCAGTGAGGTTCAGTCAAAATTATCTGTTGTCTCTATATGTTGCTGCGGCAACTGAAGTTCATTTGCTAAGTGCCTGTATAATTGGGAGTTGTTTCTCATTAAAATTAACTGGAACTGTCTTGTCCTAAAATAAATCATCTATTCGTCAAAAATGTAAGTCATTTCGGTATTATGGAATAAGATGGAATCACAAGTATTAATTTAATTAAATTGTATCTTATTTGCAACAAAGATTATTTTTTTCCATTCAAATTGCTAAGTTTCAGAAACAGTAAGTTGTCAGGTGAAAATCGAACCAAGACTTTAGATCACAAGGTAATCATGGCGGATGGCCTGATTTTGCTTGTCTATTTTATTGGGTTGAAACTTCGAACTGTTCCCCATTCAGATCTGAGGTCAATGTCTTATGAATTTTTGTTTTGTCTCAACAGAGAGAAACCAGAAGGTGGAAGTCGTTTCAATAGATTTGACGATGGTGAGAGGGGGAGAGGCAGGGGTCGGGGTCGGGGTGGATTCCGTGGACGAGGTGGCCGTGGTGGTGAGAGAGGAGGGGGATTTGGCCAACCTTTTGAAAGCCGTGGAAAACGAGATTTTGATAGACACAGTGGAAGTGACAAAACGTAATTATTTTTCCTTTTAAAATTTTTTTATTTTTTTGTGCATGCTTACAGCTTTAAATGCAATATTTTCCATTTTTATAACACCCCATTTAATGTGGTCATATTGCCATCACTCGTGTATTTTCCTAATCCTTACAATGCACAATAAAATTTTGTCTGACAGTTGAAATTTAGTTAGTACGAATTGATATGGTCATCACAAGCTGGAAATTAATGTCTACATGTAACCCATTTCACTAAACTGTGTAACAAAAGAATTGTACATGGGGTAGTTAGCTGAAGAACCAACTTTTCTTTTTCTTTATTTTTATCACCCCAGCCTTTAATGAAGTTTTGTTCTTGACATAATGAATTGTTGAAATACGGTGCAAAAATCTGTTGCAAAAATTGAGTAATTATATCAGGAATATCATTTTAGGAAATAACTCCCATTTCATCTAACCACTTTCCTCTTCGGTTGTCAATTCTGTAAGGATTTCATGTATTGCAGAGCCAGATTTTTCAAAGTTATCCTTATGTGGCTCATAACCTAAGTCATATTTTAAGACAGGCATTATGTGAGAGCTAAATCTACCTATTACCAGTCTTTGAGTCTTAAATGTTACATTATTAATTGAACATTTATTAATATGATAGTACTGTAATGGACCTTGGATGCCATCTGATGGCTCCGAATTTAAGTAGATTAGAACTTTTTGGTCATTAAGGCCAAGACTCGGAATGATCAGTTCAACCATTGATAACTTCCTCAAAATTAAGTGTAATTTGAATGAAATTTTCATATATTCAGTTTGCATTAACTATTTTTTAAATAATTTACTGAGAAGGGCTAGCTCTTCACCTAAATCTAACATCATGCCCCTTTAAGTAACAATATGATAATTATTCATTTGCTCCCTAAACTTGAAATGGTTAGCTTTTTCTAGAAACTGGTTGCATGTGCTGTTAAGGCTTTATAAAAACAAGGAATTGGAACAGGAATTTGCCCCCAATTTTCTGGTGTGTTGTCTTTCTTTGGAAGCATTTTGGTGTTATAAAGAAAGTATCAAATTAACAAAAACCTTTGTTGATTTGTATGAAAAACTTGGGGGAAATGAATGCTATCACATTTTGCTTGGAATTTGGAAGAAATACTGTCAGTAGAATTCTTATCTGTATAACACTTTTAGTTTTATTTAGTTTTTGTCCTGCCTTAATATACCCTGGTGTAAGAGTGCTTTAATCATTCAATTGTTTCAGTGGTGTAAAGGCTGTTGATAAGCGAGAGGGAGGTGGTAGACGCAACTGGGGATCATTCAAGGATGATATAAAGAATATTGAAGAAAGGTTAGGCATATTAACACATCAAAGAATAGATCATTTTTCTGTTCTTAAAGTGAATGCTAAAGCATGACCGGGAAATATGTTTTTATTGCACATGGTTTCTTTAATAACCATCACTTGTTTTAAAAAAAAAAACCAAAAAAACTTTTGTTTCTTAATGGTGATGGTTCAAACTTAATGAACATTTTAATCAAACCATTGAAAGTGATGTATAAAAGCCAGAATATTAATGTAAAAATATTATAACACAATAAGTTCTGTGTCAACTGTCATATTTGAAGTAAACCTAATTTTCAAGTATTGAATTGAATTCTTTATTTTGGTTTTGAGCTTTCAGAACAATTTATAGCTGAGCAAGTACATGTGTTCCAGGCAATTACTGCCAAACATTTGTATCTGATTCAAGAGATTGTTCCAGTTAAATAATTTTGGTTATAAATTTTCAGTGTACAAGCAAGCACAGAAAGTACAGAGCCTGCAGAGAATTGGAATCAAAATGAAGACAATATAGAGCCTCAAGAAAATAGGTACAATTTGTTTCTAATGAAGTTAAACTTTCTCGTTAATATTCATTAGTGACATAGTTTTCTCAGAGTTGGCATATTAGGTGGCTGAACAATAGTGCTGGCACGATAAATCGTTGAATCGATGTATCGCGATTCGCCGTCTCACGATACCTGTATTGAATCGCAGGATGCCGAATCGATTTTTCACGATTCTTTTTTGCTTTTTATCAAATATATCATGAACTTTAAAAACTTTCAATTATATCCACAACCCTAAACTTTATTTGAAACTATGACACTTCGCAAACGATGTCCAGTGGTCTTGACATGTGTGTTACTATAAATAGTGCATGACCGTAATTACCGTTAGTTTCGTAGGTAAAGATTAACAACATTTTAATGTCTTTTCGTTTTGTTTCCGAATTTCAAAGTTTGTTATAAGGCTTAGGTAATAAAACATACATATTTGAATACATAAAACGACATTTTACTCTCGAATTTTATAAATTCAGATCGTAAATATAATAGATAGTACTATAGTAGCTCTTGTAAAAATCAAAATGGCGGTAAACACAGTCGCAATAATAAATCCTCCAGCGAGATATAAATCTAAAGTTTGGGAAAATTTGGGGTTTTTAAAAGGGAACACAACGAAAGTTGTTTGTAGAATACCTCAGCATTCACTTGACAAGACACCGTAATGGTGTCCATAGTGGCGACTGTCTTGTCTAAGTACGTCTGCTAGGATTAGTAGAGTTTACTTCTAAATAGTAGGCCCAATCAAGTTTATTTATTTCCTGGTTTTAGTGACTTCATTAAAAACACAATCACATATTTAATTTGTTGTTTTATTGATAAATGTACGACCTAGTTATGAATCACGATACGTATCGTATCGCGGCACATGAATCGCAATACGTATCGTATCATGACTCCAGTCGCAATACCCAGCACTACTGAACAAGTGACAAATACCTGAAAATGATGACTAGATTCCAGCAAATTATAATACCTTGGCCCGATTTCAGTAAAACTAAATCAAAAATCACTAAAATAGATTTTAACTAAAATCAAAATGAAATTTTATACGTTTCACGAAGATTGATTGTAACTTAAAATAGATTTTAGTTAAAATCGCTTGCGCCTGCGCAGTGCACATTTCCGCTGCGAGTACTTAAGGTGAAAGCAAATACGCTTGGAAACTGAAAACTGTTGTGACAGGTTGAATTAACGGTTGCAATATCAATGGGGAGAGTTTCATACGTTGAAGCAATGTTTGCACACGGTCAGACATTCGTGAAATATGTACTGCGTAATATGTGATTCGAAAAGTATCAGTGGGTTGGCCTTTAATTTGGCATTTGAATCGTGACATGAGAATTTGATGTACTCGCAGGATTCAATGGGATTAAAGTGTATCGATATACTAAATCGCATGGATTTGTAGTTTTATGGAGAATTGTCACAAACATTATGATATTTGTGACTCAAAACGGCCAATCTAGGTTGTAATTTTTCGTCGCATTTTAAAAGTATTTATCAACTTTGAAATTAATACACCAAATAGCCAATGTTCTGATGCCTAGATTTGACCCACCCTTTCAGTGATACATTGAATATGATACTTACTCAATTAAATGATTTTTTTCCCTAAGATAAAATAACTTTGGCTCCTAAAATGCCAATTATTTTTGTTTTATTAACCCATTTAACCCTGAGCCAATTAAAAGATTAGCTGCCCTAACCCTAAGCTCATTGAACCAGCAGGGCCCATCTCCCTAAGCCAATTAGAGGATTATTGTTAATCCTATTACCCTCTACAAAATTGCAAATAATTTAAAAAATATTTTTTATACGTAAAAATACTCTTTTACAAAAATGTTCACATTGCTGTGTTCTTTCCAATGATATAAAATTCAATTTTACAAAGTAGCATGTATATTACTATAAATAATATTGAAAAGCCAGTTCCACTAAAATTATGACTTTTCTCTATCATATTGGCAAAATAATGTGAAAAAGTATCCCTTACGATTTTTAAAAAAAAAATAAAACAAAAATATAATCCCTCGTATTGGCAGCAGTGTTCTAAGTAAATATAAATATAACTTTTAAAAAGAAATATCACCCCAAATAACGGTCACTTCATCGCCTACGGCATTTAAAATTTCTGCCTTTCTTTGGATATATGACGGGAATTGTCGTTTTCTTTGCTTCACTGCGTCGAAAATAAAAATATATTTTTGAAATCTTCGACAGTGTAATATTCCCCTATTTAGCTTGTGTTAAACCCTAAAAGTTTTGATTCAATTTAGCTTTCCAAAGTCTAGAATTATTAACCGTAAGTTTCGTGTTGTCATCTGTTTGATCGAGCGAATCCAAGATGGCGGCGACTCGCTTGATCTCGGCTCGAGTATACGCATTCTTCGCATCATAACTTCAAAAAAAAATAATAAATAGTTGATTTCTTCGACATTATCATATTCCACAATATACCTGGCAGTAAATCATAAAATCTGATTCTATTTCACTCTCAATATCGTATAATTATTAGCCGTAAGTGACAGCGTGAAAATATTGGAATAGTGCCAAATTGAATGACACGGTGGATGATTAGCGAATTAAACATTTCTTTTCATCGCGGGTTTTACTTGTATTACCCAATCACCATTAATTAATGAAATAGAAGTATGTTGATTGATTTCTCGCTTGGGTTCGCTAATGCCGTTGCCAAGTATGAAGGGTCCGCGAGTTGATTCGCTACCGTCAGCCACGTGCCGCGAGTTGTTTCGCTACCGTAAAAAATGGGTTAAAGTAAGACTTCATTAAGAAATAATAAATTTATGGTAAAATTTAGGCCTAGGCCTATAACATTTTTCAATAAACACATTTGAGATCATTGATTTATCTCTTTACATATCATCATAACCCCCAAATGTATGCATAAATACTACTATGCTTTACCTAGTATTATAGGCCTTCTAAAACCAAGAAATGGGCCATATTAAACCATTGTACACGAACATATTTTCTTTATAGACAAGAGGGCTTTTCTTTCCACATTGGATATGAATAAATCATTTTCTTTTAGTGTTTAGTTTACTGGGGTTTTTTTGTCCCCCCCGCCTTTCGAATAAAGTTGGGGGACTATTAAAATGGGTTCGTCCGTCTGTCTGTCCGTCACACTTTTTGGGACACAATAACTCTCTTCCTAATTGAGCTAGAATGTTCAAACTTGGTGTATGTGTTTATTAGGTCAATGCCTTGATGGAGTTCGAAGATGAGCATTTTCCGCTTAGGGTAAGCAGAGATAAGCAATTTGATTGGTTGATGCTTTGGGACACGATAACTTTAGTTCTAATTAAGTGAGATTGATGAAACTTGGTGTATAGTTTCATTACAGTAATACCTTGACTACGTTCAATAATGAGCATTTTCTGCTCAGGGTTAGCAGAACGATACGCAATTTGATTTGCCGAGACTTTGGAACACAATAACTCTCCTTCGAATTGAGTTAAAATGTTCAAAATTGGTGTGTATGCTTATTAGGTCAATGCCTTGATGGAGTTCGAAGATGAGCATTTTCTTCTTAGGGTAGGCAGAGATAAGCAATTTGATTGGTTGATACTTTGGGACAAGATAACTTAGGTTCATCTTGATTGATGATTGATGCCAATACAATGACTGCATTCTCATTCAGTAATGGATTCGACAGTAACAGTGTATAGAAACGATTGACTCGGACACGAGGGCCCTTTCCCTTGGCCAGAGGGGCACTTTTGTCAAGCGTGGGGGCCCTTTTGTCTGCCTTTAGGGTCCCCCTAATTAGGGTACATTTTCATTTTTCTCGTCGGTTTTAGCATTTTTCTTTATAAAACACTTTTGGATGACACTTTGTGTACAGTTTGATTGCTGGATACGTTTGAAAAAAATAAATGTGCGATTAATTAATGTGTCATCTATTTATTTTGGGATTTCGGCGGGGGGCATCAGCCTCACTGTTGGCTCGTTTTCTTAGATTTCTAAGATGGAGCACCATCCAAATGCTTAAATTGACTTAACAATAAAATAAACGGGTGAAAAGAACTTAATGAGAATTGTTTTTGTGAATGATGGTTGTAATATTAAAATTATGTTATTCGGACCATTCACAATATTATCATTATTCCAATTATATCTATATGTCGCAATATATGTAACAATGTAGCTCTAATCAATGTTTGTTAATGTCTTGATTTTAAGTTAGGACAGGGCGACGGCTATCCTAAGTTAAAAATTGTCCTTAAAATGGGTTTGTGAAATGCCACTATTTTAAGTTAGGATTAAATTTTAACTTAAAATATTATTTTAGTGGATTTTCACTAAATGCTTAAAATCATTTTGTGAAACGGGGCCCTGATCACATATTAACCATGTTATGTATTGTTCAACATAGACATATTGGACGTTCTTGTTTTCATTGCAAAGCCAGAGATCAATTGATGTTCTTTTTTTGAAATGTCACTTTTATTATCCTTCAGTTAGGTCAGTTGACATGCTAAATTTGTTTGATTAAAACAACCATAAACACACAAGTTTTCTCTTTGGTGTGCAAGGAATTGGTCTTTTTAATACAAGGTTATAGTTTTGAAGAAATTGATTCAAGACTCTGTGAACTAGTTAATTGGCGTAATTACATGCATTCAATGACCAGTGCCTCGCCATAAATAAATATCTTGCAATATCTTCCCAATATTTCGTCAATTAGATGGGTTAATAGAGGCAATTTTGGCTGTGTGGGGCACCCTACCACTGTACATGTTAATTGCACAAGGATTGACAATTTTATTCAGGAATAATTTTTTTTATGTGAATATGTTAAGGCAGTGTTGTCAGTTAACCCAAATTGACCTTTGACATTGTGAAATCAAAACATAGACCTGTTGTAAGTCTATTGTAGTACTTCACTTGGCTCTGTTTGGTCAACAAATTAGGCCTTTGATGTCGAATAACGTATATGGCTGTCAGAATCTAGGATTGTTTCCTATCTTTTATTGTAATTTTCCAGTGAGACAACTCCAGGTGCTCCAGAGATAGTAAATGAAGAAGATGCTGCACCAAAACAAATGACTTTGAAGGAATACAGAGCTACACAAGGAAAGAGTCGTTTGAAGAGTCAGTTTCAGATTAGGAAAGCTGGAGAAGGCGTTGATGGTTCACAATGGAAAACAGGCACTAAATGTATTAATAAGCCTGTTGTAAGTGCACCTAAACAGGAGCGCAGGAGAAGGGCCTCTGAATCGGAAGAGGAAGAAAGTGGCGATGAACATGAAGATGTAAGTCTGCATATGTTTCATCTTTCACTTATGTTTCAGTTAATTTTCATCAGTTAACTATCATTTAGCTTTTAAGCACACTGTACATTTCTCTCTTTATCACTCAGTAAGTAGCTTGCTCACAAATCATGCCCAATCCTGGTGTTGCCTGAGATAGTTTACTATTTTCAGCGTTTTTTCTCCTTGTCGGTGGCACAAAACAGCAGTTAGTTTAGTTGGGAAAACAAAACTGAGGCCACGTTTACGCATTGTCCTGCTCGTGATGAACCTTTGTATTTTGAAGAGCAGATGAAAAAGCAGAGGTCCTGGCAAAATATCCCTCATTGCACACATGTAGTGTACATTAGCACTTTTCAGTGCACAAAAGTAGGACATTGAAATTAAACCCCACTTCATTTTCATTGACTAATTGAATATTTCATCCAAGACCACATTAAAATTAAACCCAACTTCATTTTCCTTGTCTGCTGTGTGAACCATCATAAATTTTAAACAGATTTTTTCGATGATGAACAAACTAGTCAACTTTGGTTATTATAAACTTACCTGTGTGTTTGAAAAAAAACTCCTGTTAAAAAAAATAAAATCTATTGCGCAACTAAATATTCCAACGAATAAGAACAGTTGATTTCAAATACAAAGGTAACTAGCTTGTTCATAATCGAGAAAATCCGTTTAAAATTTACGATGAGTCTTGCAGTAGTTGAATATGCTATCCAAGACCACACAATACACTGACATTTAATGTGAAACTTTATTATGTTATACTTGGCTTAAAATTGTCAGTTTAATGGAGATAGCAGTATTGCCTTAAAGCTTTTCATATGATGTTAGATTACATGTACGTTTATATAATGTAGGCCCTGTAATTACTATGTGCAGACTATCGCCATTGAAGAGACGACCGTTGTCACGATCGGTCGCATTATTTCTGTTACCTCTTTTTTTTTCAAATCATTTTTTGTGAAGCCTGTACCATAACAGGCCCGGGACTGTACAGCGCAGTGGACGCTTACGGCTGGCGCCCGGATCCATTCACTTGATTTGATATTTTCCGCAGGTTAATCTTATAGGTTTTTGTTTTTAGTGTAGTGCGGTCCTCCTGCACTTACTAATAGAATGTTATTTTGTAATTTATTGAAATTATTCAAATATATTTGAAGCATGAAGAACGTAAAAAGAAAAACAAGAACACATTGAATATTGAGATAACCTTCAATGACAACAACCGAAGAGGTGGACGTGGTGGAAGGAGGGGTAGAGGACCTGGACGTGGATTTTACCGGGGAGGTTCCCCACGAGGTGGAGGAGGAAGAGGTGGCGACAGAAAATACCGTGAGGCAGCACCAAGGGTAGATGATGAAAAGGACTTCCCAAGTCTTGTGAAAAGTGTTGCATAAATAGTGCATTTTAATGCACCTCTATTATTAAATTCAAGTATAATGGATAATGTCGATTCTGTAGTTTTCATCAAGGCCTGTTTATAATGATGTCTGAAATTTTGTATGTTTGAAAAACACTTTTGTCTGAAGTATCATCCTGAATGCATTTTTTTTAATGCCTCCATTTTTTCATTAACCATTTGGATATGGAGGTGTGCTTGGGATCTCATTGTTCACTCCGAGACACTGTGTTAATTGAAAACTGTTCGTGAAAGGATGTTACCAATTGCCAATCAGTGGTCCCACAGTTGACAGTACTCATGGACTGTACTGAACAAAGTGCTAGCTCAAAAAGTGCTTAATTTTCGGCTGCCTTCCAATACTCGGGAATAGCAGTTTGAAAAAGCAATATTATTGACTTGCTGTAGAAAAAAAGATAGAATTATTAAAACCTAATATTTATATACACATAAATATATATAAATGAACATTGTAGCTGGACTTACCATATCATTCCAGCTAAAAGACTAAATTATTGTGAAGTGTTGGTGTTATTCCATAAGGGGGGAAATTTTGCACTTTCTTATTTTATGTGAAAAGCATTAATTGATATTCAAGTGATTTCCAGCTTTTCAGTGAACGTTGGTAAGGGTTTTGTAAAAAAAAAAAAATAAATGAAAAATGACCGAGTCTATGAAAATACAAAGAAGTCAACATATTATTCATTAGACGACCATTTTCTATCAGTGCATACTTTGAATAAAACTAATAATTATTTTCAACATTTTCTTCCAATTCACTTGTGAAGATAATTGCATATTTGTTGATTTTTTTTTTTTCTTTTCCTAAACACATTGAAATAAAAAAAACGAAATGATTGAAAGATGAATAATGTAATTTGTATGAAGTGCTATCTCGAAAATACTTTTTCGTCAGTTATGTTTTATGAGTGGATAAATGGGAACTATACCAGCTTTTAAAGTTAATTTTATATATCCCCCCAGCGATGCATATTACACATTTATGTTGGGAGATGACATGTACCTTCCAAACTTTGACTACTAATGACTTGAGTAATGTCTTTAAAATAATATTGCATAGATAAAGCTTGGGACCAAAAACGAATGATTAAGAGTAACTGAATTCTTTAATCTTAATTATGTATAAACCATGGTTTACTGGACATGAATTGGAATATTATATTCTGAAATAGTGCCTTAAAGATTAACAGCAAGTTCTTTAGATGCAAGGTAGGGCCCTAAATCAAAAGCAGTCTGGTTAATATTCAAACCAAGGGAAATATTGGATTGATAGTGGGTGGCAATTGTTAACTCGTATATTTATTTCGTTCCTTTACGCCAGTGGTTCTCATCCTTATTTTGTTAACGGCACACCTTGGGACACAAAAAAACTTAGCGGCACACATGGCTCAATATATAGGAAAAATATTTGAATTTTGCAAAATAAAAACCTAGCAAGTCATACACATACAATCGTAGACACAGACCAGCCATAGAGACATTGACTGACTCAAACTAAATAAAGAAAACACAGCTATGAACTTGCCAGTAGACACCAGCTAATACTCAATTTGGGTCATCTGTTTTTTTGCATTTTCTTAGTGTGCCGTTCAAAATTTCGCTGTACACTTAAGTTTTTGCGGCATACTGGTTGAGAACCACTGCTTTACACAGACTATGAAAACAATATTTTGAATGTGTATTGATATAATCATGTCCACTTATGAACTCCAGGTCTTCCATGTTCCAATTTAAAGACAGAGGCTATTTCATCAGACTACATTGCAATATTCATTTATCAGTATTTACCCTCAGTAAATCGGCTATGTGTGTATACTATTCATTAAGTTATGTATACCACTGTATAGCTATCTGTATATGTCCTAATTCTGGAAATTATTTTCATTATACTTTAATTGTTGTTACCTTGTTTAAAAGTCTTAACTGCCAGTGATAATTTTAGAAAAGCTGTGACCATTACAGTAATTACCTTGTGAAATAGCTCCCAAAGAATGTGAAGAAGTGCAAATGTTGGGATTATTGAATTGGTCATTGTATGAGTAACATTTACCAGTAAAATGATAATGTTTGCTATGATTTACTTATTCTGTGAAGAAAACACAATATTCTTAACCAATCGAAGCAATCTTGCTAACGTTTCGTGTGGTCTGTTATATTTCTGTTGCTGGAAAGTCGATTTCATTTTCCGTTGACTAACATACTCAATTAAATTTGATCCAAGAGAAGACTGGTCAATTTCAATTCAATGTATATAGAAGTTAGCATAACCCGAGAAGAGTATTTTTCGATTCGACTGAAGGCGACTCGTGCATAGTTAAACATATGAAGGAGCTCAACACCCATATGCTTTAATTTGGGTGTCGAAATTTGGTACTTGGTTTTATTTTAATTACAAAAAAAAAACGCCCATGATTCCGGTACTGAATCTGGCCTTTATGGAGGAATTCTTGGCTAAAATTGTACACAATTTATAACTCCTGGTTTTTATCCCCGAATAATTTTCCAAGCGCTGAAGGTAAGAAGCCAATTTAGAGTGTGGATATTTTCCATTACTCGCGAAAGCTGAATATCGATACGATTCGTTCTTTCAGATTACTGTATATGAACTGTTCGTAAATTTAAATGCTTAGGAATAGCAATATCACATCAATTTAAATGATGGTCCAAGAGCTTGATGAGACATCGCTAAATATTTGTCAAAGATTTCCTTTGTGTGGAGGTGCATTCCGGGGTGTGGGGCAACATGTATTTTTGTGGACAGAACTCATTTCGTGCATAATTGAGCTTAAAGTTGTATCTCGTTAGCGTTTTCTTTAAAAATATACTGAGCGTCATAGAAAACGCATCACTTAGTTTTTCGTATAACAAAATGATCCTGTCAACAAATCTTTTTTTATTATACGCCTACATTTTCATGTGGACTTATTATGCCGTCGCCCCTGTCCGTCCACAATTTGTGGACTCTCTACAGGTCACAATTCTTATCCCATTTTGACGAAACTTGAAATATAGGTTAGCAAGATAATGATTAAGTTTAGTTTTGAGCGACCCGCCCCAGAAGAGAAAGAGTCAAACGAATGGACTTGCGAACCTCAACGTAGCCCCCACATAGCACCAAATTACTTGTCTTTACGGATGGTGTTTGGTAATCCCTAAGAAAATTTTGAAAATACACTCCAGGAAAGGACAGTATTCAGGCACCAATAGTCGAGATAAATGGAGGTGGGTCCAGATTCCAGGGATTTCCATAAAGTTAAATAAAAATACTTAATTTTTCCACTTAACCAAGAGTATTCCTTAAATCAGTACTCAAAGGCTCTATGAAAAACTTAACTACACACTTAAATATGGAATAGCCAAATAGACTGAATTGTTAACTAGGAATACCCTCAACTGTCAAAAATCACGAATTTCCTTTTATGGCATCACTAAAATGTTAGTATGGGAGTGGATGTATAATGATGGTTAATGTAAACTTTATTAATTTAAGTTGGATTGTGCCTACATTTTTGTCTGTATTTTTAATCGAATAAATATTACTGATTTAAACGCAAGTAAGACAAGAAATTAATTGTAAATCATTGTTGGCCCGCTGCTTGGGTTAGAAATCGTCGTCATATATTTGTAAATTTATATATAATATACGAACAAAAAAAACGTGTTTCAATCATTGTCAATCCGCAGCTAACTTAAATGGCGGCAATATGAATATTTGCTGAAATCTACAATGGAATGTCATCACAATGTAAAATTTAACAAATGACTGAAATGAATTATACGACAGTCGTGGAAAACATAATTAAGCAATACGAACATGATGAATGATCAGAAAAAACCTTGACCATCTCGGTGGTAATATTTGACAGGGAAGTTTCGGTCCGATTTTGATGAAATACTTATGGTGCAATGTAACGGTGATATTGAACAGTTTTGAAAATAAGATACAAATTGTGATCTCTATAGAGGGCCATAAGCTAAAAACGTGATATCTCGTTCCTCGTAAAATCTGGGGATCATAATCCACAAAGTGACCGTCCTATATGCGCCAATATCCAAAGGAACCGAGGTCTTTCGTTAATTAACATACATTGTAAGTGTTACCAAAAGTGGATAAAAATTGTGACCTCTAGGGTGTGCACAATCCTCGTTTTATTATGCACTTTTTTTTGTCAAGTTCAACATCACAGGAGCATACCACCATAGATTGTTTTTATGGTAAAGGAGTTAAAATATAAATGAAATTCGGAGTAATTTTATTCGCCGGAAATCCCTCAGAAAGCGTCTCCAAGAGCTTCCAGGGCATAGGGCGGCCGATGGACCCAATCTGTTTCACATAGAATTACTTACGAATTATCTCTGTCACAGATGACTATCTACAACACGTGCATTGACTTCACGTGGCGACAGTCGTTGGCTCAGCTGCTTGTGCATTGTTTGGAAAATTAAACGAACTTACCTAGTGATGTTTAATTATAATTCTACGAACTATGGTACTGCTTCGGGCAAAATGATGCATTTTACTCATTTTAATACCCATTTACACTAAATAGGAAATATTTTTTAACTACAAATGTCTTTATTTATTTTTCTTATACTTCAAAAAAATGTTTGAGAATTTAATTTGACGGAGTAAAAAGGTTAATATGCCGAACTCATTAAGTCTCGTCGATGTTATGCTTATCAGTGATTGTAGCGGCCAAGCGAATATTCACTGCGGGATCAGTTTGCGATGGACTCTCGCCTCAGGTCCTATATGATGGTAGCCCCCCCCCCCCCAGTCAAGAATTGCTGGCCTCGAAATGGTTATATAGATAATAAGAACCAACACTCACTACACGTTGATCCATTCCTAAATACCCACATAAATAGTTGATACTGATTTTTTAAAAAAAGAAATATTAACCAGGGCCCTGTTTCACGAAATTCCAATTTCACGATAAAATCCAATTTTAGTAGATACTTCAATTTTGATTGGCTAAGCACTAAAATCAATCTCATATTATCCAATCAAATTACTAAAATTGGGATCTCATCTTAGTTAAAATTTCGTGAAATAGGCCCCTGCTCATTACTCTGCTTATAGCCTTAACCCTAAAGCGGATGAGGGCTGATTTCTCGCAAATTTAATAAATGGTACTGGCCATTCGAATGTTTCGGTTTTGCATTTTATTTCGCCTATTTTTTTTTCTTTACATAAAACACCCTTTTCTGACAGTACATTTTTAAAAAATGCTGAAAAACTCAAAAAAGTGGATGAAATGGACATTTAATATTGTCATAGTCGTTTGAAGTAGTTTAACTAAATGAAAATGTGAAGAGAGGTCTTTGAATTGTTGGTTATTTTTTGCGGGGTTTATGACTGAGGCACAGGAGTTTGCCAAATAAGTTCTTCGAGTTTTTCCAGAGTGGTTTCCCCTTGTCAGTGGCAGAGGCGTAGCCGTGAAAAATGTATTGGGATGGGGGGGGGGGGGTGTCCGCAAATGAAATTTAATAAAATGTTGACAATTTGTGAGGCCTACCGGCGAAAATTTTGAAAATTTAACCACCGGAAATGCGTTTTCTGCTGTTCAAGTCCGTGTAAACAACTCCAAAGGTATCCAATCGTTTTGTATTATAACCGAAATCCCACTCTAATTCCAACCATCCAATCACACTGTTGCAGTTGCATTCACAAGTAATAATCGATGCCCGAAAATGTCGCACAGAGTATAGACAGAATGTTTTGAACAATAGTCAACTCAGTACAAATTCGTGGTATTCAATTAAAGAAAGTGAAATTAGTGTTTTATTACATTAGGGCTCGATGACAGTTAGGGAAGCAAAAAGTAGAAATGCCCGAAGCCGGTTATTTACAGACAGCGGCGCGCCAGTTTTCTCCGAGAGGCGATCGAGGAAGCGGCGCTGACCTTGTGTATGGAATATTTGATGACCTTCCGCAAACGCGTTTTACTGCTATTCCAGTCCTAAAGTTAGTGTTTTATTAGATTTCGGGCACATTATTTTGCCATCTATGAAAGTTAAATTCGACGAAGACGAAGTGTGTGCAGTAGGCGCCCCTCTGGACATATGAAACAACTTTCCAACCTGTTTCACAGAGAATTACTAACGAAATATCCCTGTAACGGATGGCTGTCTAAAACACGTGCGTTGACTTGCACGCCTCGTAGTCATTGGCTCAACGGCTCGTGCAATGTTTACTTAACACCTAACTGCTTCGGGCAAAATGATGCATTTTACTCATTTTAATACCCATTTACACTAAGTAGGAAATATTTTTTAACTACAAATACTTCAAACGTCTTTATTTATTTTTCTTTTACCTCAAAAAAATATTTGGGAATTTAATTTGTCGGAGTAAAAAAGTTAATATGCCGTACTCATTAAGCCCACTGATCTAAGCCTCGTCAATGTCATGCTTATCATTGATTGTAGCGGCCAAGCGAATATTCACTGCGGGATCAGTTTGACAACTTTCATGTGGAGAACGCTAGATCGGAGACGGTCCTACGCATTTTAGCACATGTGACGTCATATATAGATTGTGGGTTAGGGTTAGGGTCATAGGCGTACGAGGCGGGGGGGCCGGGGGGGCACCGGCCCCCTCAAATATTTTCATGAAAAAAAATAGAAATCTGAAAAGAGCCCAGAATTGTGAGATCGGTCATTAGCCGAGGAGTTTTTGAAAATGGGGTGGGGTAGGGGTATGGCCTTGTCGGGGAAGGCTTTGGTCTTGTCGGGAATGAATGCTCAGTTTGTCGGGAAGCGTCGCGCCGTCTGTCGGGTTTGGAATATTTTTAATAATATGGAAGCGGAAAGAAAGCAGTCCAGTCAATGATAAACACGTTAACCATCTGAATAGAACTAGCACGTACACATGGCCTTTCTCAGTTCTTGAGTACGGTACTGTGTTAGTAATAATCATTTGACTTTTCGTCTTTTGGTTTAATATAGTGCACTAGATGTAAATAAACTTGAACTAAAATGGTCATTCATATATTAAAAGTATATAAATTTTACAAGTTCAAAAAGTCTTCTATCTTGATTCTGGATATATCTATCTTAGATATGGATAAAAAATGTGAACTGTCATATAATGAAAAACGTGGCAAAAGTAAATCGTAATACGGAATATATAGATTGTAAATTTGAACTTTTATAAAATGGTCATTCATATATTAAAAGTAGATAAAGTATATACAAGTCTTCTATACATCTGAGATCTGGATAAAAAAATGTGAAGTCTCATAAAATGAAAAATGTGGCAAAAGTAAATCGTTCGACTTGTTCTTGTTTTCGTAGTAAATAGAGCTTATTTTAAAGATGACTTTTTACCAGTTTTTATGTTGCAACTGACATAATTTACTACCCACTCCAAATTACAAGAAAGTATTCTAAATGCCTGGAAATCGCGTCTACGGCCGTTTGGTTTTCAAAATTTTCTGGGGGAGGCCCCCCATACCCCCCGTCGGCGGGTCTCATGTGAAGTCTCTTAAAATGAAAAATGTGGCAAAAGTAAATCGTTCGACTTGTTCTTGTTTTCGTAGTAATAGAGCTTATTTTAAAGATGACTTTTTACCAGTTTTTATGCTGCAACTGACATAATTTACTACCCACTCCAAATTACTAGAAAGTATTCGAAATGCCTGGAAATCGTTTCTACAGCCGTTTGGTTTTCAAAATTTTCTGGGGGAGGCCCCCCATACCCCCCGTCGGCGGGTCTCATGTGAAGTCTCATAAAATGAAAAATGTGGCAAAAGTAAATCGTTCGACTTGTTCTTGTTTTCGTAGTAATAGAGCTTATTTTAAAGATGACTTTTTACCAGTTTTTATGCTGCAACTGACATAATTTACTACCCACTCCAAATTACTAGAAAGTATTCGAAATGCCTGGAAATCGTTTCTACAGCCGTTTGGTTTTCAAAATTTTCTGGGGGAGGCCCCCCATACCCCCCGTCGGGGGGTCTCATGTGAAGTCTCATAAAATGAAAAATGTGGCAAAAGTAAATCATTCGACTTGTTCTTGTTTTCGTAGTAATAGAGCTTATTTTAAAGATGACTTTTTACCAGTTTTTATGTTGCAACTGACATAATTTACTACCCACTCCAAATTACTAGAAAGTATTCGAAATGCCTGGAAATCGCGTCTAGGGCCGTTTGGTTTTCAAAATTTTCTGGCGGAGGCCCCCCATAACCCCCGCCGCTCCGCGGATTCTAAAGAAATATATTTGTCGGGAAAATATGCTGGCCCCCCCAAACAAGTTCGGCCTCGTACGCCTATGGTTAGGGTAAGGGCTAGGACCTGTAGATTTGGTCAAAGTCCCGAGATGTAAACAGGGCTAGCCCTAACCCTAACCCATGATCAAGCCTAACCCTTACCCTAACCCACAATTCACATATGACGTCACAATTTGCGTAGGACCGTCTCCGATCTAGCGTTCTCCCTTTCATGTAGTTCTTCCCAACCTGTTTCACAGAGAATTACTAACGAAATATCCCTGTAACGGATGACTGTCTAAAACACGTGCGTTGACTTGCACGCCTCGTAGTCATTGGCTCAACGGCTCGTGCAATGTTTACTTAACACCTAACTGCTTCGGGCAAAATGATGCATTTTACTCATTTTAATACCCATTTACACTAAATAGGAAATATTTTTTAACTACAAATACTTCAAACGTCTTTATTTATTTTTCTTTTAACTCAAAAAAATGTTTGAGAATTTAATTTGTCGGAGTAAAAAAGTTAATATGCCGTACTCATTAAAGCCTCGTCAATGTCATGCTTATCAGTGATTGTAGCGGCCAAGCGAATATTCACTGCGGGATCAGTTTGGTTCTTTCCATGACAGCCGTCTTGTATGATCCTGGCTTTGGTTTTGTCAAGGGGGGTAACTCTCAAAGAAACACAACACATTCCTTTTCAGATCAAAGAAGTTGACGTTAGATACGGATGTAAAATTGAAAGAAACTTGTTGAATTATATTAATCAAGATAAAAGGGAACAATGTAAGTACAACACACGGCTTAGATGACCGCCTGGTAACCGAATTATTGAAATGAAATTAAAAAACACGTTAAACCCCATTTCTCTCTCTCTAGTCTCTGTGCTGAGTCTAGCTGTGACAGTCACACAGTGTGTTGCCTTTTAACTTTTTAATAGGCCTAGATTTCATGAAAAAAAAGAGGGTAATAATGATATTGATTGGAGGCCATTACATAGCCGTCGTAATCCACTCTTGTCACATAGCGGCAACTGACTGCCTAAACTATCTAAATTCACTTTCTTAGTTTTTGTGGTCCAATTTAAAAAAAAATATCAAGCCATTTTGAAATCAATATTGACAATATCTTTGATGGTTTGACCACCTCTAGACGGAGCACATTGCACCACCATTAGATCAATATTAGTCACAGTTTGTGCCTTTGGCACACGTTGGTGGGGTGGGGCAGCTCGGTTAATTCAAGATTCTGGTGCCAACATAATATGTAATCATTAGATTTAAAGATACAGGTACATGTACAGGTAATGAGGTATGTACATTGTACAAGCAGTACTACAAAACACATGTTCCTTATTACTTATTGTGTAATTATAGGGTAGCCTAATTGGATCATTATTTCGACCCGCCAAACTTGTTTCTAGATCATCTGATAGTTATCGTATATATTTAATAAACCATAGAAATTAAATTATAGACTTGTATTGCATTACAAATGTAATGAATTAATAAAAGCTCATCTTGTGCTCTCACCGATTCATCTATTTTCTTCTATATGCTATTATTACTTTTCAGGAGTAACAGACCACCAAGTAGTAGTGGTGCTAGGCCAATGACTGGTGCACGGGGTCAGTTGGGAACATCTGCTGGTCGTCCTGCTGGTACAGCTACAAGATTAACAACCGCCATGAACCCAGGAACTGCTCGACCGGGTACAAGGGGAGGTGCAGTAGCAGGAGGTGTGGCTTTAAATTCACAAGTTAATGTAGTAGACCGTCCGACAACCCAACAAGGTCTAGGAGGAATGAAAACAGCAGCAAGGGGTAGAAGACAGGTTATGGACAAAACCTATTTCTTAGGTTTATTGAGGTAAATGTTTAGCGTATTTATGTATTGTACACTTTAAAAATACATAACAGTTCAACAAACAAAATGAGAATGAATAAAACAAGAATTCAACACTCTCGATACAATGAAACAGCAAATGGCAAAACCATCTGCAATGACAAATAGAACAGTAAACGGTAAGTTGACTGGTCAGGTAGATATAAAATGGTTGAATTTGCCATTGGACAACATCCAGTGCATCCTGAGATGAGGCTAGCAGCAAGTGGTATCAGATGTTCCAAAAAGAGTAAACATAAATGGTCTTGTTTAAAACACTAGACAACTATGCCCCAATATTATTTTCAATATTATTTGCCCCAATATTATTTGTAATTTTGATTACAAGTATCATAAGTACATGTAAGTCTGATTTTCTTATTATCTATTAATTATGTATTTTTCAATAGAAATTACACCCTGAAGAAGTAAAACTATTTAAACGAAAAATATGATCAAGACCTTATGGTTACTGTTTAAATTTTTGACTTAACTCCCTTTATATTTAGTTTTGATTTCTCTTTTTACAGGAGTAAACTGAATGATCTTAATGGAGAAATAAATAATCTTAACAAAGACATTGAAAATACTAATGATGAAAACTCTAGTTTTCTTACATATGACAAAAGGTGAGCTATACAATATTAAAAACTCCTTCTATAACAATAAAAAATATTTAAAATTAAAATAGTGTTTTAATGGTAGTGTACAACATCGTTCATGATCTAGTTGTTAATTTGATAAATTAAAATAAAATGTATAAAAAAATTGATGACTGTTGAACATTGTTTTTTTAGAGCTGAAGTTCTGGCTGGAGAAATAAGAGATTTACAGGCTGAATTGGGAGATTATAATATTGTAAGTATGACAATATATCTAGTAACCCTGTTATTCTTCCAAGAAAAAAATTGGAATAGGATTTTTTAATCTATTTTTTGTGTTTTCTTTTTTCTTTTTGAATAGGCTAATTACTGGTACTTAGGCACACACATACACTTGGTAGGAATATTCATGTGACAAACTAAATATCATGATTTTAATAAAAAGTAATTCTTAATCTTACGTTTTTATATGATTTTCCAGCTGGTAGACAAGTTGACAATTGATGAAGATATTCAAGATGTGGAATTTGATTGTAATAATGTAAGTTTGTTGATGGGGTGCTTACCTATGGGTTTGTCAGTGTACACTTTCTATAATGTCTCTTATTTGAGTTGTTAGTCTCAAGCTTGATTTGATAATTTTATAATGGATTGAATCAGTATTATTTAATGTCTATCAGAACAATCATGTATTTTTATTAACAGAACTGTTAATCATTCAACAACACCAAATAATTAATTCTGTCTATCAGAACAATCATGTATTTTTATTAACAGAACTGTTAATCATTCAACAACACCAAATAATTAATGCCACAATGTCTTCATATATATGGATATATATGCAATTTCAAAATTAATCATAAATGTAATCAGAAAGTAACCATGATTACAGCTTATTTTGAACAGTGATCAGAATATGTATGATTACAGATTACATTTGATTACTTGAAAGTTTTTAATTGATTGCAGCTGATAATGATTACTGATTTTGTTTACCCGGTGTGGAACATATAAGAAAGAAAAAAAAAAATCCAATTTATTTTAGACAATTTCAATGTACAATATTAGCATTATACTTGTTCTATCTTCTTCATTTAGTTAAAAGCTCAAAATGATCGGGATTCTAAGAAAATAGAAGAAATGTTTGAAGTAAAGAAACAGTGAGTTATTATGACTATTTCATCAAGTCCTGAGAAATTAAATTTTGGGAGAGGAGAAAAAGTACAAATTCAGTTTTTCAGATTTTAAATGTTGCCTGAAGTTCTTTTAACTTGTAGCTCTTGCTAAAAATACAATTTTAAAAAGAGATTTGAATAAATGAGTCTCGGTGGACATTCCATGGAATATTCAGGGCTGTCTGTCAATTGACAGTTCTTTTGAGGGATATTGAGACACTTATATTTTGAGTTTTGCATACACAATTTCTTAAGAAGCTATACTTCATGAAAACTAAATTTCTGTAATAAACTACTTAAAGTGATAATATTCATCAAAACTGTATTAGCTACTCTATTGCTTAAAGGAAAGAAGAATATATAGCTCAGTTGGAAATGGAAATAGACCAAGAAAAACGTATGGCTGATAATTTAGTTAATGATATGGTAAGCACAGAAAATGAAATGTTTATTTCTGCCTGTAATCAGAAGTAGAAGATTTGAAAATAATATCTAATCTGCACTTATATAAGTCTAGTTCATCTTCCGTTTGTGGATGACATAAACCTGTAGATAATTGAAATATTGTTTATGTATATGGTTAACAGAAAAACATATACAGTCCTTCGCGTTTATGAAAATGTGAGAGCCATAAAAAGCTCCGGGTACCTTGAATGTATGCAGTTTAAAAGTTAACAGAAATTGAAAGTAGTTTATTAATCTCAATATTTAGGAGAGCGATTTAGCTAATTTGCAGGAGTCTTTAATGACTCTTGTGAAGGAAAGCTGATGTGTGTCGAGAGGAGCAAGAGCGAAAGCTCCCCTTAAACATGAAGGACTGCATATATAAAGTTTGATTGTGGTTTCAATAATATCATCTATGTTTTTTTTTATAGGATCCTAAACTGAGACAGAAATATCAGAAACTGAAGACATTAAATGATCATTTGCTGAAACAAACAGAAATAGGTCAACAAGAACTTGATCAGCTCAATTCTAAAATTGAAACTTTACAAGAAGTAAGTGAACTTTTAAAAGATACATCTAGTCTGTTTAGCTGTGTATAAAAAACAGTAAGCCGAAGAAATTGTTACATGAACAACATTGGGCTGAGCTAGTCATGTGACCAGTTTACTCCTATACAAAACATTGTTCCCCATTGAATATAAGATGCTGGCTCACTAACCCTTGACGGTTGGAATTGCCAGACAAAATTTCCCCGTCATCATTAGCCCAGTAGCTGCAGAAAAGTAGGACGTTAAACCCCATTTCACTTCATGTTCCTTTGAAAACATTGTTGTTTTTTAAGAGTACACTGAAATTCGGGTGCAAGTAGAACCAAGGTTCTGTTTATAAATTTGTATTGCACATTAACTATGCCTTGTCAGTTTAAATTCATAAAGCTATTCTATTTATTCTAATTGATAGTCTATATTTATTTCATAGAAATTTTATATTTTCAGGATTTGTCCATGTCTCAAGTGAAACAAGAAGCTGGTAATTGTATATTTTAGTAATATTATACTCTACTCATCTTATGGTAGCCTTGTTATGCCCATAGCCTTCAATATACCCAGGACACCACTTACTAACCGTTTTTCCCATATTTTGACAAACCTATATCAAGATGGTAGTACCAGATAATGACAGCTCTAAAATATAAAATTACTAACATAATTTGAATGCAAAGACAAAAATGTCTAAAATTTGTGACAAATTGATACTGGTTGTGTTCCAGCTAGACTATTCTGTAGGGGCGGCCCGCCCCTCCCTTATTTCTGAACGCCCCTCCGTATTTCTGAGCGCCCCTCCGTATTTCTTAACGCCCCTCCCAGAAATGGCAAAATACTGAAGAACACCCCTACAGGAATGTCAAGAATTGCATAACGTCCTTCCTGCATGTTCATAAATGTGCCAGCGGTATAATTTCTGTCCTAATAAAACTGTTAAAACAGTCAGTAATTCCTGTCAACCGTGACAAATAAGACTGACCAGATGTCTTGTTAACTATTATGAAAACAACATGTCGGTACCAGTATTTATGACAAATGGGAATCGCATAAAATAAATACTGCTACGCGAAGTATCTACTTCATACTTGAAATCCAAGACTACCAAGCACGTCTGCTTCTAAACGTTCAAAATGCCCAGACTGTGTGAGAAAATAAAGGCCTTAAAAACCACAGGATCAGCTCACAAGAGGAAGCTAACCGATTTTTGGGGGTAAACAACTTTACTTTATATTTATGTAGACATTTGCGATTATTTTATGAACAAACGAGGCTCTGTGAGTATGAAAAATAATTTGTCGGCAGACCACAGTGCATGCATCATTGATCGAGACTAACGTCACTCCATGCAGGCTACGTAATTCGTTAAATAGATTTGTTTAGAATAATGATAATGTTCTGTTTAATTCTTATAGGTAATATTAGGCCTACTACCTAAATTGTAATTCAATTAGTTTTGTTTAATTAGCATTTAGAAATTATAGAAGTCGAAGCAAACTTTCGTCTGCCCTGGCTTCAGTGTGGACAGTTCTGCACATGTGCAGTTGCTACTAGTATTTATACTCGCATCAAACACTGTTTGCTTATGAATTTATTTACTTTTAAAAATTAAATATGGATAACAGAAATTAAGTGAAATTATTTCGATAATAATTATGTCAAATGTCCATTAAATTAAACTGTGATCAGGAACTTTTTGACATTGTAATAAAAAAGCTTTTTGAAAGAAAACTCAAAGACGAATTAGTAGTATAATTATATAAATTTTAATAAATAAAAAGTGTATAAATTGTGTACATTCTAGTTTTATTTTTATTATATGAATAAGAACAAGACATTGCTGGTTGTGCTGTGCCATCTCATTGCACTGTACTGTACTGAAACTCTCATGATCCCTGACCGCAAGTGCGCAACAGCCCCCCCCACCCCTCGAGCAACATATCCCCCCTCCCTTAATAGTTTCCACCCTTCCCAATTCTGATCCTGGCTGGAACACTGTGGTATCTATATATTATATTTGATTATCATTACTACTGTAGTATACATTACTATATTTTGTGTTTATAGTAAGATTATATGAACAAATACATGAGTTAACATCAAAGAGAGACAGTTTAATAGAAGAGTCTAAACAACGTGGTTCACCTGCTGAAGAAAGAGAGAAATTATTAAAACAAGTTAAAGAAGATAATCAGGAAATTGCTAGTATGGAGCGACAGTAAGAACAAGTTGCTTTTAGTTGGGCATAGGAAAAGAATAATTTTCAGGAATTTACATTCGCTGAATATCCATGGGTCTATGAAATTGGTGCAAATTAATGTCTCTAAATACACAAAGCTTATGAGAATTTTTGTCCATTTTAGTTGACAATGATTTTACTACCAGTAGTAGTACTACTAATTCAAATACGGTACACTTCTTGTACACTTTTTGTGGAAAAAGCTCAATAGATCTACACATGACTCAATATTTTTCTGATCACTTTACAATTTGTCTGTCATATTTCACTGGGGTTTTTTCTGATGTCTTGTCAAGTTTTGTGTTTGCTTTCAAAGAATATATATTGTTTGTATATTTGTAGAATAAAAGAAATAAATGAGAAAATAGAAAGTTTACAGGATGACATCAACCAGTATGATATGGATATTGAAGAAAATCAAGGTAAATATTGGGTAATATCTTCCCCCAAAAGAATATCTATTATGCGGCACACCTCATCGTTAACCTTTTAAATGAGCTGATTGTTAAGTATTGTAAAATAATTTATTTGTTACATGTATAAATATTGACTATTGTCTTATATAGAAATTGGTAAGGAATGGTAGAAACTTATTCTTTATGTAAACATTATTACTGAACACTTTTTTTTTTTTTTCAGGAGAAAAAAATCAAAAATATAAAGAGTTGAGAAAAAGAGAAGAAACAATGGATGGTATGTGTTTAATATTTTGGTTGATGATCATTTATCGAAATCCAAAATCATTCAGCTGAAAATATTCATAAAACGTAATCAAATCATCCAGTTGCCATTGGCATCAGATATTTTATTATGTTATTCAACTGAAAATACAAAGAAATGCATGTTTATATTTCATCCATTCTTACATATGTTTGCAGAGTTTTTGGATACTTTCGAAGATACCAAAGCTCAAGAACTTGTAAGTAGTTTACTCTTCATGTAAGAAAGTATTGTCTAAGTAACTTTCTTTGTTTATTAATGTTGAAAAAAAATATTGTTGATATGATCATGTCTATGTGGTTTATTTTAATATATGATAATGTATATATTGTTTATTTTAATGTAAAAGTTTACAGGTACATATTTTGTTTTTTTTACAGAAAAGAATGACTGAACTGCAGGGAGCTATTGTTAATTCTCTAGAACATGTCAGTAGGGTAAGTTATTAGTGTAATGTGTACTTAATGAGATAATGTTCCCTTCACCAAGAAATTAAATATCATTGACTTTAAAGTGATAGCTTTTGACTCATTTAATGCAAACATCATCCATTTTAGAGTAAAAAATAAGATATTAACTGAGGTGCATCTGCTGATTCCATTATGTGTTATCTTAGTCTAAGAAATGAATGATATCAATTATTATGGCCGTATATTAGATTCAAAATTCTTACGTGGTATTGTCTAATTTTAACTAGGGGTTGGGATGGCCTAGTGGTCTAGAGTGCTGCGCTTCGACCTCTAGCTGGCCAGTCACCTCTGTCTTGCGGCTGTGGTTTCGATCCCTGGTGTGGACCTCGTGGGTTTCCTCCCACTGCTAAAGACACCTGTGTGCAAGCGAATTATTGAAATAAAATTTAGAACCATATCCATATGTTAGTCCCGAAATGACCTAGTTTGTGTTGAGTGGACGTTAAGCCCCATTTCTCTCTCTCTCTCTCTCTCATTTTAGCTTCTATTCATGTAATTTCTTACTTCTAAGTTCTATTCATGTAATTTCTAAAATAAGACAATGTATAATCTATTTCTGATTTCTAGCAACCATCATTATGAACTTGTTTGTTATTGCCACTGCGTGCTCATTTGGTGATTGCGCACCTGGTCGGGACCATTATGTTGATATAAATGACTATCTCATTGTCTGGTTGATGGTTGAATGGAGTGCTGAAATTTAGAGAAAGAGAAATAGGCTTTTACAACCACTCAACACAAAATATGTCATTTTGGGACTAAGATTTGGTTCAATTTTATTTCAGTGATTCGCTTGCGTGTAGGGTCTATCAGTAGGAGGAAACTGGAGGACCCGGACATGCGACTCAAATTCTTGCCACATACAACCAGGCAATCGATACTAAAATTGAAAATAACATCGAATGTGATATGGTTGGCAAATACTATTTCAAATATAGGCTAGACATTTTTCGTCTTAATAATAGAAATAAGATGGAACAATTAGAATTCACACTGAATAATAAAGAAGTTGGATTATACGTTGTCTTAATTTAGAAATTACATGAATAGAAGTTATAAATTACATGAATAGAAATTACAAATTTTGAATCTAATATAACGCCATAAATCATGGTCAGCAGTATTAAGAAGTTTTAGTATGTTTTCATGAATGAATCTCCATACCGGCTTTTAACTACCATTCGGTAGTTGTTCTACAAATCTAACTAGCACCTTTATTCTTACCCACCATAAACCAAATTAAATGAAATAAGTCAAAAATTATTAATAATTATACATGTTCAGCTCAGTTTATGATAAATATTTAAATTATAGAACATGGGCAGATTTGGTAGTTTGCCTACACCAGGAGAACTTGCTACAATGAAGGATGATTTGGCTTTCAAAGAAGATGAGATGAAGAAATCAGAAACAACAACAATTGGATTGGCTTCAGGTACATTGTTTTATTCTATAACTACATGGAATACTTGCGCAAGGATACACTCTCTTGAACCATTGAATAACCTGAGCAGTATTCAATGGTCATTGAGTTCTATCTATGTACACATTTACATAAAGCTTCAGAATTCAATTTTAAATTCATTTCAACTATGCAATATCATATATTGTCAAAGTATGCTGTATTGCTACACACAAGGTTGTATCGAATACAATCAATACATTATACCATAAAACTAAGTGATTTGATACTCAACTTTGTTACTTTAACTATTATATATTGTATACACCCAGCAGATTTATAATACTGGCTATATATAGACAGGATTTCAATTTTACTCAGTTAAAAAAATAGGTTGCCAGTCAATGAAACATACGCCCACACAGCAGCCAAATCGTCCGGGCAGTCAACAAGAGTTGTTGCATTTTAAGTAATCATCAGAAAATCATAATTCAAACTCACCCATAACTACAGTGTAACTGTGATATAATTATAATCAAACATTTTTTTAAATCAGATAATAATTGTGACCTCCAGAGCACAAGCTAAAAAGGGTGATTTTTTGTACAATCAGGGGACATAATTCAGGAAGTAATGATCCGATGGGCGCAAATATCGAAAGGAACCAAGATCTTTGGGTTATAAACATACATTTCAAGTTTCATCAAAATCGATTCAAAATTGTGACCTCTATAGGGTCCACAACCTTGATATAACATATTTTCACACTATTTGTGTACAAACGGCGGCCATTTTGTCCGTCAATTCTAGTCCGATTTTCACGAAATTCAAACTCTCTCTCTTCACTACCATGTAACGGTGATATAGTCAAACGGTTTTTTAAATCGGATAATAATTTTGACCTGCAGAGGGACCAAAAGCTAACAAAAGCGATTTTTCGGACAATCCGGGGACATAATTCAGGAAGTTATGATCCGATGGGCGCAAATATCGAAAAGAACCAAGATCTTTGGGTTATAAACATACATGTCAAGTTTCATCAAAATCGGTTCAAAATTGTGACCTCTATAAGGTCCACAACCTTGATATAACATATTTTCACACTATTCGCGTACAAACGGCGGCCATTTTGTCCGTCAATTTTGGTCCGATTTTCACGAAATTCGAACTCAACCTTCGTAACCATAGAACGATGATATAAAAACGTTTTTTTAAATCGGATAACAATTTTGACCTCCAGAGGGACCACAAGCTAAAAAGGGCGATTTTTCTGACAACCAAGGGCCATAATTCAGGAAGTTACGATCCGATTGGCGCAAATATCGAAAGAAACCAAGATCTTTGTGTTATAAACATGCATTTCAAGTTTCATCCAAATTGGTTCAAAATTGTGACCTCAACACTGTTCACAAGCTAAAAAACGTGATTTTTCGTACAATCAGGGGCCATAACCCATGAAGTTACAGTCCGATACATGCCGATATCGAAAGGAACCGAGATCTTAGGGTGATAAACCTACATTTTAAGTTTCATTGAAATCGGATAAAAATTGTGACCTGTAGAATGTTCACAAACAATTGTGGACGGACGGACGAACAGGGGCGACGACAATATACGTCCACATGAAAATGTGGGCGTATAAAAAGTAATTATGAACTAGTTGTAAGCCACAGAGGTACATTGTATAAGGCGATGGCTTGTAAGTTTGATCTTGGTGTTGGCCAAGAAACTGAGGTGCACATAAAAGAATCCTTCACAGATGGAATTCAATTGCTGTCTGGACAATTCCTGTAGCACAGTGTATGGCATAATTATGCTGGTCTTCATTAGCCTTGTTGGTACAGAAAAGTAGGATATTAACCACAATTTCATTCATTCAAGTTTTCAAAAGTAGATGTACAGGTATGTACATGTGTATGGTAAAGCTATTTTCTACCACAGCAATATTATTTTTAAAAGTACATAATATGATTTTCAGAGAGAGACAAGCTTGAACAAGATTTAAAGAAATTGGATGTAATGGAAGAGAAATTGCATGCAGAGTTGGCTGTTTTAAAAGAAAAATCTGTCACGATGCAGAGAGACTTAGTTATATATTCTGATTTGGACAAGTTGAAAGAACAAGCAGAAGAAAAGAAACAGGTATATGAGACTAGATAAGATACTGATCAGATTAAATGAAGTTAGAAACCCTAAAATGGTTGAGCATTTTCTGCTTAGGCTAAGCAGAGATAAGCAATTTGATTGGTCAAGACTTTAGTTCTAATTGAGTGAGAGTGATGAAACTGTACCTTGATAAAGTTCGATGTTGAGGATTTTCTGCTTAGGCTTAGCAGAGATAAGCAATTTGATTGGTCAAGACTTTAGTTCTAATTGAGTGAGAGTGATGAAACTGGATTCATTACATCAATACCTTGACTAAGTTCGATGTTGAGGATTTTCTGCTTAGACTAAGTAGCAACAAGCCAACAGTAAGGCTGATGTCCCCCGCCGAAATCCCAAAATTAATAGACGACACATATTAATTAATCGCACATTTATTTTTTTCAAACGTATCGAGTTATCGTGTCCCAAAGCATCAACCAATCAAATTGCTTATCTCTGCTTACGCTAAGCGGAAAATGCTCATCTTCGAACTCCATCAAGGCATTGACCTAATAAGCATATACACCAAGTTTGAACATTTTAACTCAATTAGAAGTAGAGTTATTGTGTTCCAAAGACTCGACCAATCAAATTGTGTATCGCTCTGCTTACCCTGAGCAGAAAATGCTCGTTATCGAACTTAGTCATGGTATTAATGTAATGAATAAGCATATACACCAAGTTTTCAACATTTTGACTCAATTACATGTAGAAGGAGAGTTATTGTGTTCCAAAGTCTTGACCAATCAAATTGCGTATCACTCTGCTTACCCGGAGCAGAAAATGCTCATTATCAAACTTTGTCAAGGTAATTAGAACTAAAGCTATTGTGTCCCAAAGCATCAACCAATCAAATTGCTTATCTCTTCTTACCCTAAGCGGAAAATGCTCATCTTCGAACTCCATCAAGTCATTGACCTAATAAGCATATACACCAAGTTTGAACATTTTAACTCAATTAGAAGGAGAGTTATTGTGTTCCAAAGTCTCGACCAATCAAATTGTGTATCGCTCTGCTTACCCTGAGCAGAAAATGCTCATTATCGAACTTAGTTGGGTTTTACTGTAATGAAACTATACACCAAGTTTCATCACTCTCACTTAATTAGAACTAAAGTTATCGTGTCCCAAAGCATCAACCAATCAAATTGCTTATCTCTGCTTACCCTAAGCGGAAAATGCTCATCTTCGAACTCCATCAAGGCATTGACCTAATAAACACATACACCAAGTTTGAACATTCTAGCTCAATTAGGAAGAGAGTTATTGTGTCCCAAAAAGTGTGACGGACGGACAGACAGACAGACAGACGGACGGACGGACGAACCCATCGAAAGGCGGGGGACAATAAGCTATTTGATTGGTCAAGATTTTGGTTTTAATTTGGTGAGAGTGATGAAACTAAATTCATTACATCAATACTTTGACAAAGTTCGATGTTGAGGTTTTTCTGCTTAGACTACATATAAGTCGCGATAAGTTATTTGGTTGGTCAAGACTTTGAAGTTTGAAACATATCAACTCTACTAGATGTAAATGTTCATTAGGTGGATATCTTTACTGAGTGCAATGATTAACATTTTCCGCTTAGAAAATTTCATTCTGACTTATGGAAAGTGATGAAACTTAGTGTAGAGTTTCATTACCAGGTACTTCAAAACCTTGACTGAGTTTAATCATGAATATTTTCTGCTTAGACTTAAGTGGAATTTACACGATACTACCAATTCATTCAGCTGTCGGATGCAACAGTTTTGCATGCGACCATCTCATCAGACAAATGGTCGGATTGACAGCTTGTTGCATGCATAGGATCAGTTCTATTCTCATCTGACCAAGCCATGCAATAACCAATCAAATTGCCTTATATTTTACAATGTCATATGGTGTATGACGTCATATCTGACTTGGCAACCTGAATTCCTGATTAAAGATGTCTTCTTCTGTCGCTTCAAGTACTTTGACATCCTTTAAAATTGATTCAAAACTAATCCCGACTGAATTAGAATATTTAATAACACTGTATACAAAGCATGGAATTTGTGGCTCCATTGCATCAAAACTAGACGAAGACCGGGATGAGAAGCGTTGCCTTACTGCCATATTATTGAGTTACTAAGAAGGAATAAATGTTGCCATACAACAAAAGAACTTAGAAGTTTGAACTATTGTATCATGTAAACAGTTGTCCAAAATGTTGCATCCGACGGTTGTATGGATTGAGTGTATTGTGTAAAAGACATATAAGTATAGATAATTAGTTTAATTGCTTGATTCTTTTTAAAAAGATACATGTACAATTAATTAATTGTGTGATCTTTTTATTTTTGGTTGTGGCGGTGGATATCAGTCTCACTTTTGGCTTCTTCAAAATACAGAAAATGTCATTAGTCTCATTTCCATTATTTGGAAAAAAATTTGTTTTGTCACAATGTGTGTCTGTTGATACATTGTTCTGGTAATTTTGAAATGTTACAAAATTGATCAAAAGCAATAATGATTGATATGTCATGAACATGAACCTTAGATTCATTCTGTAAACCACTAAATAAAAAAAAAATTAGAATTGCTTATGACCAACACCCCCAACAAAGCAAGCATATAGTCAAAATCTACAAAGTAGTAAATCCTTTATATTAGTGTCTTGCATTAAATTTCAGAAATTACAAGATGATCGAGTTATTCTACAGAAACGTAGAGAAGCCTTCAAAAAACATATTCAACAGATGACTGCTAAATATGAAGGATTGAAATCTCAGTTAAATGATAACGAAACCTATACACAAGTAAGTTTAAATTTGTTGCACTCCCATTGTTAGCATTTGTTGCTATAGGATATAATTCATTGTTCCCTGTGTTTTGGAGAAATAGGTTTGTCTATCTGTCGCACTTTTTTGGTGTAGGATTTTAGTAAGTGAATGTTTTAATTAACTAATTTTGATCAGGAGGGTTTTTCACTTACACTAATTAGACATAAGCAATTTGATTTGTCAGTAACTTTGGTTTTAATTGGGCAAGGTGGTATAGTGTGAGAATGGGCATTTTCTGGATAGGTTAAGCAGACTGATAAGAAATTTAACTGGATAATGTAAAGGGAATTTGTTGAAAATTTCAGTCAAATTGATCCACTCTGAACCTAGTCTTGATCATCATCACTAAAGTCAGTACAATAACAAACATGGTCTAGATTATCCATTTCATATGATTTAGTCATAAATGAAAGTTGAGCAGTAAATACAATCCTAATCCAATAAATATTGCAGACTAGCTTCGACATCAAGAGTTGATTGTGGTCTGGATAAAGTAATTAATGTCTAATTGTAATTTTAAAATAATTTAGATAACATAGGCATAATCGACTCTAGCATAATGTATATTTAATGACTTCCATTTATTTATTTGGAATAAACAAGGAACGTCAGTCTTACTGTTAGGGCTTGTTTGTACAAAAAGCACAGCTTTGCAGATACTGTTTACTGGGGCAGTCACTGCAATTTCAATGCATATTTTGATGTTTTGGAGAAATGTTTTTACAGAAATATAAATTCAAATACCTGTACTATATTAATATGTAAACATATTCATTTTTACAGTTGGCTAATTTGGAGAGAAAATGGCAGCACCATGAACAGAATAACTTTTCAATGAAAGAATGTATCCTTAGAATATTAAAGTTTCAAAATATACTTAACAGATTTTCTTTTACTGCCATAATTGTTTCAGTCAGGACTGAACAATATAAAATGCTGGAATGTTCATTGTTTATTTTGAATGTTGTTGAATGTGACACAAAGAAAGTCATGTGGCTGTTCTTGGTAATACATGATAAATGATTGCTGATATTACTACTCTTGATCCAATAACATTTTATTGGACAGTTGAACTGTCCAGACTTTAAAGGTGTTATGAATGTTGAAAGGTTTATAAGGTCTGTCATTGAGCAGACAAGGAGTAGGATTGCCTGGATAATCTCAAGTGCTCCAGATTTCTCCCAACTGCTAAAGACCCCTACGTGCATGCAAATTATTGAAATAAAAATGTACCATGTTAGTCCTGAAGTGTGTTAAATGACGTTAAAGCCCATTTCTCTCTTTTACAATTTCTGTGCTCACTGATTTATTGTCAGGCAAAAAAGTGTAAAAAAAAGCATGGACGGTACAACTGGTGGTAGATGTATTTACTTTATATGTTTTCCTTAATGTAGAACAAAGTCATTGCAACTCGTACTATGGAATGTGATTACAGACCACTGAGTAAACAATTTTATTCTATGATGGATGAATACAACCAAATACTACAAGACAAATTAGCAGGAAAGAAAGGCATGTGAAGCAATACTAAATATCATGTACATAAATTGACATTCCGTCCTTAAATTATATTGTAGTTTGGACTTATTTAAGATCATTAAAAATTTTAAAACATATAAATTATTTTTTGCTCGAGACTGTAGTTTAATATGTCGAGATGTGAAGGAACATAACAGCCTTTTTTGTGCTTAAAAAATTTCGAGGGCAATCAATAGTTTGATCTGAATTAAAATTTGTAATCAATATTTTTGATGCACTCCCATTCCAGTGATGGGATTTGAAAATTTTTCTTGTCAAACATTTTTACCGAAAATAAATGGACATAATTCTTATGTTTATTTTAAGGAGGCAAACAAAAATTATGTGTCAAAATATTAAAATTAGTACGTAATAAAAACAATAGGTGCACTTTGTTATTTTTCATATTTAATTCCAATACAGTATTCAAATTTATGCCAGTAATTATATTTCTAAAAAATTATGTGATGTCGTAATATGATAGAATGAAAGTGTGCCGACTACTGCCGATCCGTACTGTTTCAAATTCCTCGAAAAGTACCGTATTTTCGGGTCATTTAAGTCGATACAATTTTCAGAGGAAGTTCGGCATTCGTCTTATAATCCGCTTCGACTTATATACTGAGGGTAAAAAATGATATCCCAAAATTAATTTGACAGTAAATGTCGCTCGTGTGGTAGGACGAGCGAGTGACACCATCTGCTAAATAATCACATTCGACACAAACAAGGTCTATCGTCTAAAACAATTAAAATAGCATTATTTCTTTAGGCCTGAGATGTTATCTAAATAATCAATTAGACATTAATTGACATATCCAGACCATAATAAACTCTTAAAGTCAAGCCTAGCCTTTGATGTTGGCGGATTGAATTCCTATATGTCGTTTAATGGCCATTGATAATTAAATCAATCAAATGGATAATCAAGACTATGCTGTTTATATTAATGATTTGAGTAATGATGACCAGGGCTATGTGAATATTTCAAACGCTTTTTTCTCGGCTAATAGTGGACCAATTTGACTGAAATTTTCAGCAAATTACCTTTACACTATCTAGTTTTTAACTATTATAGTGAGAAGTGCCATCTCTCTTTCTTATCTCCCATAATATAACTTTAAGTTTTTACACTATGTCACTATTCCATTCGACAACATTGCCTACCGTACTTATTTCTTTACTTAAAAACATAAACCCCCAAAAAGCGATGTTTACTGCCAAATTAATTTTGGGATATCATTTCATTTACATAATCTAAAAAAAAAACCCAACATTTATTATTTGAACTGCATCATACACTAGATATCAAAATACTTGATGAGCCAAGAAATAAACAATAACGCAGGGTGGGTTGGGGTTTAGGGAAAAATATCTTGGGTGCAGTACTGTTGATTTAAATGTTGTGGGTTTTCTTTGGTTACCTCTCGCTGCTGAAGACCCCTAGGCAAATTATTAGTCCCCAAATTAGTATTCACATTCACTTCCTACTGCGGATTACAATTTGGCATCTGCATTCGCAAATTTATTCCATGATTGTACATGTTATAGACATCTGACTGACCATGAAATTTCCAACTTTACCCCAGTTCTCAAGAATAATAGTGTTGTGATTTGAAAAGCTCTTTATTATGATATACATACAGTTGAAAAGTGCGAATAAAACACATTGATGCCTTTTTGTTTAAAACAAGAATTTTGAAAAGTGTATTATCGGCTGGTAAACAAGATCTTGAATCGATTGTCGTGGTTTTGTCAAAACACTTTTTTGACAAATTATATCAACAATGTCATATTGGTACAAGATCTTTTCCAGAAAAAGCATACATTATGATTTTAAAACATTTAAAAAATCCCAGTACTGTTTTGTGTAATAAAATAGCATCAATGGCAATGAAGTGTCATAATAACATATTCACAAATTATTCATTCTATACATAGTAAAATAAAAATTCAGAGACGGAGAATTGTACAGGTATACAAGGGGATCTCATTATTACTTTTTTTGAATGCACAGATTTTAAATCTGGCATACATATTATTTCTTAATTAAACTTTGACCTGCATATGGATGATGTAGCACAAATAAACAGCAAGTTGACAAAGATTGGAATGTATTATAAAGTCATTCCAAAATAGATTTAATGACTAATCGATCTATTTCTGAGTAATGTATGATAAAAATAAACTATTGTAAGAATTCACAGACCAAACAGATCTAATACCATGATGGCTTGGATTTGGCAATCTTTATATGAAAGCTTATTTACCTTTGACTACAGTACCATGTAATAAAGTTACCTACGACTAGAATAAGAACATACTAAATGCAAGTGTGGATATAATGCCTTCATCAGTCAAATGTTTCAGTTAGACACAAAAAAAAGAACATATTGCATTATAGGTTACAGTGTATTTATTCACATTTGACAGTTTGCAGTATGTACTTTGGCTTTGTTGTAGTATTCTTATAGTTTATTACAAATACTGCACAGTGGTAGAATTTAATAACATTTAAAAGATAATATTAGTAATTAATTCATGATGAATGAATTATCTGCAGTAGTGTAGAAGCCTAATTATAGGCCTACTAATAATAAACTTATAATTTTCATTGCAGAAATTATAAGTTCTGATATTTAAGTGGCAAAGACATAAATATATGGATACCGTAATCTAACTTGGTCCCTTATTTCTCAAAGTAATTAGACCAAATATACCCTTTAAAAGGGTAAAGTATAATAAGTTAATATAAAGAATACATACAAAATTACAATTATTGAAAGCATTCTTATGATGTGTACCTTATCTCATATACTAAACCCGTTACAACTAACAAAAAATAATCTAAAATTTATTCTAAAATCTGTTCATTCAAACAAAATATCACACATTTTGGAAATATTTGATTATAAAGTCACTCTAGATTCTTTTGTCTTGCATGTTGTAAAGTCTTATCTTCCTATTTGTTCTAATCATCTTAGTAACAATACAAAAAAACAATAATAGTGTATAACCCATAATTAAAATGTATATTAGCCGTCTACATAAACAATTCTTATTATATTGTTTGAATGATTTACTGCCTGGAGAATAATTTAAATTTTCTTAATATGAAAATTTTACATCTGGCTGTTTATTTTAATGGTCAGAAATTCAATTCATCATGCATGTATGGAAATTAACAATAACATATTTAATATTGCATTCCATGTTTTTACTTGATTACATATCATAAAGAGGGTCACATTTTATAAGGATTGGGTAAGGTTTTTTAATTTGGTAGTAATTCAAATTAGCACTGGGTATTGCCTTTCCAGTCATGATACGATATATATTGTGATGCGATATATTGTGATGCGGGTGCTTCAATAGGATTAAATTTACAAACAAAACAACAGGATAAATGAATTAAATTGACAATTTAATCACAAGAGTGACAGGTTGGTTACTGAAGTAACAAAAACAAAAAAAGAATCCTGATATATTGATTCAGCGTTTCATGAATCTATACACGTGTCGTGAATCGTGTTGTGAGAAGGTGAATCGCTATACATTGACTCAACGATATATTGTGCCAGCACTAATTCAAATCATCATTTATGTATGAAAATTAACAATAACATATTTAATATTGCATTCCATGTTTTCACTTGGGTTACATATCATAAATTTTATAAGGATTGGATAATGCCTAAGGAATAGATTCCTTTTTGTTGTGACCCGATAAATGGGTTTTAATATATTTAAATACATTTTGATTGTAACGCTAGACATTGGATGAAATTGACTGTCATGAGCTTTCCTCAATACAAAGCCTCTACAAGGAACCTTGGATTTCTGGTGCTTTCATTACTTGAAACCAAAAACATAAAATAAAATAGGTTCAAAGCTGCTAACTGTCATTTGAATTTTAATCAGCACTAGCTTGTACTCAAATTGATAATTTAACATTTAATTAAGAACAAAGAAATACATCGGTAGTAGATAATCAACAAGCATGGATTCAGTCAGATTCAGAGAGGTCCATCATAATTTTACTACACATTTATTGGTGGTGCTGGCTTGTTTGTATTGTTCTCAGAGGATGCCAAATGTAACAAAACATTTTTAATTCATCATATCTTTGTTAATATGAACCAAATCCAATTTTGGGATTGATATTTTTATTCAAAGATGTAAATCTCACAAATTTGTCTTCAAGGGACTCAAAATGTCTAAAATGACGATCAGCAGCTTTAAAGGGGCAAAAAATAGGAAAACAAGTCATTCATAACAACAGAAATTCTTTAAACAAATTACAATATATAATAAAAAGGGTCTTTAGTATTTCAATGACCACAACAAAGATGTTAAATTAATTTATAATTACATTGTCAAAAACACTGGGTGTACGGATACACGCAAAAGGTACTAGGTGACTAGAATATACAAATTTTAAAAATGAAATAATGCAAATATTCTTTGTATACATGTAAACTAAATTAACCGACAGGAGAAACATTTTAAAAATATTACTCTTCTTTATCAACATGATTTAACACAGGAACAGGGGTTTTATTTGAATAAATGGTCAAAACCTTTCTAACTCCATGACACATTTTATAGAACCAAAATATGTTAATACTGTCTAATATAAAACAGGTTATAACTAATACAAGTGAAATATGTCCCAGTCTTTTAAAAGGTTCAGTACCAATCACACTATACACTCTCCTCCAATATGTAGGCATTACTGCTATTCTTACAAAGAAAAAGGTTATGGTCATAGCTAAACCATTTAACATGAAGACTGTACTTGTCCGTGGATATTTCAATTTGTCTAAAAACCACCTGAAAATATATAGATTTTATATCATTTAATGAGTTTCAAAATATTAATGACTATGCTTAAAAAAAACTTTACATTATTTGAGATCTGTGTGAATATGCAAAAAAACAGTGCATTAGTTTAATAGATTCATTGATAAGATCATAAAACAAAAGATAGGTTGCCAGGCAATGAAACATATGCCCACAACAGCTAAATCGTCCGCGCAGTCCACAAAGTTTGTCGCATATTTTTTCTTTTGTCAGTAGGGACAACATTTCCAACACATGAATATCTTATTACGAGTAATAGCCCATTAAAGATGGGTTCTCAGCAAAGTATTTATCGGGTGGTTATTGCCAATAAAAGTATGGCTATTTTGGTACATATCGAAAGTAGAGATATCCAATCTTACTAGAAAAATATTGGATTTCCTGAAAAACACTCATTGAGCGTATACAGGACAAAAATGTAAGGGTTCCCCTAATTGACAGCCCGACGATTAGGGCTATACCCACGCGTGATTTCGAAGGCTGCACAAGCACATTGAGCGCTTTGTGTACATGTTGATAAACTCTATAAAGAGTTAAACACTTACTGAGATAAAAATCACGGAAAAAGACGCAGGCAGTGGATAATCCGAGGATTTAATTAGGATTCGATATTTATAATAAATAGTGAGCGATTACAGACAACAACGTCTTGTGTATGCAACGAATTCTCACCCGTCTCCGCCCGCAGTTGCCATAGGGACAGAGAAGGGTAATCCCCTGACGCAAACATGGCCTCTTTTGATCGATTTTCATAGCGGGGTATACTTGGCTATTACAGTGTTTTGAGAAATAGAGAGAGAGAGAAATGGGGTTTAACGTCCACTCGACACAAACTAGGTCATTTTGGGACTAACAGTAACATATGGTTTCATTTTATTTCAATAATTCGCATGCACGTAGGGGTCTTTAGCAGTGGGAGGGTGTTTTGAGAAGGATTTGAGGCAAAATTATAAATTAATTAGTTTGATTATGTTTTTGTCCCCCGCCTTTCGAAGAAAGTTGGGGGACTATTAAAATGGGTTCATCCGTCTGTCTGTCTGTCTGTCTGTCCGTCTGTCCGTCACACTTTTTGGGACACAATAACTCTCTTCCTAATTGAGCTAGAATGTTCAAACTTGGTGTATGTGTTTATTAGGTCAATGCCTTGATGGAGTTCAAAGATGAGCATTTTCCGCTTAGGGTAAGCAGAGATAAGCAATTTGATTGGTTGATGCTTTGGGACACGATAACTTTAGTTCTAATTAAGTGAGAGTGATGAAACTTAGTGTATAGTTTCATTACAGTAATACCTTGACTAAGTTCGATAATGAGCATTTTCCGCTCAGGGTAAGCAGAGCAATTTGATTGGTCGAGACTTTGGAATACAATAACTCTCCTTCTAATTGAGTTAAAATGTTCAAACTTGGTGTATATGCTTATTAGGTCAATGCCTTGATGGAGTTCGGAGATGAGCATTTTTCGCTTAGGGTAAGCAGAACGATACGCAATTTGATTGGTCGAGACTTTGGAACACAATAACTCTTCTTCTAATTGAGTAAAAATGTTCAAACTTGGTGTATATGCTTATAAGGTCAATGCCTTGATGGAGTTCGAAGATGAGCATTTTCCACTTAGGGTAAGCAGAGATAAGCAATTTGATTGGTTGATGCTTTGGGACACGATAACTTTAGTTCTAATTAAGTGAGAGTGATGAAACTTGGTGTATAGTTTCATTACAGTAATACCTTGACTAAGTTCGATAATGAGCATTTTCTGCTCAAGGTAAGCAGAGCGATACGCAATTTGATTGGTCAATGCCTTGATGGAGTTCGAAGATGAGCATTTTCCGCTTAGGGTAAGCAGAGATAAGCAATTTGATTGGTTGATACTTTGGGACAAGATAACTCAGGTTCATCTTGATTGATGATTTTTATGCCAATACAATGACTGCATTCTCATTTAGTAATCGATTCGACAGTAACAGTGTATAGAAATGATTGACTTGGACACGAGGGCCCTTTCCCTTGGCCAGAGGGGCCCTTTTGTCTGCCTTTAGGGTCCCCCTAACTAGGGTACATTTTCATTTTTCTCGTAGGTTTTAGCATTTTTCTTTATAAAACACTTTTGGATGACACTTCGTGTACAGTTTGATTGCTCGATACATTGAAAAAAATAAATGTGCGATTAATTAATATGTGTCTTCTATGTATTTTGGGATTTCGGCGGGGGACATCAGCCTCACTGTTGGCTTGTTAGTCCTAATATATCATCAAATCACCCAGTTTGTACCCGTGAAAGCAACTTTAAGTAATTATCAGAAATGGTTAGAATTGTTTCGATTGTTCGTAGAGAGAGATTGAGAGAAATGGGGTTTAACGTCCACTCAACACAACTAGGTCATTTCGGGACTAACATATGGTTTTTAATTTTTATTTCAATAATTCGCTTGCGCGTAGGTCTCTTTAGCAGTGGGAGGAAACCGGAGTGCCCGGAGAAAGCCACGAGGTTGAGAAGGCGCCCCTATCTCCATGCCACATATGCTCACACCAGGGCTCTAAACCACAGCCGCAAGCCAGAGGTGACCGGCCAGCTAGAGGTCGAAGCGCGGCACTCTAGACCACTAGGCCATCCCAACCCCCCTCGATTGTTTGTCTCATGGCCTTCGTCCACAAGTTATTTCAAGGTGATCATGGGAAATAACTCTGGTATTAATTATTGGAAATCCCTGAAAATCAATAGCCTTCTTTGTCTCGTGACCTTAAACACTGTGTATAAATTTAAAGTCACTGTGCATAAATTTAAAGTCAATCAGATATTAACTTTAGCCTCTAGAGCGTTCACAACATTTTTCAAAGTGATCAAGGATCATAACTCTGGCAGTAATTATCGGATATTTTGGGACTAACATATGGTTTCATTTTATTTCAATAATTCGCATGCGCGTAGGGGTCTTTAGCAGTGGGAGGGTGTTTTGAGAAGGATTTGAGGCAAAATTATAAATTAATTAGTTTGATTATGTTTTTAGTCCTAATATATCATCAAATCACCCAGTTTGTACCCGGGAAAGCAACTTTAAGTAATTATCAGAAATGGTTAGAATTGTTTCAATTGTTTGTCTCATGGCCTTCGTCCACAAGATATTCCAAGGTGATCATGGGCAATAACTCTGGTATTAATTATTGGAAATCGCTGAAAATCAATAAAGTCACTGTGAAATAAATTTAAAGTCAATCAGATATTAACTTTAGCCTCTAGAGCGTTCACAACATTTTTCAAAGTGATCAAGGGTCATAACTCTGGCAGTAATTATCGGATATTGCTGAAACTCATGACCTTAAACTTTAAACACTGTGGCAGTAATTGTCGGATATTGCTGATAATCAATAGGCGCCTTCGTCTCATGACCTTAAACACTGTGTATAAATTTAAAGTAAATCGGATTTTAACTTTAGCCTCTAGAGCATTCACAAGAAATTGTGAACGATGGACAGACGTACGTACAGATGGGGCGACGGCGATATACAATCACAGTTCCAATGTGGGCGTAAACAAATGGACTGGATTTAATTCTTTCTTAAGTATATGAAAGAGGGATGAGAGACATAAAATATAATAATCATTTGAATTATATTTCTAGGTCTGTGATACCACAAAACTTGAGTGCTATTTCCAATTTACTTTGATACAGGTTATTAATATAAAGCAGACCCTACCTTTGATTTACAAATGGAGTTGAAAATTCAGCCATTAGACGGAAATTTGCAAAATATGGTAATACACCATATGTCTGAAATAGAAGGAAATATACTTAGAAATTTTATTAAAATGGTGTTGGCATTATACCAGATTAAAATTCAAGTTAATTCTAAAACTCAAGGCACCATAAAAATTATTACTGGTACTACTAGTTTTTAGAAATTATATACTACTGTTAGGATCCACTACTGTAGTGTATATAATTGTTTATATTCTTAATTTATTCCTTGATTTAATTACAATTAGTTCTCTGTATGCATGTATAATTATTATACTTACCATCACATAAAAATAAGCATAAATTGATGCACCATGGTGAAAAAAGTAAAATACTTCTCCAATTTTTTTATAATGAATAGTCATTATCAACACATCTGCAATAGGAATTAACTTGTATAATACTGTTTTATATAAACTTGTGTAGTTGGTAATAGATTATAATTTTAATGAACAGTTGTTTATTTTTATATATAATTTGAATATTTGATATTTTTCTGATGAAAGGATGATAAGTTCAAAATAATCTGTTCAGATTATAACATTGAATTACAGTTGCCGCAGCACTATTTACTGGCAATAAAAGATTTACCTTCCCTTAATTGAGTTATATTTCCAGCAAGAAATATTTAATATTTGGCAATTGGGTACCAGTCATATTTTAAGATACTTACCACATGTCATATAGCCTACTACTATTGCACAACTTGTACGAACCATGGGGGAATTAGCCCTGATATGAAACAAAAAAAATTATTACATGTGTGAGTTTTAATAGAGCCATCAATAAATACATAAGAAAATATAACAGGGTTCAAAATTAATACATGCTCCATTGTCACTGATTTTTTAGTTAACATGTCCATATTTGCTGTTTGTGACTGCATTAATAATTAGGGGTCCTGACAAGTCACTATTTATGTAAATATCTGAAAGTAATTAGTTGAGTAATAAAGTTTTTGCCAAACCAAACCCAAATAAAAGCAGAGTCAGGACACAGGGTATTGGGGATATTACATAACAATGTATAGAATGGTTAAGGAGATTGAAATGAAATGCCATTATAGTATCCTCATCATATGGGTTAGCAAATCATATTTGTTGTCCCTGTTAGTGGCAATGTACATGTACCTCTTGCCTTAAATGAAAATGAAATGAAACGGGGTTTAACGTCCTACTCTTCTACACCTGACCTGGGCTAATAGAAGACAGGCATACGCCATACAGTGTGCTATGAGGGAAATTTTGCTCGAGCAGCTGCACTACGGCCTACTCTTATATCGAATTCCAACTGCCAATGGATCTTTTACGTGCACGCCAATGTGTACACAGGACCTTGGTTTTTCATCCCATCCGAACAACAAGCTGTTCTTGTCAGGCCCTCCTTCTGCATCACTGACAAGGGGTCACCTTGAATGATTAACCACACTCATGAAGAATACATCAAGTACTTACCATATTGGTTCATTACTTATATCCTCATCATATATAAGTGAATATACACACATACAACTAACAAACGTTGAATGAAGGCTGGAGTTAAATCTATAAAAGACAATTTAACCCAAATTACGCCCATGAAACTTAATTCAGAATTAATGTAGATTATTTTAATGTTAGCTATTGTTTCACTTCCTGTACATTCACTTAACTTTTTGTCAGTTAAAAATGACTCACTGTATAATAGTATAATAAAGAGATGAAAACCAAGAATTAATTTACCGATAGATATATCATATACAACGAATACGCATGAAACAAATTTTCATTAAGTTATCATGAAGAGATCACTGTTGTATATAGCACCAGTACTACAGCCCTGTGTAATTTTCTGTAATGTACCCTATTAATAGTGAATAATGCATTTTGGGTGCTTGAATCTGTAAATGTTAGTGGATCTTTGCATTGTTTTTTTTTTTTTGGTCCCACCTGATTGAACGGTGTAGGAAAATCCAGAGGAACATTCTTGAATCCAAAAACCCCCTTGTTATTGAGTCAGTGCCTAACTCACTCAGGCAAATAAATTCATGTAAAAGGCATTTCTGAATTAGACATGAATTATATTCTCTTGTGGACTATACTAAACCAGTAATGGCGAAATTGAATGTTAAGGGGTGTGCCTATTCAGAGCTACAGACATCGTTCTGAATGCACATGAAGTAAAAAAACAAGCAGTTGTCATGCAAGCTACGTCCACAATTGTGTGGCTGACACAATTTTTTTGTACAGTCAGGGGGTCACAATCCATGAAGTTACGGTCCGATATATGCCAATATCGAAATTATGACAAACAAATTGTGAACAGAGAAGGTGACGACAATATATACATATGTCCACATGAAAACGTGGGCGTATAAAAAATGAAATATAAATAATAATGATCATTAGCTTATATTCCAGAGACAGATATAGCTAACCAAAATTTACCAAAAACATAGTATTTTGAGAGAATTATTTTAACTCTAATATAATCCTTTAAAGTTTAAAGTAGCTAAGTCTCTAATTCAATATCATCTAAAATCTTCAACTTTGAAAACACAAATTATTTGTCAATTTAAATCAACATTTATGCTGTGATCTTATTGGAAAAAGATGGGCTTCTGATATCCAATATTTAAGACAAAATAAACATTTTACCATTAGTACACCAATCATGTACCATAGTGCGTTTCAGCCCCAGTTCTAGCAAGAGACTCGGGGAACAAGGCTACACACAGCACATATGTTGACTGGAATAACCAGATGCTGGAAATTTGCATTCGATTGAGACTGCCAGCTTATTTTGTGGAACATAACTGATTTTAAAAACGGAAACCATATTACAGCATTATATGCATTGCGACCCAATTCTGTCAATTTCTAGGTCCCAAATGTTAGCAATTTACCCCCTTTAAGAATTGATGAACATGACTTTATACACGTAAATTGATGAAGAATTGTTTTTGAATCAAACATTTTATTGTCACAGGACTTTTTATGCCTAAATGATATTTTGTAGTTTATGTCAGGCATGGTATGAGCTCTATTGCGTAATGGTGTCTTTTGTTTTCATTTAACTATTTGTTTAGGTATGTGCCTAAGGTGTTTAGAAAAACGTGGTTCCTACCAATGACAAAATATTAATAATGCCACCAAAGATGAAAATAAATTTTTAAATCTCCGATTTTAAGTTGTTTGGAATGGTTCAGCCATTTAATGATTTAATTCAAACATAGAAAGGAAGCTAAGATTTGAATGACCAGTATGGTAGTTACGATCAAGCACACATCTCGTCAAAACTACAACCACTGACAACTTCACTCCAAATAAAATAAGTTGAATGAAATTTTCAATATACCGGTATTCATTTTGCATTTTTTTTTTTTTAAAATATGATAGCGAGAATGGACAGGTCTTTATCTAAATTTTACATAATGCCCCTTATAAGTCAAATAATTTTAGGTGATGGCAGAACTATAATTCATTTACATGACAGAATATTGAATTTAAGATGGTGTCTGAGTGACCGGTACGGTTTTAGTATTAATCTCCTTAATTAGCCCTATGTATAAGTAGTTATGAAACAGTTTTCTGATATTCTTCATTATATACCATGGAAATAATATTACATACCTCGTATTCCAATCAATTCTATCTGCTTCAGTCAAAGAACTATATTTTGGGCTGAGTTTTGAGGATATATTCGGACCAGCATACTTATACAAATATAAAAACACAGCACAACTCACTACAGCAGCTGGATAATAGGAGGGGTCAAAGGTCACAGATTCAATAGTCTTTCCCATTTTGTATCATCTTTCACCTGGAAAAATATAACCAAAATCAAAAAAAGCCAAATAAGTACAATATATGATAAAAATAATACCAAGTGGGGTGATATTGAAATTGGTAACAGATTGATAAGATAATGGCCATAGATACGAATTATTGCATAATTCAGTAAGTTGACATGAATTTATCCAGTTCCTTAAATGAGATGGTGGACTGTATCTAATACATGTTAGTACAGATAAATAATGATTACATTCTTCTGCTGAAAAATACTATTAAAAAATGTAAAATCCTACTGTTCTGCTGCGACTGGGATAATGAAGGCGGTATACACCATGCAGTGTGCTATGAGGGAAATTTTGCGAAATGATCTTTTATATGCACACCAAACGACTACCGCCTGAAAAAGTTTGAATTTATGCTTGACATTGTGACTGTAACAAGTCCTTATTTCCAGGAATGCTATTCATCAGTCTTTGTCTGCTGTGATCTAAAGATCTATTTGATTCTTTTAAACTATGGTATTTCTTTTTCAATGATAATACTGTGCAAGTTATTGGGTAATACGAGTGGTGGACAGATTCTGGTTTCTACTGAAATCAAATTTAAGGCTTAACTTTGTTTTCTTAGTAAAATCTCCTCTATATTATTATTATCAACCATACAAGTTAAACTACATTGTTTACATTCACATTTCGTTCGTTGTGTGAGTCATATGTCAACTCAAATGGGCCACATGTTTTTTTTCTCAACTTTAATTTATAAGCTTAATGTCATACTGTCTCCCTGGTCTAAAATGGTCATAAATCACACAATTACATTAGATATACATCTATAAAGCAAATAAATAATAATCTTAATTTAAAATAAAATAAACTTATGATCTGGAAATGTTCAACTATTTTGTTTTAATAAAATCCACAAAGGTATTTACAACAATGATTTAAAAAATTACTTCACAAATTAGACTTTGCTCAGCTTACACATGTACCATACGTAGGTTAACCTTATGATCAAATAAAGAATACACAGCAAGTCCCTTGCACATTTCTTTTAATCCTTCCCACTTCCTACTACAGTATTATCATACTATTATCAACCCTTCCTTCTTTAACCAATATTATATCATACACACCTCTGTCAGGATGTTAACCATTCAACTAATACTGGCAAATCTATTGTTCAGAGCACAAATGTTAAATGAACTAGGAGATAAGCCTTGTAATTGATAAAACTAGTGATAAGAAGATTATGCTGACCTAAATCAGGCCATTTGATTGAATTTAGCTAAATTTATAAATAATGTTTCAGAAAATTTACATCATTGATTAGGAGGAAGTAATGCTGTGTCTGTTAGCTATCATTATCAATATTACTGAACATTTCAAACCTTTGTACCAAGCATGCAAACTATATTATCCAAATGACCAATGGGCCTATCTATTAATTTATCTATTGGACAGATGATCCTTGGCCCATCACCTGACCTAGCCTAAATGAAAAGAAAAGTAAACCACCCTCACATCTCAATAATTGAATAAAATAGGATAAAAGTGACACACAGTGAGTAAAATACATGTTCAAAACTTAAATAAATACATTGTTCAATATTGAACTGAACATACTGATTATCAAATAATATTATTATAAGGTTAAATGTCATGGCTGAAAATGGCTTGTTCATTTTACAGGTCTGAAGACAACGTTTTCCATTCTTTCTCAGACAGATGTAAACCTTAACCTGTCTATAGAGAACTCTGGTATAAAATGTAAACAATTAACAGACTATTAACCTACAAACAAAGCAGTCTAGGAGTTCATTCTAATCTGGAACGTAGAAGAGAGGATAAACCAATTAACGTCCACATTGTTTTCGATATTCATCGATAATCATAAAAATATGATAGTTATTGAATACTCAAAATAGCCATTCTGCTCTCATAAGTTCAATACGCCAATCAGTTGCATTACTGTTTCATACAATGAGGGGTTCTTAATAATCAGCAAGGCGATAAATACAAATTTGACTACTGACGAAATAGTAACGAAATGAAACGAAACGAAACGAAAGCAAACCTCACAGAGTAAAACAGAGAATACGAATTGAAGTGGATTTTAATCTCTTACCTTTCTACACCCTCCGGCTAATGAGAGAAAATTAATTTTTCCAGGCAGCAGTGCTTAAAGGGACAATAACATTCTTGCTGGCTTGGTAGCTCCAGAAAATAAATAATAGCCTTATTCTAAGTACTAGATGTTTAAGTGTCCTACCTGTTGTGTAAATTATCCACTACGACCTATTTTACTTGTCCAGAGGGTTCGAAAATATTTTAAAATCCAAGTCACATTTGAAAAGGTTTACGTTAGACTTTTCAAATCAATTGGTTGAATTTTTCCATTTTTTTAAAATTAGGTGTGTTAAGATGAAATTTATATCATCACTTAATTGGAATATTCTAAAATAATACAATTTGTTGACCAGAATTAAGATTGGGACATATTATTCAGTTACAACAAGAGTGTTATTGGGGCTTTAACGGTCGTTTTGATTTCCAACAGTTAAGTGGATCTTTACAGTGTTGTCATTCGTGTTTCGTCCCACCCGATCGACTAGGGGGAAACCATACTGTAAAATCCAGATTTAGATTTCATGTCGTTTGAATATATGAATAGAATTTTGTTATCCCGTTTTTGATCAAACTAGACCGGTGATGGGCCATGGCGCTGATTAATGTCGTGAAGTGCGCGTGAATTATAAAAAAGAAATATAACAACAATCATTCGCTAAATTATATTCCGGAAAAATATATAGCTAGGTAACAAATATGGGTATTATGAATGAATATTTTGTAATTTATATTGCATAATGGTGTTTGTGTTTTCATTTAACCCTTTGTATCGGCACGTGGTGTTCAGGGGAATCGCGGTGTCTAATAAATGGTCTAGTGGAAACGGGAAGGGACGAAATATTTATACTGCCACAAAAGATGAAAACTTTATTACTTAAAATCATTTTCAAAATATTTCTAAACAACTTTGAACTTTATTCTTTAGCATCTAAAATGCCATTCAAATATTCAAGGAATTTGCCATAATTATTATACAGAAGAATTTCAGACCTAGAAATTACACTTGAAGGAGCTAAATCGCTAACATTTGGGACGTAGAACTTTACCCAAATGGGTCGCAACGCATAAAATAATCTTATATGAATGTATATAAACTGATTTACATTCATTTATTTCCGTCTTTACTCTAATTTTAAATCAGTTACGTCTAGCCTCGTTCCGCAAGTCCCTTGTTAAAAATGGGCCTGGAACGGATTACGGTACACGATTCGTGTACCAATGATGATTTTTTTTATTTTGTCTTAAATATTGGATATCAGAAGCCCATCTTTTCCCGGTAAGATCACAACATCAATGTTAAATTAAATTGACAAATAATTCGTGTTTTCAAAGTTGAAGATTTTGGATGATATTGAGTTAGAGACGCAAGTCAAATCCATTTTCAACGAGATACGTCTAGCCTCGTTCCGCAAGTCCCTTGTTAAAAATGGGCCTGGAACGGATTACGGTACACGATTCGTGTACCAATGATGATTTTTTTTATTTTGTCTTAAATATTGGATATCAGAAGCCCATCTTTTCCCGGTAAGATCACAACATCAATGTTAAATTAAATTGACAAATAATTCGTGTTTTCAAAGTTGAAGATTTTGGATGATATTGAGTTAGAGACGCAAGTCAAATCCATTTTCAAAAACTGTCTGATTTACATTGTATACAACACCTAAGATAAAGAACACTAAGTTAGCCCTTATATCAAAGTCCCCGTCATCCATTAGACCAGGTTAGGTGCAGAAGAGTAGGGCGTTCGTTAAACCCCATTTCATTTCATTAATATTAAAGTAGTTTTAAAACAGTTTTTGATATTCTTTATTATATAGGGGCCTACTCCCTGTCAAATTTGAAGTCGCTTCAAAGGAAATAAAAATTACTTTACGGTTCCCTCACAGACACAAAATTGATTTTTTATGGAATAAAAGTAATAGTGAATATGCGAAAAAAAAAAGAATCAGTTTAAAGAATTTTATGGCAAGTCTATTACTCGATATCACCCACAGTCTTTGACATTGCAAACACGACATAATTTAAACCAACATTGATGTTGTTATAGTTATATTACGTGAAAAGACTGAAAAGATGAACCTCTGATATCCAAGACACAAATTTTAACATAGGCATGTACGAATCGCATATCAGATTGCTTTCGCGCGTCATCATACCATTTGGCTTGTGAACGCGATAAAGGCTTATAGATACGCTACGGATTTTTTTTAAAAAAAAATTAGTGTGGAGCATTAGTGTAGGCATTTGAACATTTTGGGTTCAGTTACATGATCAACCGATAGATTCTAATTTTAGCCTCCCCCCCCCCCCCAGTCGATCCCATTTATCGGTGGGCCACACTTTAACTGGCATAGACCAGCACTAATTATAAGGCAATACATTTTTTGAGGAATCGTATATTTTGTTCCAAATTTGCTACACAAATTGTTTTAACCGAAAGCGATCTTTTTCAACTTAGAATAAAGAAATTCAAATTATATATATCAGGATTCTTCGTATTTCGCTTCATTTTTCGTTCTAAAATTTGTCTGGAATATATAGATTTTTAGTGCGCATGTGTAGTAATAAACTCGGCAGAATTTCGAATCTTGTCACGCCCGTTGTCTTTTGGTAATGTTATAAGGGGCCATAATATATACTCGAACAGATTAATCAGATTATTTTATTCAAAAAGATAATTAGTTTTTCGACACTTGTCCTAGACTATACAACTGTCAATCAGTTTAGTCGAATTATATAGGCTTGTACATAAAATTGGACTCTCTAATTTATAATCTGAATGCAAAATGACAACCGAATGACAAAAAATTTCTAAACTTCTCCCCAGGAGGACCCAGACCCAGGGCCCTGACCCTTTCTTGTGAAATGAAATGAAATGAAATGGGGTTTAACGTCCTGTTTTCTGCGCCTGAGCTGAGCTAATGAAGACGGGCATACGCCATACAGCAGAACTACGGCCTACTCTTATGTCGAATTCCAACTGCCAAGTGCTCTTTTACGTGCATGTTAATGTGTAGCTACACGTGTACAGGACCTTCGTTACCCTTTCTTGTGAAATGAAATGAAATGAAATGGGGTTTAACGTCCTGTTTTCTGCGCCTGAGCTGAGCTAATGAAGACGGGCATACGCCATACAGCAGAACTACGGCCTACTCTTATGTCGAATTCCAACTGCCAAGTGCTCTTTTACGTGCATGTTAATGTGTAGCTACACGTGTACAGGACCTTCGTTTTTCGTGCCAACAGAATGACTAGACAGCTGTCCTTGTCAGGCCCGCTCTGTCCTGCATAAACGGCAAGGGGAAACCTAGTCACTATACTTGCAACGTTAAACTTTGTGTTTAAATAACGTTACAATTGATATAGTCTAAGACCCCTTACGCAAGTTCAAATAGGCTCAAAAGCACAATAATTGTCAACATATAGGCCTATCATTGCAGTTTTTATTGGAATAAGTACCGTAATAGTGAAGACTGGCCACTTAAATAGTTACTGAACAGTTTTTATACGGCCACATTGAAATGTGGTCGTATATTGTCGTCGCCCCCGTCCGGCCGGCCGGCCGGCCGGCGGTCCGGCAGTCCGGCGTCCACAATTGCTCATGGACGCTCTACAGGCTAAAGTTAATATCCGATTTACTTTAAATTTATACACAGTGTTTAAGGTCATGAGACGAAGAAGCCTATTGTTTTTCAGCGATTTCCGATAAATCAATAAATCTTGTGGACGCTCTAGAGGCCAAAGTTAATATCCGATTGACTTCAAATTTATACACAGTGTTTAAGGTCATAAGACAAAGACGCCTATTGATTTTCAGCGATTTCCCATAATTAGTGCCAGAGTTATGGCCCTTGATCACTTCAAAAAATCTTGTGGACGCTCTAGAGGCCAAAGTTAATATCCGATTGACTTTAAATTTATACACAGTGTTTAAGGTCATAAGACGAAGACGCCTATTGATTTTCAGCGATTTCCGATAATTAGTGCCAGAGTTATGGCCCTTGATCACCTCAAAAAATCTTGTGGACTCTCTAGAGGCCAAAGTTAATATCCGATTGACTTTAGATTTATACACAGTGTTTAAGGTCATGAGACAAAGAAACCTATTGATTTTCGGCGATTTCCGATAATTAGTGCCAGAGTTTAAAAAATCTTTAAAAAATCATGTGGACGCTCTAAAGGTCAAAGTTAATATCCGATTGACTTTAAATTTATACACAGTGTTTAAGGTCATAAGACGAAGAAGCCTATTGATTTTCAGCGATTTCCGATAATTAGTGCCAGAGTTATGGCCCTTGATCACTTCAAAAAATCTTGTGGACGCTCTTGAGGCCAAAGTTAATATCCGATTGACTTCAAATTTATACACAGTGTTTAAGGTCATAAGACAAAGACGCCTATTGATTTTCAGCGATTTCCGATAATTAATGCCAGAGTTATGGCCCTTGATCACCTCAAAAAATCTTGTGGACGCTCTGGAGGCCAAAGTTAATATCCGATTGACTTTAGATTTATACACAGTGTTTAAGGTCATGAGACGAAGAAGCCTATTGATTTTCAGCGATTTCAAATAATTACTGCCAGAGTTATCTCCCTTGATAACTTCAAAAATTCTTGTGACGCTATAGAGGCCAAAGTTACCATCCGATTGACTTCAGATTGATACATAGAGTTTAAGGTGTTGAAACGAACAAGTATTTTGATTTTCAATGAATTTAGATAACTGAACAGCTAAATCCATGATATTAAATGTTTCATGTATATACTAATTGTTAGCGTGGGGTAAAACTTTATAAAAAGCAATCAAATTCTAATGATTTTCTGATAATTACATAATGAGTTGTTACTCTTAATCAGTTTTTAGTGTATTACAAATGTTTCATTACCGAAAAAAGTAAAAATATGCGACAACCCTTGTTGACTGCCCGGACGATTTAGCTGCTGTGGGCGTATGTTTCGTTGCCTGGCAACCTATCTTTCTTTATGGTAATGCGTTCTACATTTGCATAGCGATGTTTCTTGTAATAACGTAGTACGCAATTGCTGCCATGACACTGGCCAGTTGAAATTTCGCATAGCAGTTGGGTTTCATTAAGTCATATAATTATGTGGTAAGGCTTCACATTTATTTCAATGGGAATTGATTTATTATATGTTAAGCTATGTGCAGTACAGTTTTCGGTTAGTTTATGTGTAAATTAAGAGAGCTATAGGCCAGTAAATTTTTTGTAGTCATTTGACTAAAAAACTTGTGCAATGGAACTCTGTAGGAAAAAGCCATACTGTGCCTGGAGTAAGACGGAAGACATCAGTAGTGGAACCATTTCTAGGGGAAACCATGCCGGAAAATGCAGGAATCGAATACCCGACCTCCCCTTATGACAGACAACACAATTAAATCATTTCATGGAATGGGTTTCAAGGGCCAATCCTGATAATATTTTGTGGAATAAAAGGGCTTCATTTTGTGATAAAAAATTCTCTACCTTTTGGCCGAGTAACAAATTCAATATAATGAAACATTTTCAAACAACTTAAGCCCATCGGTTTTCATGCAGAAATGGTGACCGGTGTCCCAAACGATATGAAGCGGTGTATGGATAAAAACAGACTTTTAATTTATAAAAATTAATGCGTAAGGGAAATTTACTGCACATGGTGGGGTTTCCCCTCACTGCTAAAGACCCCTAAGTGCAAGCGAATTAAAAAATTAAAGATAGGCTGGCACTGCCAGGCAGGATACGCCCACATTTTCGAGAGATGGACAGAGAACAAGCAATACCGATTGGGAGCAGCCATTTAGTTGGTCAGTTCCAGTCTGATATTAATGAAATTCGAAACCGACAATGATTATGGTGTGACGGTACACAACCCAGAAATGTGACTTTTCATCAAAATCGGATAAGAATTGTGACCTGTAGAAGGTCCACAACCATGATATACCATATTTTTACACTATTCGCGTACAAACGGCGACCATTTCGTCCGGCAATTTTGGTATGATTTTCACGAAATTGTAACTCAACCTTCCTCATCAAAATCGAATTAAAATTGTGACCTATACAGGGTCCACAACCATGATATATCATTTTTTAACAGTATTCGCGTACAAACGGCGGCCATTTTGTCTGTCAATTTTGGTCCGATTTTCACGAAATTCAAACTCAACCTTCCTTACAGTGTAACGGTGATATAATCAAACGTTTTTTTAAATTGGATAATAATTGTGACCTCCAGAGGGACCACAAGCTAAAGAAAGGGGGATTTTGCGTATAACCAGGGGCCATAATTCAGGAAGTTACGATCCGATATGCGCAAATATCGAAAAGAACCGAGATCTTTAGGTTATAACCATGAATTTCAAGTTTCATCAAAACTGAATTAAAATTGTGACCTTTACAGGGTCCACAACCTTGATATACCATTTTTTAACAGTATTCGCGTACAAACGGCGGCCATTTTGTATGGCAATTTTGGTCTGATTTTCCCGAAATTCGAACTCAACCTTCCTTACGGTGTAACGGTAATATAATCAAACGTTTTTTTTAAATCGGATAATAATTGTGACCTCCAAGCTAAAAAAAAAGGCGATTTTGCGTATAATCAGGGGCCATAATTCAGAAAGTTATGATCTGATATGCGCAAATATCGAAAGGAAGCAAGATCTTTGGGTTATAACCATGAATTTCAAGTTTCATCAAAATCGAATCAAAATTGTGACCTCCACAGGGTCCACAACCTTGATATACCATTTTTTAACAGTATTCGCGTACAAACGGTGGCCATTTTGTATGGCAATTTTCGTCCAATTTTCCCGAAATTCGAATTCAACCTTCCTTAGGGTGCAACAGTGATATAATCAAACGGTTTTTTAAATCGAATAATAATTGTGACCTCCAAGCTAAAAAAAAGGCGATTTTGCGTATAATCAGGGGCCATAATTCAAAAAGTTACGATCCGATATGCGCAAATATCGAAAGGAAGCAAGATCTTTGGGTTATAACCATGAATTTTAAGTTTCATCAAAATCGAATCAAAATTGTGACCTCCACAGGGTCCACAACCTTGATATACAATTTTTTAACAGTATTCGCGTACAAACGGCGGCCATTTTGTATGGCAATTTTCGTCCGATTTTCCCGAAATTCGAACTCAACATTCCTTAGGGTGTAACGGTGATATAATCAAACGGTTTTTTAAATCGAATAATAATTGTGACCTCCAGAGGGACCACAAGCTAAAAAGGGTGATTTTTCGGACAATCAGGGGCCATAATTCAGGAAATTACATTCCGATAGTCGCAAATATCGAAAGGAACCAAGATCTTTAGGTTACAAACATGCATGTCAAGTTTCATCAAAATTGATTCAAAATTGTGACCTCTATAGGGTCCACAAGCTAAAAACGTGATTTTTCGTACAATCAGGGGCCATAATCCATGAAGTTTTGATCCGATACATGCCATTATCGAAAGCAGCCGAGATCTTTTGGGGATAAACCTATATTTCAAGTTTCGTCAAAATCGGATAAGAATTGTGACCTGTAGAGAGTCCACAAACAAATTGTGGACGGACGGACGTCCGGACGGACGGACGGACGGACGGACAGACGGACGGACGGACGGACGTCCGGACGGACAGGGGCGACGACATAATACGTCCACATGAAAATGTGGGCGTATAAAAACCATAATATGTTAGTCTCGAAATGACCTTGTTTGTGTTGAGTGGATGTTAAACCCCATTTCTCTCTCTCTCTCTCTCTACTGCACATGGGTCATTCATTGTATAGACCTCTAAGGAATTGACCTGAAATCTTAAAAGGGTTACGTTTCCATACAAGCAGTTTTGAAGTTCACATACTCTATACTCTGATTTTTATTTTTGAGAGTCTGTTCAAATTGGGATACCAGGAGTCCCGTTAATGAATAAGGAATTATTAGTGGCAACCTCAAGCTATCCGCCCATACTCCAAAGAAATTTATATTGAGGATCTAGAGACTGAAATGATAAACCCACTTTGTCTAAATAACTGTTTTTGTAATATTAATATTGTTTGTCACTTGTATGAAAATAAAGTCAAGTAAAAGGTAAAGGCCCTACATAACTTTGTTGATTTTAATTTTAAGAAATATAATTATTATAATATTATGGAATAGTTTTTAGCTTGGTGTATGAAATGGGTCGTTGATGTAGTGGTTTGTGGTACCAATGTCCCTTTTTGCCCAGAGACACTGATAGTGACCACTGTCAGGTCCGTCAAGTTTAATCTGAGGGTTATTACTGATGGAAGGAAAAAAAAAGATGAGGTTCAATTTACGAATGACAGGAGTTTACCTGAAAACGAATGACAGGAGTTCACAGGGGAATTGACAGGATTTCACTGGATAAATGACAGGAGTGTACAGGGTGAATGACAGGAGTGAATGGCTGGATTTCACTGGACAAATGACAAATATAATCATTGATAGAGCCTCAGTCCAGAAAAGGAATAACAAAGGTTCAATTGACAAATGACAATACTAATGATACAGGGTCACCAGACGAATGAAAAAGAGGATGACGAGGGTTTACCAGGCAAATAACAAGTAGAACCTACAACTCCATGTATATGTGTACAGTCAATGTGTAAAATCAGTCAATCTGTAGATTGACTGGAAGTTTTAGTCATTCTGTAGATTGACTGATTCACTCAGTCATTCTGTAGATTGACTGATTCACTCAGTCATTCTGTAGATTGACTAAAAAAATCAGTCAATGTACAGATTGACTGGAAATTTAGGCGAATTTCTAGACAGATTGACTAAAATGAATTATTCTCACTAATGGGTCAAAAACATTAAAACAAAACAGTTATGTACATTAGATGTTCATAGTTTTATTCCCATATCAGGTATGGTTACAGTTGTGAATGGGTTTGACTAAAATGAATTATTCTCACTAATGGGTCAAAAACATTAAAACAAAACAAACAGTTATGTAGATGTTCATAGTTTTATTCCCATATCAGGTATGGTTACAGTTGTGAATGGGATTGACTAAAATGAATTATTCTCACTAATGGGTCAAAAACATTAAAACAAAACAAACAGTTATGTAGATGTTCATAGTTTATTCACATATCAGGTATGATTTCAGTTACAGTTGTGAATGGGATGCTTGACATATCATGGATGACTTCAGTTCTTGTTTGGACATGTGGTGCTGGAGTGACACCTGCTGTTGCATTTAACGCCTGACTTGAAACATTTACATCTGTTGGTCTGACATTGCTTGCCACTCGCTGCACAGTTGCATTTAGCATATCCCTGGCCACCGCATCGAGATTCACTCTGTACTGCCTGGCGTTGACCAACTTCAACATCCCTGGACATGTCCTCAATGTTAAACAGCTTATTGGTGCACAGGTCGAACTGAGTTCTGCTATAGTGTCCCTTAAGAATCCCAGCCTTGACAGCAACACGATACAGGTCATTCTCGTTCCTGTCTACAATGACACTCATTATGTTGCGAGGGTCACCCTTACCACGATCAACTAATGGAATAGGGATGGTCACATTGTCACCCGGATTGCCAGCGACATGCTCTAATCGACTACGTTTGACCATGCGTTCAGCTTGTGACAGCTGACCATCCACTGCTCATTTCCTCTGGACCTCGATGTTCTGTTGATTCACTCTTAGCTCTGAATCTTCAGGGTCTGCTGTATCAGGTTGCATGGTACCAGTAGCTTCACTCACATCTTGATGTTCTACATGGCTAGTAGCTTCTCTCTCTGATGATGGGGCTGAGTATGCTGCAAGGTCTTCTTCAGAGACCATTCTTTCAAGTATTTCTGTTGGAAGGGTGTTCGAGCGCAATCCAACTTTGGCTTCACTTCCAAACAGGGCTTTGTTTGGTGATTGCTTTATTCCAGAGTGGTAGCTGCTGTTCTTTTGGAATTGCACAAAGCGAAGTCCAATAGGCCAGTCTGTCGAGTCGTTGTCCCCTAGCCATGCAGTGAGCATGTCCTTCACGTCACAGTTCAAACGTTCTACTGAACCTTGACTCTGGGGATGTCTTGGCTTACCATGCACCATGAGAAGATCAGGCCATAGAAGTTTCAGCTCTGTGATAACGGATGCCGTGAACTCAGATCCATTATCGCTTTGCAAAATCTGAGGTGCTCCGAGTAATAGGAAAATGTCCATCAACTGAAAGGCAACTTCTGCAGCACGTTTGGATGTTAATGGACGTAGTACACAGTATTTAGTGAGATGATCTTGGTAGACCATTATCCATCGGGATGAGCCACTTGCCATTGACTGCATGTCAATTAGGTCTACTTGGCCTCGTGATCCAAAGTCCTTTGATAGAATGGGCTTAACCACTACTCCTTTGGTTGTGATGCGTTTACGTTTCTTCTGGCATTCTACGCAAAGTGACTTGTACAATTCTACTGCATCGCGGGTCACATTGGCATATTTCTTCAAAAATTGCTTCATTTTATCTCGGCCACCATGACCAGTTGAAATATGACCTCTCTTAACAATGTCAAACATATCATCGATATGTGTAAAGTAAATGGGCTCATCATCATTGGTATTGCGTTTCCTGATTAACTTTTCCACGTCACCACACTGCAATATCTCATAGCGACCAAGGATGTAATACTGATGAGGTGTTTTACTTTTGGCAGAACCAGCTCCTTTCAGCTCTTCAAGTAGAGAGCAATACTCTGTTTTCGTCAACAATAAGGACTTGTCATGCTTGTCAGCTTCTTTCTTCATCAAAAGTTCCTCTCTAAAGGAATCTTCCATTGACTTCTCCATTGCAAAAGTTGAAAGAGCAATGATACAGTCTGTTCGTTCGTTCGTTACTGGGAGTTTAACGTCCACTTCCACCAGAGGTGATATCGTAGACTAGACAGTCTGTTATTGTTCACTTTCTTTTATACATATATGACAATATTAGTGTTTTGATAGGCTATAATCATGATTCTTTTCTGTTCTTTTGATCCGTGTTTGACTGTATGATTAAGTAAGGAATCGAATTGTTACTTAAACTGGCTTCCTATCTGTTGTTAAAACATACCACATGAGCTAATAACAATCAACTAATTAACCATACCTGATATCTTAAGAAATTAAGGATTAAGAAAGAGTTAAAACTTTGGCTTCCAATCTATTATCAAAACAGATCATATGATATAGACTTTAAATAATCTGATAGACTTTAAATAATCTGATAGCCCTATATGATTCCATTAGTGAGAATAATTCATTTTAGTCAATCTGTCTAGAAATCCGCCTAAATTTCCAGTCAATCTGTACATTGACTGATTTTTTTAGTCAATCTACAGAATGACTGAGTGAATCAGTCAATCTACAGAATGACTAAAAATTCCAGTCAATCTACAGATTGACTGATTTTACACATTGACTGTAACATATACATGGAAAAGGAACCACTGTCTAAGCCCCAGTTGGTGCAGACAAATAGTACATTAAACCCTAAATCATTTCAATTGATTGTATAATTTACTATTGCATATACATATATCCAGTACATCTCAATGAGAACACTTGATACAACAAGCTTCTTGGCTCATGGCTATACTATAACAGGAATATTTTTTTTATCATGTTGCCTACTGTTTGAGCTATGGGAAAAGTTACAGGTTGTTAATGTTAAAAGTGTGTTGTGTGGTTTGCTATTTATTTCTCATTGTAAATGTATTAGTTCGGAAGTCGACACACTCGACCAACAGCTTTCATGGACCCGGGGAACCACTCTGCAGATTTGTCTGCTACATGTTCTGTTGCATGGCAAACCTTCATTTGATTTGAAGTTCTGCCTCTCCACAAATTACATGCTCAGCTTGATTTATGACACTTTATCCAAATGCCTGTCTGTGACTTAGTGATTTAATGAGCTTATGTTTATTGTTCAGTTGTGAAGTTATTATATTGTAGAAATCCTGAAAGAAATTTTTCTTCCTACAAGATGCAGACTATCCATGTGACTGTGACTTCTTCAGTTTTTGACAGATGGAATCGGTTAAAAACACAGCTGAAATTTCATGATGATAGTGATCTGACATTATTTTTGATTGAGTATTGGTAAGTTTAGCACTTTGTATATGCCAACATTAAATAATTTCCAACCTATGATTTCTGTATGTGTCTTTAGCTTGTTGAAAGTAAGGACCCTGTATATATTTAACAATTTTCGACAATGTTTTCAAGAATTAAGAAGCACAGCCCTTAATTGTTGTTAATACTTCAGAAGCCACAATTATCTTTGGATCATTATGAAATTTAGGTTTAAAGATACATCCCCGCGCACAAACTTGGTGATTTGATAATATATTTGTACTAAAAACATATTCAAACTAATTAATTTATCAGAATTTTGCTTCAAATCCTTCTCAAAACATTGTAATTGCCAAGGAATACCCAGCTTTAAAAATCAATCAAAAGAGGTCATGTTTGTGTCACGTGACTTACCTATCTCTGTACCTACAGCAACGGCTGCAAAGTCAGAGGGGAATTCATTGCATACACAAGACAATGTTGTCTGTAATCACTGACTATTTATTCTATTTATTCCAAATATCGAATCCTAATTAAATTCTCAGATTATCCACTGCCCGCTTCTTTCCAGGATTTTTATCTCAGAAAGTGTTGTATGCCTAACTCTTCATAAAATTTATCAACATGTACACAAAGCGCTTAATGATCGTGTGGAAACTTGTCACACGTGCAGATATTCCTAATCCTAAAATATTGGACAGTGATTTAAGGTATTAAAAATGGTGAAAATATTGTTTATGTTGTATTGTTTATGTTGTATCCGTGTTGAAAGCCTTGTTTGTCACGCAATTAGTTTTCCTGCAATATTCTGATATGCATTGGTTAATTGGGCATAATAAAAACATTGAGTCATGACATAATGTTATGTAAACATATTTTGTCCAATTCGGAGCTCTGTTTAAAGCGTAATGATATTGTTACGCAGTTAGCTATTGGTTGTTTTGAACAGTTATAATTTGGAACATAAATTTTCTTCTATTACAGCAGTGTTAAGTGGGATTAGCTCTAATCAAACGAAACACTGCAAGGAGTAGGCCTATGCTTCACTATGGGCTTAATGAAGTTAACAAAATTCTCATTTGCATTGTGTTGTTTTATACCGATTATAGATTGAAGTGGATAGATTGTTGTACTCAGTAGTAATGTAATTTATAATTCACAGGGAATCCAAGAACCCAAATATTTATCACGAGGAAGTCCAGAATTCAAATATAACAGACATGACAATCCCATATAAAAAGTAAGATTCACTGACTGTTGCCCTTCTTAACTATATTCTTGTAGTGTTTCATTACCAATAGGATTGAATGATGGCAACAAGTTTTAAAAAATGTATCATAATAAATTCAATCAAGCTAGTACTGATTATCATGTTACATTTTACTGGTAACAATAATGGTAAAATATTGTTAAAAGTAATAAGTGAGTTTGGAGTTCATATGAGCAAAAGTAATTAATTTATGATTAAAGGATGTTGTTGGTATCTACCAATTTTACATATGTGATAGAACTGGTTTACACATTCCAAATATATTTTTTTTATAGAGATCTTGGCTATTCTTGCTCCATAATACAGACTTGAAAGTCTGTGCATTACCTACTTTTTATTAAGTATCTGTTTATTACTTTAACAGTGAATCTGGGAATCTGGATATTTGTCAAGATGAGGAAATCCAGATTTCACATGAAACAGTCATGGCAATCCTTGATAAAGAGTAAGATTTACTTATTACTATCCTCGAGGGTGACAACAGTTAAGCCAGGCTGACACTTGCACGACTTTTGGCCACGATTTTGTCGTGCTCATCAGTGTCCACATTGATACAAACTGGCACGACGAGTTCACGCATAGTTTGCGCATTGTTTACGCACTTCCTGCATTGGCACGACGAGTTTGCGCAAATCGGACGGTGTAGTGCCGACTCGAGTCGTGCCAATGCGTGCCACGGAATCGTGCAAGTGTCAGCCTTGCTTTACACCAGCAGCCAGCAATAGTATCAAAATGGAATATATACTGAGCGCCATAGGAAACGCGCTCAGTATATTATGGCGCTCAGTATATTAGAAATACATATGTATGTTTTGATCCTCTGGTATCAGTAATGACAAAATATTGTTATATGCGATTCTGTTACTGCCCAGGTCTCCAGATAACTTATGATCATATAATAGTGAGTTGACAACCTATTGATCCATGAACAAAAGACATAGAAATAATTACGATTTGACTTTCTTAGAAAATATGAAATTCTCGCTTTTAAGTGTTTGTCATACTAACATCCTTTTTATTTACACAGTGATTTTGACAAGAAAGAAGAATGTTCAAATTTGATTAAAATAGCAAAAAGTCTTGATGAAGTTGACCGTATAATCAAGCACTATGAAGTCAACACATCATCAAAATTTATTACGAAAAAGAAAGAAAAATGCTTTGGTAATGAAAATATTGTTGACGGTAAGATTTTGTCCAAAATTCTTTTCTATTTGGCTTGTTACCATCTAGAAATACTTTCATTTCCGATTGCTAGATATTCAGCAATCTTTCAACGAAGAATCAGTGCTTCTATTTGTGGACAAAATGTAGTTGTCTTGAGTGACAGCTGACAACTGTAAGTTAACCGTCATCTTATATCTTGTTATCATCTAAACATCAAATGCTCTCTAGCATGAGTAGCTAGTCCGGTTTTCATAAGGATTAGGTTAAAAGATAAAAGAAATTTCAGAAAATACAAGAAGTTAGAAAACAAACAATATACAAAAAATATATAATTATGCTGACCAAAGGTAATCTAGTAAATCATGTACTTGGTGAACTTAAAAGTTAACACTTTGAAGTCTTGGTCAGTAGGTAAAACAATTATTTTCAATTTGACAATACAATTACATTGTAGTTGTTGAAATTAGTTTGTATCTAAAATTTGAGACAAGTCTACAAAGCTATCACTGAGAACATGTAAACATTGTAAAATTTGAGACAAGTCTAAAAAGCCGTGACTGAGAAATAAACATTGTTAAATTTTAGAAAAATCTAACAAGCCATCACTGAGAACATTTAAAGTTGTAAACATTGCAAAATTTGAGGCAGGTCAACCAACCATCGCTGAGATCATATAAACATTGTTTGTTATTATATGAGACAAAGTCTACCAAGCCTTCACTAAGATCATAATAAACATTTCAACTCTAACAAACTATTTACAGTTTATGTTCTTCTTACTATGGTTTTAACATTTGTAGATATGGAAAAACAAATGATACGGTTTGAAGACACACAACCAAATGCAGTCCCGAAAATTATTTATGATGGAATTCCATTTGTAATTGCTGGCAAGAAAATAATGGAATGCCATTTGGGAATTGATCGCGATAAAAGAAAAAAAGAGGAGAGGAGACAGAAAATTGAAGATTTGTGTGTGAGTAGCCTAGAGATGAAAATAAAATGTTTTGAGATGAACTCTGTGGTGCTGAACAGATAAAAAGTCTCATTTATTTATTTCAGTTTTATTTCTGTCTTTTAGAATACAGGCCACAGTTCTGCAAATAAAAAGCGGAAGGTCGAGGATAGCAAAAAGAAGATGTGTCCAGTACAAATTAAAATTCGTCATATTGTAAAATTTCCTGACTTTAAAGTGAGTGTCAGAAATTAGCCATTTTTATACGCCCACATTTTCATGTGGACGTATTATGTCGTCGCCCCTGTCCGTCCGGACGTCCGTCCGTCCGTCCACAATTTGTTTGTGGACTCTCTACAGGTCACAATTCTTATCCGATTTTGTCGAAACTTGAAATATAGGTTTATCCCCAAAAGATCTCGGTTCCTTTCGATATTGGCATGTATCGGATCAAAACTTCATGGATTATGGCCCCTGATTGTACGAAAAATCACGTTTTTAGCTTGTGGACCCTATAGAGGTCACAATTTTGAACCGATTTTGATGAAACTTGACATGCATGTTTGTAACCCAAAGATCTTGGTTCCTTTCGATATTTGCGGCTATCGGAATGTAATTTCCTGAATTATGGCCCCTGATTGTCCGAAAAATCACCCTTTTTAGCTTGTGGTCCCTCTGGAGGTCACAATTATTATTCGATTTAAAAAAACGTTTGATTATATCACCGTTACACCCTAAGGAAGGTTGAGTTCGAATTTCGGGAAAATCGGACGAAAATTGCCATACAAAATGGCCGTCGTTTGTACGCGAATACTGTTAAAAAATGGTATATCAAGGTTGTGGACCCTGTGGAGGTCACAATTTTGATTCAATTTTGATGAAACTTGAAATTCATGGTTATAACCCAAAGATCTTGCTTCCTTTCGATATTTGCGCATATCGGATCGTAACTTCCTGAATTATGGCCCCTGATTATATGCAAAATCGCCTTTTTTTTTAGCTTGGAGGTCACAATTATTATTCGATTTAAAAAACCGTTTGAATATATCACCGTTACACCCTAAGGAAGGTTGAATTCGAATTTCGGGAAAATCGGACGAAAATTGCCATACAAAATGGCCGCCGTTTGTACGCGAATACTGTTAAAAAATGGTATATCAAGGTTGTGGACCCTGTGGAGGTCACAATTTTGATTCGATTTTGATGAAACTTGAAATTCATGGTTATAACCCAAAGATCTTGCTTCCTTTCGATATTTGCGCATATCGTATCGTAACTTCCTGAATTTTGGCCCCTGATTATACGCAAAATCGCCTTTTTCTTAGCTTGGAGGTCACAATTATTATCCGATTTAAAAAAACGTTTGATTATATTACCGTTACACCGTAAGGAAGGTTGAGTTCGAATTTCGGGAAAATCAGACCAAAATTGCCATACAAAATGGCCACCGTTTGTACGTGAATACTGTTAAAAAATGGTATATCAAGGTTGTGGACCCTGTAAAGGTCACAATTTTAATTCGATTTTGATGAAACTTGAAATTCATGGTTATAACCCAAAGATCTTGGTTCTTTTCGATATTTGCGTATATCGGATCGTAAATTCCTGAATTATGGCCCCTGGTTATACGCAAAATCCCCCTTTCTTTAGCTTGTGGTCCCTCTGGAGGTCACAATTATTATCCAATTTAAAAAAACGTTTGATTATATCACCGTTACACTGTAAGGAAGGTTGAATTTGAATTTCGGGAAAATCGGACCAAAATTGACAGACAAAATGGCCGCCGTTTGTACGCGAATACTGTTAACAAAATGATATATCATGGTTGTGGACCCTGTATAGGTCACAATTTTAATTTGATTTTGATGAGGAAGGTTGAGTTCTAATTTCGTGAAAATCGTAACAAAATTGCCGGACGATATGGTCGCCGTTTGTACGCGAATAGTGTAAAAATATGGTATATCATGGTTGTGGACTCTCTACAGGTCACAATTCTTATCCGATTTTGATGAAAAGTCACATTTCTAGGTTGTGTACCGTCACACCATAATCATTGTCGGTTTCGAATTTCATTAATATCCGACTGGAACTGACCAACTAAATGGCTGCTCCCAATACAGTATGAAATACAGGACTTAAAGATGTAGGAAAAATCACTTTCGGTATTGCTTGTTCTCTGTCCATCTCTCGAAAATGTGGGCGTATCCTGCCTGGCAGTGCCAGCCTATCTTTTAGGGTAAATTCATGAATTTTATTTTGATTTTGAGGGCTCATTATCTTATGTAAAAATTTATGCTCCAATATGAATATTGTATTGCTTTGCAGGATTGGATTTTATTTAATTCACAACCGAAACTCTGGCTTTTCATCCTAAAAACAAACTGAAGTCTCCTATGATGTGTATGTGACTAAGCATCTTTACCTCTTTATAACTTAAAACTAGGACTTTAAGACAAGCTATGATGGAACTTTGGATATGTCTAACCAGTATATAATAGAAGAGATTCTTTTTAAATGTGTCTTTGTTAGATCTGCCTTTTATGAAATTGTATCAATTTTAGTGAGAAACATGCCAGATGGTCACTTCCTGTGTGAACATAGTTGATTTAAGTAATATTTTATTCATTTTAATTACACATAATCATAACAGTACAGTCTGCTTATAGATATCACTTTCTGATATGGTCCTTTTTTAATTGGTGAAAGTGAGACTATTTTAGTTTGAAATAAAAGTAAAAGCTAGTTGACTGTCATCAGTAACGGAGAGTGAAATGTATTTAAAATGGAGGAATGGTGTTTGTTATGGTTAATAGCAGAATAACAGATACATTATTACATAAGACAGTGAAAGATAAAACGATCATAATTTTCAACTTAGAAAATTCTGTCACTCAAATTATGAAAAATATATTTACAAGAGTTGGATAACTTTGAGTGACTTTTTATCTGGTGACACAGGTTGAGAAAGTGAATTGATCATGCTGATGTATCCAATGTGTACTTCCTCTCTCTAGCTTGCGCTATGGTCCTCGGGATATCTTTTCTTTCCTTTGTTAACATAATGTATATCTTCAGCTTTCCAAGAATACCAAGAGAAGCAGAGACAATCTTAGTCGAGATGTGAGGAGTGTTATTGGTTCCAACTTTTTAACAACAAAAATTGAACATCAATATATAATATTTCTACCACCAGAAGATGATCATAGAAACCACTTCAAAGGAGAGGTTATATATCATTTATTTCTCCATTCTTTTAAATATGAAACTGTCATATTTTGACTTTTGCTTAGGAGCAGAGCAGTTCAACGTATATTAGTGAATAAAACTGGTTAAGTTGGATTGAAACATTCTTCCAAACCTTAAAGATACATTATGGGAGATAAGATAAAGAGTTGGCAGTTGTCATTATAATAGTTAAAAAATAGATAGTGTAAAGGTAATTTACTGAAAATTTCAGTCAAATTGATCCACTAAGAGCCGAGAACGAAACAGGTGAAATTTCCGCCAAGACTCGGTCATCATTACTAAAATCATAAATATAAACAGCATAGTCTTGATTATCCTTTTTTTTTTAAAATTTAATTATCAATGGGCATTAAGCAGCATAATATATAGGAATCTAATCAGCCAACATCAAAGGCTAGCCTAGGCATCCAGAGTTCAGTATGGATAAGTTAATTATTGTCTAATTGATAATTTAGATAACATTTCAGGCCTAAAGAAAGACTTGTAATAGGCAGATTTAGCTCTTGCATAATGCATGTTTAATCATAGTAAAGTCCAACTATCTGAAACGCTGTGATATGTCTTCGAAGAAGTGCAAAATTTGAGTAAGGCCCTAAATTCCACATTGGATAACCATGTACATGTATGTATAGTTGCCAAAGTTACAGTGCAAGTGCTTATCTTGATCATCAAGTCACTTAACAATTGAGGAGAAAAATTCTTTGAATGATTACAAAACCCTGTTGAGCAAGTTTAGCAATTATTTCTAGACAGCTCACTACTGATATGAACACATTAAAAATATCTATAAGTAATCAGTAACTTAAAAATTATTTTAAAAAAGTACATAGGCGTAAAAGCTCCTCAAAATCATTATTTATAATGCACATTGATTTATTTTATTTTTATTCCAGAAAGTATAACAGAGTTGGGATTTTGTATAATATACATTTACCGGTAAAACCTTGGGCGAGGCTGAGCAGTCAGTGAAACCAGGATGTAAGCATCCACAATGCTGTAAGTCCATGAAAGATTCTTAGGAAGATTCTAGTGAAATGTACTGTTGATCGAGATCATAATATGTGATTAAATCATTTATTCCAGAGTTAGTCATCCTGGCTTTTGTTTACTGTAAACGTTTAGGAGTTGAGATTATGAGAGATGTGTTCTCATTTCTTGTTCCAAATTCAGTTCTTCTGCATTAATGTTGTTGACAATGTTGGACTACACAATGATCTATTGTTCTAATGACGATTTTTATGACACAAAACCTGTTTATGTCTTCAACAGTGACAATAGTTTGACTAAAAATACATTTTCACTGTTACTTCTATAATGTCATCTTGGGGGAAAAAAACCACAGTATTTTTAATGTTATCATCTGAAAGATTTTAATTGAGTTTTTTTTTCAAAATATAATATAAGTTATTTTAAAATAGCTTCAGTATGGGATGTTGAGTTCCTGTTTGCTGAACTCTTTTTCTGAACTATCTGTAACCTTTAAGAGTACGACATGTATAAAGATAAAGGATATTTATGTATTTCTCTTGACAAGTTCAACAGCTTAAGTGAAGAAGGGAAACCCACCAGAGCTCAATCCAACTCTAACTTTCACTCTTTTAATTGTTTGACACTCCATTAAGGGGATGTTTTTATACGCCCACATTTTTATGTGGATGTATATTGTCGTCGCCCCTGTCCGTCCGTCCGTCCACAATTGTTTGTGAACAGTCTACAGGTCACAATTTTTATCCGATTTCAATGAAACTTGAAATATAGGTTTATCACCCCAAGATCTCGGTTTCTTTCAATATTGGCATGTATCGGACTGTAACTTCATGGATTATGCCCCCTGATTGTACGAAAAATCACGTTTTTAGCTTGTGAACACTGTAGAGGTCACAATATTGAACCGATTTTGATGAAACTTAACATTCATGTTTATAAGTCAAAGACCTTGGTTCCTTTCGATATTTGCGCATATCGGATCATAACTTCCTTAATTCTGGCCCCTGATTGTACGAAAAATCGCCTTTTTTAGCTTGTGGTACTTCTTGAGGCCAAAATTATTATCCGATTTGAAAGATAGGCTGGCACTGCCAGGCAGGATACGCCCACATTTTCGAGAGATGGACAGAGAACAAGCAATACCGAAAGTGATTTTTCCTACATCTTTATTAAGTCCTGTATTTCATACTGTATTGGGAGCAGCCATTTAGTTGGTCAGTTCCAGTCTGATATTAATGAAATTCGAAACCGACAATGATTATGGTGTGACGGTACACAACCTAGAAATGTGACTTTTCATCAAAATCGGATAAGAATTGTGACCTGTAGAGAGTCCACAACCATGATATACCATATTTTTATACGCCCACATTTTCATGTGGACGTATATTGTCGTCGCCCCTGTTCGTCCGTCCACAATTGTTTGTGAACAGTCTACAGGTCACAATTTTTATCCGATTTCAATGAAACTTAAAATATAGGTTTATCACCCTAAGATCTCGGTTCCTTTCGATATTGGCATGTATCGGACTGTAACTTCATGGGTTATGGCCCCTGATTGTACGAAAATTCACGTTTTTTAGCTTGTGAACAGTGTAGAGGTCACAATTTTGAACCGATTTGGATGAAACTTGAAATGCATGTTTATAAACCAAAGATCTTGGTTCCTTTCGATATTTGCGCCAATTGGATCGTAACTTCCTGAATTATGGCCCCTGATTGTCCGAAAAATCGCCCTTTTTAGCTTGTGGTCCCTCTGGAGTTCAAAATTGTTATCCGATTTGAAAAACCGTTTGATTATATCACCGTTCCATGGTTATGAAGGTTGAGTTCGAATTTCGTGAAAATCGGACCAAAATTGACGGACAAAATGGCCGCCATTTGTACGCGAATAGTGTGAAAATATGTTATATCAAGGTTGTGAACAGTGTAGAGGTCACAATTTTGAATCGATTTGGATGAAACTTGAAAAGCATGTTTATAACCCAAAGATCTTGGTTCCTTTCGATATTTGCGCCAATCGGATCGTAACTTCCTGAATTATGGCCCCTGATTGTCCGAAAAATCGTCCCTTTTTAGCTTGTGGTCCCTCTGGAGGTCAAAATTGTTATCCGATTTAAAAAACCGTTTGATTATATCACCGTTCCATGGTTATGAAGGTTGAGTTCGAATTTCGTGAAAATTGGACCAAAATTGACGGACAAAATGGCCGCCATTTGTACGCGAATAGTGTGAAAATATGTTACATGTATATCAAGGTTGTGAACAGTGTAGAGGTCACAATTTTGAACCGATTTGGATGAAACTTGAAAAGCATGTTTATAACCCAAAGATCTTGATTCCTTTCGATATTTGCGCCAATCGGATCGTAACTTCCTGAATTATGGCCCCTGATTGTCCGAAAAATCGCCCTTTTTAGCTTGTGGTCCCTCTGGAGGTCAAAATTGTTATCCGATTTAAAACAACGTTTGATTATATCACAGTTCCATGGTTATGAAGGTTGAGTTCGTATTTCGTGAAAATAGGACCGAAATTGGTGGACAAAATGGCCGCCATTTGTACGCGAATAGTGTGAAAATATGTTATATCAAGGTTGTGGACCTTATAGAGGTCACAATTTTGAACCAATTTTGATGAAACTTGACATGTATGTTTATACCCCAAAGATCTTGGTTCCTTTCGATATTTGCGCCCATCAGATCGTAACTTCCTGAATTATGGCCCCTGATTGTCCAAAAAAATCGCCCTTTTTAGCTTGTGGTACCTCTGGAGGTCAAAATTGTTATCCGATTTAAAAAAAACGTTTGATTATATCACCATTTCATGGTTATGAAGGTTGAATATGAATTTTGTGAAAATCGGACCAAAATTGACGGACAAAATGGCCACCGTTTGTACGCGAATAGTGTGAAAATATGTTATATAAAGGATGTGGACCTTATAGAGGTCACAATATTTTGAACCGATTTTGATGAAACTTGACATGTATGTTTATAACCCAAAGATCTTGGTTCCTTTCGATATTTGCGCCCATCGGGTCATTACTTCCTGAATTATGTCCCCTGATTGTTTGAAAAATCACCCTTTTTAGCTTGTTGTGCCTCTGGAGGTCACAATTATTATCTGATTTTAAAAAAAAACGTTTGATTATAAAAACCAAACAAATTCTAATGATTTTCTGATAATTTCTTAATATGCGACAACTCTTGTTGACTGCCCGGACGATTTGGCTGCTGTGTGGGCGTATGTTTCGTTGCCTGGCAACCTATTTTTACACTATTCGCGTACAAACGGCGACCATTTCGTCCGGCAATTTTGGTACGATTTTCACGAAATTAGAACTCAACCATCCTCATCAAAATCGAATTAAAATTGTGACCTATACAGGATCCACAATCATGATATATCATTATTTTTAACAGTATTCGCGTACAAACGGCGGCCATTTTGTCTGTCAATTTTGGTCCGATTTTCCCGAAATTCAAACTCAACCTTTCTTACAGTGTAACGGTGATATAATCAAACTTTTTTTTAAATTGGATAATAATTGTGACCTCCAGAGGGACCACAAGCTAAAGAAAGGGGTATTTTGCGTATAACCAGGGGCCATAATTCAGGAAGTTACGATCCGATATGCGCAAATATCGAAAAGAACCAAGATCTTTGGGTTATAACCATAAATTTCAAGTTTCATCAAAATCGAATTAAAATTGTGACCTTTACAGCGTCCACAACCTTGATATACCATTTTTTAACAGTATTCGCGTACAAACGGCGGCCATTTTGTGTGGCAATTTTGGTCTGATTTTCCCGAAATTCAAACTCAACCTTCCTTACGGTGTAACGGTAATATAATCAAACTTTTTTTTAAATCGGATAATAATTGTGACCTCCAAGCTAAAAAAAAGGCAATTTTGCGTATAATCAGGGGCCATAATCCAGGAAGTTACGATCCGATATGCGCAAATATCGAAAGGAACCAAGATCTTTGGGTTATAACCATGAATTTCAAGTTTCATCAAAATCGAATCAAAATTGTGACCTCCACAGGGTCCGCAACCTTGATATACCATTTTTTAACAGTATTCGCGTACAAACGGCGGCCATTTTGTATGGCAATTTTCGTCCGATTTTCCCGAAATTCGAACTCAACCTTCCTTAGGGTGTAACGGTGATATAATCAAACGGTTTTTTAAATCGAATAATAATTGTGACCTCCAAGCTAAAAAAAAGGCGATTTTGCGTATAATCAGGGGCCATAATTCAGGAAGTTACGATCCGATATGCGCAAATATCGAAAGGAAGCAAGATCTTTGGGTTATAACCATGAATTTGAAGTTTCATCAAAATCGAATCAAAATTGTGACCTCCACAGGGTCCACAACCTTGATATACCATTTTTTAACAGTATTCGCGTACAAACGGCGGCCATTTTGTATGGCAATTTTCGTCCGATTTTCCCGAAATTTGAAGTCAACCTTCATTACCAAGCAACAGTGATATCATCAAACGTTTTTTTAAATCGGATAATAATTTTGACCTTCAGAAGGACCACAATCTAAAAGGGGTGGGCGTATGTTTCGTTGCCTGGCAACCTATTTTTAAGACAGCCAATCAACGGTGGTCTTTTATTTTGTACAAGTTGTTTAAGTAGCTTAGACGTGCAAACCAACAAGGATCGTCTAAGCTACTTAAGCAACTTGTACAAAATAAATGACCACTGTGAATTGAGCTTGCGCATTTCCACCAGATGTTCAAAACACAGTAATGCCACAAAAAATATCATATTTTTTTTAACACAATTTTCTGATTGGCAAACCTGTTTACCTTCTCCATTTTGAATAACACAAGTTGTCATAGATCTATTTTATTATTTCTGGCAAATGAAACATTCAAACGATTTGCTTGAATTTTCTGTAACTAAGGTTTAGATTCGTTTGTTGATCTGGAGTAGGCCAATCACATTCCACATAATACTGAATGAACAAAAAGAAAGTAAAAAAACAAAATTAAATCTAATTACACTGAGTTGACAACCTCCAATTATTGTCATAATCTAGTATTGGCTGCAAAGCATACCCCTAGTATATTCAAATAAATATGGTAATATATCTTATAATTTCAGAGTGCTTGGTTACTATTAGCAAGAAAACCATTTAATAGACATGATTGCATTACACTCATATGGATTGTGCTGTAGAAACAGTTTCATAAATATCAAATTAAGTACCTATTCTGTTTTATCATTCTAATACCCTATCTTGTCGGAGTGCATTACCATCTACTACCACATTTAGTCATGCTCCATCAGCTAGTCATGCCTACAAGCAATATACAGGATATTATTTATTACAGAGTTACATTTTGACTAAAATTTTATAGTCTTTATCAAACAAATGTATCTATCACTTTAGTACCACCAAAATTAGTTAATTTTACATCAGTATGAAATCATCTACCGGTATATATATAGTCTGATACCACCATATGAAGTTGAGTCCAGTAAAGTATGTAATATAAAAATATGAATTGAAAGTTTGAAATACATCTGAATTTAATCAGATTAGGGTAGCGACGATTAAAATTTATGTAGGACTTGCATATTTATATTTATAGAGCCCTTTTAGTACATTCAGAATAATTGGTTTGAAGTTATATAGCCTAGATCATAAAATAGGTAAGAGTTGACATGAGTATTGATATGCATAGATAACAGTATTTATAAACTGATTGATTTGATGATATGTTTGCAGTAAAAACATATTCAATCTAATTAATTTATCATAATTTTGCCTCATCCGTCTCAAAACATTGTCATTGCCAAAGAATACCTATAAAAATCGATCAAAAGAGGTCATGTTTGTGTCACGTGACTTACCTCTCTCGGTATCTCTAGCAACGGCTGCGAAGTCGGAGGAGAATCCATTGCATAAGACGATGTTGTCTATAATCGCTGACTATTTTTATTACAAATATCTAATCCTAATTAAATTCACGCATTATCCACGGCATGTCTTTTTCCGTGATTTTTATCTCGGAAAGTTATGTACGTCCAACTCAGGGGCGTGGTGAGGGCAATTATTGAGAAGAAATTATGAGTAACAAAAAAGATTTTGGCACAAAAACCCTTTTACTGACCGCGGAGCTGTGGCCGACGAAGCCGGCCACCGCGAGCGCCGAAGGCGCGAACCCGCGGCGGGGGATCCGGGGGGCCCTCCCCCGGGAAAATTTCGAAAATTAGAAGCCCAGAAACGCAATCTCCAGCAATCCGAGACAAGAAATACGGTAATAAAATATGATTAAATTTTCCAACTTGACTCTTTCAAAATTTTTTTAATTGGGTCAGATGAAACAATTTTTCCACTTACAAATGTTTTTCATTTTTTGAGTAATTTGATTGTGATTTTGGCGCAAAAACTTTTTGGCGCATGAGTATGGCTACTCATGAACTCATTCTCACCACGCCCCTGGTCCAACTCTTCATAAAGTTTATCTACATGTACACAAAGCGCTGTCCAACGTCACGCGTGTAGGTATTCTTAATCGTCGTGCTGTCGATTAGGTGAACCCTTACCTTTTTTGTCGTGTATACGCTTGATGAGTGTTTTTTAGGGAATCAAGTATTTTTCTAGTAAGATTGGTTATCTCTACTTTCCATATTATACACCAAAATTGCCATACTTTTATGACCGATAAATACTTTTCTGAGAACCTATAAAGGTCGAAAATAAGCAAGGACGTGGCAACATGACAGAAGTGACGACATTAGCCACATTTCTCTTTGTTTCCGAAACTAACCAGGGTTAAACAACGTCAAAAATACTTAATTTTGCAAGTTAAAAAATATAGTAGCTTAAAGTAGAAAGTTATCAAAGAAATAGAGCGTGACCGGATTCTAAGGAGGGGGGGGGGGGGTCGACACACAAAATAATGTCGGATGACCGGAGTATAATACAGAATCATAGAGTTATAAATCTCTAATCTCTGTAGAGAATGCAATAGATGTCAGTCAGTTAAGTTCAATCTTGGGGAAATAATCAAAACGAATGTAATTTCGCTGAACTTGCCATGGGTAAAAGATTCTTAATTTCATTATTGAGAGAAGGAACCAGTAGTATAAATATTTTGAAGAAATAAAGATAGAAAATTCAACAATTGTCTTTTTATATTGCCAACGCGATAGGGGATATTGTTTTTATTTAACAGATTTTTTTTTTTTTTTTTTGAATATTAAATGACATTTAGATATGAAATGAAACGGGGTTTAACGCCCTACTGTTCTACTCCGAACTGGGCTAATGAAGACGGACATTCGCCATACTGTAAAGGGAAATTTTGTCCGGGCATCGAACTCCGGGTGTCAAGGGATCTTTTACGTGCACGCCAATGTGTACACGGGACCTCTTTTTTGTCCCATCCAAATGACTAGGCAGCTGTCCTTGCTAGTAGCAATATACGTGTATATTAATAAGACTACGAAACATATGAAATACAGGTTCGTATCAAAAGCGAAAATATATATCAGAAACGTTGTTTTAAAATGTATAGTTGTTTGAACAAAGACAATAAAATGTGAAATTTGCCTTGTAATTTAATCGATATTCTCTGTCCATGTATCATTTTGCCACACCCTTCCGCATACGCCATGCACTGTGCTCAATTTGAACATTTGAGACGCTACGGAAAAAAAAGTCAGTCCCCAATTAATTTTCGTACGTTAATTACGTACGGCAGTGTGCTATGAGGAAAATGTTGCTTTAACGGCATCGGCCATATTACAGTCAACTGTGCGAAACTGCGAAGAGACAATAATTGTGGAATGCTGGAAAAGACATCAGCTGGATGCATATTGTTTGCCTTTACGAAGAGTTTATTGGGACTAATTTGTAACAATTAGGGGAGAGCGGGGCTAGTTCGCACCATTTTAAATAAAACCAGCATATCTCGATAACTGCTGAAGCTACGTTTCCGTAGACTATACTAGAAGACAGTGGAGTTGGCTAATTTACGGCATACATTAAAGGGCTTTATACGAGTAATTTCATCTTAAAGTCACCATGGACGAACATGTAGACCAGGAGCCCAGAGGGTCGAACCTAGATGAACAAGGTACCAATATCTGACCATATAGGCATCTACATACTAACCTGGGATGCACAGAAGTGGGCGTCTGCCGGGGCCCAGTCCATGGGTGTGACCCTGGTGACCCCTATAATGACCCCAAAAATGGGTTAAACTCATACATTCGAGGTACCGGTCAAAACCAATTTTAAATGAAAGAATACACTCTACTGAGTACGAAATAGCCCATAACAGACGATTTTGGCCCTGGGATGGCCCAAACTGACACCCCAAATATGAACCCCAGAGGGCTTGAAAAAAAAATTATATTCATACATTCGAGGTACCAGTTGAAACCAATTACAAATGGAAGAGTATATCCCACTGAGTACGAAATTACCCATAACAGACGATTAGATCCCTGGGATGGCCCAGACTGACACCACAAAGCCGAAGGGAGTGGGGTGGGGCAAAAATAGAGTTTGCTCATACATTCGAGGTACCAATCAAGACCAATTTTAAATGGAAGGGTACATCTCACTGAGTACGAAATTGCTCATAACAGACGATTTTGGACTTGGGACTGCCCAAACTGACACCCCAAATATGAACCCCCATCCTCCCTGGGCGGCTTAAAAAAAAGGGTCATATTCATACATTTGAGTTATTAGTAGACACTAATGTTAAATGAGAGAGTATATGCCGCTGATTACGGAATTGTCCATAACAGACGATTGGGCCCATGGAATGGCCCAAATTGACGTCCGAAGACGATGGGGCCATAAATTTGCGGTACCGGTCAAAACCAACTCTAAATGAAAGAGTACATCTCACTAGGTACGAAGTTGCCCATAACAGACGCTTGTGGCCCTTGGACGGCCAAAATTGACACCCTAAATATGAACCACAGAGCCGAAGGGTCAAACATAGGTTATACTCATATATTCGAAGTACCAGTCAAACCAATTTTAAATGGAAGAGTACATCTCACTGAGTTCGAAATTGTCCATAACAGTTGGTTTCGGCCCTGCATGCCAAGGTGACACCATAATATCGACCTCGAGGCTCATACATTCGAGGTGCCAGTTAAGACCAATTTTAAATGGAAGGGTACATCTCACTGAGTGCGAAATTGCTCATAACAGACGATTTTGGTCTTGGGACTGTCCAAACTGACACCCCAAATTTGAACCCCCATCCTCCCTGGGCGGCTTAAAAAAAGGGTTATATTCATACATTCGAGCTATTAGTAGACACTGATGTTAAAGGGAAGAGTATATGCCGCTGATTACGGAATTGTCCATAACAGACGATTGGGCCCATGGAAGGGCCCAAATTGACGCCCGAAGACGATGGGGCCATAAATTTGCGGTACCGGTCAAAACTAACTCTAAATGAAAGAGTACATCTCACTAGGTACGAAGTTGCAGATAACAGAAGTTGGACGGCCCATACTGACACCCTAAATATGGACCGCAGAGCCGAAGGGTCAAAAATAGGTTATACTCATATATTCGAAGTACCAGTCAAACCAATTTTAAATGGAAGAGTACATCTCACTGAGTTCGAAATTGTCAATAACAGGCCAATCTGACACCATAATACCAAGCTGACACCATAATATCGACCTCGAGGCTCGAGAAAAATTTATATTCACACATTCGAGGTATCAGTTCAATTTAATTATAAATGAAAGTGTGCATCTCGCTGAAAACGAAATGACCCATAAAAAATGATGGTTCAATCTGACAAAATGCATAAAATGGTATTGTGAGGCCAGATTTGTTAGAATAACTTTTTTCAAGCCTAGGGATGTAAAATTTAGAGTGTCAGTTTAGACCAAAATCGTCTATATACATGTACAAGGTACTAAACGATGTTTCCACAAGGATACTCTCGACGTTATCAAGCAAATGATACAGATATGTTCGCTCGTTCCTGGGGTTTTAAGTCCACTCCTACCTAGGGTGATAACACAGACAATGCAAATATATAAATAGTACACAAATATACAAAGAACACAAACACAACAATGATATACAATTAAAACGCAAGACCTTCGATTAGGGGGACATTTATAACTGAACCATGGCAGCGGAAACTCTTTCAGGCATTAAAAGGCAGTGGGCTGGCAACCTATTGATTTATCAAGATCAATGTATTTAAAACTATTAAAGGGAAACCAATTAACCTTGACCATATATAACAGATAATTTAAAAACAATGTGGGGGTGTAAATCTGTTTTGAGCCATTTTGTACTCAGTTGGGTCTATACTTTCATTTAAAATTAGTTTCAACTGGTACCTCGATTGCATGAATATAACCATTTTTAAGCCCCAAGGGTCATAACTATGGCGTTAGTTTGGGCCGTTTCAGGGTCACAGGCGTCTGTTATGGACAATTCCGTACTCAGTCACATGTAATCTTCTGTTATGGACAATTCCGTACTCAGCGGGATATATTCTTTCATTTAGAATTAGTTTGAACTGGTACCGTGAATGTATGAGTGTAACCCTTTTTAAAACTCAGGGGGTCATGTTTTGGGTGTTAGTTTGGGCAGTCCCAGGGCTGAAATCTTCTGTTATGAGCAAGAGAATTGGTTTTGAGCGGTACCACAGATTCTATGAGTATACCCTATTTGCCCCCCTCCCCAACCACCCCTTTTCGACTTTGGTGTGTTGGTCTGGGCCATCCCAGGGGTCCAATCGTCTGTTATGGGTAATTTTGTACTCAGTGGGATATACTCTTCCATTTGAAATTAGTTTCAACTGGTAACTCGAATGTATGAATATGACCCTTTTCAAGCCCCTGGGATGGGGTGCCACTTTGGGAAGTTCCAGGGCCGAAATCTTCTGTTATGAGCAATTGTGTACTCAGTGAGATGTGCTCTTTCATTTTAAATTGGTTTTGACCGGTAGCTCGAATGTATGAGCAAACCCTATTTTTCCCCACCCCACCCCGTCGACTTTGGGGTGTCAGTCTGGGCCACCCTAGGGGTCTAATCGTCTGTTATGGGTAATTTCGTACTCAGTGGGATATACTCTTTCATCTGTAATTGGTTTCAACTGGTACCTCGAATGTATGAATATAACTTTTATTTCAAGCCCTCTGGGATCTATATTTGGGGTGTCAGTTTGGGCCATCCCAGGGCCAAAATCGTCTGTTATGGGCATTTTCGTACTCAGTAGAGTGTATTCTTTCATTTAAAATTGGTTTTGGCCGGTACCTCGAATGTATGAGTTTAATCCATTTTTGGGGTCATTATAGGGGTCACCAGGGTCACACCCATGGACTGGGCCCCGGCAGACGCCCACTTCTGTGCATTCCAGGTTAGTATGTAGATGCCTATACGGTCAGATATTGGTACCTCGTTCGTCTAGGTTCGACCCTCTGGGCTCCCGGTCTAATGCCCGGATGCGGGGCAAGTTCGCCCCCCTGGTTGGGTGAGTTCGAACGGAGAAATAAAGATAGGCTGGCACTGCCAGGCAGGATACGCCCACATTTTTGAGAGATGGATAGAGAACAAGCAATACCGAAAGTGATTTTTCCTACATCATTAAGTCCTGTATTTCATACTGTATTGGGAGCAGCCATTTTGTTGGTCAGTTCCAGTCTGATATTCATGAAATTCGAAGCCGACAATGATTATGGTTTGACGGTACACAACCTAGAAATGTTACTTTTCGTCAAAATCGGATAAGAATTGTGACCTGCAGAGAGTCCACAACCATGATATACCATATTTTTACACTCTTCGCGTACAAACGGTGACCATTTTGTCCGGCAATTTTGGTACGATTTTCACGAAATTCGAACTCAACCTTCCTTACGGTGCAACAGTAATATAATCAGAGTTTTTTTTTAAATCAGATAATAATTGTTCGAGAGATAGACAGAGAACAAGCAATACCGAAAGTGATTTTTCCTACAATCAAAGGCCATAATTCATTAAGTTACAATTTGATATGCGCAAATATCGAAAAGAATAAAGATCTTTAGGTTATAAACAAGCATTTCAGGTTTCATCAAAATCGAATTAAAATTGTCACCTCTACAGGGTCCACAACTTTGACATACCATATTTTTACACTGTTCGCGTACAAACGGCGGCCATTTTTTCTGGCAATTATGGTCCAATTTTCTCGAAATTCTAACTCAACCTTCCGTAGGGTGTAACGGTGATAGAGTCAAACGTTTTTTCAAATCGGATAATAATTGTGACCTCCAGAGGGACCATAGGTGATTTTTCGGACAATCAGGGGCCATAATTCAGGAAGTTACGATCCGATATGCGCAAATATCGAAAGGAACCAAGATCTTTGGGTTATAACCATGCATTTCAAGTTTCATCAAAATCGAATTAAAATTGTGACCTCTACAGGGTCCACAACCATGATATACAATTTTTTAACAGTATTCGCGTACAAACGGCGGCCATTTTGTATGACAATTTTGGTCCGATTTTCCCGAAATTCGAACTCAACCTTCCTTACGGTGTAATGGTAATATAATCAACCGTTTTATTAAATCGGATAATAATTGTGACCACCAGAGGGACCACAAGCTAAAATAAGGCGATTTTGCGTATAATCAGGGGCCATAATTCAGGAAGTTACGTTCCGATATGCGCAAATATCGAATGGAACCAAGAACTTTGGGTTATAACCATGAATTTCAAGTTTCATCAAAATCGATTTAAAAATGTGACTTTTACAAGGTCCACAAACCATGATATACAATTTTTTAACAGTATTCGCGTACAAACGGCGGCCATTTTGTATGGCAATTTTCGTCCGATTTTCCCGAAATTCGAACTCAACCTTCCTTAGGGTGTAACGGTGATATAATCAAACGGTTTTTTAAATCGGATAATAATTGTGACCTCCAGAGGGACCACAAGCTAAACAGGGTGATTTTTCGGACAATCAGGGGCCATAATTCAGGAAATTACATTTCGATAGGTGCAAATATCGAAAGGAACCAAGATCTTTGGGTTATAAACATGCATGTCAAGTTTCATCAAAATCGGTTCAAAATTGTGACCTCTATAGGGTCCACAAGCTAAAAACGTGATTTTTCGTACAATCAGGGGCCATAATCCATGAAGTTTTCATCCGATACATGCCAATATCGAAAGGAACCGAGATCTTTTGGGGATAAACCTATATTTCAAGTTTCGTCAAAATCGGATAAGAATTGTGACCTGTAGAGGGTCCACAAACAAATTGTGGACGGACGGACGTCCGGACGGACGGACGTCCGGACGGACAGGGGCGACGACAATATACGTCCACATAAAAATTTGGGCGTATAAAAAGACATTTATTTATTCTGTTATTTATTTATTCAATGAAACTGAAATAATATTACACATCCACCTTCTCGATACAGTTTCGATATAGTATCTATTTCTGGTAGTATTAAATGAACTTTTTGTAAACTAATATAGAACTATTATAAAACCAACAGGTTTATTCAAATTGAACTATTCCATTCTTCACACGAGCTGTTGACATATCCTTTTTATAAAATTTTCTCTAATAATCGTTCCATAACAGGACTGCTGTTATGATGTTCTAAGGCCTACCGTTTGATCTCCTCTGCCGAGACCTCTTGTATTTGCGTATTATGGTTTCGCTCGATCGTTTAAAATTCTGAAAAAATTTAGATGCAGATCTAAGTATCTTAGGTTATCATTAAGTTTTACGCGCCAGTAAACAGTTATGCATACAAAGAATATGATAAGTTTCAATACCGTTGTGGTATGGGGCACGTTCGCACCCACGCACCCACCCGGGCGAACTTGCCCCTAGCAAAAGGTTCGAACAAGCCCCAACGGGACTTTATATACATAACATGTGATTTTGCCTAGTGGAAGTCGCCAATCGAACTGAATAATGTGGCCTATTCAAGGCCATTACCTATGGTGGCTGTTAGCGGCCATTCTACATCGTCGACTTGTCGGGTTGTGAAGGCGACAAGTCGCGGCACGACAAAGCGAAATAATTGCATTTCGTCGACTTGTCGCTTTGTCGCTTTGTCGGGTTGTGAAGGCGACAAAGCGACAAGTCGACAAAATCAACCCGACAACGCGACAAACTAACCCGACAATCGTCGCCCTCATTTTGTCGACTTGTCGGGTCAATTTTGTCGACTTGTCGCTTTGTCGCCTTCGACTTATTCACAACCCGACAAAGCGACAAGTCGACAAGTCGCCGAAATGCAATTATTTCGCTTTGTCGACTTGTCGCTTTGTCGCCTTCACAACCCGACAAGTCGACAAGCCGCCGAAATGCAATTATTTCGCTTTGTCGACTTGTCGCTTTGTCGCCTTGGAAGTCAATCACTGCGCATGATCGAGCAGTCTTCGGTTAAGTATGGAAGCCCAATCTCGACGAGGCGAGGGTGCTTTTTCAGCATTTGGTTTTGTTTTGCTACACCTGACCATTACATAGATAGGATTGAAAAATTCATTTGGTTAGATTTGCATTTAAGGACCCATAAAATTAAGAATCTATATTTCAGAGGAGTGTCAGTTTTATATGTTGATATGTATGTTAATGTATGCTTTCAATATATCTATCGTAATTTAGAATTCCTTCGCATCTTCACTGATTACCATCAACAGCACAGTTTACCCAAATACATAATAATAATCAATCTACTAATATCCCAACTCAAATCATATATGTTTTTCGTCGTGTTTTCCCTTTGTCAGTGATGGGACGAAAACCGACGTCCCGTGTACACATTTGCGTGCACATAAAAGATCTATTGGCAGTTGAAATTCGATATTAAAGTAGGTCGTAGCGCCCTTTCCAGACAAAAATTCGCTCATAGCACACTGTGTGGCATAATGCCCGTCTTCCATTAGCCCAGGTTAGGTGCAGAAGAGTAGGACGTTTAACCCCGTTTCATTTCAAGTGAATATATTGTTTATGGTGAGTATCCAAGACATGCGATCCGGATCAACCAATTGACCTAAAGGTGCACGAAGGTGGACCTGATAAGGCCAGTTTTTAGTCGTTCGGATGGGACGAAAACCGACGTCCCGTGTACGCTTTTGATGATCAATATGTTGTTTTACCTGTACATGTATATGATGAACTTAAATATAGAATAAGCGATCAGTATTCACAGGAATGGAATGAAGATCGATTGAAATATTCAAAACTAAATTATTATAACCTTTTCAACATTGCCTTATCACAAAAAGAATATTTATCAAATATCTCAAATCATAATTACTGTGTATCTCTATCCAAATTTAGATGTGTATCACATAGCTTATCACATACGATACAATTAACAGAATGATAGAATTTGTAAATTATGCAATTTAAATAACGTTGAAGACGAATATCATTTTTTACTTTGCTGTCCATTATATAAAGAACAGCTTATTCCTTTTTATTATAGAAATCACCCTTCACTCCAAAAATTTATAGACATTATGTCTTCCACATCACCAGTTATTTTAAACTCGTTAGCAAAATATATACATTTATAATTTATTAAACGTCATTCTTTTCTTGACGCTATTCTTCCCTAGAACTTTCATTCTTTTCTAACTTATTTTGTACTATTTGTATCATTAACACTTTTACATATTTACAAATTTATTCATTGTATTTGCTATAAGTAACTTTCAGCAATAAAGAATTACTTACCTACTTAATATACTATTTTGTTAATTACAAATCATATTGTTTATAGTTAAAACTTATATACTTTTAATAAACAAAAACAAACATTTTGGGGACAGACCACGTTTATTTAAACTATGACTTAGTTTATCAACCAATGTACTTTTCTGCATCAATGAAGACAGGCATATGTTATGCCGTGTAGGCCTATTACGGGGTAAATTCTGTCAAGACAGCAGCGATACGGCCGGGGTACTTTTTTCTGCCAACATATTATTTTAAACTATTTTTCGACACCAATGCAGTGTGCTATTAAGGAAAGTTTGCCCAGACACCAACTCCACGGCCTACGCTTATTTGAAACAATTCCAACGGAAAAAGCTTTAGTGCATTCTGTAAAGGAAACTTGCCTATAAACATCCTAAGAAGAAAGGATTTAAATTTTAAATATTTTTTTAATGTAGCAAAGCTAGCATATTCTATTCTCAATTACCATAGGTATTTTGAAAGCATAAAATACGTATCAACATATAATTTTATGGGTCGTTAAATGCAAATTTAACCACATGAATTTTTCAATCCTATTTGTGTAATGGTCAGGTGTAGCAAAACTAAACCAAATGTTGAATAAACGCACCCTCGCCTCGTCGAGATTGGGCTTCCATACTTAACCGAAGACTGCTCGATCATGCGCAGTGATTGACTTCCAAAGCGACAAAGCGACAAGTCGACAAAGCGAAATAATTGCATTTCGGCGGCTTGTCGACTTGTCGACTTGTCGGGTTGTGAAGGCGACAAAGCGACAAGTCGACAAAGCGAAATAATTGCATTTCGGCGACTTGTCGACTTGTCGCTTTGTCGGGTTGTGAATAAGTCGAAGGCGACAAGTCGACAAAATTGACCCGACAAGTCGACAAAATGAGGGCGACGATTGTCGGGTTAGTTTGTCGCGTTGTTGGGTTGATTTTGTCGACTTGTCGCTTTGTCGCCTTCACAACCCGAAATGCAATTATTTCGCTTTGTCGTGCCGCGACTTGTCGCCTTCACAACCCGACAAGTCGACGATGTAGAATGGCCGCTAACAGCCACCATAATTACCCTATCATACTTCACATATAAAACAAAACATTGGTCATCAACCTCGAGCATTCCCTAGATTCACTGTCCTAACTCTCGTTAATTAGCGTTCGCCCTGTTAACACCTGAAGCTCCAGTGATCCAGTGTTCCAGTTTTCCAGTATTCTATTCTATCTATTCTATTCATCATGGACCCGATCGTCAAAGTTTACCAAGTGCCAGAAGAGAAAATACGTCGCATATCATACCACGTGGGGGTCAGTAGCACGGATATATTAACCGACAGGGGAATCTTGAAGTGCCTGACCGACCTACTCGTTAAGTCGGATGACACTAACTATCTACCTAAAAGGCGACGAATGGCACGTCCACGTAAGGACTGAAGAAGTGAAATACAAACTCCTAGAAACAGAAAAACATACCCTCATGGGTACCACATATAATTTCCACAAGCGCTTCAGTAAAGTCGTCACACTCACTGTATATGACTTCCCTGTATATTTCCTAGACATTATGAATGATATTGGATACGTACGAACGTTCAAAGATCAACAACTCCCGGGAACCAACGTCCATAAAAGAGTACGAGAAGTCGAGATAGAGATAAAGAACGATAAAGAAAAAGACATACCGCAAGTAATAATACTGAAACTACGGAGACGCCAGAGTGAGAGTTGTAACCCCAGGCCAACATTCTCCATGCTTTAGATGCGAGAAGGTCGGCACTCTCGAAAAGAGTGCCCTCTTCGAGGCCCAGAGAAGAAAAAACAGACAGTCCCCAAAGTACTCCCTCCAGTCCAAAACAGTAAGCCTCCAGTACCAGGAGCAAAGAAATCAGTCGTTAAAACAGTAACCCAGTCTCCGCCAGCCAAACCAAAAGCACCTAAACGAAGAAGAGAGGATGGAACCAGAACAACATTAGAAACTGCAGATTCAAATTTACAAAGCCAAGACCACCTCCAATTAGAATAAATGAAAATTTACGAATGCAGCTACCATCCCTCAACTTCTACACCTCACAACACCAGTGCTAATCGAAATAATTACAGTATATGCAGTATCCACAGCATCCCTACAACACGACTAAAGATGATGATAAAGAGAAAAAAACAAAAAAGGAAAAAAATATATATATCACGTGATTGTCTGCGATATCACTTCGGTGGAAGCGGACGTAAAATACAGCGACTTCACACCTCGGGCATGTGTAAACAATTAAACACTAAATTTGGAGAGAAAAAATTACTCACCCGGACAAAAAATGAAATTTACTGCACAAATTCGACAATTATTTTCTCATGTATGTCCACCACAATGAAAGTAAAACATTCGTATCGTATCGTTAACTTTAACGGAGAGAAAGGTTGTTGCTGGAAGCCCTGTTAACTTTAACGGATAATGAAATTGACTGTCCAGCAACATAAATTAACGGACCGTTACCAAACGACACATGAAAGATAACGATCCGTTAGTTTAACGGATCGTTAAAATAACTTAGTTTTTTGAGCAATCGGCCGCTGGCGAACAATCAAGTTGGCAGAGGTAACGTCATCGTGCTCTAGGCGTGAGATATGAATGGGGTGCGGACTTGCCTCTAGTACGAACTAGCCCCGCTCTCCCCTACTTGATTGAATCGTCAGATATCCTCTTGCAGTCCCATATAACAACTGTTGGTCTTCAAAGGAATTATTATTGAGCAGAAATTCGGCCGTGTATCTGTTATCACTCATCAGTTCAGTCAGTTATATAGAGGGATAACTCGTGTTTTCCTTTAGCGTTCGTCACTTCCTATTCACGAAACCTTTATTTCGCATCTATCGTAGCAATGATATCTGTGTTAAAATTATGTTTGGAATGTGTTTAACCAGTTCTATCATATATACATTGTAATATGTGATAATGATCGACACCAATATTATCCTTTAATGATTTATATAACATTTGGGGCCAAACGAAAGACGGGTACAAATCATCTAATTTTGTCCCCCACCTTTGAAGAAAGCAAGGGACACACAATTTGGGGCACTAAAACTCGCTTTATTTAACTAGAACGTTCAAACCGTGGCGTAGGTGTATAAATTGGGTCAATATCTGGATGGAGTTCGAAGATGAGCATTTTCTGCTTAGGGTAAGCAGAGATAAGCAATTTGGTTGGTGGATGCTTTAGTTCTAATTAAAGATACATTAATATGGGAGATAATGTAAAGAGCTGTCAGTTCCCACTATAATAGTAAAAAAATAGCTAATGTAAAGAGAATTCATTCAAATTATGGGAGATAAGATAAAGAGCTGTCTGTCAGTTCCCACTATAGGTAATAGTTAAAAACTAGCTAATGTAAAGAGAATTCATTCAAATTTATCCACCCTGAACCGAAAATTTAGCGATTAGCCCGGACAGCGGCACTTCGGCCTACTCTCATATCGAATTCCAACTGTCAAGGGATTTTTTTTACGCAAGGGGGGACCGCGCTAGAAAATCTGGATGAACTTTCTCGGTCAATGCATCCGCCTCTCGCTTATAGCTACCATGAACATGAAATCCACAATAAATAGGAGAGAGAGAAATGGGGTTTAACTTCCACTCGACATAATATTACATGGTTTAATTTCACTTCAATAATTCGCTTGAGCGTTAGAGTCTTTAGCAATGGGGAGAAACCGGGGACCCGGAGAAAACCCACGAAGATGGACATGCGACCCTATTTCTTGTCAGTGTATCGGGGATTCGAACACGCGCCAGTTGACTTAATGCCAGGCTTAACGATACTGCGCGCACGTTAACCATTCGGCTATCCAGCCCACAATAAATAGGACACGGGACTTTAAAGATGAACATCATGCATACAGTTATATTAATAAATTATTAATGAGGTTATCTTAAGTTATGAAACGATATCAGTTTTTGATCATTGTCAGATAACAACCGAATTGACCTTCGATTTATTCGGTAACCTGAGTTATCAATGAAACAATTATTACGGGTTTACTGTCAGGTTGTCTTTAAACCGTTTCTAAAATATTATTCAACTATACAAATACTGCATTTGGCACTACCACGTTTAATTATTAACAGTTAAGAATTCAATTGTACAGAAAGAACAGCATATAGTGACTCTTAGTTAAATTGCACAGTGGATCTGGCTGAAACCAATAGTTTTCGTTTGTCGTATTTTTCAGGTCGACAATTTTGTACCAACCGACCTATTTAGAGTTATCGCCCTCGGTAATCGCCTCAAATATATCAGCTGGGCACGTGTCATTTAAATCACTTGAAGAAACTTCCTAAGCTGACAGAGTTTTAAGTGAATAGTCCTGTAATTAGTTCGCGACATGCTGTATTAACAGATGAAGACCATTGTTATACTGATTACTTACACAGTTAATTGAGGTTTGTTCGATCATTGACAGTCTGCTCATTTGAAACTTGAAAGTGCGAATAGAAAAGGGAGTTCGGGAGCTTTCTGACTTTCTCATTCTGTGAATGCAGTATGGTTTAGTTATTTTAAATAACGGATGTCGGAGATAAATTATCAGATATATATCTCTCTGACATCCGTTATTTAAAATAACTAAGTATGGTTATACTTTCACCCCCATTCTGTATAAATTAGAATTTCCTATTTAGTATAGATCTATCTACAGAAAGGTGAAATTGGCTCTTGTTGTATACTATTGTGATTGTCGTTGTGGAGTCACAGTAGTATATATATATATACATGACGGATCCCTCAAAAACTGAGTGTTTACAGAATTTTGTGCTGATACTATAATGATGATCAATGCCTATATAGTTTGTTCAGGTAAAAAAAATAGGAATGAAGATGGGCATACACCATGCAGTGTGCTATATGATGAGGGGAAAGTTTGCTACAGCTACAGCCTACTCTTATTCTTATATCAAATTCATTCTGCCACGGGATCTTTTACAAATTAACATACTATCCTGAAATATTATAATAATTATAAGATATATTTTTTTATTTTAAATGTGCCTATAATAGATTGTAAATGTTCCTCTTGAAATAATTTCTATTTTGAAAGTTACCCTGCATTTTCCCAATTCTAAATACTGTGTAAATTTTGAACAGGTTAGGTTGTTCCAGCACTTGTGCACCTATTATTTATATGGCTTATTTATTATGTAACTTTTTAAACACATTATGCAAGAGCTACATCTGTCTATTGTGGGTCTTTCTTTAGGCCTGAAATGTTATCTAAATTACTATTCCCTTTTCATTATTTATTATACGCCCACATTGAAATGTGGTCGTAGATTGTCGTCGCCCCCGTCCGGCGTCCACAATTGTGGACGCTCTAAAGGCTAAAGTTAATATCCGATTGACTTTAAATTTATACACAGTGTTTAAGGGCTTGAGACGAAGAAGCCTATTGTTTTTCAGCGATTTCCAATAATAACTACCAGAGTTATGGCCCTTGATCACTTCAAATAATCTTGTGGAAGCTCTAGAGGCCAAAGTTCATATTCAATCGACTTTAGATTTATACACAGTGTTTAAGGTCATAAGACGAAGAAGCCTAGAGGCCAAAGTTAATATCCGATTGACTTCAGTGTTTAAGGTCATGGGACGAAGAAGCCTATTAATTTTCAGCAATTTCTGATTATTACTGCCAGAGTTATGGCCCTTGATCACTTCAAAAAATCTTGTGGAAGCTCTAGAAGCCAAAGTTAATATCTGATTGACTTCAAATTTATACATAGTGTTTACAGTCATGAGACGAAGAAGCGATTTCCAATAATTACTTTCAGAGTTATGGCCCTTGATCACTTCGAAATATCTTGTGACGCTATAGAGGCCAAACTTATCATCCGATTGACTTCAGATTGATACACAGAGTTTAAGGTGTTGAAACAAACAAGTATTTTGATTTTCAATGAATTTTGATAACTGAACAGCTAAATCTGGGATATTAAATGTTTCGTACACTAATTGTTAGCGTGGGGCAAAACTTCATAAAAAGCAAACAAATTCTAATGATTTTCTGATAATTACATAATGAGTTGTTTCTCTTAATCAGATTTTTGTGTATTACAAATGTTTCATTACCGAAAAAAGTAAAAATATGCGACAACCCTTGTTGACTGCCCGGACGATTTAGCTGCTGTGGGCGTATGCTTCGTTGCCTGGCTGGCAACCTATCTTTTTTTGATTAATATAGTGTTCACTGTCTTCTTTTTATCTCAATCTTGCATATGTATTACAATATGGAGGTATTAATATATTATCCCAGTCATTGAAAGTGAATCTTCAATTTTGTTTTCCTTCAATTTTAGATGCCATCCAGCCATTAGCATTATAAACCTATCATCAATTCCACTTATGAAGATTTGATAATTGCAAGAAAAGTCCTTGTTAATTGAGAAATCTACAGTACTATCAGTGTGAGAATGGATTCTAATCTAGATAAAAGTTATTTTTCACCAATATACTATCTTGTACCAACATTTACATTGTTGTATGTAGCCTACAGATGGTTTCAGGGTCCATCACAAACAACCAAGTTTACTGAAGTAAGAACCAAGCCAGCATCCATTGTGTCAGTTATTGGATCAGGTATTATATCTACTGTTCTAATAGTTAATGCTGTAGTAATGTTATATCTCTATATTTGATGCCCAATACTAACAGCAAGTTCTTATTTCAGACATTGATATATATATTTTACCCTTAATGGGTCCTGTTAAGTGGCAATTATGATTATTAATTTAAAAAGCAAAAGACATCTAGAGCTATTTCTTGTCTCTTGGAGACCCCAATTGACAAGTTACTGCTGGCTCATTTAAGCATGGTAATTTCTTTTCTTGCCACAGGTGGTCATACACGAGAGATGCTTCGATTGATGGGTGCATTAAGTGGGAACTATTCACCGCGACATTATATTCTAGCAAATACGGACAGTATTAGTGAAAGTAAAGTACATGCTATGGAAGATGACCTGCGGAAAAAAAAGAATTTTAAGACTGAGGTATTGAATTATAATTATGTGCATACGGAAAGTTTGAATTGAAAATCTAGATGCAAATATAAGAGTATTACCAAATATTCAATGTCACATTGCCACTAATAACGATTTCTCAGAATGGAAAATCTAGCCTGCATGAAAGTCATAATTATTTCAGAATATTATTAATAATTAATTTTTCAGTATTTAATTCACAAGATACCAAGATGTCGTGAAGTTAATCAATCCTGGTTTACAACAGTAGCTTATACGATATATAGTATTTTCTATTGTATTCCACTGATGGTTATTTGTAGACCAGAAATAGTAAGTATTACTTTAAACTTACCTGTGAAGCAAAGATTGGGGACGAGTTGATATCATATCATCTTTTATACTGGTACATGTGTCATCATTTCAACCAGTTTTATATATAAAACTAATAAATTTAAGTTTTATTCCGCATCACACTTAAATTGATGTGTGGATCCATCAACTAACATTGCGAGGTATACAAGGAGGAGAGAAGGGAACTTGTAAGAATAATGGAGACCAACAACATACCATTCAACACTAAGAACCTACTCTTCCCTAGACCAGATCTGAAACTGCAAATCTTCGAACAAATCCACGCCCTAATGGAGACAGTTGGACTAAATAAAATAGTTAAGTAAGAGGGGGTCATGATTAGACATGGCCCGGCATCTAAACACTAAACTACATAGGGGATTTATACCAAACTGGCAGGATAGTGAAGTAAGGGAGGGTCACGATCAGACGGACCCGGCATCTTAACACTATTCCGCCAAAAAACAGACACCAAACCTACAGAATAGGATAGTGGAGTAAGGGGAGGTCACGATAAGACGGGCCTGGCACCTAAACACAAATCCCACGAAGATGACATCTACCAAACTAAGCAGGATAGTGGAGTAAGGGGGAGTTTCAGTCAGACGTACTCGGCACCTAAACACTTTTCCGTAAATAAAAATGATACCAAACCCATAGAGTGGAGTAAGGGGAGGCCACGATAAGACAGGCCTGGCACCTAAACACTAACCCCAAATGATGACACCAACCAACCCAGAAGCAAACGAGATCATCTACCAAATGATATGTTTTTTATTAAATAAAGGGAAGAACTTCCCACTAAACCCAATCCATGGCTTAAAGCTAAATGGAAAGATTGCAAAATCATATTCTAAAAAACAGGAATCAGCTTCGGCTCTCCTAAGTCTTGTCTGCGATATCACTCATGTGGAAGCAGACGTTAAACACCAAGTAGTAGTAGTATCAACTAACATGTTTGTTATAAACACCCACTATTGTAAGATTGCAGTATTGTATTTAAACTTTTTTTTGTGATATTCAAAACTCAATTTATATGAATAGATATTTATTTTCAACAGATATTATGTAATGGACCAGGAACTTGTATACCAGTATGTTTAGTTGGATGGATTATAAAGGTAAGTATCAAATATTTTAACCCAAGTTATGTTACTAAATGAAAGGTAAAAATATGGGTGTTGGTTTTTTTATTTTGTACAAAAATTAAAGAATTGGATTGACTTAGTAGACTCTTTCAGACATATAAAGACCACATTAAATATTTTTCATTTCAGTGCTTTGGTATTGTGCAGACCAAGATTATATATGTTGAAAGTATATGTCGCGTGGATAAACTATCTATGACAGCAAGACTTGTGTATAAATTTGCAGATAACATTATTGTGCAGTGGCCTGAATTACAATCTAAATATCCGAAATGTGAATATTATGGAAGACTTGTGTAATAAAACTTCAATATTTGGTCATTAATGATTAATCATTTTCATAAGACTTGACTGTGATAATATTGTGTGCAAATGAGATTTCCTTGGGACATGTTAGAACTATATCAGGATTAAATACTAAGTTGTTATTATACTCTTTCTCATCAGTGATATCTAATTCATATGGTAAATATTTACCATGTCCCGTTGTAATAGGTTGAATGTATTTATTGTATACGTGTGTTTTTGTAAAAGATTATTTTTTTTCTTATATCTATTGAAATTATGCAAAACCAATTCATTCCATAAGTATTGTTAAGTCATGGTAAATGTGTAATAATAAAAAGCTATACATAATTTGTTATTTGTTTTCTGGGTTAATTAGCAGAGCCATGATGACTAAGACACTGGCTTGCTAGTCTGGAGGTTGCAGGTTTGCTCCCGGTTGACCTAGAAAGTTCAAGATTTTATGGTGTGGTTTCCCCCTTGTCAATTGGAATACATTTCATGATGAAGAGAAATACATTCAAGAGTTAACCATGCTATTACTGCCAGGAAAATATTCATTGAATGAGTACTTTTCATTTCTTATTAGTTAATACTCAACCAAAATGGCAGCCATTTTGATTGTACATGACCATACAAACTTACTTAACAATGGTTCATGAATATCCCTCTCTGGCCATTGCTAGATTGCTTTGTGATATTTGAGCTTTTGAGGGAGCGTGTCTGTTCAATCAAATCGCTCCAAGGCATTTTAACTCAATTTCCCAGCACCATTCCGGGCAGTTGCTGCATTATAAATGCTGACCTCGGTTTATGGTTAGTCTAGGGGTATAATTATATTATCATCCCAGTACAAAATCTGTGGTCAAATTGGCAAAACTTCAAAATTGCTGCTGATTTTGGCTTGTAAATATCACTTTCCATGCAATCATAATATGATCAAGTTTAGTATCCAAAAATGCATTTCCATACACAAGTCAATATTCGGGGTTGTTCAAGAATGACTGCGTATTCACTTTCAGTGTAAATGACCTTATTTGTGCTTTGTCCCTGAATATCTCAAAAAAGATTTAATGGCGGATTGATTTCAACTAGGCATTATATTCGATGCAAAAAAGTACCGTTGTGAAGACGGGTCTGTTTTTGTGCCCTTTTGAAGGACCCTTGTACCACAGGGGGCTGATGCCTGCCCTATTAGAAGGGTGTTCAAATGGTGTGATGAACAACGGTTTAGCAAGAACAGAAAAATGATCATCGAAAACAACACTTTCAACAAGTGAACATCTACAAAGGTTAAACCCCTACCTCCAGAATCGGCGGTATTGTGTCCCAAAAAGTGTGATGGACACGCAGATGGACCAATCCAATTTAAAAATCACTTGCCTTATTTGAAAAAAAATAGTTGCCCCCAACCAGTTTTCTTCCTACTAAAGACACTTTCTTAAGAGCAAAATTACCGCCTGGGATTACGGTGTTCTAAATAAACATTTATTTATTTCAAATGGGATGTGGCACCTAAATATTTAAACACAATGTTAGAAACATTATACTCCTTAAAATACATTTAAAAACTAAGTGATGGTTACCATTATTAGCTCATTTTTTTATTTTGTGCATTAGTTGTGAGGAAGAACCATGTTGTTAAAACTTTACATTCAGAATAAAGTAATTTGATTGAGATTTTCAATATATTCATTTCTCATTATCTATTTGTGAACTATTACAGCGAGAACAGTCAGCTCTTTATCTAAATCTTTCATAATACATCTTTAACTTTTAGGTAATAATTAAGAAAAACTTATAAATATAGCATATATTTATTAAATATAATGATATGAAAGTGTACATAAATATTATGAATACCAGGAACAAAACAAATTTTATTTTACATAATTACAAGTTAAAATGTCACGATAGTACAGTACTATAAATTCTTCTTTACATGTCGTCTTTGAAATATCCACAAGAATATACTAATAACTACAGTTGACACTCCTAACCCAACACTAAATTGGACTGTTGGAAAATTTCCCTGCAAATAGATAGTATAATTTTAATAATTATCACTGCAACCAACAATATGATTAAAATACAGATCTATATTTTGTTTGATTTTTTTTTTTTTTTAACTTTTTATGGCCTATATTACATGAAGATCTGACATGTTGACTGGGGGTCGCGTCATGGGTCGTATCAGAAGCTTTTGACCCTTTGCCGTCAGACATTGATTTATCAATCAGCATTGACGTTTCTAGAGAGTTACCCACAGTTCCGTGCATCGCATGCCAAGAAGTCACCAAACAGATGGTTTCATTGGCTAATCCCTAACACCATCCAGAATGCAGGTTATATAACAACTCTTCTTCAAGATGCTAGTGTAGTGCAGACAAATAAAACAAAATTTTCAACTATAAAAAATGAAACAAAAGAGGATCTGTCTTTTCATCAGATTGTGCAATCAATGATTTTGGGAGGATTGTTGGAGTTACTGGTTTTCATACACAATCATTCACTTTAAAGGTTTTTACCTTCAAAATTTTCAATCCAATACCAGCAGCTAAGCTGGCAATTAGACACCTTTGAATATTTATGTAACTTAAAGTAATAAATATTTTGACCAAATGTTTCTCAGCCCCAAATATGTCTGTTCAAAACGTTTATTTAGACGAAAATATCAGCCAAATAGTTCTTGGAATGGCTACAGTTTCAAGGAAATGGCCGATAATAGTCTTGGGGACACCCCCCCCCTCAACAGCGTACCCTGTCTACGCGGTCAGTGCCCTCATTTTGCTCCCCCCCTCCTTTTCAAAATTCCTAGTTCCACCCCTGTATAACTTAACATAATAAAAGCTTTGACCAGAGGAATATTTACAAATTTTTCTATATCTTTACATACTAAAACTCTTGACCAGAAGAATGTTTACAATCATTTTTTTGACATAATTAAAAATTTGACCTTTAGCATGGTTACATATTTTACGACGACAAAAGTTGCTGCATGACCAGTTTTTACAACCTTAATTTTTTTCAACCTTATTATAAAGTCAGTTATAAGCTCTGCAAATACTTTAACACACAACTATGTACAAATGTCAAGTCACTGGTTTTTAATTCGAGCCTTTAATTTTTTTTCTAACTGATCAAAGGCAATAATTTGACTAATTATTGAAAATCATCTCCTGAACATAAACACTGTGTATAAATTTAAAGTCTGTTGGATGATAACTCTAGCCACTAGAGAATGAACAAACAATTATGGATGATAGACCAACGTATGGAAAGGGTTGATGACAATATACAACAACATTCCAATGTGGGACGTGGGAATATAATACAACTAATGAAGCCGTTTCAAAATAGGACTGTGAGAGAAATTGCGTTTAACCTCCACTTGACACAAACTGGGTCATTTCTGAACTAAACATATGGTTCAACCTTATTTCAATAAATTGCTTGGGGTCACATGCAAGCGGTGAATCGAAACGTGCTACTTGAATAAATGCCAAATCTTATGATCTAAAATGCATGCGTTAAACGATTCGGCCATCAATACTTTGACAAAGTTCAAGAGGTCATGAATTGCAAACAAGATTAAAGAAACAGTTTCAAAATAGGAAATGCTAAATTTCAATTGGTGGTGGTAAGAAACGGCTATCAAACAAATTCTATGGCAATGCCTATAGTAATAGTAAAATGTCCTTTAATAAGCTGGAATAACTGATAATACTTAAGATAATCTAAAATTAACTTATACAGATAATAACAATCACAACAGTTATATAATGTCAATGTAGAAGTATTATAGGTCACTTGCTGGGATACTACATGTACATAGAGATAATACGGTCACAGTATGTGTAGAGACCATACCAACAAAGGAGCTAATCAAAACTTATTGTTTAAGAAATAAGTAAAAGATTTGTGATAATCATAATTTCAAATATGATTCAGTGATATGAACAAATCTAACGCCCCACCACATATATATACTGCGTAAAATATGAAATTCTGGGGCCATAAATATAAACTGTTTACATCTTGACAGATGATGCACACAAGGAGCAAACAACTGCAAGATTTCCTGATTTTAAAACTGTGCAGTGATTACATGAAGTAGGATGAAGCACTGGTTAGAAAGACAATAATAAACATATAACTAAAGCAATATGGAGAGAGAGAAAGAAATGGTGTTTAACTTGACACAAACTAGGTCATTTTGGGACTAACATCGGTTTAATTTTATTTCAATAACTTGCTTGCACATAGGTGTCTTTAGCAGTGGGAGGAAACGGGAGTACCCAGAGAAAACACAGGCCCTATTTGGTTAATTATTTCAAAAGAGTAAATTGTATTGTTACCTTTCTTAAACATTTATATCCATAATAGCCTGGCTTACAATCACATTCATATAATCCTGGTGCTGTATTGTTGCAAAATGAATTGGATGGGCAGGAAACTGTAAAATATCATCATAATATTATTAAAGATACATAATGTGATATTAGGTATAGAGCTGCCAGTTCTTACTGTAATAGTTAAAAACTACATAATGTAATAGAAAAGTGCTGAAAATTTCAGTCAAATTGATCCACTCTCAACCTCAAAAAACATTAACACAGTTTCTGTAACAGGGGCAATAACTCCACAAATAAAGTGACAGTGGATTTAGATAGGTCTCCCAATAAGCTAAATAATCCCAGAAAATTTGAAAAATAACCAGAATTTGATAAGAAATGAGAACTGACATGGAATATGGCGATATAAATTGAAATGAAATTTAACATCCAAATTATATTTACAGACTTAGCTACTTAAGACAGGCATGAACAATCAGTGCGATGAGGGAAATTTTGCCTACTCTTTATTATGCGTGATATGATATGAGGTTAATTTTGCACAAATGACAGTATACTTTTCCTTGCCAGGCCTTCAATCCTGCACAGAAAATTCTCAGCAATCAGAGGGATTGAACCTGGGGCCTCCTGGTTAGCAAGCCAGTGTCTTACTAAAGTACCTCAGCTCCCATGACAATATGCACCCACTTGAGAAGTCAGCATATAAAAGTGCATATTTTGTTACATTGGGTATAATTTAAAGGTATTTAGGATCTATACATAGGGCAAACAAAAATTAAATATGAGTGTTATTGATAATAAAGGAAACATTATCAATAAATAAAGTTTGGCCAACAATTATGCAACACTTTACAAACTTGCAACGTTATTTGTTGAAAGTCAATCTTAAAAAAAAAACATCAGTAATTACCATTGTGAACTGAGCATAGATCTACTTGATTGTTACATATAATAGACATATTTGTTTTGTTTATATAAGACCAGGCTTCGGATCCACCTGGACACTGGAATGTAGGAGGTAATGATCTACAACAAAAAAACAAAAAAAAACCCCACATATACTTTAATTAGACTACAAGGAGTCTGGACAAAGTCTGTACACCATTGTCAATGATCAAATTGTCCGTTAGTATGTTAACTGTTTTCAGTTTCCTTGAATAATTCATTGTGAACAGATGTTTGATCAGGTCAATGGAACAGAAAATAAATAAAACAATAGGAACATTTATCATATGAAATCTGTTAGGTTAAAAAAATCTATAATAGAATAACCCCTGTATTTTAGAATCTTGATTGTGGCTAAACTCAAAGAAGCTATCAACATTGATTAAATTTATTTGAAATTCAAATAATTTGATACATACAAATATCTCATTTCTGTCAACCCATGAAAATCTGAATCCTTCAATTCATTTAAAGGATTGTCTTCAATTGTTCTGAAAAGATAATCAAATTAACAAATTATAGAAGAACCTTTGAATTAGTAAAATGAACTATATTCAGTAATGAAATATAAATTGCATTATCACATATAAATCATGAAATAAAAATAATTATTAAACTAATGTGTGATTAAAGAATTTATAGTAAATGTTACATAATTGATCTATTGACTTGATTAATTGCTAACCTGTTTATTAACAGACAACAACAAATCTAATCCATTTAGATAAGTTCATTAACTTACAAAATAATTAATGTAGACAGCATACTACTTATAGACTCCTTTATATCTGAAAGATTACACCCTCTGAGATCAATACTGAAAAACAAAGAATTAAGCATTATTAACACACACAAAACAAATGTGAAATTGTTACATTTGTAATTTAGCATGTTTTCACGAAAAGTACATCTAAAGTATTGTATGTCATCCGAATAAATTTCACATATTGTTTATGACATCTTTACAAATTATTATTTCATCAATTATTTTGGGTACCGTAGTTTCATAACTGTATGTTTCCAGTGATCATCGTTCTGACTAGCTGTAACCATGCGGTAGAGATGCCATGCTTTCAACAATGAAATTACTAACCTAAATACCAGACCCAATCACAATAGTGTACACATTTACACACCTCATTTTGTTCAAGCTGACAGGATGTCAGTTTCATTTTATTAAAGTTGTACTAGATACACATCATACATACATGTATTTACTTTGATGAATAATCTTTCTGTATTCTCCTTTACTTTATATCAATATAGCATTCAATAAAGTTAGGTTCATTTGTCCACCAGAAAAGTTTGTTTACATTACAGTGTAGATGTCCAATATTTAACACAGCTTTCAAACGGATGTATTTTAATTAACTGTACAGATTCTGGGGGTCTTTGAGATTCTGTATTTGATTTGACCTTTCTGTAATGTTTCTATAAAATAGTCTGATTTCAAACTAAGGGCATATTGTAGTATAAATTATTGATATCATAATTTGGAGATTTTATTTATGATAAAGTATTCAAAATGTTATCAAACAAGTTTCAAACTTAGGTACAAGAAGTTGTCATTCATGTTGTGAGATTTTCTTTCTGTAGAAAGAACCCGATGCATGTGTGAGGAGGCTGTGTTTGTGGTGTGTTCACAAAACTGTAACTTTGTATATATTTACATGCACATTAACTTACCCAATAATATCTAAAGCTACAGGTTTGGTTAAATTTTTACAGCAATGACCATCTAACTCTAAATCATTTTCAACACAATACAACTGTAAAAAGCTAATGCTTTCATTTTTACATATTGTATTACAAACCTGTGACAAAAAAAAAAAAAAAATCAAATCATTTTCAACACAATACAATTGTAAAAAGCTAATGCTTTCATTTTCACATATTGTATTACAAACCTGTGACAAAAAAAAAAAAAAAATCAAAACATTTCAAAACATTTCGATGTGACTGTATTTCAAATCAGTGCACGCTCACAAATAATCTAATAACTGATAAGGCGGGCACCACGTCAGAAAATTTTCTTGGCCAATGCTGGATTGACACTCGACCCTTAAGCAGTAAAAAGTTGCCCAGTAAAATTGACTGGGAAACCGTACTCTTTCAACAAGGATTCAATTGCACGGTCCCTAAACGTACAGGACGAGTATAATGAGGCCTACGTTTAGAGCTGAATTACTTCAACTGTCACTTGTGTCAGTCAAGTGTCATGGTTGGTTGACATGTCTTGTCTTATTAAATCATTTGGTTGCCTACATCCTTTGTACAGTAGCTCTGAAGCACGTCAATTCAGGAATAATCAGTTGTGTCGGCCTTAACCCCTATTTTTTCTTGATAAAAACAACATGTCAGTGGGGTTTAATGTCCTACTCCTAAACTGGGCTAATGAAGACAGGCATATACAGTGTGCTATGATTATGAAGGAAATTTTGCACGGGCAGCGTCGCTGCGGCCTACTTATATTGAATACCAACTGCCAAGGGATCTTTTAATTACGTGTATGTCAATGTGTACACGGGACCTCGGTTTTTCGTCTCAACCGAACGACTAGACAGATGTCCTCCTTGTCAGGCCCTGTGAGTTCAGTGTCAGTGTGTGTGACTGTGAGAAAAAAATAATAAAATTACATTTTCTGAACTAAATTTCCTGCCTGTATCCCAATCACGTGTATTTTCTGCAGGTCTAAGTACAAGAAAAACTATACATATTTTCAACGTAAGGATTGCGAAGTCCATTCTACATCAGAACTCGTTAAACCAATGCACAAGGAAATGTTATTACTTATTTAACTTCGAAGTCGATTATTATTTACTCCATTTTGCCTTAGTCCTGATTGTCAAACTTTGCCAACGGGTAAAAAAATTCGTATCTGGATAATCTAGTCATATATTGGAAGACTAAAATTGCGCGACGTGGATTGCTAGTTTTGTGCTTTCGTAACATGCATAGTAATACAGTAAAACTTGGTCCTTGTCAACAGTATTAATAATTATATCTGAAATCATCCAAATTCACTTTAGAACTACTATTCAGAGCTGTATTGCATCAAACATTGATTTGAAATTTGGTATTGATCCAATGTCAAAATTTGTTTCATTTCATTTATTTTGAGGGTGAAGGCCATTACCATTTAATGACCCGAAATAGGTCATCTCCTTAACAACAAACATTTACCGTTTACTAATCCAAATGTATCCTGTGTTTTGATTGGCTTCAATTAGCAGGGACAACAAATGAATCTTACCGTTATAAAAGACGTGGGTCAGAGTGTTTAGTATAGCAACTGAGAGCCAGTACTGCAGTATTAGATATTCCAAGGTTGTTGAACGACAAATAAACAGTTAAAAGGTAGGTTGGCACTAATTATGATATACGTTGTATAATTTACACCTTTACTTAATAACTTTGTCATGGGAAAAAGTTAAATCTATATTAATATTAACAATAACATGTCCATATTATAGATCTTTTCTGAAGAAAGGCCGTGAAGTCAAAACTTCACTGTGTCTGTCACGGAAATTGAAGTCAAGAAGACTTCATAACTCACAGAGTTACTGTCACTCAGTGTACTGTTCGGCGCCTGAAAACCATATTGTTCTATCTCCCAGAACAATATGGTTTTCAGGCAACGTGTTGTCCACATATCGGCGATGTGCATGAGACACTGACAGGGTATGATTACTCTAACCCCGAACCTAGATATTTCAATTGTTTAAGACGTTTTTACATTTATTTTTTTATTTTACAAAAGCTGTTCTAACACTAGGCCTAGGTCTAACACTAGGCTAACATTACAATCATTTACAAATGGATGATTTTTCAACAACATCCAAAATGTTCTGTCTCTGGATATTTTAAATCTTACTGAAATAAGCCATTTAATAAAGAATGTTTACAGGTACACGTAATAAAGTAACATTATTTGTATAGCCCTGTCAACAACTGAATAATTAATTAGATTATAGCAGCAAGCCAATGTTCCAATATTGATTGGTGTTACATTATTAATGCAAATAATATTTGCATGTTGCCAAGCCAAGTGTCTTTAGTTTAAATTATCCAAGGTCCAAACCAACCTATAAAAGTATAAGCAGTAAATGAGTACCGGTATACCAGGATAAATTTTTATCAATTAAGTTAATTTTTCATAAATGGTCTATGTAGGTAATATTCATGATTCCCTGTTTAATGATTTCCAGATGGCAACCCACGTACGTCCAACAACTAGATTCCAACCCCCAGATTGGTTCACCAATAACTATACTATTTCTACTAATGCTGAAAGACAGAGAGATGCTTCACATCAAGTTCGACAAGAAGGTAGATTCTTGAGAAATGAGACAGATAATCAAACTAAATGGGACCAACATTCAAATAATGTTAGATTAGCTGATCGTGTTGATAATATCAGAAAATGGAAGGAGATAATGGAAAAAACCTTGGCTGATTTAGATAAGGAAATAGCAGATCTTTCTGAGGCTAAAGAATTGACTGAACAAGCATTAGAAGCCAAGAATCTTCCCTTAGATGTTGCAATTGAATGTCTTACTCTCCGTGAAGGAAGACAATCAATTGATGTAGTTCAGGATGATCCTGAAAATCAATTACACAAGGTATAACAATATCTTAAAATCACTAGTTTTAACTTTCTGTTTTAAAGTAATGGTAATTTAAAATATATCCTTTATAGTTATATAGTGGTGTAAATTTTGTATTTGATGAAGATGCAAATTTAGTACCTTAATAATAAAGTAATAATGAAAAATTAAAAAATAAATGTTCTATCTGACTGAACAAATTCTTTTTGTTATTTTAGGAAGTAGAAGTTATAGAAGGTATTAGAAAACAGTTACAACAAAGAGTGTCTGATTCCTTTGAACAACTATGTTTATTACAAGAGGCACGTCAACAAGTTCAAGCTGATTTACAAGATAAAAATATAGCACTTGGTATCGATATAGATCAATATAATCTAACTGATAGATCACCAAATATAAGTTATAAACCAGATTGTCTTAGAGTACCTAAAGGGTAAGTGTAAAATCACTCTATTAAAGTTAAAGTGTTTATTTCAATCATGCTTATAAGTATGTCGAGTGTTAAGCAGTCCATGAAATTCTGATAACAAGATTTTCTTGTCTTTCTGCTTTATTTTACTATTTATTTATTTATTATGTCTTCTAAACAGAGCCCCCCCCCCCCACAAAAAAAATATGTTAGACCGACTTAAACAAATAAAGGCTAGAGGCCAATACTGAAGTATCTAACAAAATAATTCTAAAGCTTGATGAGATTCAAAGCAAACCTGAACTTGTTATTTATGTCTTACCGTCAAATATTGAAAGTGTTTTATATTTCTTTACAGAAGCACAACACCGCAACAATGGGAAGACTTCAGTCGCTACAACAAAGAACGAGCTGATGCAGAGATGTTGGCTTCAAATAGATTACGTGAAGCTATTCATCACACACTTCAACAAACCGATAACGATTTAGAGGCACAAAAAATTGCCACAGAATTTGCTTTCAGAAAGAGAATCCATGAATTTGAACGTGCCAAAGATGAACTTGAATGGCAGAAGAAAAATGTAAGCACTTAATTTATCCTGTAACTAAAATATTAACCTGAAACAACTTACAGCTTATATAAAAGTTTCAATTTCAACTAGTCCAAAAGTTTTGTCACATCATTAAAATTATTCAAACAATTATGGTAAATATAAAAATATAACTTTGTCTCACATCTTTGTAACTTGCCTAACTTTTAATAATTTTTTTTAAAAAAAATTCTTCAGACTGAAGATGAAATTGCAGAATTAGAGAATGATATACGAGGATTAGCTGAAGCTATTAGAGCTAAAACCAATCCAATGAAACTTGCCCAGACTAGGTTGGAGAATAGAACATATAGACCTAATGTTGAGTTATGTAGAGATGCTCCTCAATATGGTTTAACAGATGAAGTTAAGCAATTAGAAGCAACAAAGAGAGCATTAGAAGAGAAACTGAAGCAAGCCCAGTAAGTAGATTTTACACTGAATCTAATATACTTGGATAAGCCAACTTTAACCATATTGCATAAAATGTTTTGTCAACATAACACTTTGACTTAGTTCATTTCAATTTGTCAGTAAACTTTGACTTTGTTCATTGCCAGTACACCTTTCTAGCAAGGAAACTGAATTTGATGTCATTTCTTGTACAAATGCATTAAGTGATTTTATGCCAATTAAATTTATGATATATTGTAATTTACTTTTTTCCAGACATGCATTGGATGGTCTTGAAAAGAATCTTCACAGAATAAATGATGATTTGGCTTTAAAGAATAATTCTCTTATGTTGGACAAAAGAAGTATGGATGTGCGTCAAAAACTGAATCCTCGACCACAAACTGCCGTGGAGAGGAATCTCACACTAACTGGCATTGAGCGAGAAAAAACCAAAGTACTTGCTTAATCTGGTGTGTTTCTAAGAACTCCCTTGATCAAAACCGAGATTGATTGTCATTTCTATCACCTACTGCAATAACCCCATTATAGAAAAGTTTCACTAAAATCTGATAAAGAAAAAGATCGATTTGAAAAAAAAAGGATTGTGAATGAATTAAAATTTGATTATTCAAGAGAACTAGCTTATAAATTTTACTGCTGCATATTATTTATAATCACCACAGTAATTTTCAAGAAAAAATTTATACAATCTTTACAACATGGCTGTGTATGTTGTGTGTGAATAGTTTTCTAGATAATCTGTGTTTAAATTGTACTGACTATTATACAGAGCTTTTACTATATTTAACTAACATATACCTGCATTCTTCCCATTTACCATGCATGTGAACTTTTGTATATTAATTAATGTTCTATTATTAAATTATTGTAAATAATATATTATTTATATATCAATGGGAATCAAGTTGCACAAAATGTAGAGAAAAGATTTGTTATGAAAAATAAATACTATAAAACCCAGTTTAAGTTTGTCTTTCATATAATGCATGGTTGTCTTTCATATAATGCACTGTTTAGACTTGCCATGCCAATCTGGTGTGTTATTACTGGCAAATACTATGAATACTTCTGTGGAAGCAAGTGTTATTGTTTGCTCTTCGATGACATTCAACTGTCTGCATGTTGTCCTTGATGATTTCAATTTTGTACCACCCAAAAGAAGACTTGGGGCCTTATTCATTAACCTTTAAAATAAGACAAGTTTCCAGTCAACAAAATATGCCTACAGCCGTCAGAGACGGCCACAAAGGTTGTGCACTGTGGATCTTTATCTCATTAGGGTGCTGACAAGATTATTTAACATCAAGGCAACAACTGTATAAATAAAATCAGAAATTATTGCAATAGTTATTCATCAAAATAATTAAAACAAAAATCATGAATTTTAAAGAGAATCTGTTGATGGCTTTGGTTTTCTACAAAGAGCCATAACTCATTAAGAATGTCAGAAGATTAAAGGTGATAACAAAGAAGCATTTAAAATTTAATGGTAATTTTTTAAACTCGTTCCACCAATTTGAATAATGCAGATGTATCAAGATAATACAGATCAGATATTATATTATATTTTGTTGCAATGAGCGTTCACAAAATTCTACTAAGTGAAACAAGGGTCATAAGTCTAGACTCTAGAAGTATTTAGTAAATTATACATACAAATTTCATGATAACTTGGGATTTAGCATTCACAAGATTCTTAAAAGTGAAACTTGGGCCATATTCTAGAACTAACAGATATTGTTGAAATCTTATTAAAGCACAAGTTGCATATAAATTTCATACAGATCAGTTTATAATTATTGCTATTTACAATACCTTCAAAGTGAAACAAGAGCCATAATTTTAGAAGTAATTCATGAAATGATTGAAATTAAACTTCTTTGTTTCATCATTTTGTATTTCATACATCCTTGAATAACTTTGACCATTAGAGCCATCACAAGATTCCACATTAATCAGAGAGAGAGAGAGAAATGAGGTTAAACGTCCACTCGACACAAACTAGGCCATTTTGGGACTAACATGTGGTTCAATTTTTATTTCAATGATTCGCTTGCGCGCAGGGGTCTTTAGCAGTGGGAGGAAACCGGAGATTCGAAACCACGCTAGTTGACTCAATGGCAGGCCGTATGATAAAGCGTGCACATGCTAACCATTCGGCCATCCAACCCCCCTTACATTAACCAGATTGAGATGAACTTGAATGCTATGTTTACACTGATGATTTTTAACAAAATGTTGTAATTTTTATTATTCATTTTCCAAATTTAATCTTGTACAACTAAAGACTCGGGGGGGGGGGGGGGGCCTAGTGGTCTAGAGTGCCACGCTTGACCTCTAGCTGGCCGGTCACCTCTGGCTTGCAGCTGTGGTTTCAAGCCCTGGTGTGAGCGTATGTGGCATAGAGATAGGGGTACCTTCTCAACCTCATGGGTTTCCTTCGGGCACTCTGGTTTCTTCCCACTGCTAAAGACTCCTACACGCAAGCAAATTATTGAAATAAAATTGAACCATATGTTTGTCCCGAAATGACCTAGTTTGAGTTAAATGGACGTTAAACCCCATTTCTCTCTCTCACTCTCTCTGAAGACTGTATTCAGTACACAACCAACCATGATCTGTAGATCACTGAGAAATCATGTATAGTTTCAGATTTTGCCAAGAGGATTTAGTAACCATAATTAAAGATGCCATACTATGCACAAGCAGACATTAGGCATATAAAAATTACACAAATTACATGATAATAACTTTATTCATGACATGATTAGTATGTATTAGCACTGCTGAAATAATTCACATTACCGGTATGTACAAACAATTGATATCATATGATACTTAATACAGGGCTTAATCTTTCATTTTATGAAATACAGGGCTTAATCTTTTATTTTATGAAATTTACAAAGTTCCCACATGCACAGTGTTTAAAATTGTCTATATCCGCCTCTTGGTCCTCCTCGTGACCCTGGAGTAAAATGTTGGCCTCTCCACACTCCTCCACGTCCTCTTCTAGCTGTTCGTCCACGCGTATGTTGAACAACAGGACCTGTAGGTGGAGCCGTTGGTGTATTTGAAGCTTGTTCTTCACTCCAAACAATTTTTTGTATTTTTCGTCTACCAGCACCTTATAATTAAAACAGGAATCATCAAAATTATAAATCATGGACAAGGCAGTTTTCAATAAAAGAAATATTTCAGCCAATTTAACACTTATTTAGGATATTTGCAGTCTCTTTAACATTTCATTATATTCCTTTAGTATCACAATGAGGGAGGATTTAGCTACAGTATCTACTTTCAACGCCTTTACTTCCTCACATTATGTTTTGATTAGCCGTGTGCATTTGTACAATAGCAGGCCTATTTATCATCTCATCGGAATTACTACTAGATGGAAGCACAGTTCATGTCATTTTGGACGTTACGAAAGAGAAATGGGGTTTAACGTCCTACTGTTATACTCTAAACTGGGCAATCAAAGACGGGCATACAACCTATTCTTATATCGAATTCCAACTATCAAGAGATCTCTTACATGCACGCCAATGTCTACACAGGCCCTGGTTTGGGGTTTTTTTTTCCCATCCAAACTACTAGACGGCTGGCCTTGCCCGGCTAGTGAGCCAGTGTTATACACACTTAGCCACCTTGACACAAAGAGAGTTTTGACTGGCATCAACTGCCCATCAAGATGAATTAATATAATGACCAGTCAGTGGGCTTGTCTTCTGAATCATGTTCAAGAGCTTAACAGTCAATGTAAACAGAAAGATAACTGTGATATCTGTACAAAACGCATTTCAAAAATTTAAATGTAAACGAAGAGATAACTCTTACATTTGCAATCAAATAATTCCAAATATTGAGAGGATTTTATAAAATTCCAATGAGAACCCCTTAGTTCTGTATTACATTCACAAGATTTAACAACATAAGTGTTTAAAAGAAAGAACAAAATAAGAGCCATCCTATTGATAGAGAAATCCTATATTTCGCCATATTGATTTTTTTTTTATTGGCGTGGGGGGACAGCCCTAATGCCTATCACTGTATGAAGTACATAACATAATGTAGTATACCTGTATTATCCCCTGTAGCTTTATCATCATCTTGTGTTACACCTGTACTAGTACTAGGTACTCCTTCTATATCTTCACCACCTTCTACTTCACCTAGAAATAATTACAGGCTTTACTACAACTACAAACAATTTTATTCAATAATTTCATGTACAAGTACAGTCTACTCTTATTATGTTCTTTTAAGTGCACACCAATGTGTACACGAGACATCTGTTTTTTGGCCCATCCGGGCAACACTCCCTATTTAAATTTAGAGCTTTCTCAAAAGCTTTTGGATACTAAAATAAGTATATTATTTGCTCGAAATACATGTATAAAATAAATACCTGTGTCTTCTTCTGGTTTAACATCATCAGTTGTATCTTCTTCCCCTTGTAATCCTTCTAATAATGCCTCATCATCTTCTTCAAATTCACTATAAATACAAAGATTTACTCAGCCACATTTTTCTTTTGTCATAAAACAACTTCTAAATCTAAAATATTCAAAATGCTAGATTGACATAATGTACAACACTTTAAATTGAGATATATTTAATTCTTACTTGTCTGCATCAGGAACATCTGCTACTTCTGTAACATTAGATTCTGTAGATTGAACTGTACCTGATGTAGATGGTACTACAGATGTACTATCGGTACTTGCAGATCCTATCGTAAATAAATAATACATATTATTAATGTCAATGTTACACACATCACAGAAACTGCCATAAAAAAACATATTCATTCATCGTTATGACATGCATATATATCAACCAGGTTTAAACAAATACAAAATCTGTCAACATTCATAGGACCTTCTCCAACATCTCTCAAAGTTGACATTTCTCCTGCACCTCTCAAATACATGTAGACTCAAAGATGACATAAGTTAAAGATATATACATGTTCTTTAGAGCCCAATTATATCATAAATTGAAAAAAAAAAACCCCACCCAAATTACACTTAAAACTAATAAAACTTGCATAGTTTTAAGCTGACAATAATTAAATCATTAAAGAATGTCAACCAACGTTTGTGTCATTACTTTCTTTATGAGGGGGTCCTCAATGCTCATCTGTCCATTAACAGTGCTTCTCAATTTAAAATTGGTAGATTGTCAACTATTTTGTAAAATAAGGAGGATTTAGCAACAAATATATGTATTTTTAAAATATATTGATAATATTTCAAAATAAATTACGATATATCTATTTCTCAATAAAGCCAACAGTCATCTAATTGCAGCATACCTGATCTAGGAACTAACTGCGATACTGGTACAGGACTTCTACCTTCATCAAACTGTGATAAATCCATTCTTGTGTCATCCATACCTAATGCTAAAAAAAATATTAACACTGGTAAGTAAAGAGAGAGAAAGGAGGTTTAATGTCCACTTGACACAAATTAGGTCATTTCGGGACTAACATCTGGTTCAATTACATGGGAGTAAACTGGAGAAAACCCACAAGGTTCGATGGGCACCCTGCTCCTTGTTACATACACGCAGGGAATAGAAACCATGTCACTCTATGACAGACCTTATGATCTAACAAACATGCATCGAACCATTCAGCTATCCAACCCTCACACTGTTAAGTAAATACTTTACACAAGACATACAAATTTAATTTCAATATGATATCAAAATGTAATGAACAAATTAACCACAATCATTTATAGTCTACAATCTAATTCATGCTTCTAAATATCTTCTAAAATAAATATCCTCATCAAATTATCCTCATTAAAAATAAGACATTAAAAGATGATAACATATTACTACCAGTAGTTAATTAAAATTCATAACATTAATACTGAATGTAAAATCAATGAATGAAAGATATCGTAATTTCAATATTAATTGCAACAAATTATTACCTCTTTGTGATTCTAGTTGAGCCAATTCTGGTTGACTGACAGAACCTTCAGCTCCAAATACAAATCTCTGTGGTCCTGCTGGTGAACTGTATAAAATAATACAAGTATTTACACTATGCTGACTAAGACTTCATAAACTACTCACCCTCAAATGTACATTTTCATAAAGATTTATTCCATTTGAGATTTGTGGGTTTGCTAATAATGCAATGTAAACATGAGCACCATTACTAGTATCTTGTAAACATTACTGGATAAATGATTGACAATAACCTACTTGATAGCTTCAGCAAATCCATCAGCTCTACGTATTGGTATAGATAATGTAGGTGTACTAGGTACTAAACCATCCTCTTCATCAAATGCACCAGGCTAATATAGAATACAACACAGTTTTTAATTGATAAAAACATGTCTCAAAAGGTAATATTTAATACAGTATTATAAATGTCTTAAACATACATTCTGCAAGAGCTAAATCTGCTTTTTGCAGGTCTTTCTTTAGACCTGAAATGTTGTCTAAATCATTGATTAGACATTAATTTACTAATCCAGACCATAATCAACTCTTGATGCCATTGCTAGCCTGCGATATTTACTGGATTTGAATACATTTTTTGATGGATGAATTAATATCAAAATGGATATTCGAGACTTTGTTTTTTATCATACTGACTAAGTAATGATGATCGAGGCTAGACTTAAAATTCAATTGATTCAATCACTTATATCCTGGTTCAGAGTAGAGCAATTTGACTGAAATTTTTATCATATTCTATTTACATTATCTATTTTTCAACTATAACAGCGAGAACTATTCACTCTTTATCTAATCTCTTAAAATGCCCCTTTAATATAAACAATTGATGTTACTGGTAGCGATGTGAAGTAATAAATCAATCTAAATTTAATCCTTGAGTGGTAATTTAGCAATTGAACACAACAAAATTACAACACAATGTATAAATTAAACAATCACTGGTTTGTACACATATAGCACAATGTTTCGACTTATTGATGTGCTATGTGTATAACAAAGCAGTGATTTTATTTCATATAAATTATGTTTACAACCTTGTATTCATTGTAAAATGAACTGTAAAATTTCTACTTACACCCAACATAAAAGGAGCTAATTGTGATCTACCCATAGATTGTAAATTAGCAGGTGGCCTGGGTAAATCGGTTACTGGAACAGTAACAGGATGTTGAATTGATGCTACTTGTTGTTCCGTTTCATCTGAGCCACGTCTTTGACCTTCACCATCATCTATAAATAAATTATGAGAAAATATTTTAAAATCTACACTAGAATTAGTTACCAATAGCAAGTTAGAATTTCTGATCACCATTTGCATTTTTCAGACAATATTTAATTTTTCACTGATTAATCCACAATAAATTAATTAATATTTCATTTAAAAAAAAATAAATCAAAATATCGTCAGTAATTAAATCCCCAAGTGTGGACTAAATTTGATTAAAAAGAGGCCCATCAAAACATTTCCATGAAGATTATAGGCCGCGCTGACATATTTTGATCATCTCATTTATAAGGTTAACAAATTTTCAATTCATCATATCTTGGTAAATACTTGTAATATAATGAACTATTTTTGGACAAATATTCTTTTCAGATATTTAACAATTAACAATGAATAATTACCGATTATCACAACATCATTAGAATCTTCTTGAGTACTGTCTCTAATATCTTCATCATCCTCGTCTTCATCCTCGTCATCATCTTCATCATCCTCATCATCATCCTCATCATATTCATCATCATATTCATCCTCTTCCATGGATTCCTGAATGAAATGATGGAATTATATTTAAGTACATATGAGAAACTTTCAGCAAATGAAATAAGGATGACTTCTTTCTATTAAAACTGTAATTATGAAATTTTCTCTAATTGAAAATTAATAATATAAACTAACTGTATATTCCTTTAATCCCATTTCTTCACCTCCTTCTCTATAATCTTCCATTTGTTCACGATAACCCTAGCAATCAACAAATACAAATCAACGTTATTAATTATCTATCACAAACTAGCCTCTTGTTTATGAATACCTTTGCAGTCTCATCTGAAATATTTTTTCCATGTATTATGATAGGTGGGGGGGGGGTGTAAATGGTAATGGGAGAGAGAGAAATGTGGTTTAACATTCACTCGACACCAACTAGGGGATTTCGAGACTAACACATGGGTTTTCTCTTGGCAACCAGTAACCACACAAGTTGACTCAATGACAGACCTTATGATACAGAGAGAGAGAGAGAAATGGGGTTTAACGTCCACTCAACACAAACTAGGTCATTTCGGGACTAACATATGGTTCAATTTTATTTCAACAATTCGCTTGCGCGTAGGGGTCTTTAGCAGTGGGAGGAAACCGGAGTGCCCGGAGGAAACCCACGAGGTTGAGAAGGCGCCCCTATCTTCCTGCCACATACGCTCACACCAGGGCTCGAAACCACAGCCACAAGCCAGAGGTGACAGGCCAGCTAGAGGTCGAAGCGCGGCACTCTAGACCACTAGGCCATCCCAACCCCCCCTTATGATACAGAGCGCACATGCTAATCATTAGACCATCCAACCCACCGAATGGTAATGGATAATAGTTATTGAATGTTTGAAGTAATGGTCATGTAATAAGTAATATGTGATTTTGAGGTAATGAATAATGGAAATATAATTAATTACGTTCTCCAAAAAAACACAATAACTTTTTTTAAAATTTGATACTTTAGACATATGTAATAACAATTTATCTTAGTGAAACACATCAAACACAATCTATGATTGTAGAACATCAGAATCTATGTTGGTAAAATATGATATGTTATACCTGATCTTCATCATCACTACCTAGTACTATAATATCACCATCATCTTCTTCTTGTTGATTTCTAGGTGCTACAGCTTGTCTACGTCTTGGATGGGATGACATCATTGGTTCAACCATTGTCTGTTAACGACAACACACTAAATCAATAACATGGAAATATTTAGAATAACAAAGCTAATAATTATTCCCGATAACAAAATCTCAAAGTTAAAAGTTAAAAACAGTTTCTTCTACAGTACTCACTTGTTGAATATTTGATTGAGGAACTGATGGTGAAAATTCTTCCATCTGAAGTTAAATTGATACAGAAATAAGTCAGATTACACTTAATATAACCATAATACAGACAGGATAAAAAAACAAATTAACTCTATGAAACATTTTACCATTTACAGTGCCCTTCATATGAAGCTAATACATTTTCAGGAAAAGGGTCTGCAAGCATTCAACAACCATTTTCAACAGTAAACGTTTAGGATATTATGTTTTGTGTAGGTTTCACAAAGAATCACAATTAGATGAACATATTAAAACATATTATTTTATTATATTCAAATATTATACTATCCTAGTAGTATACTATTGAGACATACCCGAGCATCTTGTAGTTGATCAGTAGAAGATGTTAATGGAGCAACCTCTACAGCTGGACTAGTTGATGTACTACCAGTTTGTGGACTAAGATGTGTTATAGTCTGGGCATGTTCATCTGTTACTGTTATTGCAGGTATTCCTTGTTCCTATGTATATAATCGTATGGAATTTATTGACCAGACTAGATCAAAAGTACTGTTATCGCTTACAGAAATTCTTTTACAAATCTCCAGATGAAAATCTGATTCATTTAATTCTTTTATAAATGATACAAGAATATTAATCAATAGCAAGAAATTTTGCAAATACAGAGATAATTTTTATTTTTACATTAATTACCTGTGAGGATGTTCTGGTTCGCTTATTAAATGTATCCCCTTCTTCTTGACTGAAATACATATCTTATTATTGAAAAGTATACGCAGTCTGGATTGGATTCTAAGCACAAAATACATAAATTTCGTAATGAATTCTTTAAAATCAAGGATGTGATTAATGTAGCCTATATTTATTTTGTATGTATACAATAGACCTATAATCAAATATATTGTATTTTCATGGTACACAACAATTATGAAATACAATTATTGTTTATTACTGAGTGACTAAGATCCTCTTAAGTCTTTATACGCAAACAATGTAATTACTTTTTTGGATTGGAAACAAAAATAAAACAATTCCTGAAAAATATGTCATACCTATCTGTATCTTCTCTAGCTCGTTTACCAAGCTGTGACGATGATGATGTACTAGGTTGTGGAGTAACAGCATGTGTAGTACCTGTACTAGCACTAGCTTGTGGTGTTATTGGTGATGTAGTTTCTGTACTAGGACCAGTAGTAGATAATATAGGTGATACTGGAGTCGGTTCAGGTACTGATGTTTCCACATTTACTTCTACAACAAACAAATCTACTGGTTAATTTTGTGTTCTCTGCATCAAAATATTGTATAAGTTTTTAGATGTAAGCAACAGGATGTAAAAACACATTCCTACTACATTGACAAAACACTGTTTCAAATAATTTGATACATATCATTACTTTTGAAATAAATTACTGCCAATAGTCAGTGATAAATCCGTGTAATCTGACATTATACAAGATGAAACTTACCAGATGGTGTTTCAATCTGAGGTGTTACTATTTGTACTTGTGTTGATATACGTGGTGTAACACTAGCTGCTGGTATAGAACTAGGTGTTGATGATGTAGCTGGTTCTATAATATAAACAAACAAATCAAAGTAAACAAATATTCTATTTTATGAAGCAAGGTTAATATAATTCTGTATCATAGTTTACTTCAAAAATTCTGTGATATGTACAGAAGTCTTTCATAGATTTTGCAAATTATTTTCTCATTGTTAAACTGTGACAATACTTCATTTGGTTTATAAAATGTCCAACATTGCACTCATATTAGTTTCCTTCGGAATACATTTAGCTTCTAGTACTCTGTATATATCCAAAGTTCAACCAATCATCTAATACTATTGATAATATGCGTTACCATCATTTGTTTCTTGTTGCGACACTGTTGTTGGCATGACAGTAGCAGTAGGAGTTATCCCCCCTGTAGACGTAGATGGCGCTATAGCCATGGGCCGTATGCTAGCTGTAACACGAGCAGCCATTGAAGAATGTTGTATTGGAGTTGTTGGTCTTACAGGAGCTGTGGATGTTGCCATGGGTCTAATATTTGCTGTTTTAGGAGCATCTGATGTTGACACACTAAAAAGGTCAACAGAAAGAGAATTAATTGTATTGGATTGACAGTTCAGTAATGTTCTCAAATTATACTCACACCAAATATGTTATCAGGATTCAAAACTATGAAAGAACATTCATCTGTCAAAATTAGTATGTTTCGTAATCACATTCACAATCAAGCACTATGAATAACAATAATCAATCGTTGTTTGATGAAAAATATTGTCAATTTTGCATATTATTATCACAATCGCAATGTTAAAGTAAATGGGAAGAAATTTCATCTGTTAAAACGGAGGGTTGACAGAGGAATTTTTTTATCTAACTCTGAATGTACCCTGCAAACCCACAACCATATTTTGTATCAATTCTACAGCAGGAAATATTTGAACAACTCACCTTGGCGCCATAGTAACTGGAGTACGGGTGACTTGTTGTTGTGGTGTGACTTGTTTTGACATATTTTCAACTTGTTTTTGTAACTGTAGAATCTGAGTAAAAATAAATATTCATTATGAAAAAGGTATTCATTACTTTAACAGAAAATGCACAGCATTGGTTTTGATTTCAATTTTTTTTTTTACACATATTACTGTATGAAATAGACTTTATATTAAATAGAAGCATTTGTAATTTCTAAAATGCCTTCCCATAAGCACTTATATAAGTAATGTTACCTTAGCCTGGAGTTCTGAGTTTTCTTTCATAAGTCGATCAATTTGTGCATTATCAGCTGTAGTATTGGATGTTCTACTGTTTGTCAATTCATTCTCTAATCTTGATATTCTACTATCATACTGTGTCTTTAACATATTAACTCTCATTTCATTTTCTTCTATAACACAATATTATATAATCTTTAAACATGCATTATGCAAGAGCTAAATCTGTTACAAGTCTTTCTTTAGGCCTGAAATGTTATCTAAATTATCAATTAAACATTAATTAACTTATCCAGACAATAATAAACTCTTGAAGGCACGGCTTGCCTTTGATGTAAGCTGGATTAGATTCCTATATGCCGCTGAACGGCCATTGAAATTAGATTTAAGATCTGGACAATCGAGACTATGCTGTTTATATTAATGATTTTAGTAATGATGACCGAGGCTAGGCAGAATTTCACATCAATTTGACTGAAATTTTCTGCAAATTACCTTTACACTATCTAGTTTTTAACTATAATAGTGAGAACTGCCAACTCTCTATTTTATCTCCCAAAATGTATCTTTAATATGAATTGTATTAAAATAAATGAATTGAAAAGGTTAACCCTTTAGTAACTGGTCACTATTGTCTATGGTCACCAATTTAATGAATCTATTTCTGGTATATAATAAAATTGAGACCTGATATCTAGGTCCATAGGAAACTATAAGTAGTGTGTGATAACACAATGATCCAATCTCCTGTAATGATCAATTACGTTTGGTTACATTGGTTTCTGTTTCTGAGTTCCTTGTTATTCCAGACTAACCAAGTCTATGAAGTGCCTGATCATGTGGGATGACAAGGTGAGCGGACCCCATGCATTGTAAAGGTTAATAGCGAATGCTAACATTTAGAACTATTTTTCATTTGTATATATGGCAACAATTTCTAAAAGAAAATAATACAGTCTGACAAATCTACAAGACTCATCATTTGCCACACTATAGTTTACCTTTATTTTGACGTTCTGTTTCACTAAGTCTTTGTCTTAAATCTGTATTTTCTGTACTTAAACGTTCTATATGTTCTTTCTGTGATGTTATCTTAGATTTAGCTGTTGATAATACGTTTTTAGACTGTGTTTGTTTTTTCTCATATTCTGTAATATCATCTTGGTATTTTTTAGAATTCTCTTCAAATTTGCTTTTCTCCTGAAAAGTTAGCGGGCAAGATAAGGAATTTAACATCCACTCAACAAAGCATATAGTATATTTTTATATCCTTAAATAGTTTGAGTGCAAGCAGTTTGGGAATCTGGTGGACCCAGAGAAAACTCACTCAGTTAGAAAGACTTATAATCTGCCTCTGACCAATTAGCTGTTTTGGATATTCATCCTATCCCATATGCATATGTGATAAAAAATTTAAAATTAACCTTTATCATCAAATTGAAACAAAAGTGAATGATATAGAGTATGTTTAACTAATCAAATTACATTAAAATACCTTATTAAATTCATTAATCTGTTCTTTCAGGGTGTTAATTTCTTGTGTCTGTTCATCAATTTTAGTTTTAAGATCAGCCTTTTCTTTCTCAACTGCTGTTAATTTCTCTGTCATTTCTGTTTTAACCTGTTCAATGGCTGCTGTATTATCACCTGCAGCTGGTGTCTGACTAGCAGCTTCAGACTTAAAATCTTCAAACTCCTTTGCAATTTTCTCAGCTTGTTCTTTATATTTTCTTCCTATCTTCTTCAACTAAATACAAGCATAGCATAAATCATCTCTAGGAGAGGTATACCACCGTCAGTCTTATATATTATTTCAGGATCACTTATGTCTTCATTTCAAAAATCATATTTCTGAACTAATATTCCCTAAATATCATGAATATCTATGCAAAAGTAGGGGAAACCTGGCAAAACCCTGCTATAAGAAAATTAAATGTCAGATTGTGGAATTATCATTCCTTTAGTATGACAGACCAACTCATATTATTTTAGATATATGATTTGGTTAATAAAGACCTAATTAACTAACCTGAGTAATAGTTCTGGCTTTTTCATCACTATCTGTTGCCTGTTGAGTTGCTTGTTGAGCTTGCAATGTTGTCATTGCTTGACTGAAAAAAATACAAACAGAAAAGCTACAGGTGAGGGCAATATTATTAGATGATAATTATCAAGGATTTTCCTTTTTATATTCATTTCTGAGATACATGTCAATCGTAGTAAATTCACAATATACATTTCATGCAGACCAACTTACTATTCAGTTAAAACTTCTTTTATTTGCTTGCAATCCTGGGGGTATGATGATAATTTTCAGAAAACTTACCTCAATTTAACATTTTCTTGTCTTACATTTTTGAGTTCATTTCTGGAAGGAACAATAACATTAATTTAGTTGTTTAAAGTATTCTATTTCCCCCCTCCCCTGTATGTACTTCAAAACCCATGAAATTCAATTCTATAGTTCCAAAAAAGAATATATAAAAAATAGTACAATTCAATAGCTCTAATTTTGATCAAATCATAAAAATCAAGTTACTTACTGTAATGTCTGTATAGTAGAGTTCAGTTTAGAAATCTCTGCCCTAAAATAATGAAATATCAAATTTATGATACATTCTCATTGTCCAGAAATATTAATTTTTGGGAGAACAAATGATTGCATTCTATGAAAACTACAGTTTATGGAATTAAAATAATCCTCCAAGATCAATCATATAATTGCTGACATACATTTTCTATCAATAGGGTAATAATATTTCTTGAGGTTTATTTTTTCAAAACTCATTCTGTAACAGGAAGTCAGCCATTTTTGTACAATTAATATACATACTTATGTTTGAAATTTTCTTCACTTAGCGAACTTAATTGTCGCTTCATGCTTTCTTTTTCTAGTCTGAAAAAACAAACAAACATTGTAAAATATACATGTTGTGCAAGACATAAATAAAGCATTGTAGATCTTCTGAAACACATTGGAATAATAGCCGAAATAGTATTAAAAATTGAATGATGAAAATGCATGAAGGACATATATAGGAGAACTGCATACAATTATAGAGAACAAAATCATTATCATTATTGGTTCTTAAAAATCTTTGCTCAGATTAAATAATAAAAAAAGCGTACATTAATTTCTTTTGTTCTTCAGGATCTGTCTTGTTACATTTCTCTATCAATTGATTGGTTCGAGATTTCCAGCGAGTAACTTCACTCTCTAGGGCCTGTTTCTCTCCTGCTAATAAACCTTTCTGTGTTTCTAAATCACGGATTGTAGCTTGAAGAGGGTTAATATTATCTTCCATTTTCTTAACCTGAAAGTTCATTATAACAATCATCTGAAACTGCATTATGGCATATTTGCAAAACAAAACAAAAACTGCAATAATGTCAAATCTGCTACTATATACTTTTTTCAAATCTATACTATAACTAACAGTAATCAAATATCAATCCAATGTCCCCCAGGGAGTACAAACTTAAATTAGGATTTAAAATTTGCCTTTCCCGGAAGATGACCACTCATCTGGGAAGCAGGTAGGGGGAATAGTTGGATATCAGAACTGAAAAGGAGGAATGGTTTAAAAAGGGTTGAAAACAATAGATCTAAGGTATACCTTGGCTTCTAGAGTAAGATAATCTTGTTGTAATCTATCTCTTTCTTCTCGTAATATTTTATTACTGTCTGATAATATATTAACATTTTGTATCTTCCGCATTATATCAGCATGTTCTGAGGCTGTTGTAAGAGCCACCTATAACCAAAGAGATACTTAATAATTTCTGTTTATTATTTAAATTACAAAAGAAAAATATGGTTTATTCAATTCACAAAAAAATAGGACTGATTCAAATCTACATCATACATTTTTTTTTTCTTCTAGTTGACTGTTTTAAATTTCTGTTACTTTAGTTTAAATAAAATTTACCAAATAATCAAATCTGAATGCATACATAATTTGTGTTTTTGTAAAATAAAGAATACCTGTGAGTCCTCTCTTTCTTTAGTTAATATATTATTGGCATCTTCTAGTTGTTTCTTTAAATGTTCCGATCTATGTCTTAATCTATTACACTCTACTTCAGATACTTCCATTTTCATTTCGGCTATTTCTTTTTCTCTTCTCAGGAACCTTTAACAATTACACAAAATTTACTATATTTAGAGTTTATTGCTAACTAACATGTAGCAATTATGAGTTTCTATCAATTTAAGTACAATGTAAAGTTCTGATTCTGGCTACTTTTACTTTAATTTCTAGTGCATTATCAGTACAAATATTTAACTTGATTTTTTCCTTACAATCTGAAAAGCTGGCTTTTGATAGGGTTAATATGTACCAGGAATCATTTAAGAATTTTCAAATGGACTTTTTTTGATGACAATATCAATAACAAGAGCATCGGTACAGCTGCAATATACGTCCACATTCCTTGGGGTCGGGTAATGCACCAAAATAAATTAATTCAGTCTCTACGGTATAAGAAATAAATATGCCAACTTCCAAGGCGATTCTGCAATATACGTCCATATTCGTGGGGGTCAGGGAATGCACCAAAATAAATAATTGCTGTCTTTAAAGTATAAGAAATAAATATGCCAAGTTCCAAGATGATTCATCCAGAATTTCAGTCTCCTAAGGATTAACACAAAAATTGGGCATGGCTCTGCCCTGAAGGTTGGATATGGAACACTATAAATAGGTACAACCCTATAGTGGATTATGCCGAATTTGATGTTAATAATTGCAACATGTATATTTTTTACAAACTATACTGTATTAACAAGTAGTGGGTGTGCCACCACCAAAGGAGGGCTATCAAGATGATCCGTAAAGATGTGCAGCCTGTAGTCGACAAACAATTACAAAAAATAGGTGTAGCTCTGCCCCTGGGGGTCAGGCATGCACCAAAAACAAACAGGACCATTATTTGGGTAAAAGGTATAAGCATGCAAAGTTTCTGTACTCTTCAGAAAGATGGTCTCAAGTCTCGACACAGCTTATATGCACGCTTGAGTGGCTGGGTCTCAAGACTATGAATAGCCAGTGGTGGAGTCTATGAGACTATAAATAGCCATGCATGTGGAATTCTCTACAGATGAATCAACAATAACACCCCTAAAAAATCTATTGTTGACGACTTTGAAGTTATTACAGATGCGTTAGAAATTATGTTCGTTCCATTTTTAAATTGCTTTATCATTAACTGTGCCGTTAGAAGGTGAATCTTTTGGTTTAGTACAAATAATATCTCCGAAAAACTTTCGTCAGCAAAAACATGATACTAGCAGTAGTTTCATTTTACTTTTACAGTTCGGGACTAACATATGGTTTAATTCTATTTCAATAATTCGCTTGTGCGTAGGGGTCTTTAGCAGTGGGAGGAATCCAGAGTGCCTGGAGGAAACCCACAAGGTTGAGAAGGTGCCCCTATCTCCATGCCACATACGCTCACACCAGGGCTACTTTTAGTTTTACAAGGTTCTTAAAACACTTGTTGAGTTGCCTAACGAGCCTATTTCTAAATTCAATTTCTTGTTCCAGCTTTCCGTTATGTTTCGTAAACAAGTAGTCTTGATTATCCCAACCTGTCAATCAGACGTAAAATGGTCAATAGACTGGTTAAGCGAGACTAATTTCAAAACAAGGGCACGTAACCTGTCTTTTACTCAAAAGTGTCTGGATGTTATGGACGACATGTGGAGCCAGTTTTCAGTCTATTATTATTTATGGATTAAATGGTCATATCTTATTATGTAAAACATGATCGTTTATTTAGTGACTATAAATGTGTGAAGCTGATTTAAGGCTTGGTATATATATATAAATATTGTGGCGTAATAGTCAAGATATTTGGAGATCTTTATTTATGGTGGGTCAACCCTACCTATAGGCGACTCAGGCACACATACACACAGGAGCCATGGCAATATACGTTGAATGGACCAATAAAAATAGATTATAATTTCCACTGTTTTGGCATTTTAAAGTCACATGACTTCTGTCACATTTTGTTAAATACAAGAATTGCCTGTAATTCACCCTACCTGATAACCTCTAATAACTGATCTGATGATTTCTCAGTTTCTTCTGTCATTGAAGTATTGGCTGAATCTAAACCACTTGATTTATGTTGAATAGTAGATACTTGACCAGTTAACTAAAATAGAATTTATCATTAATTCATTCAACATGTTTCGGTTTTTATTTAACTGTAATAGGTTACTCTGCATAGTACTTATGAGGTCCTAAACTATTACAATCATCAACAAATTGTAAATAGAGAATGTTGCTTGATGTTTAAGCTGAACAGAGAGAGAAAGAGAGAAATGGACCACTCTATACAAACTAGGTAATTTTGGGACTAACATTTGTTTCAATTATATTGCAATAATTCGATAGAACGTAGGTGTCTTTAGCAGTGGCAGAAAACGAGAAAACCTGCAGAAAACCCACAAAACAAAACAGGCATCCCTACTCCTTGTCACGTACAAGCGGGGAATCAAAATCACACCACAAGCCTTTCGATCCTATGCGCATTTGTTAACCATTCGGCCACCCAATCCCACTTTAAGATGTATAATAGCTTAGTTTGGATGTTTAATTAGAATATGTTGTCCATTTGGTATCTTTATTTTTCAAATATCTAGGTGCATATTAAATATTTTAAAATAGACAATACCATTCTTGAATTATCTCTGTTAACAAAATTAGCATTTTTTTACCTTTGTCATCTGTTCATGTAGAAGTTTATTTTGATTGGATAATTCAGCACATCTATCTTCTAATATCTTACATTCTTCACGCAATAATCGTTCTTGTTCCGCCCATGATGTCTGAAAACATAATATCATCAATCAGACATTTATGCCTAAACGTTTACTCCAGTATACGTTATTTCAAAAGCAAGCTTTATGTGCAGCAGACTGTAGAAAACTTAGTACCCAGAGAAAATCCACAAGACAAGACTTGTGTATCAGTTATATAGCTTGGTGATCAAGTCATATCTATCTAAGGTATCAATGCTGGTGTTACTCTATACAGATTCACAACAAATGGGAATGCTTTTTTTCAACCGTGAAGGGACTTACCTTTGATTCAAGAAGTTCAAGTTCACACTTTTTCAGTTCTTCTTGGGATTTGGCTAGCGGTTCATTTTTATCGGCTAACTTTAAGTAAAAATAAATGAAATGAAAATTATATCATAAAAAGATAAACTATTATTTCACAAATTGTAATTCATGGTCAACAAAACACTCTTTAACTAGTGTTATGATTGTAATTACCGTCTCAAAAAATCACAAATTTTTACACAGAAAAGCCAAAAGATTCCTGAGGAGATATACTTTTGTAAAGATCAATATCTTTGCAGAACATCAAAACAATATGAAGCATTGGGACCAATTATGAGTCTATGAAGCTATTAAATCTAAATGTTATCAAATACCTGTTTTTTAAGAGAGGTCAATGCCTCTACATCAGCAGCATGAAGCATCAATTCTCTCTCATATTTATCTTGAGCCTGCAAATATAACAAATAGTTTTCTATTTCGAGTATGCATTTCAAAACATATAAAACCCAATCAGGGGAGGATCCAGCAATTTTTGCAGGAGGGGGTTTGCCAGGTTTCTGTTACGGAAATCTGCTATCATAGGCATACATACAAATTAAGCTTTTTAAACAGAGAAATCATTTTTATACTGATGTAGGATCACTTTGTGATGTAATTTCATTGATCCAAGGCATTATTTTTTTTTTATGTAGCTGAGCAGGGGGGGGGGGGGACCCCCAAACCCCCCCTCTGGATCCGCGCCTGCCAATCTACTGCAGAAGATGATCTCTGGTATTATTTTGCATAAAAAGTTTTTTAAAAAGAAAACTCAAGACATATATCATTTGTATGCTATGATAACAGATGCTTTGTATAAATAAAATCAATAAACTTACCTCAGCTGCAACTTGAACTTGTTGTTCACATTTTATCTTGGCTGCTGTTTCAGTCGCAATAGCTGTCTCTCTTCTTTCTACAGCATCTAATAACTCATTCTGTAAACTTGATAACTGTTTACGTAAATCAGCATTCTAAAATAAGAGAACCACAATTAATAGTGAAAAATAAAACTTAAAATAACAAGACAAACAAAAGTATGTAAACATATCAGGTCTTGTACCACTCTTTAAGAAAGAAAAAAAACAAACTTTTTTCGGTTTCTGTGCATAAACTAATGCTTTTCATAACAAAAAAGTTAAATGAAGTGGAATTTGCATGGAATCAACATTTACCAAATTGTGAGCTTCTTCCAGAGTTTTAATATTTTGATTATTTAGTTCCTGGTTTTCTTTTTCCAACATTTCAATTCTCTTCTCTAGATTCACTTTGGCTGAAATACAAGTAAGATCCATTATAATCATTCATATCTTGTACAACATACAATAAACTCCTGAATCAAATCAAACCAAACTACACTACAAAGGTAGTTTTCAATTCTTTCCCTTTTGTTATCCATGGAATAAAATAACATATCAAATTGGTACCTGCAGTGGATTCTTCCATGCGTTTTTCTAGAGCTTGCTGGAATTCTTCACTGGTTTGATTTTGTTGTTTAATGCTTTCTTCTACATTACTTGCTATCTGTTTATATTGTTCCATTTGCTGTTTGGAATCTTCACATGTTTTCTCCAAATCTATAAGATAAGAAAATATTCAACAAAATGAAATGGATAATACGGCATGTTACCCATTTGACAAATAGGCAACCAAAATTATCTTTAAAATCCTAAATACTTCCCTTGAAATATTAAATCAGAATTTTGTCGATAAAAGTAACAAAGATAAGAAAACTTTGTTTTGAAAAACCTACTTTTAACCTTGGCATTGGCTTGTGCGAGCTGAGACTTGAGATCTTTTATTTCATCAATAGACATAGATACAGCTGTTATAGACATACTGCCACCAGCAACTAAAAACACAAAACAATATAATCCATCAGTAATTCTTGTCAAATAAAGTCAAAAAAACAAAATATGATATGTGGAGATAATTTGTTGAATGACCTATCTTCTCCCATTCACCTGTCACACACTTTTAGTGGGTGCCTGCTGGCCAGTCCCATTATGTTCTGAATTAACTGAATTGAGTTTAATACACTATTGCCAGTCCTGAAAGCAGACGTGGTGTGTGTAGAACAACTAAGCAAATATTTTGGCAATGGAGACTTGTCGAGTTAGTATAATATTCAGTTTATGCATGCCTTGCCGACCAAAATTCTTGTGTTTACTCGAATGATACCTTTCAAGATTGAGGTAACTCAATTAAGGGAGGGTTGGGCGATATACCATTTTTTCGGTATATCATGATAAAATCATCGGCAATTTTATCATATTAGACTTATTTTAAAATATTGCAAAACCATAATATCGCGATATATTAATTATCTTGTCCTAATATTGATGATAATATATATGATTGCTATATCATCACTCATGATAATCTATTTATAGAATTAAATTCATCAGTAAAAATAGCATTATTAAGTACCAGCTGGTTTAGGGTAAATCTCCATCATGGAGTGTACCAACATTAGCAACAATAATTTGACATCAAAGGACGACTTTCAAAATTTGACTTCTTGAGACACGGGTTTAAATTATCACAATAATATCGTTTATTATGATATTTTATAAATCATTATCACAATATTATTTTTTCATTATCGAACAACCCTAAATTATGGAATGGTCAATCAAGTTTCACCTTAGAATTATGGTGAAAATCACTCTGTGAATCATTGTAATAAACAATATCAATTGAAATACCTGAATCTCCTAAGTTAGAATTAGACAGTTTAATTTCTGCTGCAGCTAACTTGGCTTCTGTAGCTGATAACTGAAATTGAAGAAATTCATATCGTTGTAGCTATATAAAAGGATCTTAATCATACAAAAGTTCATTATATGGGTTTCAAGCTTTAATGAACATATTATACCCACAATTTTTTTTCTCCATAGATTACTATCGACAAACCGAACAGTATAACAACTCAAAACATACTTCTTGTTTCAGACTTTGTATGAATGTATTAACTTCCTCCATTTTACTTTTTTCTGCCTTCATACTTTCTCTTTCTTTACTAACTTCAGTTTGTAGGGTCTTCACCAAATTCTATAAAACAAACTAACTATTTAAATGGAAATATTTTTTAAATGATGTCATTCATATGCAATTTTTGGAAGTGGAGTATGCTATATGGAGCCTCATCTCAAAACCAACCAACCAAAAATTTAATCAATGATATTAAATTGAAGTTCTTCAGAAGTCAAAGTTGTAGATATGGATAAAACTGCGAAAATTTCACAAATAACAAAATCTTCATCCAAATTTGATGGTCGTAAGAAATACTATCTTTATGTCAATAATCAGGTTAATAAATGTAACTTTCAAGCTGAAAGGAAGTTAACTTTTGTTGGTAGACCATTCACAAGATTCTGCAAAGTTGACAAAGGCTGTAACTCGAGAAGCAATTAACGGAAAGTGTTCAAACTCAACAGGTTTATTTAGTTTCACTAATTTTAACATTACATATAAATTCCTGAACATATGGGTATGTAATAATAGCTATAAATTGACTATTTCCTACATATATAGTTATAAACCATTTATTGAATGTTACATATAAAACAGACCTCCCAATATCTAATAGTAGACTGGTGTTCATCTTGTATATTTTCTAATTTACGTCTAATACTGGAAATTTCTTTATCTTTATTCTCTATCTGTTGTTCTAAACGGGATTTATTTTCAAAGTCAGCTCTTTCAAGATTATTCTGAAAACATATCAATAGTAAATCTAATACAAATGCCCATTAACATGACACATTTAATTTATAGAATGTTCTATCATTTCTGCAAAGACAAATCACCAACAGATTTAAAAATATGCAAGGACTTACTTTAAAATAGAAAACAGACAGCTTCATAAAGTGTGGAAATACACCAACACAGCAACTATGTCTTGGAAAAAAGATAGCCATATGAAGCAGCTTATCGGTAAGGAGGATATGGATGATGACCAAATTTGATCTATTTTTTGCCTTCAAGATTCAAATACAGTGGACTCTGTCAAATCCGACATCGTACGGGATCGTGATAATATGTCGGAAGTCACAGAGTGTCGGAATACCCAGTTTTGTCAAAATCGGAAATATTGTAACTTCGAAAACTGGAAGTATTATTACAATGTTGCTTCGAATCACCCGAGCGTTATTCCCTTTAAAAATGATAAACTTTTCTCTCATTCAAAATTTCCTAACATAATTTTTATTTCATTCAACATGCGTAGACATTTTGAATAGGTCAGGTCTGACGTTAATTTGTCTTCTTCGTCATCATCAGATGATCGCACGCTTGTGTTTGCTATCACGTGTTCATTGATAATCTGTCGTCCTATGTCAAGGTCGTCGTTACACGGTTCGGGGGAAATCCGTAGGGTGAACAAACATTGAGCTGAAGTGAGCGAACGTTACCTTCTCAGCAGCCGTTTTATGACCTTGACCGACCCTCATCGGCAAAAACTGCGGTCAACGGTTATATACTACGGGGCGTTTGTTATACATTTCTTGTGTTTAGTTAACCGCAGCTATTGACGATGAGGGTCAAGGTCATAAACCGTAACGTCCTCTCATTTCAGTTCAACGTGGACAAACTTAGGCCACTTAGGCTATGTTATTCGGGTTCAATCGGCATGCGCAACGAATGTTTGTAACAGGTGCTCAGGAATTCGTGGGAAAATTCGTAGATATTCTTGAGTATTTGTCACAATTACTGTCTTACAAGAGATTATAAAATCATCAAGGTAATCAACAAAGACCTACACGATAGCGAGTTTTAATCTTACCGATAATTGATTGGTGATCGCTGTTAATCTTTTATGGCTTCTTCACACCCATCAAGTTTTAATCTAACGGACAATTGATTGGTAATTGCCTGACACCTACCGATTTAAGGCCGGATTATACGGTGACGATTCAATGGAAATTATGTGACGGGACGGCTGATTGATGTCGTAATCCGGAACTGACAGATTTATTTTGGCTGAAGTAATAAGGAAATAAATCGGGACATGAAAATCATGTCGGATGTCACAGAAATCCGGAGTGATCAGACATCGGATGTGACAGAGTCCACTGTATCTATCATGCTCATGGAATAGCAATTTCTAGAATGCTGAAAATCAACAGAGTTCACCCTCTCTGATCCCACAGCTTCAAACCAAATTTGAAAATCAATAGGGTTCATTCTCAGGACGGAAAATGTTGGATGTAAAATAATTAAAATTTTGAATAGAAAAGGTTGTCGACATATTCCTACCTGTATTGCCTGAAGGTTTAACATGACTAAATTCTGAGAATCATTTTCTTTTCTTATTCGTTCTATTTCTTGTAACAAATGTCGTTCTGAATTCTTCATTAGCTCTTTCTCAGTTTGTAAATTCTGATTTTGTATTTTAAAGCGGGATAAATTTTCTTGTGCAGCCATTAAATCCTTAAAAAGCAAAGATATGCATGATTAGTTCTTTGGAAATAAATGATAATATTCAGAGTAATTTTACCAACACAAAGTGCATTTAACACAATATCTTCAATATAGAATAAATAAAACACATAATTAAAATCTTATTAAATTAGACTAAACACTCTCAGATTATTGCAGAATCAATACATTTCACCAAAATGAAATGAAATGGAGTTGAATGTCCTACTCCGACTGGGCTAATGCAGTGTGCTATGACAGAAGTTTGCCTGAAGAGCAGCACGTACTACAGCCTATTCTTATATCGAATCCCAACCGTGAAGGGATCTTTTACGTGTATAGAAAAGACCTTAGTTTTTCATCCCATCCAAACTAGACAGCTGTCATTATGGGACCATCTGACCTTCACCACTGACAAGGGGAATTTCACCAAAAAGCCCCTTACAAATTTTACAATCCATGCATCATAAGAGGCTGATACAGTGAATACATTTCTGTGAATTAGGTATAGATAGAATAAATTCTGTTAAACTGAATTTCACTAAATTAGTCAGTAAATCTACTTTATACAACAGTGTACCAACCTTCAATCAAATAATTCTAAGTTTAATTGGAAATATTTTGGAAAACAGAATTTCCAAAGATTTAAATCAACAAAGGTCATAATTCAAAAACAGGATGGAGTTAAAACTACAATCGCCTCTAGTTTCACTAGTAAAAGACAAATAAAAGTTAAGTATACATACCTCTCTAAGTGTATTAACAATTTGTTCCGTTTTCATTAATTGTGAAGAATATTTCTGAGATCTGTTACTTAATGCTGTTACTTCTCTCTTATAACTATCTATATTGTTCTGCTGTACTTGATTCCTTTCAGCAGAAAAATCAAGCTGTAAAAATAAAACATGTCATGAGTTAGAAGGGTCACATTAGAAATTCAAGATCTTCTGCCGATTTCCTAACTAAAATGTATACCGGGTACTACTCAAAAGAGGGTAAAGGGTCAACCAATTATTTTTGTGACATTTTATTAGATATGGGAAAATGTAAATCAAAACTTTTAAGCAAACTTTGATCAGAATGAGTTCAATATGTCTCAATGTTGAGTCTGTTATGCAAAGCATATGCACATTTTATACACAACTATTCTGAGGATCTGATGAAAATTCGCCGTTTTGAGCATAATGAGGTCCAACAAAACTGTCTCAAATTCCATAACTTTGTTAATAACGAGTGAAACTACCACTCTGTCTGAAGGAATTGAACCAATTCGTGAAAATTATCGGATTGCCTATGATTGTCTCTCACACGTCTGCCAAACACATCCCATGCATGCTCAATTGGTGCCAAGTCAGGAGAGTATGCAGGCCAATCCATTCGTTCAATACCATTTTGGGTGAAAAAAAAATCATTAACACCTCGTGCTCTATGCGGTCTAGCATTGTCATCTTGAAGAACAGAACCTGCTCTAATTTGACAAAGACTTGGGATGACAAAAGGCTGTAAAATTTTGTCTCTGTACCTAAAACACGTCAAATTTCCTTGGACGACGAAAAGAGGAGTCCTATGTTGTACTGAAATTTCAGCCCACACCATTACAGTACCACCTCCAAAACATCAACAAATCTTTCTCCTTGCCGCCTATAGACGCAAAGTCTGCCATCAGTGAAGAGTACCCGTTCCCCCATTGTCATTGTCTCCAGTCTCTATGAGGTGTGCACCAGTCACGACGTGCTGCTTATGACGTTGAAGAACAGGTGGTTGAACCGCTTGTCGTCGAGATTGAATGCTTTGGGCTCGCAGATGATTTCTTATGGCCTGGTCCGATACCTGAACACCACTTGCATTTCGCAGTTCATCTCTCAGACATCTCGCTGTAACAATACGCTGACGTAAGGTCATTTGAATGACATGCCTGTCTTGATGTTGCGACGTTGATCTTCGCCTACCAGACCGTGGGCGATTCTGAATTGAATTGGTTGCCTGGAAACGCTGCCAGTCTCCCAATTACAATCTGGCTACAACCGATTCTCTGTGCCACATTCCTCCGGAAAAACCCTGTTGAAGTCATGCAATGGCTCTTCCTCTGTCAAGTTCACTCAGCTGACGTCTGACCATGTTGAAATTTCAACTAAGAGCAGCACGGTCATGGAAGGTTTTTTTATGCCAAAACTGTTCATGGAAAATGCATAGTGCACCTGCAAGGACATAATCAACTTCAAAGGTCGTACCCTACTGTGTTTGGGCGATGCAAACAGTTTTGTGGAGCTTTGTTTTGAGCTTCAGTTTATGGTTTCTAAGGAGACTCAAAATCATTTTGTTTGCAATTAACATATGCCTTGTACACAGGTTTTATCGTCAGGATATCGTGAACCAATTTTAACATGATTTCCACCAATAATTTTATATATATATCTGATATGTGCATAGACAATTACCTGGTAGAAAAAAGGTTTGACCCTTAACTTCTTTTGAGTAGTATATATTCTCACAAAAGGTTAATACTTTCACTTATTCTCAAGTATTATCCATACATAATCATAAACAATACTAGTCCTTGAAACGCTTACTTAAAGGGGCATTATGGGAGATTAGATGATAAATAGTTGACAGTTCTCACTATAATAGTTAAATATAAATAGAGACAGTAAATAGAATATGCTGAAAATTCCATCAAATTGCTCCACTCTGAACCAAAATATTAGTGATTGAATTTCAGGCTAGCATCAATCATCATTACTAAAGTCGGTACAATAAAAACCAATGTCTCGGTTATCCATTTTTACGTTAAATTTTATTTCCAAAATTGTATTCCAATCCAATCCAATAAATATCGCAGGCTAGTGATGACATCGAGAGTTGATTATTAATGTCTAATTAATAATTTAGATAACATTTCAGGACTAAAGAAAGACCTGCAATAGGCAGATTTAGCTCTTGCAGAATGTAAGTTAAAAATTGATTCTGATATCAATATTGAATGTTGAATAACATATACATAACTAAATTTACCCTTGAAGACAATTTTGCATTCTCAATTTGTAGTTGTGACTCCTTATTTCTAGCTGCTTCAATTTGTTCATTTAGAATCCTTGAAGAGATTAACAGACAATACATAAATAATCAATATATTTTAATGAATTTCTATAACTATTTGTAGTTAAAATATCGATAAATATGATACTGTTATTGCTATCTAAAAAATTATTTCACTGTGAATAAATGATAGGACACTTACTTTTCATTTTCATTTTTCTCTTTTCTGTATGTAGTAAATTCTACATTAAGTTCTTTTAATGCCTCCTTAGTTTCAATCAATTGTTTTTCTATATCTGCACCTTGTGATGTTGTCATATTACTTCTAACTGGACTATTAGAAGTGAATTCTGATGATAATGGAATCTAGAATACCATAAAACAACACTGTTTCATAAAAAGGGGAGAGAGAGAAATGGGATTTAACGTCCACTTGACACAAACCGGGTCATTTCGGGCCTAACATATGCTTTAATTTTATTTCAATAATTTGCTTGCATGTAGGGGTCTTTAGCAGTGGGAGGAAACAAGAGTACCCAGAGAAAACCCATGAGGCTGGACAGGCAACCCTACTCCTTACCACGTACAACCAGGCCATCCAAACCCCCAGATTCATAAAAGGGGATAATCCACCTATTTCAATGTTCTATGTGACAATGAAGCAATTTAGTTCATCGATACGCATTATTTCCATTGAAGCCTGTGAGTAAATCAAATGACAAGGACACAAAAGCAGGATGCAAGTTCAAGGCCAATCTACCGATAGATTTTGAAATGAGTAATACACACTAAACTCATTTAAAAAACCTCTCTACCACTGTCTGACCATTCGCAAACATTGCTGCAATGTATGAAACTCTCCCCATTGACATCGTAACCGTTACTTCAACCTATCAACAGTAAATGCCAGCAACCGAAATGTGCTCTGCACAGGTGCCAGCAATTTTAAACAAAATCTTTTAAAATTGCATTTAAAGTCACATTAGATCTTCATGGAAAGCAAAAAAATATGAAATTCCATTTTGATTTTAGATATCTATTTTAGTGATTTCAGCTTAAGTTTTTGTGAAACAGGCCATGGCTCTGTTGAAATGCCAAAGATTTAATTCATGACATCACAAGCAGACTGAGAGTTAGCCACTGTCAATTGTACAGGGTAAAACAAGACTACAATATAATGATGAAAATGAACAAATCTGACATATTTACTAAACAATAACCATTTCTATATGGCCACATTTAATGTGAATGTACAATGTGACAACCTGAGCAGGTCAGTCATTCAGTCCAGCTTTGTTTGTGCATGATCTATGCATTACAGTTCTTGTCAGATTGTTTTCAAACTTGCAGAGATTGTCCAAAATATGTCTAAGCTAACTGAGCATTATCGAACAAGTGAACGTAAAAATATACTGATATTTACCGATGTATCTGATGTATTTTGTAACATAACCTTATACATATCACGCTGTCTAACTATAGACTTCACCTTAAAAACAAATGCATAATTAATGCAAATGACCAACAATAATATACTGGATAAAATTGAATTAGTTATAAACAAATTTTACAACCCACTCATGTACATGGTAAATTTTATTTTCTATTGTAAATGTGGAAGGTGGAAGTAGAATATTTTCACAGTCTGGAGAAATTAGATTTTCGAAATATGATATTTTCAAAAAGTGCACTTCAAATGTGTTCCCAGGATCTTCAATTGACAACAATTTCCATGTCAGCACCACAGGTGAAAACTTAGTGTTCACTGTGAAATGAAGATATTCTAATTATGAATTCAGACCAAGTAAATAAACGCAATACGTTTTAGGGAATGATTATAACTTCCATATTCTGGATGAAATTAAACATACCAGTTCTTCTTGTCTTTGTCTAGCAGATTGTAATTGATTTAACTCGGTTAGAGCAGTTTCTAATTGTTGTTGTAATTCCTCAGTTCTGTAATATAAAAAAACAATCAAGGTAAGGCTTATTATACAAACATGCAATACAGCTATCACTACATTGGGAAATATTTTTTAGGGTGAAGCACTGTTCTACTTAGAAATACACATAAGATGCCTTCCTTCACCTGTATCCAAGATTTATAATTAAACTTTTTTCGACAGAAACTTAGATGGAGAGACCCTTGTTCAATTACTCTTATCTATGGAGAACCATAAGAAATGTCAAATAGTTTTCAAAGTTTAATTCAAATTAAGATACTGAGATCATGTGTTACTAACCTACTATTCACAGCTTCTTGTTCTTCTCTTTCATTCTTTTCACTCAATTCTCGTACTAAAGTCAATAATTTTTGATTCTGTTCTTGTAATTCTTCTAAGCTTCTATGAAATCAAATGATTCATTCAGATAAATTATTGTACAATTGAACTGTTATTAATATCAAGAAGTCTACGCAATATCATATTCCTGAAGCAATGGCCTGAGAGATCCCTCTCTGGTCATTGCTGGATTGGCTTCTGATACTTGAGCTTTTGAGGGACAGTGTCTATTCTCCCCGTTCAGTCAAATCTATCACAAGTACAGCAACATGACAGTCCTGCGTTTAATCTCCGTCTTCCCTAAAAGCCTGGACAGTGATTTATGGTATTAAAAACGGTGAAAGAATGTCCGTTTCCAACCAGTATTGTGTACATGTACATTTTATTTGATTTGATAGACTCATTTGTTACGCAATTAGTTTTACTGCACTATTCTGCTATATAATGATTAATCGTGAGCCATGACGTAACGTTATGTAAACATATTTGGTCCAAGTTGGCGCTTTGTTTTAAGAGTAATGTTTATGTAACGCAGTTAGCCATTGGTTTTCAATCACACTTTTGACCAATCATAATTTAGAACAAGAATTTTCTCTCTTTACAGCACTGAGTAGTGGGATTAGCTCTAATCAAACATAACACTGCGAGGAGTATGACACAATATGTAAACCATGTCATTTAATCTGTTATCCTATAGCCAATGGTCAATTTGTTAATTGTTAAGATGTTTCCGTAGAAAGTCTAAAATTATCTGCTGAACAATTGAAACCAGTAACATATACATAAATTGTTATCTATGTTTAAAATGTAGAATAGTGTTTTATTATTTGTTTTCAAAAACAATATATCTCAAAATTCACCCTTGGTCATATTTGCAAATTTTATTCCTTTAAATAGGAAGCATTCCTAGTTCACAGAGGACTGTGCAAGTAGTATATGAAATTTTATGGGGGACATTTCTTTAAATAATAAACTACATTAAAACTTCTATGTTTATCGGCTTACCTCTAATTTGTTATTTATTCTGCAAACAAACTCCTACTCTATCATTAATTAGAAACTTATAGATTTATTAATCAATAGGAATAGATAGACTCCATTCATCATCTTGACTTACCTAAATGTAACTAAGTTTTCAGAAACAACATCGCTTGCTGTAATATCTTGACTAGATGAAACCTGTGAAGTTTCTCTAACAATTGGTCCACCTTTCAGCTCTGATATTTCTTGTACTAGTCTTTTCACCTATATTTCAAAAAAGTTTATGTGAACCAAGGAAGGTAGATTCAATAAGCAAACTTTCATTCATTTATTTTATTTGATTTTTATTTCCTGTGATCTTTGTAAAATTTATTAATCTATCTGCTCAAAATAAGGAATGTTTCAAAACTGGAACAAAATAACCTCAGAATTTGAGTATATCAGAATGATTTACCTGTCGGCCTAAATCTACTGTCTGTTGTTGTAATTTCTGTGTCTCTCGTTCCAAGAAATTTGATTTTCTTTTCTGTTGATCTCTATCTTTTAACAAATCTTCCCTTTCCTAAATATTACAAATCAATGTCAACTAATATAAACTGTCAAAACAATACACATCTTTTAATAATTCTTCCCTTTCCTAAACATTACAAATTTATGTCAACTAAACTGTCAAAAAAATACACATGAGGAAGACTGTATAATGTATCAAGGTTTCTGCATTGCTCCAAACGGTGTTATAGTTATAGTGAATAGAAAACTTTGGTCATTTTGAGAATCACATTTGGTAATTTTTAATTTCATTGTTTTACACTAACTACCAATATATCAAGGCCACTTTCTATGTCTTTTCCATGTCTTTATCACCTGTGACATATCGAACAAGTGAAAGTTCTAAGACATTTTAGTTGTGAGTCCAGTTTCCAACGAAGTGATAGGGGACTATGTTGGTATAGTCAGTGTTATGGTTAAAATGAAAAGGGTTTGATACAATTAAGATGCAGGGTATACAATTAACAGTGTCAATAGTAATAACATTGTTTGCACTTACCACCATAGCTGTGTTTAACTGTTCTGCCATTCTAGTGTTACTCTGTAAAGCTGCTTCATAATCTTCACGCTGTCGTACCAACAATGGGGCTTTTTCTTCCAACTCCTGCAAAATCATACAAAAAATGTATTCATTATTTAATCACAATAACAATGCGTTGTCATTTTCATTAAGCAAAATCAAAGACATGTTCTTACTTTTCCAATCTCATCCAGATAGATTTTAAGTTGACTGTTCTCTGCTTTTTCTGCCTGTAAACTATCTGTAACTTTTACATATTCACTGTAAATCTGTAATATAATTATAATATTAAGTGCTTGGTGACGTAGGATTTACATTAATTAAACAATTTACATTTTGCTCATCAATCTAACACATCATATTAACATCACACATAAATCTTACATTAAATATGGCCACTGGAGTTGGTAATTAAGATTGTGGGTCATTCGCCATCTGATTTACATATATTGATTAAGGAAAAACACACCATTCCCTTTTTTTAACACTTCAAGGTCTGAATAAATGGACCAATCTTTTCACCATAAAAAATACCCACCTCAGTTAGAGTCATTCCTGTTTTAAGTATTTTACTGGTAGCTGCAGCTGTAGGATAAAGTGTTTCTAAAGCTGATAAACTCATATTCCCTGCAAAACATAAATATTTTTATTCTTCCTACAGATATAAAGATCTAAACCATATTATTTATCTTTCAATGTTTTCACAAATTGAAGCAACAAGTCTACCTAAATAATATGTGAAATATTCACTGCTTTCTATAATCTGCTTTATAATGGTCATATCAATTCTAAGTTGTTTTTCTTTCAATCATTAAACTGGTTGAATGAATATTCTCAAATTAGAAGGTTTAGTGTATGTTACAATGATTTGTTTCAAAGGTTAGTCAACTTTTTCATTGTCAAGGTCAGTAAAACTTAATTGTCTATTATGACTGCGAGTAAAATAAACATAAAAAGATAGGTTGCCAGGCAACGAAACATACGCCCACAACAGCTAAGTCGTCCGGGCAGTCAACAAGGGTTGTCGCATATTGTTTCTTTTATCAGTAAGGAGAACATTTACAACACATGATAATCTTATTACGAGTAATAGCCCATTAAATAATTATCAGAAATGATTAGAATAGTTTTGATGGTTTGTCTCAAGGCCTTTGTCAAAGTGATCAACTGCCAGAAATTATCAGAAATTATCACTGAAAATCAAATAGGATTCTTCGTATCATGACCGTAAATAGTGTGTATAAATTTAAAGTCAATCGGATATTAACTTTAGATTTTTCAAAGTGATCAAGGGTCATAACTCTGGCAGTAATTATCGGATATGCTGAAAATCAATAGGCTTCTTTGTATCATGACTTTAAACACTGTGTATAAATTTAAATTCAATCGGATATTAACTTTAGCCTCTAGAGCATTCACAAGATTTTACAAAGTGATCAAGGGTCATAACTCGGGCAGGAATTATCGGATATTGCTGAAAATCAACAGGCTTCTTCCTATCATGACCTTACACACTGTGTATAAATTTAAAGTCAATCGGATATTAACTTTTGCCTCTAGAGCGTTCACAAGATTTTTCAAAGTGATCAAGGGTCATAACTCTGGCAGTAGTTATCAGATATCACCGAAATTCAATAGGCTTCTTCGTCTCATGACCTTAAACACTTTGTATAAATTTAAAGTCAATCGGATATTAACTATAGCCTCTAGATTTTTCAAAGTGATCAAGGGTCATAACTCTGGTAGTAATTATCGGATATCGCTGAAAATCAATAGGCTTCTTCGTCTCACGACCTTAACCACCGTGTATAAATTTAAAGTCAATCAGATATTAACTATAGTCTCTAGAGCGTTCACAAGATTTTTCCAAGTGATCAAGGGTCATAACTCTGGTAGTAATTATCGGATATCGCTGAAAATCAATAGGCTTCTTCGTCTTACGACCTTAAACACTGTGTATAAATTTCAAGTCAATCGGATATTAACTTTAGCCTCTAGAGCGTTCACAAGAATTTGTGGACGATGGACGGACGGACGGACGGACGGGGGCGACGGCAATATACGACCACATTTCCATGTGGGCGTATAAAAATTAAAACTACTTACCTTCACCTTTAATTCTTACAATCAGATCATTGGCATTCCTTAATTCTTCTTCTAGATCTTCTATTTTTGCTTCTAAAATTTGAAACAGACATTTTCATAAAAAGGTTAGACCAGGGTCCTGTATCCTCTGTCAATGCTCTATCAATTCCTCTACTGTTGCCGAGCTGTTATTTTATTTGTCAACAAACATAAATTGCTCTGCCTACTGGCTGGTGAGTTAATGCTAGCGCATGAGCTAAGCTCTTAGATCTATGCTCTTTTTTACTGTTATATTCTCGTTTTCACATAAATTATGTTTAAATTATTTCCCATAGTGTACATTCGATTTGCATAAATTCCTTTGTACGAGTTCATACTCTGTAACTCCTAGTCAATCAGGTCTGGTCAGACTCTCTTTTTTTCGTCTAGCATTTTTTTCCCTCTAGTAAAGCTATGTCTTCATATTTTTGTTATTTCGTTTGTTTTATTAATATTGTTCACACAACAATGCAGCTGGTAACGAGTGCACTTTATTGTCGTTGTGGTCCAATGATTTCAACAACACAGATAAGCAGACCTGAGCAGGTGGTACAACACGGACAAATCCAGATTCAAGTTCTGGCAGAATGAGTCCAGACAAACCTCAAATAACTGTTTTGGCGGTGATGAGTGCTTCAGGACATCACATAAAGCGGCTGATCATTATTGCCGGGCAACCGTTTACTAACAATCCTCTTGAGGTATTTGAGGAGGCATCATTTGGTAGAACGGAGAACAGGTGGATGGACAGAGAACTGTTTTCCAACATGCACTCTGGGTACACAGGACCTCAGTTTTTCATCATGACCTAACGACTAGAGTTTCTTACCAAACTTCATTACTGGCAAGGGGCAAACTGTCTCCTAGTAAACTACTTGCTAAAATACAATAATAAGTTCTTAACATAAGTACAGAATTGAAAGAACAAGTACTGTACAATGATAAAAACTTGCATCTCTGGTAAATAGTCTTATAAGGAAAGAAACCATTTCCAATATTCCCTACCTTTTTCTTTGAGTTGTTCTATACATTGTTCAATCTCTGCTGCACTCTGTTCTTTCAGATCCCTACGAGCTGTAACCAGACGTTAGATATTAGAAATAATTAACAAGACAGATTAACAAATATACTTTTGGTCTGAACTGGTAAATGAGGAAAATATATCCATCAGCATCAAATATGTCATAGGGGCAAATCCTGTTTATGTGACCGAATGAACACCTGTGACCTCCAAATTAATGATAAATGGGAATAATGTCAAAGGTTAAAGGATATTATTTTAACCTACCATCAGAGGCCTCTTTCAATAATTTCTGCATGTCTTCAAAAGCCTTCGCCGTTTCTTGCATTTTTCTTTCATTTTCACTAGCCGATTCCTGAAAACCAATGTGCAAATATACCTACTGTGACCTCCCAATTATGTGCTTCAAATGTACAGAATAACAGTAAAATTTATACTGGCAAAGTCTGAGATTGAATGTTAACATCCACTCAACATTAACAAAATCCGGTCAGGACTAAGTGATGTTGAGATATAAACTACTGAAAGGAAGTCAAAGTATCCGCAGAACACCCATCAGTTAAACAAACAACCATATTCCTTATCACATACAGGCTTCAAGTCAAACTCATTACTTGCATACATAAACTTTATGATCTATCTAGAGCATGTGTCACCCATGTCCATCATTGGTGATTCAAGTACCTGATCCTCATCACAACAGAATCCTCACTTGTTCAGGAAAAGGCAAGTCTTAAAGGACAATATTGGTGCCAGTCATTATCACATATGTGAAAGAACTGATTAAACACTTCCCAAATATAATATTAACACAGAGATCATCGCTACCATAGAGGAGTAATAAAGGATTCATGAATCGGAAGTGACGAACGCCAAAGGAAAATACGAGTTATCTCTCTATGTGAATGACTGAAGTGACGAGTGATGACAGATAAACAGCCGAATTTCTGCTCACTAATAATTCCTTCGAAGACAAAAAGTTGTTATATGGGACCGCAAGAGGTTATCTGACGATACAATAAAGTAATTAAGTGTCATAAGATAAGAAAACACGGGGAAAAATAGAAATACTCCGTACAGCCCCTTGTTTTTATTCATTCTATAGGGGAGACCGGGGCACATTGAACCACTTTGTTCACATACATGTTTGTCCTCATTTCATATCAAATGTTTTTATTAGAAGATCTCTTTATTTCATGATCAAAATTATAAAAAAAAAATCAATATGCCCCCTTATATGGATCAAACCCTGGTTTATCTGGATTGTACAGATTAGACATATATGAACTTAAGTACAAGAATTTCCTAGGCTAAGAAGTTAACATGTATGGAAAATTTTTCTCTTTTAAGCGCTTTTTTGAAAAATTCACTGCCTAAGAAAATAATTGAAAGCATGTGGCTTATTGATTGATAAATGGGTCTAAGAAGTTATCTCACTTCTGTACAGTGTTGGGTTGTATAGTATTATTTATAAAGGATATATCCATGGTGGTTCAATGTGCCCCGGTCTCCCCTACCTTATAAAAACATTGTAATGCACGGACTTTTAATCTGTTTTTCTTTCCTGTTCTCTTATCTAGTGGCAGTCAATTCTTTTTATGAATTGTAAGATATTCTCTCACAGTGTCACACAGCAACTGTAGGTCTTCGAGGGAATTATTAATGAGCAGATATTTGCCCATGTATCTGTTATCACTAGTCACTTCAGTTAGTTATATAGAGGAATAACTCGTGTTTTCCTTTGGCGTTCGTCACTTCCGATTCATGAATCCTTTGTTACTCCTCTATGGTAGCGATGATCTCTGTGTTAATATTATATTTGGGAAGTGTTTAATCAGTTCTATCACATATGTGATAATGACTGGCACCAATATTGTCCTTTAACCCAATGCTGCTGGCATTATAAAATCGAAATGATGCTTAGTGGTCCTTTGTAAGATTAAACATGAAAATCCCCCAATTTTCACCTGTTAACATCACATCACATGAGTTTCTGAGATGTTAGAAGTTAATAGATCAAGATAAATGGGTAGTTTTATTTCCAGTATCATCCTGACACAGATGTAATGAAAAGATTTATCAAATTTAAATAATGTTCACATAAGTTTACCTTATATAGGTCAAGAAGTTTCGTTTGAGATTTTATTTCTCTGTGGAAGTGTTCATCAGACTGGATCTGAGAATCTCTGGCCTAAAACAACAAGTATCAAGAATCTTTATTTTGTGAAAAATAATATTACATATAATAAAGAATTTATGTAACCTTAAAGTTTAAACATTCAGTATCTAGTAAACAAGACAATTAATCATAACCATAATAATATACAATACATTTTCTACAATGTTTATGGTAACTATTTGTGAAAAATACACTTACATCTTTAAGTTTTTGTAAAAGTTCATTTATCTTGGCAGCTTGATCACTATTGGTTTTCTTCAATCCATTAACCACATCTTTTGTATGATTGAGCTGCAAAAAATATATAATTATAACCAATTTAGTTGTGTATTATTCTCTGGAATTCAGCTGTTCCAATCACACCAAGTTTGGGGCATAACACCAGCCAATAAAAAATCGTGCGGAAAATCACAACCACAAAGAAATATAATATAATTTTTTCTTAAATAGCAAAGACATGTTAAAAATCATTTTGAGAATAAATAATTTCATTTCGATTAATTCCACAATTTTACTAGAAAACCAATTTCTATAAATACCTACCTCTTCTGTTTTGACTTCAATCTGTGACATAAGCTCAAGCAGTTTCACACTCTGAATGAATATAAAATAATCATTTAACAATCAATTGACAAGTTATTCAAGTATCTTAATGTAACTATATGTATATATATATAGATAAAGTACAAAAACTTCTTTGTTTACGGTACATATATATATATATTGCATTAAACCATTCTACATGAATTATAAAGAGTTCTATATATGCAATCATTTTGAAAATACTAGTAATAGTATACCATACCTTTTCTTTCCGATCATTAAAAAAAGCATTGGATTTCTCTGTTACTTGGTCATTTAGCCAAGCTACTCTTTCTATTAACTGATCTCTCTCTTGTTTCAATTTGTTTTCTTTAAACTAAAAATTCAGACATAAAAGTTAATTTGTATAAATTCACATTAATGTATTTATTGAACACCCAAGAAAAAAAAATATACAGTGGACTCCGTCACATCTGAACTCTGAACACTCCAAACACTCTGTGAAATCCGACATGATTTTCATGTCCAAATTTATTTCCTCATTACTTCAGCCAAAAAATCTCTGATTAATCCGGACTCTGTATATTCCAGATTACAGCATCAATAAGCCGTCCCATCACATGACTTCCATTGAATCGACACAGTATAATCCATCCTTCAATCGATGGGTGTGAAGCAAGCAATTACTAAATTCAATTACCAATCAATTATTGGTGAGATTAAAATTTGATGGGCGTGAAGCCACAAAAGATTAACAAGCAATCACCAATCAATTATCGATGAGATTAAAACTCGTTACCCTAGGTCTTTGTTGATTACTTTGATAGTTTTATAATCTCTTGTAAGACAGTAATTGTGACAAATACTCAAGAATATCCACGAATTTTCCTACTCAGTCCTAAAAATATTCCTAGCACCTGTTAGAAACATTCATGGCGCATGCCAATTGAACCCATATTTAACGTAAGTTTGTTCACCCTACGGATCTCTTCCACTCGGCAAACCTCGGCAGATTCCGGTTCCCTAATCTAGTGCCGAAATTGCCGAGGTTTGCCGAGTGGGATCTCTCCGAACAGTGCAACGACAACCTTGACATAGAACAACAGATTATCAATGAACATGTGATAGCAAACACATGTGTGCGATAAATTCACAACAGACTTGACCTATTCAAAATGCCTTCCTATGTAAAATGAATTAAAAATTAATATAAGAAAATTTTGAACGTACAGAAAAGTTTATCATTTATAAAGGGAATCATGTTCTGATGCTTCGAAGCTACATTATAATAATACTTCCTGTTTTCAAAGTTAAAATATTTTCTGTATATGGGTCATTCCACAAATGAGGGGTCCAAAGTGTGACATGGGTACTAAAATTTTAAGTAATCCCAATCACTGATAAACTTATACCAATAATAGGAGTAATGTATGCCATTTGAGGGACAGTTAATGATTTCTCATTGTTGAGTTCCAAAAAAATGTAATGAACGATTTTACATGACAGGTTACGTACAGATTTCTCGTGTAAAGGGACACCAAATTAGACTTTTAATGCTAAATTTCTGTGGATGTATAAGATATATTAATGTGTTTATGATGTATTATTATTCAAATGAGGCACTTTCATAAGAAATCTAAGCAGAAATAGTGAATATTTGTGCCAACACCTCTTGTCAGCCAATGTCGATTACATGGATATTCCCAACTTCTCGATACAAACTTAAAAGTGTCTTTTAGATGTTTAAAAAAAAAAAGTTTTAACAAAATTGTTGAAGTTTGTATGACCGTAACACTCGACATGAACTACTGTACATGAAAATCAGTATTGTATCATGAAAAATCACCAAGGAAAGGTTTATTAATGTGATCCGGAGTATTGCAAATGTTGACGACTTGCCTACTAATAATTTAATCAAGCCATATTAAGTAGTATTTCAAAACTTTCAACGATCAAAATGAGTAGCAGTCTTTGAGAATTGATTGTGTCCCTTTCAATAGCTTACGTTGTGAACAAGTATAGCCAAAAAATTAATTAAAAAAGACTTGAAAGAGCAAGGTAACATTTCAAAATTGTCAGCTTGTCACAGGGAAGCAAAGAAAATAATGGAGCATTAGTTACATACGTGTATACTAATACAATATCCCGTTAATGATAGGGACACAACATTTTTGGTTTCCCATTTTCATAATAATATTCCGACACTGCAACCATTCTGTCACGTGATCCCCGAATACCAAGGAAGCGATAATTTTCAGGTATCGAAGAATACTATTATTTTAGACTCGGCAATTATAACGTTCAGCATTTATGCACCGTATGCAAGAGGAAAATTCGCGTCACAAAGTAATTTCGATCACAACGTAAATACTGGGACACTAAACTTTGATTCGAACTTATTCAGAAAATATCCATTCGCCGGGCCATCGACTGCTTTGGATATGTTTATCATGTGACCGTAAACTAAACATCTCTCTCTGACGTAATTCACAGATGATAGACGGCGTTACCGGTGGCATAAACAAGCACTTCGTAAATTGAACGAGGGACGCAATTTTGAATATCGATAAAGCTAATAAAATTCTTACAGACAATTTTACACAATACATCTGATTACGTATTCAGAATTTGTTATTTATTACAACGCCAACGAGATGGAATAGAGATGAAACATTTTGGTTTTATTTTTCAAGTTAATATCGTGGCTAAATTGACAAAAATACAACGTAAATATTGGGGACACAAAAATTTACGTTGTGAGGCGTGAATAAAAATCCTCCGACTGAGATTATTTAACATTTGCTTAGAAATGAAAAATTACATCTTCTGCTGCATGTCTTATGAAAATATTTGGAAATATTAGTATTTTGCTCAACATGGTCTAGTTGTTAAAATGTTGAGTAAAAAATGTCCCCAAAACGTAACACAAAATTTCAGGGACACCATGAATTGCAACATAAAAAAAATTAACCACAAACCAATTTTCTAGGTTTTTATAGAACATAAGTATAAAATAATAAACATATTACATGATGAATTACTTTTTTAAATAATTGGTGATCAGAAAATAGGTATTTTTGCTGCTTTGAGCAATGATATGTATGAATTTTCAACTGGACCCCGCATTTATGGAATGACCCATTTGACAAAACTGAGTTTTCCGACATGCTACGTAATCTGACATATATTGTAACGATCCCATACAATGACAGATTTGAGTCCACTGTATCTGTTTAAAGATACATGCATTTTATATTCAGTAATTGACAATATTAGGTAGGGCAGGAATCAGAAATGAACATCACTAAAGAATCATATGCCAGTCTGTATCAATTATCCCATATATCCATTGTCAAATCATTAATTTTCCTGCCATATTATAACACATTATTCAGAAGTTTAAAACCAAGGTCACTGTTAGTTATGAGTTCAAATCATAATCAGTCCTGGCATGTACTATTCAATTATTGAGTTAATCATACATCAACGCCTATTATTGCTATGATCAACATATTGTGCATATCCCGACAATTTGGAATTATATTTAACATCTGTAACTTACATCTCGTGTGACATCTTTAGACTGCAACTCTGATAATTTTGCCTGTAATTCACATTTCTGTTTCTCAACATTGGCTACCTTATCTATTATAACCTTCCATTCATCTACAGAAAAAAACATCAAATATTATAATTACAAACCAAGAACAAACGATTACATAATAAATGCTAACATCTACCTATTTTCCAATAAATAAGAGTCTTATATGTACCGAAGTATCCAGGGCTCACGCTGGCAGTTGCCAAAGTCACTATTTGGCAATTCAAATCTAATTTTGGCAATACTTTGGGGGATAATGTTTTGGGGTACTTGCGATTATCTGATGTTTCATTTTGTCTTAAAAAATAAATGGAAATAAATAAAAAGACTGACAATTCTTTTCAAATACCAATACGGTACCTGAAAATAACAATAGGTCTATTGTACACGCGACACATAAATTTATAGAAAATTGGCAATCCTTGGGACGAGATTTGACGTGTAAATACTGAATATATAGTGTATTACGACGATGTTCAAATAGACTATAGTCACCATAAAATAAAATCTGATCTTATTAAATCGTAAATATGCTAACACATTATGTATAGACAGATTTTAAAAGTTGTTGTATATTGTATTGTATATAACGGTAATTATTTTATAATAAGCTAAGCTGAGACATAAAATTGTTAGATATTGTATTTCTTGTCACATATTTTTGGCAGATAAAATATTCCATTTAGTTTTGATATTGATCATCCAGTTTATGACCATGTCAAACTAAATGGTAGCACAAACTGGGCATTATTTGTTGAATCGTGCTGGCATTTAACTCTTTCTGGATGGCAATCTATTAACTGAATATGTGTATTAGATTATAGATGGTAAGCTCAGTTTCTTTCCTTTTTTCGTCAAATCTGAATGATACCCGGTCCCTAGTGCTAGTACCCGACATCTTTAACTTTGTGACGATATAATATCAGTGACAGGAAACAAATTACAACCGTTTCCTGTGAATCCCATCTACTTCTAGGAGTGGTTAACAGTCATACATAATATGCATGCCCTTTTTTTAAAAAAAAAAAAATTTCTCTGAAATCCAGTGTTTACCATTTAAAGATTCAATCTTTTTATTTTTCTTTTCAAGACTTTCAACTAGCTCTGCTTTATCAGCTTCAAGTTTTTCAGATAGTCTTGTAAACTTAATCTGAAAATATAGGATTTATTTAAGTGTCAAAAAATAAAATCAAAGGATTCCAGTTAGTAACATATTTGATATTAGACAATTATGACTAAAAATAGTTAAGAATATGGCAAGTTTTATTAATTAGAAGCACCACCTCTACATTCTAAAACTTTACTACACATAATTTAGCAGGGATACATTAAGTAATATTTTAAAGATAAAGATTATTGTCAATTCTTTATTTGTGTTTATGAATCATGAATACGTAGTTTTAGACATTTTAGTCAGAATGATAACTAATATTCTTGACAAAAATTCTGTAGAACCTAAATTCTTGAGATTTGATATCTTATTGTGCAGTTCTCTTCAAATGCATCCCTAGGACAAAATTGAAGTTTACTAAAACAAATGATATAAACCTCTGCTTCATGAGCCTTTTGATAGCTGTCTTCAAGGGTTGATATTTTTTCAACTTCGTCAGACAATCTTTTCTCTGAAAATAATATGATAAATGAAATGTTAATGAATTCACTTATCTGCATTAGATATGATGACTAGTAATGAACAAAACTAAATCAGATTATGGTCTCATTTCATGTAGTGTTGATGTAGTCACTATTACAAAATACAGACAAAGTAATAATAAAAAGATCTCCATTATCAGATAAGTCCGTTTTTTTTTATGTTCACTTTCAAACAAAGATTCCTTGAATGAAACCTGAACCATTATTTTCAGTGTCATTTAATCTGGTACATGTACTAAATTAGCCAACCTAATTCTACTACTTTGCTTTGTAAGGCTTTCTTGGAGGAAGTTTCAGTTTCTAACTGGGTCACACTTTCTATTAATTTTCTTTCTAACTCATTATACTGTTGTTCTGAAAAAGAAATATTTTGATACCAATCAATATAAACCAGCAGTTGCCAGGCAAGATATATGCCCACATCTTAAGAGATGTATAGAGAACAAGCTAAACAAGACAACAGTGAGGCTGATGTCCCCTGTCGAAATCCCAAACAAAATAGATGACACATATTATTTAAGTGCACATTTATTTCTTTCAAAAATATTGAGAAATCAAACCATACACTAAGTTTCATCACTCTCTATTAAATAGAATCAAGGTTATCTTGTCCGAAAGCTTCGATCAATGAAATACCTACACCAAGTTTGAACATTCTAGCTCAATTAGAAGGAGGGTTATTGCATTTAAAAGTCTTTGACAATCAAATTGCTTATCTCTCTGCTTACCCAATCGAAAGGCAGGGGACAAAAACAGAGCAATTTTTCATACAATCAGGGGCCATAATCCAGAAAGTTATAGTCTGATATGAGCAAATATCAAAATCAAATGGGTCAGAGATCTTTGGGACATAAAAACATAGTTGTAGTTACAATCAAAATTGGATAAAAACTGTGACCTCTAGAGGCTCCACAAACCATTGTATTGCCTACTCATGTTTGCGTACAAAGAGCGACCATTTTGTCGGAAAGTCTTGTTTCAAATTTCCTGAAATATTAATTCAACATTCATTTTGGTGGAACGGTGATATAGTTAAATGTTTTTTAAAACCGGATAAAAAAAATTGTGATCTCTTGAGAATCCACAAGCTAAAAAAAGACAATTTTTCATACAATCTGGGGCCATAATTCAGAAAGTAACAAAATTGGATAGAAATTGTGACTTCTAAAATGTCCTCAATCTTGGTATTACATTATTATTACATACTATTACACTATTTTGTCTGGCAGTTTCCGTCAGATTTTTACGAAAATTCAAACTCAACCTTGAATAGGCCTATTTCTGATAAATTCATCAGGAACTTGTTTATACATAGTACAGATATAAAGAAATAAAACAATCTTTTCGTAAATATAGAACATTGGAAATCTTGCCGCAGACAGATACATGATCCATGTGCTGTACTTGATGACGAGTAGTAAATTTTACCTGCATGTTATTTTTTTAAAAAAAATAATCGTTTTGTCCAATAATTTTGGCCCATTATAAATTGATTTGAAAGTTGTGTTCAAACTTTCCTTTCAACTTATTCGAAAGTCTGAAGCGTCACCTACCCAAGTCCGAAATGTTAGCCTATCTACCGTCCAAAGTCTGAACCGTGGAAGCTATAATTTTTGGAGTCCGAAATGTCGGAAGTCCGAAATAACGCGGAACCGAAATGACATGTAATGTCTGAAAGTACAGGGCGAGTGTAATTAGATCTACATTCAGAGCTGAACTATCATTATCGAAGAGTAAAGGTCCACAACTATCACTACATTTCGGTTTCTGTCGGTTTGTTTACAAATGAATTCGAAGCCATTTACCAGAATTTACTCGAAGACTTTCATAGCTAGCCTTTGCGTTTGATAGCTTTATGTCTAAGTCGGCTAAGTGGCACTCTAATTTAACTTTTGTTGTTGAGGAAAGTAGCTCTATTTCAGATAATTCTAGAGCTTTTGAAAGAAACTCATTCCCCGCCATGCTTAATTTCTATCGACAAATGTTTGAGTCCGGTGGCGCCACTTCCGGTTCATCAATTTTGAACCCGGTTTCAAAAAATAAACGAAATAGTTTTTGTCAGTGTCAAATGAAATATCAATACACACAGCTCTATAGATTACCAGTTCCAACATTCTTCTTAAAACAATGCCCAAATTTAAAAACTAAAGCAGTAACTATTATATCTAGTTCTTCCATATTAGCACGCGTTCTATGTTTCGGTTTGCCGTCTAAATATAGTATCAACGTAGTTATTATGGCGGGAAACTAATAACCTATCACTTTGCTAATATGAGTGCCACATTTTGTTTCAGACAAGAGTGTAGTAGAGCCGTTATGGTTATTGGCTGTTACAGGGTAAATTTTAGGATTGCTCTACTTACACATAGTACCAAATGAAGGTATGGATTGGGATATAGCATTGACAATATTAATATTAATATAGATTATAGGTTGCCAATTTTGAAGGCGTGCCCGTATAAAATAAAATAATTATTTTACAGTGAGTGACACGACAGCTAATCTCACGATACTAGGCCTACTAAGCCTGTCAATATCTGTTTACGGTCGGTAACAAAGTGAAAAATAATATCATCTTCGCTTCGATGCTCTGTTACGAAATTTTGGCTAGGCCTGTAAAGCCAAAGGTGTTAAATTTAGATTGTAGGTCTAGGAGAAATTGGAATCAGATCTGCCAATTCATCGATCACTGGGGTAGACGGTTAAATAGATTGCATTATATATCGAAAAATTTGTCCTGGGTAGGCCTGCGACGCCGCTACGAATACGATAACCCACCGCCATTACAAACGAAACAAGCTTTAACTTTTAAAGATTGAAATGAACATTGAATGGTCATTGAATAGTGAATGGTGATACTTTTAAAAAACGCACCCCTTACTAAGTTACAGATGAGAGAGAGACTAACACATGGTTTAATTTTATTTCAATAATTTGCTTGCGGGTAGGCCAGAGGTCTTTAGGCTCTTTAGCAATTAGCAGTCGGAGCAGTGCCGGATTAACCTTGTTGTTGGGGGTTTAGGCTGGGACATACCAACTGTGCGTGGGCCCCATTGTATTGTTTGTTTGTTCAAATTGTTCGTAGCCTACTGTAGTACTGATCCTGGATCGTACTAGTAGTAGTTAGTAGCCTATGTACGCCGCCCCCTTGAGTGCCCGGGGAATTTCAGTGCACCTGAGGTGACGTCGTTCTCGTTCTCGTGGGCCTCGACCACAGAGTAAAAATATATTTACTCTGTGCCTCGACGCTAAAATGCGGTTAAGAAAAATTACGTCCGAGTTCCTTTGTTTGTAGGTGGCGCGCACCAAAAATTTATAAAAAGGGTATGATAAATAGGCTAAGTTGTTTAAAATGGTGTGTGAAATTTATAGTAATTTAAAATTTGAAAAACAAAAGCGACAAGAAAAACCACAAACGACCATTTTGAAACATTTTGGTTTTGGTCATTTTTGCTATGCCAACAAAAACATACGATATTTTCGTTTAACAACGCCTCATGTCCTTCAAACTTTGTACGCGTGTTCGGTACATGTTTGGTAAACACGTAACAGTAACAAAATTTATGTTTATTGAAGTAAAATACTAGTAATATAAACTCGGAAAGTGCAAATCCTATATAATTTCCGCTAAACTTTCTGTTGGAAAATACTCTAGTATTCTATGGATTTTTGTATAGTGTTTTCTGTAGTAAATTCAATCAACAGTTGTCTTTTTTGTCTTTTACCAAGTTTTGTGAACAGACTGCCCAGTTGTCCCACTTTCTTCAGGTTCTTATTAATACTAACTTCTATGAAGTTGTTGTACATGTACAGTGAATTTAAAATTTTAAAATTCAGCCAATCACTAAACTGTCTTCTCTTGGATTTAAAAGTTCAAGCAGTCTGTTAGCAAGAAAACGATCCGTTACAGTTTAACAACGGGTCGTTGTAATCTTGCTGTACCATTCAATATCCATTTTTTTCTCCAAAGATCCAGAGTCGGCTGCGATGTCAACTTTTAGTTCAGAGAAGAAGGTGATGTGAACAAAATGTCGTAAGTACAAAATTTACCCCACTTTGCATGCAGTCACTGCAATGACAGGTAATCAAAGTATGGAATACCCCAAACCGCCCAAACTTGAACATTTTAATTCTAGCCGCCACTCAAGAAAATGCTTGTCGAAAAGAATACCCATATGAAACATGGATACGAATTCGGCTAAATTGAGTGGACTTTCCCCGGACTCATTCACTTGATATGATTAATATGGAGTTGTTGGTGCTTCCATTTGCAGTGTCTGTGCAATTTGTGTGTCCCTTTGTCCACAAGTTTGTCATAATGCGTGTTGTGCGGTCCTCCAGTAAGGACGTGTCACCCATGATACCAGGGGTGCATAAAAGTGTTGCTATACCCTGCCTCACATCAGGGCCGTATGTAGGCTTTTAAAAGTGGGGTGCAAGAGTAGTGGAGTGCCAATATAATGCCACAGTTACTGAGAGCGGAGCGACTACCGGCGAAGTTAAACACCAATAAGGCCATGTGGATAGGGCTACCAGAACGAGAATCTATAATAATGGCATTTGGTGCCGGCACCCCCCAAAGACTGATAAAACCCTATCAAATGTGGATAGGGCGACCAAAATGTCAGAAGGTGATAGGAGATGACATTCCGCCTATGGGGGCGGCATTCATGTCTTGGGGTCCGCTGCTGGAAACACGTTTTTCGTCCACTCTGGTGATATCTAAGACTGTCTTAGAGTCGATTTTGTATTTTATATGGTCGATTATTTTTTCACGGGCGCCATATTTTAGGGGTGGCAGATCTGTTAGGATGGGCATTTGCTCCTGTTGCCCCCCATCCCCCGGACCCGCGCCTGTGGTGGCGCCCTATTGTCTAAACCTAAGTGTTATAAGAAAATTTGGATCAGGGCAACGGAACTAGGTACCCATTGGCGCAATGGGCGCCCTTAAAACCGACCGACTGATCAGTGCCTTAAGAGCATCACTGTGTGGTCATAATCAAGTGTATTATTTTACAACTGAAAGGTTGTCAAATTTCTCTTGGTGTGGGGAGGGGGTCTGGTGGCGCCTTATTTTTTTCTAGAGATGCAATGTACCCCTTCACACCGCTAGGTACGGCCCTGCCTCACGCGTGAATTCTGTCAAATACTGAATGACACCGACGATATTGGCGACAGTTATTTCAGAGTACATGCATATCTACACTTAACCTAGAATTTAGCGATTGAATATTGGACCTAGCCTCGATTGTCATTACTGTAGTCGGTACTATAAAAGCATAATCTCAATTAAACATAATGAGCGTTCAGCAGCAGATCGGATTCCGATCCAGTAAATATTGCAGACTAGAGATGACACCGAGAGTTGATTACGGTCTGGATAAGTTAATTAATGTCTAATTAAGAATTTAGATAAAATTTTAGGCCCAAGGAAAGACCTACAATGGGCAGATTTAGCTCTTGCATAATGTACGTTTAAATATTATATTTTGTTTTACAGAATCAATGGAGTACTTAGCTATGCTGTTTTTTCAAGACTGTCCTCTTCCAATGACGATGGTTGGACAGACAGATTAAACCATCTTTACACCGTATTCATCTTAGTCATATTCACCATTATAGTCGGTAGTAAACAGTTTGTCGGTGATGCTATACAATGTTTAGTTCCCCCCGAGTATAAACCAACTTATAATGCATACGTCCTTGCTCATTGTTGGATGAATAACACTTATTATGTGGATATGGAGGAAGAAATCCCAAAAGAGATCGAAAAGAGGGGAGCTAAGGAATTAGCCTATTATCAGTGGGTTCCAATCATTTTATTGTTTATGGCCTTTTTATTCAAGATTCCTTATGTTCTATGGCGGATTATGTCCAATGCCACGGGATTTAACGTTTCAACTTATGTAACTTTGGCAGTAAATTCTCAATACGGACCCTGTGAAAAGCATGACGAAAGAATGAAACAAATGGCCGAACATTTAGATAAATGGTTGGAATTTTACAAGAAAGTTTTAACACTGCCTCCAAGATGTGATCCGGAGAAACAAAGGTATATTGCCTGGGACGGGGGAAAGAGATGGTACATTATTTTAATCTATTTCATTGCTAAAATACTGTATTCTGTGAATGTCGTGTGTCAGTTTTTCATGTTGGATAAATTTCTTGGAGGTTGGTTCAGTCTTTATGGAAGTAGTCTGATTAAGAAATTATTAACCAAACGGGCCTGGGGTATATCGAACCGTTTTCCGCTTCAGACATTATGTGAATTAGTAATACGAAATATGAACAATGTTTTGAGATTTACTATACAGTGCGTTCTTCCGATTAATCTTTTTAATGAAAAAATCTTTCTCTTTCTGTGGTTCTGGTTAGTTTTTGTATCTGTTATGTCTATTTTAAGTTTGTTAAGATGGTTTCGTTTAATGACCGTTGTTTCAAAGCGAATATCATTTGTTGAAGATTATTTGAGACTTTTGAATGCCCTGTGTGGTGAACAAGACAAGGGTCATGTAAAGAAATTTGTAACAGATTATCTGCAAGGTGACGGAGTGTTCATTCTAAAAATGTTAGAAAACAATTGTGGTCCAGTGGTTACGTCCGACATTGTACGCCAGCTTTGGTATTTATATAGAATAAGACCGATGCCCTCCTCCGTCGATTATGCAACCCAAACCCAATTCTAAACCCCCTTGTAAAAGGATACATTCAAGTGTTGTCCTTACATTTCTGTCCATTAATAATCATTGATTTTTGATCAGCAAGATATTGTACATGCTTGATCAAAAGATCATTTTAAATCCCGTTTTGTTCACTTGTTTTTATCTGTTTCTAAGTATGAAACCGTAACTTTATTTTAAAGAACTATTATTAACTGTTTTGGTTCTGTTCTAATGAGATTTGTTACAATGTAATTAATAAAAAGCTTTGAGAAAATAATTTAAAAGTACCTTATTTCAGTATTGACACCATATCGACTGACAGGCTGTGGATGCGTGACTACGGGATGGCTCACTATCCCCAAGGTCCGGGATTCAATTCTGATGTTGACCGAATATGGTTTAGGGGATTTTCCAGGGTTGCAGGGCAGAGGACCTGGTAAAGACAGCGTCTAATCATTCGAATGAGACAAAAACCGAGAGCTTTTTCAGATGAAATTCGGAATAAGAGAAGGCACACTGTGTGACATATGCCCACCTTTATTATTCCAATCTGTGAGTCTGCAGAAAAGTAAAGACGTTAAATCCCATTCCATTTCATCATATTTATAACGGCAATAACTGTTCCATGTTATAAACCCCACCAATCATTCTTAATATAAAATAACTAGTTCGATAGAACTCAGCAGATTACATTTCGTATCGTATAAACGTTTTGTATAATGGAAAACCAATATTCAATAATGTGGTGTTATAAGCAATAGTGATTCGTTTAGCTGGAATTGGTTTAATGGTGAAGGGTTAGTGGCGACTGTTAATTTGAAAAAGATAAATTAACCCGTTATCTATAGTACTAGCGGAAAGGATGGATTCGGGGGTTGGAGTCTTCATTTATGCTATGGGCACAAAATTGAAGTAAGTATTTGTTCATTTATTTAATTATTTAATGCATGCCGTGTATTGGGGCTATAGCACGACATCTTCACACGTAGATATTTTGAGATAGAAAAGTGCAGAGCGGAGGGCCTGACAAGCACAGTTGTCTAGTCGTTCGGGTGGCACGAAAAATTGAGGACCCGTGTATACATAGTCGGGCACGTAAAAGATTCTTTAGTAGTTCGAATTGGATACAAGAGTAGGCAATAGTCCCACTGCCCGGGCAAAATGTTAATAGCACACTGTATGGCGCTTGTCCTTCATTAACTCAGTCGGAGCAGATATGACATGTTCAATAGAGCACCACCATTCAATAACAAAGGTCATTTAATTCTAAAGTGTTAGAAATAACTGTAGGCTTATTTCGTACAGCACCCCCCCCCCCTAATACTTATTTGTGCACTTTTCAACTGATTTAATTAAAATTCGAAATCGACTGATATTCATGAGATCTTAAACGGAATTGAATGCTTTAACTTAAATGAGCTTATTATTCACAAGGTAATCGACTGTGTATGCATTTGGGTGAAGAATTTTGATCCTATTTTATGTGAGAGGTGACACCTTACTGATGTCACATAAGTTTAAACAATTGTCACGCATCATTAACGTTTTTTTTTAAACTAACGGGTGACTATTTTTCGTGAATAAGTCTGATGTTATGCGCTTAAAGGAGCTAAATCGCTAACATTGGGGCCTAGAAATTGACAGAAGCAATGCATATAATACTGTAATGTGAATGTATATAAACTGATTTGCATTCAATGGTTTCCGTTTTAATCTTGTTTCAAATCATATGTTTCACGAAATAAGCCAGTAGTCTCAATCAAATGCAAATTTCTAGCATCTGGTTATTTTAGTCTACATACGCCGTTTGATTTGGTGCAATGTGCCTAGCCTCGTTCTCCGAGTCTTTTGTTAGAACCGGGGCTGAAACGCATTATGGTACACGATTCGTGTACCAATGATAAAATCTTTATTTTGTCTTAAATATTGGATATCAGAAGCCCATCCTTTCCCGGTAAGATCACAACACCAATGTTGATTTAAATTGACAAATAATTAGTGTTTTCAAAGTTGAAGAGTATGGATGTTATCGAGTTAGAGACTTAGCCAGAGGCGGGTACAGTGGGGGCGCATGCCCCCCCCCCTAATTTTTAATGCTGAAAGTGCCTTTTCTCCGACCTAAATATGTCCGTTCCGAACGTTTACTTAGACGAAAATATCAGCCAATTAGCTCTTGGATTGGCTACAGATGCAAGGAAATGAAGGATAATTTTCTTGGGACGCCCCCCCCCCCCCCACCCCCAGCGACGTGCCCCGTCTCCGCGGTCAGTGCCCTTATTTTGCGGCGCCCCCCTTTTCAAAATTCCTAGATCCACCCCTGTTAGCTACTTTAACTAACTACGGATCTGAATATGTCATAATTATGCCGTACCCGTTTCCTGAACTGATTGCTTTGGAATTATTTGATCTAACATGCGTGATGTTTTAGATTATATAAATTAATTATTTGTGCTGTCGTAATTATTTTCTAAATTTAGTAATAAGTAGAATAGTATGAAATGGGATTTAAGGTCCCACCGTACTGCACCAAATCGGTGTGTGGGGGGGGGGGATGCGCCATGCAGCTTGCTACGAGGGAAATACCGGACATGCGCTTTCGCGCTCTTTTCAAATTTCAGCTTTCAAGGGTATTTTATGTGCAGCCCAAGTGCTTCTGGCCAGGTTGGAGACTGTGGAAGATTATTCTCGACCAATACCGGGATAGACCTCGGGACAGACTGGTTAGGGAGCGTTGGCTCGCTAACTTGAGGTCCCGTGTTCGATTTCGGTGTTGGCGGAGAAAGTTCATCGGGATTTCCGGCGTGGTTCTCCCTTCACTGGTGTAGGACGAAGGGGCAGCCAGGGGACAAAGTATAATCGTTCGGATGAGACGAAAACCTTATTATAATCCCATGTACACGTTAGCATGCACGTGAAAGAAACCCTTGACAGTTGGAATTCTAAATAAGCAAATTTTCCCCATAACACACTGCATGGCGTATGTCCTTCCTCAGCCCAGTGAGCAGAACAGTAGGACGTTAAGCTCCATTTCATTTCACCGCAGTTAAAACAATGTCTTTTGTTGAATAACACACCACAAATTTCATTAAAGTTACAATTTCATATTTTTAAGTTATATTTTTAAAATGTAGGCCTATTAAAATAAAGCCCTAAAATAGATTGTATCTATAAAAGGTCCTATAACAAGAATAATCCTATAATTTACTATTGCCAGATGAGAAATTGGCAAAAATATAATTTTCAAATTCAAATTCAAACGTTTGAAGATAACCATTCCGGGGGGGGGGGGGGCAATGGAGGTAATTGTGTTCTTATTTCCTGTGTCAATGATTTTTATGCCTGGTAAATAATGCCCGTGATCGTATGATAATGATTTGACAATCTTTTGGAGCAAAAGACATAGAAATGATTATGTTTTGACTTTCTTAGAAAGTATGAAATTCCCGCTTTAAATTCGAACATATACAAAAACTGTAGCCGTCGGATAGGATGCAACGGTAGATTCGAGGATGAGTGGGGTTGACATCTATAAAATCGCAAAACAAAATTCAGCATTTCTAATTTTATCCACTTCTGCCCCACGCACTTTCTCAAACTTCCAACATCTGCTGTAGATGGACATTAAAAAGGCGGGTTGCGCAACGAATAGCCCATATATATAATCATAAGTGAGCCGCAAAATCGATTTTGCTTCAATTTATTGTTGTCCTATATTTAGATATGTGAATAATTGATACGTAGAATTGAATTGCAACTAATTTTAAAACGGTATATACATGTAGTGCAGACATTTTCCTACCATTAAATATCAATTAGGAGTATTTGATATCAAGTGGCATTAATTACGACATATCTGTACTTTTGTAGTATGTGACTAATGTATAATAAAAGCAAGATGCATTATAAACATTCAATCGATCACAATAAACCAATATAAATTCATATCTATAGACGTCAATACATAGATTTGATATACGTTGACCGTCTTTTCACGTATTTATATTTGATCTATTATATCTCGTTTAGCCTACACGCCTAAATTCTTTTTTTTCTATAACTCTCCTTTATCTCTTTTTATAACGCCCCTTTATCTTCTCAGGTAGGTCCTATATAATCCGGATAATAACTTATGCTTTCTATTCAATTTAAAGTTCGTATATGTGTATGCCAATATAGAGATTTATTTATGGTGTATTATATTCAATTACTTACATGTACATGTCTGAGTAGTAGGCCTATATGTCGTCATAAATTGACCACCACAACACTGTCATTTTATACCTTCCATACATGTTATAATATACGGATATAAGTTAGAAACGAAATCATGAGCTTGCACGGATAAATGAAGATTGTGTTATCAGAGACAGGTAAATAGTTTTACTTCGATGTTATGCATATATGTAATATAATTATGCTTGGCTTGAAATTCATTAATCTCGTGTAGAATTGGAAAAGTAAAAATTAGACATCGTCCGAGACTTTGTTTAAGAAATACTAAAAAGAATAGTATCATCCAATCAACAGAATAGAAGAATCGGACTTACGAGATCTTCCATAACAATTGTATATAAAACTTATAAGTAGGCCTACTGATTATGCTTTTGTTTTAATAGATCACACATTTGTTCCTTATTATAAACAGCTATTAGATCACTAACTATATCGTTGAAGGATTAATTTATAATTATTTCACTGGATACACCCCTTTAAATGTTAAGTATCGAGGCCAAATCCTGCATTACATTCAAATTATTCGGAAATTAACCGTAATGCATTATATCATAGTAATCTATGTTAGATTGTCGATTAATCAATATTTTGTTATGGAAAGATTAACTGTATATGGAAATATATGTGTTAATCTAATCTGTAAGTTGTTAGTGTTAGAAAGGCTTAGAGCTAATTACACAAAATGGGTTCAGTTATCTCAATAAATGTTAATGTCCATTATTTTACACTGTAAACACTATTCTGAACCAAACAGAATACCAATAAATCTGTATAAAATTTATCTGATGAACACAGACATTTGGAGACGTTAAATCATAAGACAATAATGACTAGAACTGAATATTTACTGAAATAAAATTTGAGCATGGTCGCACATTATAAGATTTGACTGTTAATCCGACTGGCGTACTGGGCCTAGTGGGCCATTACATGAAATAATGATATGTTTTAAAAAATAGCCTATGAAATTAAATACAGCTTATAACAATTTTACTTTCTTTCTCCTTCATCCAGATTCAAACCAGTAAAAATGGACAAACGAAGAAACCGACGTGTTGAGAGAGATCCTGATGACGTTATCGATATGGTGGCACGTGCTAATGTTAATGATGAACATTCAGATGTCTTGCCAAAGTTGATCAATTCAAAACCTTGTTTAATGCATGGAAGGGGCAGTGATCGCAAAGATCTTATTTATTCCAGCAATTATCATGCCAAAACGTATTCCCCACAGAGATTTAATACAAGTAATATTGGCGGTGAATTGTGTATAGATACCACAGAAATATGCGAACTTCATCCACATAATATAATACCGGCAAAAAGACAATACCCTCGACAACTTCCAAAAGAACTTCCTTCGAAAGAATTTGTGATGTCATGGCTTAATCATGGATCGGATCCACAAGGATCGAACCACTTTCCCGAGGTTGTTATTTCCAAATCGGCGAAAGCAAAAAATAAGCAACGATTTACGCCCAGTGAATAATGGGTTTGTTATAAAATACAAATTATGTACAACGGTGTGAAAGTGTAACATTGTGGAACAATTCATGGTACAGCACTTCAAAATCTTAAGGAAAGCATAACAAGGGTCTATTTCATTTTCGAATATTACTTAAAAGATCAAGCTTTTATTATTACATGAACTGCTAGTAATTTATAAAGTTTCACGTTTGTGTTGCTTTTTGAACGGCATGTAGGGTCGGCCAGTAAACGAATGGTGTGAATCCATGTGAAAGTATGAGATGAAGGAATGCTGCAAATTAGAAAAGAATCAGTTTCGACTGTTTATTGTGATTTATTGACCATAATATAATTATCATAAAGATCGGCCCCGACATAATTTAGAAAGGGTCAAAGTGGGGAAATTCCACTGTGCTTGAATGATGCCTTTGAACCCAATTATTATTTTTATCTTTTCTAACATTTTTACCATCGCAATCAAACGAAATGGGGTCAGTGTTTTTATCCAATTGCAATTGCTAACTATGTTTTATGATAATATACAATATTTTCCGAAGTTAGGCCTAGACACACCTAATCCCCCTTCTATACCCCCGTATTTGCTCATGAATTAACTGAATCTCGGGCAATTAACCTCTATGCAGTAGTATACTTTTTTTTTCATTTTGTGCATATCGATTTATTATAAACTTAATTTATTATTATTCTCGTTTACAGTGCGGTCAGACGAATGCCAAATTTTACTGTAATTCAAGATTTATCTCCCTTCACATGTAGATATTTTGATTTTATGTAAACGTTGATGCAATAAAACTTCTCAAAATCTGACCTTATATTGCAACTAACTATTCTAATTTGTGACTTGATAAATTAAAATAGTATTGCCCAACCGTGTAAAATTAGGCCTACATTTATTCCGTTCGTTGTCTCTTTATGTCGCAGAACAGTGGGACGAAAAAAAAAAAAAAAAAAAAATCATTTCGTTTACGAAATAAGGAACGGAATGAATATAGGCTCTCTTACAGAGGGTGAGTAATATTTTTTGCCATGGACTAGTGTTATATGATGGAGACGTAGCACCATAGATCGTAGAGTTCTATGGTAGCACCATAGATCGTATAGTACAGTTCTATGGTAGCACACTGGGTCAGATCTAAATAGGGCTCGTGTTTGTTGCCGAGGGTTGTGAGTTATGGCTAGGGATAGGAGTACGGCTAGTACTGGCCTTGTTTACGTGTCATGACCATGATGAAATCCGCAGGTGACTTTAATATTTAGATTCTACCGACCATAGATATCGACGCATTGTTATTAGCTAGCCCGTCGTCAAACTGATCCCGCAGTGAATCGCTTGGCCGCTACAATCACTGATAAGCATGACATCGACGAGGCTTAATGAGTACGGCATATTAACTTTTTAACTCCGACAAATTAAATTCTCAAACATTTTTTTGAGGTAAAAGAAAAATAAATAAAGACGTTTGAAGTATTTGAAGTTAAAAAATATTTCCTATTTAGTGTAAATGGGTATTAAAACGAGTAAAATGCATCATTTTGCCCGAAGCAGTTAGGTGTTAAGTAAACATTGCACGAGCCGTTGAGCCAATGACAAAGGGCGCGTGCAGTCAACGCACCTGTTGTGGACTGTCGTCTGTTACAGAGATATTTCGTAAGTAATTCTCTGTTAAACAGATTGGCCCGTCGTATGTAGTAGATATGTTTATCCAGACTTAAAGCACCAATCGTATCATCAATATCCGGGCGTCTTGCGCAGTTGCAAAGTGCGCAGTTCGTTCAATTTCTAATTTTCACAATAATTTTAATGTAAATAAAATAAATTTCCTTAATGTTAATATTTTAACGTATTAGAAACGGACCAAATTCTTCACTTTAGCGCACTAATACGTTCAAATTGTATTATAAGCAAATCCATGTATTGGTGCATTTATAAAGGTATGCATTTTACATTTTACTTACAAACTCGGAACCAGAATAATCTTGTTTTCATTGCACGCTCCTTTATATTCTAGTGAATAACATTACAAGAATGGAGCGTGTGTCTGGTTGACACGACTGAACATAGATCGCTGTCCTTGTCGGCTGATCTGTCCAGGTACGATGTCCCATTATAGCACATTCTAACTAACCGGTTCTCCCGATGCCTTGCGCACGGTTGAGATGCCATTCAAAATTGGTCGCATTAGCGTACCGTAGGGTTTACATGTTCTGGTCCTGGCTTCTCGTCAAATCTCGAAGGTGGGGTTGAAACTCGACTACGATTTATGACGCTCCAAATAGGCATTACATGTGGTAATCTGCCATTCTTTTCAACAATTTTTAAAAATAACACACTGTATTTCTAATTCTAAGTAGTGTATTTCTAATTCTAAGTATTCTGCTTTCTGCATTGTCAATGTTTCGTTATCTATTTTGTGGTCCCCATCTATATTTGCATCGGCCTGCCCCCCCCCCCAATATTTCGCCCAAAATAGTGATTTCTTAGGAGTGTTCTTAGCCGGCCACATCCTCAGCCCCTCCAAAACATTCTGTAGCCCCCCCCCCCCATAAAAGAAAAATATGAGCTGGCTACGGGCCCGATTTGCATATTTCTAAGGATCCTGCCCCCCCCCCCCAGTAAGTAAGAAGATTTTTCCTCGCTAACCGGCGCCCTCCCCCACACCTCACACAACCATCTCAGTGATGCAAGCAAGGGACAACATAATATAGTCTTTCGGAAGGCATGGAAAACCGGGGCCCAGATACATTGTCGTGAACGTAACGTAAAATATTCCTCCCATGACAAATATTTAACGTCCACTCGACACAAACTAGGTCATTTCGGGACTAACATATGGCTTAATTTTATTTCGATAATTCGCTTGGGCGCAGGGGTCTTTAGCCGTGGAAGGAAATCGGATGACCCGGAGAAAATCCACTAGGTGGGACAGGCGACCCTACTACTTGTCACGTATAGTCGGGGATTCGAAGCCACGTCAGTTGACTCAGTGACAGGTTTTATGATACCCCACCCCACTTAGTCAAACATTCCCAGTAAGGCGATATTATAGCAGGCATTTTATGACAATACACCTACAAGTAAATGACACAGATCTGGCTTTGAATTTCAGTATGATTTATCAAAGGAAATCCCATGAAAAAAAGAAACCCGAAAGAGTTCCCCTTTGAGCCCTTATAACTATTCAAACAATCCCATGCAGTTGGAAAAATATCTCGAAAACTTCATTTATAATGAGTGATGCTGGATAAAGTTTGATTTCAAGGGTAATCACTCTGGAAATAATTGATGTTCTATGCTGAGTTTCGATAGGTTTCGTCGTTATTGCTAGCCATGCAAGATGCACTCCAATTTAATGGATGGTAAACGTTACAAAATATTTCATGTACATCCTTCGCAATAAATTGTCCCTACAGGTTATATATATCCACATGCCACTATTCTTTACCAAATATTATACCAATTTACAATATATTGAACATCAATGTCCAAATTCAAGGGAAAGTACACCCCAGCGCCAATTTAAAGGGACAATATACTTGCCGACTTGGCAGCTTCAGAAAATAAATAATAGCCTTATTCTAAGTACTAGAAGGTAAAGTGTCCTACCTGTTGTGTAAATGATCATTTACATCCAATTGTCCAGAGAGTTCGAAAATATTTTAAAATCCAAGTCACAATTGAAAAGGTTTATGTTAGGCTTTCCAAAATCATTTTAGTTGAATTTTTCCATTTTTTAAAAAATTAGATGTGTCAAGATGAAATCTGTATCATCAATTATTGAAATATTGTAAGATAATACAATTCGTTGACCAGAATAAAGATTGGGACATATTATTCAGTTACAACAAGAGTGGTATTGGGGCTTTAATAATTTATTACATTTATTTTAATATTGTCATATCTTTGGTCTTCGGCGTAGGCTATAACACAACATGGGGGGGGGGGCTGGGATGGCCTAGTGGTCTAGAGTGCCGCGCGCTTCGACCTCTAGCTGGCCGGTCACCTCTGGCTGTTTCGAACCCTGGTGTGAGCGTATGTGGCATAGAGATAGGTGCTCCTTCTCAATCTCGTGGGTTTCCTCCGGGCACTCCGGTTTCCTCCCACAGCAAAGACCCCTGCGCGTGCGCCAAGGTAATGAAAATGAAAAAAATAAGACTTGTCTGCGATATCACCTTCGGTGGAAGCGGACGTTAAACACCAAGAACAACAACAACAATTTCATTGGTTTTCCAGTTTTTGCCATCAATGGATGATTTACAGTCGAAGTTCTACTGAATGCGTATGAGCTTATGGGTCTCTCGAGATTACGCCCCACCCCCTTTTTTCTAGTGCTCTCAGTTTTTCTCAAATATCATTCTCTTTTTGAAAATATATTTTATTTCCTTTGACTGATGGTGCCAGAAGAAAAACAGTTTTCAAAATCGCCTGATCGCGGGACTTCACTACCATAAATAAGTGTGATACTCTATACTTGAAGGAACTAATATTTATAATAATATTAATAAATCCCCTTTATTTTAGACATGCTTTGAAATTGAAATTCTAGTTGTTGGATCGTTCTAACTTCCAAGGATTTAAAATGACATCAAGCAAAATAGGAAACACGACAAATGTAAACAATCAGCAGAGAAGCATGTCCTGAAGATAAACGATTGCGGTCGGGATAAAAAAAAAATCAATATTAAAGTCATGTGGCCATATCAATTAACTTACCTGTGTGCTATTTTTAGAACAGAGCAACCCGCTAATACACTGACTGGTATATCCCACAGCATGACGTATCATACGGGAAGTACGAAGTCGGTAGTGAGGTGAAGACACATCATAAAAGGAAAGCAGTTGTAATACCTGTTGCGGTTCAAATTATCATGAAAAAGCGAGATACTAATTTAATTTTATTGGGATTGTAGACAGCGCTAATGTAATATAGACACTGAAAACCAACAGCAATGGCTTTACTGGTGACGTCTTGTACCATGGGTAAAGACCCAAGACAACTGCTGGATAAAGGACCTGAATACCTACGAACAAAAACTAACAGTAAACTGTTTGGTAAGTACATATTAACCGAAACTTTAGTAACAATTGTTGTCAGAAATAAACTGACGTTTACTTGATGTGGTGTTATTGGCAGTGTTACAATCAAGGGTTTTAATTTGGTCTTTTCTTTTCATTTAGAAATATAAAATGTAGAAAGTGGCGTGTAATGTTAAGAACATTGATCACATCTTGGATGTCATGTTTATTTTCTGTGTAGAAATTGATTAACTCCTCTTTATTTACGCAGTTGAAAGACAGGACACAACTATTATTAAATGTTAGTTTTTGAATGTTACATTAAAAGAGGTAAATTGCTAATATTGGGCCTAGAAATTGACACAAGTGGTTTGCAATGCATATAATACTGTAATATGAATGTATATAAACTGATTTACATTCAATGGTTTCCGTTTTTACTCTAATTTCAAATCAGTAATGTTCGGCAAAATAAGCCAAGCCGTCTCAATCAAATGCAAATTTCTAGCATCTGGTCATTCCATTCTACATATGCTATTTGATTTGGTGCGATGTGTGTAGTCTCATCTAGTCCCTTGTGACAACTGGGACTGAAACGCATTATGGTAAAATGTTTATTTTGTCTCAAAAATTGGATATCAGAAGCCCATCTTTTTCCATTCTACATACGCCATTTGATTTGGTGCGATGTGTGTAGTCTCGTCTCTTGAGTCTCTTGTGACAACTGGGACTGAAACGCATTATGGTAAAATGTTTATTTTGTCTCAAAAATTGGATATCAGAAGCCCATCTTTTTCTGGCAAGATCACAGCATCTATGTTGATTTAAATTAACAAATAGTTTGTGTTTTTAATGTTGAAGAATTTGGATGATATTGAGTTAAAGATTGAGCTACATGTACTTTTTAATTAATATCAGCTGCTTTAAAGCAAGAATTTCATATTTTCTAAGAAAGTCAAAACGTAATTATTTCTGTCTTTTGCTCAATAGGTTGTCAACTCACTTACTACTATTATATGATCATAGGCATTATTCCCCACACTAATAAATCATTGACACAGGAAATAATAACACAATTACCTCCCTTGCCCTCCCCTCCCCAATGTTATAGCTATTTTCAAACGTTTGAATTTGAAGTTGAAAATGTGATATATTTGCCAATTTCTCAACTGGCAATAGTGAATTATTGGATAAAAAGGATTTTTCTTTAAAGGGACAGTCCCGATAAGAACAGAGTCTCAAAAATTAAAGTCCGAGTATTTATGAAATTTATGGACCAAAATATAGTGGCATGGTGTATTTACCTTGTCTCAAAATTTCAGCTCAAAATATTGAGTCGTTTGGACGTGAACGTCAACACTGCTTATCCGGACACGTAACCCTTTTAAGATTTCGGGTCAATTTTTTCATTGGGTGACCTGATAATCGATTAATGTTTCTTGAGAGGTCTATACAGTGAATGATCCATGCCCTGTACTTGATAACAAAAGGTAAATTTCACCTACATATTATTTTTATAGAAAAAAGTCTGGTTTTATCCATATACTGTATAATACAACGGTCTCCATTTCCAGATGAAGACTGTCAGGTTTAAGTTATTTACAAGCGTATCACAAATATCGGGTTAGTAGATGGGCCTTAGGTTATGGATTTTAAAGGATTTTAACACAAAATTAAGCAGTTTTATTCCCCAAAAAGTTATCGGGATTGGCACTTTAACAAGGTAGGACTGTTTATAGATACATGTACCATCTATTTTAAGGCTTTATTTTAATACATTTTGAAAATATAACATAAAAATATGAAATTGCAGCTTTAATTAATATCAATCAATGGCGTGTCTACACCAAATTTTCACAGTTCTAAGTCACTTGTCTTTTTGGATAACATAGGAATACAAATGCATTTTTTAGTAATAAAGATTTACTGATTTGCAGTTTAATAATACCTGCAAAATTTTGATTTGTAAAATAGTTGAAAGTAATAGTAAATAGGTAATAGATTCATGTATTTTATGATTTATTATTGTCTGTGACATAATATGACACATTTATTTATACAAAGTATTGATGTAATATATTATATGGTGTTTCAGTATTCCCAGCTAGGTAATGTTAACATTTGAAGTCCTAGCAGAAATATTATTTCTAATGTGAATAATAGCGACCTGGACTTCAACATTGATATGTGCTGCTCAGTGGTCTATGCCCAAACTGTATTAGAATGAACATGTAATAATTTAGTCACAAAAATATTCAACAATAATGTACTGTTCAGTAGCCTAAATCCAAATATTTTTACTTGTAAAAAATGATACATTTAATTACGTTACTTCTATGCAAAATGAGCATGTCAAAAATATTTACTCAAATCAAATGGAAACTTTGGCACTGTGAACTGTGATTTACTTGTCCAAGCTCAAAGGTCATTTTAGAATCATTGATATTATAATATTGTTTGGTGCACTAATTAAACAGAATAACTGAATAACCTCTACACATTGATTAATCATTAGGTAATAGAAGCTAATTGAATGAGCCAGATCAGTGATTAATTGATCTAATTAGGAGGCCATTATTTTTCTTGTGTATGCCTTTGCCATAACATTAGGACATTTTATGTACTGTAACAGATCAAAGGAAATTCTGTCCATGTTTATTAATGGCTAACACCAGTATGTGTCTGTATTTAGTGTTTACTTTGAAGTCGGGTTACCAGTGAAAGAAGGTAAAATTGACCTATATATAATGCTACTTAAGAGACCATTTTTTCATTGTAACCTTGTAATTAGGATGAAACATGTAGATCTATAACTAACCATACATCTAAGGTTAGAATACCTCCACCCCAACCCCCAGAAAAAATATACATCTAATTATTACACCAGGGTGGTAAAAACAAAGGGAAGAGAGTTTTGACCTTTCTGTTAATTTTGAATTTCAATCAAAAAGTCAGACTTTTTACCATGTAATTCTACTCTTGTGTCATTGGGTAGATTTATTCATTTATGATTTGTTATAAAGTAAATAATGATAAGATAGTGCATGGTATAATGTATTCTTTATTAGTCATAGTGACTCAATCTATATTGCATACACCCTTTCATTGATCTGTAGTTTTCAGTCATTATATTTTTGATCATATCTATTTCTGGAAATATTATGGTAAGAAATTATCATTATCAGATGATGGAAAATTGTTGCCTTGGTTATGCGATACTGACACAATACGACTTCTGAAATCCTAATCGAAGCTATCCCTGCATATGGCTATAAATAGTTGACCAATGCTTGACAATGTTAACGTACGCTTTCTACAACGCCTGGGACCTGTTTCACGAAATTTTAACTTAAGATAAAATCCAATTTTAGTAGATACTTCAATTTTGATTGGCTAAGCACTAAAATCAATCTAATATTATCCAATCAAATTACTAAAATTGGGATCTTATCTTAGTTAAAATTTCATGAAATAGGCCCCTGATGTGAGGATCTGATATAGCTAACAACTTTTGCTGAACTTTTGAATATTATACAAGTAACTTTGGCTCCGAGAATCCTCTTTCAAATTGTCGTTTCATTTGACTGTAAGTAATGACAGGCATAGTGCAATTGACAGGGATGGCTGAATGGGTAATGTATGCGCATTGCGTGAGTTTTCACCAGAGCAAATTATTGAAATAAAATTTAACCATATGTTATTCCCAAAATGACCTAGTTTATGTTCAGTGGAGGTTAAACTCTCTCTCTCTCTCTCTCTCTCTCTCTCTCTCTCTTATGTAAACATTGACAATTTGCTTCAGATATACCTAAATAGTTAAGTTAAAAAAAAAGACAACATTTATTCTTTATTGCTGATGTGGTCATATGATAAATACACGGTATGTTCAGCAAACAACACAAAATAATCTTACCACTAATACAGTACTATTCAATGTGTGTTCTATTTGGCAAAGAAACCATATATTTGGATACATCTCAAGGGCAACAGACATTAGATGTATGGGTTTGTTCTTTTTCTCAGACAACAGCATTTAAATGTCATGGTGCCACACAGTGGCAGATAAACTGCAGTCTTTTTAATCAGATGCTGAAATACAAAAATTATTTCCAGATATTTTTAAAGATGCATTAAGAGCTAATTGGCATGTATCGGACTGTAACTTCATGGGTTATTGCCCCTGATTGTACAAAAAATCACGTTTTTAGCTTGTGAACAATGTAGAGGTCACAATTTTGAACCGATTTGGAAGAAACTTGAAATGCATGTTTATAACCCAAAGATCTTGGTTCCATATCGATATTTGCGCCCATCGGATCGTAACCTCCTGAATTATGGCCCCTGATTGTCCGAATAATCGCCCTTTTTAGCTTGTGGTCCCTCTGGAGTTCAAAATTGGTATCCAATTTAAAAAAAAAACGTTTGAATATGTCACCGTTACATGGTTATGGACGTTGTGTTCTAATATCGTGAAAATCGGACCAAAATTGACAGACAAAATGGCCGCTGTTTGTACGCGAATAGTGTGAAAATATGTTATATCAAGGTTGTGGACTATAGAAATCACAATTTTGAACCAATTTTGATGAAACTTGACATGTATGTATATAATCCAAAGATCTTGGTTCCTTACGATATTTGCGCCCATCGGATCGTAACTTCCTGAATAATGTCCCCTGATTGTCTGAAAAATCACCCTTTTTAGCTTGTGATCCCTCTGAAGGTCAAAATTGAAATTTGATATAAAAAATGCTTGATTATATCACCGTTACATAGTTATGGAGGGTGAGTTCGAATTTCGTGAAAATCGGACGAAAATTGACAGACAAAATGGCCGCCGTTTGTACGCGAATCGTGTGAAAATATGTTATATCAAGGTTGTGGACCCTATAGAGGTCACAATTTTGAACCAATTTTGATCAAACTTGAAATGCATGTTCATAACTCAATGATCTTGGTTCCTGTCGATATTTGCACATATCTGATTGTAACTTCCTGAATTATGGCCCCTGATTGTATGAAAAATCGTCATTTTTTAGCTTGTGGTCCCTCTGGAGGTCAAAATTGAAATTCGTTTTAAAAAAAAGGTTTGATTATATCACCATTACATAGTTATGGAGGGTGAGTTTGAATTTCGTGAAAGTCGGACCAAAATTGACAGACAAAATGGCCACCACTTGTACGCGAATACTATAAGAATATGGTATATCAAGGTTGTAGACCCTGTAGAGGTCACAATTTTAATCTGATTTTGATGAAACTTTAAATGCCTGTTTATAATTCAAAGATCTTGGTTCCTTTCGATATTTGCGCATATCGAATTGTAACTTCCTGAATTATGGCCCTGATTGTACTTAAAATCGCCTTTTTAGCTTGTAGTCCCTCTGGAGGTCACAACTATTATCCGATTTTAAAAAAGATTTGATTATATCACCGTTTCACTGTAATGAAGGTTGAGGTTGAATTTCGTAAAAATCGAACCAAAACTGTCGGACAAAATAGCTGCCGCTAATACATGAATAGTGTAAAATATGATATATCAAGGTTGTGGACCCTGTAGAGGTCACAATTTTAATCCGATTTTGATGAAATTTGAAATATAAGTTTATAACCCAAAGATCGCAGTTCCTTTTGATATTTGGGCACATTGGACCATAACTTCCTGAATTATGGCCCCTGATTGTAAGAAAAATCATGTTTTTGACCTTGTGGACCCTATGGAGGTCACAATTAAAAAAATGTTTGACTATATCCCCGTTACATATTATTAAATATTTCGTATACTTAACGTTAGCATGGGGCAGAACTTCATCAAACCAAATAAATTCTAATGATTTTCTGATAATTACTTAATATGCGACAACTCTTGTTGACTACCCGGACGATTTAGCTGCTGTGTGGGCGTATGTTTCGTTGCCTGGCAACCTATTTTTTTGTTTTGGCTTGAAAACATATGTAAACATGACAAGCCCATAATCAGCTCTCTAGGGCATCAGATGGCTCCGATTTTAAGCAGATTAGCGCACTTCAGCCATTTAATGATTTAATTTTAAGATGGTGAAGGGCGAGTAAGTCTCATATAACAAGTAAGGTTGTTACAATAATAAAAAATCAGTGTCACATTTTGTCAAAACTCCAGCAGGGGTAACTTCTCTCAGGATAAAGTAATTTGAATGAAATTTTTAATATATTCATTTAGCATTATCTATTTTTGAACTATTATAGCAAGAATGGCCAGCTCTATCATTAAGTCTTACATACTGTATCTTTAAGATATGTAACTCTAACTGAATAAACAAGAGTAATTATACATTTTCATAATAATGATTTTACACACATAAGTTGGACATCACGATTATTGCCTTTGGTCCACCAAAAAACTCTGAAATCCGAAAACTAGGAAATAATGTGACACTGTAATCACAATTTAAAGGATTTTATTTCCTGCATGTGATTTTGAGCTGTTCAAAATGTAGAGCTACCTGATTTTGTGCATAAAAAAATCAAAGGAGTTTGAAATAATGTGGTGGTTTTAAGGGCACTTTCATTGTCTAACAGGAGGCACTTACTTGGTCTCATGGGGGCTGCCCCCATCTATTCATTTTGGGATTGAGGATGGGAGGACTTCAGCCCGATTCTTAAATTGGCTTATTTATCATAAGGATAATATCCTGTATTTCAGCTAGATCTATTAAGAGTATAATCAACTATTTGAATTTTGAAGTATTTATAGTTTGCAACAGGATCTTATCATTGTGAACATGTAAGCTTATCTCTATTATAAAAAAAGATAATCTTGGTTTGATATTTATTAATACATAAGTCAAGGAGATTATAGACTATCAGCTATATAATAATGTGGGCATTTTAATCAATAGCTATGTGTATAAGCTACTGTAATTCAAATATTTGTTTTAAGACATAAACATGCTTAGTGCATGTTTCTACATGTACATGTTAAAGTGGCTTAAGGTTCTGAAATACATAAACTATTTTAAGCCAAAAATTATTGAAACATAAATAAAGTAATACCTCTCTTCCTTTTTTTTGAGAGGGGTTCACTAGTCAGCTGCTTTAAAAGAATACTACAAATATGGTGTCAAGTGGACATTAAAACCCTATTTCTCTCTCTCTTATTACATACAATGTGGCAAGTTATGTTCGGCGAAATACGTCCGAAGTCTCAATGACTACTCTAGCGTTTGGTAATATTTATTTTGCATGCTCTCCAGATAAGAATATACGGTCACCATTTGACATGATTTGTGGAATATGTCTAGCCTCGTTCTTCGAGTCCTTTGTTACAAATAGCGCTGAAATGCATTATGGTACACAATAGTAAATTGTTTATTTTGTCTTAAATATTTGATATCAGAAGCTCGACTTTTCCTGGTAATATCACAACATCATTGTTGATTTAAAATGACAAATAATTTGTGTTTTCAATGTCGAAGACTTTGAATGATATCAGGCCTGGGAATAACAGTTTTAGATGTACCTGACAAAATGTCAGGCACTAATGAAATAGTACCTGACATTTCCAATATAATGCCGGATATGTATTAAAAATATCATTTAAAAAGACAAATCAGTGCTGGATAAATGACAGGTACCAGCGGTTTTGTGCCTGACAAAGCCTGAATCTGTGCCTGACATTGTAGTGACAGGTGCCTTATTTCCAGGCTTGGATGATATTGAGTTAAAGACTTAGCTACTTAAAGACAGAAGCACATACAACTAATAAATTAGATAAACTACTTATATAAATATTGCATAGATAATATACAGGTTTTTACAAATGATAATACTTAATGAAATAAAGCTAAGCCTATCCACCCAGTGTGGTCATAGCTTTCTAATAAGTCAGTTAAATATTTGTTATTAATATAACCGGAAATTTATATCTTAGTGAGACAATTATTTGAGATGGATGTCACATCATCCATTATTAGCAATATTAGGATAAACGATGTATTGGTACAGCTTTAAGTGATCGTGATTCATCATCATGTGGAGAGGAAAATAATTTGTGAAGACTTAATTCAGTTCTGACTCATACTTATATCTACTGAACCATTGATTTGTTAAAGGAGCTAAATCGCTAATATTTGGGAGCTAGAAATTGACAAAAATGGGTCACAATGCATTTAATAATGTAATATGAATGTATATAAACAGATTTACATTCAATCGTTTCCGTTTTTACTCTCATTTCAATTCCTGTTATTTTCGGCGAAATATGCCAGAAGTCTCAATAGAGTGGCGATCTGTAGTATCTGGTTATTTCAGTCTACTAATATAATGGTATTTATTGCGATTGGTCTCCAGAATAGAATATTGTGTCATTAATTGACATGACTTGTGGAATATGTCTAGCTTCATTCTTCAAGTCCTTTGTTACAAATGGTGCTGAAACACATTATGCTACACGTTTCGTGTACCAATGGTCAAATGTTTGTCTTAAATATTGGATATCAGAAGCCCATCTTTTCCCTGTTAAGATCACAGCATCAATGTAGATATAAATTGACAAACAATTCGTGTTTTCAATGTAAAAGACTTTGGATTATATTGAGTTGGAGACTTAGCTACTTTAAGCAATCAAATTACATCCTTGATTAATATATTATATAAACACATCCGTCATCCATTTGTTTTTTTTAATTGGGTTGGTGGGAGAGAGGAATCTGGTGGGTGTGTTTACACACATCACCGTTTTGTCTGTAAAACAAATCTTTACTTTCCATAGTGTACACAAGTTTTTTTTTTCTAATTGCACTCCCCTTTCCAAAATCATGTGTCCACATTTGCCACCCGTTATCGACTTACCAGTGCTCAATTTTTGTTGGGTCCAAATCTTGAAATTGATGGAATACTCTATCTCTGTGCATTTTTATGCAATACAAATTGTCTTGTATTATCTTGTCCACACATTCAGAAAGTCATATGATTAATTTTTTCAAAGATAACAAATTTTCATTCTGACAAGACAAAATACATGTATATAGTTATTATTTATTGTTCCTAATTTTATACATAACTTCAAATTCAGTGTATTATACACATATGTCTGGAGGTCATTGCTTATTTGTCGACTCATGGATTCATACTAACTACAGACATGTTGAACTAATTTAAACTCAAGAATGGCTTACATTTGAATTTAGTTATGGTCCAGTGTTTGTAAGGCAGAAAACCTAGTAAAAAAGTATAATTTTGTCATGTTTGTTAAATTTTGTTGAAATCTGTACTCTGATAGTTGTGATGTTCAGCCAAAAAACCAGAATAATGGAATCGTCTAAACAGTTGAGTTAGCAGATGGTTTATATAGATTTGAAGAGTAACCTAATATATCTTCTTTCCCCTTCAAACTACTCTGTTAGTATGGGTTAAAGGAAGGTTGTACCAAATAATTCAATAATCCAGATGGTAATAATGGCAGTGCAAATTCATTTTGTGAAAAATAGAATACTTAATGAAGATGAACTTTCAGAAAACAAATTATATAAGAATTTAATCATTAATTATTTATACCTTTCTATTTAAATGTACCCTACACATGTATAACTGATGGCTATTTTTTTTCTTAAATCTATTTGCAGCACACCACAGAAGAAGTGCAGTTGAATTGTTAGCTGCAAGTAAACCACAGTTTGTTAAAAGCACACTAACTTTAAACGAAGACTTTGAGAGAGACAAAAAGTAAGTAAAATTGAAATTATATGGGTAATATTTCTAAAATTCTTACATGTATTAATTAACCCCAAAAATATTTTGGGAATACATTTTCTATATGAGATCAAATCAATTTTAAAACTTGTTATTTTAGATTAAATCCAAACCTGTCAAAGGCTCCATTGAGATGTAAATCCGAATATGATTTGACAAAAATAAGAGAAAACCAGTGGACACAAGACAATATTGATGAACTGGATGGTGGAAATGTCGGGTCAGAGAAAAAGTTAACCGTTAAGGCTGTACCTTGTATCCATCGACCCGAGAGAAGAAAAATCAATATGTCTAACCAGAAAAATATAACAGAGTCGGCTACCACATCACACAACCTAGAGAATTGTAGAATAAGTGAACAGTCGAATGATCCAAATACTAATACTGGACAAATTTTACGTAAATATTCTTCTTCGTCACTGTCTTCAACGGTTATAATGTCTGATGAAGAAAAGATGGTGGTAGACAATGTTATGACATTAAGTACTGATATGAGTTCAACCCAAGATGTGGATATGGAATATAAAAGTAGTTTTGTACAACGTTCTCATTCAGATCTGAGCTGTCAACATTCTCGGAATAGTTCTATTGTGTCTGATCGTAGCAGTGCCAGATATTCACGTGCAAGTGCAGATTTGGAAAAATTCTTCAACGGAATGGGTATTGAGAGAAATATTCTTGACCCCATGTTACGAAGACAGGACAACACCTCGCAAAGAGATTTAGACATATTTGAAGGAGTCAGTTCATTGGATTCACCAGATACTAGGAGTGTTTGTAGTGGAGTTTCAAAATTAAGTGAAAAAACTTTTTCAAGTTCTGATTGCTCGGAGAGAACTCTGCAATCTACATCAGTTGTAGAAAGGAATGCACGTATCATTAAATGGTTATGCAACATTAAAAAAGCTAAACAACCCTTGACAAATGACTGATTTCTGTAGTTATTTTTTGTAAGTTTGTGTATCACAAGTGCTTTCACGTTTCTGTAAAAAATCCTGCACCAAATCAAAGAATGACAGTGTGTTGTTTATAGAGATGATTGTTTTATTAGTTGTTATGATGTCAGCATATTGTTGAGATTATTTTTCTTTTTATTGTTATGGGCGTCTGTAGTAATTTTTGTATCAGGGCATATCAGGTGGCTTTTTCCTTAAAGGCGAAAATGGATTGGCAAATGTAGACATATGAGTAAACTAAGAGAAAATAATACCAGACACTGGTTATGTAGGCAATTTAACATGTACACACATTTATGTCCTAGCTTTTATATCCGTACAAACATGTAACCAAAACCCACAATTGTCTGGATCCTGGGCCATTAAATTGATTTTCCTAACTGAAGTTTTACTCAAATTCAATCATTTAGATTAAGCAATTCAAATTATTTTTTGTATATTAGTTTTGACATTTAAGTTTGACAAGTAAAAACACAGATAGTTCAAAAGTTTATTTATTTAGACTTTTGTATCTTACATGTACGTAAATATTCTTCTTCGTCACTGTCCTCCACGGTTATAATTTTTGATAGTGGACAATGTTATGATATTAGCTTTTATAACCCTGGGCCCTGATCTGTTAGATATATATTATGAAAATGTATCTATTGATTGAATTGTAAATTGATTATAAAATTAGTACAATTGAAGGCTGTAGCTAGTGTTACACAGAATTATATTAGCCAATTACATTATATTTAATGTATTATATTTTGTTCATAGTGAATAGACTAAATGTATTTGTATTTTTATACTGTTTGAATTTACGATGAAGGCTTCCAATATCCTACATGTACCTCTCTATTTTGTTAATTCTACAGGTTTTTGAAATATTATGTTAAGCCAGATCTGGAGGTAGATAATCTTTTGCTCCTCTCTTATAACTAAAATGATGCAAATTAGTTTTATTTTTATACTGCGGTAGTTTAATTTAAATTAAACTTTGGATTATGAATTGTTTGCGGAGAATATATGTCAAAATTGACAGCATTATTTTATATACATGTATCTGTAAGAGTATCCCCAGAGGAAGATAAACATGGAATGCTTTTTATAGAAAACAGTCTGATAATTCATGCAATGATTTATCAGACTGTTCCAGGATATCTCTGTCCCACATGAATAAGTTACATCTGGTAGTATAAATGAAATTGCTGTAAATTTTTAATAAAATGGCATATCCTCTTGATTTTATTTAAAAATATAATTGTCAGTTTAATTAGATTTGATATTTTGGTTTGATTAGTGAAGTAGCCTGGTTATCACTGTACACTTAAAGTCTTCTGCAAGAGGCAAAGGAGCAGAGCTTACCGTGTATAGGCTCCTTTAAATATTATGACATGAAAATGGTGTTGAGCGCAGATTTCCTAATCAAATCAACATGGAGATTGATCCAGTTTAAAAGGATTTCTCATTTCCTGCACTAAATCTGAATTCAGAATTTACAATTTCATTGATATTTGTCACATATTTTATTTCTTATGTCTCTATGCATTTACCTGGTATATGTTTTGTTATGAAGATCTTTTTGGATTCGTATTACACAATTATCCTTGGGATATTAAAAATGTATTTTAATTATCGATCTTGGCTGTAATATCTTCAAAAATCAATGCAAAATTTCCAGTAGTTCCATCCATCAAATGAATGGGCTGTGATTTTGATTAAACTAAAGGTTGTGTGTTGTTTATTGTTTTCAAATTATACACTTTCATGTCTTGTCTTACATGAAGGTTTGTGTACTAGTACCGGTACATGCAAAATAAATAGAAGTTCTCAATGATCTGTTAAGATGCAAGTTTAACTGGTTATTTACTATCTATGGACATGTAATATTAAACATGTATAAAAGAACTACATCTGCCTATTGCTGGTCTTTCTTTGGGCCTTAAATGTTGTATAAATTATTTATTAGACATTTATTATCATGACAAGACCATAATTATCTCTCGATGCAATCGAATGGCTCCGGTTTTAAGTAATGATTTAATTTAACAATGGGGAAGTGAGGCTGAAACTCATATTACCAGTAGATTGGTAATGATCAATGCATACATCTTGTCAAAACTATAACCCTTGATAGTACCCAAGTAATTTGAATGAAATGTTCAATCTATTCATTTTTTATTATCATTATTGAATGTCAATTAAAAGTAAGTTTTTGTTTTGTCTCCTAATCAACTAATACATATTATAGAATATCACATAAAGGAAAATATATTTATTTGTGGATTTCTAGTTTCAAGAAATCTGAAAATGCACCAAAAACAATCAAAAAATTTATCATTTCATTTCAATTAACGTTGAAAGGATTATTTTGAGAATATTTGAATATTAAAAGCTTACGACCTAAAATATTTGGTTGATATTAAAGTAAATTGAATAACAGATTTGAACTGTATATCACCACTTGTCTTATCCATGATTTGTATTCCAAGTAATTATATCTAAATAGCAATAATCTGTCAAATTTGATGCCATAAAATGAAGACCACATTTATTTAGAATAGTGTTAATATAGTAAAAGTTGAATATTGAGATTTATGATTATTTATGATTTTTTTTTTTTTATTTTATTTTATTTATATTACATTAAAAGCTGTTATAAACAAGAGATTGTGCATTTATAGATTATTTATAGAGTAAATGTCTTCAAGTTCTATTGTATATAGGCTATTATAAGAAATAAGAGATTAATTAAGAAAGCAGTGTTTTTTACACACAGAAATGTTGTTTGTTATATGCCCACATTGAAATGTGGTTGCATATTGCTGTCACTCCTGTCCGTCTGGTCTTTCGTCACCCACAATTGCTTGTGGAGATTGTAGAGTCTAAAATTTAATTTCATGCACAAAGTTTAAGGTCATGAGACAAAGCAGTCTATTGATTTTGAACAATTTCCGATAATAACTGTTATGAGTTATGGTCCTTGCTCTTTTAAAATCATCTTGTGGATGTCTAAGAGACCAATGTTATCATCTAATAGGCATTATATTCCTACTCAGACGAAGATTCCTCCAGATTTTTAACTATTTCGGACAATTATACTACCAGAGTAATGGGCCTTGATCACTTTGAAAAATCTTGTTTACACTCTAGAGAACAAAGTTTATGTTCAGTTGTCTGCAAATTTATACACAGTGTTTATTGGCCATGTGGCTAAGAAGCTGAATGCTATTCAACATTTTCTGATAACATGTTTTTTATTATAAATGTTAGCATCGAGCAGAACTAGAAATCAAACATTCTGTCATTTAATTGATTTCAACACCAATAAGATATGTGACAACCCTTGTAGATTGCTTCAATGACATAACTGCTGTGGGTGTATGTTTGAATGTCTGGCAACCTATATTTTTTTATACTGGTTTAGAAGTTTGTTAACATTGTACCCAATCAAAACCAAAATAATTTTTACACATAACTGTGTCAATGCAGTTGTAGATCATCGGCACACTTACTCAATCTACAGACATACGTTTGTCACAAATATTTTTGAATATTTAGTTTTGGGTTAAAAAAGGTTCTCATCAAAATTTAGCATTTATGGTACTTCTACGCACTCTATAGAGTTGTCCTTGCATGATATTCTTCAAATTTTCAAGACTCGTTAGCATTAGACTAATGATTATTCCTATTGATTTTGAGAAGTAATTTCATAATAATTGCCCTTGACGATTTTTGGATACCTGGTTGAGTTCTTGTCCAATTTTCAAATTCCATGGGTGCCTGCTGTTTAATAATATTTCTAAAATATTTGAAAACTAACTTTCTCTGATTTTGTCTACAAGGGTATTTTTTATTGACGATATATTAAAGGATTTTCTGTTTGATAGATTTTTTATGACCAGGCTAATGGTGTAGGCATGTTGAGTTGTCTGGCAACATATGTTTAACACTCAAGTAAATATATCAAATTATATTTAAATGTTATAGGAATATTAATATAGCTTGGACAATATTTAATCTCTAAGGAAGATGACGATTATTATTAGATTTATATTACTGTATGAGTTATATTAGTATAATAATTGATTAATTGCAAGACCATTTGTGTAGCAATAGCTTTATAGTAATATTTTATAGATTTATGGTTAATTATTTCATGTGTAGATTATAGGTCATGTGCCTTGTATAATGTCAGAAATACAGCTTTTAAATCTTATTCATTGCCAAGCAATCAATCCATTACTTTTTTTTATTAAAGAGGATACATTTCATATATGTTATTCACTTTTATTTATATATAAAATTCAGAAGAAAAAGAGAAGCACAACATTTAAGTGTTGGTACGAAGGATGAACATTGAAGTGTTTAAGGTAGCTGCCAAATCATAAAAGTCTATAATGATCTTTTATTGGTGAAGCAGAACTAAAGTAATTCAATTCAAAAGGTGCATTACCTTGAAAAATGTGTCGGTGAGACCATCACAGAAAACTGTAGTTTAGAGACGCTATGCTAGTACATTCTGTTAGACTGATTTAAATGAAATCATTAATACTTGACTGTGATTGGTAGAAAATATCACATTTTCAGATGTTAATGGTTGCAGGAGCACTATAAAAGATTAAATTTACACATTTTCAACTTCTGCGTGAAGCAAATTCAGATTCTTTGGTCATTTTTTTATCTGACAAGAAGTAGGGTTGTCTGTCCAACATCATGATTTTTTTCCAGGACCTCCAATTTCCTCCCACTGCTAAAGACCCCAAAGCGCAAGAAATGTTGGCTTCAAATACCTTTGCAAATGTGTGACAAGTTGCCTAGCCCAAATATTTTAGACATAGAGAAAGCATTAATATACTGATAGCCTTATTATAGGTAACGAAACCCACTAATGGGTGAATTAAGCTAACTTGGACATTATGTTTTTATGGATGAGTAAAATTTTACCGGTGTGTTATATAGGGTATCAATTTTTCCTGAATTCCTGGGATCAGAGAAGGGGTGCATGTTATATATGGGTGTTTACTGTTTATAGTATCGAAATTAATGCAAGACATCATTAATCAGACTGTCAAGTATTATTATAAATTTAAGCTTGTGCATGTCAAGAGGTATCACCAATTTTCACTGGGCTTAATGACCCATGACTCCAATTTCAAAAGGGTTCATTCTCAATTAATGTCACCTATGTGTAAAAAAAAAAAAGCTGACAAAACATATTGGCCTGCAAGAAATAAGTCAGAGGAGAAGACTCCTACAAATCTGACTAAGATATGGTTAAATCTGAAAATTGAATAAATGAATAAATAAAAACAATACTTGTGTGACTCCTAATACATTTATTTAATGCCATGATAACAAAAAAAGACATATATAAATTAAGTAAATCTAAATATCAATTCAATTGAATGTTTATACACTGTTATCACAGATATGCTATGATGAGCTACAGCAAATATTTCGATGAATTAAACAATTATGCAGAATTATTATAATTCACTGTAAAGCACATAATATGCAATGATATATCAACACAACCATATAATCTCAAATTACGTCAAAAGGCACAAAAATCTTTAATACATTTAAAATATATAAATAATAAAGGTACATTAATAATAAATGCAGTTGTGGTGCCATCTCATATTTAAAATTAAAAATTTAACTTCAACAACAATTAATCAATCTAAGTATAATTTGATCTTTATTATCTTGAAGTTAAATTATCTATGATGTCTGCTATTATAATTTGATCATCTGAAAGTGATTTGATCAATTCAGGGAATTCAAAAATAATAAACATAGGTCAAATGACAGTCGGATCGATGAATAATAAATCTTAAGGAACCAGCCTAATAATTTTCTAACATAATCAATAACAGATACATATTTTGTAATTGTTAATAACTATATTTTAGGATACTGCCACTGGCAATTAATACAACAACTCTATTTGTGATTTAGCATATTTACATACATTCAATAATGTGATGTTGAAAGAAAAGAGCATAACATCTCTTGCAATATAGCAAAAGGTGGTCTTGCACATTCATATTTTGACCTGTAATTAATTAACAACAGATACCACATTAATAATGTCATTTACTCTAGTAGTTTATCTTATTGCTTCCATTCCTTAAGTGTTCACATAGACGGTACTGTAATATTGATGATTCCTAATACCATGGCCAGTACTATATAATTTCATAATTTACAGAGTAGATGGAAAATTGACAATTCAGAAAGATTTTCAGTTTACAGGTTCTAATTAATTATATAAAGAGAGTTTAGAAAATCAGATACTTTGTAATGTAAATATAAAACATCAATATGATGTGTGCCTATAGGCCAAAGGCATGTGCAGACAATAATGGCATAGGTTAATATCAAATTTCGGTTTGCGCCTTGGAAATAAAGGTCTGTGTATCCCATATAATTATGATATTATTAAAACTGTACTAACAAATAATAATACAACAAATAAATCTATATATCATATTAACTGATCACACCTATAAAGTTACAACAATTTTCAACATCTATAAGGCATTTGTACTGTACCCATACTATTAATATGTATAAATATTTAATCTAAATAAGTATATAATCATCCAAGAATTGATGAAAAATTATCTAAGATGTGGGTGGAGTGTCCTAGTCTTCTGTTTTTTTGATAAACCAAGGCGTATTGGACGAGAGCATGTTACCAATGGCTTCATGTATAGGTTTCCACCATCTAATTCTGAAAATAAAATAAAATAGGTTTCTAGTTTCTGTATCCTTATCATAGGAAATGTTTATTTCATTAATAACAATTCACATCCTATAATGAAACAAATATCATTTTGTAATTTAATTCATATGATGTGATCTAGTAACACGATTAATATTACATCCTCTTTCGTGTAATTTGTATGCTGGTAATAATGTAACTAAAATAACTGTACACAGATTTAAAATAATTACATGTCGACAGTTGTAGACTTTGACAAATGTCAGCTACATCAAACTACTACATCAATGTCAATACATCCAGTCAATAGCAAACATCAACAATATATAGGAAAAAAGGTTGTCTCCCTTGACACATCATTTGGCATTGATTGCTTTTAGAAATATTACTCTTGGTTACTTTACCAAATTTAGATACAAACATGATATTCATATAGTGTTATCAATATAGTGTGGAATATCATAATAATATTTTATATCACACTGGTTCCATCCACAAATAAATGCTCAAGGATTGTGGCCTTTTTATACAATTTATCTGAACTTAATTTTATTTAAGATATTAAAGAAATACACCCTTGAGACTGTAAGATCATCTGTTGACCTCCTTAACTTATTTTTAGCATATGTCTCACCCGAAGCCAATAATAAACGAAACTAGTCAATTATTACAAAGTGTTAATCGGAGTCTCTCACCAATAACTTTATGCATTACTGAAATAGGGGTGATAATTATCTGTTTTTATATGTTTCATGAGATGGAACTTTCCATTTTTCAGGTTTATGTAATAATAACAATTTTGATAAGGATTGGCCCTATTTCCAGTTTAAATTTATATTAATAAGTGAGCTTGTTTCAGCTTTTTATCAGAATACACCATAATTTGTTGTGCAATGTGCCACATGCAACTATAGATCACTTTACCAGGAGCCGTTATAAGGGAATTCTCTCTTAGTGATCAGAACGAGGCTACCAGAATTTTGACAGAATTCCTTTATTGGACAGGAAAATGAAACTATTAATCAAGAAACTAAACTTGATGGGGTTTTTTTTGGGGGGGGGGGGGATTTACAAACATAAAATGTCAGCAATATGTGTATTTTATGATATACATGTACCGATATAGATGTTTGGAGAAATTTTCTTTTCTGTAATTTTCCGTATTAGATTGTAAATACTGTTTCAAATGCCACATTCTTTGATTTCCCCACATTTTTTCTGTAGTATACGAAAAAATCATCAACCCTACTAAAATGTTGTCAGGTAACCTCATGCTTGTTATTCATTATATGTCGGAGATGTCAAAATTTATAGTTGTCAAAATAGCTTTTCCCTTAAATTAATTTGAAAGACAGAGTGTTTTGTATGAGAAATATACTTTCCCTTGTACTGTAGGTTGTACGTTTTCCATACAGTGGTTATCTATTTCATCCATATACATGTACATGTTTTCATAAGAAATAAATGATCTTTAAGTCTTTTAGTCTATTCACTGTCTAAATTAGATTGGGGCACAGCAACACTTATATAAATCTTAAAATTTAAATTTTTGCTGACAATACAATTTGAAATAAAACAAATACAGGTTTGAAGAAATGCTTCATCACATATCAGCCTATTTTGTGCACTACAGTAAAATGCAGCATTGGCATATCCTGGAGTACTATTTATAAATGTCTATTCTAAGATTTAGAGTAATATTAAGTCTCAAATAACCACTTACCTGGCTGCATTTTACATCCATTCATTTCGTTTAGCTTGCAAGTAAAGGTTGGATTCCATTTGAAACATGTTGAGATTGGTAATTCACCGTGATCTAGTTTCAGCATGCCTACAGTTGAATATTGATTTATACATGGTACAAGCTCTGTATCAATACAAACAGTTAGAAGTCATGCACAACCCCCAGTATTTCATTTTACATGAACTATTAATTTAGGTTAACTATATACCACAAGTTCCGAGTTTTTTTAAAAAATAAAAACAAAAAGAAAAGGATAACATTTTTGACTAATCTGAAGTGATTTATCATTGCACTTGTAGCAGTTATACACCTTTTAACACACCTTAATCTAATTAATTTATCTTCAAGCATTAATTTAAAAACATGCATATCATATATAAGCTTACACAAGCTCACTACTAAGTAGAAGAAAAATATTTCATGTTTTCTTTTAAAAATGTTATAAATTACTTAAACATTTTAACATTTGCAAGGGCTTGGTCATACAGCCCAAAACATTTATAATTGATCCTTGAATAAATGTGCTATTTCAAAATTTGATTTTACCATTCTTAAAAAGAATAAAACAATGAATAGAGTAAAAAATCAACAATTTTTACCTGTAGAATCATGGCATTCTTCATCATATTCTTTGGTTGTGTAGACCTGAGATATGCCTCTCTTATAACTAGGTACTGGTACAATCGCTTCATCTTCAAACTCATAATTATTATCCCAAAAATCTGGAACACGTGCCCGACTTTCTGCATTGGCTTCCTGTTGAGTATGTAATAATCTACTGTCTGCTCCCATATAATCTGATATTATGCTGGGTTTAAAACACTGGGTGGTAGGAAATGATGGATAATCTTCGCTGTCGTCAGAAGCAGGATCAGGTGTAGACATATCATGGTGGTTATAATCGGGATTATTACTAATAATTGCTTCAGACTGTGCACATGGTATATCTGGTGACGATTTTATATCACACATATCTTCAATTAACTCAAAACTGCCATCTTTATACTTGATACAGGTTTCAGCAAGTTCTTCCTCCCTTTCCTCATCTGATAAACTTAAACCCTTGAGTGACATTCCATATTCACATGTTGGGTGCAATATCATGCCATCTTCCAAATTGGATATGTTTTCTCTCTGAGAATATTCTTCATCTCGGGGGAATTCTGCAAGCTTCTCTGTGCCTTCAATCTTATTGTTACTTTTAAGTTGGTTTCGACCTCTATTTTTATCTAAAGCTAAAACATCATTGATTTTCATTTTCTCATTACCAACTGTAGGCTGTATACAATGCATGATCACATTACTCTTGACTAAGATATCAGACCTTTCTCCCAATAAGTCACTGCTATCACTGGTTTTACTTTCATCCAATTCAGGTCTTCTATTGATATCAATATCCAAATCATTCTGTTCAAGTACATGTAAATGAGTGGGACTATTGACTGGAACTTCATCATTGATGTTCATCTCATCTCTGTCTTCTAGCATATATTTAAACTGTGAGTCTTCCAGTGGAATGGGTTTGATGTACGAGCAAATGGAACCATTGTTGATATCTATTGATTTGTTCTGAGTTGAATTATCATATTCATAATCATATATATCCTCTTTAAAGAATGCATGTAATCCAGTCCCATCACTTACTGCTTCAATTTCCTGCTTCTCATAAACACATACAACCTCCCCATGTATAATCTCACCCTCAACTTCAGGTTCAGTCACTTTAATATCACTCCTAAAATTGTTGAGTGTTGGTGAATTGGTGAATATCATCTCGGTTTTATCAAATAACACATTTTCTGTATGTTTTTTGGATTGTGTTTGACAGGTATTAGTACTGTGTGACTCCACACTCGTTATCACAGCTCCAATATCATAAATGAGATCTGTTACCATCACAGGTGTTTCTGCTGAGTAATCACTTTTACATTGGGCCAACAGATCAATAAATTCTTCTGATGTATTTTGCATTTTAGTTAAATCTATGTGGCTACGCCCTGTTTGCATTACATCAGAAATCACTCTAGACTCTAATGGTGTAATTTCTGGAGTTAAATAATCATGACTTGGATAAGAGGTCTTCTCTTCAAAGATTTCGGAGTCTGAATCTGAGTAAGAGGTAGTACTGAGGGGGCTAAAAGATATTGACTTTTCACATTGTTTTCTTTCATCAAAATCTTTATTTTCTGTCAGCATTGAATTTATTATTTCAGATGTATTATTGAGGTTTTCAGCATTATTGTCATGAATGACAGACAAATTATTGACATAAATACTATTTGCAACTGCTTTGTTCTCACTGTTATCAGAATTTCCCCCTATTACTTTTTTTTCTGGGCTAAAACTTGGTGTACCGCTCATTGATCTGTCTATTGAACAGCCATTGTCATCAGTACTTAAGTTTAAATTCTGTGAATCATTTATTTCTTGACAAATTCTTATTTTGATATCAGGTTTCAAAACTAAAAATTTGTCTTTGATGTGTGAACTATATGAATGGATCTTCTGAGAAAGGGGAGTAATTTCAAAAGCTTTATCACAACAATTTTGCACAAGTTCTTTTAAAATATTGGAGATGATATCAAACATATCACTAGGCAGGTCTAAATCTTTGTTGTTTTTGTTATCAAGACAATAATGAGACAGGTTATTATTATCTTGTAATTTTAAGTCTATTTTGGGATAATGAAGTACTGAAATACATGGAGTTGTGATAGTTTTATTTGACTCAACACTATCAAGTTGAGCAGCTTCTGTGATCATTGGTACTTGTGTAGATTCCATTATCATTATCAAGTACTTGCACTCTTAATGTCTCTTAATCCAGTTAAGGTTTCTTTTATGAGGTACAGTTTATAGTAGCAAACATTTCCATTTATTCCACCATTGATTACTTTCTTTGATTCTTTTTACTTTATGAACTAAAAAAATAAGAAACAAGTGGTTTAATTAAAGCTCTATGGTGGACGTCCATACTTATACTTATAGTATAGGCCTACCATACTAGTTTTTATTTATGGATAAGTGGCAGGACAAGGTTTTTATTTAACAATAGGCCTAATCGAATATTTGACGGAGAATGAAGGGGACAAAAAGTAGTTTTGCTTTACCGAAAGAATTTAAAGTGGGCTATTAGTATTTATTATTATATTATATTAATTTTGACCCTTTACACTTTACTGCCTTTAGCTGTGGATCATTCATATAGATTTATTCTTTAATTTATAAACAATTTTGGTTTTTGCTTCAATTTCATAAAATTAAATAAACTTCAATGTTCATTATCTTCTTAGACTTTACCGGTACCTCCCAGAAAATAAAAATCAACCTGTCTCTAGAAGTTGGTTTAATTTCTTAAATTTAAATAAAATTGTCTATGAATCAAGTGGACTCTCTGCTGAATGGATAAAAAAAAACCTGTAGCCTTCCTAATTGATCTTTCCTACAGTACTACCAGTAGCCTACCTGTAACCTACCTAGCCAGAATCTGGATCAGTTTACTTAAGTCTTTGCAAATACATTGAATTTTTTATTAGGATATGAATTATGAGTAACAACATGTTAATCAATAATGCATCCATCAGATTGGCCTAAATTATTTGCTTAATGAATGTGGTTAACTTATTTTAATAAAAATTTGTAAGATTAGATTTCGAATTAGAGTAGGCCTAGACTAAGAATTTACAAAACATTAGTCATTAGTGAGTTAGGCCTAATATTATATATTAAATATAAATATTAAATTTTAACACCACGACAATGGCAAATATACTTTATATGGCATAGGGCACTTGTGCCTTCGTTATCCAAACGTGTAATCTTGACGTAAAATGGTAATTTTAAAGGCAAAGGTCCTCACCAAAGTGACCAAAACACCACCAACAACGACCGGCAAGATTTTACAAGGCCTTGCTCGCTTGCGCTAGCAGACGAAACCTGATTGAGTGTCTTGGTTGTCAAGACTTATCTTTAAGCTGTCCACAGAGTAAAAATCTGTCCTAACCATAGATCGTATTTCTATGTCCCACTCCTAACTAATCTTGATTCTTTTCCAAATAAAAAAAATCGCTTTAAAAGGCAATGTATTCCCAGCAAAGTCCAGATATAATTGCGTTATTGATATCCCGGTTTGACATATTTTTGGCACTAGGCCTATCGCGACCACCTGCCAGCTGCATAACAACACGTCACAGGTGATATATTTTTTTATTTCCGCTTAATTTTAAGCCGATTTGAATTTTTTTTTTTTTTTTTTTGGTCTTGCTTTTTGAGTATGTATTTATATTTTGCTATTAATTTTTTTTTTTTTGGCGTAATCGGGGCGTAAAGCAGGCATTTAACCTTAATGTGGAGTTAAGACAGACCATATATGGAAATTGCCTGACCCGGAAGTAAATTTGTAAGGTCATTAATGGTGGTTAATCGAGCAAGGAAGTAAGGAAAGATCTATTGCCACAGACAATCAGGACCAATATACTTATTTATTTACACAAGGTATACAGTTTAAAATCCGTTACATGTGAACAATATAAGGATATCGAATTAGAAAATGAAAAGTTTGAGGTTTAGCGTGAAAGTAATTTGGTTTAGTGGTACTGTCTGTCTATTATTTTTAGCCATTTTTTTTACACTAGGCCTAATCACTATATAATCTGATCGCCCGTAGACTCGTCGGTTCTAGACAGTAACTCAGATTTATACCCATTACTGTAATCGGTAAAATGCTGTTAGTATATTAGCATGGTAAAGTTACCATTAAGGTTACTGGTATGATTTCGAAAATGGATGCAAGTATAGCTCATTATTATTATTACTGCTCAAGTTGTACCATGTTTCCATGAAGATGTCTAATTTCAGATGAGTAATCTGCAGCGCGAAGTGAACTTTGGCCTTGCAATTTAATGAATTACTGCGAGGATAATCCGCTTAATCTTAATCGGTATTCACCATGGATCACTGTCTTAGTATTATTAGACATTTGAATGAAATTTGCAACTGTCAGTTTGCTGGTAGAAGTACAAGCAAGGCGATGCAGAAAGAAAAGTATCTGTCCTGTCATTCTCTCCTGGTATCTACTGTTCCCAAGCACATCTCTTGACCATTATGACTGGTTGATGGTTCCTTCCTTTCTGGAGTGTAACATCCACTTCCACCGCGGGTGACATTGTAAACAATTATTGGTTGGTAGTTACATCTGCTGGAAATATCTTTATTTACCTCTTACCATTCAAGTTGTACATGTCATGTAGCCTAGGCCTACTCATGTAGGCACTGGTAATACTGTAGTTGCAATATTTGTAGCCGTGATATTTGTCTTAGTCTTATTCATGGCTCTAATTGATGCACACTACGAGCCTTTGCACAAGTAAAAATGTATTAAATTGCAAAGTTTTCAACACATTTAACAGTTTGCATAGTATAGAAATAAGTAAAATTATGTTACAAATAGTAAAGTGTATGTGGAATACTGAAATCTTATCTTACCAAACAGTTTTCGTATATATTCTAATTCTGGTTGGGTAGCCTTTTATAAAGGACAGAATTATTGCGAAGCCTCATGATTTTATTAGATTTATGAATTTATGTGGTAAGTTTCACCTTTAATTCAATGGGAAATGGTTTTATAAGCTATATGCTAAGATGTGCAGTACTGTTTGGGATGAGGTTAATGGAAATTAAGGGAGTTATAGGCCAGTAACTTTTTTATCATCAAATGATGACTAAACATGCTCAACTGAAGTTCTTAGAACGATCCATTACTGTGGCTGAAGCAGAACGGAAGATATGAGTAGTGAAACCATTTCTAGTAATATCGTAGTGATAATTCTGAATTAATTTTTATAGTTTGATACATGAAATTATTAGGAAAAGATGAAAGGTTAAGAACAATTAGATTAAAGTGACTAGACCTCTTACAATCTGTTTTGAGAAGTATTGTGAAAGTTGTCTGACCCTTATAAGTTCAAGCATAGAAAGTCAGTATGTATTTCTCTATATTTCAAGTATGCCTTCTACATGAAGTACATGTGATGGAAATTATTTTTTGAGGCTATTTATTTTTACTTGCACAAAGCATCAATAAATTAAAATATCTAGTGGCCACCACATGAATTAATTTAGCTTTTGGTGTTTTTTTGGTATGGTGTATGTAAAAAGATTATCTGGATTAGATCAAATGCCGGGTGATGATCTGCAGAACATGGGCCAGATAGATGTGGTCATATTGTAATTTTTATTTAATAGACGTCACAATATTTGAGTAAAAGTATTTTCTTTAGCTTTACATTTGTTTTTAATAACAAACAACTACGTAGCCATACATGTACTTGTATGATGTTGAGGCTGTGTCCAGACATACCAGTAATTTTCTAAGAGTTTCTGTTGCTTGTCTTGTCATTTTGTAGAATCCAGATGATGATAAAAGTTAAAATTCAGCAGTTTAGGTTGTCTGGCTTTAGGACAAATGTCCCTGAACAATTTGTCCCCGAGGAGTATGCCTTCTACAATTCCTTCTACATGAAGTACATGTGATGGAAATTATTATAGTAGTTGTGCCTATTGCTATTTAAAAATTTCTGGGATTTAAATTTTTATACGCCCACAAATGCCCCACATTTTTATGTGGACGTATATTGTCGTCGCCCCTGTCCGTCCGTCCGTCCGTCCGTCCACAATTGTTTGTGAACAGTCTACAGGTCACAATTTTTATCCGATTTCAATGAAACTTAAAATATAGGTTTATCACCCTAAGATCTCGGTTCCTTTCGATATTGGCATGTATTGGACTGTAACTTCATGGGTTATGGCCCCTGATTGTACGAAAAATCACGTTTTTAACTTGTGAACAGTGTAGAGGTCACAATTTTGATCTGATTTCGATGAAACTTGAAATGCATGTTTATAACCGAAAGATCTTGGTTCCTTTCGATATTTGCGCATATCGGATCGTAACTTCCTGAATTATGGCCCCTGATTGTCCGAAAAATCACCCTTTTTAGCTTGTGCTCCCTGTGGAGGTCAAAATTTTAATCTGATTCAAAAAACCGTTTGATTATATCACCGTTACATAGTTATGGGGGTTGAGTTCGAATTTCGTGAAAATCGGACCAAAATTGATAGTCAAAATGGCCGCCGTTTGTACGCGAATAGTGTGAAAATATGTTATATCAAGGTTGTGGACCCTATAGAGGTCACAATTTTGAACCGATTTTCATGAAACTTGAAATGTATGTTTATAACCAAAAGGTCTTGGTTCCTTTCGATATTTGCGCATATCGGATCGTAACTTCCTGAATTATGGCCCCTGATTGTCCGAAAAATCACCCTTTTTAGCTTGTGTTCCTTGTGGAGGTCAAAATTGTTATCCGATTCAAAAAAACGTTTGATTATATCACCGTTACATAGTTATGGGGGTTGAGTTCGAATTTCGTGAAAATCGGACCAAAATTGCCAGACAAAATGGCCGCAGTTTGTACGCGAATTGTGTGAAAATATGTTATATCAAGGTTGTGGACCCTATAGAGGTCACAATTTTGAACCGATTTTCATGAAACTTGAAATGCTTGTTTATTACCGAAAGATCTTGATTCCTTTCGATATTTGCGCATATCGGATCGTAACTTCCTGAATTATGGCCCCTGATTGTCCGAAAAATCACACTTTTTAGCTTGTGTTCCCTGTGGAGGTCAAAATTGTTATCCGATTCAAAAAACCGTTTGATTATATCACCGTTACATAGTTTTGGGGGTTGAGCTCGAATTTCGTGAAAATCGGACCAAAATTGACCGACAAAATGGCTGCCGTTTGTACGCGAATAGTGTGAAAAAATGTTATATCAAAGTTGTGGACCCTATAGAGGTCACAATTTTGAACTGATTTTCATGAAACTTGACATGTATGTTTATAACCCAAAGGTCTTGGTTCCTTTCAATATTTGCACCCATCGGATGGTAACTTCCTGAATTATGGCCCCTGATTGTCCAAAAAATCACCCTTTTTAGCTTGTGGTCCCTCTGGAGGTCAAAATTGTTATCCGATTTAAAAAAACGTTTGATTATACCACCGTTACATGGTAATGGAGGCTGAGATCGAATTTCGTGAAAATCGGACTAAAATTGACAGGCAAAATGGCCGCCGTTTGTACGCGAATAGTGTGAAAAAATGTTATATCAAGCTATAGAGGTCACAATTTTGAACCGATTTTGATGAAACTTGACATGTATGTTTATAACCCAAAGATCTTGGGTACTTTCTATATTTGCGCCCATCTGATCGTAACTTCCTGAATTATGTCCCATGATTGACCGAAAAATTGCCTTTTTTAGCTTGTGGCCCCTCTGTAGGTCATTATTATTATCCGATTTAAAAAGACGTTTGATTATATCACCGTTACATTGTTATAAAAGATGATGTGGAATTTCATGAAAATTGGACCAAAATTGACGGACAAAATGGCCGCTGTTTGTACGCGAATAGTGTGAAAATATGTTATATCAAGGTTGTGGAACCTATAGAGGTCACAATTTTGAACTGATTTTGATGAAACTTGAAATACATGTTTATAACATAAAGATCTTGGTTCCTTTCGATATTTGCGCATATTGGATCGTAACTTCCTGAATTATGGCCGCTGATTGTACTAAAAATCGCCTTTTTCACCTTGTGGTCCCTCTGGAGGTAACAATTATTACCTGATTTAAAAAAATGTTTGATTATATCACCGTTACAGGGTAATCTAGGTTGAGTTTGAATTTCATGAAAATCGGACCAAAATTGACAAACAAAATGACCGCTGTTTGTACGCGAATGGTGTAAAAATATGGTATATCAAGGTTGTGAACCCTATAGGGGTCACAATTTTAATACGTTTTTGATGAAACTTGAAATACATTTTTATAACCTAAAGATCTTGGTTCCTTGCAATATTTGCGCATATTGGATTGTAATTTCCTGAATTATGGCCTCTGATTATACGGAAAATTGCCTTTATGGAGTTCAAAAACATTTGATTATATCACCATTACACTGTAATGAATTTTCAGTTTGAATTTTGTGAACATCAGACCAAAATTGATGAACAAAATAGCTGCCATTTTTACACGAATAGTGTAAAAATATGATATATCAAGGTTGTGTACCCTGTAGAGGTCACAATTTTAATTTGATTTTGGTCAAACTGAAAGATCTTGGTTCCTGTCGATATTTGGACATATCTGATCGTAACTTCCTGAATTATGGCCCCAGATTGTACGAAAAGTCGCCATAATATTAAATGTTTCGTATCCAGTGGAGGTGACAGCTTTTTCCATGATATTAAATGATTCGTATACTTTACATTAGCATGGAGCAGAACTTTATAAAAACCAAACAAATTCTAATGATTTTCTGATAATTACTTAATATGCGACAACTCTTGTTGACTGCCCGGACGATTTAGCTGCTGTGTGGGCGTATGTTTCGTTGCCTGGCAACCTATTTTTTGTGTTTCCATAGAAACAGGTTTGACTTAGTTTTTGGTGTATAATTTTGTTTCCGGAGCATATCTCATAAACCATTAAAGATATCTTTTTGAAACTTTGTACATACATCAAATTATTACAGTAGTTGTGCCTTTTACTATTTAGGAATTTCTGGAATTTATAGTTCCATGGAAACAATTTGACTTAGCTTTTGGGGTATAATTTTGTTTCCGGAGCATATCTCATAAACCGTTCAAGATATCTTTTTGAAACTTTGTACACACAACAACTTATTATAGTAGTTGTGCCTATTGCTATTTAGGAATTTCTGGAATTTATGTTTTTTGTGCTTCCATGGAAACAAATTTAACTTAGTTTTTGGTGTACAATTTGTTTCCGGAGCATATTTCATAAACCTTGCAAGATATCTTCATGAAACTTTGTACATACATCGACCTATTACTGTAGTTGTGCCTCATAAAGCTCATTCAGTTATTCATCATTAATTTTAAAAATCTTGCTTGTAATAAATTATGTACATACATATACATGTACATTTATTAGTGTTGCAGAGAGGAGAAAACATGAATAAATGAGAGGATTGTACTAAATCATTTACATGCCAGTGTAAATGTCTGCAGTACAATCCTAACGATACTTTGCATGAATTATGGTATATGATGCCTGTTCTAGGTTATTTGGGTATTTGCAATTGTACTATTCTTTCATTGATTGGCTCAAAACATTAACAATACCAACATCTATACATAAAATTAAAGTCATATATACATGTATATATATACATGTATAACAGATTTTTTTTTAATTGAGCTCCAGTCCTCTCCACTTGCAAAATATCTCTGTTTGTTATGTAGTCTGGTCATGTCTAACTTTTAAAACTAGACCTTAATGTCATAAATTATCTCAAATCTTCCAGTAAATACCAATCAGACATTAGTTTTTAGAAATAGAAAGCAATATCTACTTAAACAGGACCACATTATTAGGATCAGTGACACTGTTTGCTAAATCTGATAATTTTGGTATTGATTATCAATAGCATAAAGATATTATTTTTCCTTATTTCTTCCGAACAAGTGCAAGGATGTGGGATGTTTGATGATTAATCATCTTGCTTTTCTTGTGCATGGATTTTGATTAGTCTTTAAATATAATTTATAAATGTAATCTATTCTTCCTGAGACAATTTTATTCATTTATGAAATATTGAACCCAGTTTATTTATTTTCATGCAAAATTGTTATACATGGTGTGGTGAGCAACTTTTTGTAAAATTGACATATCAAAAGTCCAACAATGGATGTTAGGCATGCTAAGTTTCAAGTTGATCATACTGAAATTAGGCTTAGGCTTATTTTTAAAGAGTGTCACTTGAAGAGGATTATCAAGTGTAGTTCCACAAAAATGAAGTAAAATTAAGGAATCTTTAAATTGTACTTCACTGATTGTATTAAAATAGCATTACAGGTCTTTCTTTAGGCCTGAAATGTTATCTAAATAATCAATTGGACATTAATTAACATATCCAGACCATAATAAACTCTCTATGTGAAGGCTAGCCATCGATGTTGGCGGATTAAATTCCTATATGCTGCTCAATGGCTGTTGATAATTAAATCAATCAAGTGGATAATCGAGACTATGCTGTTTATATTAATGATTTGAGTAATGATGACCGAGGCTATGTGAATATTTCAAACACTTTTTTCTCGGCTAATAGTGGATCAATTTGACTGAAATTTTCTGCAAATTACCGTTAAACTATCTAGTTTTTAACTATAATAGTGAGAACTGCCATCTCTTTATCTTATCTCCCATAATGTAACTTTAAAAGAAACATTAGTTTCTGTTTTAATCAAAAGTTATAGATAAACATTTTTCTTAATTCTATTTTTAGGTATTACATTGAAGAAAGAATTAAATGGTGACAATCACTCACGTCAGACATGGGAAAGCTTTTAAGTGTATTAAAGAATGACCCACCATCCAAGAATACAGACATTTTTGTAGACTTTGAAAGTGAGAATTAGTTTCTGTTGATAGTAATTATTCTTGAAGTGAAAAAGTCCACATTTAATGTTGACATTTATTTATACTTTTCACTTACATTGACTGTTCTTCAACAATGGGTCCATCTTGAGTAACACATCATAGCATATATCCAGATGCTAACGCAGCAGATCTTGTTGGGATGTATATGTAGAGGCGTAGCCGTGAAATATATATTGGGGGGTCCGCAAATGAAATTATATAGAATGTTGACAATCTGTGATGCCACCCCTATGAAAATTTTTAAAAAGTTTCAGTCTACTTTAAACACTGTTTTGGCATATTTTACGGACTGTTTTGCACACTACATAACAATACTAATGTTTAACAACAATTTTGCTGACCTGTATAACTTGAGATATCATTTTGTTGTTAAATATAGATGCTCAGCCAACAGAAGAAGAGCGGGAAGTTTGGACAATGGTGGACATTGTTGAACAAAAAGCAGTCCATATTTTAGATCTATTAAAGGACTACCAGGGAGCATCTGAAAGTATACGAATGGCAAGTGTAAATTTATAGATTACCTCATAACTATGTTTAACGTTTGACTGTTTTAATGCAATCACATTTCAATGTCGTTTTCTCTATCTGTTGTCCAGTCTGATCTTCTGTCATTTGTAATTGCTTGTGCATATTCTAGATACATGTCTTCATTTCACTGACAGAAAGTTGCTTCTAGCAGTCTGCTCCTGCTGACATTGGATGATATAAATGTTAATGATGAAAACGGGCCAACCAACAGATTTCTGTTATCATAAACAACATTTGTTTATACATGTAGCATAATGAAGGCATTTCCCAAATTAGATATTTTATATAGGTTTTCCACTGAACTTTATCTACTAATCTACTTTAGTTATGAAATGACAGTCAACCAGAACTACAAGAGTCCTGGGTATAATTTCTGCACTTTAGGCAGTAATTCTGTCGTCTGAGTGTTCTTTTTTTTTTTTTTTAGATTTCTTGATCACAATAATTTACTACATGTATCTACTTCAGATTTCTTTTAGAATTGCCTATTTTTATAATTTTAGGCAATATCAAATCCAAAGGTTGAGGAATACCAGGAAAAAGCATGGCACGATGTCATTCCCCTGATTTCAAAACTGAAATTATTTTATGAATTTTCCCTTAAACTTGGTAAGTGGATTTTATACAAACTTGCAAAATGAATGATCTTGCTGTCTTGGCAACATTTAAGATGTGAAGTTATTTAGTGGTTAAATTAATATGCAGCACTTCATATCTACATTTAGATCTTATCATCACTAATTTAAAGAATTTTAATGTTAGTTACATGTAATGTGTTATATGAACTATTAATATTAATAACTACCATTGAAATTTATAAATATTTTCAGAAACTGTAGTAATGGATTTATTGAGAGAACTTTGTTCTCGCGATTTAACTCCCAGGCAACATCTTGAAACTCAACAAGCTTTCTTCAAACAGTTTGCTGAAATATTAGATTTTGTTCTTAAGTTTGATGACTTGAAGGTAAATAAAAACGATGTTACATAAAGATAAGTTAGCCTTCTCTTGAAAAATATCAAGACAGTTTGTTTACTTACGTTGTTATATACTCCATGTTTCTATGCATAATGTCCAGTGTGTCTAGCAAAACAAGTACGGTAGGCAACGAATTACTGATTGAAAACAAATCATATTCCATTTCATATTTTAAAGTTTAAAATGGTTTTTTTCACTTGTCTTCACTATGTGAAGATCTGCAAGAGTTGTTTGATAACTGATGTTCTGCTTGATGTGAGGGATTAGCCAATCAAATGGTCTGTTGGGTCCAGTTCTTAGGGTGTGCTGTCAGGAACTGCGGGTAGAGATTCATAGCGATAGAAGCAAAAGTTATATTTCCAAATACCCACTTGGGCATTTTCGACGAGTGTTTCAGTCAAAAACCTGAAGATGAGCAGTGCTTGGGGTCCAAAAAATAATCACTGTATTAAAGGTGCCAAGTATCTAACTCAGTATTATCCATAGTCTTTGACATTGCAAACATAACTTATTGGTCAGTTTAAATCAACATTGATGTTGTTATATTTATCTTACCACAAAAAGATGGGTTTCTTCATGATATCCAATGTTTAAGACAAAATGAAAATTTAAAAATTTGCACATATATTGCGTGTCAGACGCGATGAATGAGACTAAACATATCCCACAGGAGAATACTCTCAGTGGAGATTGGGATAACCAGACACCAAAGACTGTCATTGAATTTTGCCAAACATAACTGATTAGAAATTGCAGTAAAAGCAAAAACGATTGCATATAAATCAGTTCATATACATTCATATTACATTATTATTATGTGTTGTAACCCATTTATGTCCATTTCTAGGTACCAAAGAATCAAGATTTAGCTCCTTAAACGTATGATTTGTTTGTATATGTTCAAATTCATAATGTGGACATATTATTTATTTTACATTTAACACATTTCTTTCTTTCTTGTAAAGATATGGATAAATTTATATCACATTTCTTTTTTTAATCTAGATGACTAATCCTGCTATTCAAAATGACTTTAGTTATTATAGAAGAACACTCAGTAGAAGGAAAATGGCTAATGAGGTAATTTTTTTAATCTTAAAGATAAATATTTAAGCTTAAGGAAATGTCTGATCATGTATTTTCAGACAAATATAAATACTGGGCATATCAGATCAATTAGAAACTATTTCTGAATTATTTGCCAAAGCTTTATTCCTTCGAACTTCAACGTTTGGAGGATAAAAAGTAATTGAAGACATGTCTTGACATTTGGTACCTGTTGTGTAGGATGCTATAAAGCTTCTTATAGTTGTAGAGAATTATTTGTTTAAATTGCTCATAGCTGTTTTCACTTGGTAAATATGCTTCTTCACTCAATTATACTGATTAGGTAATGTGATTTGACTGTCAATCATGTGGATATTAATGCCCATATTATAGAATATGGTAAAATTTGAAACCTGGACCAAGTGATAAGATATAGTTCATTATCAGGGAATAGATATTATTACATGTTGTTTGATGACTTGGAGACCATTATAAGGATATTATTAACAACTAGTTATTTCTTGCCTTTAAAGTATTGCCATTAGTCTTTTGCAACAAAGTATTTCATAATGATGAAATTAAGTATGGTTAAATGGTCGAGAGCTAGACATTAATTAATGTTTGTCTTGAGTGTTGGTTTCAATATATTATGCAATGTCTTGTTTGGGACCCTTACACATTTTAAAATACAAACATTATCCTGATGAAATTATCATGCGAGTCCGATATTGCATCTATTATAAATAATTTATGATTGGCACACACCACTGTTTGAAATAATGGTATGCCAACTAAAAAGGATGACGTTACATCTTTATTTTATTTATTCCTAAAATAAAATAACATGAAAAAGTTCTTTTTTAAGGATGATATTGAAGATGATTTAGAAGTATCTAATGAGATGGCTAATAGAATGTCATTATTCTATGCCCATGCTACACCCATGTTAAAAACATTAAGTGATACCACAGCGAAGTTTGTAGCACAGGTAAAATTACATTATGATATTTTATAATATATAAGCGGCAGGGACCCACATACTATCGAAGCAAACTATATTTGGAATTTGAAAAGTTAGCTTGCAGACTATCAAAACCGTTAATACATCCTCTAATGTTTTAAGTTTATAATTATATTCAGTTATTCATCACTTAACGAGCATTTATAAAACAATTGATATCTTAAGATATAGGGGTGTAACGATACATCGAACAATCGATGCATCGCGATAGTTTGACTGTCGATAGTATGTATCGATAGTAAAAAGAAACTATCGATAAAAATTGCGATAGTCAGGCAAACTATCGATAGTTTCGATAGTTTGTAATAGCGAAAGTAACATGGCTCAAATTCACTCGTATTTGTCGAATAATTACTCTGTATTTATAACAAAAAGCTCCGTTATCACTAAAATAGCGTTACACGATCTCAATGTCACATGGAAATCTTCGTCTACCATATTAGGCATGGCGTACTAAGAAATGTGTAAAATGGTTGATTTTGGCGCGAAAAAGCTGAAAATGGTCACGTACTGAAAGCATACCGCATATCATAGGAAAGTTGGCTATGCCTTTTTTACAAGTTACTAAACTACCAATGTAATATTAATAATATACAATTTTATATAATATAAAGAAAAAAACCCAATCTACTTTATTATTTAATTCACAATCAGAATGCGACGTTACCGTGTACCTGAGATACCAGCCAGGAGGCTCTTCTATTCGCCCCCCTCCCCTTTTGCCGCACTTTTAGAAGACACATGTTGTTTTTATCTGCACCGTCTTGTGTCGCTTAATTCTGTTGGTTTATTTGTCGATATGACTACCGATATCCGTGTTAAAATATTACGTACTGATTAACGGGCTGGAGATGTTGATCAACTAGTGAATTGTAATCTATTGCAAGTACTGGATTTTTAATTAGCAGTTAAAGCAGTAGGGGTAAGTCAGAATGCGGGAATGTCTTCCACAGCCCAACCGATACGATTTTTGGCGAGGCGATTACCCGATTCAAGAATTTTGTAATTGTGACAACACTAAAAATCAGTATGGTTATTTTCTGGGAAAAGTATTCCGGTCACCGATAATATAATCAGTAACATCATTTTTTTGTTCTGCTTATTCGAGAGTCCGTAATAAAAATGGACTCTTACATGTCCGTAATAAAAATGGACTCTTACATCGAGTGTCCGTTATAAAAAGACTTTGAAAACAAGAAATTTTTATTACAAAAATCGGGACCAAACTTTTGTGTCCGTATAAGCGATTGTCCGTTATATTATTGGGAGTATTATATTATCTAACATTACCTGGAACTTTCTAGTGTTTCAAAATTTTTAGTTTGATTAAATGCTATAATAAATGTATACATGGCAGTGTGTTTTAAACCTAAACCAATAAACAGATCAAACTATCGCAATAGTCCAATAGTATCGCAATATTTAATCCCCAATAGTAATAGTATTGCAATAGCTGTTTACCCAATAGCAATACTATCGCAATAGTGAATATTACCAACAATAGTCACCCCTATTAAGATATGTCATCGGCCATGGGACTGGTTCCAAGAGAAAAAATTTCCGGTTTTATCGACTCCAGTTGTACCCAGGAGAAAATAACATAAGCAACACCAATTCTGTAGGAAGTCAGGAATAGAAATAGAATAGAATCACAGATATTGTATGACAGTTACCTTCTTTTCCTTTAGAAATAAAATCTCTCACAAATAGGATTAATTGGGCTTAATTCCTGTGAAATGATTATAAAGTCATCATTAAGAAATGTAATTAAGATTTGTTATTATGTTGTAGAATAAAGATCTGCCTGTAGAACAAACCACAGATTGTCTCAGTGCCATGGCTAACATATGTCGTGTTATGATAGAAAATCAGTAAGTTTTACTCTGCTTCTAATCAGTGTTTGACACAACATTGTCCCATAGGTTAAAATCTGACATAAGTTTGTTAGGTTTGTGATCAGTCCTACGTATGAATTCTTCTGACCAACTGAAAAATACAAGTGTATAGTTATATTTATATCCAAATTGATTGTGTGTCTGTGCATGACTAAATTTAAGATACCGGTATAACAAGTTAATTTCACTTACTTCTAGAATATTGATATTATCTTATGTCCTCAGTCCTGTCAAATCTCTCAGATACACCGGAAAGTATACATTTTTAGCCAACAGACTTTATTTCACTTTAACCCTTAACTGGTCGACGTTATTGTGACTTCAAATGGTCAGACTAAAAAAAAACTAACGTGAAATATTTTGTATGCCTATTACAATCGACTACTGCCGGATAATTATAAGTGATAGACTCTTGACACCATTAAAAAAGTCGAAGAGGGTAATTTCCAAATCAGTTTGAATCATTTTCATCAGAAATATCGTCTTCAGAATAGGCGTAATCGATATAATCCGAGTCAGAATCATATATAGGCATTTCAATGACTTTGAGGGTCTTTAACATTCCCGACATCGTTAAATTATGTTTTTTGTCAAAAAATGTGGAACGAAGACATGTTTTTCTTAATGTTATTGACAAGACAAGTTCCTGTCTGAGACGCATGCGTGGCAATATCAATTAAATACAAAACTAAATACTCAAATGCGGCTTATAAAAAAGGTTCTTGCTATGACCACTTTTGGATATAACGTTGTGGTGCAAATATGACCGTGACCGGTTATGGGTTAAACAATACACAATTTTTATACGCCCACATTTTCATGTGGACGTATATTGTCGTCGCCCCTGTTCGTCCGTCCGTCCGTCCACAATTGTTTGTGAACAGTCTACAGGTCACAATTTTTATCCGATTTCAATGAAACTTAAAACATAGCTTTATCACCCTAAGATCTCGGTTCCTTTCGATATTGAAATGCATGTTTATAACCCAAAGATCTTGGTTCCTTTCGATATTTGCGCCAATCAGATCGTACCTTCCTGAATTATGGCCCCTGATTGTACTAAAAATCGTCCTTTTTAGCTTGTGGTCCCTCTGGAGGTCAAAATTGTTATCCGATTTAAAAAACCGTTTGATTATATCACCGTTCCATGGTTATGAAGGTTGAGTTCGAATTTCGTGAAAATCGGACCAAAATTGACGGACAAAATGGCCGCCATTTGTACGCGAATAGTGTGAAAATTTGTTATATCAAGGTTGTGAACAGTGTAGAGGACACAATTTTGAACCGATTTGGATGAAACTTGACATGTATGTTTATAACCCAAAGATCTTGGTTCCTTTCGATATTTGCGACCATCGGATCGTAACTTCCTGAATGATGGCCCCTGATTGTCCAAAAAATCGCCCTTTTTAGCTTGTGGTCCCTCTGGAGGTCAAAATTGTTATCCGATTTAAAAAAATGTTTGATTATATCACCATTCCATGGTTATGAAGGTTGAGTATGAATTTTGTGAAAATCGGACCAAAATTGACAGACAAAATGGCCGCCGTTTGTACGCGAATATTGTGAAAATATGTTATGTAAAGGTTGTGGACCTTATAGAAGTCACAATTTTGAACCGATTTTGATGAAACTTGACATGTATGTTTATAACCCAAAGATCTTGTTTCCTTTCGATATTTGCGCCCATTGGATCATAACTTCCTGAATTATGTCCCCGGATTGTCCGAAAAATTGCTTTTGTTCGCTTTTGGTCCCTCTGGAGGTCAAAATTATTATCCGATTTAAAAAAACGTTTGACTATATCACCGTTACATGGTAATGAAGAGAGAGTTTGAATTTCGTGAAAATCGGACTAGAATTGACGGACAAAATGGCCGCCGTTTGTACACGAATAGTGTGAAAATATGTTACATCAAGGTTGTGGACCCTATAGAGGTCACAATTTTGAATCGATTTTGATGAAACTTGACAGGTATGTTTATAACCCAAAGATCTTGGTTCCTTTCGATATTTGCGCCCATCGGGTCATTACTTCCTGAATTATGTCCCCTGATTGTACGAAAAATCACCCTTTTTAGCTTGTGGTGCCTCTGGAGGTCACAATTATTATCTGATTTAAAAAAAAAACGTTTGATTATAAAAACCAAACAAATTCTAATGATTTTCTGATAATTCCTTAATATGCGACAACTCTTGTTGACTGCCCGGACGATTTGGCTGCTGTGTGGGCGTGCGTATGTTTCGTTGCCTGGCAACCTATTTTTATGAGTTATCAATCACTGGTTTTATGTGTATGAGCTGAAATATTCTCTTGTGAAATTTGCTTTATTCTATAAATAAAAAAGTTATATGATTTGTGCACATATATTAAGCTTTTTAAATTTATTTTACAGAGAACATTATTCAAGATTTAAAAATGTTGAGACAAAATTATTCTGTTTACGAGTGATGGTTGGTGTTATTATTTTATATGATCATGTTCACCCAATCGGAGCCTTTGCCAAATCATGTGGAATAGATGTAAGTTTGAATTATCTTATTTAGATACATGTATTAACCTACAGCATATATTATTAACTACCTGGGGAGGGAATATGATAAGCAGTATCACACATCACAGCTTGCTAATCAAATACAATGTAAATGCGAATCAAATATTATATTGATTAGCAGATAGTTATCAAATTGAATGGAATCTGTGAATCAAGTTTCTTGTTCAATGTTTAATAAACGTGATTTACCGTTCCAATGCATACAGCCTTTTTCATCCCCTTCGTGTGTCGGTCAACAAGATTAAAAGTAGTCAAAGATTAGTCAGTAAACTAAAATTTAGTTCAAAAGTTAAGTTTGATAATCCTGTGAATACACAAGCTCAATATTTATTTAAAAAAAATTCCATAGCCTATATTCATTCGAAAAACGTATCCATCCGAAGCGTGCACTGTTGTTAGTTCAGTTTAATTTTTATTCACTTAACAAACTAGTTTGCAACTAAAATGGCTATTTGTTCATGCACAAATAACAACAACATAATGACAATGCATGCATTGCATACAGCTGTCTATGCTACTGTGTAATTTTAAAATACTGTTTTATATTGAAGACAAACAATGTTTTGACATCACAAACTTTTCTTACCACAGATATTTTGCTTTATTTTTTGCTGTGTAAATGAAGACACATAATTTTGGAGGAATGGCGTAAATTTAAAGCAGGTAGCTTACTGGTCGATATTCGCTTTTATTTTCTATCTGATTGCGAAAACACCTAATTTTGTAGGAATATTACAGATGTAAATATGAATACTGTATTCAGGAATTGAAATTGAAAAATAACGTTGTGTAGGGCCTTCAAAATATTTTAGTTTCGAATGTAGGTGGACCTGGCTTGTTTTGACAACTTCCTGATTATATAGTCTGCAGAGGATGCTGAATGTTGATTAATTGTCAATGAATCATATCTTCATAGATACTGAAGGGAATTTAACCTGTTTGGACTGATATATATCATAGTTATAATTAATTACATCTACTATTTAGAAATTCTTATATTTTTCCAGATGAAAAGTACGATCAAAGTCATAAAAGAACAACAACCACGAAGTAGTGTGGATGGCTTACTTAATGCCCTCAGGTATATTGACATGTCTATATTATATTTTTTTCAGTACAACTGCTTCTGTTACCAGTCAAACATATATAATGAAATAAGAATATTTATTTTATGATCAGTAGTGGAATACTGCGTTTTATCAGTGAAATAAAAGTGTTATTCCACTGGTGGACAAAGTAGTCCATGTTGTTTTACCTAAAATGATTGTAAAATCATAAAATAAATAGACCATTTGTCGTTTTGTCGTGAATAACATATTTTATTTCATCTCTAAGCAAGAAAACGTTTATATTTTCACTCATGTTACACATTCGTGAAAATAAAAGTTTTCTTGCTTCTCAATGAAATAAGATATGTTATTTACTCTAAAACGACAAATATCCTCTATTTATATACAGATTTTTAGATTTTAAATAGAATAGGATTCACCAATCACATCTTTATAGTTATATTGTTTTTAGAAATAAAACAGTTTGTATGACTGTAATTAAATCTTTGCCTTTTTTTGCAGCAAAATTTCATTTGTAAAATTACAATATTCTGCAATTGGGTGTAATGATGAGAGTGTTCAATTTGGGAACCGTGGTCTAAGGGGAGATAACTCATTCTCAGTTTTTGAATAATTAAATCTTTGCCTTTATTTGCAGCAAAAATTTATTTGTAAAATTTTAATATTCTGTAATGATGAGAATGTTCAATTTTGGAACCGTGGTCTAAGGGGAGATAACTCATTCTGAGTTTTTTAATAATTGACTTTAAATTATGGGTTAAAATCATATTATGGTTTGTATTTCTCAAATTTGGAAAGGAACAACCATGTTTAGGTTGTATTTAAATTTCCAAATGTCATTCAAAACTTTTCAAAGAGGTATAATTTTATGATTTCAGGTACACAACAAAACATCTCCAAGACGAAACAACATCCAAAGCAATAAAGTCCATGTTATCTTAAACCAAACCATCAATCGAATTATTTGGAGAATTGTTTTTATATTTTGAACTCAAGTAATAGGGTGACAGCGTGGACCAAAATAGCTACCATATTTTAATCTTAATTTACTGAAGGGCAGCAGGAAGTATTACTATATCTATTTACTCAATGATTTTCTGCCGACTTCCATGAATTGAAATATTTCTAAATGTATTTCATTACAGCTTAATTATGTTGCCTTGCGCAGATTTATTTATGTAATTTACCACCTTTGAGTGCCATAATTTTAGCATTTGATCTTCCCCAGCAGTATGCAATAAAGAGTAGTAAATGTTTTTTTTTGTGTTAATGTTTTGTTAAGAACTTGTTAATTTAAAATTCTTGTATATTTGCTATTATAAAATGATGCAATTTCAAATATAAATTTGTAATTTAAGTGGTTAATTTTGCCAAATTGTAATTTAAGTGGTTAATTTTGTCAAATTATTATTTAATATTAGGAGTAGAATAGTTGCTTTCAAAAAGTTGTTGCTAGATCTTAAATCCAGTTGTCCACTTAGTGCATGACGCTGGCTGAAAGTAGTTTTGCGTGAACAAATTCACCAGAGACAGAATTTGTGGCATTGTTGCACAATTGATTTCTTGGTTGTCCAAATTCATTTATTAGAGTTTAAACAGAGTGTAATTGATTCAGAATTTTATAATTGAAAATTAAAGTAAATTTGGGATTCTCACATTTTGAGTGGAAATTCTTGTTTGAATAGATTTATTTTTAAATTATAATTTTTTTAATTTATACAAGGTTTCTCTAGGGGTCGTGTAAAACATTTTTTTCAAGAAAAGAGTTTGTCATGTAATTAAAATTTTATACTTATGTGTTCATCCAAAATTGTGGGAAAAATTGGTCTGATAATAGTTGAGATCAGTATGCACAAGTTTGTGAGTGATTTTTTTCCAAAATGCATGTGTAATTAAACTGTCCTTTCATTCCTGATTATATGGATGGGATGGCTTGTAGAAGATTGTCGGATATTCTCAATTAATGTCAAGAAAGCGTCCTTCAGCCTTCCCTGAACAAGGTAACAATGTTGTTGTTTATGATCCCAAACAGGGTCAGATATTTATTTTTAATAAAAGGGTGTATAGTTTAAAGGACAGTTAAATAAAATTTACAAGATTAACGAATAACGTTAAGCATATGCTGAATTTTAGTGTTATTTATTATTTTATGGGGTAAAAAAGTTTTGTGGGGAGGATTGTGATTTAAAGAGAAAACTCAACTCATTCCCGTAGATAAGATAAAAATTTTACCGTAAAATTATTTTTTGTTCCATTTGTTATTTATTATATTATAGTCTTATGAAGACATGTTTAGATAATGTACATGTATGTAAATCTATGTTAAGCCTTCATTTTGATAGCTTTTGCTTCCTTTTTTTAACAAACATATTTATTTGTGTATATAATTATATATAAAATATACATAAAAATGGTTGAGGGTATACACTTTATATCATGTTATACATTCATGGAATAATTCATCGAAATATAGTTACTAGAATTAAATATGTCTTATACAACCAAATCTATTTATAAATTAATTAATAAGGGATTATTAATGTTGATGATATGAAATGATTCCAAAATCTTATGCACAAATTGTAATTTACAGTGAATAAAAATAAGAACTTGATTAATATTTTCAACTGATTTATTCACAGAAACCATCAGCTTCAAACAATTCCATTTTATGTTGTTTAAAATACAGAATATTTCGACTCCACATCCTCTGCCAAAAGAGATTATTTCTGAACAAATCTGTCTCCATCTGCAAAGATTTTTTAAATCGAATTGAGCTTTATATATCATGTCTAGAGCAGTTATTAGTATTTATAAGTATTGCATATTAATGAGACGCAATAGCTTTCTGAGGATGTATCTAATTAAAAAATACAAACCAGGAGACATGAAATTGACACTTGATGGTTAATAATTCATATAGGCTACCAAAGAATGCTATATCTAAAATGTTTATTTGTTATTGCAATCAATTTTAAAAGAAAATGAATTGAAGATTGTTGCTAACTTTCAATTGAAATATAAACTTACCAGAAAATACAAACTCGATTGGTACATTTGTTTTATCACTACCACTACCTTGGAAAAGACATTCCACAGAGTGTTTGGGTTAACATATATGACTGTTCATATAATAAGTACATACATTTACTTGTTTGAAGATATCATTAACTGGGTATTCTGATCATAGTGCTAATAAAAGTTTAACATTCACTTAAAACTTTTGTGTCTTAAAATTAATCAAATGTACAGTGTTTTTTTTTTTTTTATAGCATTATTGTTTTCTTTCAAGATATTTAAGTTGCCTTTCGTTGGCTATATGGGAAAGTGCCTTTAAATAGATACTACTCATAGATTTAATTATGTTGAACATACATATATCTCGTTAAAGCTAGCCGTTCTTGCTATAATAGTTCAAACATAGATAATGCAAAATGAATATATTGAAAATTTCATTCAAATTTCTCAATTCTTAGCGAAGTTATAACTGTTGGGAGTTTTGACAAGATGTGTCATTAATTGTTTATTATCATAACAATGGTACTTAGCCACGTTTCTCTATTTTTAGATTAACTCATTGACTGGCCAATGTGTACTAATCTATTTAAAGTTGGAACCATAAGATGACCTAGAGAGTTGATTATAGGCTTGTCATGTTAATAAATGTTTAAATAATAGTTCATATGACCTTTGAAGCCAAAATAAAGACCTGCAATATGCAGATTAAACACTTACATAATGAATGCATCTTTAATAAAAACTTGAAGAAAACAGTATGTTCTGATTGTCACACATTGTAAAGAATTTCAGTTATTATGTGTTTGTTGAACCTATGTTGTAATTGTTATATATAGTGTACTGTTATCCTTATTGTTGCTGGATGTTCTTATATTTTATGTAAGTTATTTAATTAAGATAGATATTATCATTATTTGTTAATTAGTTCAGGTAATCATGTGCATAATACATGTACATCGTATAGAAATCAAATCAAAACATGCATGTACATGTCTCTGCCTTATTTGTTTAGGTTCAAAGTCAAATACCCAGAATAACATTTATTTATTTTTCTTTCACATAGCTAAACCTCTTTGACTTACCTACAAAATAAAGTTTTAATAAATTTTTCTTTCATTAATTTTGACATATATCACATTTCTCTTATACATTTATTTGCACTTAAACATTCTTAATTAATAATTATAACAAAATATATCCTTATAGTTATGATAAAATGTATGTATTTGCTTGTCATTATTAAAAAAAATTAAGTCCTGCTATTTTGAATTTATATTATATCAAGCTTATATGATAAACACTATATTTTCTCTTTTCTTATTTAAGCATCAAGTATTTCCATACCTCAGTATTTTGGTAAAAGGGGTATAGTTTAATTATGTCTATAGATCTAGATATATTTTATATAGTTAAATTTAACATTTGATAGGTCCTTTACATTCATGACATTTAATTCTTGTTATTATGAGAGCACATTGTAATAAGTCGTTACTTTAATGACAGATGCCTGATTTATTTTTATTCTGAAATTTGTATACATCAGATTAGGCTACTTATTTTCTAATTTTTAGTGAACATTCACAAAAATAAGAGCTTGTTAACTATTCTTAGTATGGGCAATACGTGTTTACAAGATCACATTGAAAAGAAACATTAAAGTCTGAACTTATATTTATCTAATTGACTTTGATCTGATTTGGACAATCTTAAAATATAGTCTGGTTTAGATATTTTGTTGTGATTTTTTAAGAAAAAAAAGTGCAATTAAATGAATTGCTTATCAATAATTGTATAATGCCCATAAAAGTCATTTTATCTGTAGAATTATACTATTTTGTTTCTATCTTATGCATGTTAAATCATTTAATGTAAGTTTATAACCACATTTAGTCCATATTCCCACAGTCAAGATGTTCCCCATCTTGTCGCTTTATAAAAGAAAAACCTTGACATGGGAACTTTTTTTTATCTAATTTATCCTTGTAGACAATTTATCCATTTTTTATCAAGCAGGCTTTAATCATTGCAGAGATCCTATTAATTTTACTGCTGCTGTGGCTTTCATGATGTGTTTTTGTTTTCTTTGTACATTAATTACCAAGCTATTATTGTTTGAATAAAAATTGTATTTAATTTTTCTGTTTATTTATAATTTTATCTAGGACTTCTGCTTGCAGTTAGTACAAATAAAATATATAGGAAATGAAAGGGGTCGAAAAACATTGTAGATATGTTGGACAGCTGTAATTAAATATAAATAATACTATACATTATGCATGCCATTTGAAAATAAAAATAAATGTACAAATTGAGAACAGGCCTTTCCTTAGAATTGTTACACGGTGAACACTTGATTTATTAGTGTGCGACAAAGGTTTACTTGAAGGGGCATTAGGTAAGATTAGATAAAGAGCTGGCAGTTCTCGCTATAATTATCCATTTTTACTTTAAATCAACCATCATGAAAGGTGCTTAAATCCACTAAAGATTGCAGGCTAACAATGGCATCAAGGGTTGATTATGGCCCTGATTAGTTATTTAATGTCTAATAAATAATTTAGATAAATATACGGTCCTATACAACATGGTGGGTTTTCTATGGGTCCTCCGGTTCCCTCCCACTATTAAAGACCCCTATGTGCAAGCAAATTATTGAAATAAAATTGAAACATGTGTTGGTCCTGAAATGAGCTCTGAACAGACACCACTTGCGGTGTAATGAGACCAATGTTCAGAGCTGAACAAGTGTGTACATGGGTCTTTAGCAGTGGAAGGAAACTGCAATTTCGGTCAAAGAGAGAGGGGTTACAATTTATTTTGGCCCATGATTCAGCAAAGACTGATTTATCCTGAGACTGGAAATGAAAAATATTTCACAAGATTTCAATTTCAAGAACAGAATGTGTCAGCTCTATTGCATCTGCAGCGAATTTTGGTTGTAGTTCGAGTTTATTTCAGATGTTAAGCGATAAATGGATATATAGATTGGGGGTCACTCTATATGTTTTCATGATATTTCTTTCTTTTGGGGGATCACAGTGGGTAAGTGGGTAAGACGCTGGCTTGCTAGTCTGGAGGCCAGGTGTTCGATCCCTGCATTGGCCAAGAAAGTGCATCCAGTTTTTCCCTTGTCTGTGATGCAGAACGGGAGCTTGTGACAATGACAGTTGTCTAGTAGATCATGATCAGATGGGATGAAAAAGCAAGGTCCTATGTGCACATAAATGATCCCTAGGCAGTTGGAATTCGATATAAGAGTAGGCCCTTGCACCACAGCCAAGGCAAAATTACCCTCAAAGCACACTGTATGGGATATGCCAGTCTTCATTATCCCAGTTTAGGAGCAGAACAGAAGGACGTTAAACCCCATTTAATTTCATTTCATTTCTTTCTTCTGGATCTGGATTGATGCCTGTGCTTTCCTCACAAAAATGAGAGTAGTTACAGGGTACAGTCCCCTTACTCATTCGGGGGTCTACGGTTTGTTTATATTTTGTGGAAGTGTATCTTAAAATATAAAGTCAATGAAAATAATTTTTATGAAACAAATAGGACTGTTTATTCTTTTCTGATGAAATATTTGAAGGCTACCTTTCAATTTCGTCTTATATTTATATGGAATAAAATTCGCTGAATTTGCAATAATGATTCATTACACGAACTGTCACAAGTGAAAATGGCGGTATTGAATCTACTCATTAGCATTCGGTACAGTTAGCACGTGGATTTTACTTTCTTGAAAAGGGATTTAGCAATAATCATACGGGGTAAGTAATAATCTGATCATATTTTTTGTGTGAAAATGTTAGAATTGACGTTACATAATCAAATAAATTGCATCCAAGTTGAAGTAAAAGATTAAAATGATATTGCCAAAAATAATGTGCCGATTTCAGGGCATTTCATGGCAATTCATGATTTATTATACATAATACATGCCATTTTATAATCCAGCAATGCATGTAGAACATTTTGTTATATATCTGTCAGAAAATTGTACATTGTTTTCTTTTTTGAATATAGGACAGGGCATTATTTGTTTTAATCGAACGTATTATACATGATCATGTCTGATTGGATCAAAAGTTAACAATGTTGTAAAATGTTTATCTCATATTCTGGGCTATCCTTATACTCTTACAAATTACTTTTGATCAATTTAGGTGCATATTCTGCATTTTACAAATTTAATTCTGAAAGGAAACTTGTCCTGATGCAGGCTCATGCCTAGTTCAGCTCTGAACGTTGGTCTCGTTATACTATGAGATTGAGACCGATGTAATTCAGAGCTGAACTAGCTCATGCCCGCCCCCCCTCTTCAAAGCATTTTTTACATGTAGAATTGTAACCCACTATGGGTACTATACTTGGGGTAGCACGTTTACCCAAATCCACCAGTATTTCAACTTCTAAGGCAATAATTTATATCCATAATTGATATTTTACTGTTATTTATGTCAAAATGACCCACAAAATGTGATTTCCAAGCAAATTTTGAAGCTGTAGCTAGTCAAATGCACTATTCTTTGATATCATACTGTTCTTTATGCTAAATTTTCGTTTTTGATTTAAGATTGTAATGTTTTTGTATCAAAATCCCTCTCAAAGTGCGATTCCCAAGCAAGTTTGGAAGGGACATATAAGATCAGAGTGTGTCTTTTTTACCTAACATGTATACTGTACATTTTCAAACTTTTCATTGTTTGTGCAATATAATTTAGTATGTTTTTTTTTTAAACCCAAGATTTTTATACTTTTAAAATCCATAAATATGCCTGCCACTCCATGATCATATTAATTTAAAATGTCAAAAGCAGGAACACAAGTTTTGTTGATGATTACAAATATAACAAGGGTGGATCCAGACCCCATGGATAGAAGCACGGACATGGCATTTCGAGTGATCTGAGACAATGAACTTTAATGGGACTTTATCAGTCAGAAATCCAGATTAGGGGGCGAGGATGCATGCACCAGGTGCATGTGCCAAGTGCACCTCTCACTAGATCCGCTCTTGTATAATGATTTCTTTCCAGAATAATGCAGTAACTACTTCTTGTTTTGCATAGTACCATCATTATTTTATATAATTATGTAATAAGAATTAACTGTTTTCATATAAATACAATTTTTAGCAGAGTTAATTTCATTAGACCTACTAACCCAACCTTTCAGAATTGCGTTGCTTAAATTATTGGAGTTATTTCCCCTTAATCATTCTGTAACATTATAGTTTTTGTTACTCAGGATAGGTTTTTAGGGCTTCAATCTTCCTATTACTGATACCTACAAAAGAACAAATATGCAACATTTGTGGAATGCTCAGATGATTTCACTGGACACAGTAAATGTTTAAATCGAATATCAAAATGTGACAAATCGTCTATTTAAAAAAATATGAAAATTTCCAATCCAAATATAGAGATAGAGAGTATCAGAAATAATAGCTTTAAGATATATTATGGGAGATCAGGTAACAAATTGACAGCTCTCACTATAATAGCTAAAAACTAGATAATGTAAAGGCAATTTGCTGAAAATTTCAGTCAAATTGATCCACTATGAACTGAAAATTAAGCAAGTGAAATTTCTGCCTAGCCGCGATAATCATAACTGCAGTCAGTACGGTAAAAAGCATAGTCTCGATTATCCATTTAATAATTAAATAGTGAAGGAAAGTTTTGGAGTAAATTGGATCATAATCCATCAAAGATCAAGGGCTAGCGATGCGATCGAGAAGTGATTATGGTCTGGATATGTTAATTGATATCTAATTAATAATTTAGATAACATTTCAGGCCTAAATAAAGACCTGCAATTCACAGATTTAGCTCTTGCTTAATGTATGTCTAATGGTTTAAAAAAAATTGTAGGATTGACACTATACATGTGAGGCTCATTGTAAATAAGAAACTTACAGCTAACTAAAAAAAAATACCAGAGACCTTCAGATAAAAAAGTTTGCTAGAGTATTTAAACTCAAATATTCATTAACTGTACCTAGGATTTCTCTATTAAGAATATTTTTATGTTGATTTCTAAGTTTATTCCAAAAGAGAGGATTTAGGCGACACAAAGTTCAGTTTATTAGAGTAAACTTGTATTTGTGTCCTGTGTTTTTATGGCAAATGTAAGAGGTATGTAATTATGTCGTTATGATTGAGAATATATTGTACAGAAATAATAAACGTTGGTTAATCCATGTTAAATCATATTTGTCAAATAACATGAGATATTAAAAATGTGATTAAAATGTTAAGACTTGTTAAATTTTTGTCAGTTTCGGAAGGTGTTCTGAATCATTGTACCTTATAATATAGAATAACGGTTCTTTGTCTAGTAGACTTTAGTTTTGTTTAATGCTGTATAGTCAGTAATAATAGTGTTTTAAATACAAAAGAAATGGGGTAGATAACATCACAGTTTGAACCTGAAATTGGAGACATCTTTAAGTCAAATAGGTTTGTTATCCTCTTCATGGTAGGCATGATTTCTGTTCAAGCTGAGACAGGATTAAACATGAATGGCACCTGTAGAAGAATTTGAGTATATAAGTATAAAAGATGTAAAGACCAGTTAGGGATTATGATAGACATAAGTAGTAATTACTTAACTCATCCATCACTTATTGCCAACCATCGTTTAATTACTATATCTTTGTATTAGTTTTCACAAGGTGAATATCATGTTTTGGAGTAACAACCTCTGAGCCTAATGTTAAATATTACTGTTTCTTATACTTGTAAACATTTAAGAATTTTGTCTATTAATAGACCTATTGTAATCAATTGATGTTTTGGTATGAATTTATTCAAATTTTATTGAAGTAATATGATCCTATATGATTTGATGTGTATACGTGATGGGACAGGTAGGTCCAGATCAAGAAGTATCATTATCCCTGTAGATACACATCTTTATATTTTTTCTTAATAATAGTTCTTTTAAATAACCCAGGTTCTTTTTTGTAAATTTATAGGTACAAAAACAATTTTTTTGATACAAGATTCAAGATAGAGCTAGTCTCTTGAATATAATGTCAAATAATTTATTCATGATTGTATTTTTTTTCTCTTAATTAATTTTATCTAGTTTTTGACTGAACATGTAAATTATAGTGTGGGTGTGTATGTACTTTGTACCAGGTATATTTGATTATAAAGTTGTTATCTAATTTCAAGTTTATGTACTTCTTGAATGTAAAAGGATCCTAAATATAAAATACAGTATTTTTTTTATTGAAACATTAAAAAAGTTTCTTTGTTGATTGAAATATATACATATATTTCCAGTATTGCTTAAAAGTTTTGGGAAAAGCTAGGTGTCATGTTTATGAATAAAGATTATGTTGTGACCAAATTGATATCTTATCGAAAGGTTATTGATCCTAAACCTGGTTACGGTATGATAGATTTGAGTGAAGGTATCTTAGCTGGCTGTCTGAAAATCTACAGTACCAGATTGAGTTCAGTAAGCATTGAGTCAGCTGGTTTTATTTACCAAGTCATATAAAGTTCAACCCTCTGTCTGTTAACCCAGGCTTCCATATGTACATCGTTCTCACAATTACTATATAACAGACATACTATAGCACGTCTCTACCACTTACTACATATCTTTATCCTCATTAAAAAAATACAATTTATTTCTTTAAATACAGTAATTAAATCCAGATTATATCTAGTATTATATCTCAGATAATGAAATTTTACAATTGTTAGGTATATCTCTTAGTTTTATCATGGTATTGTTTTAATATATCATTCTGCTTGATATTTGAGGAGTAAGGCAGGCGGCGGATCACTGTAATGATAAAGGAATGACCAAACCAAAATTTCACCCCAAACGCCAGAGAATTTTGATACTTGTACTATGTGATCAATAGATCTTCAATGAAGACGGTGCATGTATTTTTCGCATTTGATTTTTCATTCTTTTATCAGAAATATTAATGATGCTGAATTATTGCATTTGATATAAAACAGGTTGTTCTTTTCGAAATGAAAATTTAATTGACTTGAAAATATGGTTTCTGTTTACTCAGAAGTTTAACAAACTGTATTTTACACCTTTACTGCTTCTGAAGATACCCACACAGTAAGAAGTGGGCAACATACCCAATCCAATGTGCATCTGCTCCACACAGTTCGCATACAATACAGTTTCTAACAGTCTTAAACACAGAATACTACAGTCTCAACAGGTATTAAATACATATTGATAAAAGCATGTAAGAAAGAATGTATTCCTCAAACAGCAGTACATGAACATAGTTGATTGTTCATTGTCCTGAAAAGAGACCATGAGGAGTATACTAAACATTTCTTTTATTGAACTCAAATATTCTTACTCCTCCCCCATGCATGACTTTAAAAAACCTGTATGTTTGCCAATAGAAAAGTGATAAAGAGCTATTAAGAAGTTAAACTGTAGAAGGCCACCTAGTGTAGAAGTAATTTATTCAAATTAAAAGCAAGTCAGAAAGTGGACACTGGTGATTAAAATATACCATCTACATGTTTGATGATCTATTAGGACGTGGCAATGCATGCGTGTCTGTATGAATAGGTATGAACAGTTAAGTGGATCCCATGAAAAGAATCTTAAGTTACATGGTTTTAGTACCACATACATTTTGTATTTAGTGTATGTATGTAAAAGTCTATAGGTAAATAGTTATTTATACCACCTGGTATTGTCATATACTCTGCATGTTAATTGAGCTTATCCTTTGAAAATCTCTCCAGCAAAAAGAGTGGGTGAAGTAGTAGAAAAGGGTGCAATGTGCTCTATTGTGAAAGTTCAATCTAATGGACCCCATCTACCATTAGCCCAGGTTAGGTGCAGAAGAGTAGGACGTTAAACCCCATTTCATTTCATTTCACAGCAAAAAATTTGAATTTTTCAACTGAATGGAAAGTGAAGCCCTGTCTGAAGCACAACACCTTTCAGCATTCAGAAAGACCGTTTATACTTCGGACATATATTTCATTAAAATCAAATGTAGATTTAAAATGGTATTACAATAATTTATTGTCCAAAAAAATAAATAATCATAAAGGCCTAGAAGGAACTTCCTTAAATAAGTTAAGGACGTATGCAAATATAAAAAATGATATAAATTATTTAGATACGATAAGAAATCGAAAAACACAGAAAAGCATTAACAAATCTAAGAATAAGGGTACATAAATTGAAACAGGGAGATATTTACAATTAGACGTTAACGATCGTTTGTGTAATATATGTCAGGAGGTAGAAGACCAAATTCATTTGATTATAAATTTCGAAAGACATGACGAAAAAAGAAAAGAACTGTTCAGATTAATTTTATTATGTGAACCAAATTTTATAAACTGAATGGTGAATAAAAATGTAGAAATTTTAAAATGTTTAGGAGTTTTTGTATACAATTCGTTCATGTCTTTGTAAAGTTGTGTATCTTTGTATAATTAATTCCATGTATGTATCCTTTGTTTATTTCACATATATTTCTATTATTTTTATTTGTATGCACATAGCCTAGTTGTAAGGTTTTTATACAAATGGATCGCCTGTCCAATCTTGAGGGGTTTCTCTGAGTTCTCCGGTTTCTTCCCACTACTAATGACCCCTACTTGCAAGCGAATTATTGAAATGAAATCAAACCATGTATGTATCCTTTGTTTATTTCACATATATTTCTATTATTTTTATTTGTATGCACATAGCCTAGTTGTAAGGTTTTTATACAAATGGATCGCCTGTCCAATCTTGAGGGGTTTCTCTGAGTTCTCCGGTTTCTTCCCACTACTAATGACCCCTACTTGCAAGCGAATTATTGAAATGAAATCAAACCATATGTTACTCCCGAAATTACCTAGTTTATATCAAGTGGACATTTAACCCCATTTCTCTATCTCGCTTTAATGCTCAAATTGGAATAATGAAGACAGGCATACATTGTGCAGTGTTCTATGTCAGTTGTCAGTGATCTGTAAGATGCTACCAATATTACTGTATATTCATTATTCTTTTTCCATCCTTATGACTAGACACTTTTCTTTCTCATACTCTTTAAGAAAAGAAAAGGGGTGACCTAAATGCCTGGGCATATTTTTACAATTGAAATCGGCATGTACGCAGTGACCTTGTAACTTCAAAGACGTCAATTCAATATTTATGCTTACCGAAAAGGTCAAATAATTTGCATTATTAAACCTCTAGCATAATGGTTACCTTTGTGTTAAAATGCATTGTTTCAATTAAATATTCAGAACATTAGGTAATCAGATTTGAGCTAATTAAGGAATCAATGCTACTGTGTCCCTTTTCCCTTTAAAATCTATTCAGTTTATCGTTCTAGGATAGAAACATGACATGTACATACATGTAGGATTACTCTAAATTGCAAATTTAATGACATGAAATGGGTTCGATGTACTACTTTTCATCACTGACTGGACTAATGCAATACACCCAGAGGTATATTGCGAATTCCAACTGTCGGGGGTTCTTTTATGTGTATGCCAGCATGCATGGAAAAATATTTTTTGTCCCATCCAAATGACTAGACACTGTTTTTGCCAACCCCATCTTACTGCACCACTGTCATTATGAATGAAACTGGAAAGTTACAGGTAATTTTCTTGGCCAAAGCTGAAATTGAATACCGGACAGCTAGGTTAATGAGCCATCTCGCCTTAGTAACTGAGCCACTGCAGCTCCCAAATTTGATGACATGGGTATTGACATGTATTCCTTGAGACCTTGAATAGTACAAAAAAGTTTGTGTCATCTGCATCTGTCTGGATGCTAAATCATAGTACATTTATTAATTTTTTCTATTCATTTGAATGTCTGAATCAATTGGCCAAATAATATTTTGATAATTTATTCATATATACAGATTGGAAGTTTAAAAAAATCTAGACTATTAGTCATCATCATCCATTATTAAAAGTTACATGTTATATACCAGAATCGATTCCATCAAGGCAAAGCAGAATGAATACATGTACTTGCTCTTAGAGGCTTGAAAATCAATTTCTAGCAGACACAGAACTAGAGGTGAATAACCGACCGTAACACACTTGCACTTCAGCTTGTCCTTAAACAGTGTTGGCTATATTTGCTTCATATAACCGCACTTGTAGGTCAAATGATTGTATAGTTGTGGTACATCGCATCACTGTTGACAAGTTTCTAAGCTTTGCTGTATGGGTCGTTTTTTATAGAAAGAATGTATTACTAGATTTGTCTTCTGTTTAAATTCAAATATCAGTTTGAGTCTTCTCTGGTGTTTGTTATTATTAACAAGTATGAAGTATAGAAATGGTTTTATTCTGTTTGTACTTTATCTTTAATATGACTGTATTAACTGATAAAGAATTATTTTTAAGAAGGAGTTCATATTTTGGTGGACTATAGGTTAGTAAGTCAATAGGGTGAATGAAATCAGTGTTATCACTTGTATTATTGTTATATTACAATAGTTTCATATTAATAGATCAACATTCTACAGGTGTACTATAATTTGATCTTGTATATAGCAGAAGATTGTTTATTACATAAAAACCTAACATTAAGTACACAAAGATACAGGTAAAAAAGCATAAATGATCAGTATATAAAGAGTTGACAGTTCTTGCTGTAATAGTTAAAAAATAGGTAATACTGAAGATTTCAGTCAAATTGCTTCACTCTGAACTAGATTTTAACGATTCAATTTAGACCAGCCTTCATTGTCATTACCATTTTTACGATAATAAACAAAGTCTCGATTATCCATTTTTACGGTCAATTCGTCTACTATAAAACATATTCAAATCCACTAAATAGCGAAGGTGTACAATGGCATTGGGAGTTGATGATGGTCTTGGGGTTTAACGTCCTACTGTTCAGCTCCGACTGGGCTAATGAAGACGAACATACACCATACATTGTGCTGTAAGTTGTCTCTAGCCAAACCCTTTTCCCTGCGGGGGTTGGGATGGCCTAGTGGTCTAGAGTGCCGCGCTACGACCTCTAGCTGGCCGGTCACCTCTGGCTTGCGGCTGTGGTTTCCAGCCCTGGTGTGAGCGTATGTGGCATGGAGATAGGGGCGCCTTCTCAACCTCGTGGGTTTCCTCCGGGCACTCCGGTTTCCTCCCACTGCTAAAGACCCCTACGCGCAAGCGAATTATTGAAAAAAATTAAACCATATGTTAGTCCCGAAATGACCTAGTTTGTGTTGAGTGGACGTTAAACCCCATTTCTCTCTCTCTCTCTCTTTTCCCTGCACGACTGACAAAGGGAACTACGCTGGAAAATCTCGAACCCTCTCAGCCAATGCAAAGTCTTACCCTTTGAGCTACCATGGTTTCCCTGTAATAGTAATAGGCAGATTTAGGTCTTGCATAATGCATATTTAATACAAGATACAATTTTATTCATACACAATTACTGACCAGGAAGCTCTGTCTTTACAAGGCAAATATCTGAATATGCAACAAAAATAACAATGAAGTACAATTTAAACTTAAGACCTTTGATTAGGGGGACAATTTGTTAATAGTTCTACTTTTTTGTTCAATAATATTTTAAATTATTGGGGTTGGGAATCTTCAATTCAATTGTAGTACTTCTTTTAGGGTTGATCTCTGATCGGAGCATGTCCTCTCACAGTTATATTCGTCCTTTTTAAGCTTCAAAAAGGTAATGCCGCTCTACCCCTCTGATCTATGGCTATCCGAACCTATTTGGAATCCTCACCTTCCATTTTTCATTGTGTTTCTCTTTTTTCCTAAAAGAAAAGATTTCTCACCACATCTGACACAAAGGTAAAATAATTCACCACCATTTTCAAGTAGAATTTTGTGATTCAAAAACTTGGCAGTGCACATAAGTTGGAATTCAGGGAGCAGGCATGTTGCTGCCTAGAAAATTGTCACCCACCCTAAACTGCTCATACATGCACTTACATCGTCTTAGTCTCAAAATTTATAGTCTCAGCTTTCTTATCAAGCTTTGGATGATGTGTTGCGCTTTCTCCCATTTGTCCTGTATACTCCGATATGTATATTTCTTTCCCAGTTTGTACCAGAGGCAGGGTGTATATATTCATATTAAAATATCTGATACATGTCCTCCTCTTGTTGTTGGATTTCACAAAGCAGACAATATCTGTTTGTTTTATTCGTTGTAGTGCAGAAAAAAATAGTGATTGGCAGAACACAGCACAAGTTAATCATTTTGCATAGAATTGACATTTCCACTATAAATTCAAATTTATCATACATGTATACAGCATTAAATTTGATGGATAAAAAGGGACTCATAAAAAATAAATATTCATGGTTTTGTTCATATATATTGTAAGAAGGAATTTAATGGTTGCCTTTTGATCCTAAAACAAATGTAATGTTTAAAGATGCTTTATAATCAATTGTAAACAAATACAACTTTTCTTGCGGAAAGCAAAGACCCGTTGCATTTTGGCGGGAAAAGATTGAATTCTTGGAGTGCGTGGGAGTCTAGAAGTCATACAGCCGACAGTGGATATTTTTTCACATGATCCTCTGGTAGTTTTGAACAAATTTTGACGAATTGTTCTTTGGCTTCGACAATGCCTAACTTCTCATAAATAAATGTAAGTGAATTCCCCATGAAATAGATAAACTCCACACATTGGTTCTGCTGAGTTGTCGGTTAGGCGATAATCAGAGACAGTGTCTGTCTGTTTCAGTACATTTATACAAATTCAGGTCTTTGACTTTCTTGATATGTTTTAAAGTTGACCTAGTGAGGATAATGAAATTCTCCCATCCCTAGGGTATAAGATCTGGTTTCTTAGGAATGCCATTCAGGACCACTCGACTTCATTTATTTAAACTTGTTTGAGATAGTTTGACTGAGCCGGAAGTTTCACAACAGAGGGAGTGGTTTATGTTCCACTTTATAGCTTTAAATTCACAAGGTCACAGTTATAAAATATTGTGTTAATACATTCAGTATTGTACTGTTTGCTGATACTCCAACACCTACATTATTGTACTTATCGTTTCCTTAATCCAACTTGTATTTAGGTACAGCTTAAAATAATTTAGCAAAATTTTGTTCAACAATTTTTCTTTTTTAAAAATAAAAATGGGTACTATTTTAATTTAAGCTTCATGAAAAAGATGACATAAATTTAAATGGTGTAATTTAAGTTTTGACAGTATACATTAGTGTGCATGTAAAAGATCCTTTGACAGTTGGAATTTGATGTAAGAGTAGGCTGTAGTGTCGCTTCTGGGCAAAATTTCCCTCCTAGCGCACTGTATGCTGTATGCCCGTCTTCATTACCCAGTTCGGAGCAGAACAGTAGGATGTTAAATCCCATTTCATTTCAAACATAAGGTCAATTAAATATAACAAACCAAAGTATTCTGATTATCTCATAATTACGATATGATTATATTGTGATTATGACATGATTATATTGTGATTATGACATAATTATATTGTGATTATGACATAATTATATTGTGATTATGACATAATTATATTGTGATTATGACATAATTATATTGTGATTATGACATGATTATATTGTGATTATGACATAAAAGGGCGCCTTGTTGTAACATAGGCTACATGGGCCAACACTAACAAAAATGTGTATTGAAAATATTGTGGCTGGTGATCAGCACATTAATTTCATGCAGTCTTTTATCATTCATTAATTTCAAATTCTCATTAAGATAGGTGGTAATTATGAGATAAATATTTTTAAAAATTTCATTTGTTTGACCTATAAGTAAACTCTTATTCAAATATATGTTTTATGTTAAATCTTTTTACCAATTATTTGAGAACAAAGTTTTGTAGATACAGTGTATGTCAGTATTTATTTGCTTTGTGTTATGAATATTTCTGAAATGTTTATATTTTAAGAAAATTTCAAAATAATTCTTTGAGATCAATATACCAGTATATTCTTCTTTTTTTTTGTAACCCCAATATAATTTATTGAAAGCTTCCATGGAAGAAGGGCCAGCTGTTGCATACATGTATTTGGATGACATCAGATGAGGGATTTTGGGATGAACTAGAAGTTGCAGGCACTTTAAAAATTTCATCACATTATTTGTATTCTTGATCAGAAAATTAAAGCTTAGAAAAAATATATGTACATGTGGAGATAATGTGGATGACATGTCTCTATTTAATTCAGAAGCTCACGTAAAAGTCAGTGGGAACCTTGAGAAGTATTTTGGGCATTTCCAGATGGTCTTCAACCAAATGTTCGTTTGGTTTAGTATTTACGCATGGTACGATTAGACTTTTATTGTTAACTTCAAGTATGGTGTTAGGTTGGACCATGGTCACAAGTTTGATATTCAAGTAGATATTTGATAATACATATCTGTAGGTCATTGTATCAAATCTGATTTTATCAAAATAAACTCTAATAACCTCTTAACAACATTCTTTCATCTCCACAAGCCTGTTATCAAGATGATAGTGATGTTGTTGGAAGTATTAGTTCAACAAACTGACCAACGGGTATCAGTATCCCATTCCTTGACCATCACACCATAATGAAATTTAACATCAAGAGCTCTTGATACAGATAGCCATAAAGATAATCATTTTACTGTTGTAACCTTTAAAAAAACATTCTATTACAACAGGACAATGACTGCCTTAAATTGGTTGACTTCCCTATTTAAAACTGGTATTTAAGGGATTTAAATGGATTTTGAAACTGGTTGTTGGGGATTAGGAATTTTCTTTTATTCCTTACTGCTGATTTTCTTTTTAAGATATTTGATATTGGTTTGATTTCAGTGACATTGATAAATGAACCTTTTTTTTAACTTAATATGTGCCTCTTGTAACTTCCCTGTCGTATATTATAACATGTATCTGGTTTTAACTGATTTTCTGAGCTTGTCATTTCAATTTTAAAGGACCAATAGGGGAATAAAGTACATTATACTACTAAATATGATTATGTTAACTTCCCCAAAGATGTCTTTCCACCACCTTGAATGATTGCAGCAGTCAACTGATATCATTTTATGTTCAGTGTGATTCCTGTTATATGTACTCAAAGGGTTATGATTGGTTACATGGATTTTCTTCAGGTCCTCTGGTTTCCTCGCACTACCAAAGACCCCTTATGCCCAAGCAAATTATTGAAATAAAATTGAACCTTATAGGTTAGTCTGGAAATGGCCCATTTCTCTCACTCACTCTCTCTCTCTCTCTCTATATATATATATATATATATATTATATTGAAGAAACATTATTGCATAGAAAACCTTACAAGGTTATGTGCACATACAGATGAAATTAATAACATATAAATGAGACAACAAAGGATACATAATACATACATGTACATAATTATATAAACATACATACTTTACAGAGACATGAACGAATTGTATATAAAAGCTCCTAAACATTTCAGAATTTCTACATTTTTATTTATCATTAGTATTTTAAATTGTTGTGAAGCATTCATTTTATAAAAATTTGGCTCTTGGAATAAAATTAGTCTGAACAGTTCTTTTCTATTTTTGTCATGTCGTTTGCAATTTGTTAGAAAATGAATTTCGTCATCTACCTCCTGACATATACAACACAAACGATCTTTTACGTCTAGTTTTAAATATCTTCCGGTTTCAATTTTCAACTTATGTGCACTTATTCTTAGATTATATATCAATATGTATCTACTCAAAATAATAACCAGGTTATGCTGGTTTATTTGAGAGATTAGATATTAAACAAACATTTGAAATCCATTTCAGACTGTAATAATGTGACATTAAGGTGTGTAGAGCATATGTTATGTTGATACAAGTTCTCACCTTTAAATATTATCATTCTTATCACTAAATTTTATAATTCATCTGTTAACTTCTCACAATTACTTACAGACTAAAGTTCAAAGTTCAATTGAATGTTCTCAGGGATTCTGTTTCATACAACACGAAAACATGTAGATTTTAAATCTAATAAGATATGTTTCCTAACATGCCCGCCAAACCTATAAAATTTATTAATCTATTTAAACATATAAATTCCTGAATATGTTTTTAATTTTAATGCCTTTAAAATGATTTTATACTGGTTACTAATTACTTTAATTATGTGCAAAAATATGTATTTATGTAGGTATTTACTCTACCAGAATTTTTCCCAGGTTCCTAAACTTTCTACATAGCTTGTACATTTTCTTCTTTATCATGCGCATCTGGTTTTTAGTTTTTACAGTTCCTTTATTCCCCAAGACTGTTATTTGACCTCAGCTTAATGTAACTTCTTTTGGTCCTTTGTTTTGAGATATTTATATAGGAGTTAGTAATTAAAGTTGTCAAACATGACATGCTAATTAGGTTGATTGTGAAGCAATGTTAGTTCTGGATAAGTACTTGAGAATGTGAAGTACTTGCTTGATTACAAGATGACAAGCTACTTGATATAATCATCTGTGAAACATTAAATAGGCTGGAGGCCATTGTTGTGTAATAGAATGTCTATATACTTCAAGTATTGAATCATAGATCTAACTTTAATTGCTGTTTTAATCAAAGGTTCACCAGACTCCCTACAGTCCTGTTTCCTTCCTACAGACATATTAGACATGAAATGGACTGTAAAATTCTTTGAGGAATATATATATATATCTTGTCAACACAGGAGTCTGACTACCAGTACATGCTTTTATGTTAAACATCTTGAACGAGAATTTTATCCCACCAGTGTGCGCCACCATTTGGCCAGAAAGTTAAAGGTTTATGCTGATCAGGATGACTTGAGTATCTTCAGAATTGCTGACCAGAAACTAATTTGTATTGTACTTTGAATATGTGCAGGTTTCCAGATTGGACATTGTATTTTCAGATGGTCACCATATGTTATACCCACTGTGATTGTCTATTAAACGTCCTCCGATAGAATTTATGCCAGGAATTTCCAAAATAAAGTATTGTGTTGATTCCAATTTCTGGAGCAACTTGGCAGATGGTTTCATTATAGTGTCTGTCCAAGATTTAAGCCAGAACTTTGGCTGTTATTGACCATGGTAATTTTAATCTCTTGTTTAAAACAATGATTTCTGCTTTAAGTGACAGTATAAATTTTCGTCTTGTCCACCTGCATATAATTGAAGTTTCTTTGAGTCGATTGTTAACAGTTGCTAAGGGATGAAATTTCAAAATATTATCAGAGTCTTACAAAAGAAACAGAATATTTAATTTGCATACATGCATAAAGAATTAAAGCTTCTTGAAACTTGTAATATTAATGCAAACATTTGCTATGCCATTAAATTTCAAAGTAATGTGTTAAGAACCAGAATATCATCATTTGTCAATCATGCATAAAAATGAAAGGCAGGAATTTCGAAATGACTTTTAAATCTGTTTGTTAACCTAGTTCAAAGGAAAGGATATGTAAAACTAATTGTTTGTACAATGTGCCCTTTAAACTGTTCCACTACTTTTTCCACTAAATTGGTGTAAGGTGTTGTTTAAGATGAAGATGTGTAAAGGGGAATACAGCTTGTGTAATGCTTCTATTCAACAACATTGTTTACTGTAAGCTGTCTTTTGAAAACAGTAGGACTTCTGTCATCAAATCTTCACTCCAGATGTAATTGAAATGTTTGCCCTTTCACAAGAGAATAGCATGCCATCATGGTTGGCTTAGTTTGATTACCATTATTACATAATCGGGTTAGGTAAGGAGAGTATGGGAGAGAGGCTTGTTTGATGGGATGGGGAACTAGGGTCAATATATTACAGGTAACCTATTCACCCTCAGTTTTCTCTTTCTCCAAAAAATAGATTTTAAACTGGAAATATAAACAGGTAAATGCTATAAATATCACTGAATTTTATATGCATTATGATGGAATTCTTTTTTATTGACATTTTTGTTGTTCAAGCTGTTGGATGGGATACAGAAAAAGATTCATTGAAATGTGATGGTATAATGTCGTCACCCCTGTCCGAGGACCTCAACGTCACTGATGGTTCTATTGCATATCGTAGAAATATCCCCTTGTTTATTTTAAACTTGTGAAGGCCTTGGGACGCAATACAAGACTCAGTTTAAAAGAAAATGAAATTAAAGAAAAGTCCCGCAGCAAATCAAAATTTTAGAATTTGAATGCTATTCATATTTTAATTTTTAAAGCCTGGAAAATAGTTCATGCATTTCTTTAAACACTTGCCTCTGACACTGGTTTTAGAGTTAAGATGGATAACTTAGAGGGCTTGTTAGCTGGTCTGTTTATAGTTCATATTATGATTTTACCTGGTGGCTCAGTGGATGAGGTGCTGGTTACTAAACCAGAAGGTTTGATACTGGTGATGGCCAGTTTGGTTTTAGCCTTTTCATTGGTGCTGGAAGGAGGGCATGATGACCAGGACAGCATGTAGTTGTCTGTATGGGATGAAAACAGAGTTTCCATGTAAAGAACCCTTTTCAGATGGAATTTGAAAAAAAAAGTAGGCTGTAGTGCAACTTGAGGAAAAATTTGCCAGAAAGTGCACTGGTCGGTGCAGTAAAGTAGGACGTTAAACCCCATGTCATTTAATTTCATTTCATTTGATATTTTACCTTTTTATACTGCACCAGGATATTGGTGTCACGAAAACTAGATTTTAAACTTGTGTAATAATGTAATTTACCTACATATAAAACCTGCTGCAATTAGATTCAATAGGTACTCACTACCACACCCTATAATGTCTTTTATTTACATTATGAAGATATAAATCTGTAACAGAGGACAGCATCCTACATGTGTGCAGACCTTTATTGATTTATAGTGGTAGATAATACAAATGTGCATTAGCTGAAACAATCTTATTTTCTCTTAAATCCAGGTCAAATTGTAAAAGATTATTGCTGGAATTATCTATGGGTGCAGTGTATCAGGCTTGATATAATTATTGGTTCTGGGAACCCCGACACCACTTTACATCGCTAATAACAATATTGTTTTCCATACATGTTGTCCATGGAGACATTTAGCCATCTCTCAATTCCCAGGAACAATTTTTCCACGCACTATAGCTAAACTGATATCCACCCTACTCAATTGAACCGTCCAAAATTGATACATGCGTATTACTTTCAATATTTTCAACTCATTGCATTTTATTTTTCATGTTTTGCAGCGTTGGTTAGTTGATTGGTATTAAATCAAATTCCAAGCTCGATCCTTTTTATTTGACGATTGCATGAATATTAAAACACAATTTATATGGAAAACAATCACTGAGTCTATTTCACACACTAGTTTTGCTTGGATGTATGCAATAAGTTCGGGCCCGTATCTACAGAAGGGGGGCATGGCCCCCCCCCCTCCCCCACGTGAAATGCTTGCCGCCCCCCCCCCCCCCCGCACATTAAAGTATACACAGTTCCTTATATTAACCTAAAAAAGCTAATTTTTTTGTTTGCATATTTATTATAAAATGCTTATTTGACGCCTAGGTAACTACATAGCATGATGATTACAACAGTCTGTTAGAATGACCTTTCTGAAAATTTCCTCAAAATGTTCGCCCACCCCCTACCGAAAGGTAATGCCCCCCCGCTTAATGGTGTCTAGATACGGGCCCGAATAAGTTATCTTCTTGTAAATATGATGGCATATTCCCATACATAGTTAACTCTAACACTAAATCGCTAATATTTGGGAGCTAGATATTGACATAAATGGGTCGCAAAGTAATATAGTAATGTAATATGAATGTATATAAACTGATTTACATTCAATTGTTTCCGTTCTTACTCAAATTTCAAATCAGTTATGTTCGGTGAGATATGCCCGAAATCTCAATCGATTGTCAATATCTAGTGTCTGGTTATTCCAGTCTATACCAATATCCGATAGTATTTATTGTGCATGCTCCCCAGATAAAAATGGTGTTACCATTTGACATGACTTGTGGAATATGACTAGCCTTGTTCTTCGAGTCCCTTTTGCATACCATCAATAAAATGCCTATTTAGTTTATATTTTTATATATCAGAAACCCATCTTTTCCCAATAAGATAACAACATCAGTGTTGATTTAAATTGACAAATAATTTGTGTTTTCAATTTTGAAGACTGGATAATATTGAGTTAGAGACTTGGCTACATTAAGGGTCTGAACGACACATGGGTGACCTTCTAAACAGCGTCAAAATCTTTCCTTTTTCTATCCATCACGATTAAAGGGGAAGTTTTAATTACTCAATTTGTATGGACAATAAATACAGGTAGGTGGTAATTCATGTAGGTATAAATATCTACTGGTTTTTATTATATATAAATTAAGATCCATTCTTGAAACAGAAAGATTATTTATTTATATATCACCTACTGCAAATTAGAAGCATACCTCAATGTCTGAGATAGATCTTTTGCCCCAATATCTAGAGACCTGGTATCACTTGGGTTTATCAACAAGATTTGTTTTTCTACAAATATCTAAATAATCAGTTAATTAGTGCAGATCCAGAATGGTATTTTGGAGTTACATAATACAGAACCAGACACTAACACTGAACAACACGACCAACATGTTTACCTATTTGAAGAAATGTTGAACAGACTGTCAAGAATCTAAGATTGTTGACCATAACATAGTGAGGGTTCCTGAAGTCTAATGTTCTTATAGATATGACCACAAATTGAATTACCAGTACACTATCATGTTGCACAATGGTCAGATGAAATTTTCTGAGCAAATATCCTGTCACTGAATTAGCATTATTTTCTGGAACCATACTCAGTAATTAAGCTAGAAATATTGAATAAATGATAGACACCTTACCATGACAAACTGTACTAGTATATGGATAGTAAGTATCATAGTCATATACAGCAGATTATTTAATTCTATTAATGGTAGGTTGGGGAATATTTGGTTTTGAATGGGTTATATACCAATTTAAAACACTCAAGGCACTTAGTAGTGACCGGTAGTTACTGAAGTGACAAATATGAAAAAAAACAACTTACCTTTATGTGGCATTATAAGAGGGGTCAAATGTTGAAAACATTTATAGGTTATCAATAAATTGATATATTAGATCATAAAGTTCTCTCCAATCTTACCCCACAAACCCCACAACGACAAAAAAGAAACAATTAACTGTAACCATAAACACAGATGTTATTGTTTTGGCCTTATGCTAACAAAAAATATAGCAATGGTTCTTCTTCTATATTGTTTATCATAAAATGCTCTCCTGCAAGAATAACTTCTCATCATTTCATTCAGAATTCATTACCTCCATATGAAAATGAAGTTTGAGTCTAGGGGTTGATATCAGTGGGGACTGGCCCACTGAAGTGAGATGGTCTCAATCCAGAATTGAGTTCTGTTTGGTTTGAATTTTGGTAGTAATCTGGTTATTTCAGTCCATATTTTATGTATGAACTTTACCATAGCCAGCTTAAAATTAGTGTTTCTGTGAAGAATTCCACACCTAAATCCATTCTGACACTGATAACTAACTTCTTGAACTTTATCAGGGCCAGATTCGGTTCTGGTATGGTTAGCTTTCACATGACCCACTGTAAATAGGGGTTAATGGGACAATACAAAATAAAATTTGATTACAGTTTAAGTTACAAGTAAATATGTAGTGGCCTTGATCGGTAGCTACTAGTTAGTAGACAGTAGCCTTTAAGTAATAGATGGCCACCAACATAGTCACAAAATCAATTCTTTAAATTTGAATATAAACATATAATAAGATCTGTTAGATATATATGTGCATTTCTGGAATAAAATAGGATGTGGTATCTTAGAAAGAAGAAGGTTACTCTGGCATGTGTATGACACCAATCAATACTGTCAGCTAAATTTAGATGTAGTTTGAATATAGATTATGGAAACCAAGCTAATGTATTTGGTAGAAGCTAACCCCAACAGCCACCAGCAGTCACCAACCCAGTTCTTCGGATATAAAAGTGCAAAAAATGTTTTTAGATTTGTTTGTCTGTAGCTCATTTGCAAGAATATTGATATTTTTTTTAAATCATTTAATTTACCATGGACAGATTCACAAACACTCAGAATTGGAGAAAAAAAAATGCCATTTGAATTAACACATTTGCACTGATATAAAAGTGCACAAAATGTTCTCAGATTTGTTTTGTAGGTGGCTCATATTCAATATTCTAGAATATTGATATTTTCTAGATCATATAATTTATTATGGACAGGTTTTTGAACAATGAGAATTGGAGAAAAGAGGTGTCTTTTAAACTGTATACATTTGCACTGATGTTTGCCTATAGATCACTCTTTTGTGGGGTCAAAATGCTAATGACTAAAGATATAAAACTAATCTGAATAAGAATGGGAGGATGTGACTTCTTGATTATGACCATTTCTATTATTTGCTTGTTAAAAGTGTTAAACCAAGAACTGAATCAGTCTTTATTTTGCGGCTCTTCTTATTGAAGTAGATCTATGGAGGATTTTCCACCTGAAACGCATACTAATGCTGGGAATATATAGAGTATTATAATAGTAGTATTATATTAACACTCGCTCATTTATATATTTATTGAATAAATTGACAGTGAAACATTCAATAAATAAAATATGAATACTGAATGTCAATTGTCAATCACTCTCTTTAAAAATCAAGTACCGTTAAGTTTATATCCATTTTTCCGAGAAATTAGTTTCAGTTTTTAGAAAGATTTTTAAGGGGAATGATGTTATTTAGGGGACATGTTTAGATATTCTGACAAAAACTGCCTTCTGCAGATATACTTAACTTAAGTAACGTTGAACTTACAACTGATATGTTACACATAAATCCAATATTGATATTAATAACATAGAAATTTATTGACTGGAGAGTGCTGATGCAGAGGCGTTTCGATGTCATGATCTGCATGGTTACTGTGCCACGTTCAAAATCTAATCATGAGATTTTATGACGTACATGAGAACGCTCAAAGGAAAAAAACTGTTAATAGAAAGAGAAATGTTTCAAATATGTCATGGATATGTCACAGATTATTCTGTTTGGTGCATGATATACGGAGATCTATGACAGAAAAAACAGAAAAAGTCAATATTTGTAGGATCTCTTTATTTTGAAGTGGCCAGAGTATTTTAACATTTCTGGTTCCATTCTCATGTGTACTTGATGACATTGTCTTCTACCAGACACATGTGACAGAGCCGGTCAATATTAGATTAAGCTGGACAATAGAAGTCTACATATTTCTGGGTCACAAACGTGTTTTGTCGGGAGAAAAACTTCTCATCAAGAGAGACACCTGGCATTTTTGATTGTTTACAAAAATGACTCAACCTGATCACAGAGATATGTTTAAATAATATTCAATATATTTCTATAGTCACTCTTGTTAGTTATTATAAAATAACGATATCTATAAAATCATTAGGTATCAGCTGGCATACATAGGGTTGTTGGCCTGCTTTCAGATGTTTACACACAAGAATAAACAAATCTTCAATTAAAATAGTTACTTTATAATAATCAATGTTTTGATGTAATTAAAGGCATTGTATTGGGGTTTAGTGGGTGGCATCTTGCACTATGTAAATATCCCATAATATACTAGACTAAGGACATGTTGTGAATAATGAAGATATTTAAAATCCATCATATATATTAAAGGTCACATGTTCATGTCACTATCTCTGTCTAAAGTTAGGACGTTAAACTCCATTTCGTTTCATTTCATTTCTTTCTAAAGTAAAAAAAAAGGGGGGGGTCACATGACAAAGAGGTATTTTCTGTTAAAACCATGCCAGATTTTCCGACGTGGTTTCCCCTTGTCAGTGATGCAGGACAGGGGGCAAGAATTAAAAAATGGTTTTAACTGAAAATACTATGAATTGGATGTGTATTATTGTGGGGATCACGGTGGCTTGGTGGGTAAGACGCTGGTTCACCAAACTGGAGGTTGGGTGTTTGATCCCTGCACTGGCCAAGAAAGTACATCCAGATTTCCTGGCGTGGTCCCCCCCCCCTTGTCAGTGATACAGGACGGAGGGCCTGACAAGTAAAGCTATCTAGGCATGCACATAAAAGATCCCTTGACAGTTGGAATTCGATATAAGAGTAAGTCATAGTGGAGCTGTCCAGGCAAAATATCCCGTCATTGCACCCTGTATGGCGTATGCCCGTTTTCATTTGCCCTGTTCAGAGCAGAAAAGTAGGACGTTGAATCCCATTTCATTTTTATATATTAATGTTTTATGGGATTTAAGTGTAATTAGTTTGAAATTATATGTCAAACAAGCAGAAATAGCCTCAGTCATTATAATCAGACTAATCCCATCACAAAATAGTTGCTGTTAGAGAAGTCAGTGGTCTGTGTAAAAAAGAGCTGTTACTTATTGCATTGGGTTGCTACAAAAGTGTCAAAAGGAACAATGATGACAATGATGGTAAAAAAAAAAGCTATGTATCACTCATGAAAAATTTCATCACAGGACTCTTTTATATGTTGTATATTTAATGATTCACAGGATAGTTTTTGTCTTAGTTTTATCACAAGTTTTGATGTGTGACATCCTTTACTGACATGTCATCTTTCTGGTAATCTTTTTTGTTTGTAGTATAATAAACTTGTACTGAGTGAACTGTCATGTAAATTATATATGAATTATATGAGACTGCAATAGAGACATATATTTAAGCTGTAACATTTTCTTTAACAAAAGACATTGATCTGTTCATATCTGTATTTCACGAAATGTCTAGACGTGTTATAATTTTTTTTAGATTGATAGAATTATAAATGCACATTGTAAAAATCTGAATTGTATACTCATTTGTAAAGCAGTAGATATTCTATTTACCGGTACATAGCTTTTTGCTGGTTTAAATTCAAAAACCTTTTGTGTTTATACGATTGATATATGTTTAAGGAGACTTTTTGAAGCCGTACTGATGGTATGATTCCGTTTTCTTAAACTGCACATAAAGAAATCTAAAAATGTGAAATTTTCATTTCACAATACAATATCTGTATGTAATACATGTAGATCCTAATGGAGTAGTTAATACTAAAAAAATACATGAAATGAAAAGTCTAATAGTGACATTAGTTATTAGAGAATTCACAAAGAGGGAGAACTTTTCTTAAGCAAATCAAAGGATATCCAGTTTTGACAATAAAAAGATGACATTTCAGAATAAAGGAATTCTGAAATTTAAGAACTTTACCAACTAATTTTATTTGATTGTTCATGGGACTGTAACATTAATCATTGAGGTACATGTACAAGTTGTTACGACCACCCCATGACTAATTATTCAACTGTTACTTTCCAACAGCTCAAGGAAGGTACAATGATGAGAATAGAATAGAGTTGTGTTCCCTGGTGGTCAGATTCCTCTCTTTCTCCCCTTATGGTAGTTGTCAGAGTAACCTCACTCCAATAACAAACATTTCCCACTTCAAGTGGCTCATCAGTATCCTTCAAGGTAATCAACACTTCTTCTTAAAAATGTCCATTCATTGTGCAGGGAGTTTACAACGCTTCATTGGTCAAAGTAGAAAATTACAGCTTATGATAATGCTGTGACAATCTGAGGTCTCACTGATAGAAGATAGTCCCATCTATTTCATAAAGCTATAAAAGAGTTTCTTGTACAGAATCAATTAAATTTCTTAGATTAGATCTTAAATTCAATATAAGACCATATTGTGTACAAAATTTTATTTTACATCTTGATCCACCAGACCTACATTAAAATGTAAATATATTTTGAACAATAGTCTGGATTTTGATTGAATCTACCCATTCAGATACCGTGACCATAAAAGTACAAATTATGATGTTTTTGGCTTTTGTACCTGTGCAGAGACATGCATGTTTAAAATGAAATTGTTAGACCCCAAGAACAGGCACATAGAGACAAAGAAATTATTAAATTGATGGTTAATGACAAAAAAAATCTATTAAACCAGAGAAGGTACAGAGTTATCACCCTTGATTATGTTTTAAAATCTTGTGAATCTTGCAATAATATACTGTAGGTATAAAGATTTTGCTTTTATAAATTTACTTCCAAGATTCAAAGTATGACAATGGTGACAAATTCGAATTCATCCAAAAATAGGTCGTAGGCCATGATTATTTAAATGCTGTATGTTAAATGATTTTAATAATCAATAAGTAAAGTTGTTTCAGATGATCATTCATTGACAAAAGAACACATTCTATAACAGCTGGTTTTAGCACCTTTAAGTGTGGCTATAATAGTATCATTTATAACATTAAAAAGAAGCTTTATGTGGAAAAATAAAAAAAAATATTGTTTTTGAATTGTCCTTTTCTATAGATTTTTGCTATATCACAGAACATAGGACAAAAGGGGACTCTTTGAAGTTGTGCCATTTGAAAATTAGAATAATTGTTGTTTTTCTACCATGATTGAAATAATGGCTTTATTTTTACGCGTATACAGTAGAGACGATATAATTATAAACTATGAAAATTTTAATTTTTGGATCATATATAACAGCATGATTATAAAATGTTATAGTTCACTTAGATTCTCTGGACAATGGCCTGAAGTAGACTCATAATTGACAAACACTAACTAAAGTGTCAAGATAAATTGTCATTTGTAAACTTGAACATAGTTGCTTTCATTATTACCATTTCAAAAAAATATATTCCCCTCCCATTATCCAAAGGTGGATATTTTATGTTGTAAATGATCTTTCAGTCAAGATTTAAATCCATGTCCAAATTCAGTAAATGTGTTTATTTAAATGGTGTCTGCAGGTTTTATAGCTCTGCAGACACTGATATAATTAGATTTAGAAGATAGCAGAAGTGTAATAAGGCTATTGATAGGTGATTTAGTATTTGTAGTCTGGCTTGTATTGCCTCTGTTTGTTATTTTACGCTGGCTTGACCCTTTTCCTCATTTACAATACTGACCAGTAAATTACTGTGTCCGTTTAAATGTTCAATTCGTGAGAAAAAAACCTAGTTCCACTCCTAATCCTATTTAATGTTCCATTTGTTCCACCTTAGCCACCATTAATCATTAGATCTTTATCTGAAGGTGTAGGAGGATTAATGAACCATAAACTTTACCTCTAACCAAAAACAAATCGTCCTTTAACCTCAAATTTGGCTGAAAATTTGGATGGGTTTTCTAAAGATTTGGAATTTTTTCTCCAAAGGTTAATTAACATTATAAATTATATGGTTGAGATTTTGTGAATTAAGGTGAATCGAAGGTTATTATTGTGGTAATGACATGACTATTGAATGATATTAAAGAACCACTTTGATTTTAAATGTTAAAACTTGAATAACAGTGTAAGTAGTTATAAGATGTTATTTTTAAATTCATCAATACTTGTCAGTTTGGGCAGGTTGGGGGCCACTGTGGCTAAGTGGGTAAAATGTTTACTCGCTAGCCTGGAGGTCAGGTTTGCTATCCTTGCGTTGGCCGAGAAAGTTCCGGCGTGGTTCCCCATGTTAGTTTTGCAGGACAGACGGCCTGACAAGGACAGCTGTCTAGTCAATCTTATGGGACGAAAAACCGACGTCCTGTGTACACATTGGTGTGTGCGTAAATGATCCCTTGGCAGTTGGAATTCGATATAGGAGTAGGCCATAGTGCTAGAGCCCAAGAAAAATTTCCCTCATAGCACAATGTATGGCGTGTGCCCATCTTTATTATGCCAGTTCGAAGCAGAACAGTACAACGTTAATCCCCATTTCATTTCATTACATGTCAGTTGAAGATTGAATTTAATATCTTGGTTGTTATTGGAATTGGTATTAGCCACCCAATTGCTTGCTATGTTGGACTGAAACCATACAGTTACATCAGCGGTATACCTTAGGATCTAAAATGCTTGCGTTAGATGAAATGAAATGAAATGGGGTTTAATGTCCTACTCTTTTGCACCTAACAGTGTGCTATGAGGGAAATTTTGCCCGGGCAGCGGCGCTACGGCCTACTCTTATATCGAATTCCAACTGCCAAGGGATCTTTTACATGCACTCCAATGTGTACACGGGACCTCAGTTTTTCGTCCCATCCGAACGACTAGGCAGCTGTCCTTGTCAGGCCCTCCTTCTGCATCACTGACAAGGAGAAATCACGCCGGAAAATCGAGATGAACTTTTTCGGTCAATGCAGGGATCGAACACCCGACCTCAAGGCTAGCGAACCAGCGCCTTATCCACTTAGCAGATAGTAGATCACTTAACCAAGCAGCACTGCCACGCCATTCAAAAATTTTGAAATTAATCAGGACATTGTTTACAGATTTATAAATGTCATTTTGGTCTTGGTCATTATGAATAAATTAATCCTACTAATTGGCAAACAAAAGCATCCTCATCTTTCATCTTTGATATATGTCCAAATAGTATAATTGATAATTTATTTCAGTGTCATTGTTGCAATAGAAAATAGACTAGAAGTCATTAGTCGACCATTAACATCTGTAATGACCTTGTTTAAAACTCATCAATATATAATCATGTCTATTTAATGATAAAATATGACTTTTGAGCACTTGAACATTATATCATACGGGTTTAAAGACTGACATACACATATATCATGTATATTCCTTTGTTCAATTGAATATTTTCAAATTTCATTGTTTGAAACCTATGTCATTACAGTGTAGACTGAAGATGGAAGACCCCATCCCCCCTTTTTCAAAATAACGGACCTTCATGATTTCTTGATTATAGCCGACTGCCGTTTATTTTCTCATATCCTTAGAAATAAAATCTTTAGATTTTCATGTTGGAGTCTTCCCTTCATAATATCAATGCCAATATGGACAAGGAAAACCGGCTTATTTGTTAATTGTTATTAATTTTTCACTATTTTTTCTCTACCAATAATAGAATTAAATAGGGTAAACGAAGACCCGTTAATTACAGTTCAAACTTGGTGTTTGATTATGTATATCAGACACCTCCACAAATTCAATATAATTTTGAAGGAACCTTAAATATTTTTACATCAAAATAGTCTTCCAAATTTCATTGAAAATCAGTGTCATACAAATTGTTTCAATGGCATTTGATAATTGAACTGGAATATACAGGTCACAATTCTGTGTAATACAATTACTACTTATTACTGAACAACTTTTTCGACTAGGCTTCTCTAGTCATTATCAAGCAATGATAAGATATGAAGAAAATATAAAGTTGTTGAGCTCCTTTAATGAAAAAAATATAAGAAAATTGAAAATGGTATCTGCATGTATAACATAATTTGTCCTCAATGAATTGAAAAAATTTAAAACAAAATTGATGGTAAGCGTATACAAATTAAATAGTTTTCCACAAATGATTTCTCAATATATTGTTCCAGTCGTTTCAGGTGTTGAAGACAAAAATTTTAACATTTGAAGTGATTAACGATGTAAGAGTTTAAAGAGCCGTCTTCAGGGAATCATCTGCATGTTCTAAACCTATTAATCTTATGCTGGTACTAATCTTTCAACACCTCCCAAAATAATACCAAGACTCCTTCAAATACTAAAGCTATAAATTATCATCTAATGGTGCCCCTTGGTGGTGCTTTTAAACATTAACAGGAGAAAACATCCTGCACTTGGCTATTTAAAGAATATCAAGTCTCCCCATTAAATTCAACTTCAGAATTGATTAGAGAGACTTCAATTTGTTTGACAGTTGTAAGTAGTTTACCAAGATAGTGTATAGTGCTGTATATTCTGTGATGAGGATGATGTCAGTTAATGTTAGTTCATGAAGTGATTTTTGGCACATTAAAATGGAGAGAATGATAGCTTTCTTTTAAACTCTTTGATGTATTTTAATGTCACTTTTTTTAATTCCAAAGTCTTCTTGCCTCAATTACTGGTACATAAATCGTCCAAGTCATAATACTATTGTTTGATTTGTCTATAGAAGAAGAAGACTGCATAGAATCTTCATTAAAATAAATCATGGAGGAATGACTGACATCCAAATACATGGATTAAGATTGTCAGGATTGGTTTAAAGTTGATGTAAATAGGATGGTATTCAGAGTGCATAGATATCAAAGAAAGACAATATACCAACTGCTGTAGCATAGCAATCCTTTGTGCTCTGTTAATCAAGAGAAAATACAATAATGTATTAAAAGATGAGTCGTTTTCACCTGTTTGGGTTAAATGATGTAATGTTGTAATACTGTTACCTGTAGCTATTGTATTAAATAAATTGATGGTGCTTTATTATAAGATCATTGGAGGATTTTGGTGATTTACTGCTTGGCTTTTATGACAGTGTTGTCTGTAAACCAACAGGGATCATGAAAGGGTCAGTAATATTTAAAGGTAATTGTTATAAGATTAAATTGTAAAGTCCATTTTGCTTAGGGCTGTCTTTCAGATAGAAAAAAGAATCTCCATATAATTATGGCAAATTGAGCTGAAATTTACAAATGATAAGTTTATCAGATGTCGATGTGTCAAGCATGCAAATGCCAAAATTAGACATATTTGTAAATAATTTGAATCACAGAAATTTGAAATTATAAACAGATCTCTCAAATGCGAAACAAATATCTTTCCTAAGAGGAATATGATTCTTTGTTTTCGTATTTCTACCCTTAAGGTAATATCAAACAAAATTATTTTCACACTGGTCCTGGTTTGTTATTTTAAGGGCAGCTTTATATGTTTATCCTGAGAGTTTGTTTATTTGGGTTAGGCTCAAATAATTAATCCACAACATTTGGTGTGAGGAATATATTAGCATAGAATTGTAGAAACTCACACAGAGTGGTCACGGCAATAGAAGTATTGAATGGAATCGTCACAAACTATTTAAAAAAAGCCTGGTATTTATGTGGTAAACTAAGTTAAACTGATCAACAAGATTTAAGAGGTACTTGATCAATCCATTGAATATCAAATTAACTTTTGTATAGATAAAGAATAGGTATAATTCTAACTGTGTAGTTTGCTACACCTGTAATGTTGTGTACCGGAAAGGTGACACCTGTTTTTAGTTCTGGTGTCAATGTCTGGTCACTGGTGGCAGTGGTTAGTGAAAATTTCCACACCATTTAAAGTGAAAGATCCAATGAAGCAAATAAGGAGATTAAGTAATTCAGCTGTTACCTGTCTGACTGATGGGGTCGTGGTTCAACTTCAGCGCAGTTTAATTAAAAAGAGATTGACCATAATAAAGAATTATGAAAAAATTTGTTAAATATCTTAAAATATGTCTGCTGCAGATTATTGATGTTGGGAACAGATGTTGCTAAGATAATATTCAGAATTACAGGTTCACAGGTTTCTCCAAATTGCTTCATGCTCATATGATTTTAATAAATGAAAGTCTGTTGTTTTATAAGAGACCAGCTGCTGATAGATCATAAGACTGCTTTAATATCTACACATGACAGGTACAAAGTTAAATTACATTTCAGACATTTTGGTTATTGTCAACAATGCAATTAACATTGCTGTGGTTTGAATTAAGCCTAACTTTCCCTTTGTTAAAGTACTGGTATAGTATCAATGTCACATCAGTCAGTTTGCAACAACAATGCCTGTAAATACTAAAGGGTTAAGAATTTTTGATGATTTTGATTTTTCATAGGGGAGGGGGGGTCGCAATCGATATTCAGAAAATGTTTGTAGGCGTTTCTTGTTTGGTTTCCCCTTGTCAGTGGTGTAGGAAATGTGAAGGAACAGTTTCTAGTCGTTTGGTTGGGATAAAAAAAAACTGAGGTCTTGCGCACATCTTGGCCTGCACATAGTGTTTGTCTGTCATCATTAGTAGGATGTTAAACCTGATTTCATTAATTCATTCATTGTACAGTATATCTGGGGAGTTGTTAGTGTGCATGTTAGATCATAAGGTCTGTAATTGAGTCAAGTGGCATGTTTTCGATTCTCTGCTGGTTTATGACTAGTAGTAGGTCGGATGTCCAACTTTGTGTTTCCTTTCCTCTCACAGCTCTAAACAAAATGATCTTTAGTTTGTGTCGAGTGGTGTTAAATAAAACCCATTTCTCTCTCTTTCTCTCCCTTTTTTGCTTTGTATATTAAATAACAAACGATATACAAAGCTGATTCATGCAATTAATGAAATGTTCTTGACAAGAGGTAAATAAAAGAAATATTATGTCTGATAAATATCTGTTGTTATTTAAAGTGACAGTTCATCACATTATTTGATTACAGAGTAATTTGTGAACTTGTTGGCTACAGCATGGTATCCAGTAGAACTCAAGTAGATCAACAATTATCAGCTAGTTCCTCTTGATCAGCTACCAGTGAATTTTATCTCACCTTACAGGTGAATGTTTGGTCAAAACTCCCACACACCTTTATATTATTAGGCTAAAGGTCACTCCCTCACACCAGTTCACAACTTCATCAAACCAGAAACACAATATGCCACCCAATGGTCTTAAAAACAGATCAGCTCTCCATAAGAGTGCAATGAGGTTTTTTTTAGCACCCCGAAAATGAGTACCAGCTAATTTACTATGAGAAAAATGATCGTTCTTGTCAGTATTTGATAGATTTACTGATTAAGCTAGTAGAAGCTTTTTACAATGTGTAGAATGAAGATAGAACTTGTGAGAATCTAAAGTCTCATAAATTTCCCCACAGAAAACCGTGATGAAATACACACAAAAAAAATCTTTAAAAATCTTCGAAAGGGCTTCAATCTATCCTGATTACTTCAGATATTGTTGGCATAATATATTCTTAGTTTGAGGTGATGCATCATAAAACAATATTGAATTCTGTTACATTTTTATACGCCCACATTTTTATGTGGACGTATATTGTCGTCGCCCCTGTTCGTCCGTCCGTCCGTCCGTCCGTCCACAATTGTTTGTGAACAGTCTACAGGTCACAATTTTTATCCGATTTCAATGAAACTTAAAACATAGGTTTATCACCCTAAGATCTCGGTTCCTTTCGATATTGGCATGTATCGGACTGTAACTTCATGGGTTATGGCCCCTGATTGTACGAAAAATCACGTTTTTTAGCTTGTGAACAGTGTAGAGGTCACAATTTTGAACCGATTTGGATGAAACTTAAAATGCATGTTTATAACCCAAAGATCTTGGTTCCTTTCGATATTTGCGCCAATCGGATCGTAACTTCCTGAATTATGGCCCCTGATTGTCCGAAAAATCGCCCTTTTTAGCTTGTGGTCCCTCTGGAGGACAAAATTGTTATCCGATTTAAAAAACCGTTTGATTATATCACCTTTCGATGGTTATGAAGGTTGAGTTTGAATTTCGTGAAAATCGGACCAAAATTGACGGACAAAATGGCCGCCATTTGTACGCGAATAGTGTGAAAATATGTTATATCAAGGTTGTGAACAGTGTAGAGGACACAATTTTGAACCGATTTGGATGAAACTTGAAATGCATGTTTATAACCCAAAGATCTTGGTTCCTTTCGATATTTGCGCCAATCGGATCGTAACTTCCTGAATTATGGCCCCTGATTGTCCGAAAAATCGCCCTTTTTAGCTTGTGGTCCCTCTGGAGGACAAAATTGTTATCCGATTTAAAAAAACGTTTGAATATATCACCGTTCGATGCTTATGAAGGTTGAATTCGAATTTCGTGAAAATCGGACCAAAATTGACGGACAAAATGGCCGCCATTTGTACGCGAATAGTGTGAAAATATGTTATATCAAGGTTGTGAACAGTGTAGAGGTCACAGTTTTGAACCGATTTTGATGAAACTTGACATGTATGTTTATAACCCAAAGATCTTGGTTACTTTCGATATTTGCGGCCATTGGATCATAACTTCCTGAATTATGTCCCTGGATTGTCCGAAAAATCGCTTTTGTTAGCTTTTGGTCCCTCTGGAGGTCAAAATTATTATCCGATTTAAAAAAACGTTTGACTATATCACCGTTACATGATAATGAAGAGAGAGTTTGAATTTCGTGAAAATCGGACTAGAATTGACAGACAAAATGGCCGCCGTTTGTACACGAATAGTGTGAAAATATGTTATATCAAGGTTGTGGACCCTATAGAGGTCACAATTTTGAATCGATTTTGATTTAACTTGACAGGTATGTTTATAACCCAAAGATCTTGGTTCCTTTCAATATTTGCGCCCACCGGGTCATTACTTCCTGAATTATGTCCCCTAATTGTACGAAAAATCACCCTTTTTAGCTTGTGGTGCCTCTGGAGGTCACAATTATTATCTGATTTAAAAAAAAACGTTTGATTATAAAAACCAAACAAATTCTAATGATTTTCTGATAATTCCTTAATATGCGACAACTCTTGTTGACTGCCCGGACGATTTGGCTGCTGTGTGGGCGTATGTTTCGTTGCCTGGCAACCTATTTTTCAAAATATATGTACGCCCACATTGAATTTTATTCTTTAGTTTATTGTACGCCCACCATAAAATGTGAAAACCATTTTAAGTTTTATGTAATTGGTTTGCTTTGCATGTTACTATTGATTGAAAGTTTCGCACTTGTGGCTTGCGAATTGCTTTGGCTGAGAAAGTTCATTGGGATTTTCCAGCATGGTTTTGCGTTTTCACTGGGCAGGACAGAGGGCCTAGTTGTTTGACAAAATAAACAAGGTCCCTGGTGCCAATTGGCATGCACGTAAAAGATTCCTTGGCATTTGGAATTTGACAAAAGGAAAGACTGTAGTGGGCCTTTGTCAAAGCCAAATTTTCATCACCACACTGTATGGGGTATGCCCTTCTTCATTCGATCAGTCGGAGCAGAACAGTAAGACGTTAAAGCCCATTACATTTCATTTCCTAATTTGCTTGAAACCTGATTTGCTGTGTATTCATCTTCCACATACAGAAGGAAGAATTTTGACCCAAGAAAATTGTGAATTAGATGTTTATGGTCATTTGTATATTTCATACCATTACATCTTGCCAGATCAATTGATTATTCGGTAGAGCTGAGTTGTAAGTTTAGATTTTTAGATTGAATGTTGCCAGTTTTGTTTGTAAAAGGATTACCTTCCTTATGGATACAGGCAAAAATTATGCATTTGTATATTACACGCATTATATGATTCATTGAAAACCAATATAAATAATGTTTAATATTAATATATTTTTGATTTTTGTATTTCAGATATAACCTGATTTAATGTGCTAACATTCATGGATTATTGAAATTTCAATTGCCGGCACTCCTGAATATGGAGAACCGCAAATTATAAGCAGTCGCTGATATGACTGCTTCTATGGTGATTTAATTCAGTGTCGAAATATAGGATTAGCAGATAATGAATGCCAAGGCATCTAGTGAGGTATGTTTTTCTTTTAATCTTTTTGAGTCTAGAAATAAATGGGGTTCATCCTGTTCTGCTGCCACAAGGCTGATGAAGACGGTCATAAATCATGCAGTGTGCTAAGAGAGAAATTTTGCAGAGACTGTGAGCCTAGAAGATTAAGCAGTATTCGGATTGGGATTAGTACTGTATTTGAAATTTGATTCAATAATTTATTGATATTTGTGAGTCAGGTTCTTCATGTTGATTTACTTTGTATTTGGTGCAGGACGAAGGGCCGGGCAAGCAACATTGTCTAGTCATTTGGACGGTATAAAAAATGCTAAAGTTCCTGTACATGTTGGAGTGTACAAAAAAGAACCCTTGACAGTTGCACTGTCCAGCCAACATTTTCCACATAAAACACTGTATGGTGTGTTTATGGAAATGCTGAATTGTCTCTTTAATTTAAGCAAGAAAATAACAATGATTTAGAGGTTTAATGTTGTATGAATTCATATTCTCATTAAGTTATATCCTAAATGTGGTTGTTCATGTGCATACCCTGAACTAATGCTGATCGAGCAGGCCCTTGGGCTTCTTGTTGAAGTTGTCATTTGACTGGTGCCAGACCTGACCAACGCTGTACCTCTAGATTACATGATTCAATAAGTAAATAAATATAATTGCTCAGTCTAGACAAAATGTGAATTAAAAGGGAAAAAAAGGATTATTTTGTTTCTGATAATAGTTCATCATGGTGGTGGTGTTTATTTTTATTTACAAAACAAAGTAGCAAGATATGACTGAATGAAGTCACAGCTATTCAAACAAAAGATAAATGATGATAGCTAGAAAGGTTGACAAGTGTTGACTCTTTCTGTTTTTTTGTGGTTTTTCGTGTTTGTTACCTCTCCAGACAATGTGAGTCTAGCATGTTTTGACTGACCTAGTTTAAACACTCGGCACAAGGCTGCGTCATGATGTTTTCTAATTATTGGTGTCATGTCACCCAACGACACTTAATTCTAGGTTATATAATTGAGTTGATGGAAAAAAAAGTGTTTGAACTGCAAAAGAACAGTTGTTGTGGGTCTGCTTTAGAACTATTTTCGAAGTTTAAAACCAAACAAGTCATGGTTATGCAACGTCTACGTATGTAGAAGAAAATGTCTACTTATACAGAAGAAAATGCATCAAGGATTAGATTCTTTAAACGGGCATAAAGCAAGAGAAAACTCTACTTATTAGAGGTCTTTTTTTAAGCCTTAAATGTTCTATAAACTATTAATTAGACAATTTTAACATGACAAGACCATAATCATTTCACTATGCAATCAAATGAGTCTATTTTAATTAGAAAGGTTGGCTCAATTAATGATTTTATTTAAACATGGTTACAATCAATGCATGCATCTTGTCAAACGTTCAAAGGCTAATTTCTTCGCTCAGAATAAAGTTCTTTGAATAAAGTAATTTGAATGAAATTTTCAATATCTTAATTTGGCATTATCTATTTTTGGACTATTATTGCAAGAATGACCAACTCTTATCTAAATCTTCAATAATGCATCTTTAAGTTGCCTGTTAATAGGCAACTTTAACGCTCACAAAATGCATCTTTAAGAATATTATGAATAATCCTATTGCCTCTTTCTTCTTAAGTTCAAAAAGTTGAAATGATTACTCATACAGAAGTCATACAGTATTACCATCTGGTAAAATGAATAATAAAATTTTGAGACTTTTTTTCACACTGAAAGTATGATTGTTTGACCCTTGGTTGTGCGAGTATTATTATAGAAATGTGATTCTTTTATAATTACTTCATTTGAAGTATTAATTACATGTGTGTTGTTGAGATTTTCAAAATATGGATAATGAAATTGGTCCTCTGGAATCTGATGTCATAATGAGGCATAAATGTGTCCCTCGATCAAATTGTTTGGGTTTATGGGTAAGCATATTACATGAACAGCAGAAAACAGAGATTATTGGGGACTGAGTGATAGACATTAAGAATTAATAAGATAATACGAAATAGTGTTACCAGACAATGCATGTACATGCCCAACAGCAGCATTTTGAAAGGTTACTGTTAAATTTTGGGTCAGGTACAATTACTATGCATAAGATGGATTGGTTACAAAGGATTCAATATTATAATAACTTTTACCTGTAGAGCATTTACAAATCAAGGATTAAATAACTTTGTAAATTGAAGGGCTTCTCTTAATTTCCATTGGGTTTAATTTATCTTTCTAGATGACAACGTCAGCAATTATTCTGATAACCTCTGACCTGTATAGTGTTTTACAGGGTTGAAGGCAAAGGGGCAATGACTTTATTTGTGACTCTGAAATTTGAATGGGTTCCTACTGATGTCTACCAAAACAATCACAGCATGTGTAAAAGAAAAAAAAAATTGAAAATAGTATCTTGTTCTGTGGAGTATTGATATTGACAAAGTTTTGGTGATCAGGACTCCATACTCCCGCATGAAATGTGAGCATATTTGTAAAAAATGGTTTGAGAGGGATGGAAACCCATTGAAATATTTGTTCACACAATAAAATGGACTGTGGTTTAGCATTATGTGTCCCTTGTTTACTAATGAACTGAATTTATTGTAAGGATACGAACTGTTTAGAATTGATAGAAATGTGTGTCTCTTGATTAAGAAGAAATCTAACAGTTTTGTACCTGACATAGCATAGTCTATTTACTAAAATAGATTTTATGGATCTGAAAATTGGAATGTGGTCTGCTGTTGCAAGACTCATTTATTTTATTGAACTACTGGTACACCTTTTCTACAATAGTAGTTGACATGTTTCAGTGACATGTCAGTAAGTCAGCTGTTGTCACATTATCCCCATTGTATGAAATATTTTGATTATAAAAATCAACATATTTGTTGACAGTATTTGTGTAAGATGGTTTGTCAAGGTTGACATTTAGCTCCTTTTTTTCCTATTGTGACTAAATGTGTTGTTTTGTTATTAAACCTTTGTGATCTGCATTCAGGAATTTAAACCTTGATAATCCTACTTCTGATGGTTGAGTTATGCAAATTTGTTTTTTTCTGCACAATTGTAGGCAACAGTTAACCAAATTACAATTTTTTCCAGGTTTCTGGCTTTAACACACTGTAATAGAAATCTGCTAGTTCATCCCAAAAATGGGTATAGGTTGGAAAGGTGGGATTGTGCACGTGAATTATTTTTTAAAAAAAATGAATTGATCCAAATAATTTCAAGGGGACGATTGTAAATAGCAAAGTACTATAAATGCAAGGAAGTATCTATGAGCTAATTTTAACATGGTCCACATACAATCAAGTTCACATTAAGAATATTTCAACTCAGACCGGACTGACCTCACCTTTATTCGTGTTGAGTGGACATGAAATCCTTTTTTAGGTGTCCACGTGGCTAATTATCTATGTTGTGCTTTTGTACTAGAATTATGTACTATAAATATCATTTACAATCACAGTACCAGTAAATTAGCATATTTATTGAATTTGGCTTCATCCTAATTCTCGGTAATCATAATCCTCTACATGCACTCAACCATCCCTCATTATATATTCGTTGAAAATAAGCCAGACATATTCACTTACATTACCCATTTTTTTGTAATGGAAGATGAATGAATTGCCAGTCAATAATAATGAGTATTAGTTATGAATGGACTATTTTCTAATCATCATGGCCGCCCTCTGCCCAAACAATCAATACTCACTTACGACAACTGAATGACGTAGTATGTGAAATTTTATTTCTAATATAATTTATCCAGTAGGTGGTAACAGCTGGACCTAGTTTATTATAGGATATTATCCTATCAATTTTTTTAATAAGTTTAACTCGCAGTTCTATGACGCATTTGTCACCAGATATACAACAGACAGGATAAGAGTTTGAACAGAAATACAATTGTCTTGGTTTCATTCAATATGAGCATCAATAGTAAGGCCATTCATTCGGAAAATAATTAATTTAATTTTGTGGAAGTTCCTTTCCATGAGGAGTTTATTAAAACACAAATGAAGACCATTAACATACAAACATTCTCTATTTCAAATCAATTTCTTTTTTCCTGAAACAAAGCTACATTTAGTTAAGCATTATTTATAGAAGAATCAATGGAATATTCTTTGAAAATTATTAATATAGAATTTAAAATTTTGTCATTTTTTACTGAAATTTGGCCTGATACATTTTGACAGCGGGGTCTTCATTTATTTGTTTCGTGATGGTGAAGATGGGACAAAAATATGGTTAAAAATAAATTTACTACTCTAAGTCTGCATATTGAACGCCAAAATATGGAGAAGTTGTAACCTATAGTATGAAACATGAAAAATATACACTTGTTAGTAATGATAATCAAAACAGTCTATATGGGGTTACTTAACTCATTTACATTATGCACTGTTTTGTCATGAAATAATTAAAATGCAGCAATAACTTGTAAAATTATAGTGGGAAGTTGTCACTGTGAACATGTCAGAATAATAGGACGGTTTACCCAGATACAAGGTAATTGCCCTTCAAGCAGATTGCTTATCCCCCAGTGCCACTGTACGTAATATGGATGGATGTTGGTGTATCACAGCGTCAAATATTTACTTATTAGTAACAGAATTGACCAGGTATTCACTGAAAGATATGGGATAAGACGACATTTACTAGGTTTTATGTAAATTCGGATGTATGACAACACTATCAATGATTGATAGGAGAAAATTAGGGACCTTTGTAAATAATGATAAAAAACTTCCCTGTTATATAAAGTAATAGCTTTGTTATACAACAATAGATTTTTGACGACCTTAAACATCCATAGGACTGAATTTTATATACAACTACTAGCGTTTAATCATTTAAAGTCTTTCACTTGAACAGTAACCTAAGCCTTTATTTTGAGAAATTGATTCCTTTATTAATAAAGTCTATAGATTTTTAAAAAATATAATTGTCATAGTATTGTAGATTTGTTATTTATAAACCAGTACATATATCTATTTATAAACTGTTTTTCATGATTAGACACGTGAGTGACAGTTGTCAAGTTTTTCAGGTGCACTGTTGTACTTCTCACCCATTATTCAAACAGATGATTGTTAGTTTAGGCGCTAGAATTACACAGAAATAGTTGAAATAAACTAGAATATTAACGGTACCTCAACTTCTAATAGTCCTGTACTATCACAGCGGATATTTTTGTCCTACAATACATGGTGTGAATCAAATTTTATATTATTTTCTTAGAACCAATTCATAATAGCCTTACAGCTTTTGCTCATTGACTAATTGGCTGTGGATAGAAATGAAATGAAATGGGGTTTAACGTCCTACTCTTTTGCACCTAACCTGGGCTAATGGAAGACGGGCATACGCCATACAGTGTGCTATGAGGGAAATTTTGCCCGGGCAGCGGCGCTACGGCCTACTCTTATATCGAATTCCAACTGCCAAGGGATCTTTTACGTGCCCTCAAATGTGTACACAGGACCTGGGTTTTTCATCCAATCCGAATGACTAGGCAGCTGTCCTTGTCAGGCCCTCCTTCTGCATCACTGACAAGGGGAAATCACGCCGGAAAATCGAGATGAACTTTCTCGGCCAATGCAGGGATCGAACACCCGACCTCCAGGCTGGTGAACCAGCACCTTATCAACTTAGCCACATTGACCCCCCCCTGTGGATAGAAAGCCTGTGTAACAATTATTTTGGATAAATAAAACTAATTCTATCAATCATTTCAGATTTTATTTGTCCACCTTATATTCAAAACAACCTAATTTTCAAATTTTATGTACAGGGCTGATGTATGAATATAATCTTGTGTAAAGTGCCAGTTTTTTAGACAATGATCAAATTTTATCGTTCATTATGTATGCCTATATCCTACTTGAAACCACAAATTTCCATAAGAAGTATTGCATGAACATACTATAAGATAGCTGATGAAGGACATTTTATGCTGACTCACTGAGACAGCCATGGTAAGTCAAGTCGTTTGTTGGTTTTTTTTAAAACTGCTTTATTTGCCACACCTTTACCTTCAGAGACAAGTTAAGTGAGAACAATATTTGTTTTTGTTAAGGGATGGAATGGCATATAAATTTAGCAGAATCACTTACCAGTAAATAAATACAGACCTCTTTGTTGTAATAAAATGATAAATTAGTGTGACAGTAGTGTCTTTTTGGGGGGGGGGGGGGCCAGAGTGTATAGGGCCTACAAGTAATAATATCTTGATATTAATACAAAATGTATGGTAGTATCATTGGGTTAAGATCTTTATTAATAATCAGTTTTTTGCAACATTTACCATGTTGATTAGCTGTGAAAGAATCAGCACCTTCAGGCTAAATGTAACATCCGCTGTGTATTGTGTTACATTATCCTAGATTGAGGCAAATAATCTATTCTAGTGTCACTAATTGATGATTCTCCTTACTAGATTCATTCATGAACATGACATGAAAGATTCTGTTTTTACTGATCCGTTCATACTTTTCGATTAAGATAGTTAAATTGAAGTTTTTTTATTTGGGCTTCCCAACGAAAATATTTTTGATGTTTTAAATAACTCTTGTTTTGGATAAAAATGGTAATAAGTTATTAAATAACATATAAATAGAACTACGTGCATGAGTTGAATAAGCTGCAACATGTGCTACACATTTAATCAATTTTTATCTGTGTGTTACACAATTTTGAGGTGTAAATCAATACCACACATTTTGACCAACAGATTAACATGATGTCAACTTGTCAACATGATATATTAATTAGAATGATATACATTAAGGTAACAAGCTGTTGTCTTTTTTATCATTTAGTGCTTAAATGATTTCCACCTGAAATTGGTAATTACATTACAAAACTCATTTATCGGTGGCTGTGTCTGTCATTGAATTCTTCCATCATTCTATACTTCTGAAAGTCAACAGTTCATAACAGGATTTCTACCACCAATTCCGGTAGATGCATCATGCAATGATATGGTGCTTAACGTCCTACTGTTTTGCTCCCCTGGGTTAATGATGACAGACATACACCATACAGTGTGCGATGAGGGAAAGTTTGTCTAGGCAGTGGCACTATGTCCTACTTTTATATCAAATTCCAACTGTTAAGGGGTCTTTTATGTGCACACCAATGTGGACATGCGACCTTAGTTTTTTGTCCCATCCAAATGACTAGAGTACTAGACAAGTGTCATTGTCAGGCCCTCTGTCACTCACCATTGACAAGGAGAAAAAATGCCAGAAAATGCTAATGAACTTTCTAGGTCAACACCAGGAATGAAACCTTTGAACCGCCAGGTTAGGGAGCCAGCGTCTTACTCACTTTGCCACCATGACTCCCACACTAGTAAATACATCTTGAAACCAAATTGACAGAAATATTTCAAAACTTATACTCATTCTAATTGACACATATTGTTATCACTAGAGTTTTTGATTCTCCCTGGTGTGCCTTTAATCAGTCTACATATTTGTACTATTTGTAGGTAAGTTTATCTAAGCAGGAAACCGCTCTGACCCAATTGGTGTTGGCCGAGAAAGTTCCTTGGGATTTCTAGCCAGTTTCCCCTTGTCATTAGTGCTGGACGGAGTGCCTGGCAAGAAACTGTATCTAGTCAATCGTTTGGAACAAAAAACTGAGTTCTCATGCACTTAAAAGAACCCTTCACAGCCAGAATTCGAAAGAAGTGCAGGACGGATGTCACTGTCCTAGCAGAGATCCCTCCATGGCTGCATAACAGTAGGGCATTAAACTCCATTCAATTTCATTTTTATCTAAAGCTTGATATATTTAAATGTAATTGTAACAAGATATACCTGTTTGATTATATTTAAATAAAACATTAAAATCAGATATGAATGAATATAATGAACAAAAACAGAAAAGTATAATTATTACATATTGATTATTTTATCATACGCAACTTTATAATGAAATATATTATTAAGAATATTTCTATTTTTACGATTATTCATGATGAGTATTAATAAATTTTAGGGCATATTCTTGGTATTTATTTTACGTCATGAGTACAACTAAATCTTTATGTGATCAATTGAAAAGGTATTTCAGGCATTTTGCTTAAAGGTTCAGAATGTCAATCATCTTATCGTTTCATATGTAATACATATACATTTTTTATTCAAGATTGTTTTAAACCTTTGCTGTTCTTCACTTTTCTTATATACATGTATAGTACAATGACATTTTAATGTTGCATAAGTGACACATGTTATAATTGTCCCACGCCTTTGTCTGTCCATCCACCTCAGTTTTCATATGCGTTCACATTGAAATGCTTGTCAATGCACTAGAGGCTAAAGTTAATATCCGATTGACTTTTAATTGCTGTGCAGTGTTTATGGTCATAAGACGTAGAATCCTTTTGATTTTCAAGGAGTAACGATAATACCATTTGGTTACTTCAAAAAATCTTGTGGATGCTCTCTACAGACCAAAGTTATCATTGGATTGACTTCAGATTTATTCACATAGTTTAAGGTCTTCAGACAAACAAGTATATTGGTTTTCAATGATTTTTATTAACTTCAACAGCTAAATCCATTGTATTAAATGTTTTGTAAACATTAGCATGGGGCAAAACTCATTAGTGTATTGTAATGTTTCATTACTATCGAAATAAAAATAAGCGACAACACTTGTTAACTACCCGAATGACTTAGATGCTGTGGGCATATGTTTCGTTGCCTGGCAATCTATCTTTAGAACAAAAAAGTATTATAATTTGCTTTAGTTGCATTCAGTAACAAACATTTTCTGATTGGGCTAAGTAGAATGATAAGCGGTCTTCTGGGTTCCTCTGATGTGTAGGTGAATTATTTAAATAAAATTGAATAGCTCAAGGCTTTTGAACACAATAATTTTGATTCCAATTGAGTGAGGGTGTTAGGTGGTCTAATGGTCTAAAAGGTGCTGTTTGGATCATAAGGTCTGTCATTGAGTCAAGTGGTGTGGTTTCGATCCCAATTTTGTATATGACAAAGAGCAGGTTTTTCTAGGTCTTCTGGGTTCCTCCCATGTGCAAGATAATTACTGAAATAAAATTGTACCATGTGTTAGTCTCAAAAGTACGTAGTTTGTGTTGAAAGTATGTTAAACCCTCTCTCTCTATGCCTCTAATTGAGGTAGACTACCATCTGTATGTAGATGTTCATTGGGTAAATATCTTGACGACTTAGCGGCTGTGGGTGTCTGTTTTGTTGCATGGCAATCAATCTTTCGTTTAGTAATTCCGCGATATCAATCATAGAGTAGGGAATACAGGAATAATCTTGATATATTCAGGCAGACTAGAATATTTACGCTACTGACATAGTAACATACATGTAGATGTATAGAATAATACTGTAACTATATAGATCTTGTACAGTTACCTTCAACTCTGCTATTTAATGTTCAGCTATTCAGTACATATTTTAACCTCTACCCGAGGACATTACATCAGAAAGTCATCTAGAATGGTGCAATATTCACATAATCGCTATTGGCCTTGTAGGAGTACAGTGATGAAACAGAACTCAAGGTCAATTCGGCTGATGGGAAAGGAATCCAATAATTTGCAGAGCTTAAAGTAAGGAATAGTAATGTAAAAAGACTAAATTTGAAGGATACACATCTGATTGCTTGTCATTTTCCATGTCAGGATTTCATTAGAATATGTCCATGTTTATTAGAAAGCTGCAAACATATCATTCTTGAATTCACACCTGGTCGATTTATGTATAAGAAACATGAACTTGTTCTAATATAGCTTGGTTTTGAAAAAAATGAAGAAAAAGGGACAAAAAAGACAAAATTCCCCATTTTCTCCTGTACACAAATTATAACCCAGTTAGTTAAATCGTGAAAGCATAGTGATCTATTATATCGGTGTCTAAAGACTAGGATTTAAAGTAGCTAAGTAACTCCATATCATCTAAAATCTTCAACATTGAAAACACAAATTATTTGTCAATTTAAATCAACATTGATACTAGGATCTTACTGGGAAAAGAAGGGCTTTTGTTCTGATATCCAATATTTAAGACAAAATAAACATTTTACCATTGGTACACGAATCATGTAGCATAATGCGTTTCATCCCCAGTTCTAGCAAGAAACTCGGGGAACGAGGCTAGAAACATTGTACCAAATCAAACGGCGTATGTAGACTGAAATTAGAGTAAAAACAGAAAGCATTGAATGTAAATCAGTTTATATACATTCATATTACAGTATTATATGCGTTGCGAACTACTTGTGTCAATTTCTAGGTCCCAAATGTTAGCGATTTAGCTCCTTTAAGTTCTGATAGCCATCTGGCCTTTCCCAAGAATTAGATCAAGGATATTTTAATTCTCTTTGTAGTGTGGATTAAAATTGTTTAAAAAATAATTTTGCTGGTCACCCAAATGTTTTTTTAATACAAAATGTTTGGTTTGCTGAAATATGAATGTCATTCCACTCTAATCAGGTGATCACAGAATGAGATTGTTTAAGTAAAGATATATTCCGGTATATGACAATAGCAGATATACTGGTGGTAACAGTTGTAAGACTAGTAATAGTAGTAGTGTTAGTTTGGTAATATGGTTTTTTAAATAGTTATGTCTGCTGGCTTGTTGACTGATTCTGGCGAAATGCCTTATCTTACCAGACCAAGATAACACTGATGGTACACACTTACAATAATTACTATTACCCTTAGTTTTTCTGGCAGCCAATCAGGTCAGTGTAACTAACAGTGTTAAGTCATGTCATTTGAGGTCAGGTCGCTATGGCCTTAAATAGTTTTTATTGCGCTCTAGTTATTCTAGTATAATATTTTATTATAATAGTATTATACTTACACAAAACAGTCTTCATAGAATTACACTTACCTTTCATCTAGGGAATCGATATCTCTTCTAGTCCGCGACTAGGTGATCAAAAAGGTCTTAAATACATCAATACAGGCTAAGTTAGTATTGTTGTCTTTTTATATATCAAACACCCCACAAATTCTATAGATTTTATTCTGAAGATCTTGACAAATAATAGTTTATTAATTTGAATAAGAATTGTAGGAAAGTTCTTTACAAGATCATGTATAGAAATCGGAATTTATTAAAAAAAGATGGTACCTGTACCTCTTGCACTCATAATAAGGTGTTTTATCTAACACTGCCATCTACCACCTGTTCCACTGAAACTATTTCTTTTGTAATTGTTCAGTGAATGAGCACATATAAAGAAAGTACGGTACACCAAGTGATGGTATGAAATAGTGAAAAAAAATTTTAAAGATATTCTTCTTTTTTTTTCACCAGACTGTTCTTTTGATAGATGCACATTTGAGATCTGCCTTGTTGCAAATGTCGAAATATACGTGCCGATCATAATCTGTGAATGTTTCATGGTCAGTAAAGTGTCTCGTAGCCTGTGACAAAAAACATTTGGCCTCATTCTTTTCTCATCATTTTATTGAATATTTCCTTTCCCAATAATGAAATTATATATCGCCACCATTTGGGTGCACTAACAAAGAATTTGAATATTTCTTATATTTAATAAGGGGTAAAACGTTTCCTTTATTTGATGTGTTTAATGAGATATATATACATATTATATAAGTGTGAATATAGATTTTATATGGTATATAATGTAAGCGTGTCTCTTTATTAGGTTAATACTATGTACTATGGTCGCTGACCTCAATGAATAGATATGTTAATAAATAACTACTCTTATTATATATACTGATAACAATTGAAGACCATTATGATTTAAATATCATTCAGATTTTAATGGTTGAAACATCTTTTTCCATTCGTGAAAAGTCTGATGTTGTGAAGATCTTATCAATGAAATTGATCTGTTCAACTTGAAAAGCAAGGTAATTTGCTAAGAAATTTACGCACAATTGATTCTAGATCTGTTTTTTTTTTTTGTTGCTAAACTGACTGAAATTGTACTCAAATTGTAACGTATTCAAATTGTACTTGTATGTTTAGATATATATTTTTATATTTTCAGGTGATTGACCCTGGGTGACATGGATGTGAATTCAGTGTGGAGATTCAGGAGATGACTAGTGAAGACTTTAGTAACAAGTACCCAGAAGATAATTCAAATGGATATTTAAATGACAACTTATATCATCTTAATCTATCACTGAGTGGATGTTTTTGCCTTTTGGGTTTATGACAAGGTGACATCCTGACCCATAATCGTAGTCTTTTTATTTAAATGTAGTCTTTTTATTAAAAATGTGGATGGCCTACTTCTTTATCAAACACACTAACAAACTGTTTTATGTAACAAATAGCAAGTTAAAATAATTTTGGACAAATTAAAATGTTTTGAGATGTATGTAAAAGATGACTTGATCAACATATATGACATTTAAAACATAATTAAAATAGTAAATTGTAAAGTTTATGATGGATCAAATACTAAAATTAAAGTAGCTAAGTCTCCAACTAAATATTATCTATTCCAAAATCTTCCACATTGAAAACACGAATTATTTGTCAATTTAAATCAACATTGATGTGATCTTACCATGAAAAGATGGGCTTCTGATATCCAATATTTAAGACAAAATAAACATTTTACCATTACCATAATATGTTTCAGTGTCATTTTTAACAACGGACAAGAAAGAACCTGGCTAGAGATTCCTAAGTCATGTCAAGCTCTGGTGCCATATTCTTATCTGGAGAGCATGTGCAATAGACTGGAATATTCAGACGGAAGAGATAGCTATTTGACTGAGACTTCCAGCGGATTTAACGAACATAACTGATTTAAAATTAGAGTCAAAACGGAATCGATTGAATGTAAATTAGTTTATATACATTCATATAACATTACTATATGCGTTGCGACCTATTTTTATACGCCCACATGGAAATGTGGTCGTATATTGCCGTCGCCCCCGTCCGTCCGTCTGTCGGTCCGTCCGTCCGTCCGTCGGTCCGTCCGTCCGTCCGTCCATCGTCCACAATTTCTTGTGAACGCTCTAGAGGCTAAAGTTAATCTCCGATTGACTTGAAATTTATACACGGTGTTAAAGGTCGTGAGATGAAGAAGCCTATTGATTTTCGGTGATATCTGATAATTACTGCCAGAGTTATGACCCTTGATCACTTTGAAAAATCTTGTGAACGCTTTAGAAGCTAAAGTTAATATCCGATTGACTTTAAATTTATACACGGTGTTTAAGGTCGTGAGACGAAGAAGCCTATTGAATTTCAGCGATATCTGATAATTACTGCCAGAGTTATGACCCTTGATCACTTTGAAAAATCTTGTGAACGCTTTAGAGGCTATAGTTAATATCCGATTGACTTTAAATTTATACACAGTGTTTAAGGGCATGAGACGAAGAAACCCATTGATTTTCGGTGATATCCGATAATTACTACCAGAGTTATGACCCTTGATCACTTTGAAAAATCTTGTGAACGCTCTAGAGGCTAAAGTTAATATCCGATTGACTTTAAATTTATACACAGTGTGTAAGGTCATGATAGGAAGAAGCCTGTTGATTTTCAGCAATATCCGATAATTCCTGCCCGAGTTATGACCCTTGATCACTTTGAAAAATCTTGTGAACGCTCCAGAGGCTAAAGTTAATATCCGATTGAATTTAAATTTATACACGGTGTTTAAAGTCATGATACAAAGAAGCCTATTGATTTTCGGCGATATCCGATAATTACTACCAGAGTTATGACCCTTGATCACTTTGAAAAATCTTGTGAACGCTCTAGAGGCTATAGTTAATATCCGATTGACTTTAAATTTATACACAGTGTTTAAGGTCATGAGACGAAGAAGCCTATTGATTTTCGGTGATATCCGATAATTACTACCAGAGTTATGACCCTTGATCACTTTGAAAAATCTTGTAAACGCTCTAGAGGCTAAAGTTAATATCCGATTGACTTTAAATTTGTACACAGTGTTTAGGGTCATGAGACGAAGAATCCTATTTGATTTTCAGTGATATCTGATAATTTCTGGCACTTGATCACTTTGAAATATCTTGTGGACAAAGGCCTTGAGACAAACCATCAAAACTATTCTAATCATTTCTGATAATTATTTAATGGGCTATTACTCGTAATAAGATTATCATGTGTTGTAAATAGTAAATGTTCTCCTTACTGATAAAAGAAACAATATGCGACAACCCTTGTTGACTGCCCGGACGACTTAGCTGTTGTGGGCGTATGTTTCGTTGCCTGGCAACCTATCTTTGTCACTTTCTAAGTCCCAAATATTAGCGATATAGCTCCTTTAAAATACTTTATCAGATAAGAATGATGAATAAGGAACATAAATCAACATACGGATGTGATGAATTTAACACCAGGTCAATGAGAAAATAAAGAGCACTAGGGCTTGACCATATGGATATCTTCTTCCAAATCTTTTTTTAAATAAAATAATAGTACAGCTATTTTGACTGAAAGATTCCAAGAATGGTACAATGGACTTATTTGAAGGGTTTAAACAGACTGTTTGTGTGGTCTTGATGGTATTCTTGTCTTTGAGGTAGCTATCTGATAGATGAATGGTGATTTACTGGAGTACTTCAATAATAAAGAAAACACAGTATCACTTGTACAGTGTAAGAGTACCAATACTCTCAACCTTGGTCCCTTTACCTCAAAGTGTTGTAAACACAATTATTGCTTTTTGAGAAGCAATTACCAGAAGTGTAGCAACTGTATGTGTAGTTCTTTATAGCAGTAATTCTAGAGTATCTTCTTGTAGTTTTCAGTACCATTGATAAATATCAGTAAATATGTCAATTAAACCAGTGTTCATCTTGTTTGCTCAAAACAGAACCAATAATTGGAGTCCAATGTGGTAAGGATGTGCTATAAATACAGTATCTAAACTGCGAATTTTATTAAATATCTAATAAATTGACTGTTACATGGTCATTACTAGGGTAATAATCTAGTTTATTTTCCCCTTTTTAAATAGATTATCGAAAGATTTCATGAAGTATATATATATACTGATTCTTTCTGTCTTGTTAACTAATTGTGTAATTATTATGTTTGAGTAATGTTATCTGATGAGTCAGTAAACTTAAGAAATAAAGAATTAAAATGCTAATAATGCATTTATCGAGCATCTGAAATCTAACGCCCCATCAGTATTATTCAACAAATATTGAGGGACATTATCAAACAATTATAGAAACACCAACAAAATTTGCAACTGTTATTAGTGTGCTTTAACGGTCTTTCATTTCAAAACTGGAAGTCAGCTTAACTGTGTTGCAAAAATGAATCCTTGACATTGCAAATCATGAATGGGATTTTCACAAATTAATCTATAAAACACCACACCACTAGAATCCTTTTATAGATAAGATTTATTTTGAATTACTTGTACTACTAATTTGTCATCTAATCCTTAGCCCATGTGTTAATATGTTTCTAAACAATTCCTTTATGATAATTAACAATTATCATAATTAATATCATTCTATCCATTAATTATACGAATAAATAAATAATAATTGATGATAATAGTTAACTAGGCTAATTAACACAGTATTCAAATGTACTTAAGATGTTATTGTGCTTAGGGACATTTTCCATGGTCTGACTTCAACTACAGTAAATGTTAAATACAGATTGGAATAAGTACTTGATAGTTGATAGATAATTTCTGTCAAATATTTTAATTTGAAATATATAGATATGAAAAGGCAATCATCAAACATTTGTTGGATATTCCCTTGAACACCTACAAATTGTGAAAGATAAATCTCTAAATGCAACAATATCAGTCAAAAAAGGGTTCAATATTTACTAAGATATGATGAATTGAAATTTTATTTGTCAAGAGGATAGCAGAGGACTATTGAAATGGATTTGTCTGCTTCTATTGGGGAGAAGCTGTGAATGCCTTGGCAGAGGACCCCATTTTCTTCTTTGGCTAAGCAGAGATGAGGCATTAAATTTATCGATGCTTTGGAATACCATGTCACTATTATATTCTAATTGTTGTACTTATAGTTTCACTACAACCTACTCTTTACCTTGACTTAGTTCGATAATGAGCAATATTTGTTCAGGTTGATAATCAGAGTGATAAGTAACTTGATTGCTTGATGCCTTGTATTAAAAAGATAATAAATCAATGAGTGGCATCTAATTATATTCGAATAAAGGCAAGGGACAGCAGCCTCACTGACGGTTTGTTTCATTAAATTTTGATGTACCATAGTCTTAAACTACAGGTAACTCTAAATTCGAACTAAAAACTAATGGTATTGCACACAATACTGACATAACTCAACTATTTGACTTTACAGTCACTGTGAACATAGTTTTAGTATGTTTACGTACGTTGTTCCCAAAAGAAAACAGAAGGCTTCCCTGAATTACTAAAAATAGAATGACAGCTCGTGAACGGATACAAAGTTAGTTCATCATTGTTCACCATTTATTTGGGTGATGAAGTACCAATATCGGGTATGGTATATATATTAAAAACAGTAGAGGGCGAATACTTTCATATTTATGAAGTGTCATATTATTGTGAGAATAAGACTTGGTTAACCTCGTTTGTGTGAGGGTCATTGACTTAACCCATTTAAATGTTGACGTAATTCCCCTTTCTCTTTAATTCATTTTTTCGTTTTTCTTTTCTGTACGTTTGACCTAATGATGTAATTAGATGTATAATTTCTATATGGAATATGTTCTTATAACATGTTGACCATAGTTGAATAAATAAATTATAACGGTACATGTATATTATTATGTTTTATGTTCAATTCTTTTGTTTTTAGATAAGTAACGGTTATCCCTGTTTTTCAGTTTACCCAGTTGAGTAGTACAGGTGAAAAATTAATATTATGTAGTACCGGTACAAAAGTATCCAGATAAACATGAATGCTTAAAGGCACTAAATCTCTTTTTTCGGACACCTAGAAATGGACACAAATGGGCCGCAGCGCATAATATTAATAATAATAATAGGAATGGATATAAACTGATTTACATTTCAATCGTTTCTGTTTTTACTGTAATTTCTAATCAGTTATCTTCGGTGAAATACGCGAAGAATCCAAATTGAATGCCCGTCGTCTGGTTATTCTATAGTCATACCGGTATATGTAGCCCTGAGCCTGGTTGATTGGGTCGCTTCGTTATAAATGGCACTCGCAAGCATTCACTTCGTCTTAAATATTGGATATTAGAAGCCATCTTCTCACGGTAAGAAATGATGAAGAACTGTGGGTGATATTGAGTAAGAGTCTTGCTGCCTTTAAGCCTAGGTTAATGACCTTTCAAGTACATTTAGGTTATGTGGATTGGCCTAAAGAAATGCGGGTCTCGTGGAGCCAACAGATTTTAAACTTAACACTATTAACAGTGCATTACTTTTAAAGCGATTGCTTCCTAATGGCTTGAAACTAAGTTGCATGCCTATCTTACATACAGTACTTACAATCAATTATATAACTATAAATAACAGTTGTGTAGTTCTCGCTCGCTTATCAATTTTACACATTTTTACGTTAAAACAGCACTTACGCTACAACTGTAGCACCGGTGTAGTTTATAATGCTGTCTATTCTAAGTAGGAAGTAATGAACGTTGTCACATACATGTTAAGAATGCGAATAGAAATAGCATGACATTGAAGGGTATGAAACTATTTTGTGTACTCAATACTACTTCCAACCAACATATGTTATATATTATTGTATTATATAAAGTTACAATGTATATTATATAATCTGATATTTTGTATAATATGTCTATAATATATGTTCATAATCATCTGTATACCGTGAAATAAATAATATATAATTACGAAAAAGTTTGTATTAGTACTTATCCCTGGTATAAACAAGAGACTCGAATTCCTAGTGTAATCAAGAGAACGAAATTCATGGTATAGACGAGAGACCAAAATTCGAATTACCGTGGTATAAACGGTATAAATATGACACCAGTGGAAACACGGACAATTTTAAAGGGGGGAACGTTCCTTCATGACGTAACCCAGGGGCCTATTTCACGAAATTTTAACTAAGATAAGATCCCAATTTTAGTAATTTGATTGGATAATATTAGATTGATTTTAGTGCTTAGCCAATCAAAATTGAAGTATCTACTAAAATTGGATTTTATCTTAAGTTAAAATTTCGTGAAACAGGGCCCGGATTTGTAAATGACATGAACAATTGTAGGCCTACAGCTTGTATTTACCTTCGTTATTTTTTACTTATGTGCAGCAACATTTTTAGTTCACACTTCCACTAAGTCTTTAAAGCAAAAGTCACAGATTTGGCACAGGACCCTTTAATAAAATGAAATAGAGTGGGGTTTAACGTCCTATTTGTCTTCCCCGTGCAATAATTGTGCTCGAACATCCATTGTTCGCCCCATCCAATTCAACGACTAGGTGGTATTCCTTTCCAGGCCCTTCGCACTGCAGGGGAAACTACGATGGAAAATCCAGAGTAACTTACGCGTCTTCTTCAGAGAAGTAAATTAGAGACTTACCTTACAGCTTTAGTTAGTTACATTTAATAGACTACAATAAGCTTTCTGGGAATCTCTAGAATTAGACAGTTTTATTTACTAAATGATATGGAATGGGGTTCAACGTCTTAATTATTTACTAAATGTCTGAGACTGTTTCTTTAAAGGTGAGAAGTCTATTGGTACCATGTGGTAGAATCTATTAGATAGTGTTAGGTAACGTCTATATTACTCTAACGTGCATCTGTTGTTGGAAGAAATGGAATTTAGGACGGTAGTGCGCATCTACATATTTTACATACATTACATAACGCAAGGTTTATAAAGCTGGCGGTGAAATCTCTTTCCACAATCTGAATAGCATTAAGATGAAATAGATCACACTTGTCTTCAACGCAAAATATATTTTCAGTACTTTCTTTAACCACAAATTCAATTACTGTGCGATAATATACATTAACCTCAATCACGAAATTGAAGTTAAATTGGTCGCCAGTAAAATATGGGCCCAATGTTTGTCTTTGGTTATTTATGCATTGTGTAAGTGTTATCTAATATTTTAGTAAAATAAAATGGACAAGTAACTTTTTTATGTCTTTAAATATTAATTAGAGTAACATTGTTAACAGTACATTGCAGTGCATACAGTATAATATATACAAAACTAGTGCTTTAATTAAAGTTCAATTATGAACGATTATATGAGTCAATAATTGTAAATTGTCACTGATGTTAACAAACCATATCATGGATGATGATATAGTTTAGTCTGTGTTGACTGGAATTCATGGCCCAGTATAATAAACCTTTCATCAAATTTTTAAAATGCTGTTAATCATCAATAGATGACGCTTATTTCATGTAGGGAGCACTTTGTGAAACTGGGATCCTTGTGTTTAAAAAGTTCAAGAGAGCCGCGACTTCAATATACAATGTATGCAAAATAGGATTTCAGGTTTATTGCTTGTGAAAAATAATGTGGCGGCTTCATGCACTTGGTTGAAATATTGCTAACTATTGTGACTTCAACAGAACAGAAAGACCATTTGGACTCTGGCGGTAGCCAAAACCATAATTTTCAAAGTGAGATCTGAATTAATTGATCTGACGGTAACCAAAATTTGCCCTTAAAACATGTACAATTTGTTTGCTCTTGCAAAATGTAACCGATTGAACCTGGCGTTACATGTATTTTAGAAATGACTTTCAAAATTCATAATATTCATAATCTTGGTGAGTGTGATGGCGCCTCTATATATTTTCAGTGGTTGAGTCGGTGCTTTCGACTTATGTAGGAGCAGGGCCGTATGTAGGATTTTAAAAGTGGGGGTACAGCAGAGAGGTGGGGCTGCACAGCCTGCACGTAAGTGATATAAGAAAGTTTGGATCAGGACGCCGTTAAAACCGACCGATTGATCAATACCTAAAGAGCATCACTGTGTGATCATTATCAAGTGTATCATAATTTTATAATTGAAAGATTGTCAAATTATTATGGGTGGGCGCCTTTTTTCTGGCAGTGCGGGGGGTTGGGATGGCCTAGTGGTCTAGAGTGGTTTCGAACCCTGGTGTGAGCGTTTTTGGCAAGGAGATAGGGGAGACTTCTCAACCTCGTGGGTTTCCTCCGGGCACTCCGGTTTCCTCCCATTGCTAAAGACCCCTACGTGCAAGCGAATTATTGAAATAAAATTGAAACCATATGTTAGTCCCAAATGACTAGTTTGTGTCGTGTGGACGTTAAACTCCATTTCTCTCTCTTCTGGCAGTGCAATGTACCCCCTGCAACCCCGCTAGATACGACCCTGTGTAGGAGAACTTGTACACAAACTGTCTCCTGTAGATTTTAAATACAAAAATTAAAATAAATATTGAAATCTTCTGTTGGGTACACAGGTGTTTTAAATCCATTGATAATCAGATAATATTTTATGAAATTTGTTTTGATGCACACAGGATTAAATGTTCCTTTTGACCGGAAACAGGTTGACGTGGGGTAATCAGTGGGGTAGTAAAATAAATTTCACTTAATCACAAAATTAAAATCTTTATGGCCAATCAAAACATTTATGTACATGAAATAGCATTTTATTATCAATTAAAGATTTATTTCCATTTAATCATACTGATTTGTAGACAAATACATGTATCTATGGAAACGTTTACGATGTGACACATTAATCGTCTCTTGATTGATGCCGAATAAGGTCTCGGTATAATAATGTTCTGAAAAATTATCAGCTATATTTACCAATTAAAGGTAAAATCACAGATATATATCAGTGCATATAACTGGTTCTTTTCATATTGTCCTATTGCGAGGGCTAAATAGCTAATATTTAGCTAAAAGAGCTAAATCACTAATATTTGGTACCTATAAATTGACACAAATGGCTCGTAACGCATATAATAATGAAATAATATGAATATATAAACTGATTTTCATTCAATATATTCCGTTTTTACCTTAATTCCAAATCAGTTATATTTGGCGAAATATGCCACAAATCTCAGACGAATGGCAATCTCTAGCGTCTGGTTATTGCAGTCTACACCGATTTATACATTGCGCATGAACTCCAGTTTAACATGACTTGTGGAATATGTCTAGCCTCGTTCTTCGAGTCCACAGTGTTACAAAGGCAACCTTTTCCCGGTAAGACTTCGGATGATACTGAGTTAGAGATTTAGCTACTTTAAATTGGGGTTTCAATGGTGTTTTGTGATGCTTTTGACGATCCCAATATAACATTACCCCCCCCCCCCCCCAAACACACACACACACACACACACACACACACACACTAAAATTTACACGTTACATGTTATAGGAACAGAATAATAATTGTTTTTTTTTCATAATATACTGCTTTTCGGGGGTCTAGGGCAAACACGCGAAATCCAGCTTTGAATACCTAAACTATCTGAAATGTTATTAAAAAATAACTAATAAAGGTCTCTGAGATTCGTGCACATATTATTCGAACATGCGTACTAACGCGACGTGCCCAGTTGACACCAATATATTATGTTTGTTTCAGGATTGGCATGTTTATCATATTCTGACAATTAATTTGATTTTAGACATCACAAAATGTACAATTGTTGATATTCATGAACCAACTTTACCTTGGTTTAGAACGATATAGGTCGCCTATCGGGTCATTTTTTTGTGCGTTTCAAAAACGTACCGTAAAACTTCTAGAAACCATGATGTCCTCCATGTTTTTACAAACAGAATAAGACTTTTTGTGACACCCAAATGACAGTTCTTATCTCGGAGTACAAATAAAATAAAGTTGCCGTGACATTGTATTATATAACCAATTTCAATTGACTTGCCAAATAATGAACTGTCAATCTTGTATAGTCATTAAAAGTGGGGTAAAAAGAGCAACATAGAAAAGGTATTGTTAAGTTTTGTTTTATTTTTCAAGAAAGAGATTATGACAAGATCTGGGTGTCTGATGGAGAGAGCACCGACCTCACTAATGTCATCATACATATTTTCTCACCATAGCAAAGTCAACATTCAAATATGATTTATGGCTACTTTCAATTTAAATACTTGGCTTATTTTCTGTGACGAATCACAAAAGTGTAATGATATCCCCTCCTGTGGATTGTACAGATTGTTTTTTGGGAAGCGATTATTGTTAACAGCTGGACTTTCTCTCCAGTGATCAGCTGATCTGAGTAGCATCTGGTAAACTAGCAAAGCCTGCTGCCCTATAAACAGCTAATGCCCCGTTCATCCAAATCACGGCGTTTTTGTGCTTCAAGACAAAAGATGACATTTATACAAGAATTCCTCTCTCTGTTGGGAATAAAATAAATGCCAGAAATATCTTGCTCGATTCAACTTTTCTTGAAGAAAGTGTATGATACGCGTGGTTGGTCGAGTAATATGATTAACATCTAATGGTCAAACTGGTGTTAAACATATGGAAGAAATGGCATCAGTGTAGAATTTTGATTGAATTAATCAACATCATTTTCATTCTTGGTATCTTGAAATTTGTTTAACAGGTCCTATTTTATGAGCCTTTCCTTCCATTAGAATTTAGGGAATTGCAATTTGAGAGGATATTTACATTTCTATGGCAATTTACCATCCCTTGTGAACCATGAAGTTATGGTTTATAACTGAAACTTTAATTGAACGATATGGTGACAGGGCGTCATTCAGTTTTGAAACCGTCAAGGGCAAAAATGGCGATGGGAGACTCTTTGAAAAATCCACACAGATGATTGGAAAAATATGATGTATCACCGTACAAAGTGTTGCAACGTAGAATCCATGAAAATAACTTAATGTCCCTTTAGTCCCGATATAACTTAGTTTGTGTCGAGTGGACGTTATCCCCCCCCCCCCCATGTTACAATCATGCATGTCTTCCAGCACAAATTGATAGCTATCAGAGAACTAATTATCGTTGTTTATGTTATTGGTCTTAACAGTTCATCATTCATTAATCTATTGTTTAATAATGGCGGTGGTAATTGATGATCATGGGTATGACATGATATCCACCAGTTCTTCACCAGCGGGTGATCAACCTAATGTATTGAAATAATAAATCAATTATATGCTTATCTAATGGGTATTAATTAGACTGATATTTAACTACATACATATCTTCTTTCAACCTATTTAGGAGAAATACAATCGTTTGTTAAGTGAGTATTATTGTTTAGTAGCTAGATTCAGGCTCGTTTCCCGAAATATTTTATTAGATTTGGAACGGTACAGCTGATATCCGCAAACTGGCATGATGAAACCCGTATTGGTGTTCAGTGGTGAAATTCTGCCCGGACCGCGGTCCTATAGACGACGATATCTTTTAATGTTCTGACAATGGGATCTCGTTTTTATCTGGCCCATCCGAAAGAATGGTGCATGAAATCCAGAGCTTTCGTGAAGAACGGTTACATGCACAAATTATAGGCAGTTATAATAATAAGGTACTCGAATTATATTGAATGGAAAAGGCTACACGGATATAAAGTTGAGGGCTTTGTCACAATCTGTCTAATTTTATAATATATACGTGCTGGTAATGAAATCCTTTGTTTTATCTGTATAAAAGATATTTTATAGTATAATAGTACCGCTATAATTTGATAACAAATGGCTCATTGCTATTAAATTTCATTGAGAAAGGTCGGCCTGTTGCCGATTCTGGGGTATGTTACTGTTTATCTGGATTTAAATTATTAAATATCCTGCACCATCTGTATTCTTCGCTTTGTGTTCATCCCTTTCTTCCTGCTTGTATTTAATTTTACATGAAATTCCTCTGAAAGACCTTTATGGAAATAGATAGGTGAATGAACGCTATAATCTCGCATTAAAAATGCCAGGCTTTTGCGATGTAAAGGTCGTCTGCTGGTGTGGACCTCTCTACATCTGTGACACATCGCGTGCGTGCGTCTTATTTCAATGCTTGAGTTATTTTTACCACTCGATAGATTTTACTAATGGGATATCATATGATTGCAAAGTTATTGTGTCTGCAAACTTGACTCTTCAAACAAGGCACCAGGTTTTTGTTCGATGATAGCTTTCATAGACACTATTTTAAGCACCCACTGGGAACTTTGGGTGTCATAATTGCCATGCTCGTGATAGGGTTGTCATAAACTTTACCAAACTATAATAAATACATTGATCATCCCATCATCGTAGAAACTTTCACTTAACGAATATATGTCAATTTAATTGAAGACTTAGTGAATTTTGGTCGTTTTTTTAAATATTACCTCGATCGGATGAGTTGACCATGACGTTTTATGGTTCGCTGTCATAATCACATGTAATGATCATATTGGTTTGAAACAGGTATGACGCAAAGCCGATCCTCCTCCTTCCATCCTAACTAACCCTAATAAAATAATGTTACCAAAATGTTAATGTTTTTGACAGATATATAATACAGCTGCTGGTGAAGCAATGACAGTGACCCATCCTTGTACAACCAGCATTATTACGTTTTTAAGTCAGACTTCGAAATAAAATAAAACAGCTGCCTCGCAATTGTTCACTTTTATAGAACTCAACTATACGATGCCAGCCAACTAAAATATATTTTAAAAAAAAACTATAATATAGGTAGGCTATGACTATTATTATAGCCCTTATAGAACCAGATCCCGGCTGTATAGCGATTATTATTATAAAACGTGTAGAGAGAATCTGGCATGGATAATGACTAAATTTGTTGTGGATACCGGAAAGGTTTTCGCAAATTAGAAACCTATAACGGTTTTCGTGCAGTGGTGCCAAGCCTGCCATTTTCTTTGTACCGAAAGTAACACGCACCAATTTCCTGATATGTATAGATTCCAAAAGTACTATTGGAATCTCTTTTCGTTTCTTAAACCCCCTTTGTGTAAATGGTGGCACAGGGGAAATGAAATGAAATGAAATGGAGTTTTAACGTCTTACTTTATTTATTTGAACCAACATGGGTAATGACGAACAGACGCCATGCAGTGTTATGTGTTGAAAATTTTGTACGCGGGACCTCGGTTTTTTATCCCATCCGAACGACTAGACAGCTGTCCTTGTCAGGTCCTCCGTAAGGACCGGAGAGAAAGAGAGGCTATGTGTACGTGGAGTTGGGTGGGGCAGACTATGACGACAATTTGCCCACGACAAAAATGGACAGACAGTATATAAATACAGCACAGATGTAAAAATTTGCAAAAAGATTTCGGTCACAGAAATAAAAATTTACGAAACGATTTCGGTCATATATCATGTTTCTGTTGATCTTGTATAACATCAAATCCATACGACCTCACAATGAACGTTCATTTTAAAAAGAAAAATAAAAAACATGTATATTATAACAGGTCGTTCCAGAAATGTCATAAAGTTTATAATATGTATAGCAAAGGAACGGTAATTCAATCAAACTTGTTGCCCGGGGGCCATGGTTAATACTCCGAACTACAACGGAATGTGTTGATCGTCACGGAACAATGATGATAGCGTTCTTTATTGTTTGGAGTACAAACTAAAACCAACAAGCTTTGAAACTTTTTTTGACATTAACGGCCTTTTCTGTGTTGACACCGTGTTTGATAGGAAGAGCTGTTGTTTTTTGACGAAGAGATAAGATTGAAGGCGAGAAAGTTTACTTCACACAATATAAAGGAAAACCCTTTAAAATAGAAGATAGCCTTTTCACTTGTCCTTTGCTGTTGGCCATTTATGCTGCTGCTATATTTTACATTTCTGTATCGTCACAACATAAAAGCTAGGGTTAGGGTTATGTCTACCAGTTTATTCCCTCAGCACCAAACCCATTCCAAACTTAAGTATCAGTTGATGCCTAAATCTCCTGACTTCAATGTGTACCGGAAATTGGATTGAATCTATAAGATACCACACATTGGTCAGTTTTCAGCTCCACCACACCAACCTTCAAATATATGCATCCAGGACAAGGTTTCAAATTTGATAAATCCAATTGATATTGACTATTCAACAAAGTTATTTATGCAGGGGGGTCGTGCACACGGAGCATGGCTTGTTTTGGAAACATTTCCAAACCATATGATCAAGGTCGTTTTTAAAGGGGTCGGATAGAAAGGGAAACTTTAAAATGAAAAGACGTCCTATACTGTTCTGTACTACACAGACTAATTCTGTGCACTTCGTCTCCACATTATGAAGTTGATCGATCCAGCGAATGAAATTTAAAGACGCGTTATGCAAGATTCAGATAAAGAGTTGTCCGTTCTTGCTATATTAATTCAAAATTAATATTTTGAAATTTTCATTCAATTACTTTATTCCGAGCGACGTTATCACTGTTTGAAGTTTTGACATAGGTTGTTTAATATCTTTTAGCAACGTTTCTTGATAACCCAAACTCGCTTCTCCATTTTTAAATTATATCATTAAATGGCCATCATATTTTAATTCGTTTACATCTGCGCCATTTGAAGCCAAAATAAAAACAAACCCCGTAATAAGCAGGCCAAGCCCTTACATAATGCATATTTAATAATACTAATAGCGGAGAGTTGTTCGTGTGGGGCAAAAAAACGAGGTCCCGTGTACACAATGGCGTGCACGTAAAAGATCCGTGGGAAATTGGAATTCGATTTACGAGTATGTCATAGCGCCACTATCCGGACAATTTTCCTCACATGGCGTAAGCCCATCTTCGTTAGCCCTGTTTAGGAGCAGAAAGAACAGTAAGACGTTTAACCCCATTCCATTTCATTTCTTTAGTATAATATATACTTATCTGTCTGAATTTACATTATGATATTTACAAAGAAATGCAAACAAATATAGTTTTTATTGTGGTTATCAACCAGTTTTCTCACTTCACACTATAAATGTGTATATATATATTATAAATCATGTTTCGCTTATGGGAGTTATGGCATAAAGTCCTTCTATAAAGTCTCTGACTTACAGCAGTGCACTGCATTGATTGTTACAAATAATTTACACACAATACACGCGTTAGATATAATAAAAATAGGATAACATACAATATTTTACACATTATAACATTCTACAGCTACACTTATATAATTGTTGCATACTGATTAACACCGAAAGTCCCATTTAATAACTCTGTTTTTAAATGGTCAATTCTTGGATCAAGCTGTCGATATTTCTTTACTCCAGACCTTTTGGTACCAATAATATCTGGGAGATGTTGATTTCGACAAAGGATTGTTCTTGTTGACAAAGTTGATGAATTTGTAAATATTAGGATGACATGCTGAGTGACCAGTTTTAAACAGAGTATATAGATTTGTGATTAATTAACGGATTGACAGTCTGCCGGCATTACGGGAAAAAAACATACTTATTATCGTTTAACGCAGTTATAGTGGTCATTGTCTCATCCACTCTACATGGAGTCTACAGGGTTATTATCTTGCTACGTGAATCATAATACATGTACATGTAACAATTAAAAACCCAAAAGGTCCAGGTTAATCGGTGTTTTAGTTTTTTCTTCTTTTTCAATTTTCAATTTACCATTTCTCATGCCAAATATTATTACGACTTCAGAAAAACATATTGTTTTAAGATAGGCTGAACATTATTTACCATAATGGTACAGATTTCTCCAAGCGGTCCATATCTTGCCATCCATTTAGCTACCCCCACCCCACCATCATTATTATCCTGGGGTGCACGTATCCCGACACCTCCCAAACCCCATTTGCTAAGGTTGACCCAAACCTATCCCCAGTCGAATGAAGATTGAAATTGCAAGTGACAAGCAATAGCTGAAACCGGACCCGTATCTACAGGGGGTGCGGGGCGGGGGCATGCCCCCCCCCCCCGCGTGAAATGCTGCCCCCCCCCCGCTCAGAAATTGCTAACACAGTACCTTATATTAACCTAAAAAAGCTATTTTTTTTTTGTTTGAATACTTATTTTAAAATGCTTATTAGACGCCTAGGTAACTACATAGCATGATGATTACAACAGTCTGTTAGAGTGACCTTTCCGAAAATTTCCTCAAAATGTTCGCCCCCCTACCGAAAGGTAATGCCCCCCCCCCCGTTTAATGGTGTCTAGATACGGGCCTGGCTGAAACTATCTATATTTGATTTTTAATTTGAATGCAGTCAGTCAACATACTGAAATCCGATTCATGGGAATTACTGCATTACATACTGGCTACGTCATAGAGGGATTATTCACACGCGGGAGGAATTTATATTTCTATATAATAGTAGACGCAATAACCTTTCTCTGAGGAATGCGTTGGCCCGGTTACAGTTACAAATCGTCTAAATTTGGTCGCATATCACAATGCACTTTTGGAGGTGGGGGGGGGCGCATATGCCGAGTACTAACCAAGGGACATGCTTCCCCTAGAATCTTTTCAATTCCGTACGTTCCAAGGTAATTTTTGCTAAATTAATTTACATAAAATGTAACATTTCACTTTTTCTAATTTCAATATATTTGAAGCTGTGTTTTGTTTAATGCCCTTTGAATTTGTCACCAGCGGTGGCTTTCCTTTCAATGTACATTTATAACGAGATTTTAAAAAATCCAACTAATTTCATTAGTATTCCAAGATTAGCAAGAAAATTCGTTGTTAATGCTGCATAACCATTGAACACAAACCGTGACATAATGCCAAGAGTATAACCCATGATTATCTTTCACTCTCACAGTTTATTCAACTGACCTTGTTACCCACTGACACAAATTCCCGTCTATTTTTAGTATCAAGCGTAAAGCTAATAGTAACTGTCTAGCGGTCTACGTAAGTGAGAACTTCAAGCGTGTTATATGATATTGGATTTTCAAAATGTCGTGCTGCTCTTTATGTGTGTTTATGGGTTTAAAGGGGATAAATCGTTATTCTTTTGCACCTAGAAATGGACACAAATGGGTCGCAACGCATATAATAATGTAATATGAATGTGTATATAAACTGATTTACATTCAATCGTTTCTGTTTTACTGTAATTTCTGAATTGAATGTCACCCTTTGGTTATTCCAGTCTACACTGGTATTCTTCTACATAGAGTATGTTTAGCCTCGATCATCGATGCGCTTCATACAACTGGCGCTCAAAAGCATTCTGGCACACGATTCCTGTGCCAATTTTAAAAAATTTCCATTTTGTTTTAAATATCGGATAAAAACACCAATGTTGATTTGAATTGACCAATAAACCGTATTTGCAATGACTCCTTTAAAGTCTACATGGATAGGTTTATTCATGGCCAACATAGCTGAGTGACTTATATTGATGGACATAATGACTCTCTTAAATAATTAATATGGAGGATCAATAAAAGACCAAAATAAAACCGACAAATGATTTTAAACCGAGGCATGATAGGGCATTTTTAAAAAGATATCGAATACACACAAGCCACATAATCCATGAAAATATAGGGATTAAAGTGCAAGTTATAATGTAATTCAAAATGAATAAGCCTAGATAAGCGCCTCTCCTCTCCGAAAATAAGCGTTTTCTTTTAAACCCGTGATAAAATCAGGCTATCTAGGCCAAAAAATATGAATTTTTTTTTTACTAAAACCTGTTAATTATTTTCTAGAGCTTCCGCTTCCTACCATTCTAGGCTTTGCTTTGCTTGCCGCCCATCCTCTTTTTTACCGTCCCCGCACCGCAAAAGATCCCTGGATCCGCGCTTGAGTGAGCAAGTTACCTCTGTTACAACAATAACAGAAGAACCGTAAAGATTTTAGTTTCAATAAAATTAAAATTATAAGATCGGATAATTGTTGACGTTTACTGAACTCATGAATTATTCAAGACGTTTAGAGAAAGGCAAAAGTACATGATATAATCGACAAAATGTTATTTGATGACCCTTATCCCGGTTTTTGATTGTAGTTATGGGCCGAAAAGAAACTTGGAATGGAGCGAAAAACCAAGGTTCATCCGTGTACATATACATGTATTGCCGTGCACGTAAAATAACCTATGATATTTAGATATTCCATTATAGACACTGTAAATTAACCATAGAAATATAATTTACTATATAGGTTTGCCTCAAAATGACAGGGTATTCTGTTGACGAGAAATTAAAGCCCATTCCCTTGTTGAGAATGGAATTAAATCTACTTCATGCAGGTATCCCGTGACAGTTGGCAACTGTAGGGCACTGAAATCCGCATTGGTAATTTACACAAATTCCCGATTTATTCGATAAAATTATAATCATCAGTGTTTTTGGTGATATGTAGCAATAAATAGTAATAGGTTTACTCTGCCACTTTCTTGCCTTGCCTCATGGGAGATAAGATAAAGAGATGGCAGTTCTCACTATAATAGTTAAAAACTAGATAGTGTAAAGATAATTTGCTGAAAATATCAGTCAAATTGATTCACTATTAGGCGAGAAAAAAGCCGTAGAATTTTCACATAGTCTCGGTCATCATTACTCAAATCATTAATATAAACAGCATAGTCTCGATTATCCACTTGATTGATTTAATTATCAACCGCCATTAAGCGGCATAGACGATTTTAATCTGCCAACATCGAAGGCGAGCCTTGACATAAAGAGTTTATTATGGTCTGGATATGTTAATTAATGTCTAATTGATTATTTAGATAACATCTCAGGCTTAAAGAAAGACTTGTAAAAAGCAGATTTTGCTCTTGCATAATGCTATTTTAATAGTCTGATTAATTGACAGCGGATACGACAGTTATATACTTGACGGTCTACTATATCGGTGTATATATATCATATTTAGATCATTGCCCTTTTTACAACATTTTTATGAATTACCCATAAAATATTTCTGGTATGTTTTTTTATTGCCCATAATGTGTTTGTATATGTGATTGTTAACCAAATGGCGAATGTATGTGTAACCAGCATGCATAGGTTAAACATACAATAATATTCAAACTATTTCCCGGAAATCTACTTTTAAAAAAAATAATGAATGCAGTTTCAGACCTTTTCTATTTTATGGGGTTGTGCAGGGTAGTAGGCTTCGGAATATAGTGGTGAGGGAAGGGGGGGGGCTTATATGCAGTAATCTTTTTTTTACCATTTCATACATGTCTAAACAATTAGATTGGGAAGGAATGGTGTGTGCATGGAATGCAGTGAGGTTTAAAATCCTGCTGACCTCCTCCAACCGGCACCACACCATTTGTATAGAACTGCTTTTAAAATGTCTAAAGATTTGGGCATTATATTTTCGAGCGGTCATTATATATATACCCTGAAACCAGGACCCGCTAATAACTTGGTGATTGCTTGGTAGATTTGGTTTTAATTTCCGATAAAAATCAAATGTGAACATACCATAGTCAAATTAAACGTATTTTCGTAAGTATAGCCAACTCTGTAATGTCATTATATTTTAATAGGACCATTTTAATCCCGGAACAAGAGAATATTATAATTTATTACAGCCAATAAAACTAGTAATTAATAAACCGACACACACTATATAAGTAGTTCACTAGCTGTCGACATCTCCAACTTCCGTTATAACGCAAGCTGCATATCAATCTCAACAACTAGTAAGTTAAAACACAACCGTGTAACCGTCTCTTATATGCTCCATCTGACCCGGAATAACCACAAAGTCTACATGTATAGTTATTTTACCATGCAATCTTTTCTCGTTCAGTTCAGCAACACTGATCCCGGATTCTATACTCGTTAGGTAACATCCTGAATAGAAGTGTGTCCTTTAATCAAGGTCACACTATTCAGGAATGCAATAAAAAGGATCGTCTCCAATTAATGACTACTTTATAGTAGTTCAACGGAATATAATTTAATATAGCGTTTAGACAACGCTTTCGCACTCTATGTGATAACACGTCGTGTCTTGTGGGATGTGTTATGTAAATATATAAATATCATATTGTTGACATAACTATTATTCCCTTGTAAAAATTTTATACGCACACGTTTAATGTAGATATAATATTGTTGTCACCTTTGTCTGTCGATCAGTCGAATCCACAATTTCTTGTAAATGCTCTACGGTTCAGTTGATAAACTTGTTCAGTTGAAACTTTAAGGAAGTTCGGAAACTTGAACGTGGACAAATGTTTTCAACTGAATACACTGCCATTGGGTTGTAAGCCTGGTCCAGTTAGAATTTCCGACATTTTGTGACAGCCTGGCGCAGTCAAACAAAAATTTTAATCTGGATCTGATGAAAGTCTCTAAGATAGGCCTATATTGTTGTTTTTAAGGCTATTCAGGCCTACGTTTATGGAATTCATTTCATCGACATGAAATAATAACTGAAAAAGTTAATTGTGTCACGGAAGCTCACATTTCTATAGATATATATATACTTTTTTTTATATCATAAATCTTTTCAGAATAATTCAAATAGGCCTATATGTATTGTATTGTAGAAGGCTGTTTAAAAATTGTAGATTATATCGAGAACGAGACCTTTAAGTGGGTAAATTTATGCAAATAGTCATAGATATTAAACGTCTTGTATTATTTTGCATGTCTTTAAAAAAACAAATGGGAAAGTCGGACGGAAACAGCCAACAAATGAAAATAATTACCACTAAACAGCGCAAAAATGTTGCGGAGAAAACGGGTGCGGTGTGTCCTTGGTTAAATATATAGTTGCTAATGACGTGAACATTGTACTAATTCTACGACGTCAACGCGCTGACCCCGTGCTCTTATGTATCACAACATGCACTATACAGGGAAGTATTACATCGTATACATCCATTCATGTATATGCCTGTATTTATATATCCAATATAATACCTTGAAATGTTGTATGACTTTATCACAATTTATGTAATTGACATATTTTTCAACAAGCTGTATAATCAGGTAATACGCAGGATATAATATAGCGAACTCCGAACAATGTATATTTACAAGACAGGGCCCTATTTCACGAAATTTTAACTAAGATAAGATCCCAATTTTAGTAATTTGATTGGATAATATTAGATTGATTTTAGTGCTTAGCCAATCAAAATTGAAGTATCTACTAAAATTGGATTTTATCTTAAGTTAAAATTTCGTGAAACAGGGCCCTAGCTGGGCTCACATGATGATCCCTGTCTGTTGTCTTACAAAGGCAACTTTTTCAACTCTTACCCACGTGAAATCGTGTAACTTCGGTGTGGAATCGCCACTTGACACAAATCCCACAATGAAAGTTAAACCTCTAGTGTCAAGGTAAACGAACGTGTACTCTGCCACGCGTGCGACACCCAGCACTGCTGTCTAGTTAAAATAAACATATGGACCAATTTTTATAATAAATCCCCTATAAAGACAACTGATAATACAGGTGTGGGTCTACTATTTATTTCGACACCCCTTTACTTTGAAAGTGTTACATAGTAACCGATAATATGAATGAATGGTTGTAGTAAGAAGTGATAAGTATACTAATAGTAAATACACACAATAGTAATAGTAATAGTAAACCTGTACACTGATTTACAACAGGTTGTTCACTGATGACGTAACAATGATTTACATTCTGGTATTCAAATTTCGTATTGACACAAATTAAAATTTAATTCGGTCAGACTGCTACAGCAATAACATACATTCTCATCACATTGCCATAATAACATTTACTTCAAAGAAATAGAAAGTGATTTAAAACATAGTCAACACCACTTCGTTGTGGGGACTAACATGACTAACACAGAAAGGCCCCGACATCAAGAATGTTTATAAACATGTTGTATTCCCGAAATTTGGTTGATTCCGCTCTAGTCTCTAAGTAGAAGTTAAACTATTTGAAGAAGAGCATAAAAATCACAAAAGAATGATTTGGAGGTAAGGGGGGCATAACACTAAGAGCAATATTGTTCAAGATCAATTCGAAATTAATAATTTCTTTGAAACACAAATGCAAAGTTTTCCTAGAAAAGGTGACTTATTTTGAATGGTGCAGTATTTACATATTTAACGGGTGATGATAACCAACAATTATAATCTTATACTTTATAATAATCAAATCTTTTGATGTTGATAGAGAAATAATCTAGCTATTATAATCACGCTAGATCGGGTTCAAGCCTTCTAGATAACCAAATATCAGTTGTATTTCAAAAATTAACCTGTATTTAGAAGGGTTGAGGGTCGAGGTTCAAACATGACCAGGTAGCTAGGTGCGTGTGACGCGATAAGAGTTGATATATTGCATGAACTCTGCATAAGTATCGTTATATTAAACCACGGTCATGTGTACACACGCACCCCAAATTTGATCTAATATTTCTTACGATACTTATAATCTTTCTGTTAACCCCATTTAATATTCAATATCTCTCTGTTGACTTAAACAATCTTTGGCTCCGTGGTTTGTCGAGCAGGGTACTTTTACAACAAGGAGTGTACAGTCATTGATAAGCTGGCCTAAACAGGGAGTGTTACTGTCCATTGACAAGCAAGCCAGACGTGTTACTACTATGCTGGCCACAGAAGCACAATATGATACCCCCAAAACAAATAACCCCCAAAACAAATAAACAAAAGTAGACTGTACATTACTCAAAAACGGAAATTCATTATCGTTTAATTGTATAGAAAAAATGGACCGTGGATTAAAATGCGGACAAGAGTTATGTTTTGCGATCCCGATTTTATCACTAAAGTTTCATTTTTACTGCACAAGTGGCCCATTGGGTGAGTTGTATGTGTGTGTATGTGGGGGGGGGGGGGTATTAATTCATTAATAAATTATATACAAGAGGCTATGAATAATTCCGAATTGATTTACTGGTGACGCACAGTTCCAGAAATTCTGCGACTCTAAAATTAGACCGACTCACTCTTACATCACAACGTCTGAATCATTGTTAGCTTTTTTCGACAGGCATAAACGGTGTTATTTTCGTCGTTGCTAAAATTTAAGAGGATTTCCTACATTGGCATAGTCTACGCTAACGTCAGAATATCGATCGAATCCTAACTCAGCATGCCGGAATTAAAACCACAGCTCGCATGTATTGCACAACTCTGTGTAAAAGTAATCAATTTTGTAAGACAAAATCTATTCTATTTCGGTCTCTGGTCGTTGACCTTCAAGTGATCATTTTATGCCATGTACATATACATGTATATATTCGTGAAGTCGAGATGAAATAAATAAATTAATTGTAATCTAGTTTCGTACAGTTGTGTAAGAATAGTTGCTCAATCTATTGAAATTATGATAACCGAGAATAATCAGTGTAAACTTATTTGAGGTAACCAACCGATTGACATTTATTTGGCTAAGAGCCAGAAGAAATATCCGAGAGTAAAGTAGTTCGGTAACATCGCTTGGGATTGTATAATATATATGCAAATATAGATTAGCCAATCACAGGTTGCGTGACAAGTTTTGGCGCGTTAGAAAACGTGACTCAGATATCCATTCATATCATTTCGATACAGTTAGACAACCTTGTGTGTGAGGTATATAAACGTGGCAACACGTTATTTACTACGAGGTCCATGATTGCACGGTGACGAGGTACATGTTGATACAAATGGATTTAAGTATGCAAATTAAAGGTCAAATAATTAACATTTTATTCACCCAAAAATATAATCGAGCAAGGGCACTAAATGCATTTATCGTGTGGCTTCCCTGGAAAAACACAAAAAGAGTATACACAAGACAAAAATGTGAGAATATCGTTCGAGTCAGTCGGTTTCCCCGAGTAAGGAACACTTCTTAGGCTGATCCAATGACAAGGGGTTGTGCGAAATATTGAAGGAAGCAAACTTAGACTTAAATATTTATGGTAAATGGACATTGACTTATGCAAATACAAGCCAAGAGGTGTATTCTGCACGTGGCAAAAAAGATGCTTAAAATAGATTGAAGTATACTTACTTACCTTCTGATTCAAATGTTATGAGAGGCATTTGAAGCTACATTTTGATAGATAAATTAATTATAGTTCCTTTAGGAATGGAGGTTGGAGTGGGCAATGGTTAGCACATTTTACGCTATATCATAAGGTCTGTCATTGAGTCAACTGGCACTGTTTCGATTCCCCAGTTGTACGTGACAAGAAGTGGGGTCGCTAATTTATTGATCATGTGTTCAACAAAATGACAAATGCCAGGTGCGGATCCAGGAATTTTTGCAGGAGGGGGTTTGCCAGGTTTCTGTTACGGAAATCTGCCTTCATCGTCTCTAAATTACATAGGCATACATACAAATTGAGCTTTTTAAACAGAGAAATCATTTTTATGCTGATGTAGGATCACTTTGTGATGCAATTTCATTGATGCAAGGCATTATTTTTTTTATGTAGCTGAGCGGGGGGGGGGGGGCCCCCCCCCCCCCCCCCCCCCTCTGGATCCGCGCCTGAATGTCTTATAAGCTCAAAGCCACAGTTCTATTATTACATCATTATCTACCTCGTCAACACTTCAAACGTTGGTGCAGCTTCCATTTTAGTCACACGACATATTATATCTCTTATTACGTGATTTTATTTCCATGGAAACGAGTTAAAGTCCGTAAAGGCACTAACACTGAGGGCCACTGAAGCGAGTTTAGTTCGTGTAAGAACGATCTCTACGGCGTCCAAGCAGAGGCCGTTCAAGTTAAACATTGACAACTGGCTTCAACTGAATGGAACTGGTTGTTTGAGTTGCAAAATGTGCTCAGTCAACTGTTGCTCGCAGTTACCGCAACGCCAGCCCTCAGCTGTAAGGTTTACGTAGGCTAATGGCTAGGCCTATATATCGGGGCGCTACTTATAACGTCTAAACGTATCAAACGTAAAGTGTAAAGGTACTGGGGTCTGTTTCACGAAATTTTAAGTAAGATAAAACCCAAATTTTAGTTATATGATTGGATAATATTAGATTGATTTTAGTGCTTAGCCAATCGAAACTGAAGTATCTACTAAAATTTGGATTTTATCTTAAGTTAAGATTTCTTGAATCAGGGCCCTGGTCTGTAAGTTGATTACTTGTAAAATAAGGGTTGGTTTGTGTGGAATACATTTCAGAGTTATTAGTTTTAATGTATCCAGACAAAGAAAGATGTCGTTATTTGATTTTATTCTGGCTATGTCTTTCTATACAATTACCGCTACTACCTTTGTTAAACACGACCAATTCATGATCATTTTTGCGAATTGAAATATGACTGTGATAATTACTATTGCTCTTGACATAAACATGTGTTCCTGTCATAAACGTATTATTTTATAATTCAACATGTAGGCCTGTGTGTATACTTGTCAATATCTTTAACCCACTGGCATACCATGTTGACGTGTGCTCAATGGAATAAACAATTAGGGTCACGTGGTGTGTAAAGAAAACATCTCTTTTACTTTTAAATTCATAAAACCTGGATATGAAATTCCTTCGTCGGTCAGCAAATGTTTGTTGTTTATATTTAGAAGAGCTACATAAACTATATGGCGACGTCTATATAATGTTTAATCGATATTATCAAATTCTTTATAATCAAATGAAAGAAGGTAAATATTATGGGTCGTTAATGAGGTGAAGAGGGGTCCGTTTTGTGATCCTAAGACAGACGAGGTATATGAAGTGCGTAAGACAGGTGTCTTTCGTAGGCCTATACATTCGCCAGACAAAACATGTTATTTTTAAGACCTGATGTAGGTTTTCAGAAGGGAAACAGGTAGACCTTTACCTTACGTGTGCCACCTGTATGAAAATTACCTACAAAAATTGCCCAAATATAAAGAGTATTATATATATAAGGGGTGTGATTCGCTAACCTACTACGACGTAAACTTCTTTTGTTCATCCTCGTCTTATGTCAGGGGTAACGGGGCGAACAATGATGTATGGAAATGTAAGTCGACGGGTTTGTCGCGTCGAAGGCGGCTTTGCACCTGCGTAAAATAAATAAAAAGTACAGTTTAATATATATATGTAGGTATGAAGCCTTTCTTTCATATCTTGGGACCACGCGGTCTTTGTATAATATAATCGAAGGACAAATTACAGTTTTAAATGGGGTTTCTGATTGGGAGTGTGGGTATTCAAAACAAGACCTCCTCTTCACATCTTGTGGGAAGCTCACGTCTGACACAAGACTGTCACGCGCAACATATACGGTTACTATTGGTGTTGGGAAATACACATATGATGTTAGTTATATCTAGACATAAGTTTAATAATCATACGTATATTGACATATTTAGCAATTCACATCATAACAGCTGTTTTGTCATTGCATCCTGTCGATAAGAGTTTAAAGACTGTATTCTTTCAGCTTGAAACCCGGTATTTCTTTTCAAATCCTGATGAGGAATATTATCGCAAAATATTTTCAAGTGATTTGAAGAATGAATATAATAACTTACGGCAAACACACGAAAATGCCATTCCAGGAAATAGTACCGGTAAAATAAAGCATGGTCAATTAAGTTTTCCCGAAACCGCTTTCAATCTTATTATGTAGGGCATTATGGAATAAGAATGGTTTAGAGATGGCAGGCCTACGTCTTGCTATACAACACTTCAAAAACATAATTAAAACATGAATATATTGAAAATTCCAGTCTAATTACTTTATTCAGGCGAAGTTATGAATGTTCTATTGTCGATTGATTGCATTGCTAAGTACCATGATTGCCACAATGATAAACGAAGAGTTGATTTTCAATCCTACCTGACCCATTAAATTCACTCAATATTTAAAGCTCCAATAGCATTTATTTAAGTTATATTTTTAAAATGTATTAAAATAAAGCCCCCAAATAGATTGTACCTATAAACAGTCCTACCTTGTTAAAGAATAATCCTATTAATCCTGTAATTCACTATTGCCAGTTGAGAAATTGGCAAAAATATCATTTTCAACTTCAAATTCAAACGTTTGAAGATGGCCGTCCATGGAGAGGAATGGGAAAACAAGGGAGGTAATTGGTTAACTATTTCCTCAATCAATCGGTGTCTACCCAAAAAATTTTGCCCATGATCGTATAACAGTGAGTTGACAACCTTTTGAGCAAAAAACATAGAAATAATTATGTTTTGACTTTCTTAGAAAATATGAAATTGGAACTTTAAGCGATTCAAAACTGCACAGTAAATTGCCAATTTGTATATTCAAACTTGCTAGGATTGTCTTGATGGTCAGACTTTGGGGTTGTTTTCCTTCAACTGACTGAGATCGTTAAAATAGTCTTAAAGTTCACTCCTGTCGAAATTTAAGGTTTCGCAATGCTGTAGGTCCGACATACCATTGATATGCTCAGTTGGCCAGAGAATTTATTGACTAATCTTGTTGATTTATTGTATGGCCAGGCTGTAAAGGTATAATATTATACTAGCTGAATTAACCGGCATTACACAGGTAGAATTGTCTTGATCGCATATTTTAACCCGATGCCATTATGTAACATTGTTGTCAATTTCATCATTAAATTAATGTGAACTTATTGAACTTTGTGCCCTTTTCTGTATCTTGGGCGCAAACATCTTGTACAGTGTGGATAACTTCCAAGAACCAGTATTGATAAATGGGATTTATTCCTTACACATCCCGTCACGCCGTACAAAGTTGACAATTATCATCAATTTCGTCATTCAATACGCGATTATTGATTTTAATGTAAAAACAAAACTGAATAGAACTAAGTTGTTTTTCAAAGGCGGATCTATTGAGGGAGGCACGACCTCGCCCCCCCCCCCCCGCCTGCGCCAACACACACCATCTGGAATGCGCACTGCAAATCACAGCAAATGGCATTTCCGGACTTGGTCTCTCAATAAGTGTTGACGATGATGACGCAATATCTTTGGTCTCATTTCACCTAAAAAAGTTATAATATATTGTACTAATCTTTCATCTGATCTGTGCTATTGTTTAAAAAGCAATGTGTTAATTGAACTTCGTAAACCTGATCTGATACTTCATTGTCAGATACTTCTTTTGTATGTTGCCTAACGGATTAAAGATTATCAATTGTGTAATGTGATGATCATTTTATGTTTTTAACACGTACTGTGTGATCGGGGCATCAGTTATAACGCCTGTCCACAGTGTCTGGCTAATATATAGACACCTTGGGTCATTCTTTATAATCCAGGGGTCCATCTCCGTTTATTAAGCCGTAAATGGTTGATCCTATTTAACTATATCCCCAGGCAGCAGATTTATTGGCTTATAAATACAACTTTGTTTAAAGAGTATATCAATTTTGTCTGCGATATCATTTTATTGTGAAGTAAGATGTTAAAGAAAGTTATGTCACACACATACATATCATTGTAGTAAATTTAATACATCCAATTAGACTTTATTCAAAGCTACGTGGGTCCTGATTTAATTTTCTTTCAATCATCTACTGAAATGTTTATACTTCAGTCTACAGATCTATATAATAGTGAGACGCAATGAAATGAAATGGGAGGTTAACGTCCTGCTGTTCTGCTTCGACGGGGCTAATGTGGACGTAATGCAAACGGACCACTGATTTTTATTGTCAGTGCCGGTTGTAGAAAATACGGGGCCCAATTTTGGAAGCCCGAAAAATTAGTGTGTACTAGAAGACACATGTAAATATACAAAATACAAATAAACAAAACTATATATACAAATAGATATGAACAAAACTGTAAATACACAACACGATAGAAATATACAAAACTGCATGATATAACACGCAAACAGATCAAATACACGTTTCGAGTTATAGCTTTGCGAATTTTTACGATTTTTTTATTAATGCATAACGTTACACGAAAATTGAACTCGTTTGTGATATCCGTCTATATGACCGACTTATTTTTAATGTATGAATTACGTCACGAACTGTTATTATGTTCAGCATGTAACTTACTGCATCATTGCACGATAACTGCACTCAGAGGCGGTGTGGCGATAGTAAAGTTATCAAATGGTTCTCTCAAAATCTTTCGTATTATCACTGTGCCTACGAAAGAGTAACACGCGGTGGCGAATTCCCATCCCATATAATTTTGTGGGTTTTTTTTTTCTGTGTATACATATAATTTTAAAGCTATAAATTATTATACATGTTTCGAAATGAAATTCAGTTTAACGTATTATTCGTCTGCGTCAATTGGGCTGGCTAAGATGGGCACTGTCGGTAGTTTTCAACCCACAGCCAATACACATGGCCTCTGTTTTCACGTCTTTATGTTTGTAAGCGCTTTTGAAAGGGGGGGGGGGGCATGAACATAAAAATTGTCCTACATGTTTTTATGAGGGAGCTATACGTGACCCGAAGAGTATATGGACGAGAAAATTCCTCGGAACTTTCCAGTGTGTTTCCCCTCGTCAGGGGTGCTGCGGAGCATAGAACTGAAGAGTGTCTAGTCTTTCTGGTGGGACGAAAAACCAAGGGCACGTGAACAATTTGGGTGCGCGTAGAGTAGTCTGGCAGTTGGAATTCGAAATAAAGCCGCTATCCGGGCAAATTTTACCTCATAATATATAACGCACACCCATGGGCTGTCTTCATTGCACTATGCAGAAACAAAAAGTAAAACGTTCAACCACATTTCAAATCACCCTTTTCATGATTTCTATGTTTTGGTCGACGTATGACGGAATTCAATAAATATGTCAAAGGTAAATAATTTTGCACTTTCACCTAAGGTGGAAAGTGGACAACTTTAATTTTCGTCTCTACATAGCAGAACAGTAGGACGGTAAACCCAAATTCATGTCTTCTGTATTACAATGACTCTGCTGTGATTGTAAATTTCTGTATTTTGTAAATTGCATACAAATCGTATTTACATGTAATGGGATGCCGTTGTTCAGCATCATTCTTACTAACCACGCGGTCCGAGTTTCAAGCAAAGTGTTGGTCGACAAGTTTCCCGGCATTTTCCAGTGTGGTTTTCACATATCAGCGATCGAGGACGGCAAGGGCTATGTCTAGTATACGAAAACCCGAGGTCCCGCGTCTTGTTGGTGCGCCCATAAAAGAAGCCTTGGCAGTTGGAATTCGATATTATAGATGGAATTAGTTATAAGAGTTGGTCGTTGTACCACTGTATGGTGTTCGTTCCCTTTTTTAAAGTCGATACAAAAAAGTAGGACGTTAAACCTCATTTCATTTCGTATAATTATAGGCCTATAGCCCATATGTAATGGCAACAACGTCAATAGGTCTACATTTAAGATATTTATTTCGGTCAAAAATCAGACGTTAATTTATTTCTATTTTTCATTAATCAATTACATGTATATTTAGGACTTCACTGCTTTTGGCAAGACAAAACACGGTTGGTAGGCCTACATATGTTTTGACCTTTCCTATTTTGACTTCCTTCAAAGATAAGAGAGGATTTTTCGGGGAATTTGAATTTGTTGTAAGTGTATAATTCTAAGAAATATTTTACAATTTAAATAGAAACCTAATCTATTACCTATTAAACCAGGTCACTTCGGGACAAACGTATTGTGGTATATCCTTATTTTAATAATTCGCATGCGCGCATGGGTTTTTATGTGGTGAAATATGAGGACCCTTCTAAGACCCACCCACAACGTTATGTAGGCGATCCTACTCCTTGTCACATACAAACCTATACCCCTGGGATTGAAAACACAATCGCACACATCAGACCTCTTGGGTCCTTTCATCTTCTATGTTCATATGGGTGCATAAGCTAGGATGGAGCATAAAAGTGGGACGTTGGTCCCATTTCGTATCATTTTTAATCAGTTTTCACCTACATGATAAACGCTTCCCTTTTCATAATATAGTCACTTCGTTTCCAAGGGGCGGTTACATAGCATTTTATTCGCATACTGAATAGGGACAGCTTTGACATGATATCTATTATCACATGAATGGGGTTTGTACTATCATTACTCTAAATCTTGGCACTTTTATTTTCAAACTCAAATGACCACGAAGACATAACATTACTCGTGTCAGTGTAAAAGTAAAATCACACGGTGTAGTCATTTGTCGATGTATTATTATCCATTGCCATAGTCCAAAGCTCCGAACTCGAGTATGCCTATTTTTATCAATGTATCATTCATAGTTATATTATGGTCTGAAGCTCGCGAGTAAATTTGTCGGTGTATCCACTGTCGTAGACTGAAGCTCCAATACTTCGAACCCGAGTACATGTCAATGTAGGCCTATCCATTGTCATGGTCCGAAGCTCCGAATCCGAGTACACTTGTCTAGATAGATATGAATCCCTTGGCATTGTCATATCCCTAAGAGTCGAAACCCCAGTACGTATTAAATTTTTTTAAAAACTAACAGGAAGCCGAAGGAAAGTCAGGTGGCAACATACTCAGCAAAAAATAATAAGTGGTTAACATCCCACTTTCTGTATTGATTTATGTAAACATCTCCTCAATCCACATATTATTTAGGTTATATTACGTAACTTCCAAATTAAATATGACGAGTTTTATTGTAACTACTTTGACGTACCTCATGATAAGAACTATAGGAAAGGTCTATAATATATATATATATACGGGAAACTATCTAATAAATTATGAAACGAAGAAGATAATACATTTGAATAAAGTCAAATATCATGATTTCTCAACATTCACGGTTATCTCGCGACAACCACGTGTACTCCTAAATATTCTACACGTGAAACGAGTAAAAAAAACATTGATAGGATCTCGATTCATAGGTAACGCTTTACATTTCATTGGTCAAACTTTTTAATGAATATTCAAGTATCCACCCACAAAATTTCCCGCCATCAGCCGAATAACCGCTTTGTAGATTTTAAAGATATAGTTTTAATTGTTTCAGCTTTTAAATTTACATATTTCTCAAAAGTAACCCAGAAAAAAATCATGAAGTCCATGTACAATTATATTGGATATGAAATTAATTCTTATCCGACGGATACTAAAGAGTTATTCCTCTATAGACGTATCTAACCTTGACGCAAATTACTGTTGGCGTAGTAATACGTCTGACTCTGGCCGTAAAGAGGCTTCATTTAGCTCAGCGCTGATTCCTCGATCGTGCATTGGCCTCAGCTTGACGTGAGAGTGCAAATGTCTCGGATATCTAACTGTCGTTTTATGGATACTTTTCAGATGGCTCATTGTGGAAAAAAGCCGGTAAGTCTTCGAATGTTAACTTAGAAAAGGGTGTCATGTCCAGGATACTGAGCTCTTTTAATCGCCAAAGCAGCAACGAAAAGAAAATGTCTGGCTCGACTTGAGAAGACTGGGTGTGGGTGTCTCGAATATGTTTCACAATATTTTGTAAAAATTTGTGGTAACGACACGTTGACAACCACGAAAACGAGTATGTTTGTATACTTGCAGGGATATCGTGTAAGAATTTTACCAATACGATGTATATAGTAGCATAATTATTCAATGTCTTTCTTTGTATTAAAACGGGTTTGAACAACGTGGGTTTCACGTGGCTGACCTGCATGACCTGGCAAATGTGCGACTTGTCATTTCGCGAACTTATCTTCCAGTATGAAAGTTTTTGTTACGTAGAATTGTTTTGATTTATGAAAATGTATATATGTTGTATACAAATTAACTTTCACCCCAAAACTTTAAGAATTGTAGTAGGCTAGACGAAGACATATTGAGATACAGCTTGATAAATTATCCCGTATTAGACATCTTGTCTGGCCGGGAATGTGAGGAGGCGTGGCTTGTGAGTTTCACGTGCAAGGAAGACTGCGCACTAGTGGGGCGTTTATATGGATTTACATAATTGTACTACGATACAAACCATGTTTTACGTTATTACAAAGAAGATTTGATAAATATTTAAGGTACTATAAATTTTTATGTTGAGACTGGTATTCAGATTTCGTCTTTTTGATTGCAGAAAATGTCAAAGTATAGCTCTAAGTGTATAGATGATTATGAACAGTTTCAACCATGCTTTCTCAATGATGATTTAGAGGAGTTTTACACGTTGAATACACCGACACCAAGTGAGGATATATGGAAGAAATTTGAACTTTTAACACCTCCTCGGTCTCCAAAGCGGGAGCCATATTCAGACTTCAATTTGGATGAAAACACAGACATTGCCAGTTTCCTGGATGATGGCATATTTGTCAACCCAATTAGTTTAGCATTACCATTTCCAGAGACTCTGCCGTCGAATCCAAGTTTACAGTCAAAATTAATACAGGATTGTATGTGGTCTGGCAGCCACAAGTCAAATGAAGATAAAATAGCCGATACCAACATAGATGTAACATCCACATCTTCGGACTGTGTTGACCCAGCATCAGTTTTTCCTTACCCAATCAATGATACAAAATTACACAATCTTGGCACAGAAACTCCCTCAGATTCAGGTAAATATATTTAAGCAAACATTTAATTATCACTAGTTAGAGATGGTTGATGTACAGGATTTGGACTAGAGCTTTTAGTAAAAGTAGTTTTAATTTGATTTTACGTCTTCTGTTTAATTCTCTTGTTTGTCAAAGATGTGACCTATGTTTTTCTAAAATTTTGTTTTTCTCCTTTTCCAGAAGATGAAGAGGTTGATGTTGTATCCACTGGTGATGAGAAATTTGTATCACAAGCAGTTCAAGTTGATCAACAAATTACTTCTCTAAAACATCAGAACTGTGGTCTACGGACTACTACTAAATGTGTTAATGTGAAAATTGAACCTAAAGCCATTGTGGTTTCCAATTCAGACTGTGCAGCAATCAGTGTCCATAACTATAGTCTTCCATATTCACATGGACTAAAACGATCGCGTTCAACACAATCACAAAGTACTGTGTCGCACAAGCGGATAAAACGTGAACTCACAGAACCAATGTTAAAATCTGTAGCGCTAAAACTGAAATCCGCAAATTCATCACCTGATGTGTCAGACTCTGAAGAAAGTGGTGAGGGTAAAAGAACTCAGCATAATGTGTTAGAGAGAAAGCGTAGAAATGATTTAAAAGACAGTTTTTATGTTTTACGAGACAATGTACCAGAATTAGACTGTAAAGAAAAGGCCCCAAAAGTGTTAATTTTACGGAAAGCCTCTGAATATATTCATTCTATCAGACGTTTAGATGTTAAATATGTGAAAGAATTAAATTCTTTACGACAAAAGAATGACATGTTAAGAAGAAAACTGGAATCCTTACAAAATGAAGTTGATTCATCAGATGAGGAGTATTCTATAGAATGACTAAATGGTGTATTAATTGACTAACCAAGTGTACCTCGTGTAATCGTAAATGTGCTATCACACTGCCAAAGTGTTCATTGACAATATACTGTTATTGTAACCGAATCAGTAATCACCTATCGCCCAGACAATCTGGTTACAATTGTATAGCTCTCTTAGTTGTGATATTAACAACTAAGGAGATGTGTGACATGTGTGGGTTTCTGTTATGAATTGTTAATTATGCATTTACAGATATATATATATATATATAAATATTGTTTAAGAAATTTTTGTATATAAACACATACAAATATATTTGTTAACAGGGCTAAATGAAGGCTTTTTAATTTAACCCTCGGGTGCAGGGCATTTTTTTTTTTTTGGTCAAACGTTTGATGACTAGTAAAGTCATAAACTGAAGAAACAAATCACAAACTAAATTAAATCTGTTTGACACCTTAAAGATGTTGTTTTGTTGTTTCTTAGTAATATTAATATAGGTATTGAAATTGATCAAATAAACCCATTTTATAGGTCTTTCTACAAGGTTCTTGTTTCAAGACATTTTCAGGATGGTGGAGAGGTGGTAAATAAAGGTGTATTGACCATTAAAATCCTTTACTTTTGCACGACTTTAGTACATGTACATTGTAGCACAGCCATTGTCAAGAATTTGTCCTCAACATTTTTGGATTAAAATCTACAGACCCACAATCTGCACAGAAGAATGATGTACATGTACACAGCCACAAACTTATTTATTTATATTTATAGGGGGTGTAGGCCTGCAATACATCAAGGACTGAAGAAAAGCTAAAGAATCCGTTTTCCAGACATGCTTCCGTAGCTGACTTAATCTTGATTACTATGACATCCATCCAGTCACAAGTTGTACTTAAACCCAATTCATGTCCTGTGTATTTTAAAGTCTCTTTGGGGCTGGTAACTTATACCTTAAGTTCATCAGAATTTTTCGGAGTGGTTACCCCATGTTGGTGTTGCAGGACGGGGGGGAATGTAAGAATGGGATGGGAAATCAAGGTTTCTTCTATATATTGGTGAGCATGTATCGTAAAATATCTTGTCATAGTGCTGCTGCCTGGGCAAAGTTTCTCTTGTTACGGTATAAGCCCAGTTGGAGCAGAACAGTGGGACGTTGACCCCCCCCCTCTATATTAACTTATTAAAAACGCTGGGGTGGGGGTAGATGGATGGATGAATGGTTAGTGTATCATAAGGTTTGTTATTGAGCCCACCAACATGGGTTAGATTCCCTCCCAGGTTGAAGTGTTGTACGTGATATATTTGCCTTCCAACTTTGTGGATTTCTCTGGGTCCTTTGGTTCCCCCACTGCTAAAGACCCCTACGTGCAGTGATCTCTTCCTTTCATATCCAGTAAAACTGGTTTGCAATTTTATCCAATATTATTGGCCCCAAGAAATTACATATCCATTTTGTTGGACAATTTCACCTCTTGGAATATCTTGTTGATGGTTCAAGTAATCTACATCTCGTCTGATTAAGTCTATTAAGTTAAGATGGCTGAGATCTGTGTAGGAAAGTAAAAAAAAATTCTATCAGTACAAGTAAATACAGCCAAACAGGAGAAAATGAACACATACCTGCATCACTATTTGGGTTCATGAAATATAACATAGAATTACAATCCATTGCATTACACCCCGTGCCCCTCCAATAATAAATGCCGTATCCCAACCCAGTGGAAAGTATCACAAAAAAAAAATCATATATTAAGGGCCCCGAACAAAAAAAAAGACATCGCAAATTTTGATTTTCCTCGTACCAATAATTTTGATGATTTCAACATCCACTTCGTCCAATGATAATAAATTGTGAATATTTTTTTCCCCTCCCAGATCCATAAAAGAACCACTCGCATGCCAATATAATTTTAACAGCGAAACCAAAACGTCTAAAAAAGTGAACGCTCGTAGTGACGGTAGGCCTACATTAAAGTAAGTGATGAAATAAACCGAATATGACATTATAAGGCATCGGGCCCGTAGCCAGCTCATAAAATTTGGTGGGGGGGGGCTACGGAATGTTTTGGAGGGGCTGAGGATGTGGCCGGCTAAGAACACTCCTAAGAAATCACTATTTTTGGCGATATAGGTGGGGGAGGGGGCGTGGCTACGGGTGAGAGCTTTTATTTAGAGCCAAGTTATCCCCCTTGAAATATAGGTGGCGATTATTTTCAAGATGGCAGCCTCCTGTAGAAGAATTCCTCTGATTGTCATTCTTGGAGCTACAGGCACAGGAAAGTCAAAATTGGCAATAGAAATTGGCAAAAGTTTATCCGGTGAGATAATTAGTGCGGATTCCATGCAAGTAAGACTAATCTGAATTTAATAATTCTGATATTTTCGACTATGACCTATATCAACATATCCATATGTAAATTTAATTATATAAAAGTCTACTCTAAGTAAGAAAGAAGAATAAGATGTAAAAGTATAAAAGAAACCTCTATCTCTCTCTCAACTCCTCCGTGTTTCGAACACATCAGTAGATCTCAACGTTTTTAGCTACGTTCTTACGTATCTAATGGAAGTCTTGAATTATGATAAGATGATGATTATAATCAACCTATAGCCTACCATTTAATAGCCTGCCTAAAACTAAAAAAGTAAATTGTCAATTTCATGGTGACGCAAGTCACCACACACGGATCACGGATGACAGTAGTGGCACCATGCCACCATATAGACGCATGTCCAGAGGGAATCCAACATAACCTGAAGATGAGAATAAATATTTTGTATTGTCTCAAAGCTTCTGATTTTATCGAATTCACAGGTAGTTCCCCCCCCACCCCTGACCTAACACAAATTTGATGCTGCCTCCAGTTAGCACCCCCATCTGCTCTAATTCCTGGACACGCCCCTAAGAGCAGTCGACCTCACTTGTGTACCTGGGATGTATGTAAGTGGTGTCACGGTGTGTTGTGTGTCCACTGACAGTAGTTCCTATCCGGCCTTATAGCTGCAGTATGAAAATACGGTAAAATACTGCTATTCTCCACCTTTTAGAACCCTTGCCTTCTATTTTTCACCACAAGTCTTTATTTTCCGCCAAAAGGAATCATTTCGCACTGTATTTGACACAAATTTATAATAATTCAACACCTTTTTATACGCCCACATTGAAATGTGGTCGTATATTGTCGTCGCCCCCGTCCGTCCGTCCGTCGGTCCGGCGTCCACAATTGCTTGTGGACGCTCTACAGGCTAAAGTTAATATTCGATTGACTTTAAATTTATACACAGTGTTTAAGGTCATGAGACGAAGAAGCCTATTGTTTTTCAGCGATTTCCGATAATAACTACCAGAGTTATGGCCCTTGATCACTTCAAAAAATGTTGTGGACGCTCTAGAGGCCAAAGTTAATATCCGATTGACTTTAAATTTATACACAGTGTTTAAGGTCATAAGACAATGACGCCTATTGATTTTCGGCGATTTCCGATAATTAGTGCCAGAGTTATGGCCCTTGATCTCTTTAAAAAATCTTGTGGACGCTCTAAAGGTCAAAGTTAATATCCGATTGACTTTAAATTTAGACACAGTGTTTAAGGTCATAAGATGAAGAAGCCTATTGATTTTCAGCGATTTCCGATAATTAGTGCCAGAGTTATGGCCCTTGATCACTTCAAAAAATCTTGTGGACGCTCTAGAGGCCAAAGTTAATATCCGATTGACTTTAAATTTATACACAGTGTTTAAGGTCATAAGACGAAGACGCCTATTGATTTTCAGCGATTTCCGATAATTAGTGCCAGAGTTATGGCCCTTGATCACCTCAAAAAATCTTGTGGACGCTCTAGAGGCCAAAGTTAATATCTGATTGACTTCAAATTTATACACAGTGTTTAAGGACATAAAACAAAGACGCCTATTGATTTTCAGCGATTTCCGTTCATTAGTGCCAGAGTTATGGCCCTTGATCACCTCAAAAAATCTTGTGGACGCTCTGGAGGCCAAAGTTAATATCCGATTGACTTTAGATTTACACACAGTGTTTAAGTTAATGAGACGAAGAAGCCTATTGATTTTCTGCGATTTCAAATAATTACTGCCAGAGTTATCTCCCTTGATAACTTCAAAAATTCTTGTGACGCTATAGAGGCCAAAGTTACCATCCGATTGACTTCAGATTGATACATAGAGTTAAGGTGTTGAAACGAACAAGTATTTTGATTTTCAATGAATTTAGATAACTGAACAGCTAAATCCATGATATTAAATGTTTCATGTATATACTAATTGTTAGCGTGGGGTAAAACTTTATAAAAAGCAATCAAATTCTAATGATTTTCTAATAATTACATAATGAGTTGTTACTCTTAATCAGTTTTTAGTGTATTACAAATGTTTCATTACCGAAAAAAGTAAAAATATGCGACAACCCTTGTTGACTGCCCGGACGATTTAGCTGCTGTGGGCGTATGTTTCGTTGCCTGGAAACCTATCTTTCAAGTAGAATTTAGCGATGAAATAAACATGCTGTTTGCCCATGTTCGAGTCTCGCAATGGCTGCTCAGTTTAAACGTATTTGGTGTATGGTTTTAATCGCAGAATTCCACTTGAAAATGGTGTTCAATATTTATCAATGTGTGTCAGCTGTGGCAAGAAATGATTCCTTTGGCGAATAAAGTAGAATCAAGGTGAAAAATAGTAGGTGAGGATTCCAAAATAGCCTTAGAACAGAGGTGTGGAAGAGAGGTATTTTCATACTGCAGCTATATGAGGCCAGATAGGAACTGTCACGGACATCATCCTCTCAAAGACAGTTCCTAAAGGAGCTAGTGTGACGTATACCCTGGGACACCTAGGTTGTTCTGTCATGTGTGTTGTTGAATTATACATCCTACTGAGTACTAGTCGAGTTCAATGACAATGCTTTTCTCACTGGTAGAGAGAAGTCTATGAATTCCATGCATGGGGTCATGGATTCGATTTCTGGCAGGTGAATCTTGTGACATATCTTTAACTACAGAATATTTTTGTACACATCTGGATGCAATGCTCTTAGGAAAATTCATTTTTTGCGAACATGGTTATGTACTTTTTGTTTTAAATTTCAAACGTCAAAGATTATAAAGTTAGAGTAAATAGCAAATTATTGTTTATCATGTTTCAGGAATAGATAAACAAAACAAATTAGAAACATAAAAAAAACTAAACACTGACTTGAAAGACCGCAGAATTACCACCAGCTGAGCAGACAGTCTACACAGGACTCCCCATGCCACATCTGACATTACATAACTGAATCAGTAAAAATGAATGACATGATCACATGAAAATTCTGTAGATCACAGTGATAACATGTGAGAATAATATTTATACGATTGTCTAACCGCACCACCTCAGATCTATTCAAATTTAATTCCACAGAATGGGATCGAATGTCAAAAATCACGATTTTGTGGTGCAGATACTGGGTAGAAAATGTGGCTTTAAAAAGCTAGGGTCAGTATAACTTCTTAGTCCTGATATGCCAAGTTTGATACCTGAATCCAGAAAAAAATGTACATTTGGGTTAGTGCAAGAAGACATGAGTATCAGAGCTGAAGACTGAAGGTTTAGATGACATAACTCTACCTTCTTGAAATTGACTAATCAGGGTTAACTAAATATCAGCCAACTTTGCCTTGACCTGTAAATTTTAATCATGGTCAAATTTTTATTTAATTTCATCTCAGTACTGTATATAATGATATGCACACCTTTGACCAAGCAGACATTAGTATCAAAAGAACTGTAAAATTTAGATTTTTTGATTTAAAAAAATCTATGAAGTTTATTAGATGATGGGTCTGTGATTGTTTTGTGTTTTTTATTCTTCAGATATACAAAGGATTGGATATTGTGACAAACAAGGTTACTGCAGCTGAGCAAGCTCAATGTCCGCATCACATGATAAGTTACCTCAGCCCTCTACAATATGCTCATACAGTTATTGATTTTAGAAATAAAGCTTTACCAATTGTATCCTTTTGATAAATTGCAGTGGTCTTATAATGTTGTCATATGCTCAACTTTAACTAAACTGCTTCAATTAAAGATGCATTATGGGAGATTAGATGAAGAGCTGTCAGTACTCACTACAGTACATATATATTAGTTAAAAACTAGATAATGTAAAGGAAATTTCCTGAAAATTTCAGTCAAATTTATCCACCCTGAACCAAGATTTTAGCGATTGAATTTTTGGCCTTCCTAGCCTTGATCATCATTACAAAAGTAGGTACGATAAAAACATAGTCTTGATTATCTATTTCATGATTAAAACATAAATGAAATGTGAGCAGCAAATTGGATCCTAATCAAGTAAATGTCGCACACTAGCAATGATATCAAAAGTTAATTATAGTCTGGATAAGTTAATTAATGTCTAATTAATAATGTATGTTTAGTCCAATTCAAAACATTATTTAGACCTAAATCGAAGATGATTTACATTTGTAATTCTTCAATACCAAAGTCTTGAATTCTTACGCTGGAAATTCATTTTTTTTATGAAAAGCAGAAATAAGTTACATTTTCTAATAGCAGCACATTAGATAAAACCGCGAAGGCATCCAAAGGGTGGATACAATGTATAAAAATATTGGGGTCTTTTTTTCCTTTAATCACACCATTTTAGATTGATAGATTAATTAAAGAAGATAAGATACCTATTGTAGTAGGTGGTACTAATTATTATATAGAAGCTCTACTCTGGAACTTTTTAATTAACAAACAGGTAAAATTTAAATAGTCTATTTTGGCTCGATTTTTACGGCCCCATGATGTAAGTTCATTCATTGTGGTAGTTTCATTTTGAAATAATCCCGTTATCATTAACGTCATTAACTTAATGAGGTGTTGAGCTCAGAAACACTAGTTTGCCTTTCAAAGTAAGCAAGGGACTATTAAAATGGGTATATCTGTTCGTCTATGTGTCTGTCACAGTTTTGATGGCACAATAGACAATAACTCTCATTCTTATTGAGCTAAAATGTTCAGACGTGATATAGGTGAAAGCCTTGATGGGGTTCTAAGATGAGCATTTTCTGTTTAGGTTGATGCTTTGGGACGCGATAACTTTGGTTCTAATTAAGCGAGGGTGATAGCACTTGGTGTATGTTTCATTATATCAATTCCTTTACTAATTTCGATAATGAGCATTTTTGGTTCAGGGTAAGCAGAGCGATAAATAATTATATTGGTTAAGACTTTGGAGCTGGATAACTTTGATACTAATTGAGTGAGAGCGATGAGACTTTGTGTATAGTTTCATTACATCAGTACCTTGACTAAGCTCAATGTTGAGCATTTTCTGCTTAGGTTGATTAGATACTTCAATCTGATTGGTCGATACTCTCCTTCTAACTGAGGGGTAGGATGTTCAAACTTGGTATATCTGTCTTTTCCACTAATTTGAGTGGTTGAGACTTTGGAACACGATATCATTGCTTCTGATTAGGTGAAAGTGATGAGACTCACATTATAAATTGACTATACCAACATCTTGAGTAAGTTTGATGATGAGAACTTTCTGCTTAGGCTAAGTAGCGATAAGCTTTTAATGTGGTAGAATGTTAAAAGATACATTTGTTAAAAGTTTAATAAAGAGTTGGCCATTCTTGCTATAATGATTCAAAAATAGATATTAAAGATAGAAAATATTGAAAATTTCATTCAAATTGCTCCTTTCTGGGGGAAATTATCACTGTTTGTAGTCTTGACAAGATGTGTGCATGGTCTTAACCAGGGCACTGGTATATTTGCGACTTAGCCTCGCTTTGCCATTTTTAAATTAAATTTTTAAATGGTGAACTGTCCTAATCGAGTTAAAATCTTGAGTATCCGATGTCATCAACAGTTGATTATGAATTACTAATTAATAGTTAAATAATATTTCTGGCCTATAGCTAAGCAGAGCTATGCAATTTTATTGGTCTATGCTTTAGGACAAGATAACTTTGATTCTAACTGTTGGAGAGTGGTGACAGTTCAATCCTGAACATTTTCTGCTTAGACTAAGATTAGATACTCAGACTAAGAGATAAGTGTGCAATTAATTAGTATATATGTCATCTGTATTTTGGGATATCGGTTATTGTTTTAATAGTAATGTTTCAGAGATGAGGAAATGTATCAATATCCTCTAATTTGTTTCTGAAAAAACAATGACATATACCGTTTAATTGTTCTGGTCAGAAAGGAAACTATTCACACATCCTTAAGCCAGTGGAAGTGTTATAAGTGTCTGTTTCCTGTGGTTGTATGTACAATACAACACAGAGATTTGATTTCATGTCCTGTATCGTGATTTGTAGTAATATGATGCAGATAAGATAATCTACGCACTTTCCAGGCTCTACAGAATTTCAAGAACAATCTCTTATCTAGAATTAACATATGAAAAGCATAATTGTAAAATATGAATTCCAGCCATTTATGTAAAATACTAGTGGATGATCTGGCATAGCACGAGTATAGCCATGAACCGGAAGTAGCTTAACTCTGGAAACGTAAGTGATAAGCCATCGTCACCAAGCCTAAGGACCGAGCTACCCTCATACACAGCATTTCAGCCCCTGGACAACCCACCCAGAAAAGACAAAAAAATATTACTGTAGATGAATTCCAGCCATTTTTTGATTTCAGTAATTTCTATACAATATGAGTTCCAGCCTTTTTCTTTAAATATGTTTATTTTTTGCCAACTTGCCCTGGTTGAGTATCTTTTTTTTTTAATATAGTTACATTTTCTAAGTGGACAAATATCAGCATATTATGTATTTCAGACAATGCATGTGTTGATCTATATTAAGATATTTTTCCTCTACTAATACTGTTTTTTTCTGTTTTTTATATGTATTGAATGCATTTGCAATTTTATAATAATGGACATGTTGCTGTAGTAGTTAAGGTTGTGGCCACACATATATAGACATCTAGCATCCCATGTATATATTAATCACAGTAATTATTTTATAAAGTTGCTATTGTATGATAAGTTGATGTGATTATATGTTTGTTCAGGAATCTTTCTGGTGGGTGATGTTGAGATGTTCAACAGTAATTTTCATGTTATAAAATCTGTTTCCTGTAGCTTATCATTACAGACCTGTAATTGTCTATCTTTTTGCCTGCCTAATCTTAGGCTAATTTATTGTCAATAATTTCTCCCTTTAAATGGAAGGTTATTAAAATATAAATGCCAGTCAAATGTTCAGTTGTATATGGGAGTTTGTAATAAATTACTGTCTACAAATCATTTCTAAAATAACATAGTTGTTTTAATCACATTATACAAATATAAGCGATGACCATTAACCAATTTGTATTTCATAAACTTCCTTATTACTGTCACAACAGATTTGTAGGATATATCCTGGTTCTACTTTCAACTAACTTAATTTTGAACTGTGACCCGACTTCACATTACACCATATCAGTTATAAGGCTTAATACTATGTCTGTTCTGCTTGTGTGTGAAAGTATATGGCAATTTAATATCCTTGATAGAAACAGACGTTTTCAAACTACTGACACAAAAGAGTTCAAATTAAAAATAGCATTTTATATTCTTTCAATTAAACATAGCATTTTATATTCTTTCAATTAAAAATAGCATTTTATATTCTTTCAGTTAAAAATAGCATTTATATTCTTTCAATTAAAAATAGCAATATATATTCTTTCAATTAAAAATAGCATTTTTATTTAACTTGCACTAATTATTGTCCCTCTCCTTTCAAAGTTCGATAATGAACATTTTCTGCTCAGGGTAAGCAGAGCCATAAGCAATATGATTTGTCGAGACTTTGGAACACAATAACTCCCGTTCTAATTGAGCAACAATGTTCACATATTAGGTGAATGAATTGATTGAGTTCGAAGATGCAAATTTTTCTACTAAGGGTAAGCAGAGATAAGCAATTTCATTGGTTGATGTTTTGGGACACTATAACTTTAGTTCTAATTAAGAATGTATAGTTTCATCACATCAATACCTTGACTAAGTTCGATACTGAACATTTTCTGCGATAAGCAGCGCAATAAGCAATAATTTGATTGGTCCAGACTTTGGACCACAATAACTGTCCTTCTAATTGAGGTAGACTGTTTAAACTTGGTGTAAGCGTTCATTAGTCGAATGCCTTGATGGAGTTCAATGACTTTCAAACACAATAACTCTCTTTCTAATTGAGGTAGATGGTTTATTAGTTGAATGCCTTGATAACATTGTCTGTTTACGGTAAGCAGAGATAAGCAATTTGATTGGTTGATTTTGGGGGGCACGATAATTTTTGTTATAATTAAGTGGAAGCTATGAAACTCCAAGTATAGATTCATTATGTCATTACCGTGACTAAGTTTGATGACAATTTTCTGCTTAGGAAAGGAGCGATAAGCAATTTGATTGGACAAGACTTATAATTGAAGTACAATGTTTAAACTTGATGTTGGGATTCATTAGGTGAATGTCTTGACCGAGCTAAGCAATTTTTTTGACTTTGTTTGTATCTGATATTGTTGATAATCATTTTGATTGCTTGATACTTTTGAAAAAGATAAACAAGCAATTAATTAATATGTGCCATCTTCTCCCCGTCCCCCCCCCATCAATGTTGATTTAAATTGACAAATAATTCGTGTTTTCAAAGTTGAAGATTTTAGATGATATTGAGTTAGACTTAGCTACTTTAAATAGAAGCATGTAGGGTAAACTAACTTAATTGTAGTTATAAGATTTGGTTTTAAAATACTGAAACATGAAGCCAATGAACTCAAACTCCTCCTTATGTAGAACAGCCATTTTCCTTTTTCCAGACTGGAGTTTGGGGGGGGGGGGTCTGACACTATTTATTTAATAAATAATTAAATATTATAAAAGTACACCATATACTTGTGGGATCTGAACACAGACTGGAGCTTATATAAGTACATTGTATACGATTCTAATCATAAATAATATACTAGCATAAAATTACAAGGTAAATGTATTGACTCTGACTCATTTAATTAGGCAAAAAGTTCTATTGGATATGGTATAAATCAGCCAAAATAACAGAAAATAGTAGAAACATAGTGTGGTTAGCGAAATTTTTATCTGATGTTCATAGTACAGAAAGGGTATACAAAAATCTAGTTGTGGTGAGAGGAGAAAGAAACTAGTATCGGAATGTGAAGGTGATACATAGTTGGTAAATGCCTTTTAATAATAATGATTTATATTAAGGACACAATATGAAGTTAAGGAGTGCTTGAGATTAATCAGGTTGTGAAACACACTTCAAATCATAGCTTTATTTTTATTAGTAGTCTGATATGGCAGAATTTGATACACTTTTACACGGGTAGGATAATTATGTTCAACAATTTTATCTAATATTACATATCATACTAATCCAGATGTTACATCATAATTTCATCTTGTATATAGGTACACTACAGAGTACTGAAATGTGAGTTCATACTGTGAAATGTTTTGTCAAATGGTGCAAGGATATTTAAAATGCAAACAGATAAAAATAGGTTTACTCGACAATAGTCTGATGTTTTGTAGCAAGATTCTTAAAGGTATGACATATTAGGAGTTACTAAAACAAATAGTATTGACGCTGGATTCTGTGATTTTTAAAAAATAATGATCCAATAAGCATCTTAGTATGCAGGTAAAAGTAGCTATTTTGACAAAATTTCCTTCATAGCGCACTGGCGTATGCTCAACTGCATTAGTCTGATTGGTGCAGAAATCATTTGTAATCTCCACAAGTTATAAAGAGAGATATGTTATTCAGTGATGAATTGAAATAGAATGAGTGTTCGTAAGATTTTGAATTATTGAGTTACGGTTGGTCAAGAATGTAAAACCTGTACATAGCTCCAGGCAACTATGCATATATAAATATTTCAGTTGAAGTTTGAACTGATTAATTATATATTAATTATTTGTTATTCCCCTCTAGCTATCTAGATATGATAGGTAATGTCGTAGTACTTGTGTATAATAATATAATGTTTTTGTTTTGATGATAGATATATAGTGATTGTAGGGCATGACGGGATAACCATGTTTATAGATAAAAAAAAATACTTGCATTATGTATTTTTATGTGTGTGCGTGTGTGTGTGTAACTGCATCCTCTTAGAATTTGCATTTTAAAGATGGTGAACCCAAGGAATCATTGAAACATCTGTAAACATCAAAATCTGGAAACAATTGGTTTTGAAATGTTTATGTATGATGGCTTGCTTTTTTTTTCAAACTTTTGTTTTTAACTTTGGAAAAAAGATCCTAATGTAATATACTACCATGTGTCTGACCTTTTTATGTTTTGAGGATACTAAAAATCTCCCCCAGTATCATCTTCCATGATGGTTTCTCCACAGTAAAATAACTTGCCTTATTAAAATGAAAAGAATGTAACAATGGTCGAACATCTTTTACCAATCCCATTTTAAAAGTAGTAAGAATATTTCCTGTAAGTTTAAAAGTCATGAATACAAATATCGTTGATGTAGCAGAGGTGTAGGTTATTGGAAGGTTTGTTATTCTAGTATCTAGAGACAGGTTCACAGTTTACAAAACAGATGTTACATGGCATTGGGTGACATTTGATAGCTGTGGCTGTCTGCTAAAATTCCTCTCTCTCCTTTTTAGTTTTTGACCGAATTTAAGGTAACCATGCTTTCCAAACATATTGTGCGCATAGTGCTTCAATCTAAGGATTGTCAAGAATTGCGCACCCTTTTTTCATATGTTACTCAATCTATAAATGAGTCAAAGAATGTCATAAAACAGCTGTTCGGGGAAAATATTGAAATGTCACATACTGGGAAAGCACTGAAACTCTTTAAATATAATTGCAAAAATTAGTTCAAATGATCTGAAAAAATTTGGAAATAATTTCTTAGAGATCATTTAGGGAACAAATATTGTTCTGTTGTAAAAAAATTAAGACATGTGAACTGAATTCTATGGGGAGCAACAGTGACTGGTTATGTATAGTGATAGGGAGCTAACCAGAAGCCCCAGGTTCAATCAGTTCGAACAATTAAGAACAAACATGGATCATCAACTGATATTTTAAGTTGCTACAAATGAATGAGATTCAATTTGTAAAATATGTTACAAACATTTTAAAGCTAATGATATTTTTTTTTTTTTTCAAGATCTTATCTAGAAGTATTTCATTTTCATAAACTGGAAACAGGGTAAAACTCTTAGATTTCAGCTAATTGAATACAGTTTTAATCGAATTTGGGAGAACCAAGTGCGAATTTAGCAAATTTCCTGAAATTACATGCCCAATACTGCTGTTTGTTCTTTTTTTGTGTGTTAAACTTGATAGTCATGCCTAGGCTAAATTTTGGTGGAATACAAAATTAATGAAAATAACTTTTTGATTGAAGTGTATATCAAGAGGTCTACCGGTAATTGTTGATAATCTTGTTGTGATGTATAATAAAACTTTACAGAAAACTTTACAGAATTCTAGAAACTGAGAAAATAAAAGTATCATTAAGTCAAGACTTGCTAATTTACCAAATGACTAACTTTACAAAATAAATAAATAGTTAATTCCAGGAAGTTTTCTTTAATCAAGCTAATGAAATGTAATGAATGATCTTCTGAAAACAGAAACAGACGTGTTGATGAAATTATTGACCTGTTGAGATATGAATGACCAGGTTGGATCTTGTAGTGAGTGATAAGCAGTAGTAAAATCAGTGTGTACAGTATGTGCTCTTGAACCTTGTAGTCGTCACATAAAAACTAGTGGACCCCGTATATACGTGTTTAACTATTAGAAAATTCTAAGTCATTATCCAAATGTTAATAAAATATTTGATTCAAGTGAAATGATAAATTTTGGGCCTATAGTATTTGGAGCACTTTTCTGAGTTTTAGAAGCTGATCAAGTAGCCTTGAAAAACTATTTGAATTCAAACATTCAAATATTTCAAAGAGCTCTACTTCCTAGAAAAAGGTTGGGAATAAAAGGGAGAGATAAACATATTAAGTCTTTACAAAAACTCTTTATAATAACTTCTTTTTGATTAAAAGACCTCACCGTTAAAATATAGGTACAATAGTTGGTCATTTTTGACATATCCTTTTTTCGGGGAGTGTTAAACTAGGTCTTCTAGCATTGATACAGGTGTGACAAGAATTTAGTCAAAAATCAACCTGTACATTGAATCAGGTGAAATGATGTTTGGTGTCAAGATTAACACATTGATATACAAGTTGACAGTGTTATTAGTTGTTAGCATATGTCCATATTATTACTGTTAACATGTTAATCACTCACACTACTAGTAACTGCCACACTTCAGGGGAATCAGGGTTTAAAAGAAAAGCTATTTATTTTCATGTACCACTCTGAGATTAGTAGTCATGAGGTTTTGTGTTTGTCTGGTAAACTGGTCCTAGTTCCCCTAACCCCAGGATGGCTATAACAGATATTTTGGCACACTACTTAGACAAGTGGACAACCATCGTCAAGCATGCCATCCGCAGGGTTGAACAGGAAGTAGGAGTAGAATAATTGAATATTAATCCTTTGTGATTTTTTTTGCAACAATGGTTAACAATAACATACTAGAGTATCTTTGACTTGGACTGCCAATCTTTTACCTGTGCTCAAATCTGTTTTTAAATATTGACCAGAACATATTCTACTAGTGTTTTCAACGGTAATACAGTGAATTTAGGTGATGATTTGCTTAAGACTTCCCTTTGTAAATAGAAATGTGCGGAGATGTTGACCAAGTTATTGTGTGGACGTATTTACTCCTTGTCTGGCCATTTACTTCTTTTGCTTATACATTATGGGTTTTCTCCTGTGGTCACAATAAATGGTTTTTAAATAGACTTGATTATTCAATAAAATTGTTAGTCATTTGAACTTTCAAAATAATTCTTTTTTTTTGTAAATTTCACATTTTAACCTCTTAGATTTGACTTAGAAATATCATGGGATATTGATTTGGATGTTGAGTATAATATTAAGCTATTAAAGGAGCATTATGTATGCTAGATAAAGAGCTGACATTTCTTGCTTTTATAATACTTAAAAATACATAATGAGAGAGGAATATGTGGAAAATTACTTCATTCAGAGCTGAGTTATTGCCATGAGAAGAACAATGAAGCCTTGATTGTCATTGCTACCATTGTTAACATAAAAAACAAAGTCTTGATTATCCATTTTTAAATTAAATCATTAAATTGCTGAACTGTTCTAATCAACAAAAATCACAGCCATCCGATGGCTTCAAGAGTTGATTATGGCCTTGTCATGTAGATTGCATTGGAGTATTAAAAAGTTTTTTTTTTTTTGGTCATTTGTATAAATGTTATAGACATTTGTCACTTTCACTCTGTAATGTACTTTTATGCATCTTTTTTATTTTTGAATTTTTACATTTATTAATAGCTTTATGCAACATATAATGTAAGGCTGTTAGACTATTAAAAATCCAAGGTTAAGAGAGGCATTGGAAATTTTTAGCATTAATGAAGTACATATCTTGGTGTGAGCCATTGTTCATTTTCATGAAATTCGGAATGGACTACAGTACAATACCATACAATATAGCATTAGATATTGTATCACCACCATCACAAGAGACTCTTACTCACTGGTGGCTCTCAAGTAACATTTATGAATGGAAAACTTGTCATTCTTTTTATATAGACGATTGAACTTCTGCTTTCACACTAATGCACTGACCCACTTTTGAAATATAGACATTGTAAAGGTTATGAACCCTCCCAGTTGGAGTTTGTTTCACAAGAAACAACCCTCCCACATAGAAATATAGAGTACACACATTTGCTAAGCAGTTTGGTGGAAAGCATCACCACCCATCATACTGACAGCCACCATCAATCAATCAATTTACTGGTATATAAACAAGACCGCTGTAGGGCTTTACTCTTCAACAACTTCTCACTATATTATCACCTTATACAACTGGTAACAATTACTAGCAAGATGTAATTATTACCTAGAAACTTGCCCTAGGGGGCATGACCCTGGTACTGATTAGTCAAGCATGGGGTCAGGGTTAACATAAAACTGGGAGAGTCCACAGAGAGAGAGGATTGGTTGAATTTTTTTTTTTGGACAAAATATGGTGATGTGTCATAGTCTTTGAGATATGGTCTTAAGTCTTGACTTCTAGCGGAAATGTCGAATGGATGAGAACTTTGTGCGACAGAGATAAACACGCATATTATATTGTTTATGAGCTTGTTGTAATTTTGATGTTGTTTTCTTTTCCATGATTGATGAAACTTGATGCCCATATAGTACCATAGGGAATGTCCCTGTTGACAGTTTTAAGATCTTATTTCACACATTTATTTAGACAACTCAAAACTTTTTACGACTGTGATTCACAAGTTTGATCTTATGAAAACAATAATTTCTCATATTTAAATAATTTGGTTGTCTTATACCTTAAACAAAAATCTGTCAGAAATCTCTTAATTTCGGCTTTGCTCTATTGTTTCAACTGAAATAGATGAGCAATATTTTAGTTTTCTATGTAGTTGATTGATATTGAGTAAATATTTATATATTTTTAGTAAACATAGCGAGAAAAAAAGTACAGGGAACTCTAATATTTTATGCTTTTTGGTATACATATATATTAACTAAAAACCCTAACAACCCAGTTTTATGAGGAAGTGATGGGGAGAATCTCCTAGTTCCCACCCTAGATTAACCCCTCCTTTTGTTTGTAGTATATTAACCGTTTACATCTGATTATCTCTAGAAATCTATGTTGTCAGATCTAATTAACAATTTATTGACAGCAATTCTTATCAGTTAAATAAAGGTTACACAAATTAGCTTTTAAGTTAAATAGCAGTTGGATTGAAAGGTTGATTCTCTTATCATAATCCTTATCAACCTTAAACTATATTATTATACCCTGGGGATAGACTTAAGCTAGCTGCTTAGTGTTGTATAGTTTACGCTTAATTGAAGGAAGTAATCAAATTGTACACATTACAGACTCAGTCTAAGTCAGTGAACCAAATCTTTAATTTGATTACTGTTAAAGCAATTGGCATAATTCTGTAAAGATTTCTTTGTCTGAAATTGAAAGTGTCACTTCCTTTACATGTGTTTTGTGTTGCCTGGGGATGTGGGCAGTTTCAGTTTAGATGAGATTATAACATGTGAGCTGTATCATTGATAATACTCTTAAGGGATTCTGAAAAATCTGGTCATGAATAAGTACTTTTCGGGCTTCAATGATTATTTATATGTTTTAAAACTACATTTGTCAGAAGTGCTGTATAGTACTGATAATGGTACTGTCATATATGATTATCTAATTATTATTCCATGACCGCAGACAGATTCTAAGACATTCAGTTATTAAATTACTGTTCAAACACAGGGCTCAATTCTATGTCACATGATTACAGTTCTGTCAATTTGAAATGATCTCACATTCCTGCATCCCCATGGATATGTCTGTCGATGGCACTGTAATAGGAATATAATAGAGAAACAGCACCATGTAATAGCATTATTAAAATGTTTTTTGTATTTACACTGCGATCCTATCAGACGAAATCAATCCAAGCTACCTGATGTCCACTATATTGGCCAAGTGTACTGGTATTGTATGATTGTATACTTATAATCCAGTCTGATATTAAAATGTTAAAAGTTTTAAACATTATTATTATCTCTACATACAATTTTGACATTAACAGAGTTGTAATCTTTGCCCTGTTGGTTTTTATTTCATGTGAATGGAACAGATCAGATGATTACAATATACTTGACATATTCTATTACAAACCTGACATTTCATTCCTTTTGACTTATAGAGGAAAAGATGCCTCAGAAAACATTTATTTTAAAGCTATATTTAATATAACCGGTAGACCTATCATTTGCATTTTCTGCCAGTTTCAATCATGCATTTTATATGATTCCTTTTCAATGTGTTGGTATACTGTTATTGTTGTTGTACTACAAGTGATTAATAATAATATTCATAAAATTTTCAAGAATGCTAGCCGCATTTATTGCAGTGATTTTTGCAAAAGAAGTTCCAGTATGATTGTTGACTAATGTGTTTTTCCTTTCACATCTTTCTTTATTGATATTATCTATATTCATTCTTGAAACTAATTGAATTTGACAACTAACTAAACTATTCACGCTTCCTGAATATAATCACTCAAATCTTGGTTGTCTGAAGTCCTTTGTCTAGACTATATCTGTATTTCCCTATTGTCTTAAGACAAATGGAAGGATGAAAGTGAGGCATCTTTACTGGTAGGTAAATAGCAATATGTTAAGTGTATCAATGGCTAGAGGTTCAGCCATGTTTTTTCACCTGGTATAAGAATGTTATAACTGCACCTGATTACTATCATTGAGGTCATCGGTCTATATACCAAGCTGTCTCAAATACCGTCTATTTACGACTCTTGATCGACTTGACTTGTGATATCTACAAAGCTGTATTTTATATACTGTCTTGTGTATCTAGTACTTGAACAAAGCATTATGTTAATGCATTTGATTGGTTGGTTGGTTTGGATCAAGGTTTAAAAATCAAATAAACTGCATTTTTATGAATTTTAAATATACTTGACTTTCATTAGAGGTTTTTCAAAAATCAAATAGTGAGTTGATTGATGATCTATTTATATGAACACAATGATAGTAAAAATTATTTGTTTTGTCAGTGAAAGTCTTAATGTTAAATGTACTCAAATTTGTTATGTAACATTCGAATATTAAAACGAAATGATATTTTAACTTTAGATAATCTCCCAGCTTGGATTCAATTGGATCAAAAATAGGCCCATCGAAAGATTAAAATTTAAATGTGGCTTTATCATATCACACCATGAATATAATTGAAACATTCTTTGACTGATTTCAGCAACTTTCCAAATATTGTATTTTTATTTATTACCATCATGTATTTAAGGAATTTCAAGGAGCTTTACTGACACAAAGGGAAACTGTTTATTTGGATAATTTAATTCTTTGATTAAATTTTAGAGTTTTTGTTGAATGTTTTACAGCTTTGGGGTTAAGGTTATGGTCACTGATATTTTTCAAAGAAAATATGATTGGACTGCAGTTAATGAATTCTACTGATTCATATGGAACAGTCTAGGGAGCCTCCCCATGAACATAAATTAGAAGCTCCTTGACCTTATTGAAGGTTAGACGTTAAGCTATAAGGATGAATGGGATATCCCCAGACATTTATGCCCCTATTGATTGTTTAATGAGAGGGGTAGACATGACTTGGGGGACATCTCACACTTTATGTCCCTCCCATATCAAAATTTATCACATTCTCGTCTTCTTGTTTCGTTTGAACATCTAAATACAAGCACGTAGATCTCTATAGATAATATTGTTGTGGGCTTTGTTCATCAGATAAAAATAGATAATGCTTCTTTTTAAGTTCTCTCAGCATGAAATATTCTATTATCAATATCGGTTATAAAGAGGTATGACTTGATTACAGGTGCCATTGTCCTCCCTGACCTTAATTCATGGAATAATGTCAAGTACCTGAAGGTGTCCTATCTCTTGTTCACTAATCGTTGATCCTGTGACTGTTTAATAGCTAATTGATAAGGTGTCCTATTATTTGTCTTGTATTGTTCCTACCAGTTCATAGTTCAATACAGCCTGTATAGGGTTTCATTCACCAACACCAAAGTCTAATTTATCAAGGTATTTTCCCTCAAGATCAAAATAAAATAAGATTAAGTTGTTTTGTCTTGTCTTGCCATCTTCACCCAAGGGATTCCTTAATCAGTCGTAGTAGGGGTAAGGGTCGAAAGGGGGTTCTTTATCTAGGACAGTAGTATGAACTTTTATTATCTGGGGGACCCTGCCAAAGTCAAGTGTTCAGAGAATTGTATTCTTGACTGGAATGTACTGGAGTTTTCAACCCAGCATGGACCGACAAGATTTCCAAAATTTATTAGGCCCGCATCCCATTGGTCTAGAGTAGTTTCTGCTTTACCGGCCAAGAAAAAGTTGTCTAGTCACACCAATGGGACAAAGCTTTGATCCAGAGTTGGAATTGGTTGAAGAGCAGGTAAAAATGCTTCTCATTGGACATACGGCCACAAAATAAAATAACTGATTATAAGTCTGAGATCTTTTAAACAATAGATAGGTATAAATAAACCACTTTATTATTATAATACTTTGCCTGGCAACACATGTTTAGTTAATAATGTGGTTAACTTTTAGTTGATGTCCACGAAAGGAAAATGTTTACTCTTATTCATTGTATAAACTTTTATAATTAACATTTGCTTGAATTTTCAAGAATTCTTCACATCACCTAATGTATGACATACAAACTATAAATGAATTTATATTTTACAAGTAGTTAATGATCTACAAGAAAGAAATGTTAAATATTTAGTTGTCATGATGAGAAAGCAATTATAGGTATAATTTGGTAAATAGATAAGTTTTAAAAAGAGAACAGTCTGAATGAATATTGAACATGGTGAAGTTATAAATTAGTACTTAGTCTACAAATTTACCTGTAGTGTCATAAAAATGTGAGCCAAGTATACATTGAACCTGAAGACAGAAGGTCATAGGTGATTAACATGTTTGGAGGCCAGTGATAAAAGTAAACTGGCCTGTCAGTCATATATGCATGTTTAAATAGTCGAGGAGAGGAGAAGAGTGATAAAAAAGGGTGATTAATTGTATCTGTTTAAAATGGATGTTTACTTATTATAGATCTACTAGTAAAGATAACAATGGCCATGTTGCCATATAGCAGTCACTTACAAACTTTCTTCCAACTCTACTAAAGAGACTGACAGTAGATTTATTGGATTATGAGCCTGTCCTTAAATTCACCTGCTTATGTCAATATTTGTCGGTGTTTATTGAGTTATGTATGTTATCTTGTTAGTATGTATTGGCTAGGTGGTATCAATATGTTCATCAAACAACTCACAGTATATATACACTGTATATATGATGTCTAGTCCGATCAAGCTTCAACATATGGCTAGGATTCTTCTCAACATTTGTTTATCTCTTGTCTACTTCATAAGAAACAATAGGTTGGTCTATGAACTTTGATACCTTAATCTAATAATCCTATATTTAGGTTACACACTGTGCGTACTACTGATATTCATGTGTTGATAGGTATAGTAAGATGGTGAAGAATGCCTTGAACTTTATATTCTGGTGGAACATCTTCTGTTGGTGTTGAAAGCTATTGGCTTATATTAATACTAAAAACTTTCAACTGGCTCCTTTCTTGATATTCTGTTACATAACAGAATATCATCCAATCCCTTGATTTTGATGGCTTACAGTGTCTTGTCTGTGTGTTTGTCTTCTGGTTTGGGGGTTGTGGGTTTGGCAGAATAGTTATTGTGTGGGCACTGCATCATAATGTCATTGAGTCATAGTGGCGTGAGTTTCGATTCCCCACTTGTACGTGGCAAGGAGTTGGGTCTAAACTCATGGGTTCTTCGGTTTCCTCAGACTGCTAAAGGACCCCTATGTGCAAGCAAATTATTGAAATAAAATTGAATCATATGTTAGTCCCAAAATGACCTAATTTGTGTTGATTGGACAGTAAACCCCACTTCTCTTTCGATTATCTCCTGGTTTTCTGGTTAATTGTTATGTGTGGTGTGATCCTCCAGTGCTTAAAGGGCCAATCCCGATAACTTTTTGGGGAATAAAACTGCTTAATTTTGTGTTAAAATCCCTTAAAACCCATTACTTAAGGCCTACCAACAAACCCGATATTTGTGATATGCTTGTAAATAACTTAAACCTGTCAGTCTTCATCTGGAAATGGAGACCGTTGTATTATACAGTATAGGGATAAAACCAGACTTTTTCGTATAAAAATAATATATAGGTGAAATTTACCTTTTGTTATCAAGTGCAGTACATGGGTCATTCACTGTATAGACCTCTCAAGAAACGGGAATCGATTATCAGGTCACCCAACGAAAAAAATGACCCGAAACTTAAAAGGGTTACGTGTCCGGATAAGCAGTGTTGACGTTAACGTCAAAACGACTCAATATTTTGAGCTGAAATTTTGAGACAAGGTAAATACACCATGCCTCTATATTTTGGTCCATAAATTTCATAAATGCTCAGACTTTAATTTTTGAGACTCTGTTTTTATCGGGATTGTCCCTTTAAAAATAGAGATACTTACCATCCAGTCTATAAAATATTCAAAAAGTGAAACAGCTTACAATATACCTTTATCTCCGTATATAGATCAACATATAAAAACAAATATTGTGTAATTATAATAATGATGTTGCCTAAAGCTAGAGCTGAGGTCAATGAATAGACATGATCTTTGATTTCTTTCAACAAAGAGTAACTTATTTCACAAAAGCCCTGGTACTAACGGTACCAGTTTCACCCAAGAATGGTCCTTTTCATACTATATGATTATCCAGTTCTAACTCTTATGTGAATACTAGCGTTGGGAAAATTAAATAGACATTATCTTTGATTTCCTTTAATACATAGTCGATATGTAACTTACTTCAAGAAAGCCCTGAACCACCCGTTTCACCCTGGAACTGGTCTCATCATACTATATTATTATCCAGTCCTAAGTCTTAATATGAAATAGCCTCTCCTGTTTTCACCTTTCTGCTTGCATGATGTCTGAGTAGGCGGAAAATTACCAGAATTTATTAATGAATGCTGGTTGACTCAAAACTCCAAATGAAATGCTTATTTGGATGGAGTGACTGTTTAAGGGGAGGTAACTCCAATACAACTAAATTTGTGTATTTTCTATTGTAGGATGTCGACAAAGCCAAGACAAGGGCCAGTAGCGATTCAGATAGTGACAGTGATGAAAAATCTAGTGAGTCCAGCAACTTAAAGGCCAGCAATTATAAGGAACCACTTAGTAGCAAGAAAGCTAAAAATGAAATATATACAAACACAGAGACCAGTCAATTATATAAACAGTTAGAAGAACAAGATCCAGAATCTGCTAGAAAACTACATCCACATAATAGAAGAAAAATTATAAGGTTATTTATTACTATAGGCTTATACATAGGTTAATAAACTAAAATGAATGTATTGGTGCATTAACATGGGAAGGATTCAACATAAATGAGTCTCAAGGGCAGATCTAGGAATTTTTGCAGGAAGGGGGGGTTGCCAGGTTCCAGTTAAGGAAATTCAACAGTTGACAATGCATAAAGCCATCATCGTCTTCAAATAATGTTGGCATGCATACCATACATGCTGAGCCTTTTAAAGAGAGAAATCAAACACCCTGTTTGACGGTAATTTTGATTATGAATTAATAAACGATTTCTTTATGTAGCTGAGCAGGTGGGGGATGGGTCGGACCAGCAAATCAGACTAAATGTTTTCACTGATCAGCCTTTTTTTCCTACCATATCTTGAATTTGCATATAAATTTTAATTTTTTTTAACCGCTTAAACTTCTGTATTTGCTATATTATTGAATAATACCCATTGTTTATGTCTTGATAAAATTACTGACTATAACATAGAAGAAATTTTGGTTGCCTTGCCAGCCAATTCAAAAATTAATCTTTGCAAAGAGTTTACAAATAAATAGCAATTTTGATTCTTTAATTATTATTCACTGCTATGACCTGAAAACTAGAAGAGGTACAAAATATTTCAATGAAGAATCGTAGTGTTTTATAAATTTTTTGTTTTATATATCAGAGCCTTAGAGGTACATAGAGATTATGGAGTTAAAATGAGTGTAATTCATGATGCTCAACATGAAGGTACTGGTGAAGATAGACGTGGTGCCTTACGTTATCTAGATCCATGCGTTATATGGATCAAATCTGATACCGATGGTAGGTTAAAAATTTCCTAATTTTACAAATTTCAAAAATAGGGTTTTATAGGACTATATAGTTAGCAACATTATTAAGAACACATTTAATAACAATCTAATTCTTACCCCGTTGCAAATTTAGTATGTGTATGTAAGGACATTTGGGATTTGAAATTTCTCCTAAAGGTCATGTTCGATGGGCAAAAATTCCCATTTAGATACAAGTGACAGTAAACCCAGATTTGATTTAGTGGAAGACAGAAATTGAAATGGGTTGTAACTACTGTTTAACATCCGAACATTAGACGATTGTTGGTTAATCAAGACAAGATTCAAGTTGACTTGTGAATGAATTGCATTTTAACTTTGTAGAATTCCCACCATCAGACTCATATACTGTTACCTCGAATCTGAATCTGAAAGCAATCTAGAATAAGATTACTTTATGGTACAAGTATATTAGTGGTCGACCATGGCAGGTTACAGAAACCATGTTGGCTCAGTGAGTAGGTCTGGTGTTTGATCCTTGTCAGTGGTGCAGGACAGAGGGAACAGAGGTCCTAAAGGAATTTGATATAAGAATAGGCTGTAGTGTCGCTTTTCACACAAAATTTCCCTTAACAAACTGTATTGCTGCTGTCCATCTTAGCCCAGTTAAAGCTGAACTCCGGTTACAAAAATACTGAAATAATGTAATAAAAAAAAGTTAACGCCCGCAAGCCGCCATACTTGTTTCCAATTTGTGAAATAAGTATGGCGGACATGGAGGCTTATGACCTGGAAAGGTTAGCCGATCTCACTTCCAGTTTGTTTCTCGTCAGCTAGCTATACACATCCGGCTTTATTCTCTTCACACGGTTCACTGATTGCTGTATTTCCCCCCAACAGTATACCAAATTATTGAAGATTGCAAAATGTCTGATCAGGTAGGCCTGTAAATAATTATATGAACTGCGTCTACTACAATATAGCCTAAGCTTTACTCCAAAACAAAAGATGCAACCAGATGTCTTACCCAACCTGTTTTTCAACCAAAACAAATCACCTATACAAACTATTAGTATTGCCTTCTTCGTGTGTTCATGTTGAATAGTGTTCATGAAAACGACCAAGGGACATAACTACATGTTTGGGACGGCTCTCATTGGGGAGTGTTTGACAGTGCTAAATTTATTGATGTTATGGTTTTTTTCTCCATTTTACCAAAGTGTAAGAAATTGATATTGTAGTAGACGCAGTTCATATAATTATTTACAGTCTTACCTGATCAGACATGTTCAATCTTCAATAATTTGGTATACTGTTGGGGAAAAATACAGCAATCAGTGAACCGTGTGAAGAGAATAAAGCCGGATGTGTATAGCTAGCTGACGAGAAACAAACTGGAAGTGAGATCGGCTAACCTTTCCAGGTCATAAGCCTCCATGTCCGCCATACTTATTTCACAAGTTGGAAACAAGTATGGCGGCTTGCGGGCGTTAACTTTTTTTTTATTACATTATTTCGGTATTTTTGTAACCGGAGTTCAGCTTTAAAGCAGAACAGTAGGAGATTAAACCCCATTTCATTTTGAAAAGATGCTGCAAAGGCATAGTTTGAAAAAAGAATTAAGTTGAGTTGTAAGGTTACCATTTTACAATAATTTGATTGTTTTATTATAGTATTATATGAAAGATTAGATAAACGGGTTGATGCAATGATTGAGCAAGGTTTATTAAAGGAACTTGAAGATTTTCATAAGCAGTATAGAAAATTAACATTAGAAAATAAAAGGTAACTCACATAAGAATAGGAACCTTTCGTGTTGGTATGAACATGAATACGAAAACGTCATCGATTCATGCGTACTTGAGATGTCAACCTGTAATGAATGTTCGGCCAGTGAAAAAAGTTGAATTTAGGTAGGTATGCAAAAGAAAATGTTTTTTGTCTCATATACTGAATATTCGAGGCCTTGTGTATATTGTTGTTTGTGTAAACGCGATATAGCTCTTATCGTATGTCGCATTGTGAAATCATGTGTTAGAGGTTACAAAAAAAAAAAACGTAAACGAACATGTTTGTTGTGGTGTTTGTTTTCATACCAATGCGAAGGGTCCAACGAAATAATCATAATTTTAAGGATGTTGAATAACTGTTAGATTAAGAATTATTTGAATTAAAACAATGTTTTAAGCCGATTAAATGTTGACTCTAGGTTCATCATTGAAGGTTTTAGATTTTGGTTTAAGGAGTGGGAATTCATTATTAAAGATACATAGATAGAGACCTAGTTATTAATAGTTTAAAAATAGATCATGTAAAATAAATATATTGAAATTTTTGTCAAATTACTTATTTGGAGCAAAGTTATGAATTTTTTGAGGTTTTGACAAGAATGATGGAATATCAATAATTGTCATTGCCAGGATGATAATCAGTCTTGATTTTCAGTTTTAATGTTAACCATTTTAATGTCTAATCCACTTAATATCTCAGCAATGCAATAATATAGACTCGATAGATAGCTTATTGTATGCTTGTAATGTGAATTGATACCTAAATAATAATATATATAACATTGGAGGCCAGAAAAAAGACCTTCAGTAGGCAGATTTAGCTTTTACATAATGCATCTTTAATGTCATTTAATTAGATGAATTTTGATTTATATGTATGAGAATATTTTATTTTACAGAAAATTAGATTTTGAATTGGGAATTTTCCAAACTATTGGTTTTAAAGAATTCCACAATTATTTAGTATTAGATGATGAAGATAAACAGACAAAGAAAGGGAAACAACTCTTAAAAGAAGGTTTGTAATTCACAAGCAGCTGTTTATTTTTGCTCAATGAAGCTTTGAACTAGGGATCTCAAATCTGTTTCTTTTTTATGACAAATAACCTTGCAGGATTGTCAGAACTGATGATGAATTGAGTTGCCTGCTCAACTTAATTAGTGGGCTGTACCATTTTTCAGTTTTGCTTAAAAGTGAGGGGCATATATATGATAAGTATAATAGGATTATATTAATCCATTAATCTTTCAGGTATTGATGATTTAAAGAGAATCACCAGACAGTATTCACGTAGACAGATACGATGGATCAACAATCGTTTCTTGAGAAGTATGTTAAATTATTATGACATAAGATAGAATTTTAAAATTTTACTGAAAAAGCATATGTTGAAAGGGGTCAATCCCAGGCTGATATGACTACACAAGGGTTTAATTTTTGAATGGCATTTAGCAATTTAACATAATATAACACAACACAATTCTATGGATAACAATCACGATATTATACACACACAACGTTTCGACAAGAATTCACTGGTCGTTATCTTTCATGACTTTAGCTCAAAAGTTCCATTGTGAATTTATAACCTGGAGTTTGATTTTTATGTGGTCATATATATCAAGTAAGTTTTGCCAAATATTGACAATTGACCCAGACCGTCCGCACATTGACTAGGGGGTTCTGTAATTTTTACACTACATTGTATAATGTTGTAAAAATAAATCATTATTGACATATGATTTTAATAAAGGTTGCAAGTTTGCAAACATTAGTTGTAATGTATAAAGAAGTCAGATATTGTGTAATTATATCATTCTAGAAGCTGGTAAAAATGTTCCACATGTATATAGTGTAGATTCTACAGATGTTAGTATGTGGGATGAATTAGTTTATAAACCTGCCATACACATTGTCAAATCAGCTTTACAGGTAAATTATGCAATGTATTATTTTAATTAACTATAACACATACTTAGAGAAAAACCCTACCAATATATCAATGTCATAGTTCGGAAGGGTCTTAAGTGTCAAAAATTGTCGGATTTAGTTTTTGAGATATGAGAGGAAAACCTATTCCAATCTTAATAGCACAATAAGGATATTAATATTTTAATAGCAATGTTTTTATGAAAGTTACCACCTTACAGTTATGAAATTTTGCATAGAGAAACCTCTAAATGTGATTAGTCAATCTATGCAAAAAAAGCTATTTGGGTCATAAGTGGCACTTACAACCTTCCAGAACTATGGCATCGATATGTAGGTGAGTATTCTGTTAGTGTTATCAAGTTAATGTAGTTCGGAAAACAGTTGCAATATATTTATACTACGTCTCAAAAAATGTAGTATTGAGGATACATTCTTGTGTACAAACTGGGTGATTTGATGATATATTTGGACTAAAAACACATTCAAACTAATTGATTTATCATAATTTTGCTTCAAATTCTTCTCAAAACATTGTTATTCCCAGGGAATAAAAAACTGCTATAAAAACTGATTAAAAGAGGTCATGCTTGTGTCACATGATTTACCGCTCTTGGTACCTAGAAACAGGTGCGAAGTCGGAGAATTGTCCATTATGCCTCATCTTTTTCTGTGGTTTTTTATCTCAGAAAGTGTAAGTGTTGTACGTCTAACTCTTCATAAAGTTATCAACATGTACATCAAGCATCAATCTCCGTGTGCAACCTTTGAATCACGCGAGCAGAAATTTTTGTCCAGCATGCGCTCCATAAGTGTTTTTCAGGGAATCCAGTATTTTTCAAGTAAGATTGGCATTGGATATTTATACCTGCCATATATACCCAAATTGCCATACTTTTATTGGAAATAACCACCCGATAAATACTTTTCGGGGAACGTATCTTTAACTACAACAATTTATCTACCCACTCCTGCAACTTAGTATATAGTAATAGTATAACAGATAAATTTTCTGAATGTCTGAAAGAAGACATTTCTAGATTTTATCCTCTATAGACAATCAATGGATCTACTGATAAAGTGACCTTGCTATAGTCCATGGAATGTTTGTCATATAAAGGCAGACAGTGTAGATTTTGATTATCCAATATTCCTATTAAAACATGGAATAAAATGTTGTATGATGACAGTCTCAAGCTAACATATTGCTGAGTAAATTGAAATCTAACATCTACTTGTATCCTACAAAATACAGACTTACTTGATTGATTACAATATAAGTAAAACACGACCCCTAGGTCATCCGGTGATAATGATGTCATAAATCATGTGCATCTGAAAGGCGTCTCTTTTAATATTTTTTTACAAAATAAATGTTAGCTGACTTGTCACTTGGAAGAAACATGAAAACATTTATTAACCTTTTTGCCTAAAAAAATAATCACGTTTTTTTCTCATTTAGACTTAGAGATAATGAATGTCCTTTCTTTTGTTTGTTTCTGCAGTTTAGCGTCCACTTCCAAGGACAAGTGTCCTTTTTGTTTGTTCCCTATATTTATAACTAGAGGGGAAATAAGAAGCACACTTTTTGGTGTGTTTGTTTATCATCCATCTTAATTTTCTTCCATTTTATTTCACATAAGCAAATATTCTTGCTGATGAGCATAGTGCTTTATTGTCATTAAATGTTTTAAAATATGGTAAACCTAATAAAATGTAACTTCACAATATATCGGTATATATTGACACATAATAGAGACTTAGGATCTAAATAAAAGTGATAAAAAGAGTTGGTGTTTACTGTGACAACTTAAACCCCTGTTTCGAGATGTTGCTTAGATTGTAATATTATAAGTTTTATAACCAGTTAAACATATAATGGCCAAACAAAAATTGATTCATGAACATACTGCACTATTAAACATGTACAAAGATGTGGTATTTTGATCTAATTTTTCAGGGTGTAAAACCATATATAGAACCAGAACCATATAAAGATAAAGATACAACACAATATCAGTATAATACATGTCATATTTGTGATGGTAAAGTTTTTGTTGTTAAATTTGAATGGGAAGGTATGTCAATTTTCTGTTCCTTTACTTATAGACCCTATATGAGATGTACATAATTAAAATTGTTTAATGTATTTTTGTTTTAACTACTCCAGGATTGAGAATCTCTGTCAAGATTTTAATCCTGCACATGTGGTTGTTGTTTTCTGGGTTTATCCTTGCAGCTACAGAAATAAAGATATACCCACGGACAGACCTAGGAATTTTGAAAAGGGGTGGCGCTGCAAATGAGGGCACTGATTCCAAGAGCTATTTGGCTGATATTTTGATCTATGTAAATGTTCGGAAATCGTTGAAAAAGAACCTTAAAATCGAGCAAAAAAGCCAGTTGAAAGGCACCTTCAGCAGTAAAAAAGGGTACTGTCGAAAATTAGGGATGCGCCTGTGTATACCATGGTTATTACCGAAATAACATAGTGTTGATTGGTTGCTAATTAAGAGCCTTCGCATATGAAACTAATGACTGTTGATTTGTGTTACAGCTCATTTAAATAGTCGTAAACATAAGGGAATGGTAGCTAAAAGAAAGAGAGAAACCATGTCACCACATCCTCTAGATAAAAGGTTAGTACTTCTATACTAGTGGAGACTTTTTTTTCTTTTTTTTTTTGTATGCCAACATTTAAGTGTGGTCGTATTGTGCCCTCTGTTGGCCCTTCCCCTCTCAGATTTATTTCAAATTTGAATTGATGCATTGGGGTTTTGAGGGTCCGAACCCTATCCACATTCAGCATTCCACATGTTTCTGTGCTGGAGTTATGCCCCCTTTTCCAAAATCTTTTCAACTCAATAGTTGTTAAAACATTTTTTTCAAATTTGGTGAGAAGCAATAATTGATAAGGGTATGGAATCTATGGATCATCAGTATTAGGTACTGGCACTACAGTGCTTTGCTTCGTAATAGGCACAGATACAAATTAGTAAACTGGCATGGAATAAAATACAGGGCAACTAGCCAATCCAACACTCAACTATTATGTAAATTACTGAAAGCAAAACATAAGTTATAATATTATCCGATACAGTGAAAGAATATAACTACTGTTTGATGGCCTGAACACATCACAATTCCTGTCGGTTGGGGACTCAACTGTTATAGGTCTATTTTTTTAAAAAAATTGCGCTTGAAATTCAGTCTATAAATCTGGAGCGATTCTAAACTCTTTGAAATGATCTAGGGTCTATTCCTTTGTCAGTTTTAAACTCTTTCAGTGGTTAAATAGATGACTTTCAGCCATTACAATCAGAGATATTTCTTCTACAATTTCTGATCTGTGCTACAATTTATCATTACAGATATAAGAAAACAGAGGAAGTTCAGAGTTGATAGGACAGTTTTAATAGATTAAATTTTGATTAACAAGGTCAATATGTAATTAACAAGAAAAATCTGAATATGTGCAAGAACTGTTTTTTTTGTTCACCCTTTTTTTTGGCACCTTATATGAAAAGAATAGAATTTGTTAGACTATTGGTGGTCTAAAGGGGTTATGTCATAACGTCTGTCGTCCAGCCGGCGTAATTTTTTCCTCAAGCACTTTAGGGTGTCAGTGAAATTTGGTAGATATGACATTGCCAGTGTGGTGTTTTTTCAGACTTGGTCAAGTAAAGTTCATTGTCCCCATAGGAAACGAAATGAAATGAGTTTTAACATCCTACTTTTCTATAGAAGAATCTTAAAAGTAAAATCTTGGGTTATTGCTTAAAGTGGTATTGTAACTTTAAAGGGCTCGAGACATTTGGATGAAATGCAAATGACCCTTGGCATCCTTGGCACTGAATACAGTAATGTATTAAAAATAGTTATTCGTGCTAGTCTCAATTGTAAAGTGTTGATTAGATGTTAAATTCTAATCCATTCAAAGGCTAAAGAGAAACGTGTATATAGATCTAGTAGGTTAAGGCCCCATCATACCAGACAATTCTTTAATATATACATCAATGAAATATATGGACTATTTACTGTTTGTCATTAGTCAACAAAACATCCATATTTCAGTTATCTTTCATAATTTATTGAAAGTCGACATTTAAAAAATATTGAATATTGATAATAACAGCATAATAATTAAACTTATTTACAGCCTTACTAGCACTATATTTACAAATACTATAATAAAATAAAATATTTATTTAACAATCCTTTATAAATGACAATGGCTTTGAATGTGACTAGTAATATTAAAAATATGTGGGTGTCTACTCAACACGTACAATAATTTATTTCTAATATAACATGTTACCTTATAGAAAAATTCAAGTTACACAATCTAGATAACAATTGAAATAATACTTCAAGGAATTAAACCTATTTGAATTTTGTCAAAATAAAATATTGAATTAGATTGATCTGATGTGTTATTTCAATCAGTAATGGGACAAGCTCTATAAAATTTAATTTTTGTTTTGAAAGATGAGACAGAAGTCAGTGGAACACATAATTGGTTATATTTCAACACTTGGTTCTATTTATAGACATAAATTTTAAAATGACAACAGATTGTCATCTAAGCAAACCAACATAAAATACTATGGAAGATAGTTTTTTTTGAGACTCAAGTGAAAGAGGGTCCATCAATTTTAGATATAACTTCAGTGATTTAGATCAATAATACATTGTTGAAGTTAGTTAAATTAAATGTGTTGTATACTATAGTTTCTGAGAAAGATTTTTCAACATTTAATTTGTTGGGAGTATACAAATGTTTCAATCATTTAGAGGCATTTAGTAACTGGAAAGAGCAATAAACTATAACACACACTTATGGAAGAACAATTACTTAGGCGAAGTTTCAAAGAGTATTCTCGCAACATTGCTTGAAAACGTTGAGATAATACTCTTCGAAATGTCGCCTAAATAATTCAGTAATTGTTCTTCCATAGATATGTGTTATAGTTTACACAAATGTTTGTATCATTACTGATTTAGTTTCATTTTTTAGTCAACCGTCATCAGATATATAATGATTTTTATTGGCATAAGATTGTAATATGATTGTGTGAAAGAATTAGCTTTGTGAGATTAGTCCTAAAAGTAGAGTCGGATAAAGATTTAGTTAGTTCATCAGTGAACTTTTCAACTTCTCTTTATTCAATCTTTAACCCTTTTCTAACTACAAGTAAATTAACAAAAAACTTGGATCATATATAAGGTAAACAATGGCACTTACTTACACAACTCAACTAATACAATATACTTTGATTAGGATTTATCACAATGACATTGAGCAAACACTCCACAGTTTTAAAGTTTGCACATTAACCATATACAATAAATAGGTAATAAATATTAATATATAATAATAACATATTTACATTAATAACACTGTGAAAGACTTGCTGATTCAAGTTACAACAAATGCAAATATACATATCTATAAACCATGATAATTGAACTTACTCCATGGTTTTCCACTGATAAAAAAAAAGAAATTGTGGAATTACAAGCACTACTGAAATAACACAAGCATTTATAAGTAATCACATTTAAATTTGTTCTTATGTCTCAGAGTTGTTCTTTTTAAACAATTAAATAATGCCAATTTTATACAAAAATAATTTTTGCATTTCAAACAGTTTGAAAGCATATTTCAAAATAAGAGTTGGTCAAATTCGATTTCCTGTTTTATTTGAACTTTCTTGAAGTGTAAGTATCTGGCAGTCAGTTGAAATAAATAACAAAGTGATTAAAGTCAATTAAAACCATGGTTTATAATATGATGCCTGAGTGTGAAATTAGTTCCATTTGTCTTGTTTAGAATTCACCCAAATCTATTACGTTAGTGACAAAGAAAATTATTCTCTTCTCTTAAAAACATATCAAGTCAGACTTGGATTATAAGACAGATCTTTTTAAGACTTAAATATAACAGTCCAAGGCAGTTTTGTGCACAATAATGACATGAATCTATAAAAATAAACAAAAAAATGCTTTATCAATGACTTTGAGATCTCAAATGTTACAATAAAATCTCATTAATTCTTATGTGCATCGTTTGTCTTATTAAAATATGTTTCCTAAAATAATTTGGACTAAAGAAATATCCTTTATTACATACAAGAAACTACTGCCATCTTCACTTATCCTGACTTAATGATAATTCTGATTGATGGAATACATTTTTATAATATAATATACATAACCCTTTTCAATCGTCACTGATCCTGAATAATGAAATATATATTACTGTATAACAAACTACAATGTGTATGAGTCTATGAGATGTTTCAAATATCAAGCAACCGTTCCATCATGTTTACTATTTGGAGGAATGTAATCTATATCTTATAACCTTTCACAATCAATTCTTAGAATGTAGTATGTTTTAGGGAAATATTTACATTAGCATACTATATTACATACCCATCATCTCTCTTACATAAACACTTATTCCTCTTAATAGCTGACTGTTATAATAATTCCAAAATAGATAATTCAAAATTAATACATTGAAAATTTCATTCAAATTACTTTATTATGGGCTAAGTTACTTATGTTTGAAGTTTCGACAAGATGTGGCATAGATTGTTTATTATTGTAGCAATGTAGCCTCGCTTCTCCATTTTTTAATTCAATCATTAAATGTTGATCTTATTTCAATCCATTTAAATCTGAGTCATGTGATGGTTAAGAGTAAGAGGATTGATTAATAGGCTTGTCATGTAAATAATTGTCTAAATAATAATTTCTATAACATTGAAGCAAAAAAAAAAATTGCTATAGGCAGATTTAGTTCTTACATAATGCATCTTTAATATCAAATGTAATATTGAGATATGGAAAAACCAGAAAATTGATGGGTTGAATGCAGCCTACTCCCCATAGTAATGTTTTATTTACTCTGCTTGATTGATTTGTCCCTACTTTGTTATTAGAGAAAAATGTAGCATACTGCGGATCACACTCATTTAAGTAGAAGTTAATGTCAGACAATTTTGTAGTAAATAACATTCTAAAAAAACAATTTGACACAAGTACATGTAAATTGGCTGAATGAAGCTTCAAAACAATAATAAATCTGTGCTTTTACAAAGTACAAAATATGTGAATCAAAAACATAGATTTTATAGAATTTCTATTTTGCTTAAGGAATATAATATCTAAATATGCTGAACTATAAATATAAATAGTTAAAAATTTCCAAAATGAAATTTTACTTTGTCCAAGTTGTCTTGATTCTATCACAACTGTTGTTTTACACTTATCACTATTGCTGATATCATAGAATATTGCATTGATAATTGCACTGGGATATCTCTGTTGTATCCCCCTATCATTCTTAAATTTCTCTGTCTATAAACTGAATAATTTAAGGAAGTCCTGTGGTGACAATGGAGTAGAAGTGACATTTTCTTTATGTACACAGGGATGGCCCAAAGACTGAAATGAAAAGATAATACACTTCATAAAGTACTGATATACAGAAAAATCCTAATGGTCATATTAATTCTATAACACTTAAAAAGAAAATAAATGCAAGTTATTAACAGTATTTCAAAAAATGTGTTCTAAATCGCTATTCAAAGCCCAAAAATACATAAAGGGAGATAATTAAAATATTTTGAGAGAAGATTATGGGTGTTAGAAAGGAATTAATTCCATTTACCTGCCAGTATATACCACAACAACTGGAGCACAGTGCTAGACAATCGGCATACAGATCTTTTTTTCCAAAACGTCTGAAATTTGTTATCAATGATTATTTTTTAATAAAAAAAAAAACAGATCTTTTTTTCCAAAGCGTCTGAAATTTGTTATCAATGATTATTTTTTAAATGATGTAATAGTAATAAGCTATATCTTGTTTACAACAGAAAAAAATACCAAATTTGTTTTTTTATATAAAGTTACTATAAATTTAAATATTTTTATTGTATCCACTTACTCAGCTCATCCTACTTACTTGTAACATCTTTTATAGATAAATTTCCAGTCTACATCTTTGTCATCCAATACTTGTGGCAGAAATGTAATAATTTGTTGATTGGTGAAATGAAAGAAACACATTTGCTGCCATAATAATCGTTCCTGAGAAAAAATATGTATAGATGACTGGGCCATGCCAGCTCTCATAATATCTTTATGGTCTACAATACGTGATAAAATACAGCGTACACAATCATCTGGTAAATCAACCAGTTTCATCTTTCCATCATTTTTTCTCTAAAAAAATAATAAAACCACAATTATACCACATTTCAATTTCTGTCTTCATCAGCCAATTGGTGCAGAAAAATGGAACATTAAACCCCATTTTATTTCATTTCACATTTCAATTTGTAAATAACATTGAAGTAAATAAACTTAAAACTGGTTTCAAAAATATTGAGAAGAAAACATTAATTACCTGTGTCACTTGAAACTCTTCAAGCTTCTTTTTCATTCGAGTCACTGTATCTTGATGTTTTGTCCACAAACATTCACTGCCAATATGAGAAAGTTGGCCTGTTTTGAGAACTTGATCAGCAGTGGTTAATAGTTGTCTTGCAAAACCAGTATTATATTCTGTCTCTAGAGCTAGAAAGAAACAATCATGATTATGGTAAATGAAATTCTGCTCTGACTGGGCTAATGAAGATGGCTTTATGGTATACAGTTCAAGAGAGATGAGGTTTGGTATTTGATTTAGACAGTATACTAAACAGTAAATCAAGAGAGGATAACCTACAGAGAGCACACATTTTAGCGCAGATTAAATACTGATTTTTTTATGATTTTAAGACTTACACTAGACTTACACATCAAAATCAGGGCCCTGTTTCACGAAATTTTAAATTAAGATAAAATCCAATTTTAGTAGATACTTCAATTTTGATTGGCTAAGCACTAAAATCAATCTAATATTATCCAATCAAATTACTAAAATTGGGATCTTATCTTAATTAAAATTTCGTGAAATAGGCCCCAGAATATTCCATCCAATTGCTTGCCTGAACAATTTCTGCTACTCTTTGAAGTGGTTGTTGCTACCTTCGACTTGTTCTATATTTAAAATTACTTAAATAATCTGTTAACCTACCTTGGTGAATAATTGCTTCCAGTATTTTTATCACATGCTTTTGAGCAGTACCACTTAATCCAGGCAATTTATTCTCCAAAATTAATTCTAACAACTTAAATATATAAAAAAATATAATGACTAGAAAATGCTAACGGACTGTCAATTGTGTATAATGTTAATAGTATGTAGTATATTATTTATACACCAAGTCTATTGAGCAGAAGTACCACATACAATAATTCTAACTCTAGTAATGGTTGTGCTAATATGGTTAATTCAATGCCTTTAACTTCTTACCATTAGTTATCTGAAAATAAACAAAAACAAAGTTGTCATGCACACCCTGTCCCCACCCACCCACCGTCCCATAAAAAAAAAATATTGCCTGTAGCTTAATCATTATCAACCATTGCTGGATACTGGTGATCAAAGCAAGAGCTTTGTGGGGGTTTTTTTTATTTCAATCTAATATAAATATAGTAGAAACCACATAATCTAGAGGGCTTACAAGATACCATACTTGAAATAGCAATGTATGAATCTGATTTTACAAATTGCTTCTTTTCATTAGCCCTTCATCATTAGCCTGGTTAGTACAGTAAAGTAGGATGTTAATTCTAATTTAATTTCATTTCTTATCACTAGACAAAGCCCAGTGAAATATTTAAAAAATTAGTCTGTAGAGTTTTTATAAGAATTATGGGCATACATACAAACCGTTCTTATTACATCCCAACACATGGGTGTTATTCTCTGGAGGTTTAATGAAATATTTTAGTCCTTCTAACTTACCTTTCCAACATAATTTATTCTACGAATGTCTTTGACTGCTCCAGTCATATCAAGCCTCACTAAGGCTTCACTGACAGATGTCAACTCTTTTCTCTTAAAATAACAAATTATGATTCATTTCCAAAGCTTTTCGCAAAATCAAAACTTTTAAAAAGTCAATAAAATGAAATTTGAAAAGTTGTGCTAAACATTTTATTTTTTTAGCAATATAACATTTGTTTTATAAAATCAAAATCCAAACATGTTTTACAATACCGTAATCTATGGGAAAAAAAATAATTATAAAGTATTCTGAGAAATAACTATGATGTTGTTAGCTGTTTGTTGGATTTAATATTTCATCTAAAATGAAGTGTACCTGCTTCATTTAAAAACACTCAAATCAAAGATGAATAAGAAAATGCAATTTATGGAAAAATAAAATATAGGATACCAACTTAATAATTGGTCGAAAAAAAAACCCTCATTGCCTAATAATATGCAAACATCAGTTAAGATTTTCTTCCCCCTCAGTTTTTTTAATGACATGGGGAAGAATGCCAACAGTAGTGGAAATGTGCCAATTTCTCATATGGTTGAAAATAGTATGATGTATATATTTGTTTGTATTCTATGCATTCTAAAATCTATGTGTACCAATCCTAGATGTTCAGCCTCCCAGACAGTAAAATCATACTCTTGGAAAGCTATTTTTGGCAGCGTTAAAGACTGAAAACTAATACTTCTTTCTCCATACATTTTTAATATCGTTTACTACATAATCATAAAATCATTATGTTTAAAAATATAACTATTGAAATGACTATTGCAATCATAATTACCTCTCTCGTCATGCCTTTGTTAAAAAGTATGAATGGCTGTCTTCTTTCATAGGTATCATCTCGACTACATTTCATATCAAGTAAAGCTAACCGAATTAATCTACAATTGAAAAGAACAAACTTCTTATACTATTATTAGATGTATAATCTGTCTGAGCATTTTTCCTATCAGGTCAAACCACAACTCCTACATGTATTTGCTGCACTTGTGATAATTTACAATGTGAGCGGAGGACTCTGATATCTATCCATAATCAACCAGAAAGTTGTATTTAAAGAACCACTGGAGCAGTGATATATTTGATGCAGGGAACTTACAAGTTTTTGTGAGTAGACATTACATGACATGATGATTAAACAGACATCATGTAAGTCTGCCCATTGCAGGCCTTTCTTTGGGACTTAAATGTTATATGAATTATTAATTAGACAATGACAAGACCACAATTAACTCTCGGTGCCACCTGATGGCTGCGATTTTAGTAGATTATAACAATTCGGCCATTTAATAGTTTAACATAAAAATGGAGAAGCGAGGCTAAGACGCAAATGACTATTATGGTGGTTACGATCAATGCACACATTTTGTCAAAACTACAACCATTGACAACTTTTGTCAGAATAAAGTAATTTCAATGCAATTTTCAATTTATTCTTTTTGCATTATCTATTATTGAAATATTATAGCAAAGACAGTTACATGTAGTTCTTTATCTAAATCTATATAATGCCAGTTTATGAAAATAATTCTGTGTGGGGGAAGATTGCAGGGGTAAATTGTGTGCCTTAGTTTTGAAGTCCTAGATTAATATTTTATCCACCTAGATCTATATAAAATCAACAGTTTTTTTTTTAGTTTTTCAACAGGTGGGTGTTTTTTTTTCAGATTGCATGCATTATTCTAAATCATGCACATCCCCAAAAAATGAAAGTCATTGCATAGGTTATGATTCTCATTTTAACATCTATAAAATTCTTAATATGCTTTTTTTAAATTAAAAACTCTATGTTGCATTCTTTATTACAAATACGAAGGAATAAATTGAATACATTAATTCCTGGGCTGGTGTATCCCACAATGTCATAATATTCTAAGCTATGTTCCTACTTATATTTCCATATATGAAACAAATTCGTTTAAAGTGTAAAGGTTTCCTTGAATTACCTCATAAATTAGCCTACAATCTGATTGATCGACGCTGTCGTTGAAGTATGTACATACCTTGCCACGACATTTTGATTCAGGTTTTCGAATACTTTGACTCGCCAAATCTTGAGTTTTTCCCATCCTTCTGTCGTTCGTACCCACTGGTCACCTGGAGATCGCCAATCCCGCCCGAGAAATGGCATTATTCAGAGAAAATATTGTAAAATCTTTGTCTTTGTCTACAAAACTACGCACTGTTTATAAACATATGTAAATACATTGTATTGGTACGGAACTAAGTATATCCCAATCGTTCATTGGTAGAAATTCTTAACCATCATATTTTGATTGGTCAGTTATATATAAGTTATTGGCGCACATGTTAATGTCACGTGTCTTTTGTTTACATCGATCAGCTGAGTACTCTGTCAAGTTCTTTTTTCGTGCAAATTTACACTCAAAAAGAAAAACTCGAAGCCAACTTAATGCTGATATAATGCACCTTTCACAGTGTCTTGCGGTAGGTTGCTTACGTAACCTTACAGAACAAATTATTTACACCCCCCACACCCAATAACAACAACAACAAAAACAAAACAATAACAAAAAAACAACAAAAAAAACCCAAACAAACTAAATGGAAGCATCGTCTATAGAAAACCCACAATTTATGTCATTGATAAAGAAATATATTAATATGAATTAATTAAGGTCAAAGTAATCTAGCAAGATAAATTCCATATATTACTGTGTACGTGTAACAAAATGAATAATACCTAATACGCAATAAGATGCTCTAAATAACCTGGCGTCGAGCCACTTCGAAATGGTAAAAGATGCCATACAAAACAGTAAATACCCGAGAATATCGTTAACAGGCGATGTAAGGAAAGTAATTTTGATTTAAGTGAAGAAAAACAGAAATATCGGTCAAATTGCGTGTTATCACGTTACGGCATATTGCCTCATGCACCATAAAAATTATATGCTTATATAAAATGTCTATAATATATTGCTTAAAATTACAATAGCAAAATTATATCGTAAAAAAAAACACGTCAGTGTCATCGATATCTGGACTGGGGCAACGTTTTTAAAACTAAAACACCGAGAGAGGCGGGATTTAAATTTGACATGCTGGACTCAAACCTAATCGTTTCGTTTCGAGACAAATTGAATATAGTGCAATTTTCATTTCAATAATTCGCTTGCTCGTAGGGGTCTTTAGCAGTAGGGATAAACCGGAGGAATGGGAGAAAACCCACGAGGTTGGGCAGGCGATCCTACAGACCTTATGATCTAAAGTGCACACCCCGACCAGCACATGAGGTTGATGGCCCTCGCCTCATTTTCAAACTAAAGTAGCCATTCATGGCATGCACATCTTCTTATGAAGCATCGGGTTCTCTCTGTAATGATATATTATTAGTCCCGAAATAACTTAGTTTTCTTTAGTAGACGCTAACTCCCTATTTGACATTCATGTGTGTTGGTGATATTATTATCAACCACTATTATAATAACTTTTGAAAAGGGGAGGAGTCTACTTAATTGATTTCGATATTATGAGGTTACTAACATGAAACTAAATTTGTCATGTCAGTATTGTACTTTCGAAGCAGTCGTTATATCTCAAACTACCCTACATTTTACTGCAGTATAGCTTTACAGAGAATGAATAGTTAATTCGATCATTATCTCTCAACCTCAACACGCTTCCCCGTGTGCTCACCCATAATTTACCAACCATGGTACAAATAATTTATATGTTTGCACAATAATTAATATAGACCGGATTACCGAACCCTGTGGAAAACCGCTGATCCATTTGGATTGAAATAGATAATACATTGGAATGAAAGATTAATTCTTGAATAATATTATGTACACCTCTATGGCACTGTCTATTTTATTGACAACTATTTTTATCAATAAGGCAGGGGGTTAGTGGCTTAGTGGGTAAGACACTGCATGGCTCGCTAGCCTGGATTTCGGGTGTTCGATCCCTGTATTGGCCGAGAAAGTTCATCCAGATTTTCCGGCGTGGTTGTCAGTGACGGTGGGCCTGACAGTGACAAGGACAGTTGTCTAGTCTTGCGGATGGAACGAAAACCCGAGGTCCCGTGTACACATTGGCGTGGACGTAAAGGACATCTTGGCAGTAAGAATTCGATATAAGTGCCGCTACCCGGGCAAAATTTCCGTCATCACACACTGTATGGCATACACCCGTCTTCTTTTTTTTTTAGCTCAGTTTAGGAGCAGAACAGTAGGACGTTATTCCCCATTTCATTTATAAATAGACTTGTTTTGTAAGATCGTAAGAATTCAACGGTACGTGTCGACATTTGGGACCGTTGGTAAACTTGGAAAGAAATAATGCAAATATCACCTCGGTGGAAGCGGACGTTAAATAAAACTAATTCACACACATAATGCAAAAGTTGACAAAGGTTAAAAATTATGCACGCGTTGACAAAGTGATTGCGTAAGAGAAGGTTAACATTATGGTAATCTAATGCGACCTTGCTATTATATTTATCGTATGTGTAATTAATATTATCGCACGCCATTAAGTTTGTGGGTCGGTCAAGGGTCAATAGTGTACGGGGTTGTGCTATATAAGAGGTTTATCTGGGAACTGATATCAGTTTAGTTTTCACCACAACAAAGAACGTTCATTTCTTTATATAGAGGTGAGCACTTACTTTTTTTCTTTTAATTATACTTGTTAAGGTTTATTTTTAAATTTTGGAGTATTCATGAAAATGTGAAAATGTAAGTAATGGTGCGGTGATTTCAGATTTTGTACTATGACTTACATTAAAGCCCAAAAGCTATACTGCCATGTACATTGCGTTTCTCTTGAGATCATAAAATGTATGTACACATACATGTATAAAGATAAGAGTTCGGTGACCTATGGCTTCTTTTCTTTTTACATGATGCCTATAGCAGTTATGATTCAACAGAATATGAGTTTAGTTGTAAATTGATCACAATCGATGTTATAGTCCTCACACAACAAAATGCACCCCCTGAATGCATGGATCCTACGCGACTGACTGACTGCACGGTCTCGAGGTATCAACTGGCGTGGTTTCGAATCCCCGGTTGCGCGTGACAAGTAGGGTCACCTGTCCAACTTTCTAGGTTTTCTCCAGGTCGTCAGGTTTCCTCCCACTGATAAAGACCCCTACGCACAAGCGAATCATTGAAATGAAATTAAACCATATATAGCCCCGAAATGACTTATTTTGTGTCGAGTGGACGTTAAATCCCCCCCTCTCTCTCCCGATCTCTCTCTGTCTCTGTCTCTCTCTCTCTCCTTGGACCAGCCCCCACCCCTCTGAACACGCGCCTGTCCTTCTCCCCCAACAAGAAGCAGGCAAAAGTTATCGAAGGGATTTAATCTGTTGAGAATCTATAGGTTAGGCAACAGTGAATATATTTTATGAAAATGAAATTTGATATGTAAGTGTATAATCAGCAGGTCAACATAATGGGTGTCTAGTGACACAGTTATTCAACAACATGCGCACAACAATTGTATTATGTAGATAGTGATAATGTAATATATTACTGTATCACTAAATTTATTAATCTAACACATGACGATTAGCCTATATTAGGATCATCTGCCTTCAAGGCTTTTCTTTACAATCTTCAACCGAATAAATCAGAAAAAAACCACATGAATAAATGTATATGTTACTATAAGAGAGAGAGAGAAATGGGGTTTAACGTCCACTCAACAAAAACTAGGTCATTTCGGGACTAACATATGGTTTAATTTTATTTCAATAATTCGCTTGCGCGTAGGGGTCTTTAGCAGTGGGAGGAAACCGGAGTGCCCGGAGGAAACCCACGAGGTTGAGAAGGCGCCCCTATCTCCATGCCACATACGCTCACACCAGGGCTCGAAACCACAGCCGCAAGCCAGCAGAGGTGACCGGCCAGCTAGAGGTCGAAGCGCGGCACTCTTTTTTTTTCTTGTTGATATATTTATTCACACAATATACAATATACAAAATACATAATTCAATTTTCATTCAACAAATATAATTTCACAGGCTATTTACAGTTTAAAAGTTGTAGGCCTATATATAAATAACACCCCCCCCCCCCTCCACACACATACACACAAACCCTTAAATAAAAGCATATTTTCAGTTGATATATTAATACAAATATCAATTTGTAGTTTCATTAAAAGTTACCTATGACAGTCAGCCTGTGATAATTAATAATATATTTATATAGTCAATAACTTATATACGTTTGAAAGCGCAATTCTATATTGTAAAAGGTTTCGTTCTAAACCCAAAATAAATTTATTTTAAATAATTTCGAACCACGTGTGCCTCAAGGGAGCGAAACATAACGAAAATTTTCGAGGCAATTTAGGGTGTCGAAGGAATTTATATAGACAATTTTAAATGAATGATATTAACATTTCATATTTATCTGTTCATCTATACATAACCTTTTACAATACAAAACATAATTATATATTTATAAATAAGTTGAAATGGACTATAGGATTCCTTTTATTTTTGGGGAGCGCGGCACTCTAGACCACTAGGCCATCACCCCCCCCCCCACATATGTTACATAAAATAGTATTCATATAATAATAACGAAACGAAAAATAACCTGGATATAATATATTGTCAGATGAGATGATACGAATGTGATTATCATGATCTCTTCTGATGAAATTGGAGAAAGTCACCAAGTGACTAACTGATTTCCTGCCAGTTTTTATCTTCACAAAGTTGGCATTTATTTGCAATGTAATGGCTGGTTCACACTCATCAGTAGTGAATATTCGCTAGGCCGCTACTATATCAGAGGCGGATTCAAGGCCCCCCCCCCCTAATTTTCGACAGTGCCCTTTTTTTTCTCTACTGAAAGTGCCTTTCAACTAGCTTTTTTGCTCTATTTTGAGGCTCTTTTTCTACGATTTCCGAACGTTTAGACGAAAATATCAGCCAAATAGCTCTTGGATTGGCTACAGATGCAAGGAAATGACGGGTAATTTTCTTGGTGCCCCCATCGCCTTGTCAGCGGCGTGCCCCGTCTCCGCGGTCAGTGCCCTCAGTTTACGGCCCCCACCCCTTTTCAAAATTCCTAGATCCGCCCCTGTATATTATAAGAAGACATTCGCAATCCTCAAAAAAATAAATTGGACTGGGCCATGTTGGCTCAGTTAGTTAGGCGCTTGCTCAATAACCCGTTGTTTCAAGGTTCGTTCCTGGTATTGGCCGAAAAAGGCTTCGGTAGTTTCTCCTTATCAGTGGTGCCCGATTTTCTTAACATTCGATGTGAAGCAATATAACAATGAGAGGATGGTTCTATTGATTTTGCCCACATTCCGTCCATTGAAACCGTTGTTCCTAATTTTTTGGCGTCACCCTTTCACATATTTCATCTCATAGACACTATTGTAAATCCGAATTCACTTTTTTCCAGGGATCCTGAAGGAGACACGGTGCCTACGGGCTCTTCTGGCCTGTACAGTGCTATTTAGTCTCATCAAATGCACTGAGGCAGGGCCAATTCAGTTCTGTCACAGACCAAATCCATGGACTATCAATGGAATCAACCCCATGGATAATGCATTTGGTAGGGTGACTTTAGTTGCACTGTTACAGGCCAGTTGACCCTTTTGTCGTGTGCAAGCTGCAAGGTAAATATTTTTATAACCTCATTATTCTTGGTAAACGATTCTTTAATATCCAGGCCATGAATGGAAGAGTGATGGTCGGGAAAATAGGGATTGTCCAGCGTCGTTTCCACCATGCCTGATGCAGGGTCAAGGGCATGACCAAGTAACAGTCTCTGGCCATTTGGATGACATGATTTTTTTTTGAATACGAATAAAGAACTAATAACTTGAAAAATGGAATATTCACGCGGCCATGAAACTGTATAGTCAAATGACCATGGTAGACTACGGCGACTAATTCCAATTAATTACTTTTGATATCTTTCAGCTTGCAAACATTAAAAGATAGTTTAGCTGCAGAAGGTAAATCAGATATAAATTTCTTAATAATAAATGGAAAAGAATCAGAAGCCATAGCCCACCTTTTCCCTCCTGTGAGGATACCCATATACCAGGATACTGAGGAAAAAAACATATGGAGGAATGTGTATGGTGGAAGAAAGGATGACTTCATAATCTTTGACAGGTGAGTAATGCACCATGGATTAGAAAAGAACGGTTTGCAGAGTCTGATCAACCAAATAAATCTAGTCCATTATGGTAATTTTCATTTCTCGAATTCCAACTGCCCTTGATCCTATTATGCACCCACTCGAACATCTAAACAAATTTCATCTCGGCCGCACAAAAACTATCACTATGAAAAGCAGGCTTGGAATACATCGAAGGTTTTTATTGGCGGTTATGAATCAAGAATTGATAAATCTACACATATGGGACGATCGAATTGGGAAAGAAAACTGGAAACCAAGAAGGTTGAAGAAGGTTAGGCAGCCCATCCTACCCTTGTTAAATACAAACCCGTGATCAAACTCATGGCGTGCACTGAAAAGGCCATTGCCCATAAATAACCCATGGAAACAATTCTTTACTTTTTTGATATAAATGCAGATATTGTTTTTAACTATACAAACCATAAATTACACTTCAGGTGTGGACGACGAGTATACCATATTCCACTTCCATTCAGCAACCTGCGACTTGGACATACCAGGAATGCTATTAATTTTGTTTATTCAAGAACGCAAATTTGTGGAAGCTGTCCACAAAGCGTGGATACATCAGATTTAATGATGGGTGACGCACCAGCTGCAATTGACACATTTCTAACAAGGCCACATCAACCATGTCCACCTGATGATGAGGATTTATGTAACCTGTTAATGGAGTATCACCAAAATAGAAGAACACGCCACCGTCGCAATCGAAACCAACGCCGTCGACACCGTCATCGTCGTCGTCAACTATGTTCCTGATCAAATTTTTTTGAAGGACTTATAAAAAATCCGACGCATAACTGTAAATGTCCCATGAAATTGGACGATTTGTACCGACAATGTGTATGTCAGAACCCAGTAGTAAATGAAAATACCATGGAAACTGTATGGCAATGTTCTTGCAAACGCCCACCACGATTTGTTAAAAACACTTGTCAATGTAAGTCTTGATCAAATAATTCCCGACGACCGACCAATAATATAAAACCCTGACGACAAACATCACCTTGACAGTGTCAGTCCAGGTTTGTCAGCGAGAAAACCTGACAATGTCCCGTTGCCCTTCGTCGGCGTTTTTGCCAGTGCGACTCCTCGGGGAACTGCCAGTGCCGATTCCACACAGACGTGTGCACCTGACCTGAACAAGAGTCGCCTGTAGAGACTTCTCGTCGGTGACAATGACAGGGCCAGAACGCTTGCTGACAGTGACACAACTCAGAAACAGGTCGAGTTTGACAATGACATCAGGACGGTATGCAAACCCCTTGACAGTGACCTGAAAACGGTATGTGACTGTGTCAGTCGGAAACTTGACAGTGACAAAGAACATCTGAATTACCTTCCTGTAGAACTTAAGACATCTTTTAAAAACCAAATCTCTGGTGGCTTTACTTTAAAACTATATATTGGCGTTAATAATTCTCATTCTTATAATAACACATTATATTAATTATAGCTACATGTAATTACATTTGGGTCAGCATCAATTAGTGCTATTTTGTGATATAGTTTGACGTTTGCTTGTATATGTGGCCCAGATTCTGGAAAAATCTTAGGACAGGTCTTCGAAAATGCAGGTTAAATTTAAGTATAATGTCTTGATTGAAGTAAATATGAAGTAGAAAAAAAAAACTGAAATAAAGTAATCTTGTTTATATGGAATGTCACAAAGCATGTAAAAATGAGTTTGTGCAAAACTACTTTTAAAGGTAAATTTTAATTACGTCTATTGTCTTAAGATATTTCTAGAAACCGGGTCCAAAATTTCACTGTTTTATTAGTTCCATTTTTTTGCACATGGCCTTGTCAAGTATTGCCCCCAGAGATTTGAAGTCCTCTTGGTTTATATGTTATAATGAAGGTTAACAGATAAAGATGAGCAGTATTCTGAGAACCGGATGCTAATAAATAAATGTTTGAGGAATTGTTTCTTTGTATATTATTGAATTAATTTGAAAAACAATTAATATTTTGTTATTGTCCTTGTACTGTATTATGTTGTTTCAATAGAATGTTATCTTACCATATAGATATTGTAGTCTTTTATTTTAATACCAAGTAATTGTTTTGTAGATCTGTCATGTATAAATATATTTGTTTAATTGAAAACAAGTATTTCTTAGATTATTTTTATGGTTCACCAGGCGCGATCCAGCGGGGGTGGGGGGGGCATGGGTCTGTGCCCCCCAGCCCCAATGGTATGTATGCCCCCCCTCCCCATGCCTCGACAAAATCCTGGATCAAGGCCTGTTTACATTCTGAGACAAGAAAATATGGGACTTTGTTCACAAACATTTGGTCCTGATGCTGATCACCTGCTAGAGTTGTCCATAAACAGTCAACAAACATTCATAAACCCTTAGGGCAGCAGATGTATGCATCTCTGTTACCCATTCCTCAGTCTGTGGTTTTGAGTCAATAGGCTGACTAAAGAAAATAAATATATTTAGTATTAAATTAACAGTTGAGGATTTGAAGAACTAAATGCATCTGTTTCAATTCCACAAATAGTAATAACACCAACATTTGATTTACCAATTAATCTGTAGCCAAGCCTACTTAAAGATACATTATGGGAGATAAGATAAAGACTTGGCAGTTCTCACTATAATAGTTAATTTCAGTTAAATTGATCCTTTATGAGCCAAAAACGAAGCGGGTGAAATTTTTGCCTAGCCCCGGTCATCATAACTAAAACCATGAATATAAACAGCATAGTCTCGATTATCCACGTTTTAAATTTAATTACCAATGGCCGTTAAGCAGCATATATAGGAATCTAATCCAGCCGACATCGAAGGCTAGCCTAGACATCGAGAGTTGATTACAGTCTGGATAAGTTAATTAATGTCTAGTTGATAAATTAGATTACATTTCAGGCCTAATAAAAGACTTGCATTTGGCAGATTTAGCTCTTGCATAATGCATGTAACACAGACCTTTTAAAATACCAGTTACTGGCCATAAATCCTGCATATTATTCTCCCAATTCTATAACCTCTGAAGGCTGCACAAGCAATTCTTAACAACCAATGGCAATTTGTTGCTACATTACTATGGGTGGGGCTGGGTGTGTACGAATGCCTTATTCCTACATGAGTAACGAGGGAAATTCTAATTTTGTTACTGTTATTCAGACTCACTGATAAATAATGGTGTATTGTAGAGATAGCATAACCTAGTTTGTCTGATGCAAATTTATCCAAAATTTATGGTTAATGAATGCAGCTCTAATTACATGTATCCAGTCAAAGAACACACAACAAAATAACTTGTAGTAAAATATTTATTCATTAAGGTTCAAAAACCAAACCAAGATGTATAGAATTATTTGGACTAGAATTAAAACATGATTATTAGAGTACTATGCCAACTCATGTAAACATGATTAACAAATATTTATACAATGCTTTGTAAACAGATAATATTATGCTTCTATCTATAATGTGGAACAATAACATGGATCTCACCAAACAATAAAAAAAAAAAACAGTGGTTGCCAGGCAAGATCTGCCCATATTTTGCTGGAGATGGATAGAAAACAATCTAAAAACAAAATTGATTTTTGTACAATCAAGCGCCATAATAATCCAGAAAGTTGTGGTCTAAAATGCACAAATATTGAAAGGGACTGAGATCTTTGGGATATACAGATATATTTTAAGTTTACACAAAATTGGATAAAAATTGTGATTTCTAGAGGGTCCTCAACCTTTGTATTACATACTTTTACACAATTTGCGTACAGAGAGCGACCATTTTGTCAGGCAGTTTCATTTCAGTTTTCCCCAAACTCAAATTATGGTGGAATGGTGATATATTTAAATGGTTTAAAAATTGGATAAAACATTGTGATATCTAGAGAATCTCCAAACTCAAAAAGGCGATTTTTTGTACAATCAGGGACCGTAACCCATGAAGTTACAGGCAGATATGAGCTTATAGCTAAAGGAACCAAGATCTTTGGGACATAAACATATATTTTAAGTTACATCTAAATTGGATAAGAATTGTGACTTCTAGAGGGTACACAACCTTGGTATGACATACTTTTACACTACATGTATTTGCATACAAAGAGCCACCATTTCGTCCAGCGATTTTGGTCTGATTTTCATGAAACCATTTGGGTGTAAAGATGATAAATTTCATCGTTTTTTAAAATTGGATAAAAATTGTGACCTCTAGAGGGTCCACAAGCTAAAAACGTGATTTTTCGAAAATCAGGCAGTATAATTAAGGATTTTGCGCTCCGATATGCAGGAATATTGAAAGGAACCAAGATATTTGGGTTATAAACATGAATTTAGAGTTTCATCAAAATCGGATAAAAATTGTTGCCTCTAGAGGGGTCCACAACCTTGATATACCATATTTTTACATTATTTGCAGTTTTGGGCCGATTTTCACTAAATTTGAACTCGACCATCATTAGGGTGTAATGGTGATATTTTTACCGAGATCTTTGGGAGATAGACCTATATTTAAAGTTTCGTCAAAATCGGATAAAAATTGTGTCCTGTAAAATGTCCACAAACATATTTGATGACGGACATCCGGAAGATAGTGACAGCATAATACGTCCTTATGAAAAAGTGTAATAGGTCATAGAGACTATCAATACACTATGGAAGCTTCATTTAACAGTGAGACAAATGTTCCCCGCCGACTTCTCCAAAATACATGAAACATAATAATTAAAGACACATTATGGGAGATAAGATAAAGAGTTGGCAGTTCTCACTATAATAGTTAAAAACTACATAGTGTAAAAGAAATTTGCTGAAAATTTCAGTCAAATTGATCCACTATAGGCCGAGATCGGAGCGCTAGAAATTTCTGCATAGCCTCGGATATCATTACTAAAATCATTAACATAAACAGAGTAGTCTCGATTATCCAGTGTTGTGATTTAATTACAATGGCCGTTCAGCAGCATATTTGAATCAAATCCAGCTTACATCGATGGCTAGCCTTGACACTGAGTGTTTATTATGCTCTGGATAAGTTAATTAATGTCTAATTGATAATTTAGATAACATTTCAGGCCTAAAGGAAGACATGTAATTGGCAGATTTTGCTCTTGCATAATGCAAGTTTAATTGCATGTTTATCTTTTTCAAAATTATCAAGCAATCAGACTGATCATCACTCTCTATCAGGTAGAATGAAAGTCAAAGAAACCACTTAGTTTTAGCAGGAAATGTTAATCATTGAACTCAGTCAAGACATTCACCTGATGAACATTCTACCTCAGTTAAAATGACAGTTGTTATGTTCCAAAGATCTGTCAAATCAAATTGTTTATCACTCCTTAGCCTAAGCAGAAAATTCTCATCAAACTTAGTCAAGGTAATAATATAATGAATCTATACTGAGAGTTTTATAGCTTTCACTTAATTATAACCAAAGTTATTGTGCCTGATAGCATAAACCAATCAAATCGCTTATCCCTTCTCATCATAACCAGACAATTTCATCATAGAATTCCATCAAGGCATCTACACCAAGTTTGAACATTCTACATCAATTAGGAGAGTTATTGTGATTCAAAGTCTGGATCAATCAAATTGCTTATCGCTCTGCTTACCATCAGCAGAAAATGTTCATTATCGAAATTAGTCAAGGTATTAAATGTAATGAAACTATATACCAAGTTTGATCACGCTTACTTAATTAGAACTAAAGTAACCAATCAAATTGCGTATTTCTGCTTACCCTAAGCTGAAAATGTTCATCGTCTAACAGTTAGACTCTAACTCCATCAAGGCGTCGACCTAATAAACACCTACACCAAGTTTGACCATTCTACCTCAATTAGGAGATTAGAAGGAGAGTTAATGTGTCCCAAAAAGTGTGACGGACAGACAGACGGACGGGATGAACAGACAGACCCGTTTTAATAATCCCCTGCTTTCTTCGAAAGGTGGCGGACGACAAAAACAAATGTAAAACAATCTTCTAATTTAGTATAAACAAGAATATGAAAAGTCAATTCATTATAGACCATATTCATATAATAATGCAGTTATATATGGAAAAAGAGATCTGAAATAATGACAATTATATAACGAAAATATGCATAGAATACAATGAAATTCCATATTTATACTAACATAATAATATTAAGAAACAGCTAAATGTGGAAATATGAGCAGTTATTACTGAAACTTAAACAAATGTATATTATTTGACGAATCTTGTATTTATCAATTAAAGATACATTATGTAAGATTTAGATAAAGAACTAGCCATTCTTGCTATAATAGTTCAAAAGGAGATAATGTAAAATGAATAATTTGAAAATTTCATTCAAATTACTCTATTGCAAGCGAAGATATTAGCCTTTGAAGGTTTGCAATAATTTCAACCACGGTACTGGTTGATCAAAGCTAAGTTTTGGTCCTCCATATTTGATTAAATCAATGGGTTGCTAAACCATTCTAATCTGTTTAATATCGGAGAAATCTGAAGCCATTGAGAGTTGAATAAGGCCTGGATCAGTTAATTAATGTCTAATTAATACTCTAGAAAACATTTCAGGCCTAAAGAAAGACCCGCAATAGGCCAATTTAGCTCTTGCATAATGCATGTTTAAGTAGATGCACCTTGTCTGGTAAAAATTTGAATTTGTTTAATAAAGAAAAAATAACATAACAAAACATAGGCCCAAGTTGTTTGAGCAGTCCACAAAGGTTGTTGCATATTTATTCTTTTGTAGTTTACGGCCCATGGGAGAATTGAAATTGAAAAGTCATTAAAAGAAGATCCAGAGTTAAAACCCTGGAATAAATTATCTTCATTAATTATTGTTAATAGAATTTGGTTGGTGTCTATTTCTTTCTAGTTACCAAAAATTGTAAATGTATATAATAAATAGGTTTCTTCGTCACATGGACACACAGACAATACATTTCATGGCAATCGGAAGCATAGAATGTCCACAAGATTTTTCAAACTGATCAATCTCAATAACTATGACGAATTTTAGACACTGTGTATAATCAGTTGATAACTTTAGCCTCAAATACATTAACAAGCAATTGTACACCATGGACCGATAACTATTTACGACCACATTTCAATGTGGGCTTACATGTATGAAAAACAATTTTATATTTTCTATAATTCATCATAAGCATGTGTACTAATTTTATTAACAGCATCTCTCACTTCATAGAATATATCTTCCACTGATTCTGCTGGTCCCCATGCATTTAAAACATGGCCATTTTCATCCACTAAATACTTCCAGAAATTCCAGTTTGGAGCAACTTTAGCACTTTCTGAAAAAATAGGTTGCCAGGCAACGAAACATACGCCCACACAGCAGCCAAATCGTCCGGGCAGTCAACAAGAATTGTCGCATATTAAGGAATTATCAGAAAATCATTAGAATTTGTTTGGTTTTTATAATCAAACGTTTTTTTTAAATCATATAATAATTGTGACCTCCAGAGGCACCACAAGCTAAAAAGGGTGATTTTTCGTACAATCAGGGGACATAATTCAGGAAGTAATGACCCGATGGGCGCAAATATCGAAAGGAACCAAGATCTTTGGGTTTAAAACATACCTGTCAAGTTTCATCAAAATCGATTCAAAATTGTGACCTCTATAGGGTCCACAACCTTGATATAACATATTTTCACACTATTCGTGTACAAACAGCGGCCATTTTGTCCGTCAATTCTAGTCCGGTTTTCACGTAATTCAAACTCTCTCTTCATTACCATGTAACGGTGATATAGTCAAACGTTTTTTTAAATCGGATAATAATTTTGACCTCCAGAGGGACCAAAAGCGAACAAAAGCGATTTTTCTGACAATCCGGGGACATAATTCAGGAAGTTATGATCCAATGGGCGCAAATATCTAAAGGAACCACGATCTTTGGGTTATAAACATACATGTCAAGTTTCATCAAAATCGGTTCAAAATTGTGACCTCTATAAGGTCCACAACCTTTATATAACATATTTTCACAATATTCGCGTACAAACGGCGGCCATTTTGTCTGTCAATTTTGGTCCGATTTTCACACAATTCATACTCAACCTTCATAACCATGCAACGGTGATATAATCAAACGGTTTTTTAAATCGGATAACAATTTTGACCTCCAGAGGGACCACAAGCTAAAAAGGGCATTTTTTCGGGCAATCAGGCGCCATAATTCAGGAAGTTAAGATCCAATTGGCGCAAATATCGAAAGGAATCAAGATCTTTGGGTTATAAACATGCATTTCAAGTTTCATCCAAATCGGTTCAAAATTGTGTCCTCTACACTGTTCACAACCTTGATATAACATATTTGCACACTATTCGCGTACAAATGGCGGCCATTTTGTCCGTCAATTTTGGTCCGATTTTCACGAAATTCGAACTCGACCTTCATAATCATGGAACAATGATATAATCAAACGGTTTTTTAAATCGGATAACAATTTTGACCTCCAGAGGGACCACAAGCTAAAAAGGGCAATTTTTCGGACAATCAGGGGCCATAATTCAGGAAGTTACGATCCGATTGGCGCAAATATCGAAAGGAACCAAGATCTTTGGGTTATAAACATGCATTTCAAGTTTCATCCAAATCGGTTCAAAATTGTGTCCTCTAGACTGTTCACAACCTTGATTTAACATATTTTCACACTATTCGCGTACAAATGGCGGCCATTTTGTCCGTCAATTTTGGTCCGATTTTCACGAAATTCGAACTCAACCTTCATAACCATGGAACGGTGATATAATCAAACGGTTTTTTAAATCGGATAACAATTTTGACCTCCAGAGGGACCACAAGCTAAAAAGGGCGATTTTTCGGACAATCAGGGGCCATAATTCAGGAAGTTACGATCCGATTGCCGCAAATATCGAAAGGAACCAAGGTCTTTGGGTTATAAACATGCATTTCAAGTTTCGTCCAAATCGGTTCAAAATTGTGACCTCTAAACTGTTCACAAGCTAAAAAACGTGATTTTTCGTACAATCAGGGGCCATAACCCATGAAGTTACAGTCCGATACATGCCAATATCGAAAGGAACCGAGATCTTAGGGTGATAAACCTATGTTTTAAGTTTCATTGAAATCGGATAAAAATTGTGACCTGTAGACTGTTCACAAACAATTGTGAACGGACGGACGTCCGGACGGATGTCCGGACGGACGTCCGGACGGACGGACGGACGGACGAACAGGGGCGACGACAATATACGTCCACATGAAAATGTGGGCGTATAAAAAACAACAGAACAACTATGACTATGATAACAATTTATCCAAAAGTATTTGCTGAATATTGTATGCAAAAGTAAACATGGATTGATAGAACAAATCTATGCCAAAGTGGACCTGTTCGTCCATATGGCTATAATAATAACTCACAAATGTCACAGAAGAAAAAACTTCAAGTGATTTATTAGTTTTATGGAAGACGAAAATTAAAGTTTCAATATTTACAAATTTATGGAATCAAAGCTTCAAGTTTTGGGATTTACAAAATTATGGAAGATGGAACTTAAAGGTCTGTGAAAACATTTTCTATTCTTTCATGTTTAAAGGGACAGTCTTGATTTGAACAGAGGCTCAAAAATGAAAGTCCGAGTACACATGAAATTTAAACGCCAAAATATAAGAGAATGGTTTATTGACCTGGTCTCAGGGGGGTTGGGATGGCCTAGTGGTCTAGAGTGCCGCGCTTCGACCTCTAGCTGGCCGGTCACCTCTGGCTTGCGGCTGTGGTTTCAAGCCCTGGTGTGAGCGTATGTGGCATGGAGATAGGGGCTCCTTCTCAACCTCGTGGGTTTCCTCCGGGCACTCCGGTTTCCTCCCACAGCAAAGACCCCTGCGCGTGCGCTAAGATAATGAAAATGGAAAAAATAAGACTTGTCTGCGATATCACCTTCGGTGGAAGCGGACGTTAAACACCAAGAACAACAACAACCTGGTCTCAAAATTTCAGCTCAAAATAGTGAGTCCTTTGGACGTGAACGTCAAAACTGCTTATCCGGACACGTAATGCTTTTAAGATTTTTGGTCAATTTTGGGGTTGGTGATCTGATAATCAATTCTTGTTCCTTGAGAGGTCTATATCGTGATGGCCCATGTGCTGTACTTGATAGTGAAAGGCAAATTTCAACTACACATTATTTTTATGAGAAAGCCTGGTTTTACGTGGACACCGCACAATACAGCTTGGGACACCAGTCTCAATTTCCAGAAGACTGACGTGTTGAAGTTGATTGAAAACTTATCACAAATACTGAGTTAGTTGCTCGGCCCTTTGGTAGGGGATTTTAACACAAAATTACGCAGTTACACTCTTCAAAAAATTATTGGGATTAGCCCTTTAATATAAATGTCAAACAAGGTAGAGCAAACAACAGGCCACAGATCACTAATTATTTCCCCACTGACTTCAATGTTAATTCTCGTCTCTTAGACCGGTTGTAACTTTTTCCCAAATATTCGTTGGGTAAAACGCTTTCTGCCACAGATGGAGCAACATGTGGCAAACTCTTGCCCAAAACCATGTATGAGGTTCTTCATGAAAAACTGGAGATAGACAACCTGGAAGTAGAGACGGCTAACCTTGCAATATTCTGCCCTCCCTTTCAACGTAAACAACCTCACAACTCTTGTATCCTTCCGCCTCAAAATCATGAATATTCACCAAAACCTGGCAGAAAATGTATTTTCAAACCCTTTTCTTTGATTCTACACCAAAAACTCAACAAAAATCGCCATGCAAAAGGGGGAAAAAGGGAAAGGGAGAGAAAGACTAAAAATAACCTTTCGCCCTTGTTTCGTTGGTGACGATCCATGAATATTTGGTGATCTGTGTCTAACAATCCATGAAGGGAGACATTATTGGATTAATCTCCCTTTAATTCATAGTATTCAGAGTTATACCACACACTCATCCAATCCTAAATGCTATGAATGAACATCTGGGTATTGCTCTTATACTTGCAGCTTCAATTGACAACTTGTTAACTTATATGTACTTACTTATTAGAAATTTCCATGGCTCTGCTACATTGGGTGGAAGAACATTTATTTTATCAAATAATGGAAAATTAATATGATAGTATTTCTTTGTAAAAGCTTGAATATCTTTTCTTGTCTGCAAGAAAAAATGATATTAATTATTAATTCTGTTAAATGTTAATTAAAGATACATTATGGGAGATAAGATAAAGAGTTGGCAGTTCTGTACGAATATTAGTCTGGATGCATTGTCAACATTTGAGAATAATAGCTCATTGGTTAGATTATCCGGTCTTTTACATGATAAACAACGTCTAAGGGAGGTAAATCGTCCTGAAACAAGATGTTAACTTCCATGAAATTAATTTCAGAATGGCATTTCAAATAATCCATTTGATTGCATGCCAGTTCAATATCCAATTCTCTTTATTGTAAAATTTCTCTCTTCACGAGCCACATCTATGTTTTTTCTACATTCATCCAAATTCATGTTGGTTTATATTAATGAAAGAAATATGTGATTTATTACAGAAAGGGGCGCAACTCTAACTAGACTTGGCCAAAGATACTGGGCCCACTGATCTGGGGCAATCTGGGCCACATTAAAAGCCAAACTCCCGATTATGCATGGGCAATGGACTTTACATCATATATTGACAGCAGTGCTAGACCATCCGTACATTGAAGACTAGGAGGTTCTGGGTGACCGAGACAATAAACATGCATGCTATCTATCTTCTTGTAGTCATATACTTACTCCTGGTTCTTGTTCACCAAACTGATTACAAGGAAAGGCTAATACTGAAAATTTATTATGTTGACCAAGTTTATTCTGAAGGCGAACTAAACTACGATAATGTCCATCTGTATAACCACATTCACTAGCCACATTTACAACTAGGGTCACCTGCAAGAATAAGCAATAATATTTATTGGGAAAGTCTACTCACATACAACCCTTGCAGTTGCTTTGACAAACTGTCACTTGTCAATGGCATTGAAAATGATGTCATTCTAATTATGATTGTCCCGTCATTTCATACATACAGTAATTTTTGTCAAGCTAACAGATACTAATGTTTTTGTTCTTCTTCTTTTGGTGACACTCCTTGAAAAAGCCTAAGGCACCATAATTCAAGTTGGATCGACATGAACAATTCTGCATTGAAATGGTAAATTATATTTTTGAATTTCATCGAAGAACGTGGTCAGTTCCTGGTCCATAGTTGTTGTTTATTAAAGAATTAACCAAGGTCCATGATTAAACTTCAATAAATAAAATATGATATAATAGACAGGTTGATTTAATTAAATTATTTACATCTTCTTTGATTGGCATTTAGTAATTGAACATTTCTGTCCCTACATCCAGAACCAACTAAGGTGATAGAATTTTCATGAAGTCTACCGCTAACACTAAAACATATAGAAAATACAAACACCTTTGTGTTAAATTATTTACACTTAATGGGTTGAAAATTGGTAAAAACATACAATACAAACGTCTGTGTATATCAAAAGTTGGTTAACACACAAAATAAAGTCTTGGAATATCAAAAAGTCAATTTCAAGCACATACTAACATAGTACACTCATACTTGTTATATTTACCACATTATGAATTTGAATTAAATCAACAAATTGACACAAATACATCTAGTTTAAATTAATTGGTTTGTAAATGTAATGAATGAATATGTTGATGTACTTAAATGGGTGATTAACATTGTTTGTATAGACATCCAGTCCAGATGGCCTGACAGTAGTAGTTTTTAGCGCCTCTCATTCACTGATTAATGATGTGACAAAAGCATGTAGTAATACCAACCCCTTAAGTGATTAATCTACTGAAGAGAATATAATGGATTCACCTGATTAATCCCTGTGGTGTAGATTGACTATTACTAACTAAAAACAACGACGATGCATTAATGATGTTATTACACCATCAATGTACCTTATTTATTTTTCATCCCCTTCATGATCCTAACTGATTTTAGCTCCTAATTTCTAATAACGAATTTTTTAAAATCCCTACCAGCACTGAATTCTGATAAATTGTTGAATTTCCAAAAGATACGTGAAGATCATGTATGTAGTTGGAGTTTGAAACATAAAATTTTTCTTTCATATCATTCAATTTTTTTATGATTTAAGAATTAAGTACCAGTTTAGACTCAGATTAATTTATTAATTCAATTGGCCTGAAAGACTAAACTGGGGGCTATTATAGATCGAATTTCCATTTTATTTGTGTAATCTAAAATTTCAAATCTTGTGCTTTAACAATTAATATTTCTTAAAGTACCGTTACGTCTATTTTATAAATTAATGACTATCAATATCATGGCATCGATGGTCCAGGTTTAAAACTCAATTGCCCCTCCCCCTTTTTTATTCAATAATATCAATACATTGGATAAGTAAACTAATAAATATCATTTCATGTACCATTCCTCGGTATGTATCTAAAGATACATTATCGCCATCGATATCGATAACATCGTAATCATAAAAATCGTTATAATCGTTATGTAAGTCATCAGTTTTGTGAAAACTGTCTGCTACGTGGACCTCTTCGATCGTTTCCAGTGGTAATTCATCTTCTAAGAATATTGGATCGCTTTCAAGGGATAAAACAGAATTTAGACATAACAGATTAACACAAAGCACCTGCCAACTAATTAATACGTTAAAGCTCATTATGGCAATAATAACAATAGTCTTAATTATCAGAAATCGTGTAAACTTTTACAACAACACAGGGCACATGCTGTTCAGTTTACTTCTCGCTAAATCACGTACATTACCGTATCATTTGTTTTGACGAGAAGTAAAATTCAACCAATCAACGGTGAAGCTGGCTGTTGATTGGCCAATCAACTAGCGGGACACACAAATCGTATATTACGTCCAGAAACAGAAGACGTGCACAAACTTGTTGGAAAAGGTTATAAACAGAAATAACAAGCCAGTAATTATTATAAAATAAGTGTAAAAAGTAAAGTGAGTATTGGCGATAATATACAGGGGTTATTGGAGGCTGTTTTATTTCTGAAACACACTATTTATTTGCGGGTAGATTGATCCAGATATTAGTATTTTTATTATCAACTGACAACGTTGTTGTGGCTTGTCCGATTCTGAACAGACAACCGAATCTCAGCAGAGTTAACAATCTGTTTCACAGAGAATTACTTACGAATTATCTCTGTAACGGATGCCTGTCCAAAACACGTGCGTTAACTGTGCACGCCTCGTAGTCATTGGCTCAACGGCTCGTGCAATGTTTAGGCCTACTTAACACCTAACTGCTTCGGGCAAAATGATGCATTTTTGATTTTACTCATTTTATTTTTAATACCCATTTAGTATTTACACTGAATAGGAAATATTTTTTAACTACAAATACTTCTTTTACCTCAAAAAAATGTTTGAGAATTTAATTTGTCGGAGTAAAAAAGTTAATATGCCATACCCATTAAGCCTCGTCGATGTCATGCTTATCTGTGATTTTAGCGGCTTAGCGAATATTCACTGCGGGATCAGTTTGCAGAGTTAACTCTACCAAAAAATTCATGCAACTATTTAATGGATACAAAAAATGGGTCGCAACATTGTAATATTGTATAGAGCAGAGAGCATTAGTCTATTAGTAGTATTACTATTAGAGACCTATAATTACAAAGTAGCTCGGCCTCGGAAATAGCCGTGTCAACGTACTAGGCCGGCCTGGCCCACATGTCAAAAGTTTTTGGGAGGGGGTGGGATGGCCTAGTGGTCTAGAGTTCTGCACTTCGACCTCTAGCTGGCCAGTCACCTCTGGCTTGCGGTCTGTGGTTTCGATCCCTGGTGTGAGCGTATGTGACATGGAGATAGGGGCAAATTCTCAACTTTGTGAGTTTCCTCCGGGCACTCCGTTTTCCTCCCACTGCTAACTAAAGACTCCTACTCGCAAGCGAATGAATTATTGAAATAAGATTAAACCATGTGACAGTCCCGAAATGACCTAGTTTGTGTCGAGTGGACGTTAAACCTCATTTCTCTCTCTTTAATCTTCTATATATATGTGTTTTTTTTATAGGAATCTAATGTAGTTATGGCCCAGTTTACTTTAGAAAATGAGTTGAATAGTGCATTAAGAATGGATGCTCCTTTGACACGAGTGGCTCCAATGGGTTATCAAAGGAAAGCATTAAATGATTCAGAATGTAATGCTTCTTTAAATATAAGTTTGAAAACCCCAAAGAAGAATGCTAATAAATCATTTAGCGGATCCAAAACTCCTTCCAATTCTGCATCAGGATCGTCAAAAAAGACACCAAAATCAGGTGGTAAGGTTACTGTTTAATAATTACATTACTTTAATTAAGTTAGGTTTCCTTCATCAAGGTAATTAATTAGAAGGGTGTCTCTAGTTTGGTCAGCATTAACCAATATTGTCTTGTTACATTTCATATATTTTTTTATCGTTGCTTGATAATGACCTAGTTGGAACGTTGCTCAGTAATTGTATTCCATAGAATTGTGATCTCTGCATTCTAGTTAATTCAATTACTATTACTAATGGCACTAATGACATTGAAACAATTTAAGCTTATGATACTGGAGACTAGTTTCTATTGTTGTCATTGTCAGTTGTGCACAGTGTACCACAGTTTATTAAATATATGCATGGTAGCATATTTGCAGTTCCAACCAATGCTAATGTAAAAAATTTATTTTTCATTTTTAAATAGGGAAACTTGGAACACCTGGTAACCGAACCAGAACTCCAGGAGGAGATAGGTTTATTCCTAATCGTAGTACTTCACAGTTTAATCTTGGACATTATAAACATATGATGGAACAAAAAGGACCAGATGAAAGTGAAGCGTTATTGAGTCCATCAGAGAAGGAATACAAACGAGTCATGAATGAGAATTTGAATGGTGATTTAATGAGCAGTAAAATACTTTCCTTTAAAGCCAAAGCACCTTCAGCACCAGAAAGTAAGTTCACACCATACTGGTAATGTATTTGTATAAAAGTTATGTATAATACATTGTAAAAAGAATGGGGCTTACTGCTGCAACATACCCACTTAATTTTATGATGTTGGAACCCTTGCAGGGCAGAAAACCTGCTTTATTATAGTGGACAACAGTGTGTGTTCCATCCACTGAATGCCATTTGACACTATGCAGATTTATTCTACTTCTAGACAGTGCAATCAAAAGATTTTGAGCAATGGTTAGATTTGTCAACATGACAGTCAAGCGATGGCAGGTTTGGGACTCCAAATTGTGCTTAGGAAGAGTATCAAGTTCTTGTCTCATTAAATAAGATCTTTGACTTAATATTTATATTGACCTGTTTTCCCAGCTGTAAATGGGTACTGCTCTGGTAGAATGGTTTATGAAAGAATAGCACTTCTTGGCTCAGTATTGGCTCAGTGAATACTTAGATTAGCTTGCTAATATGGGTGTCCTGTTTTCGACCCCGGTGTAGGCAGTAGGCAGAGAAATTTCATCTTGATTTTCTGGTGTGTTTCCCCCTGGTCAGTGGTGCAGGACAGAGAGCATACAGTATAGTATGTTGGGTGGGATGAAAAATTGAGGTCCTGTGTATGCAAAAGAATATGTGCCCATAAAAGAACCCTTGACAGGTCTAATTAAAAATAAGAGTAGGCCAGATTTTCTTCATAGCAAAATTTATGGCATCCTGTCTTCATTTCATTTTTTTTCTCGGTGTGAAGTAACTAAATTGATTTGATAAGATTATCATGGTGACATTTGTTTAACAATTAGCATGAATTAATATTTTTGTTTTATTTATTGACAGGTTTTAACAGTAACCTTCGTGTTTTGTATAGTTCATCCAAAACGGCTTCCACTACTAAGAAAGCAATGCGTCAAGTACCCCAGGTACCGGAAAGAATATTGGATGCACCAGACATAATGGATGATTACTGTAAGTATGATATAATATAAACTATTATCAAGATTTGACACATTTTGCTTTTGGCTGGGGAGCTGCTGTGAGTAAAGCGCTATTTCACTAACCGCAAGTCCAGGTTAGATTCCAGTGTTGTCTGAGAGAGTTCCATTAGATTTTCTGGGGGGGGGGTTTCTCCCCGTCTTGTTAGTGACAGAGATCCAGCTTAAACAAGCATGTGACAGTTTCTATTACAGACTGTAACGCCGATGCTGCTGTCCGGGCAAAGTTTCCCACACTTCATGGCGTTTGCCCAAATCTTCATTAGCCCGGATTGAGAAGAAAAGTACATCTAGGATGTTAAGCCCATTTCATTTGTTATGAATTTCTTCCTTATTCTAATTCAGATAATCACCCTTGAATTTAACATTGTACAAATTAAGGCTCTTCTGTTAAAAACATATAATAAATAGTTTATTTTGTTTTTAAATAAACAATAGAAAACTTGTCCACCTTGAGTTGTTCTGTAGGTAACTCTTTATATTCATAACAACAATTTACGATAATTGTAAAATCATATTAAACCTCACATAACAGTTAGCTTTTAATTATAAAATGCATTCTGTCTTTTGTTACAGATTTAAACCTTTTAGACTGGTCTGTAACCAATAATTTAGCTGTATGCCTGGGCGGTGCTGTCTATTTATGGAATGGTACGACCGGTACTATAACACAACTAATGGGTATGGATAATGATGATGAATATATTGGTGCTGTGTCTTGGGTTAAAGAAGGAAATTATTTAGCTGTTGGAACGAGTACTGGAGAAGTTCAGGTATGAATTGACTATAAGATCATGTAAAGTTTAAAGGGACAATCCCGATAAGAACAGAGTTTTAAAAATTAAAGTCCGAGCATTTATGAAATTTATGGACCAAAATATAAAGGCATGGTGTATTTACCTTGTCTCAAAATTTCAGCTCAAAATATTGAGACGTTTTGACGTTAACGTCAACACTGCTTATCCGGACACGTAACCCTTTTAAGTTTCGGGTCATTTTTTTCATTGAGTGACCTGATAATCGATTCCCGTTTCTTGAGAGGTCTATGCAGTGAATGACCCATGTACTGCACTTGATAACAAAAGGTAAATTTCACCTATATATTATTTTTAGAGAAAAAAGTCTGGTTTTATCCCTATACTGTATAATACAACGGTCTCCATTTCCAGATGAAGACTGTCAGGTTTAAGTTATTTACAAGCATATCACAAATATCGGGTTAGTTGGTAGGCCTTAGGTAATGGGTTTTAATGGATTTTAACACAAAATTAAGCAGTTTTATTCCCGAAAAAGTTATCGGGATTGGCCCTTTAACAGTTGAATGTACAAAATAATACGTGTGAAGTTTCCATTATTTGAATACTCCACTCAGTACTCTTAGTCATGTATTTTACTTCAAAAATGTGAAAACCTGTCATGCACTAATCTGTACCGCTGTTGGATTCTATAATTATTATTTAAATGGTGGAGGTCCACTATACTATGTGAGAGAGAGAGAAATGGTGTTTAACGTCCACTTGACACAAACTAGGTCATTTTGGGACTAACATGGTTTCATTTTATTTCAATAATTCGCTTGCGCGTAGGGGTATGTAGCAGTGTGAGGAAACCGGAGTGCCCGGAGGAAACCCACGAGGTTGAGAAGGCACGCCCCTATCTCCATGCCACATACGCTCACACCAGGGCTCGAAACCACAGCCGCAAGCTAGAGGTGACCGGCCAGCTAGAGGTCGAAGCGCGGCATTGTAGACCACTAGGCCATCCTAACCCCCTATACTATGTGAATGTGTAGCCATGTCACCCACTTGTAAAAAAGGGGCTTTGGAAAATAGTCTAGTTTTACCAGATGGGTCTGACTAACGAGTTGAAACCTATCCTCTTAGTCTTAGCCATGCTATCAAGTTTTGACAATGTGGAAAAGTAAAAGGTCATTAGAAGATATGTTACCAGATAGTTGAAATGCAAAGAGACAAGGTATATTCTGGTTTGTTTAGTTTAAAAAGAAAACTAAAATGAAAAATGATATGATTTCTAGAAAACAGACCATTGTTTACAACAAAAAAAATATAATAACTATTGAATATCTTTGCTTCAGTTATGGGATGTGGTGGAACAGAAAAGATTAAGAAATATGGCAGGTCACTCTGCACGTGTTAGTTCACTTTCCTGGAATTCATTTATTCTTAGCAGGTATGATTGTTCAAACTTTCTAAAGAAACGTTACCTAATATTTAAATTATAATGCAAAAAGGTTGCAAAAGTAGAGGAAATCTAATCTATAATGATCAGATATTAAAATTTTTGAAAATGTTTATATTTGAGTAAAATATAACCATATTCAATGTAGTGCTGGGTATTGTGACTGCAGTCACGATACGATACCTATTGCGATTCATGTACCACGATACGATACGTATCACGATTCATAACTAGGTCATAGATTTATCAATAAAACAGCAAATTAAATATGTGATTGTGTTTTTAATGAAGTCACTAAAACCGGGAAATAAAAAAACTTGATTAGGCCTACTATTTAGTAGTAAACTCTAATCCTAGCTCAGATGAACTTAAGACAAGAAGACAGTCGCCACTATGGACACTTTTGTGTCTTGTCAAGTGTGTGATGAGATTGGTTGTATTACCACAATATTTTAGAATAGTTTTGCATATTCTTCAAACAACTTTCGTTGTGTCACCCTTTAAAAACCCAAAATGTTCCCAAACTTTAGATATATATTTTGCTGGAGGATTTGTTATTGCGACTGTGTTTACCGCCATTTTGATTTTTACAAGAGCTACTATCTATTATATTTACGTTCTAAATTTATAAAATTCGAGAGTAAAATGTTGTTTTATGTATTTAAATATGTATGTTTTATTAACTAAGCCTTATAACTAACTTTCAAATTCGGAAACAAAACGAAAAGATGTTAAAATGTTGTTAATCTTAACCTACGAAACTAACGGTAATTACGGTCGTGCGCTATTTATAGTAACACACATGTCAATACTACTGGACATCGTTTGCGAAGTGTCATTGTTTCAAATAAAGTTTAGGGTTGAGGATATAATTTAAAGGTTTTAAAGTTCATAATATAGTTGATAAAAAGGAAAAAAGAATCGTGAAAAAACGATTTGGCATCCCGCTATTCAATACAGGTATCGTGAGATGGTGAATCGTGATACATCGATTCACCGATTTATCGTGCCAGCACTAATTCAATGTAGAATTGGCTCTGTATAAAGTATAATATACTTTATATAATGACTGACTACAGTATCATTACTGTATATATTAGCAATTGATCATTTCATTGTGTTCACTTTTTTTTGCTTTTTTTGTTAAACAGTGGTTCTAGAAGTGGTAACATTCATCATCATGACGTGCGAGTTCCTCAACATCATGTAGCAACTTTAGCTGGTCATAGTCAAGAAGTGTGTGGGTTACGCTGGTCACCAGATGGCAAATTCCTAGCTAGTGGTGGTAATGATAATATATTAAATATCTGGTCAGCACAGTTCAATAATTTACCAGAAGATAATCAACCATTACATGTATTTTCACAACATCAAGCTGCTGTTAAGGTGAGATGAACTTTTTTTTACAGAAATTATACTTATGGAAGAACAATTACTGATTTATTTATTTAAGTTTCGAGGAGTATTCTCTCAACGTTTTTAAGCAACGTTGAGAGAATGAATACTCCTCGAAACATCACCGAAATAAATTGGTAATTGTTCTTCCATAAGTATGTGTTATAGTTTACTGCTCTATCCAGTTACTAAATGCCTCAAATACTAAAATTATTATAAAGCTTACATATTGTTTTATGAATAAGTTTAATGAGAACATGTTAAATGTATTAACTTACTACAGAAAAACTAGATTCTGTATATATCATAAAGTTAACAGGATTTGCATAATGAAATAACTCTGTTTGGTCATTCACAATTGAATATTTCTCTTAATTTATGAGTAACTGATGACTGAAACTGTTTTATAGGCATTATCATGGTGTCCATGGCAACCTGGTGTCTTAGCAAGTGGAGGAGGTACTGCAGATAGACAGATATGTTTCTGGAATTGTAATACAGGAACACATCTTAGTAGTGTAGATGCAAAATCACAGGTATGTGTACTTCTATATCAGACTTTACCGTACATAATTGATGAAATGTGCCATGGAATATTATGTTGTCATCTTATTATTCTATGCATCTCCAGGGCTGATGAAGGGGGAGTATTGCCATTCAAGTGAAGAATTTCTTAGAGACATTTTTTTCAAGAGTAGTTTTTATACGCCCACATTGAAATGTGATCGTATATTGTCGTCGCCCCCGTCCGTCCGTCGGTCTGTCGGTCCGGCGTCCACAATTGCTTGTGGATGCTCTAGAGGCTAAAATTAATATCCGATTGACTTTAAATTTATACACAGTGTTTAAGGTCATGAGACGAAGAATCCTATTGTTTTTCAGCGATTTCCGATAATTAGTGCCAGAGTTATGGCCCTTGATCACTTCAAAAAATCTTGTGGGTGCTCTAGAGGCCAAAGTTAATATCAGGTTGACTTCAAATTTATACACAGTGTTTAAGGTCAAGAGACGAAGAATCCTATTGTTTTTCAGCGATTTCCGATAATTAGTGCCAGAGTTATGGCTCTTGATCACTTCAAAAAATCTTGTGGGTGCTCTAGAGGCCAAAATTAATATCAGGTTGTCTTCAAATTTATACACAGTGTTTAAGGTCATGATAGGAAGAATCCTATTGATTTTCAGTGATTTCCGATAATCAGAGCCAGAGTTATGGCCCTTGATTACTTCAAAAATTCTTGTGGATACTCAAGAGGCCAAAGTTAATATCCGATTGACTACAAATTTATACACAGTTTTTAAGGTCATGGGACTAAGGAACCTATTGATTTTCAGCGATTTCTGATAATTAGTGCAAGAGTTGTAGTCCTTGATCACTTCAAAAAATCTTGTGGATGCTCTAGAGGCCAAACTTAATATGCGATTGACTTCAGATTGATACACAGAGTTTAGGGTGTTGAAACGAACAAATATTTTGATTTTCAATGAATTTTGATAACTGAACAGCTAAATCCATCATATTAAATGTTTCCTATACTAATTGTTAGTGTGGGGCAAAACTTTATAAAAAGCAAACAAATTCTAATGATTTTCTGATAATTACATAATGAGTTGTAACTCTTAATCAGATTTTAGTGTATTATAAATGTTTCATTACCGAAAAAAGTAAAAATATGCGACAACTCTTGTTGACTGCCCGAACAATTTAGCTGCTGTGGGCGTATGTTTCGTTGCCTGGCAACCTATCTTTTGTGTAGATGATGATTCTGGGATGTTAGCAGGTGTTTGGAGGGGACATAGATTAGTATTTAGTAAAACATTAATTTATAATTCTGCATCTTAAAATCAATGTATAAGATTTTCTTTGATGGCTCTTTGGTTGAGGAGATGCTGTAGGGGGTCCTATGTATTTCGTTTGAAATATAAAAAGGTATTTTTTTTTTTTTTCAATTCCCCAGCCATACAAACAAGTACTGATTAAATTTTTAATAGAAATATAAACTTATTTGTATAAAATTGGTTTAGACTTAATACTGTCAGAGATCAAAAAGTATTCCAATGTTAGGTCTCTAATTAAAGATATAGATAGATAAGTGACTTATCCAATTAAAATATTGACTATCTGGTGCACCCTTATACTTATAATATATTTTTTGTCTGTGTTTTAGGTGTGTTCTTTATTATGGTCTAAAGAACATAAAGAATTAATCTCAAGTCATGGTTTTGCTCAAAATCAATTAACAATATGGAAATATCCCTCCATGACTAAAGTTGCAGATCTCACAGGTAATAATTTTGATTATTATTAAGGGTTACTTTCTAGTCGGTCATCCTAGACTAGAGCTGGTGATTGTCATTTGCATAGTTGATATTTCATGGATTAAACCAAGCTAAGATGTACTCAAATTGATTATAATAATATAACATTTACTTTTTTAAAAATTGGAACAAAAAAATATCAAGGGAGATAATCTCTTGGCTTGGTAATTGGATAAAAAAAAGTGGTCCATCAAAGGATTTTGATTTTTGGCAGGTTTATATTATCTGCAAAGGATGCCAAATGTTGGGAAATGGTTAATTCATCTCATCATTGTTAATACTGAATAATATTGATCAATTTTTGGACAGATATTCCCGTTATGGATTCAGCTTTCACAGTATTTTAGTTGGCAAAAGAATTCTGAATTCCTCATATGACAATTGTTGGCTGTGAATTTTGTTTCCAAAGCATAATTTACACGTGAAAATCTCTGCCAATCAGTGACTGATATTATAATGATTTTGAGAATAAAAGAGTGGATGGAGGAAAATATCTATAGATCAAAGGTAGATAATCAAGGTATTTGTAAATGCAAAAAAAAAATTAACCCTATTGTTATTTAATTTACAGGTCACACAGCTCGTGTTTTGCACATGGCTATGTCGCCAGATGGCACAACAGTTGTTTCTGCTGGTGCAGATGAAACATTACGACTCTGGAAGTGCTTTGAAGTGGATGACCAAAAGAAAAAAGTTCAAAAATCAGTGAATAAAGACAGTTCCAAATCATTTAGACGAGCTATGATTAGATAAAATATGGATGTTTTATCGCTTAAAGTGCAATAGAACATAACTTTTGTTGACTTATTGAATAAAGACTGTATGACTGACAGGGTTACAGATGTATACAAAGTTTCTAATCAGATTAGAACTGAACCTAAGATTGGTGGAAATGAAATCATGGGTTTGTTGTTATGTGTGTATAAAAGGTTAGTTACTAGTAGTTAGCTGATTTATGTTATGTATTATTATTTGTCAATGTTATTGTATATTTAAGTTGTTACTTATATTATGAATAATATCAATTTGATGCCTTAGTGTAAGAATATACCATTAGGTTATTGGTAATTTTTCATACGAATAACTATTTTCTTTTATCTAAACACATATCTTTAACAACTAATAAATTATGAAACCTAGGAAGTGTAATGTAAATGTATAATTATTTAATGTTTTGTAATCCTATATGATTTGTATGTTATGTACATTGAGGCCTACTAATTTACAAGTGTAATTAATAAAAGATCAGGCAAAAACAACTTTTCTATTCCTTCAGTGCAACAGAGTAAAATATTCCTTTGACAGGCTATGATGATTGGGTTTTAAATTTGAAGTAATATATATTACAAATATTGCCTTTATTTTCCAAACCCATTGGCTAGGTGAGGTGAGGATGAACTATTTATTTATGGAAATCATGTTTGTATTATTATATTAAGTGCTATTGATATGTCTGTTATCAATTAATGAATTAAACAATTTCTGTTACATCAAATAAATGAAAGATATTGATTTATGACTAGTGACTAGTGTATTGTTTTGTTCTGCTCTTGACTATGACGGGTTAACAGAAAACCTAGGAAAAACCTACTTGATCAAACGTGTGACCGATACTTCAAACTGATTAAAACACAGATTCTATTTAGTTTCGTTTTTAAAGTTCAAAATTTCGTTTTACTTGTCTTTACTACACTAGGATCTGGAAGAGTTGTTCTGGATGATGTGAGGGATTAGCCAATGAAACTGTCTGTTACAGCGAGTTCTTGGGCTTTTGATGCATGAAACTGTGGGTAAACCACTAGAAGTACATGTAGAATCGATGCTGATTGATTAATCAATATCTGACATCATAGGGCCAAAAGCTGTTTGTTACCTGGTGTGAACTCACACTATAACTTGTAAGATCTTCATGTAGTGTAGGCCCTCGAAAGTATAAAAAAAACAAAACGAAATATAGATCTGTATTTTAATCAGATTGGGCCAAATTGAAAATAACTTTTTATCTGGAGATCAGAATTCTTCAAATATTTTTATACGCCCACATTTTCATGTGGACGTATTATGTCGTCGCCCCTGTCCGGACGTCCGTCCGTCCACAATTTGTTTGTGGACTCTCTACAGGTCACAATTCTTATCCGATTTTGACGAAACTTGAAATATAGGTTTATCCCCAAAAGATCTCGGCTGCTTTCGATATTGGCATGTATCGGATCAAAACTTAATGGATTATGGCCCCTGATTGTACGAAAAATCACGTTTTTAGCTTGTGGACCCTATAGAGGTCACAATTTTGAACCGATTTTGATGAAACTTGACATGCATGTTTGTAACCCAAAGATCTTGGTTCCTTTCGATATTTGCGGCTATCGGAATGTAATTTCCTGAATTATGGCCCCTGATTGTCCGAAAAATCACCCTTTTTAGCTTGTGGTCCCTCTGGAGGTCACAATTATTATTCGATTTTAAAAAACGTTTGATTATATCACCGTTACACCCTAAGGAAGGTTGAGTTCGAATTTCGGGAAAATTGGACGAAAATTGCCATACAAAATGGCCGCCGTTTGTATGCGAATACTGTTAAAAAATGGTATATCAAGGTTGTGGACCCTGTGGAGGTCACAATTTTAATTCGATTTTGATGAAACTTGAAATTCATGGTTATAACCCAAAGATCTTGGTTCCTTTCGATATTTGCGCATATCGGATCGTAACTTCCTGAATTATGGCCCCTGATTATACGCAAAATCGCCTTTTTATACGCCCACATAAGAAATGTGGACGTATATTGCCGTCGCCCCCGTCCGTCCGTCTGTCGGTCCGTCCGTCCGTCCATCGTCCACAATTTTTTGTGAACGCACTAGAGGCCAGGGTTAATATCCGATTGACTTTAAATTTATACACAGTGTTAAAGGTCATGAGACGAAGAAGCCTATTGATTTTCAGCAATATCCGATAATTACTGCCAGAGTTATGACCCTTGATCACTTTGAAAAATCTTGTGAATGATCAAGAGGCTAAAGTTAATATCCGATTGACTTTAAATTTATACACAGTGTTTAAGGTCATAAGACGAAGAAGCCTATTGATTTTTAGCGATTTCCGATAATTATTGACAGAGTTATGACCCTTGATCACTTTGAAAAATCTTGTGAACGCTCTAGAGGCTAAAGTTAATATTGGATTGACTTTAAATTTATACACGGTGTTCAAGGTCATGATACGAAGAAGCCTATTGATTTTCAGCAATATCCGATAATTACTGCCAGAGTTATGACCCTTGATCACTTTGAAAAATCTTGTGAATGATCAAGAGGCTAAAGTTAATATCCGATTGACTTTAAATTTATACACAGTGTTTAAGGTCATAAGACGAAGAAGCCTATTGATTTTCACGGATTTCCGATAATTAGTGCCAGAGTTATGGCCCTTGATCACTTCAAAAAATCTTGTGGATGCTCTAGAGGACAAAGATGATGTCCGATTGACTTCAAATTTATACACGGTGTTTAAGGTCATGAGACGAAGAAGCCTTTTGATTTTCAGCGATTTCTGATAATTAGTGCCAGAGTTGTGTCCCTTGATCACTTCATAAAATCTTGTGGATGCTCTAGAGGCCAAAGTTAATATCTGATTGACTTTAAATTTATACACGGTGTTTAAGGTCATGAGACGAAGAAGCCTATTGATTTTCAACGATCTCTGATAATTATTGCCAGAGTTATGGCCCTTGATCATATCAAAAAATCCTTTGGACGCTCTAGAGGCCAAAGTTAATATCCGATTGACTTTAAATTTACACACACTGTTTAAGGTCATGAGACGAAGAAACCTACTGATTTTCAGCGATTTCAAATAATTACTTCCAGAGTTATCTCCCTTGATCACTTCAAAAAACCTTGTGACACTATAGATGCCAAACTTATCATCCGATTGACTTCAAATTGATACACAGAGTTTAAGGTGTTGAAACGAACAAGTATTTTGATTTTCAATGAATTTTGATAACTGAACAGCTAAATCCATGATATTAAATATTTCCTATACTAATTGTTAGCGTGGGGCAAAAACTTTATAAAAAGCTAACAAATTCTAATGATTTTCAGATAATTACATAATGAGTTGTTACTCTTAATCAGATTTTAGTGTATTACAAATGTTTCATTCCCCCCAAAAAGTAAAAATATGCGACAACCCTTGTTGACTGCCCGGACGATTTAGCTGCTGTGGGCGTATGTTTCGTTGCCTGGCAATCTATCTTTTTTTTTAGCTTGGAGGTCACAATTATTATCCGATTTAAAAAAACGTTTGATTATATTACCGTTACACCGTAAGGAAGGTTGAGTTCGAATTTCGGGAAAATCAGACCAAAATTGCCATACAAAATGGCCGCCGTTTGTACGCGAATACTGTTAAAAAATGGTATATCAAGGTTGTGGACCCTGTAAAGGTCACAATTTTAATTCGATTTTGATGAAACTTGAAATTCATGGTTATAACCCAAAGATCTTGGCTCTTTTCGATATTTGCGCATATCGGATTGTAACGTCCTGAATTATGGCCCCTGGTTATACGCAAAATCCCCCTTTCTTTAGCTTGTGGTACCTCTGGAGGTCACAATTATTATCCCATTTAAAAAAACGTTTGATTATATCACCGTTACACTGTAAGGAAGGATGAGTTTGAATTTCTGGAAAATCGGACCAAAATTGACAGACAAAATGGCCGCCGTTTGTACACGAATACTGTTAAAAAAATGATATATCATGGTTGTGGACCCTGTATAGGTCACAATTTTAATTCGATTTTGATGAGGAAGGTTGAGTTCTAATTTCGTGAAAATCGTACCAAAATTGACGGACGAAATGGTCGCCGTTTGTACGCGAATAGTGTAAAAATATGGTATATCATGGTTGTGGACTCTCTACAGGTCACAATTCTTATCCGATTTTGACGAAAAGTCACATTTCTAGGTTGTGTACCGTCACACCATAATCATTGTCGGTTTCGAATTTCATTAATATCAGACTGGAACTGACCAACTAAATGGCTGCTCCCAATACAGTATGAAATACAGGACTTAAAGATGTAGGAAAAATCACTTTCGGTATTGCTTGTTCTCTGTCCATCTCTCGAAAATGTGGGCGTATCCTGCCTGGCAGTGCCAGCCTATCTTTGTATATATTGTATATTCAATCACACCAACTTTTAAACATCATTTATAATGTGCCATTCCAATTTATTGTTTCTCAATGTATTCCCGTCTTCATCAGGCTGATTGGTACAGAAAAGTAAAACATTTAAACACCATTTCATTCATTTGCCATGTGTCAGAAACAATACAGGGAAACTATCTTATGCTAACTGAAAGCTTTAGAAAAAATAACTAAAATCACCAGTGTGTCAATAGCCTTTTGGTAGTACAGCTTAATTGAAACATGGTAAAAAGTGTGGTTTGCGAATGAAATCTGATATCTGGGACTACCGCTCAGCATTTATAAATTGGGCAATTGAAATAGTCTTTAATTCAAGGATATTTTTGTCATCATAACATGTGTAAACTAAAAGAAACCAGAATCATTTAAAAAAAAAAAAAATTGGCTGGCATGAGAGATTTTCTATTCAAGATGTAGGCTGGAATGAAGTAGACCTATATTCAACAGACAGTAGTTGGAAGACTGTCAGATTAATTATCATTCAGCTGGCTATGTAGGCCAATAGATTAGTTTCCATTTCATGTTAATTAAAATACTGATGAAAAATCCTTTCATTCATGCTTAATGTTGGCAACTTATTAATAGAACAAATAGGCATGATGTAGCAATTAAAGGCACAAAAATTCCAAACCTTTCATTATGGATATTTCAGACATGGAATAAACGTTTCCTGTTCTTTGGATGGGACATAAAACTAAGGTCCTGTTAAATAACCCAAGAGAGTTGGAATGTTAGGAAGAGAAAGTTACATAGAGAGAAATATATAAAAAAAATTTTTTTTTATATAAATATCTTGTATTGTTATTTAAATATCATTCTCCATAGCTATTTGACACTGGAGTGAAATAATCATAGCTATTTGAGGCCAGAGTACTTGTCTTTAGCCTGTCCCTAAATCAAGTGGTACGTCTGATTTCCGAAAACATGGGTCACCAAAGAAAATAAAAAAATGAGGTATTTTGTCATGGTCCAATCACAAATACATCCCTGATTAATCCGAGCTCCTAGAATTGCTGCATTGGTTCTACCATGTATGCAGGCTATTGTTTATACTTTCAGATAAAGTAGGTGGGGGTGCCATTGTATAAACTTGCATTAATTAAACTGCAAATTTCTCTTCAAATATTTGTGATTAAGCCAAGTATGAAGCTGTGTTAACAATTAAAGCCCCAATAACACTCTTGTTGTAACTGAAAAATATGTCCCAATCTTCATTCTGGTCAACAAATCGTATTATTTTAGAATATTCCAATTGAATGATGATATAAATTTCATCTTAACACACCTAATTTAAAAAAACTGGAAAAATTCAACCAATTGATTTGAAAAGTCTAACGTAAACCTTTTCAAATGTGACTTGGATTTTAAAATATTTTCGAACCCTCTGGACAAATAAAATAGGTTGTAATGGATAATTTACACAACAGGTAGGACATTTAAACATCTAGTACTTAGAATAAGGGTATTATTTATTTTCTGGAGCTTCCAAGCCAGCAAGAATGTTATTGTCCCTTTAAATACTCCCAAAGCATGTATAAAGTTGAAAAAAAAAAATATAGGTCAAGCCATCTTATGCTTTTATTGAAACTTTTCAATGTTTGTTATAAAAGTGCCAGGAAGTTTGATTGCAACATTTACTTAATTTTAAATTTGATTTTTTGGGGCAATTCAAAACACAGATCTATTTTCATAGCACAAATATAGATTCAATTTATCTTTAAAAGACAGTTTACCTTATACAAAATTAGTGTAGCAGGAATAATTAAAGTTCCTTGAATTCTCACATGTAAGTGTGCAATCAAAACTGAGAAATTAATCAAGACGCAGGTCTGGTTGTTTACTTTATCACTTTGAGGGATAAAGAAACAATTGTTATTCAAAATAACACCAATCTGACAAATGCCCCAAATTATCGAATGGCCGCCATCCCCATAGCAAATGGGCACTAGGGTTTACAGTTGATATATATATATTTCCTGTTAAAGGGCCAATCTTGATTATATTTCGGAGAATAAAGCTGTTTATTTTGGTGTTAAAAGCCCTTACCTTAGGACCAAACGACTAAGTCAAAATATGTGATACGTTTTCAACAACTTGTCTGAATAAAACGACTTATTTTACAAAAATAATGTGTAAGTAAAATTTACCTTTAGTTATCAAGTACAGCAGGTGAGTCATGCACTGTATAGACCTCTAAAGGAACGACCATGGATTATCAGGTCACCCAACTAAAAATTGTCCTGAAATCTTACAAGAGTAACGTGACCATGGCAGGTAAGCAGTTTTGATGTTCGTGCCAAAAGTTTTAGACAACTCCATTCTCCTATATTTTGGCCTCAATGTTTTGAGCTGAAAGTTTTAGACAACACCATATTCCTCTATATTTTGGCCATTAAATTTCACACCTATACAGACTTTTATTTCTGAGATTCTGTTAAGATTGGGATAGTCTCTTTTAAGATTTTGATTTTACATCTCAAGAGACACTATTTACCAGTATATTTGTCCTTCAAAAATTTCTAAATAGTTATTCACAAGCAAATTTATATAATCCCTTTAAGACATATAGAAATAGATTACACTAAAAATTAGAACACTTATATGGATGTACTACTTCTGAATTTTATTATAATGCTACATTTCAACACTCATACAAGTTTATTATAATGCTACGTTTCAACACTCATACAAGTTTATTATAATGCTACGTTTCAACACTCATACAGGTATCGTTATCAAGCAAATAATATGCTTGATAAAGATACCTGTATAAGTGTTGAAACATAGCATGATATTAAAATTCAGAAGTAGTACATCCATATAAGCGTTCTAATTTTTAAGTGAATTTATCTGTTTTCTATATATTCTCAAAATCATGTGTTCACTTATTTATCAGTCAAATACTGAACATATTAACCTTCTACGACAGGATAAAGTTTGTTTTTATAGGAGGTCATCTGTCATTAAAGCTAAAACTGGACCAGTGCCTAGTACAACACTGAGGTTAATCAGTTAGTGATGCAGGTCATTTAGAACACCTGTATTTCATTTAACCTAAATCTAAAACAGCACATCAAAAATGCATTAGTTACTTAGTAGAGGTAGTCTCATATATTAATAATTTAAGAAGATAAAGATGCAATTATATGAGACATTTAACTGAGCTGAGCAATTTTTCTATTGCATCTTGCAAGCATGCTACTTTTAAGATGCCAAATAACTAGTCTACATTACTATCAGATCAGTCTACGATCTATTATCACCATATGTTTCAAAACAATCCCCTTCCTGTTTTTATATAGTTTACAATTGCTCTCAGACACAACACAAAATAAAACAAAAACAAAAAACACCAAAATATCCATTCTAATTCATCATTAGTTTTATAGCAGTTTGAGTCATCTAGAAAAATAGTATGACTAAAGGTCAATTTAATTGCCAGAAGTAAACTCAAGAAATTAAATAGGAAAATATGGTTCTCATCTAGGCAAATTGCTAATATCAAGAAGACAAAAATTGTAATAAAAAGTCCTTTGGGATAGATCATGGATATTCCCATCTTCAATGGTTTACTTACAAAATGTCCCAGTCATTCTTTGTTCCGAAAAACTTAAATATTATCTGGTCTTTAAAGGAGACATTAAACTGTATAATGAGTTCAATAACATTTTGGAACACGCCATACCTCATGTCACACAGTTAACAATTTTGGTTGTACTTTTGTAATTTCAATTACCGGAACAACTACCGTCGACCAAAAAACTTCAGCTTCAGTAACCTGTCTACCAAATAACTTTTGCTTCAGTAACCCAAGTCAATATATAGTTTGTGGAGATGGTTGTAATGTTGCAACTTAAGCTTAATCTTCCTAGAATACCTGGTACCACTTATTAAGTAGAATGTTTACAGAATAATAGCTTCATGTTGGAATTAAAATTCCAAATATCTAAGTCCTCAAATTTCTACATGTTTTTATTAAGACAAGTCCAACATTCCCAGCAAATTTACAAAATCTGTTTATCCACAGGATGAACACAAAAAAGTGTGAAGTAAAGGCATTACATATGATGACAATAATCATGGTTTCATATATCTTTTATTGGCAAAAGATAATTTTTGGGGGGGGGGGGGGAACTTGTAAATAATGATAGATAATTACATTGAATGGTGTTAATAAATAGTTCATTATACTACATTATTTACAAAACAAGATGCCTAATAAATCTTACATCCTTTCTTTTCTTACATCAACTTAAGTGTCAGACATGTATAAATAATATCAATAAAAAAGATAAATCAGTGCCAGAAAAAATGACAGGCACAAGAGGTTTTGTGCCTGACAAAGCCTGAATCGGTGCCTGACATTGTAAGTGACAGGTGCCTTATTTCCAGGCTTGGCCATATCATATATTTTCTAAACAAATGACAATTAAGAACATACTGAGACACAATGAACATACAATTATTTGACTGAAACTGATGGAGAAACAAAATACAACTGAAATGAGATTTTTGGCATCATTGTCGACTGGACATTTACCTACGGAGGCGTTAACAACTACTAATTAAATATTAAATAAGAGAAAGAAATGGGGTTTAACCTCCACTCGCAGCAAACTAGGTCATATGCTTCAATTTTATTTCAATAATTCGCTTGCGCATAGGGGTCTTTAGCAGTGGGAGAGGATTCCGCGAAACAGGCAACCCTACTCAGTGTCACCTACAGCCGGGGAATCAAAACCACGCCATTGGCTCAATGATAAGAGACTTTATGATACGCCATTCCGCAATAAATCATATAATGTAACTATTTATTTTCCCCAAGTTCATTAAATCTGTGCTTGTGAAATTCAATTTTACAGTAGAAGCCGGGTCCTATGATTCTATCTTTATGATATTGTTTGTCTCCACTTTAAATAAATTATTAGCATAAAACTATGTTCACTTATTGTAAATCATTCAGCGTCCTTCTACAAGTTTATCTCTTGCTATGACAGATTCATCAAATTTGATCATAAAAGTTGTTCCTTTATGCCAATGTACAGTTACTTTAGCTGGCTGAAAGAGAAATCAAATACATAAGATAATGAAATCGTATTATTTATTTAATGTAGCATAAAATTAAATAATAACTAACAGTACATAAATTTAAATTGCTACATAAACCAATAATTCTATATTCATAAAGTTGGCATTATATCAAAATATCAGATTTAGGAGGTGCAGGGCAACAAACAAAACTTACAAAATTAGCCCCATTCAACACAGACTCAAGTATTCCTGCAGTAAAAGCGGCACAATTTAAACTTCCTGAAAGAACATAAAACAAAGATAGGTTACCAGGCAACGAAACATACGCCCACAGCAGCTAAATCATCCAGGCAGTAAACAAAATTTGTAACATATTTTTACTTGTCGGTTTGAAACATTTATAATACACCAAAATATGATTAATAGTAACAACTCATTAAAGGGACAATCCCGATAAGAACAGAGTCTCAAAAATTAAAGTCCGAGTATTTATGAAATTTATGGACCAAAATATAGTGGCATGGTGTATTTACCTTGTCTCAAAATTTCAGCTCAAAATATTGAGTCGTTTGGGCGTGTACGTCAACACTGCTTATCCGGACACGTAACCCTTTTAAGATGGCGGGTCAATTTTTTCATTGGGTGACCTGATAATCGATTAACGTTTCTTGAGAGGTCTATACTGTGAATGACCCATGCACTGTACTTGATAACAAAAGGTAAATTTCACCTACATATTATTTTTATAGAAAAAAGTCTGGTTTTATCCAGATACTGTATAATACAACGGTCTCTATTTCCAGATGAAGACTGTCAGGTTTAAGTTATTTACAAGCGTATCACAAATATCGGGTTAGTAGGTGGGCCTTAGGTTTTGGATTTTAAAGGATTTTAACACAAAATTAAGCAGTTTTATTCCCCAAAAAGTTATCGGGATTGGCCCTTTAAGTAATTATCAGAAAATCATTAGAAATTGTTTGGCCCATCTTACATTTAGTATACAAAATATTTAATATCGTGGATTTAGCTGTTCAATTAAGAAAAATCATAGAAAATCTTTATACTTGTTTGTCTCAAGACCTAAACAATCTAAAATCAATCGAAATGATTATATATAAACACAACAAAAAGATGTAGATGTAGCAGGAAAGGTTAGCTGTCCAGGTCCAAAAATCATGTTTTAGAACAGATCAAATATTACTGCTAAACTATTGCAGACAAACTATAGGCTGCATCCTCTTGTTGGCTAGACAACTTCCAAATGTCAGATAATTTTCCACAGATACAGCAAGACAATCTTCACACATTTGAAAAGAACTGGATGGTAATTACAGTAAGTCTTTAAATGTTAATGACTTCCTAGCAAGTTCAAGTGGTTTGGTTTATCTCTATGTAAATACTATTTACACATTCCTTATAGCATCTTGTTACATAAACATATATATTATGTTCTCGTCAGTATGTTAAATGTATATCTTCCGTCTCTAAGTCTATTTGCTTAATTTGTTTTTTTTTCTACGTACATACTACATACACTGGTACATTAATTTGTCCCCTTTTCCATTTTTACAGACAAGAACTTTTTTATGTTTTGGTCTTTATAATGCCTCCTTCATGTATAGATAACTGTAATTAAATCGACCTAACCATAATATCATTGTACATGTATACTAAAATTGTAATAAACATCATTAAGTTACTAACCTTTATCTTTAGGTATAGATATAAATTTGTTGACTATTGGTTCTTTTTCTATAAGATAATCTGATATATGTCAAGGACTATATCATGCAACAATGGTGCTAGCATTTAAATACATTCAATTTTCCTACTTTTCTGCACCAATTGGAGTACTGATTATAAATATTCACTATGCACAGTGCTATATGGCAGAAAATTTTCTATGGACAGTGCCATCTCTTAATCAAATTCCAAACGTGAAGGGTTCTTTAAAGTCCACGCCAACGAGTACACAGGAGCTTGTGTTTATTCCCCATCTACACAACTAGACACTGTTCTTTGCCAGACCTGTTGTCTTGCACTACCGACAGGGTGAAAGCACCCTGCAAAATTCCGGGGAACTTTCTTGACCAACACCAGGATCAGTGTACATAATCATATTGTATATTGAGAGGACATGGCCAACAAACTGAAAATTTAACCCAAAACCGGGACATCAAAAAAGTTGTATTGTCACTTAAAAATATTGTAATGTTGGGCTAAAATGTTGTGATGTCGGGTTGTTGCCTTATGAAGGGAGACATCACAACATGATACCAATCAGTCACCATACAATAGTTTAAGAAATGTTCTATTAAGGATACAAGTTCTCTCATCATCATTAGCTAATTCTAGCTTGTCAGCTTCTCTTCCAAATAATGTCTGAAATTAAATTGTTAATAATTATAATACATTATTATACAGGAATCCAACCATTTTAATTGATAATTGTATTATATCCAATGATAACCAATTCATAATTAAACAAATTGTAATACCACAAAGTATCCATGACAATGCAATAATTCTGTGATTTAACATTGAAATTTAATTAGTTTATTTTTAACATTTTAACAGGGAAATAACTGAAATTAATATTTTTGACTTAATGTTTTACCAAAACTCGGTCGGACAATTATCTCTGGACGAAAAATGCAGTAAACTTACCTTCCATAAATTTGATTTAATGAATAGCAACATATTCAGTAATTTCAGTTCTCTTTTATAACCTTTTTCTCTTAATAACAACACGTCTAACAGATGAGAACCAACATGTTGTCCCATTTCTGATAATCTGAAAAATTTGACAAATACACTATGAATAGGGAATATTTAAAATCATGTTTGATCTATAATTTACTCTTATCTCTCTTTCTGTGTATTAAGTGTACATACTATCCTTGGCCTCTTATGGTACATTAATCATAATTCATAATGCATCCTTTCTCCATCAATAAGTATGAACAAATAACTGGCACCAATTATGGAATTGTAATTTGCTCAAAAACAAAACAGCAAAAATCTAAGCATAATGTCCCTTCGAACATTCGAATAGCAATTAAGTTGCCGCTTATTGAATAATTGCTATATCTACCTGTTTTGTAATTCTGGTACAGTTTGGACGCGGTTCTGACAATATTGAACAATTTCAGAGAATAATAGAGCATATGTTGCTATATTTACCTGAAAACAAAATAGTATGCAATTATTTCAGTGGAACAAACATATCTATATGTCTGTTCAGGTTCAGATTATTTGTTTTTGTAAGACTTACTCATTTCATACACATTTACCAGTGAACTTTTAGAAAATAATACTTCAGTTTTATGTCAATCCACAAAATATTGAGAACTATCACATGACCGTAGTTAAAGGTAAGCAAACAAAGAAATAAAAACGAAATGTAATACTATAGAAAAACATAAAATAAAACCCTATTTGCAATTTTACAGTATATGCCTACATTCACGGTTAACCCACCACTGTTTTGACAATTATTCCTTTGAGGGACTGTCACTGGCTGAGTCACTGAGTTCTGAGGCCAGGGTTGACATCAGCAAAAACATCAAGCTAGTGTGGTGTTGTTTATTGATTTGGGAACTCATGGTTCTGTAACACGCATAATGTGCACAGTAGCCTAGTAATATAGAGCCAAGCTGTAAAGCTCTTTTCCAGTAAAACAGATGCGTAACTAAAACTGTCACCAGAATCAGATACACTGGGCAAGACGGGCAATGCGCATGCCAACTTACCAAATCTCGACCATAATGTAGATATATTATATATATCTACGTCAATTCATGCACAGAGTAAAACTTTAATTTATACGACGCGTTTAATCAATGATATAACATAGTTTTTGTTCTTTTTTAAAAAACAAAATTAGAGAGAGAGAGAAATGGAGTTTAACGTCCACTTGACACAAACCAGGTCATTTCGGGACTAACAAATGGTTTTCAATTTTATTTAATTTCAATAATTCGCTTGCGTGTAGGGGTCTTTAGCAGTGGGAGGAAACCCGAGTACTCGGAGAAAACACACAAGGCTGGACAGGCGACCCTACTCCTTGCCACGTACAAATGGGGAAAAAAACAAAATTAATCATACCATTTAGATCTACATGACATGTATGTTTATATAATAAGCTCTAATAGCATAAAATTAAATTATTTTCAAGATGTTACACTCATTAAAGTGGAAATTTCATATTTTCTAAGAAAGTCAAAACATTATTTCTATGTTTTTTGCTCAATAGGTTGTCAACTCACTATTATACAATCATAGGCATTATTTCCCACACTTATACATCTGTCACACAAGAAATAATAGCACAATTGCCTCCCTTGTTTTCCAATTCCCCTATGAAAAAGCTATTTTCAAACGTTTGAATTAGAAGTTGAAAATGATATTTTTGCCAATTTCTCAACTGGCAATAGTGAATTATAGGATTAATAGGATTATTCTTTAACAAGGTAGGACTGTTTATAGATACCATCTATTTTAAGGCTTTATTTTAATATATTTTATAACTTAAAAATATGAAATTGCAGCTTTAATGATGGAATTAAGTTTTCAAGTTGAAACTAAAGGCGCCAAGTGTGGTGCTTGAGCAAAGCTCTTTTCCGGTAACACAGGAGCGTAACTAAAACTGTCACACACAGACTGTTGACTTTAAAAAATTCAGACAAGAACCGGATAAATTAGGCAAAACATACAATGTGCTTGTCAACTTACCAAATCTCGCCCAAGACAGATAACGTGTTTTATAGAACTATTTCTATTTCTATAACGTGTCTAATCAATCAATGAATTGAATGATGTCACATATCTTTGACGCCAATGAAAATAATTCTCACACTTTTTTTTTTAAACACAAAATTAATCATACAATTTAGCCTAGATCTAAGTTAAAATCAAATAGGAAGAACGAAATCATTTAACATTTTTTGTATCACTTGAGAAACTTCAGGCTTTCTATTTGACAACAACACCATCAGACACACCAGCCAGCTAACCGGCTTCTCTCTACTGAGGCAATGTATTAAGACATATATTAAGAAAAATAAGGCACTGAGTTCATATAATAACATAATAAAGTATCTATAAGTCTACAATTACCTCTGGTTTTCCCTTGCCAAGTCCTTTATCTAAAATATTAGATTTTTGTCTTCCTAAGGCCGCCATGTTGGTAGACTCAATTAGTAGGCATAATCTTTATATATAAATGTCAACGGAGTCATCCGTCTGGTTAACAGGACATAACCGGAAGTATATATAACGCGACATTCCAGATTTCACGGAAACACAAACGAAACGCAATATTAGATGACGAGAGAGGGGAAATGGGGTTTAAGAGAGAACGAGAGAGAGAGAGAACAATATGAGATGGATTTTCATGGAGTCAAAACGCTATGTTTAAAATTCCAAAATGACCATTTTCGAGATTATAACCTTTTAAATATTACATAACCCGTAATTCGACATATTTAACACCAGGTAAAGGCACCCGAGCTGAACAAACCTGGACAAGATTCACTCAAATAACATTTCTATTACATTTTGTTGAAACCTAAAGCAATTGCATTTGATAGACCAAGTAACATTCATGTCAATATTTGTCAAATTTCTTCAATTACTTTCAGACAAACTCTTCTTATTATCATCTTAGGGTGGTCCTTGTCACAGTCCAGTCAAAATACATTCAGTCATTATGAAAAAGAAGCAGATTTTGTATAAGACATAACTGTTTGTCTATATGATGCACTCCCGATGCGCTATGTCAAAGTGTATACAACTTTTCAGTCAAAACTAGCAAATCAACGGTACTTTTCAGTCTGAGAGCGCAAGTCCAGACTTTTGACGCATGTATATTTCTGTATGTTATTCTCTGCATTGCATGTTTTTTAAATGTTGTATTGTTTATACTCTTCATAATTGGAGAAAATAAAGATAATAATACAATGGAGGATAAGATTCGTAGATGTCTTGATGTAGAACAATTTATGTTTGTTACTGCATGTGTAAGGCAGTAGCCGTGAAAATGGTATTGTACTATCTACATGACAATGTACTTTAAAATTGATAAAATGGCATGTTCATGTTTTTCGTCCTTCACTATCCCTGAAACGATATATATGTATATATATATATATTATTATTATTATATATCATCACACATGAATATTGCTATTGGTTTTGAAAGAATACATTTCTCGACATTCTGGATTTTGGATTTTAGTGAAACAAGTTTAAATATACATGTAATAGCAACTAGGTTAAAGGGCAGAAATTGTTGAAGGCGCTTAGACTACGTTCGGGTAATATTAATGGATATGTTTCAAAACAAAAACTTGTTGGAGTACGAAATATAAGGAAAATTTGTATATTGGAATAATCAGAAAGTTGTCGGTGACCTATACTATGGGCACCCGATTAAGCACATGTATTGCCAGTATATCACACATCGTATCGCTTTTAATTTATAGCCGTCTAGAATTAATCATTTTAAAAAAATGATTAATTTTAGACTGCTATAAGTCAATTTAATTACAAGTGATCGTAAAAGTATTCAACGATATACATCATCGTGCTTTTCTGTAAGATATTTTTAAGAGTAATATTCGTAAATATATGAAAGATGTTCCGTTCGCCTTAAGATCAAGGAAATACCTTTAAAATAATAAAACAATACAAATCCAGTAACCATTTACATGCACTTCCCCATTTCACAATCTAAAGGTAGGTTAGAAGGATATCACTACAACATCAAAAGGGTGTGTGAACTGTAGGCTAATAGATACCATCTACTTTGTGCGGATTGTGTTACGTATGAAGATTTGTGGAGACACCTGTCTGTGAAAAATAGAGGATCTGTATAAAACAAGTGTTACTTACAGACTGACGAGAGATAAGAGACAAACTAACACAATTATTCCAATAATGTTTTACAGACTTACTAAACGGTTGATATCATTTGCTTATGTTCTAACGTGTCCGGAATTCATACAAAAATACGCATAAAATTACGAAATCTGATTAGAAGACAGACCTAAATTTCATTTTGATTCCCATTAAACTTTCAATGTCCTCCATACAAATCGAACGAAATTTGAGTCATAAAAAATCAAAATAATTCTAAAAAAGTGTTAGATTCTTGCATTGGCCGAGAAAGTTCATCGGGAATTACCTTCGCGGTTTTTCCCTGTCAGTGGTGCAGAATGGAGGGCCGACTTTTTACTGCTGAAAGTGCCTTTTCTCAGACCAAAATATTATGTCCGTTCCGAACGTTTAATTAGACGAAAATATCAGACAAATAGCTCTTGGAATGGCTACAATTTCTAGACCCGCCCCTGTGTCTAGTCTCATGTATACACTAGTGTGCACGTAAAAGATCCCTTGGCAGTTGGAATTCTATATGAGTAGGCAACAGGGTCGCTGCCCGGGCAAAATTTCCCTCATAGCACACCTTATGGCGTATGCCCGTTTTCATTAGCCCAGTATATCAGGACGTTAAAACCCATTTCAATTAATAAACCACGGGAAGCTAATCAAATTGGGTCGTAGGTTTAGAGTCCAATTATGATAAAATTCGTCGAGAATATCAAAAGATACACCTCCAATGTGCCCTGAACAATTTCTAGCGGGACCAAGCAACGTTTTTCGGGACCCTTTCTTCTAAAAAATGATCTTTGTCGAATATATTTTTGCCATGATATTGACATCTTAGAAAGACGTTGATAAGATACGTCGCTTTTCTTCATAACCCCTGTTTCGTCAGTTTGGCAGGGGCGGATCCAGATGGGGGGGGGGGGTCCACCCCCTCCCCCTGCTCAGCTACATAAAAAAATAATGCCTTGCAAATCAATGAAACTACATCACAAAGTGATCCTACGTCAGTGTAAAAATGATTTCTCTATTTAAAAAGCTCAATTTGTATGTATGCCAATGTAATTTAGAGACGATGATGGCAGATTTCCGTGACAGAAACCTGGCAAACCCCCTCCTGCAAAAATTCCTGGTTCCGCCCCTGTTTGGTTTTAGGGTTGATGTCAGATACTGTCAATAAGCACGAGTTACAATCACCTACAAAACACACTAAACTATTTTGAGCGTTGCCACGCCACTCGCATGAACCAACGCAAATATTCATCTATAAAAGTGTACTTTTTGCGGTCTTTATATGATGTATATAGCCATGTAGTTAAAGATTGCAACCGTCTTAAATTGTCAAACAGCATGAACTGGCTGATTTATCAAGATTAAAAGTAAATAGGAACAAATGCACCAGTTACTCGTTTGAAGGGTCGCAGAAAAAAACAGAACCAATTGTCTATAAAAGTGATTAAAAGGCCATAGATACATCCGCCTTTTCTGTGTTTGCATTTCTCGGACTACACAGAACACCTTTAACAGCCGCGTGTTTTAGACAGTTATAAAATCAACTTAAAAGAAAGCGAGATCTCCCAGTCTAAATAAACGCTTTTTTATACTCTTAAGTCAAACGATTATTATGTCTGTCGGTAAAACACCAGATTTCGCTAGCTATTTTGGCCACAAAGTCAGAACAGGCTGATATGGCAAAACCACGGTTTGGTCGTGAATCCATCACAAGGTGGTATATGCAATAAGCTAAAACTTGAGAATATAACTCAATAGTAGATAGTGGGTCTTAAATTCTTAATGCTAATTATGAGTTCTAAATTCGTTTAATTTTGATTTCATGATTCAGTTTCATTTATTTTAATCCATCGTCCTTCTATGCAGTATTTATGTTTCTCCCATTGCAGCATTTGTCAATAATCGCCATGGAACCTATCACCAATGAATTAATTGGTGTTCTATTTGTTGATCAGCCCCTATAAATGAGTATCACCACAGATTATTGTTAATCTTTAATCCAACCCTTTTCAATCGACATGTAATATCATATTCAAACCAAATGACATTGTTTAATTGTGTGTTAGATCTTATTACCCATGTTCATTCTTCGAACCTCACTGATATCACCAGAGTGGTAACGTTAAGAATCGAGAAAAGGTAAACTATAATTCTTTGGTAAGACACCGCTATAATGTCTGGGACTGGACCTCATGTCTGCACATTATGTGTTCGGGAATTTCTTGTTATGGAAAAATGTTAATACGTATTGTGGTTATGAAGAAAATTTTGATCAGAGAGCAATTGAATTCCAATTGCCAAAAGTCCTTTTAAAGTTTTACGTGCACACATGTCTACAGTTTTTTTGTACCACCCGAACGACTAGACACTGTTCTTACCAGGTCCATCTTGCAAGAGGAGCCACGCTGGAAAATCTCGAGAAACTTTTTCGACCAACACTGGGATCAAACCCCGTGTTCTTTCGGTATTAATAGTAAATTAATGTTTCTTTGTGAAGCCCAGAATTGAATCTTTGTAAAAAAAAGTAAACGCGGTTGAAAATTGTTTAGTATGTTAAGCGACGAGGAGAATTCGGTATATAAATATATTTGTAAGTCTATAGATCATGTAAGTATAAAAGTAGTATATAGAATAAATAACATATGGAGTTTGTCTGGATTATTTTGGGTTGACTAGCCGACAGGGAAAATGGCAATGTTATGTTAGTATAGTGAGTAAATAGTCTTATAGTGGTTTTAGTAGTTCCCATATAGTACCACATGTGCAGAAATCAGAACATAGGTCATAACCTTTCAGGTTAGAATAACACTCGATAATCTTGTAATATTACCATTCCTTACACAGCAGAATTGTCATGGTAATCGGTTGGAAATGAGACAGTTGAGATTCTATATGTGCCAGTGCAGATATTGACGGCATCATCTCACTAGAGTCTATGAGAGATTTTGTGGTTTGCGGTGAAGTGTGATTAAGTGCAGATACCTGTTGTTTTACACAGGGAAAATTGCCTGTGGGCAGACGTCTAGTGGTTTCAATGTCTGCTCTTTATGTACGTGTTGCTGTAGTAAATATACGGGAGGGAGTATTTGACGAATTGCTATCAGGAATATAATGAGACGATAATGATAACTTATACAAGGCAGCTGCATGCACGGTCTTACTGACGCAACTACTTGTTGAATTTGGATAAAATTTGGCAATATGAAGTTTAAGTCAATTAGATTGCTGAAGCGGCAGATTGACGAGAAGTGATGTTGAAGTACATCGGACGAACAAAAAAATTATATCATCAACACGTTGGTGGTCGGCGCTTGGCGGGATTATAACAAAGTGTGTGATTGTTTAAATTATTTCTGTCTTTAATGAGATCGATATAAATTCGATAGCATGTGCTCTATATTTATAATATTAATTCATTTAACATGTGAAATATGTAGAACTACATCAATTCCAACGACAGACAATAAACTCGATCAACTTCAACAACAAACGGGTGAGTAAAAAACATGAAAACAATTTTTTATGTAGTGAACACAGTTCTGTGACACGTTTTACAATAACAAATTCTTTTAATATGCAGGGGAGGATTCGGGGGGGGGGGGGGGGTCCAAACCCCACCTTGCTCAGCTACATTAAACCCCTTTTGTAAAATAACACTTTGAGAACAACACTTTGAAAAAAATGTAAGGATTGTGTGCTTAATCCTTTATCATCAGAAGATGGGGGTATGGGATGATCATTCAAAGCGCAAAATAATGATATAGCTCAATGTGTATGTATACCGCCTACGAAAGTTAGAAATGATAATGGCATGATGAATTGTCAATGGTTTTATAAATAGGCATGAAATAAATTGAAAAGACAATAATATTAACCATGAATTAGAAACTCTTTGCAATTTTCTACCATGAATTGCTTAAACCTGATACAACAATAACCAAGGTCATATGGGATCACTATTTATGTTTTAAAAATCAAATTTTGAAAGCTTTACACTTTATATTTTGTATTGAATTATTTCTTTCTTTTATTTTTAGACGATTTATTGAACCAACTGACAGATTATCAAACAGTTATTCCTACACTAGTTGATGAACAGGGACATTTTCTAAGTTATGATGTTCGACAAGGAAACATTCTTCGTAGATCCAGAAGAAGTACTGCTTTCAGCCCAAAGAGTGATAATAGTTTGCACCAGTCCAACCCTGGAAAATGGCGAGTTTTCTACAAATTGTCTGCATATGGGAAAGAATTTAACTTTAATTTAACTCTTAATTTGAAACTTTTATCAAAGAACTTTGTGGTAGAAAATTGGGATAAAAAAGGTGCAGAAAAACATTTAGACACTTTGTATGATTGTCATTACACCGGGTATAGTTCAGGACCGTACAGATCACGTGCTGCTATAAGTAATTGTATGGGTCTGGTAAGTATCAACATACAATAATATAATAACAACTAGTTTGATATTTGGTTTTTGAGATAAATATTTGGAGAAATGCCGCTTACAGATGCGTTATGTAAGAGCTATATCTGCCTATTGCATGTCTTTCATCAGGCTTCAAATGCTAGATAATCAGATGGCTGAGATATTGAATGGATTGATTAGACTATCCAAGCCATCTAAGCAGTTATGTTAAAATGGATGTCACTCAATTAAAGGACTGACAATCAAGACATTGTGTATTATCATGGAAATGTACTTGACAATCAGCTAGTTCTTGTCAAACTTCAAACACTCATTTTATATTTTGCATGTTTACTAAGTTTAGTTAGAAGAATAATTGTTCAGTTATAAATGATTGGGCAGTGTTTAACAATTTCTAACATCCCCATCAGGTTATTACCGGTAGTACTAGGAGATGATTCAATTTGTATAGAGATTCTAGTAGATGTTTCTTTAAAACAACCATCAGAATCTGTATATAAATCATGTTGATACACTTTCAATCAACTTGGGGGCATTGTTATGATTATGACTGAAGTTCAGAGTTTTGACAAACATGGCTGTGATTTTATTACATCAATAGCATGAGCCCTATGCAATGCAAGTATTTAAGATTTGGGTACTTGTTTAAAAAATATAGGGGTAAAACTTAACAGTAAAGATTGAAGAAACTATACATCAAAACTTGAAACTTTTATTTCTTGGGTTAAAACTGTTGCTTCAGATCTTGATTAAACCTGTGAATAAAGTTATTAACAGAATTTTTTCGAAACCCAGATTAACAATAATAAAGTGCTCTGTGTCTGTTTTTGTCAGCTTCGATAAGGTGATGTCTTCTGCTGACTGCTGGAATAACAGGGTCACCATTTGATGTTTGTTGTGGTTGTTCCCATTGTTGGCTGAAATATTACCAATATTATTCCAGTAAGACTTGAAATAAAGTCACTGCAGCCTTTCAGAACCATGCACCAAAAATCCCTAGCAAGGCAAACATCATGACTTAAGTCTCCAAAGCTGTAGTCTCTCAGAGAACTTAGTTGCCTTGACCTATCGCGATAGACGATTGGGGGTAAGGAACAAATGGACTAAAAATCTCTGAAACCAGAGAAATAGACATGTTCATGGTAATATCTACTGATTGAGCTGGTCCACACTGTCAATAAGCCACCCAATCAGTTCCTTCAATATAGCACTAGTTAAAGAAATACCTGTCAAGTTTTGACAGCTGATATATAATATATGATATATATTAATTAGCTCAGGCATTTTTATAACCGTTTCATCTTTCATTATTAGAATCATAACAAATTACTTATCTGTAGAATTTTTCTTTTAATATTAAGGATTATGATATGAAGGACAATACCCACAAAACTATTGTTTCTATTTTAATAATTCATGCTCGAGTCATTAAATTTACTACACAGGAATGTCTAGCGTGTTTTATAGTTCAGTTAATCTCTTGAGTGCCAAGAAAAAAGGTTTAACCGAGATATAAAGATGAATATCGATGTTTAAGTGGAATTCTGTCAGATGAACACATGTTCTTATCAACAAAATTATTTTTGCCTTCTAACTTAAAGTGTTGAACAGTCTATCAGCTGTTTCGTCTGTCTGAAGCACAGCTGGTTTTTAAGCACAAGTCGTTAAGGAGGCAACCAAAATTTAAGAGTTGATGATGCAGGGCGTTTTCAAAGTTTATATTAGAAATTAGAGGAATTTCTTTTTTTCAAAGAATGTTTAAGATAAGTTGACTAGATATTGATAAATTTTCAGGTGGAAAAAGATTAAACTGTTTACAAGTTTGGATGAAATCCAATATCTTCAAATTTAAAATAGTTCAGTCGGGGTACAGGTGAATGTACCAATAATAAAGTGTTATAAACTTCTGCAAACTTTTAATAAATTTCAGCCATTCAATTTATAAAATGGAAAACTAAACACCTTTTTTAAATATAATAAAATCATCATTTTTTTATTGTTTGTAAATAACTGAAATTTGTGTTGTGTATGAAGGATACACTCTAAAGTGCTATTCTGCATTGAATCTGTGTCAGCCATTATGTGAAAGGTATATACATTGTATATACCATAAAATCATTCTAGTATGGCAAGAACTATTGCTGAATAGGTCACATTTACAATCATCAAAAGAGTGTTTTCCATTTGTGTTTGGCTCTTTATAATCAAAAGTTGGATGGCATGTATAGAAATATGAGATTTAATTTACCCAGAAATGGAAAAATAATATTAAAAAAACCTGCTAAATTTGGGAAGAAATCTTCACATGGACCTGGCTCAGGCTAGGGTCCCCAGTCCAAGAAAAGGGCCCCTGGATTGGAGAAAAGGCCCCTTCGACTTCAATGCAATGGCGCCTGAGTTCCAAGAAAAGGGATCTGGAATCGGAAAAAAGGGCTGCAGCCTCCAACACTCTCAGCTCCTATGCCTACCCTACATGTCTACCCCTTTGGATTACAGATAGGTATTTTTACATAAATATTAGTTTGTACAAGAACATTTGCCCTGCTTAATTGAAACAACTGCAATAATATATATTGTAAATCTTATATATAACAATGTAATTTTAACAATTACATGGGTAATAATCTCTTATTCCCTGTCGCTTGGGCCCTTCAGAACCAGTTGCCTCTGTTGGCAAATCCCTGACTCCAGCAATGTATGTGTATTTTCAGCATGGTGTGTTTAGTACAGATGATGAAGACTATTTTGTGGAGCCATTATGGAATACTACCAATACTGTGGAAGAGCAGGGCTACCCCCACATTGTTTATTCACGTTCATCATTAAAGTTTAAAGATAAATTTCTACACTGTGGGGTTAAAGGTAAGTTTCCAATGTTAAATTTGCTAAATACAATACAACATGACTTTCACAACACATTGTGATTTTATCCATTATATCCCTGTGATAGAGAATGCGAATAATTTATATTGTGATTAAAAGTATTATTGCTAATCATCTATATTATAAGTAAAAGTGCCATTGCTAATATAATCATCTATATTAGAAGTACCGGTGAAGGTAATATTGCTAATCACCCATATTATAAGTAAAGATATCCTTTATGACAAGTCCATGCTCTAAGTAAAGGTATCATTGCCAATTATCCATATTATAATTAAAAGCATCATTGATAATTATCCATAAGTCCACGTTAATAGGATTTCTTTTAATCAAGTTGTATCTCCCATTTTCAATCACTTTTACAGATCATAATTTTGAAAAAAGACAATGGTTGTACAACAAATCACCTCACATATTTAATGAAGTCATCAAACCAAAGGGGAGAGGTCGTAAAAGATTCACTAGTAAAAATAAAAGTAAGCGACGTCGACCCCGTTCTGTAAGCAGAAAAAGAAATGTGGAGATGTTGGTTGTAGCTGATAAGCGAATGGTTGACTATCATAAATCCAAGGAAATAGCTCCCTATGTTTTAACTGTTATGAATATTGTAAGTATTGTGTGGATTGGACCATACCATATGGCACCCCCCATTTACCAATCAAGTGTATGAATAGTATAGGAACTCACCAGAATTATTTGAATCAAGTGTATGAATAGGAACTTCTCAACATTATCTAAATCAGCTACAAGAATATAAATAGTAACTCGACTGTTATCTGAATTATTATGAACTGATTTGTAATTTGATATATTTGATTTATAATCATTATAGAAATATGTTTGATATTTTTGAGGTCAGGTTGCCAAGCTTTTCCATGATGCCAGTATTGGTAATTCGATTAATATTATCATCACAAGATTAGTATTGTTGTCAGAAGATCAGGTAATATAACAGCCTTCCCATCATTTCTTATATACCATGTTATAAGTGTTAAAATAAGAGATTACAGCACCGAATATACATTCCATGTTCGTTAATACATTGTTAAATCACACAGATCTGATGGGTCCATTCAAATTTGTGTTCAGTGTTGATTTCAATGTGGGGATTTGTTTTCTTGAATGACAATGTAGACATATCTTCCATCAAAATTTCATGTTCACAGATAAAGCCAGTGTTAAAATTTGAGACATTATACCAGTTTTGGCACAGAAAGCTTAATGTAGAATTCCATAATTTAGATCAACTCTTTAAGTTAAATTTTCAATTACCGGTACTTGTGCATTTAATTCTTTCATGAGCAAAAGTTTCAAAAACACCCCACTCGTTTTATTAGGTGCTTATAACAGCAATTTTAAGAATTACATGTACATTTTCAGTCTGGATTAGAAATAAGTCATCATGCTGATCGTTCATTGGATAGTTTCTGTAAATGGCAGCAGACCATAAATGGACCAGAAGACAGAGAGAGTGGTAATAGAAAGGGTATTGCTCATCATGATAATGCTGTATTAATAACTAGGTATGAGTTCAGCACAGGGTGTTTTGGAACCTTCTATCTCGAAATCATACTCCCCATGACATTCTAATAAAGAAGATTATTCTAAAGTACCTGTTTCCCACTATAGCTATTTTTGATGAAGTCAGAAAGATAAACCACTGTTTCTGTTGATATATTTGTCACCTCCAAAGAGTCTGGTGTTCATGTAGGACAAAATACCAAGACTTTACAAAATCAAAACCTCATCGAATTGACACTCACTTGGCCACAGCACTAAAATTACCTATTGGAAAAGGCTAGGGCTAGGGAAAGAGTCAGATATTTCAGACTAGGAGAAGGTGTGCTCATAAAGTATTACTGGCTTTATTACAAATGTACAATGGTAAACACGTTGAAGGCGGTTCACAGCGAAGATTATGCCAATGAGGATTCCGTAGAAAACCTTATTTCTGTATATATACAGTAATGTATCTTTTGGGTTATTGCAGCTGCGTAATATTATTGACACATATCAAGAATAATGTTTTAATATAGAACTTTTTTATGTAGGCCAACAGTTGTAATTACCTATTAACTTTTCTTTAACAGAAAATTTGACATGGCATTATCACTCACTGAAATAAATCACCAACGTTTTTCATATTAAACAAACATAAATAGTTCTTCACAGTTTTTATCCTATCATTTATTTAAATTTTGATGGATTTCTTTTCAGATTCGACATTTGTACTTACAAAAATAAACCATGTGGAACATTAGGTAAGATAAAGTAGAGTAGAATGAGATATTTGAAACCACAACTATAAGTTTATGTTTGTCTATATTTAGCAGACTCAACAAAATGGGTTCTCTTGTAAAAAAAAAATCAGATTTCCTCAGAAGAAGTAAAACTGAAATTGTCTACATAGAAATTCCCAACAGGGAGACACACAAGAAATAATATACTGAACACTAAAGAAAACGCATCACTTAGTTTTTCGTATAACAAAATGATCCTGTAAACATCTTATTTATTTTGCTTCTTATTGTGAACAATATTCAAATGGGAACACATCAATAACAACACATTTGTACACTTATGGATGTTTAATCTGTAATCAACAGTACAAAGTCAGAAGGGTCGAAACCAAAAGTACGACGCAGATGGTTAATTCCATGCTACGTAAATGCACAGCGTGCGTAAGAGCCAGTGGAGGACACACATGCTACTGACATCTGTGTCATACTTTTGGTTTTGATCCTAATAACTTTGTGCCATTGATTATAGATTAAACATCCATAAGTGTACAAATGTGTTGTTATTGATGTGTTCCCATTTGAATATTGTTCACAACAAGAAGCAAAATAAATAAGATATGTTTACAGGATCATTTTGTTATACGAAAAACTAAGTGATGCGTTTTCTATGGCGCTCAGTATAGTATTTTTCATAGTATTTTTCAACAAGCTCAACCAAACTTGATTGAATGACACAGAAGTGTGTATTAATTAACTATTAACATAATTCAAGTTTCTATTTACTAAAAGTTTGATTTTTAAAGGCTAATTAAAGTGAATCAAAGCTTCATGAATTAGGGAGTCTAAACCAACATTAGTGTACCTAATTGTTGGGGTGTTGATAAGAGACTACTTCATACTACTTAAGAAATCATATTATGCAGCAGATAGCACCAGTTGTCATATAAATGGGATGTATTTTTTATGTTGTAGGTTTAGCACCAGTAGCTGGTATGTGTGAAGAAGACAGAAGTTGTAGTATAAATGAAGATATTGGACTAGCATCAGCATTTACAATAGCACATGAAATTGGACATAAGTAAGTGTCAAATATATGTGTCTTGCCATAAAATTCTTCACAATTCGGGACAAACCAAACAGAAAAATTGCCCAACCAGAAAAGTATTATTAAAAATAACAGTACATCAGTACTGCATAAATTAGAAAGGAAGTAAGGACATAGGGTTCAACACCAACTCTGGGCAACTAAATTCATTTTTTGGACTAACTCAATGTGTTTTGGGTTTTTTTTCAAAGCAATTGCAGTTGGAGTGTCTTGAGGTTACCTTGTAAAGTTCTACCTTATTTTGAACTGCTTCATGATGTATTTGTGTATTAGCCTGCTATCATATATTAGTCTAATGATCCATTTTCCATGAAATACAGTGTGTGATAAAGTTTGAGTTCATGGTAGCTTTTTAACATGCCCACATGTCGCCCTTGTCCATCTGTGCGTCCTCAATTTGTTTGTGGACACTCTACAGGTCATAATTTTTATCTGATTTTGATGAAACTTGAAATAGAGGTTTATCTCCAAAAGATTGCAGAACCTTTTGATATTGGCATGTATTGGATCGGAACTTCGTGGATTATGTCCCCTGATTGTATGAAAAATCACGTTTTTAGCTTGTGGACACTGTAAAGGTCACAATTTTTATCCAATTTAGATGAACTTGAAAGGCATGATTATAACTCAAAGATCTCAGTTTCTTTTGATATTTGCACATATCACACAGGAACTTACTGGATTATGGTCGCTGATTGTACGAAAAATCATGTTTTTATCTTGTGGTCCTCCTAGAGGTCACAATTTTCATCTGATTTAAAAAAACAAACTGTTCAAATATATCATTGCTACACCATAATGATGATTGAGTTCGAATTTTGTGAAAATCTGACTGAAATTACCGGACAAAATGGTCGCTCCTTATATGCATTTAATGTAAAAGTATGGTATATCAAGGTTGTGGACCCTCTAGAGATCACATTTATGATCCGATTTTGAAAGTTTCCAATATTTGCACGTATCGGTCTGTAACTTCCTGGATTATGGCCCCTGATTGTACGAAAAAATCAAGATTTTAACTTGTGAACGCTCTAGAGGTCACAATTTTTGTTCAATTTTGAAAACCTTAATAATGGTTGAGTTTGAATGTTGTAAAAATCCAACCAAATTTTCCAGACAAAATTGTACCTCTCTGAACGCAAATAGAAATACCAAGGTTGTGGACCCTTTAGAAGTCACAATTTTTATCCGATTTTAATGAAACTCAAAATGTATGTTTATTACCCAATGATCTTGGTTCCATTTAATATTCACACATGTCGGATGGTCAGTTCCTGGATTTTGACCCCTGACAATACAAAATGTCAGATCATCTATTATCTCGTTCTCTGTCCATTTCTTGCAAAATATGGGCGTATCTGGCATGGCAATTGCATGTTAATGAAAATATTGCAATGAATAGATGTACAATATATATTTCTGTTATTCTAGTTTTGGGATGCATCATGATGGAGCTGGTAATCCATGTGGTACACCAGGTTATGAGAGAGCTCGCATTATGGCAGCTCAACTCACTAAAGATACAAAACCTTTTCTCTGGTCCAGTTGCAGTAAGGAATACATTACTAGTTTTCTTGAGTAAGTATTATACCTAAAATACTTTTCTAAATACTTCCTCCCTTTATGTCTATGGAAACCTCAAGCGAGAAAGAGAGAGAAATGGGGTTTAACGTCCACTCGACACAAACTAGGTCAATTCAGGATTAACATATGGTTTAATTTTATTTCAATAATTCGCTTGCGCATAGGGGTCTTTAGCAGTGGGAGGAAACCTGAGTGCCCAGAGGAAACCCACGAGGTTGAGAAGGTGCCCCTATCTCCATGCCACATACGCTCACACCTGGGATTGAAACCACAGCCGCAAGCCAGAGGTGACCGGCCAACTAGAGGTCGAAGCGCGGCACTCTAAACCACTAGGCCATCCCAACCCCCCACCTCAAGCGAACATAAATTTCAGACTAATGATTGTCTAGCACGTGACCATTAATTCTAAATGTATTTTGTACTTTTTAAAAGCCCATATTGAAATGTTGTCATATATTGTTGTCGCCCCCGTCCATCCGTCCGTCCGTCAGGCGTCCACAATTGCTTGTGGACGCTCTAGAGATTAAAGTTATTAATCGATTAACATTAAATTTATACAAAGTGTTTAATGTCATGCCAGAGTTATGGCCCTTGATCACCTCAAAAAATCTTGTGGACGTTCTAGAGACCAAAGTTAATATCAGATTGACTTTAAATTCATGCGAGAAAGTAGCCTGGCAGAGTTATGGCCCTTGTTCACTTCGAAAAATCTTGTGGACGGTTATGAGGCCAAAGTAAATATCTGAATTGTTACTCTTAATCAGATTTTAGTGTATTATAAATGTTTCATTACTGCAAGAAGTAAAAATATGCGACAACTCTTGTTGACTTCCCAAACAATTTAGATACTGTGCCATATGTTTTGTTGCCTGGCAACCTTTCTTTATTAATACATTTGTTTTCAAATTTCAGATAAGACTTGCTTATTTGTCCGATAAACCAATTTAATTATGATATTGCAGATGGTCTTTTTTTTATCACTTCATTGAGTAATTACAGATATGGAATGCATATGATTATTTGAATGTAATATACTTACTTTTCTTGGTAGTTCAGGCCGTGGGCATTGTCTGAAGAATGTTCCACCTCAAAGAGAGTTCAAATTTCCAGAACAACTAGCAGGACAACGCCATGGCTCTAATCAACAGTGTAAATTGCAGTTTGGCTCAAAATCAAAAGCCTGTAATCTGAAGGTAGATTCAATAATTTAATCTTTAAACTTTAAATGTATAAATTACAGATTGCAATAATACCTCAGCTTTCCATTTTAGCGAAGATGTGGTACACATTGTCTAATCTACTTAAAATCTCAACCATCCGACAGTTGCATATGGGCTTAATTTTTCATGTGAATTAATGGCTAAATAATTATTTGTATAATTTATATGTATATATATTTACTGAATTATCATGTATTACAACATTATAATAGAATATATTATGTACTGAACTATCTATCATGTATTTTATCGTAAAAGAATATACTATATACTACAGAATATATTATGTACTGAACCATCATGTATTATATTATAACAGCATATATGTACTGAGCTGTCATGTATTGATAAGAAAGGAGAATGTGTAACTAACAGTATACCAGCAGCAGAAGGAACAACATGTCCATTAACATCTAAAAAGCGAGGCGTATGTATATTTATATTTAATACATGTTGTTGCATCCATGCAGGACTGGAAACTAATATTACAGGTGATCTTAACGATGATGACTTATTAATCAACTGCATTACTCAAATAATATTGAGTATCAGTGTCGTTGTTTGGCCAAGATTTCTTCACAAGCTCTACAAGGTTAAGCAATGGCAGACATCTTCGTGGGAGTATCGGGACATTGTCATTATTGACAGTTTTGTTGGCATGTTATATTTCTATTACGTGTTGTTATTGCAGTGGTGTTACCGTGGACAGTGTAGACCACCATATTTCACACCAAGACCAGTTGATGGTAATTGGGGAGGATGGTCAGAATGGGGAGCATGTTCCAGAACATGTGGTGGAGGAGTATCAGCTAGTCATAGAAACTGTAGCAATCCAGAGTAAGATAACAATTGCAGAATTGTCATTTCCTATGTTTATCTGGATTTCTTGTTATTTCTTAGGTTTGCCTGAATGTTATGATAGTAAGAATTAATATTTGTCATAGATAACAAAACATACTGACCAAAACTGTAGCATAATATAATGAATAAGACATAAAATGTGTTTCAGTGTATAAAATACTCTTATTGCCATACTTACATTATTTCAAATATGTTTGTGTGTCGTTCACTACTTTGCCGTATTGGTTATATGGATTTTAATAAGCTGATGGTCAGATAAGTTAGGGATTCGTTGACTTAGAAGGCCCAATGTTTTAACTCATTCTGGCAGAATTTTTGCTTTAACTCATTCTGGCAGAATTTTTGTTTTAACTCATTCTGGCAGAATTTTTCTTTGTAGTTATTTATTTTGATATGCTAGTGGCTTAGGTATGCAGTTCAAATAGTGACAATTTTCATAGACATCCAAACTATACAACAGAACCTTTTTGACCTTTTATCAGTTTTGAAATACCAGACAATATATGGGTCTGCAGATCTTACTCAGGCAAAATCAGGATTATCATGTCTAAAAATTATTCTTCCTAAAGAGCCTTTGCTTACCCAATCCCAGCTCCACATCTATGAATATAGTACTCCCCCTCCCATTTCCAGTGAAATACAGTAGTGATTTCTAATCTACACCTTTATGATATGTTTTAGAGCTCGGCATGGTGGAAAATATTGTACAGGAGAACGGAAGAGATACAGATCATGTAATATTGTGGTATGATATTTTTATATCTTTTCGCAATGTTTTTATTTTCTATATGAAATATATTATTATGGAATTGTGGTTGATGTATATTGATTTTTGAAGAGGTTAAAGTGAGACGAAGGTTATGCTTTTGTCTTTACGAATTTATCTCCCTTTTTGAAGTATATTGCCACAGTACACCATTGATTTCCCCCATTGTTAATTCTCATCTCTTTGGGTTGAACTTTGAAACCTATCTACCACAGATACAGAAACATGTTGCAACATCTTGCTCAAAAGTATGTTTGAGGTTCACCATGGAAATCTTGAGATACACCAACTGAAAGTACATTACTAATAAGCATGGAACTATCTGTAACCAAAATTATCCTTTCACTTCAAAATCATAAATAGGCATCAAAATGTAACTGGTAGAAAATGTAACTTTAAACCCTTTTCTTTGATTCTACACAAAAAGTCAACAAAAAAAGAGTGTAATTAAATGGGGGATTACATTTGTAGGTGTCCTATGATTTTCAAAAAGATTTTTTTTTCTTCTTTGCATACAGGACTGTCCAGAAGATGCCATTGATTTTAGGGAACTACAATGCAACAATTCGAACAATGAAATGTTCCGAGGCAGACATTACATATGGAAACCATACACAGGAGGTTAATACATTTTTGAAATATCAACTGAAAGTAAAGGCAAGCGCATAGACATTAAATACCCCACCCCACTGTGTCATTCATTATGTCTTAAGATAACATAAAATATACTATTAGTATCTGTTAGTTTATATTTTAATATAATATTAAAATATGATTGAATTTGTATTAAGTTCAGGTAAAACCATGTGCATTGATCTGTATGGCTGATGGGTATAATTTTTACACGGAGAGAAATCCTAAAGTATTAGATGGTACACCATGTTATCCAGATAAACGAGATGTATGCATTAGTGGTGACTGCCATGTAAGTCCAATTAATTATGTCATAAATTTGTTAGATGCTTTAGAAAGACATTAGGAAAGGGGAGAGTATTTTGGTTCAGCAGTGGGGTTAACTGGCTACCAATATTTACTACTTTAGAAGGACATTAGGAAAGGCTGGTATTTTTATTCAGTAGTGGGGTTAACTGGCTACAAATATTTACTGATTTGAATATTTCATCCATCTGTACATGTGTTGTATGGTATTTAACTGCATTTTATGAAATAGGAGGTGCTTAGGAATGGTACCCAGAAACCATGATAGCATTTCTTGTTGATGTACAGACTGAAATAGAATTATTTTTCTTACAGAAAGTAGGATGTGATGGGTATTTAGGGTCTAGTTTAAGAGAGGATAAATGTCGTGTTTGTGGTGGTGATGGTACAACTTGTAAAACCATATCAGGTTTATTTGATAAACCATTACCTAAAGGAAGTAAGTTAATTTTGCTATTTAAGTGTATGACACTTCATTTCAGTTTAAAATTTTCACGAAATTAAAGTTACATTCCCGGGTACAAACTGGGTGATTTGATGATATATTAGGACTAAAAACATATTCAAACTACATGTTGTCTGTAATCGCTGACTATTTATTACAAATATTGAATCCTAATTAAATTGTAAAATTATCCACTGCCGGGGTCTTTTTCCATGATTTTTATCTCAGAAAGTGTTGTACGTCTAACTCTTCATAAAGTTTATCAACATGTACACTAAGCCTCAGTGTACTCGTGCAGCCTTCGACGTCACGCTTGGGTATAGCCCTAATCGTTGAGCTGTCGATTAGGGGAACCCTTACATTTTTGTCTTGTATTCGCTCCATGAGTGTTTTTCAGGGAATCCAGTATTTTTCTAGTTAGACTGGATATCTCTACTTTCCATATATACCAAAATTGCCATACTTTAATTGGCAATAACCACCCGTTAAATACTTTCCTGGGAACCCATTTAAAGCCTAATAAACAACGAATTATGATCTTTGCTAAGATATTTATCTAAGCCTACTTTTAGTCCACTGTCTCAAATGTAACCCTGATCAACATACTTTAGAATCTTTTAATTTTCGTCATGAATTTAAATTATTTACAGCATACCATGAAATAGTGAAAATACCAATTGGTGCCATGAATGTAAAGATTACTGAAGCAGTCTTTTCACGGAACTACCTAGGTAATGATTAGTAAAGATGTAATATTAGTGAAGATTCAATTGGAATTTGAACTTCATATTCAATTTGTTAGAAATTGTCTGTATATTAATCTAAATTTTTGATCATTGTCATATAAATCAAATACCAATTTTCACATATATTGAAAGTACAGCCAATGGGAAATACTTTTTGAAAAACTGTCTTACTCTACAGTCATAAAACTGGATTTGATGGTCACATGGTCTACATTATAAGGTCTGTCAAGTGGCGTGGTATTGGCGCCAAGGTGGTGTGCGACAAAGAAAAGGGGTCATTGCTCAATCTCTGAGTCCTCTGATGGCCTCGGTTTCCTCTTACTGTTAAAGATGCTACACGCAAGTGAATTATTGAAATAATATTGTACTATGTGTTAGTCCCAAAATAATCTGGTTTGTGTCAAGTGAATGTTAAACCCCATTTTTGTCTCTTTCAGCCATAAAGAATGAAGGTGATCGGTATTATATTAATGGTGACTGGACAATCGACTGGCCACGTAAATTTCCATTGGCAGGAACAGTATTTCATTATCAAAGGGAGGATGACAAATCTGAAATATTAGAAGCCATTGGTCCAACAGGAGAAGCCCTTATTGTCATGGTAATGTAATTTGTGGGGGGTTGGGGAAATCCATCATGTAGATCTTGTTGTAAATTACTTGAAACTATCCTGGTTAAAGAAGATTTAATCCTACACAATTATTATACCAAATTATCAATTTAAATAAAAAATAAAACTTTTAAAAAAAGAATATGGAGGCTTCAACAAGATTCTATGTAATCTATGATCATATTGATTCGAATTCAATAAAAGTATAACTTTATACATAATGTATTTATTTGTAGATGTTGATGCAAGAAGAGAATAAAGGAGTGAAATATGAATATAATTTACCATTTAATAAATCTTATACCAATCATGATATATCATTATATACCTGGGATCATTCACCATGGTCAGCTTGCTCTAGATCATGTGCTAAAGGTAATTTATATTTTATTCTTTCTAACATACAACTATCTATTTATTAAGGATGATCTAAATAGCTGGCCTCCACAATTACAGGACATTGCCATATTCCCAGAAGAATTACAAAGTATAATGACAGGACGTAGAATGTCATATTCCTAAGGTGATTACAGAGTATAATGTCAGGGTCATGCCATATACCCAACACACTAAAAATACACACTTAGCACCCTCTAAAAAATATTTTAAAATGTTCCAATATACCATGCCATGAGCCCGTACATACTGTTCTGTACTTATTGATCACTGTGATCATTTGTGTTAAATATTATTTTCTCAAAATATCCTATTTACATTATTTGTTCTATTTTCAGGACTCCATATTTCTACTCCTAGATGTATTCATAAAATTAATCTTAATATTGTCAGTGATAGATATTGTCATCCACAACCTCGTCCTAGTGATCACAAAAAAGTCTGTAATCATCAGCCATGTCCACCAACGTAAGACTTTTTTTTTACTGCATGCTTTATATTTTTTTTGTTGTATTTTTTTGTTGTTATATTTTCTAGAGAATGACAAGATCATCTGACAATGCATGAAGAAGGAAACAAATGAATTTTTATGGAACCGGAATAAGACTAACATCTATAAAATTGCAAGGCTGTCTCACCCAATCATTCAACTCAATCAATTAGAAACCTGGAGTCTTTTTTACGAATACGACATTGTCATTTAGATCCTAATACAGATATTAAGTGTTAGTCTGGTCACCAAACCCAATATTTCGAGTGAACCTGGATATTTTATACAAATTTTTTTATGATTGATTTTACAGGTGTTCTCTTTCATAATCGGCCGGGTGAACCTCAGGCAACCTTGAGCATTTTGAGAAATTCAGGATGGCATCCAAGACGGCTGCCATTTAGAATAATCCCATAGTATTTATTTTAGGATGATAATTTTGGGACTATTTAAAATGGGGGTCGTCTTGGACACCATCTTGATTTTCTCAAATTGCTCAAGGGGTCTGAGGTTCATCCGTCAGATTTTGAAAGAGGACACCCTAGGCTACTAAAATCAATCATAAAAAAAACAGTTTCCAGGATCGGCAATAGTTCTAATATACTATGTGGGCCAATGGAAAGATCACACCCTTCAGTATTTTAGTTATTTTGTAATGTTGCAGAATTTGATGTCTGGTTTATTCTGAGTTTGTCACTTCAGTCAAGTGATCAAATTTTATAGATATATTTAAAAAATTTTTAACAGATGGACATTTAGTAATTGGGGTGAATGTAGTCAGTCATGTGGTGGAGGTTTACAGAGTAGATCAGTTGTATGTGATAGATTAGTAGGTGAAGATGAACCTAAAGAAGTATTAGATGATACCGAGTGTCCAGATAATAAACCATCAGTGGATAAAACTTGTGGAGAAATAGAATGTCCTTCCGTTTGGTTTACTGATGAGTGGTCCAAGGTAAGGATAAAGGTATACTGCATGAAGATCTGACTGAGTGTAGTGGAAGGTTGTGTCTGAGGTCATACAAGTGGCTTTTGACCTTATGACATCAGACATTTGATTAACAAATCAGCGTTGATGTTTTCAAGTGCACCTTATGCCACAAACTTGCTGTAACAGATCGTTTCATTGGCTAATCCCTCACATTATCCAGAACGCGGGTTATACATGTATAACAACTCTTATTCTAGTGTAGTAAAGACAAGTAAAATGAAATTTTGAACCATAAAAAACAAAACGAAATCGTATCTGTGTTTTAATCAGATTCGTCTGCCAAGTGCACATACAATTGAAGAAGAATATTGTGGACAATCTTTCAGGCTGTATTAATTTATTACAAACCATAATAATTTATTCATGTGGGCAGATGTCTGGTTGTACAATAAATACTACAAAATTATTTTATGTTTCAGTCATGTTTAATTTAATAATTAATTCAGTATCTTTTGAAATACAGTGTCGACCTAGATGCGGAGCAGGGTCTAAAACAAGAAGAGCTTTTTGTATGACGAGTGATGGGAAAACATATTTAGAAGAAAAAAAATGTAGTAAAAAAGAGAAGCCTGTTACCACCAAAGTTTGTAGGAATGAAAATTGCCCACCACCAGAATGGGTAAAAGGAGAATGGGGAGAGGTAAATTTGAGTTATAGGATGTAAATTATTGTTTACATATAGATTCATAAATAATCATTTGCATTTGCAATAAAACAGTTCCATAAGGATGGACTTTATTGAAAACCAGATTTGCATGTAATTATTTGATGATTTGTTGCCTCATCAAATCCTGTAGTTGTTCCTGATATTGGAGAAGCATTATTGAAACCTACTAAAAATTTGATTTAGCAGGATAAAGTAATTGTGACTGATGAATAATAAGCTTCTTGTGGGTTGGTGTATGTTTTTCTGCCTGGCAACCTATATCTTTTTTTGTACAGTGCTTTGGTTTAACATATCTTTTTTGTACAGTGTTCATCAGAATGTGGTAAAGGTCATCAGAGAAGAAATGTACAATGTCGATCACCGGAGGGTCAACCTAGTAAGAACTGTGATAGGAGAAAGAAACCCATAACCATAACAACCTGTGAAACGAAATGTGAAGATGAGGATGATGATGATGGTAAGTCCTAGGGATATCACTGATTTTGATATAACTAATCATAATACAGAATCTGAAACCTACAAATCATTCTCAATCCAATAAAATTACCCTGTTATTGAATCATTTTGTCCACCACTCTCAGAAGAAGAGCATATATATGTTATTGTTATTATGGATAACAAAATATTCATTTTTTCATTTCAGAGTGTGTAGACAAATATAAAGTAGCTTATTGTCCATTGGTGCTAAAGTTTAGATTCTGTAATCGTGAATATTTCCAAAAAATGTGTTGTTTAACCTGTTTAAAACATGGAAAAAGAGGATAGATCAGGAGGAGAATATAGACACAGTGTGATCATCAAACATTTAGAGTAACAATAAACAGTTAAACACAAACTATAATATAGATGGATATTATTTTCATATTGTAATTTATTTAAAAGTATTAAGGATGTATTTATGTGAATTAAACATAGTATATTATATATTCTGTATTGTAAGGTCACATCAAACAGCAAATTAAGCTCTCCAGTTTGGACCACAGGTTTTTGAAGACATTCTATTACCTGGTTGTAGAATATACCTATAACAGATTACATTTTTTACTGAGTGACATTGATTTTATTTGCTTGATAATAAGACTAGAGAATCCTATTGAAATGTCAGTCAGTAAATGTCTTTGTGTATGACCATTTTAACAGTATTATAGGCCCCCTGCCTGCATAACCACTGACAAGAGTAAAAACGTAAATCGTGGATAAGACTGAAATATAATTATTGTATTGGTACTTCCAAGAAAATCAATGTTTAAATATTAAAAAATATGCTGTACAGCAAAGTCACAACATACTTAGAGTAGTATGCACCCTTATGCTTGTGAGGCCCCCCTGGGCAAGTGCCCAGCATGGCCATGCATTAAGGCGATGCTGTGTGTACCAGGTAGTACTTAGCCTAAAACCTATGATTCAGGTGACTTTAAATGGTTTGATTACTCTATAATAGTATTAAAATACTAGTATAGATTTATTAAATGTCATTTTTTAAAGATATATCGTAACAAACAATCAAGTTCCTAAATACATTATTATCGCTTGACAACAAGGAGCAGCTCACATTGGTAATCAAATGGCCAAATTGTGGTTGATAATGTGTATAATTACACATTTAATTTATCTATGCCTTATTATGCAATTTGGGTCTACCATTTTATTTTACTTATTATTAAATAAATATCATACTTTCAGATGAAAATATCTTTGGTATATCAAGTAAATTGCCTTATATTGCTGAAAGACACCTATATTAATAAATATATCATTTTTTATGTGTATTATATACATGTATAGTAATCATTTTTTTGAATCGTAGGCTATCGTAGGTTGTTAAAGAATGACCGAATAGAGGCGTATTTAGATTCTGTAGTATTACTTTTTGTAATGGTCCATGCAGGACCTGACGTACCATCAATTAGAGCTAAATTTGTAGTATTTTTTTTAAAGATATTGTATTCAGTTTTATATTTATATTTAGTGTGTATAAATGTATAGTATTATTTATTTCTTTTTCATTTACAGAAATAAACATAAAATGATATCAGATATTAAATATGATCGCTGAAATTGATTGAATATACATGTATTGTTTTTAAACATCAGTGTTTATCCATAGCAATCATAGGCATATCCTCACTGCATACGGGCTCGATGACAGTTAGGGGGCCGGGGAGCAGAACCTAAATGCCCTAAAACATTTTAGGTAACAGACTGTGGCGTCAGTCTTTTGGGAGAGGCGAGGAATGGAGCGTACCGTGTAGGTACCCCCAAGATAAATGCATTTTCCTACTATTCCAGCCTGTGAATATAGTAACTTCTAAGTGGTCTAATATAGCCTAATTTAGGTGGGCCGACTTGAATTTCAACCAATCACAGTCCCGGAAACACAAATGTTGATGGAAAATTTAACTGTCGCAAACATATTTTCCTGCAATTCCAGCCCTTGAATATAGTAACTTCTAAGTGGTCTAATATAGCCTAATTTAGGTGGGCCGACTTGAATTTCAACCAATCACAGTCCCGGAAACACAACTGTTGATGGAAAATTTAACTGTCGCAAACATATTTTCCTGCAATTCCAGCCCTTGAATACCGCAACTTCAATGTCGAATATAGCCAACGTAACGTAGTTGACATGTAACAACACAAACAACCAATCATCATGAGGTAGGTGCATATGGTCTTGCCCTTCCTGAAGGAAATTTTGAAAATTTAATAGCCGCAGAGCGTTTTTCTGCTAACGCATCAGTTAAGCAGCTTCAAAGTTGTCAAATGATACCTAAACCAAAACCCTTTCAGAGAGGTAAAAGGGTGTGCATTCGCCCAAATACTCATTTATATAAAGCAATCGATGTGGACTCGGGAAATTCCCGAACCTTCCCAACCGGTCTGCAATTAACATCTCCCGAAAACATCAGTGGTCTCAAACCATAATATCTCAGAATTGGGACTTACCCCCCTTATTTGCAAGGTTTCAAATTAGAGTTCGAAATAGTATTTGTTATTGATAGAAGTCAATAAATAAAAAATCAGACTGATAGATTCGATAAACTTGCACGATACAAGATCTCGCCCGACGGGTTGTTTATGATTTTACATGTATGTATGAATTAAAAGGAAGGAGCTACATTAGAGTCTCTCCATCAATTTTGAGAACCTTTAATCGGCTTTTAATTGTAATATTTGTTACCGTACTAATAATAATCTAGCCGATATAGGCTAAACATAAACTTTGATTGAACTTGAAGAAGATAAATTATTATGGTCATCTATGAAACTATGAACGAGTAGTAAAGGCTTTAGATGGTTATTTTAGCTCTTTTACGAACTGTCTCTCTGATTGAACAATGTCCGCTGACAGTTCCTATGCGCTCCTAGCTGTAATATCAAAATAAAGTACAAATACCTCTCCAAGTCTCTTCCCCACCTCTTTTCTCAGGCTATTTTGGAATCCTTACCTTGCATTTTTCACAGTAATTCTTTATATTTGGCCATAAGGAATCATTTTTCACCATATCTGAAACAAATTTATAATAATTCAGAACTATTTTCAAGTAGAATTTAGCAATTAAATAACGTATTTTGTGTAATTTTTAATCGCAAAATTCTATGTGTTGGAATTACTATAAATGGGTGTTAGCAGTGGCAAGAAATGATTATCGAGGCTTTGGCAAACAAAGGAGAATCATGGTAAAAATTAGTTGATAAGGATGCCAAAATAACCATCAGAGGGTGGGAGGGGGGAGTGTTATATTCATATTGTAGCTATTAAGGGACAGATAGGAACTGTCAGCGCACACATCGTCTAATCAGAGGAACTATTAGAATGTACCAGTATTTTATACAAAATTGGTGTCATTTACTCATTTTGATGGGAAAAAAGAAATCATTTCCAAAAATATTGAAAAAACATTGTTAATGTTAGCAAAACAGTATGGTTTTATTATCTTTTTGAATTAAGGATCTTGTTAACGTGACTACACAAGTTCTCGCCAACATATTCATTATTTAAAGATGCGATGTCATAATATTTTAGTAAACTGTTAAAATTATATTTTATGCAAAATGGGACATTTTATGCCATTTCATTGCCTAGATTATATAAATGATTCATTGCTTTACTTGTAGTTGATTGTTTGGATTTTTCGATAATTATGTTAGTATAAGGTAATCTCAGTAGGGTAATACATAAAATTAATTATGCTTATTTTATGGTCAAAAGTGTGTAATGCCTCTTGAATGAATGTTTTTTTTTCAGAATCCTTAAGACTTCCAATTAACTGATGTGTACCAGATTATGTCTGATATGGAACAAGATTATTCAAAAATTCATTGCAGTAAAAATATCAATACAGTAGAAGATTTTATAGTAGTTTTCACCTGTAAACGTATAAAGATACATTATCCTGATAGACAAGTTGTAGTAAAATGGGTACAGTATTTTATATTATAAGCAGAGAACTTGCCTGACTTGTCAGTAAATGTTCTCAAGGTATAGTAAAGCCCTGTTTACACTTGGCCACGATAAGCGTGCCGTTCTGGGTATGGTACCAGGCCGTGATAAATTTCTAGAAATTGAGCTGTTTACATTACTCTAAAATAACCGGTCTCAGAACCATGTCAAGCACGCCAAATGTGGAACTCTTCACAGAAAAGTCAATTTCAGTCTCTGTACAAATTTCCCAGATGAAAACAGTTATGATGACTGATTTAGTTTGAGCGGCCATTTTGACAGAACTGATGACAGAATTGTAAAAGTTTGTGGGGAAAAAGGTCAAGGTTTGTTTCGCGCATGTGCAGTAATTCGTGCTCAGACCGGTTAGCGTTTACACTACGAAAATTTAAAGCGAGCCGTTCCTGTAATCGTTCCGAGACCACCTCACTTCAGTGGGCCTGATTGGCACCACACCAGGACCGGCACAATTAAGTTTGACCCGTTTACACTACAAACAAACAAAGTGTGTGGTACACTTAAAATTTGTAATGTAAACAGGTTTAAGTCTACCCATGCCAAAGATACAGTTTGTATAATTGTACTCACAGGGTCAAAACAATTACACATCCATTAGTGCTTTGCTTATATTACAGGCTTAAAATTGCACTTGATGAATATTTAGAAATATTTATAAAATTTAAGTTTTATAAAGCAAGTCATACCCACCAAAAAATATATGTGATTAATTTACTTTAAATCACAGTATTCAAAAATACCAGTAACCTTTGATTCACCTTCATTTTGATATTGATAAATCAAGAATATACCGATAACTACAAGGATAATATTTTTAGAATCAGTGAAACCAATTTATCTCAGTGAAGGCTGGTGAGATTGGTTTCAAATTTAAACATGCCCAGCCCAGTGTAACTGCATGCCAGATCACATTAAATAATTGAAGACTTCCAAAGAGTTGAAATAATGTCGATTTTTAGAGTCGCCTGCCTCATTATGAAACCTCAGAAGTGTGATTGATTTATACAAAATATTATTCTTTCAGGTCAAGGGTCAAGATGTAGTCTACAATATTGGTTCTTTTGATGTGAATTCTGAGGTAGATGATGCAAACACACCAGATGATAAACTCTTGGATTTCTTTGAGTTTGATAAAGCTATTAAATTTTCTTCGGAAAATGAAATCTTTAAATTGTCATGCAATAATATATTAGAATTAAGATATCTTACAAGGGTTGATCCTGAAATACCAGACTTGGGAAATGGAGATGAAGATTTAGACAATACACCTGTGCCAAGGGAAACTGTTATTAATGACCATGTTGATCTAAAATCATTGGATAACATCCCATTAGTAAATACGGGATATGAAATGGTCCAGGATGATGTGAAGACTGTTCAAGTTATGAAAAGAAATGTTAAAGTTGGTCATGTTAAAAGAAAATTAGGAATTGCAGACTCAAAATTGTTGAAAAAAAGAAGAAAACATTCAACAATAAAAGCAAGAGACCCATCTCATAGATTTAATAAACTTAAATGCGAACATTGTAATAAGACCTTTCAACGGCAACTTTCTTATTTACTTCATAAGGCGACACATTCTTTTGAAATGGACAAGGGAAATTATGCATGCAATACATGTCACAAAAAGTATTCATCATCGGTTCAACTGATCAATCATAAGCGTCTATGTTTATCCCCTGATTTTATTTGCAAATTTTGTAACAAAAAATTGATGTCAGAGGAACTTCTGACTTATCATGTCAACAATTCTTGCAGTGCTTTTAAAGTTACCAATTACACTTGTCCCAAATGTGATCGTGAATTTGTGACCCAAAATGGATTTGTAAAACATAGACGAAAACAAGCTTGTGAAATGTACAAATTTGAGTCGGAAAACAAAAAAAAAGCTAATCCATGTCTTGTTATTGATGTGAAGAGACTACAATGTGAACTATGTGGTAAAGTGTATGCAAACAAAAGTTCTCTCGCAAAACATATTCGTAGGCATAAAGGAATTAAGAACTATAAATGCCAAGTTTGTAACAAATGTTTTGGGGACAACAATCAACTTAAAGCCCATCATCGAATGCACAGTGGAGAAAAACCATTTTTGTGTAATAAGTGTGGAAAATCCTTCGGTCATGCCGGGCATTTGAACCGTCACATAAAAAAGCATGATGGCACATCATTTGTCTGTTCTCAATGTGGAAAATCATATATGGACAGTAATGGTTTAACAAAACACATGAACAGTCATAGTAGAAATGAAATAAATAGAGAACAATCCTCATATATCTTCAATTGAAGCATTTATCACCATATCTTAGTCAGACCAAGATGATAATTTTAAAGTGAGAGTATTTACTTCAAACAATTTTTTTATAATTTATTAACTGAAGCTATTTTTTTTTCCAAAGAAAGACATTACATAAATCTATGAGTCAATTTTGAATTGCTTTTACTAGTGGGAGGGAGTGGGGGCATGTGTGCATGAAATCATAAGATGTCTCATTGAGTCCAGTGGCGTGGTTTCAATTCCCGGCTTGTACGTGACAAGGAGTACAGTCACCTGTCCAGCTGCTAAAGATTCTACGTGCAAGCGAATAATTGATATAAATTTGAACCATGTTAGTCCCAAAATTACCTAATTTGTATTGTCAGTTAAGCCTCATTTCTTTCTCTCGCTATTACTAAGTTCACACCTAAAAACTATAAATTTAACTACAGTTATGATGAAGTCATAAACCTGTTATTCCGTCTGTAGACTATGCTGTCTGTTTCTTGTAATTGCTTTTTTTGAGTTCTGTAGATTTTGTTCAAGCTTGCTGTGATTTTGGAGTTATTTCCCCTATTATCTAGAGAAATCCATCATTTAACAAGTCTGATTTGAGATGATCAAGATTATATGGAATAATTTAAACAGAATTCAGCCATATGGATTGCCAGGCAACAAAACATACCCCACCCATCATCTTTGATACCGGAGCAGTTGAATTCTTCAAAGTTCTGGTATATATATCTAAAGAGCTTTAATCAAATCTTTGACTGGATGAGTAGGATTTTAATGACATATTGAATTTTGATATGATTTTGACTCATAAATTTGAATAGTTTCATCTCTATCAGCTACCTGAAAAAAATTTGAAAAATTCTAGCAAGTTTGAAAGAAAATCCCCACCATTTGATAACAAAGGCAAAAACTCTGACACTAATTGATGTGGAACTGGTACAACTTTTGAAAGGATTCATCTTCATACTACTAGTTACACAACTTAAGAAAATTTGACAAGTTGAAGTAGCTCAGTAAGTTCAGAAAGAAACATAGAAACTGTACAGTGATTACAAGACACCGAGGGGGACAGCAATATATGACCAAATATTAATGTTATCTCAAAATCCAATAAATTCCAAACCCATTTGACAAAACAAAACACCACAAGGCATTCAATATAGACCACTGTATCATCCACCATGTGTTGATGTGACAGCTATGCACAGAAGCCACAAACAAATTCCAAATATATTAAGATAATTGTAACAATCTATCATTGACATTTACATAATTCATATCTTAAGAAAACAATATTTTAAAGTTCCAATAGCATTTTTTTAAGTTATATTTTTAAAATGTATTAAAATAAAGCCCTAAAATAGATTGAACCTGTAAACAGTCCTACCTTGTTAAAGAATAATCCTATTAATCCTATAATTCACTATTGCCAGTTGAGAAATTGGCAAAAATATCATTTTCAACTTCAAATTCAAACGTTTGAAGATGGCCGTCCATGGAGAGGAATGGGAAAACAAGGGAGGTAATTGAGTAACTATTTCCTCTATCAGTGGGTGTCAGCCTTTGTAATGCCCAAAAAATTTTGCCCATGATCATATAATAGTGAGTTGTAACTTTTTGAGCAAAAGACATAGAAATAATTATGTTTTGACTTTCTTAGAAAATATGAAATTGGAACTTTAAGTATGCAGGGTTTTCCAGATCATCAGATGTTGAGGTCTTCTAATTATGCCAAGATCCAACAATGACAAAAAGTACAAACTATGGTCTTGGAATGATAAAAACCCTGGTTCTAATAATCTGGAGCTCTTGGCCATATACGGCTTATACATGTTTGTGTAGAAATGATCAGACACACTTGATTATAGCTATTAAATAAGAGTACACATTTAAAAGGTAAAACTAATGTGGTTTATTATTGCATAACAATGGTACATACATAAGTAATTGCAACAAGACAAAAACAAAATATCAAAAGCTGAGACATTAGATAAAGATACATTATGTAAGGTTTAGATAAAGAACTACCCATCCTTACTATAATAGTTAGAAAGTAGATAATGTAAAATCGATAATTTGAAAATTTCATTCAAATTACTCAATTGCAAGCGAAGATATTAGCCTTTGAAGGTTTATGTAGAAGTGTGCAATAATTTCAACCACCGTACTGGTTGTTCGAAGTTAAGTCTCGTTCCTCCATATTTGATTACATCAAAGTATCGCAGAACCGTTTTAATTTATTTAATATCGGAGAAATCTGATGCCATCGAGAGTTGATTAAGGCCTGGATCAGTTAATTAATGTCTAATTAATACTTCAGACCTAAAGAAAGACCTGCAATAGGCCGATTTAGATCTTGCATAATGCATGTTTAAGTTGCTCCAGTAAAACTGTAAAATATAAACATTTATTTAATAGATTAAAACTACTATAAAAAGTAACTTAAAAAGTTCATACAATTTCTGATTATGAACAAGTATAATACATAGCACATGTAAATATTGACTACCTTGGTTCTTTGAGAATTCATATCGGTTTATATCACAGGACAGTCTAAAACCATTCAAAACTACATGTACTGTTCCCCAGATTGCCTCAAACCACTCAGAATTGCATGACCGACAGTAGTCTATACTAATTCTTGCATGCATGTGACACTGGATGGTCTAATGAGCACTAGTTTCAGGCCGTTGAAGTGCTAAATGCATAATATTATTCAGTTTCAAACAAAAATTACTTGACAGATAAAAACGGTATAAATATTAGAAGCCATGTTAACTTAAAGTATGAAAAAATGGCTACCGGTATTCGTAATTACACAAATAGGAGGTCAATTAGTATGCAAATTGAGGGAAGACCAGATTCCTTTTAATATCAAAATATATACATGTATATGGTAATCTGAAAACTATTTATTAAAACAAAAATTTAAATATGAGCATAATAATAATGCTGTTGGATAATTATTCTTCAAATATAGTGCATATTAAATTAATATAAGGTAGAAAATAAATTAACAGTTGAACATATAGGAAGCTCTTCCAAACCTCTGATTGATGTAAAACAAATTTGATAATGTTGATTGATCAATGCTTTTCATGAAATTCAAACTCAAGCATCGTTACAGTGTAACTGTGATATATTCGAACGGGTTTTTAAATTGGATAATAATTGTGACCTCTAGTAGAGGGACCACAAGCTAAAAATGCAATTTTTTGTACAATCAGACACCATTACTCGGGAAGTTACGTTCAGATATGTCCAAATATCGAAAGGAACCAAGATCTTTGGGTTATAAACATGCATTTGAAGTCTTAGCAAAATCAGATGAAAATGGTGACCTCTAGAGTGTCCACAAGCCAAAATCATGATTTTACGTACAATCATGGGCCATAATCCATGAAGTTATTGTTCAATATATGCCAATATCGAAAGGAACCAAGATCTTTGGGAGATCGACCTGTATTTCAAGTTTTGTCAAAATCAAATAAATATTGTGACCTGTAGAGTGTCTACAAACAAATTGTGAACGGACAGGGTGGATATATGTCCACATGAAAATGTGGGCGTTTAAAAATCCGTCCACTCTATTTTAGGAAGTAGATATTTTTTTAGATTATCTAGATTTACCCCAACAGTTCAAGCAACTTCATATGAACAAGATATCTAACAAATTTTGATGAAATCAATCAGTTCAGGAGAAGAAGTAAAAATTGCCTTCTTGTTTACACCACACAGCCAGACGACTGACAACAGTGACTACAAGTCCTGTGGGCTGATGAACTAAAGCTATAACAAAAGAAAATATACATAGATTCAATAACTAGACACACCGGTAGATCCAACAACTTATCCAATGACGTTGAGGTAGATATTAGTAGGAATATTTTTATTTTAGTTCATATTAAATAACTATTTCTTTGCACAGTGTTAATAATGATGGTAATGTCATAAGGGTCATCATCAGCAAATTAAACCGATGCAAAAAAATCCTGTCCAGCAGTTTTTCAAACAATCTAACCTAATTCATTTTGTTCTGAATTTCAATACAAAACATGTCTATGAAGGACAATATGTTCACAATTGAATGGGTTAAAGACGACTCACTGTAACTTGTAAATATATCAATAAATTAGATAGAACAGTACAGTATAAAAAAAAAAATAATCATATTATCTCAGTATTTTCCAAAAATAATATAAGCATAAGATTTAGGATGAAAGGTACAGGTAAAAAACCCAAAGCCATTAAAATATATTCACAAATTATATTTAAATCTAGACTTAGAAAAACACACGCACATTCATCACAAATAGTAATATATATTTACAATTAAATAAACCATTTATTTTTCAATGTCAAAGTATCAAATCAATACAAAAAACAGTCATTGGACCAGTTCAACAGAACATAACTAACAACATCTTGAGAGTCCATGTTCTAACAAATTTAGCATTCAGGTAGCTTTAAGTACTAACCATCCTCATTGATAAATGCCAGCAAAAGTTTCAGTTTACTTTTAAAATCTTTAAACCAGGTCATATTTTTTTAGGAATTTGATGCATTGCGGCATAGGAAGTTTGCGAGGGTGTCTCACCTGGGTGCAAGAAAATAGTTGTATTTCAGTACATGTACCGGTATACTATTTTCCTTCTCTCAAATACAACCAAATAGCATGTGGTTTTTAGTTGACAACAATATCTGTATCACCCCCACCCCCCTTCTTACTATACCACAAAATGCCCTGGTCTTTCATACATCTATCTCATGGTTGATTGATCAACCAATAGGACTTAAGTCTTCAAATCAAAATTGTTAATCATTATCAAGGGGTGGGACTGAAGGTTGATGACCCCAGTTATAATATGTATATTTTGGAGCGAAGTCCAAATTACCACCAGTATATTCATTATCTTCCTCTTCTTTTATATTCACTTTACCAAATACACAATCAGCATAAGACGGTGGCGCTACAAATATATAAAATAACATATTGTCTGAAATATGTTTTCTTCAAAGTATTTGTTCACTGAAGTCTACAATGCAAAAATGGCCAATAAGCTCAGAAGTAAACACATGACACAATTATATGGAATACAAATTACTTAAAAGTTTATTTCTGGCAACGCTTTGATGAGGGTTCTCAAGCAAAGAAAAATAATGAATATCTTTTAAAAGACAGAAATATAAATGTAGTTATTGGCGAGGCTATATGATTTATTTTAAATATGGGTGTATAAAAACTATACATCTGACTGTAACTTACGTGATGATGGTGTATTGGGCTTGGCTCCATCAGGATCATCTGACACAGGTGGATAAATAGTTGGTTGAGAAGGTGGCATTGGAGGAAATTGTAGTACAATATGATTTAATGGTATTGTTCCTATTATTATCTCTAATGGTATAGTCATTTCAAAAGATAATCCGGATGGATTTACTATTAACTGAAATAATAAATAAATTGGTAAGATGGGTCTGTCTGTATGTATACATTTTAAGAATAGATACCGGTATATATGAATCAGCTTTTAAAAACTCTCCCAAGGTCTCAATAAAAATTGGGCTTATGAAGCCACTGGTGGAACCAGAACCAGCAACTGTCAATTATAATAGATAGAAACATATCGTTACATCAGTTTACTTCGGATTTCGACACAAAAATAAAGCTCATGGATTTTCTAGTCCATTTGCAATTTTAAGCTTGGGTTGCCATAGAGGTTTTAGTCGATTGAATATCATGCAATAAAAAATGTCGGTATTAATTAGTAATATTTTGAAAGATCACAAAGAAATAGTCCGGGAGCTAGGTGAGTTTTATTCAACATGAAAGGTGCGGAAGTTTTGGGATGCTAGTGGTGTATGGCTGGGTTAGGAGACCCCAGAAACACAATTCTTAAGTTGCACAAGTGGTGGGTGTGGTAGGAGGAACCACCCATAGTACCCCCAAAAATCGGTTTATTCAACATGGAAGGTGCGGGTTCCACTTCAGCGGCATTGGATAGAGGATTGTTCCCTGAACCAGGAAATACAACTTAAGAATGGAATTTTGGGTGGAAACCTTAGCTGCAACCTTAGCTCGATCCTTCGTCCTGTCCAGAATAGACTATTGTAATTCGATACTAACTGGTATTACGAATGAACAGATTTCAAAACTTCAAAGATTACAAAACCACGCTGCTTACATTGTCACAAAAACTAAATCAAGATCACGCATCACCCCAGTCTTGAACAAATTACATTGGCTCCGTGTTCGAGAAAGGATCAACTTTAAAATCTTGTCGTTAACCTATCAATCAATAAACAATTCCGCGCCAGGTTACCTTCAAAATCTAGTACCACTGTATCAACCTAAACGATCATTAAGATCAGAAGGGAAACTATTACTGGATGTACCTCCCTTTAATTTGAAATCATCTGGATCTAGAACTTTTCGATACAGCGCATCAATTGTTTGGAATACACTTCCAGAAAATATCTGACAGTGTGAATCTGTGTCAAATTTTAAATCCAAAGTTAAAACTTGGTTATTTAGTCACTATCATTAACACTGCAAAATGAGAACATTTCTAGGGCCTAGTGCATTCCCTAGTGGACTGAATAGATGTGCGATACAAATATCATTATTATTATTAAAGGTCACTTAAGAAGAGGTCAAATGTCACTAATTTGCATTTTTTTGATTTTAACTCCTAAATTGGTTTATTCAACATGGAAGGTGCGGATTCCACTTCAGTGGCATTTGATAGAGGATTGTGCCCTGAACCAGGAAATATAACTTAAGAATGGAACTTTTGGTGGAAAGGTCACTTAAGAAGAGGTCAAAGGTCACTAATTTGCATTTTTTTCGATTGGGGGTAAAATCGAAAAAATGCAAATTACGTGTAGTGACCTTTGACCTCTTCTTAAGTGACCTTTCCACCAAAAGTTCCATTCTTAAGTTATATTTCCTGGTTCAGGGCACAATCCTCTATCAAATGCCACTGAAGTGGAACCCGCACCTTCCATGTTGATTAAACCGATTTTTGGGGCTACTATGGGTGGCGCCACCTACCAGACCCACCACTGGTGCAACTTAAGAATTGTGTTTCTGGGGTCTCCTAACCCAGCCATACACCACTGGCATCCGAAACCTTCCACACCTTTCACGTTGAATAAAACCCACCTAGCTCCCGGACTAAAATGAAGTTATCATGATCATATTATTTAATTTAAAGGAAGTGCATGCATGAACGTATGTGCCTTTTTGGTCTTTTACTCTCATAGGTGAAGTTACTGTGTATAGGCTATAGAACTTTACCTCTAAATAGTAGTGTATATCAATAATATGGCAACCAGTTAGAAACGAGGGTGGGACGGGTGGTATAATGATGGCTTCCCCACTCCAAATATCACTCTCTCCTTTCTTGAATCCATCATGCTTTATTTTTGCCAATTGTCTATTTTCAACTTTCATTTTACCCTGAGCTTTAAAAAGTGTTTCCTGGAAATTAAGACAATAAATAGCTTACAAATTTAATCATTTATTTTGGAATAACTGCAGGTAACACAGGTTACACTGTGAACTCTGCAAAAGTTGATTATGTGATTATTGTAGATATGCATAAAAATCTAAAATATTATAATTCTGGCACGTTCAGGTAGAATTGAACACATTTGGTAGAGAAATCTTTCAGTCAATTTGAGCACCAACAAATTCAAATATTGAAGTAAAATAGAATTAGATTATTTATACATAGTGTTGCCTGGCAACGACAAACCAAAAAGCTTATTGGCAACTTCTTGAATGGAGGTAGGGCAATTACAATATGATGCCAGTCAAATTTCATGTCAGTTGAATAGTACTTTAATCTCTGGAGCCTCCAAAAGATTTGTCTCATTGTGTATAAATGTCCAGTCAATTGGATGATTACTTTAGCCTCTAGAGCTTTCATATGAGTTATTTCAAGAGGCTCGTTTCTGACCCTATATGACAACATGAGTAGTTGTATTTCTATTAGATCATATCACACAGATTCAGATAATTGTTATAGACTAAAATAAAGGGCTCTAAAAGCCTTTTTAGCACAAAATTAATCAGTTTTATTCACTGTGATATATCAAGGATTTCCCCTTTAATGCTGTACTTGTAGAAAGTTACCAATAGATTGTAATAGAAGTAGAATAATTATTTTACCATTCTGAATACCACTTTCGAACCATTTATTGTTCTGCTTGAGTCGTTAGTAATTTCTACATTAATGGGTATTGCTTCTCCAGGAACAAAACCTCCTCTGTCTATTCTGAAGACTGCAGAAATTGGTCCTGATTTACAGCACAAGCAACATAAAGTTTTTTCATCATGGCCTTGTATTGCCGTCTGCAAACAAATAGTTGGACTGTTTTAAACATAAAAGATAAGCTGGCACCATCAGCCGAATTTTGATATCATTTAAATGTGGTTTTCTTAAAATTCTTGCTAGTTAGTCTTCAAACTATGCTTAACAATATTACAAATTTTTATACCCATAAAAACTATATAAGACTGTTTATTGTATAAACAAAGTAATATTATCATAATCTTCCAAGTAAGTTGTTCTCTTGCTATAAATAAAACCATTTATTTTTAACCTTGAGAACAACTAACAAGTTATAGAAATATAATATGCCTTCACCGTGAAATATAAATAAACAAGAATGAAATGAAAGAATGAGGAGTCAATTTACATTTTGTTGGCTTACAACACTTGGGACTAGCATATGGTCTGATATCTTATTTGTTTCTATCTTAGTAATGATGTTGCCCACGATACGGTTTATATAATATATCTATAGCTATAATCAAGTCATACATAACAGAATGAAAAGAAATAAGTAACAAATGTCAATATTGTTCATCATGTACATCAGTAGCGACAAAAATCCAAATTCAGAGTCATTAATGTTCAACTTTAAAACAAATGCTTTTAATGTTAACAGTGAATTCTTTAACAATAAATTTGTGATTACTGGTAAGGGTAAACTATGTGACGACCTTGAATTCTGCAAAGGAATGGTGTGTGTATATATGCATCTTACTTCTGCCAGTTTCAAATTAAATTTAGACGACAAAAATCTAATACAGCCCATTTGATTGAAATAGATATAGGTGCCTTAGATCAAATGTAAACTGTTTATGTATAACAATTAGAAAGCAGATCCAAGTTTCGCCATAAAACCCTTTGGTTGATGATCTCAAAAGTTTAAAATTTATATTTGATTTTTGCATTCATTGTAAATGTTTAAAATGTTTAATAAATATTTCAAACTTGTTTATTTTGAGTTTGGCTTTGACTGGCAAATTGAAGGAAAGCACAGATAGCTTGATGTAAGGTATGTTTACAAGTTGTTAGTGTTAGACTATTAACAGGTATATAACATAATGATCAACAAAAAACTTACTCAATGAGAAAACCATGCCAACTACTGTACATGCACATTAATAAGCAACTATAATATCTTCCTTATTTTCTTGGTATCTCATATATTATGCCTCAAAATCAGTAAATTTGATGGAAGAAAATAAGTATATAAAGAAATAGTTAAATTCTATTTTTTATTTTCTGAAATTGAAAATAATAATCTCATCATTTAAAATCACCTGTCGGTATTAAGAATTATTAATAAATTATATTAATTTATATCTTAATTAAATCAGTTCTAAATTTTGGGAACTGAAATCGAAATTATGATGATCATAAACAGACACTTACACAGCTGCACTTCATGTAAGGCTAATTATAAACTGTTACTGATATTTTTGTTTATTTCTGGGAATTATTTAGGTCTACTCACTGTTGCTGTCGGTTCTCTGTTCAAATCTAACAGACAAATAACAGTAAAAACTGTTTTTGTTGTGTGATCAAATTTCCATGGTCGATCGATGGTAGCTTTTAACCAATACCTCACATAACCATACATACTTTCAAATGATGAAGGCAAACCAGGTGGTAAGGTAAACTGAAAAGGGTAAACACTCTGACCAGCTGGTGCCATTACAGAATCCTTTCCTGTAAAATTAACAGAACTGATTGTACTGGTATTATCTAAATTTTCTTTGAAGGAGCCATTAGAGATATATTTTATTAAAAATAATGAATTAATTCTGTGTGGAAGATACTTAAAAATCTTTATCCTAGTCATGTATAATTATCTGAATCTCTGTGGTTCTGAATATTATATTAATAATCAGTTCTATGTGGTTGACATTATGTTCCGATACCTACTGGTCTAAGTTACAAAGAGATCACAGTGATTATCACATCATTCACACAACTGAACTTAAATCATTTTGAGCTTCAACATTTGGGCTATTTCTTTGTACTTTTATCAACAGGGTAGTGTTAGAACTTGGACTGCCATTTTCCTGAAATATTGTCTCTTGACCACTATATGAAGATACCTAGTGCAGTACTGAAATAAGTATCCTTATCTAATTAATGTTTGATTATGGCAGTCTAACCATTTTCTGACATCAGCTATGTTTGTAGGTTCTTGAAAGCATTTCTTTTGATTTACCTTGTCCAAATAAAAGGACTTTTTGATTAAAATACTCTTCTTCTGCTCTATAGTGAATTGTTTCATGATGTCTGTTATTTCCAGATCCTCTTGATACCCTTTCAGTAAAGTGAACTTTTGCCTGTCCATAAAATTTAAGACAAATACCTGAAGAAGAAAATCACCATCTATATTTCCAAATGGAATAAATCCTCAAAAATAGTAGTATTTATTTTTCCAATTTGCAGGGTGCGTTATTTTATCCGTTATAACTCAATAGCATATCAGGTACCATAAAGCAGGTTCATTACAAAGTTTTCCACCAGACTTTCAAAATGTGCATGTTAGTATCATATGTAATTAATGTTTTCTGATCAGTTGTTTCTCATGCTTCAAAACTTCAAATTTCAGTCTGCTGCAGAATTGCTCTAGTTCTGTCATAAATGATTGGAACAATACATCAAGTATAGCTATCAACCCATTTAATGAACATCTATGTGCTATTATAATCTTATTTTCAACAATGACTTGTTTTGGTGTAACAAAATGAGACTAATAAATACAACTATTGAATAAATACGGACAAAAATACAATGTAATATCAAAAATGATTTCAGAATAAAATGAAATATCAAAAGTTAGCTTATTATCAAATTTAGAAATGTTGTTATCAATCATTTTACATGGCTAAGAAATGTTTTAAGAATATATGAAGCCTAAACTACAAAAGGCAACTTAGATTTCTTGGTCTACCATCCCCTCAGTATAACAGATATAAACCTTACAACAGGATTCAAGTATACCATATCCTCACAGGAAAAGATCAAATAGCTTACTATGAAATGATAAGTATCAACAAAAACAGGAAGACTGGAGAAAGACTAAATCAGAAAAAATAGTTTCTTGATCAAGAGTTAATTTAATAACGATTGGAATTCTCCACCCAGTATGTAATTACCTCAATAACTATTATTCAGTTCAAATCACCAAATGTAAACAAGGTATATATATATATGGAAAGATGAAATAATAAAATTTAATCCAACCTACGCTTAATGTACTAAATTTTACAAAAAGAGACCTAACAAATTAAGATATACCAGAAGTATGGTAATAGTTACTCAAAAAGGTACCATGAGATCGAGAAGCATTCTTTCTTAGAAAATGGCAGTACGTTATACAGTAAGTTACTTTGTGAAAGATTCAATAAATTTCCACTTCCATAAATCATTAGATCAAAAGACATGTTCTGGACTATTTATTTCATCACAATCGTATTAGTCTTAAAATAGCTTTACCTAAATAAACCTCACAAACATGTCTGGAAATATTTATTGGTCTACTGGAGAAAACCCCTAAAAATGCCCTTAAAACTATCTAAAGTCTTAATTTTGTTTTGTATATGCTGGTGATAAAATATGAATAAAATACCCAGCTATGATCCTTAACTCTAATGAAAATGCATAGTTTAAAATATATAGATTTTCATGGTGATCAAATAAAAATAGTCAAAAATATCCAACCTGTCATGGTGATCAATTACAAGCAGTTTAAATATTCAAAAATATCTGAACTCTCATTTTTTCAAATGTTCATACATGTCTCTGGAATTGTATACCCCTTTATAAGCCACTATAATTTTACAATGCATACATTAACACTGCCAACACATTTCTGTGAAAATATGCAATCCAAATACATGTACACAGAATACCTAAAATATTCCTGGAAAACTAACATTCATTGATCTGAAGTCAATATATAGTGGCAGTAAGGAGATACAAAATCCGATTAAAAGTAAACTTTATCTGTATTGCTTTTAGCATTGTGCCAACCCTATATTAAATATCTATATCTCAGGAATGCAGAATAAGAAGCCCCCTTTATGTCACTCAAGCAGACAGTTAAATCAATTTGTTTTGTGAGCTTCCCGTGTGTGTTTTTGAGGGAATCCAGTATTTTTCAGTAAGATTGGTTGTTATTATACTTTCCATAACTACTCTATAAATCAACAAAATCCCATGGAACTTGAACCGTTACTCTGCTATATATAGCAGTGTGCCAACCTTCAATCAAAGGGTCCAACCTCATGGGTTTTCTCCGGGTACACGGGTTTTCTCCCACTGCTAAAGATTAAATTAAGCCATATGTTAAACCTCATTTCTCTTTCTATCTCTCAATCAAAGGGAGTTTTGGATGAGTTTCACGGTTCAAGCTCTGGCTGGCTGATACCTGTCTTGTGGTCTTAGTTTTGATCCCTGATGTGAGCATAAATGTGGCTTATCAACCATGTGGGTTTACTCTGAGTACTCTGGTTTCTCCCTACAGGAAATACCCCTGCGCATGCGCTAAGCATAATAGTAATAGAATAAAAATTAGACAAGATATCACCATAGGTGGATGGTGACGTTAAACACTAAGAGAATAGAAACTTCAATCAAATACCTAACCTCATGTTTAAATATAAACAGACAGAGAGAAAGCCTCTTAGTTCCTGTTGGCATAGGTGTACAGGTTAGATGAATGTTAGGGAGGCAGCACCTGAAAATGAAATGCTCTCCAAAATTTTCAGATTACTGAGGGCAATACTTTACCCCACACTGAGAATAATTTGGCGGCAGCTAATGTGTTTTCCTGTTAAAATCTAACCACTGCAAATCGTATTCTTGCTCAAAGTTTCAAATCACTTTGTGACCGAAATCCCACTCTATGACTCTATGCCGACCTGAATTTCAATCATACACAAATAATAATCGATGCCCTAAAAATGTTGCAACCCATATATTCATTTTATCATTTCATTGTTGTATTTTCATTTTATCATTCCAAGAGTAACAACTCAATAAGTAATTATCAGAAAATCATTAGAATTTGTTTGGTTTTTATAAAGTTCTGCCCCATACTAACATTTAGCATATGAAACATTGAATATCATGGATTTAGCTGTTCAGTTATCAAAATTCATTGAAAAGCTATATACTTGTTCGTCTCAATACCTTAAACTCTGTGTATCAATCTGAAGTCAATTGGATGATAAGTTTGGCCTCTAGATCATCACAAGATTTTTCAAAGTGATCAAGGGAGATAACTTTGACATTAATTATCGGGAATCGCTGAAAATCATTAGGCTTCTTCATCTAATGACCTTCAACACTGTGTATCAATTTTAACTCAATCTAGAGCGTCCACAAGATATTTCAAAATGAACAAGGGCCATAACACTGGCAGTAATTATCAGTCGACTTTGCTGAAAATGGAAAGGCTTTGGCGTCTCATGGCCTTAAACACAGTTTATAAATTTAAAGTCAATCGGATATTAACTTTGGCCTCTAGAGCGTCCACAAGAAGTGATCAAGGGCCATAACTCTGGCAGTAATTATCAGAAATCACTGAAAATCAATAGGCTTCTTCGTCTCATGACCTTAAACACTGCAAATAAATTTAAACTCAATCGGATATTAACTTTGACCTCTAGAGCATCCACAAGATTTTTTGCAGTGATCAAAGGCCATAACTCTGGCAGTAATTATCGGATATTGCTGAAAATCAATAGACTCTTTCGTCTCATGACCTTAAACACTGTGTATAAATTTAAAGTCAATCGGATATAAGCCTCCACAAGATTTTTCAAAATAATCAAGGGTCATAACTCTGGTAGTAATAATCAGAACTTGCTGAAAATCAAAAGGCTTCTTTGTCCCATGGCCTTAAAGACTGAGAATAAATTTAAAGTCAATCGGATATTAACTTTGACCTCTAAAGTGTCCACAAGCAAATTGTGCACGCCAGATAGACGGACGGACGGGGCGACGACAATATATGACCACATTTCAATGTGAACGTATAAAAAATTCACGATATTCAGTTTAAAGAAAAGTTCAGTAACCAATCTATTCAAAAATTTGACGTTGACAATTTATCATTCTTTCACATTTTTTACTAGATTTTCTCTCCATACCCAAACCAATTCGTCAATAATGGCATCATCTTTTTTTAGAACTATGCCATGATGTATGTACAGTCCTACATGTCATAATGTGCACTTGACCACTTACCTCTGATTTTCAAAGGTTCATTCAACTGAATGGAAACATGACCTTGTACCGTTTGTCCAGCATAAAATATAGGATCATGATTTTGTAGAAAAATCTCAAAACTCGCCAATTTCCCCATTACATTTCAACAGTCAGCCGAAAATTAGTCTAACCTCCGTCTTCCAACCCGTTTCACAACACACTAACTAAGAGCCTATGTAACCGAGACTACGCGTATAGTGCGTGAAAATGCCACAGCACACCACAGAAATCTGCCAACACTTCATATTACAGGATATATAATCCAACCCTTTCTAAAACAACAGAACTACGGAACTGCCGTTAGATCTATCTGCCCCGAATGAACAATAATAAAATAAACCTATCAATAAATGGTTCCATTTAGCGGAGTTTAATTTTTAAATTGTTATAGATCTAAATACAAAACCGGTCCTACCGGAAAATCAAATTATGAATAATGAAGGGCTACAAGAATGTGCCCCCCCCCCCCCGACATATTCCATATGGCCCATAGGCCTAAAGCTGAAACCGAATTTCACTTTTCTATTGAATGTATACACTGCAAACCTATTTTGCTAAATCTTCTGTCTCATTTTTCAGTGTGGCAAGGATCAGTGTCTAGCCATTCGGATGGGACGAAAACCGAGGACAAAGGCTTTTCCGATGAAGAATATGCGAACACGCCAATGTTCCGGCAAAATACTAGTTCTTATTTTCTCACTAAAATGTTCCTCTACGTTGTACAGGGAAAGGGACTGGCACGCGACCATTTATAGCCGTAAACAATTACCCAATAAAATTTGTCTTTAGGAGTTTAAAGCTTCCGACAACGAATTGATAGACACGTTCCTAAACGTACAGATCGAGTGTAATGAGAATTAGGCCTACGTTCAGCACCACCATCCCCCTCCGCCCGCCAACCTCCTTGCAAATAACCAAATCAATACAAATCGCTCCAGATAAATAAATAAGTACCGGGTTTTTTTTAAATGTTTAATGTTGAGTGAACAACTGTCCATTTTCCGGGAAATGTATTTCCCTTTTTTTCGTGCGCAATCATCAGAGAATGATACACTATAGAAATATCATTTTATAATTTATCAGGCCCGGCAGAGTAGGAGGGCTTGGGGGAGGGGGTAGCCCTCCAATAATTTGGTCGCAAGTATACTCTTTCCTTCAGGTTATTGCAGCCCCTGGACCCAACGCCGGATTAACCATGGGGCACCATGGGGCACAGGTCCCAGCCCCCCCCCCATTAGGGCCCCCCCCCCCCCCCACAAAAATCTCAGTTGCGCGCCTCGAGCTTGGTCGGACCGAGGACCCCCCCCCCCCCTCAATCCATGGTGTGTTGCGATCGACATCCGATAATTCGATGTAATCCGGTGATGGGTGTAACACATGGTCTTTTATTGTCGTGAGATCTTCTATCGGGCCGAACATCGTCTAACTCGAATTATCGTATAACTCGAACAAATTACCCGTCCCCATCATTTCGAGTAGCGCGAATTTTGCCTCAGATTGACGTACGATTGTATATATATAAGCTGTAGTTGTTGTTGATATTGGTAGTGTGTGTAAGCTGAATTTGATGAGATGCACATCATGATCACAGGAAATATTAATATTTCTTGATTAAATCTCGTATTACCATTTTGTTCGTAAAAAATCGAGTCCGGCTTGGTCGTAACGTTACGGCCTCCATTTATCAAATCATCGTGGGGGATATAACACGATTCCGAATCAAGTGACCCCATTATTTGTCACTGAGCGACTTCAAAATTAGGTTTGATGTAGCTCTGCTCACTTATTACAGTGGCGGATTTAACGGGATCAATGGACTCCAGTCCCCCCCCCCCTCTAGAAATGCCATCATTTCATAGCACTCTCATTGATTGGTCCACTGAAATAACGCCAGAATGCGCTAATTTTGTGGCAGGGGGAGGTTCTTCATGAAGGCTCCGACACAAGTACCTGAAATGCCAGGAAATCACGTTTCCGGCCTCCAATTTTTTGAAAATTTCTTGGGGGAGAAAGCCCCCAGATCCCTCTTGCGGGGCTTCGCGCCTTCGGCGCTCGCGGTCAGGGATCAGGGGCCCCAGGGCCCCCACCATGGTTAATCCGGCATTGCCTGGACCCTCGACAATAAGGACCTAGGATGAGACCCCCTCCCCCATTCAGGAATTGCTTCCGCCGGCCCTGTTTATTGTAATATGAAGTCGCTCGCGCTCGTGGGTGTCGTTGTAGGTGTAGATAGTACAGGCCCGACAGATGTGGTGCGTGTATGGGGGAGAGGGGGGTAGTCCACGAAGCCGAGACCGTCGCAGATGCGTTTTTTTGTTATTGTATAGCTGCATTCACAAATAATAATCGATACCCTAAAATGTCGAGCAATGCAGTGTGGTTCCAGACAAAATGTTTCCATAGTCGTTTAGAGACCTACAGGCAAACAGCGGATGGAGGGTACGTTCAGTGCACTATTGAAGGAAGACGGAAACAGTCGTTTTATTGAACATTCTATATGTGTTGATGTGCACATTAACATAAAAGTTGCGTCGGTGGTTGGAGGGGCAAAGCTGGGACAAATTCCAAGGTTAAGGGGGCAAGGACACGAGCTTAAACTAGGGGTAGGGGACCTTCTCAGAAAATTTTGAAAAACAGGCTGACGGAAATGCAGCCTGCTAGTATTTCAGGCAATGATCGTTGAGGTTAAGTTTCGAACGAACGGGCTTGCGAACCTTGACGAATCCCACCCATGAGCGCCAAATTAGAGAGTCCTTATAGAGGGTATGGGAGACCTCCCCAGGGTCGTATCTAGCGGGGGTGCAGGTGGTACATTGCACCCCAGAAAATTAAAGCGCACCCTCTCAAAAACTTTAACAACCTCTCAATTATAAAATAATACACGTGGTTATGATTACACAGTGATGCTCTTAAAGCACTGATCAATCAGCCGGTTTTAAGGGCGCCCACAGTCTTAAATCACCTATGTGGAGGCTATAGGGCGTCATCACATGGGGTGGGGACACTAGGAGCAACTGCCTCTCCTAAAAAATCTGTCGCCCCTGTAAAAAAAATCGCCCACATGAAATACAAAAGCGACTTTAGATGTCACCAGAGTAGCCAAAAAAGGAGTTTCCAGCTGCATTATTTTTCAAACTTTTTTTTTTTTAGGGTGGACCCCAGACGTGGGTGCCACCCCCATACGCGAATATCCCTCCTATCACCCCTTTCTGGACCAGCTCCTGTCCCACCAGATGGCATTAGAGGGTTCGTTTTGGTCGCCCAATCCACATTAATTTGATATAGGGCCTTATAGGTCTTTGGGGGCGCCGGCACCAAACGACATTATTAGAGATTCTCGTTCTGGTCGCCCTATTCACATTATTGCCTCATTGCTGTTTCGGACTAGTTCTAGTTTAGAGGACCAGAAGAATCTTATTGTGGTGTGTTTAACATCAAAATGAGAAATAGCGCCACCGAAATTGACAAACGGGATTGTGACTTTTCGAGGGGGGGGGGGTGTCTGGGTGTCGCCGCTCCGTGCTCAGAACTCGGGCATTGTATTGGCGCCCCCTCCCACTCTACTGCACCCCCACTTTCAAAATCCTACATACGGCCCTGGACCTCCCCCAGACATTTTTGAAAAATAGACTGCCTAACAGTATTCATTCAGGCCCTGATCGTCGAGATTAATAAATCTGACCACATACCGTCCGTCGCCTGACTGATCACTAATAATTTATCCGACCAGAGAACAAAATGTCAAACAAACGGACCTCAACGAAGAACCCTCGTGAGCGCGAAAGTAGCGAGCCCTTGCGGGAAGTTTTATCCGACCAGAGAACAAAATGGCAAACAAACGGACGTAACGTAGAATCTTTGTGAGCGCCAAAGTAGCGAGCCCGGACCTCGCCAAGAAAATTTTGAAAAATAAACTGTTGGAAATGCTGGCTGATAGTATTCTGGCAGCGATCGTAGAGATAAATAGAGCTGATCGGATGCCGTCTGCCGCCTGATCACCAGTCTTTCCGATCCCAAAGATAAAATGAACGGACTTGCGAACCTCAACGAAGTCCCAAATAATTTGAGAATTAGACTGCCCGAAATGCAGACTGGCAGTATTTCAGGGTGTCAAATGAACGGAGTGAGTGCATCGAGTGAATGTATATTTTCGTCGCGTTGAACCTATACCCAAAAGATCGTAAAAGACACTTCCCATATGACTGAGTGGGGATGTGGGATTTAATCACCGTAGAAGGTATTGATTACCAAACTTTTTTTTTATTTTCTAAAATTATTGGAGGGGGAGGGGTGTGAACAGAGGGCAGATCAGGTTTATAGGTGGGGCGGGCACCTCTTTGCCGCCGCCACTGACTGATACACAAACCCGCGATATATCAACTAATTTGCCCATGGCATCCCCGTGTACCCGTATCCATCAAAACAATAAGCATTCGTATTACAAGTAAAAGAGTTGAACTTTGCCAATGCAGTTATAAGTGATTGACTGTAACCTTCCAGCAGAGGTCGCACAAGCTTTTACAGTATTGAAAACCGCTTTCACATTAGCATTATGAAATAGTTTGATAATAGTATGTCACGTGTCTATGGTTTATCGACTGTTTGTTCTGTGCCATAGATAATATATAATCTGCATCTGTTTCACGTAGAGGTATTGCGAAAGCCGTGTTCTAAACGTATAAGATGAATGCACTCGGCAATCCTCGACAGATTCCGGAATCTACATCTAGCCTCGGCTTTATGACGAATTCCGCCATATTGGAACTACTTTAAAAGTCCCGGATGAAACATGGCTGCGCCCATGGTGTCTTGGAACTACTTTAAAGGTCCCAGATGAAACATGGCTGCGCCCATGGTGTCTTGTTTGTTTGTAATAGCGTCATGTTTTCCTGTTAAAGTAAACCGGTAGACGCATCGCAAATGTATTGGCGTAGGTACATATCACTTACTGTCATACAGCCGAGACTAGATGTAGGTTCCGGGACGTTCCGGAATCTGTCGAGTTTTGCCGAGTGAGATGAATGGTGACATCACATCACACGGCATCGATCATTGGCTCAATAGTGCGTGCATTTATTAACATAAAACGGTGCATTTTACTAATTTTATATACACCTTTAAAAGTAACAAATATATAATGTTTATCTAGAGTATACAGTAGAATCTGCATTAAGCAGCCACCCATGGGAATTTTTGCGATTGGCCGCTTAACGGGAGTGGCCTCTTAATAAAATCTCGTGTTTTTTTTTGTGCTGACATCAATTAGTATTACGCTTGGGTAAACTTGCATCGGTAAATTTGGCCGTCGCTGAATCTCGGACATAACTTCCGTAAACTTGTCATTTTGTCCCAACCTTCAATACTACTGTCTATCATTGTGATGCATTCGATATTTAATACTTGAAAAAATGTTAAAGAAATTTAATTTGAAAAAAGGGAACGAGTCAACAGTGAGGCTGGTGAAAAAGTAATTAGCTGACGATCATTTTCACTCGCTCCAAAAATCAAATTGCTCATCATCGAACTTAGTCAAGGTATTCGAACTTGGTCAAAGTATTCATATAAAAATAAAATAAAACCAAGTATGAACAATCCAAACCATCAGTCAAAATTCGAAATCCTAAAAATGGTCGAGGCATTTACCATTCTCGTTTAAGCTCCAAAGTCCCAACCAATCAAATTGATCACTGAACTTCGTCCAGGCATTGCTGTACTGTAACTATAGTATAGACAGAAATAGATGTAATGAAAGTATACACCAAGTTTTTACTACTCTCCCTCAATTGGAATCATGTCCCAAAACATCGGCACAGATCTGTATTTCGTTTATACTATCGATGGCCTACACTACATGAAGATCTGACCAGTTGTACTTAGAGGTCACGTCCGTGGTTGTACTAGCGGTTTTTGATCCTATGACGTCAGACATTGATTAATCAAGCAGCGTTGACTTTCTAGTGGTTTACCCAAGAAGTCGCCGTAACGGGCGGTTTCATTGCTTAATCCCTCACGCAATCCAGGACGCGGGTGTCATAACAACCTTCCAGATCCTAGTGCAGTATAGACAAATAAAACAAAAAAATTAATTCTAAAAAACGAAACGAAATAAAACTATAAGAAATGTGCATTACCGAACTTAGTCAAGGCATTGATGTAATGCTATACGCAAAGTTTCACCATTCTCACTGTCCGCTGACAGTTCCTATCGAGCCCTATATAGCTGCAATATGAAAATGCGGCAAAATACCGCTCTTCCCCACCTCTGCTCTCGGCCTACTCTACAATCCTTGCCTTCTATTTTTCACCGTGAATGTTTATATTTCGCAAAAGGAATCATTTCTCGTTATATCTGACACAAATTTATAATACTTCAACACTATGTTTAAGTAGAATTTAGCAATTAAATAAACATGTGATCTGGGCATGTTCGGATTTGTAATGGTTGTTCAGTTCAAACGTATTTTGTGTATGTTTTCATTCGCACAATTCTACTTAAAAATAGTGTTGAATTATTATGACTGTGTGTCAGCTGCGGCGAGAAATTATTACTTTGACAAACAGTGAAGAATCTGGGTGAAAAAGTCGGCAAGGATTCAAAAAAAGCTTTACACCAGGGGTCGGGATGAGTGTTATTTTCATATTGCAGCTATATAGGGCTCGATAGGAACTGTCAGTGGACATCGTTCGATCAGAGACAGTTCCTCAAGGAGGAACGTGATAGTAGATTCAATGGCGGAATTCGGGAACTGTCATACAGCCGAGGTTAGATGTAGGCGGACATCGTCCGATCAGAGACAGTTCCTAAAGGTACTAGGAACTCGATAGTAGTTTCAATGGCGGAATTCGGAAATTGTCATACAGCCGAGGTTAGATGTAGGCATTGACGTCATTGGATATAGGTTACTGGGTTAGATTTTCAAGGACCAAGTCCGGAACTGCGATGGGAAAACGATTTGATTTGCCCCGAGTTTTGCGAATCTCTTCATGGCGGAGCAGAAAAGGGAAGTTCTGCTACTCTGTCCATTAAAACCAGATTTCTATGGACGTTTTTAGATGACATTCTCGTTGTCTGGACGTACACACTAGACGAATTTTGGGCGTTTTTAACACAGAAGGCTACTGAACAATCATCATCCATCTTTCAAATTAACCGCATATGTAAGAAAAATACAACAAAGAAAAACACACAAAAAAAAAAACACCATACGATATACACACCAATAACTGTTCAAAACTTCCGTTCACCCAAAACATACACGTACGTTCTCTGGCTTTATAAAATTTCAGATTCTCCGTTTCTGACTGGCATTTAGCAAACTAGGGAAAAGTGAGTATTCCAAACGCCATCTACGACATATAAAAAACAATACTCTAGCTGAACTTGCTACCAAAGAAACAAACAATATGCAATCAGCAGTTAAAACAAAAACTTGTGGCCACGGTCAAACTTGCAAAATCATAAACATATTCGACAAGTTCCATAACAAAATATCTGACACGCAATTCCCAATATTAGACCAACTTTCATGCAGCATTTCAAACATAATCTACCTAATTTCATGTAGACAATGTGACAAACAATATGTAGGGGACACCCAAAATGCACTTTTGTAGTCCCATTTAGCGCAAAGGCAGCAAGTACGTCAAAAAATCATCACAAACCACAATCACCCGAAAATCGTCACACAGAAACATATATTATTGCATATTCTAAAAATAAAATTTTGAATGACATCTTAGTGCAAAGTAAAAATTAGATTAAATAAGGCCGCCTCACCCTAACCAAAAACGTTGAGCTGATCTGAGCGGACGATAGTTCTCAGCGACCGGTTCATGACCTTGAACCTCATCGTCGAAAACTGCGGTTAACTAAACACTGTGCTCATCCGTTTATGTGAATATACGAAGTGAATTACAAATACCCAGTACTATTTAAACCATTAAATACACACAATAATTGTATAAGTCTTTGTCCCCCATTTCTGTGGCACCATACATAATTCCTGAAAATCACTATAATATCCCGTAAAACATGTTGAAGTAATTACCGGTATAAACCAAAAACATCGGAATATACTGATCTCCTTTTCAGGTCGATTTTCATTTACCAAACCCGAATGTTTCTTTCGTCCTGAGCCACACAATACACGACATGGGGTGATAGGGTATTTATCCATCTTATATATAGCAACCTAGAATATTACTATAAGTCCTCAAAATAGTCTTAAATCCGTTCCGCAAATACCCGCACGATTTTTTTTTGTCAGTATTGTTATTTACCAAAAGTCCTCAGCCACCTAATAATTGGTATGGAATAATTTAAGCGTTTAATCCTCTTTCATATGGCAACATAGATTATTCCTGAAATACCTCTACATCAGAAATCGGTCCCTAAAATCATTACCCCCACCAGGTTTTTTTGTTGGTTTTTTTTCATTTCATTTTTATTTATTTGAGCCACCCTACACATGGTATAAAATGAAAAAGTATGAAATCCGTCCACGAAGACATTCCCCCCCCCCTCCCCAGTCTATTTTTTTGTTATATTTCAATTACTTTTCTAACGTCCGCTGCCATTTTATTTATTTGAGCCACCCTATACATGGTATGAAATGAAAGAGTGTTTATCCCACTTTCATCTGGTACCCTCGATTATTCCTGGTATCCTTCGGCGTAGTATGAAATCCGTCCCCGAAAATCACTACCCCCCCCCCCAGTCTATTTCTTTTTGTTATATTTCATTTTCTTTTCTAACGTCCGCTGCCATTTCTCTTCTTTTAGCCACCCAATACATGGCATGAAATGAAAGAGAATTTACCCCTCTTTCATGTGGTGCCATCAATTATTCCTGACATCCCTCAGCTTAGTATTAAATACGTCCCCGAAAATCACTACCTCCACCAGTCTATTTTTTTGTTATATTTCATTTAATTTTCTAACGTCTGCTGCCATTTTATTTATTTGAGCCACCCTACACATGGTATGGAACGAAAGAGTGTTTATCTCTCTTTCATGTGGTACCACTCATTATACCCGAAATCCCTCGACTTAGTCTGAAATCCGTCCCCGAAAATAACTCTCCCCACCCCCTCCAATCTATTTTTCTTCTACATTTCATTTAATTTTCTAACGTCCGCTGTCATTTCATTTATTTTAGCCACCGAATACATGACATGAAATAAAAGAGTGTTTATCCCACTTTCATGTGGTACCATTGATTATTCCTAACAGCCCTCGACTTAGTCTTAAATCCGTCCCCGAAAATCACTACCCCCCCCCCACCTATTTTTTTTAAATATTTCATTTAATTTTCTAACGTCCGCTGCCATTTCATTCATTTGAGCCACCCTACACATGGTATGAAATGAAAGAGCGTATATCCCACTTTCATGTGGTACCATCTATTATTCCATATATACCTCGGCTTAGTATGAAATCTGTCCACGAAAATCACTACCCCCCACCACCTGTCTTTTTTTTGTGTTATATTTTATTTAATTTTTTAACGTCCGCTGTCAGTTTTTTCTTTGAGCCACCCAATACATGGTATGGAATAAAAAAAAAGGGTTAACTCTTCTTTCATGTGGTACCATTTATTATTCCTGAAATCCCTCGGCTAAGTATGAAATCTGTCCCCTAGAATGACTACCCCAATCCCCCCGTCCATTTTTTTGTAATATTTCATTCCATTTTCTAACGTCCGCTGCCATTTTATTTATTTGAGCCACCCTACACATGGTATAAAATGAAAGAGTGTTTATCCCACTTTCATGTGGTACCATTTATTATTCTTCACAGCCCTCGACTTAGTCTGAAATCCGTCCCCGAAAATCACTAACCCCCCCCTCACCTATTTTCTTTAAATATTTCATTTAATTTTCTAACGTCCGCTGCCATTTTATTTATTTGAGCCACCCTACACATGGTATAAAATGAAAGAGTGTTTATCCCACTTTCATGTGGTACCATTGATTATTCCTAACAGCCCTCGCCTTAGTCTGAAATCCGTCCCCGAAAAACACTACCCCTCCCTACCTATTTTGTCAATATTTAATTTAATTTTCTACCGTCCGCTGACATTTTATTTATTTGAGCCACCCTACATATGGTATAAAACGAAAGAGTGTTTATCCCACTTTCATGTGGTACCATTTATTATTCCTCACAGCCCTCGACTTAGTCTGAAATCCGTCCCCGAAAATCACTACCCCCCCACCTATTTTTTTTAAATAATTCATTTAATTTTCTAACGTCCGCTGCCATTTTATTTATTTGAGCCACCCTACACATGGTATGAAATGAAAGAGTGTTTATCCCACTTTCATGTGGTACCATTGATTATTCCTCACAGCCCTCGACTTAGTCTGAAATCCGTCCCCGAAAATCACTACCCCACCCACCTATTTTTTTTTTAAATATTTCATTTAATTTTCTAACGTCCGCAGCCATTTTATTTATTTGAGCCACCCTACACATGGTATTAAATGAAAGAGTGTTTATCCCACTTTAATGTGGTACCATTGATTATTCCTCACAGCCCTCGACTTAGTCTGAAATCCGTCCCCGAAAATCAATACCCCCCCCCCACCTATTTTTTTTTTTTTTAAATATTTCATTTAATTTTCTAACGTCCGCTGCCATTTTATTTATTTGAGCCACACTACACATGGTATAAAACGAAAGAGTGTTTATCCCACTTTCATGTGGTACCATTTATTATTCCTCACAGCCCTCGACTTAGTCTGAAATCCGTCCCCGAAAATCACTACCCCCCCACCTATTTTTTTAAAATAATTCATTTAATTTTCTAACGTCCGCTGCCATTTTATTTATTTGAGCCACCCTACACATGGTATGAAATGAAAGAGTGTTTATCCCACTTTCATGTGGTACCATTTATTATTCTTCACAGCCCTCGACTTAGTCTGAAATCCGTCCCCGAAAATCACTTCCCCCCACCTATTTTCTTTAAATATTTCATTTAATTTTCTAACGTCCGCTGCCATTTTATTTATTTGAGCCACCCTACACATGGTATAAAATGAAAGAGTGTTTATCCCACTTTCATGTGGTACGATTGATTATTCCTAACAGCCCTCGACTTAGTCTGAAATCCGTCCCCGAAAATCACTACCCCTCCCTACCTATTTTGTTAATATTTCATTTAATTTCTAACGTCCGCTGCCATTTTATTTATTTGAGCCACCCTACACATGGTATAAAACGAAAGAGTATTTATCCCACTTTCATGTGGTACCATTTATTATTCCTCACAGACCTCGCCTTAGTCTGAAATCCGTCCCCGAAAATCACTACCCCCCCCCCCCCGCACACACACACACACACCTATTTTTTTTTAAATATTTCATTTAATTTTCTAACGTCCGCTGCCATTTTATTTATTTGAGCCACCCTACACATGTTATGAAATGTGTAGAATGTTTATCCCACTTTCATGTGGTACCATTGATTATTCCTCACAGCCCTCGACTTAGTCTGAAATCCGTCCCCGAAAATCACTACACCCCCCCCCCACCTATTTTTTAAAAAAATATTTCATTTAATTTTCTAACGCCCGCTGCCATTTTATTTATTTGAGCCACCCTACACATGGTATAAAACGAAAGAGTGTTTATCCCACTTTCATGTGGTACCATTGATTATTCCTCACAGCCCTCGACTTAGTCTGAAATCCGTCCCCGAAAATCACTACCCCCAACACCTAATTTTTTTTTAATATTTCATTTAATTTTCTAACGTCCGCTGCCATTTTATTTATTTGAGCCACCCTACACATGGTATAAAACGAAAGAGTGTTTATCCCACTTTCATGTGGTACCATTTATTATTCCTCACAGCCCTCGACTTAGTCTGAAATCCGTCCCCGAAAATCACTACCCCCACCCACCTATTTTTTTTAAAATATTTCATTTAATTTTCTAACGTCCGCTGCCATTTTATTTATTTGAGCCACCCTACACATGGTATAAAACGAAAGAGAGTTTATCCCACTTTCATGTGGTACCATTTATTATTCCTCACAGCCCTCGACTTAGTCTGAAATTCGTCCCCGAAAATCACTACCCCCCCCCCCCCCCACACACACACACACACACACCTATTTTTTTTAAATATTTCATTTAATTTTCTAACGTCCGCTGCCATTTTATTTATTTGAGCCACCCTACACATGGTATAAAATGAAAGAGTGTTTATCCCACTTTCATATGGTACCATTGATTATTCCTAACAGCCCTCGACTTAGTCTGATATCCGTCCCCGAAAATCACTACCCCCCGCACCTATTTTCTTTAAATATTTCATTTAATTTTCTAACGTCCGCTGCCATTTTATTGATTTGAGCCACCCTACACATGGTATTAAATGAAAGAGTGTTTATCCCACTTTCATGTGGTACCATTGATTATTCTTCACAGCCCTCGACTTAGTCTGAAATCCGTCCCCGAAAATCACTACCCCTCCCTACCTATTTTGTTAATATTTAATTTAATTTTCTAACGTCCGCTGCCATTTTATTTATTTGAGCCACCCTACACATGGTATAAAACGAAAGAGTGTTTATCCCACTTTCATGCGGTACCATTTATTATTCCTCACAGCCCTCGACTTAGTCTGAAATCCGTCCCCGAAAATCACTACCCCCCCCCACCTATTTTTTTTAAATAATTCATTTAATTTTCTAACGTCCGCTGCCATTTTATTTTATTTGAGCCACCCTACACATGGTATGAAATGAAAGAGTGTTTATCCCACTTTCATGTGGTACCATTGATTATTCTTCACAGCCCTCGACTTAGTCTGAAATCCGTCCCCGAAAATCACTACCCCTCCCTACCTATTTTGTTAATATTTAATTTAATTTTCTAACGTCCGCTGCCATTTTATTTATTTGAGCCACCCTACACATGGTATAAAACGAAAGAGTGTTTATCCCACTTTCATGCGGTACCATTTATTTTATTATTCCTCACAGCCCTCGACTTAGTCTGAAATCCGTCCCCGAAAATCACTACCCCCCCCCCAACCTATTTTTTTTAAATAATTCATTTAATTTTCTAACGTCCGCTGCCATTTTATTTTATTTGAGCCACCCTACACATGGTATGAAATGAAAGAGTGTTTATCGCACTTTCATGTGGTACCATTTATTATTCTTCACATCCCTCGACTTAGTCTGAAATCCGTCCCCGAAAATCACTACCCCCCCACCTATTTTCTTTAAATATTTCATTTAATTTTTTAACGTCCGCTGCCATTTTATTGATTTGAGCCACCCTACACATGGTATAAAATGAAGCAGTGTTTATCCTACTTTCATGTGGTACCATTGATTATTCCTAACAGCCCTCGACTTAGTCTGAAATCCGTCCCCGAAAATCACTACCCCCATTTTTTTTTTTTTTAAATATTTCATTTACCCACTTTCATGTGGTACCATTGATTATTCCTCACAGCCCTCGACTTAGTCTGAAATCCGTCCCCGAAAATCACTCCCCCCCCCCCCCCACCTATTTTTTTTTTAAATATTTAATTTAATTTTCTAACGTCCGCTGCCATTTTATTTATTTGAGCCACCCTACACATGGTATAAAACGAAAGAGTGTTTATCCCACTTTCATGTGGTACCCTTTATTATTCTTCACAGCCCTCGACTTAGTCTGAAATCCGTCCCCGAAAATCACTACCCCCCCACCTATTTTTTTTAAATAATTCATTTATTTTTCTAACGTCCGCTGCCATTTTATTTATTTGAGCCACCCTACACATGGTATGAAATGAAAGAGGGTTTATCGCACTTTCATGTGGTACCCTTTATTATTCTTCACAGCCCTCGACTTAGTCTGAAATCCGTCCCCGAAAATCACTACCACCCCCCAACCTATTTTCTTTAAATATTTCATTTAATTTTCTAACGTCCGCTGCCATTTTATTTATTTGAGCCACCCTACACATGGTATAAAACGAAAGAGTGTTTATCCCACTTTCATGTGGTACCATTTATTATTCCTCACAGCCCTCGACTTAGTCTGAAATCTGTCCCCGAAAATCACTACCTCCCCCACCTATTTTTTTTAAATAATTCATTTAATTTTCTAACGTCCGCTGCCATTTTATTTATTTGAGCCACCCTACACATGGTATGAAATGAAAGAGTGTTTATCGCACTTTCATGTGGTACCATTTATTATTCTTCACAGCCCTCAACTTAGTCTGAAATCCGTCCCCGAAAATAACTACCCCCCCCCCCACCTATTTTCTTTAAATATTTCATTTAATTTTTTAACGTCCGCTGCCATTTTATTGATTTGAGCCACCCTACACATGGTATAAAATGAAGCAGTGTTTATCCCACTTTCATGTGGTACCATTGATTATTCCTCACAGCCCTCGACTTAGTCTGAAATCCGTCCCCGAAAATCACTACCCCCCCCCCCACCTATTTTTTTTAAATAATTCATTTAATTTTCTAACGTCCGCTGCCATTTTATTTTATTTGAGCCACCCTACACATGGTATGAAATGAAAGAGTGTTTATCGCACTTTCATGTGGTACCATTTATTATTCTTCACATCCCTCGACTTAGTCTGAAATCCGTCCCCGAAAATCACTACCCCCCCCCACCTATTTTCTTTAAATATTTCATTTAATTTTTTAACGTCCGCTGCCATTTTATTGATTTGAGCCACCCTACACATGGTATAAAATGAAGCAGTGTTTATCCTACTTTCATGTGGTACCATTGATTATTCCTAACAGCCCTCGACTTAGTCTGAAATCCGTCCCCGAAAATCACTACCCCCATTTTTTTTTTTTTTAAATATTTCATTTACCCACTTTCATGTGGTACCATTGATTATTCCTCACAGCCCTCGACTTAGTCTGAAATCCGTCCCCGAAAATCACTCCCCCCCCCCACCTATTTTTTTTTTAAATATTTAATTTAATTTTCTAACGTCCGCTGCCATTTTATTTATTTGAGCCACCCTACACATGGTATAAAACGAAAGAGTGTTTATCCCACTTTCATGTGGTACCATTTATTATTCCTCACAGCCCTCGACTTAGTCTGAAATCCGTCCCCGAAAATCACTACCCCCCCACCTATTTTTTTTAAATAATTCATTTATTTTTCTAACGTCCGCTGCCATTTTATTTATTTGAGCCACCCTACACATGGTATGAAATGAAAGAGGGTTTATCGCACTTTCATGTGGTACCATTTATTATTCTTCACAGCCCTCGACTTAGTCTGAAATCCGTCCCCGAAAATCACTACCACCCCCCAACCTATTTTCTTTAAATATTTCATTTAATTTTCTAACGTCCGCTGCCATTTTATTGATTTGAGCCACCCTACACATGGTATAAAATGAAAGAGTGTTTATCCCACTTTCATGTGGTACCATTGATTATTCCTAACAGCCCTCGACTTAGTCTGAAATCCGTCCCCGAAAATCACTACCCCCCGCACCTATTTTCTTTAAATATTTCATTTAATTTTCTAACGTCCGCTGCCATTTTATTGATTTGAGCCACCCTACACATGGTATTAAATGAAAGAGTGTTTATCCCACTTTCATGTGGTACCATTGATTATTCTTCACAGCCCTCGACTTAGTCTGAAATCCGTCCCCGAAAATCACTACCCCCCCACCTATTTTCTTTAAATATTTCATTTAATTTTCTAACGTCCGCTGCCATTTTATTGATTTGAGCCACCCTACACATGGTATAAAATGAAGCAGTGTTTATCCCACTTTCATGTGGTACCATTGATTATTCCTAACAGCCCTCGACTTAGTCTGAAATCCGTCCCCGAAAATCACTACCCCCACCTATTTTTTTTTAAAATATTTCATTTAATTTTCTAACGTCCGCAGCCATTTTATTTATTTGAGCCACCCTACACATGGTATTAAATGAACGAGTGTTTATCCCACTTTCATGTGGTACCATTGATTATTCCTCACAGCCCTCGACTTAGTCTGAAATCCGTCCCCGAAAATCACTACCCCCCCACCTATTTTTTTTTTAAAATATTTAATTTAATTTTCTAACGTCCGCTGCCATTTTATTTATTTGAGCCACCCTACACATGGTATAAAACGAAAGAGTGTTTATCCCACTTTCATGTGGTACCATTTATTATTCCTCACAGCCCTCGACTTAGTCTGAAATCCGTCCCCGAAAATCACTACCCCCCCCCCCCCCCCACCTATTATTTGTAAATATTTCATGTAATTTTCTAACCAAATATTTTGAACTTGAACAAAACGACCTAAAATATTGTGACATAAAATCTGCCACCGAAAATAAATTTGTCGATCTTTTCCTAATAGTTACTGATCAACAAGACAATTCGCAATCGAACCATAAACTTCGAACGTATGGAAAAATTAAGCCAAACTTTTATGCGATACCGTTCTATCTGCACTCCGTCAAATCGAAAGCCCATAAAATTGCGTTGACTTCGATTAGGCTAAGCACACACCATCTCGAGATAGAGCGTGGTCGCTATAAAAATATCCCTCCACATGCTCGTTTATGTAGACAATGTAATAATAATCAAATAGACGACGAATACCATTTCATATTTGACTGCAATAAATATGATAATCTTAGAAATTCAAAATATACACCAATTTTCAAAAGCAATCCACACATCTCGTGCAATATGATTAATGCTTTAAATCCCCCAAACGAAATTGCTAGTCAGGTTGCTTCATATATATATATATGTGTCTCCAAGAAAGAACATCAGAGTTACCTGTTAACCAACACCCCTGTTCAATATAGTATGTTTATTATACTAATACTTACGGTAGAAATAGTTTGTTTACTTCCCAAGCTAGTTTAGATAATTTTCGTTTTCGAGCTATACTGATTTTGATTTTACCAACCATCTTTTAATGCTTATAAACTTATCATATCACATTGTACATCCATATAGGATAACCCCAGATGTTATGTTATAATTGTATGATCAACTTTTGTTTAAACTGTGTATGCTGTCCTTAAGTGGATGAAATGATACAATAAAATCTTATCTTATCTTATCTTATCTAACGTCCGCTGCCATTTTATTGATTTGAGCCACCCTACACATGGTATAAAATGAAAGAGTGTTTATCCTACTTTCATGTGGTACCATTGATTATTCCTCACAGCCCTCGACTTAGTCTGAAATCCGTCCCCGAAAAACATTACCCCCCCCCCCTATTTTTATTTTAATATTTCATTTAATTTTCTAACGTCCGCTGCCATTTTATTGATTTGAGCCACCCTACACATGGTATAAAATGAAACAGCGTTTATCCCACTTTCATGTGGTACCATTTATTATTCCTCACAGCCCTCGACATAGTCTGAAATCCGTACCCGAAAATCACTACCCCTCCCCCACACCTATTTTTTTTAAATATTTTATTTAACTTTCTAACGTCCGCTGCCATTTTATCTATTTGAGCCACCCTACACATGGTATGAAATGAAAGAGTGTTTATCTAACTTTCATGTGGTACTATTGATTATTCCTCACAGCCCTCGACTTAGTCTGAAATCCGTCCCCGAAAATCACTACCCCCCCCCCACCTATTTTTTTTTTAAATATTTCATTTAATTTTCTGACGTCCGCTGCCATTTTATTTATTTGAGCCACCCTACACATGGTATGAAATGAAAGAGTGTTTATCTCACTTTAATGTGGTACTATTGATTATTTCTCACAGCCCTCGACTTAGTCTGAAATCCGTCCCCGAAAATCACTACCCCCCCCCCCACCTATTTTGTTAATATTTCATTTAATTTTCTAACGTCCGCTGCAATTTTATTTATTCGAGCCACCCTACACATGGTATAAAACGAAAGAGTGTTTATCCCACTTTCATGTGGTACCGCTGATTATTCCTAACATCCCTCGACTTAGTCTGAAATCCGTCCCCGAAAATCACTCCCCCCCCCCCCCCCACCTATTTTTTTTAAATATTTCATTTAATTTTCTAACGTCCGCTGCCATTTTATCTATTTGAGCCACCCTACACATGGTATAAAATGAAAGATTGTTTATCCCACTTTCATGTGGTACCATTGATTATTCCTCACAGCCCTCGACTTAGTCTGAAATCCGTCCCCGAAAATCACTACCCCCCCCCCACCTATTTTTTTTTAATATTTCATTTAATTTTCTAACGTCCGCTGCCATTTTATTGATTTGAGCCACCCTACACATGGTATAAAATGAAACAGTGTTTATCCCACTTTCATGTGGTACCATTTATTATTCTTCACAGCCCTCGACTTAGTCTGAAATCCGTCCCCGAAAATCACTAACCCAACTTATTTTTTTTAAATATTTCATTTAAATTTCTAACGTCGGTTGCCATTTTATTGATTTGAGCCACCCTACACATGGTATAAAATGAAAGAGTGTTTATCCCACTTTCATGTGGTACCATTGATTATTCTTCACAGCCCTCGACTTAGTCTGAAATCCGTCCCCGAAAATCACTACCCCTCCCTACCTATTTTGTTAATATTTAATTTAATTTTCTAACGTCCGCTGCCATTTTATTTATTTGAGCCACCCTACACATGGTATAAAACGAAAGAGTGTTTATCCCACTTTCATGTGGTACCATTTATTATTCCTCACAGCCCTCGACTTAGTCTGAAATCTGTCCCCGAAAATCACTACCTCCCCCACCTATTTTTTTTTAAATAATTCATTTAATTTTCTAACGTCCGCTGCCATTTTATTTATTTGAGCCACCCTACACATGGTATGAAATGAAAGAGTGTTTATCGCACTTTCATGTGGTACCATTTATTATTCTTCACAGCCCTCAACTTAGTCTGAAATCCGTCCCCGAAAATAACTACCCCCCCCCCCCCCACCTATTTTCTTTAAATATTTCATTTAATTTTTTAACGTCCGCTGCCATTTTATTGATTTGAGCCACCCTACACATGGTATAAAATGAAGCAGTGTTTATCCCACTTTCATGTGGTACCATTGATTATTCCTAACAGCCCTCGACTTAGTCTGAAATCCGTCCCCGAAAATCACTACCCCCACCTATTTTTTTTTAAATATTTCATTTAATTTTCTAACGTCCGCAGCCATTTTATTTATTTGAGCCACCCTACACATGGTATTAAATGAACGAGTGTTTATCCCACTTTCATGTGGTACCATTGATTATTCCTCACAGCCCTCGACTTAGTCTGAAATCCGTCCCCGAAAATCACTACCCCCCCCACCTATTTTTTTTTAAAAATATTTAATTTAATTTTCTAACGTCCGCTGCCATTTTATTTATTTGAGCCACCCTACACATGGTATAAAACGAAAGAGTGTTTATCCCACTTTCATGTGGTACCATTTATTATTCCTCACAGCCCTCGACTTAGTCTGAAATCCGTCCCCGAAAATCACTACCCCCCCCCCCCCACCTATTTTTTTTAAATAATTCATTTAATTTTCTAACGTCCGCTGCCATTTTATTTATTTGAGCCACCCTACACATGGTATGAAATGAAAGAGTGTTTATTGCACTTTCATGTGGTACCATTTATTATTCTTCACAGCCCTCGACTTAGTCTGAAATCCATCCCCGAAAATCACTACCACCCCCCAACCTATTTTCTTTAAATATTTCATTTAATATTTCTAACGTCCGCTGCCATTTTATTTATTTGAGCCACCCTACACATGGTATGAAATGAAAGAGTGTTTATCCCACTTTCATGTGGTACCATTGATTATTCCTCACAGCCCTCGACTTAGTCTGAAATCCGTCCCCGAAAATCACTACCCCCCCCCCCACCTATTTTTTTTTAAATATTTCATTTAATTTTCTAACGTCCGCTGCCATTTTATTTATTTGAGCCACCCTACACATGGTATAAAACAAAAGAGTGTTTATCCCACTTTCATGTGGTACCATTTATTATTCTTCACAGCCCTCGACTTAGTCTGAAATCCGTCCCCGAAAATCACTACCCCACCCACCCATTTTTTTTTTAAATATTTCATTTAATTTTCTAACGTCCGCAGCCATTTTATTTATTTGAGCCACCCTACACATGGTATTAAATGAAAGAGTGTTTATCCCACTTTAATGTGGTACCATTGATTATTCCTCACAGCCCTCGACTTAGTCTGAAATCCGTCCCCGAAAATCAATACCCCTCCCTACCTATTTTGTTAATATTTCATTTAATTTCTAACGTCCGCTGCCATTTTATTTATTTGAGCCACCCTACACATGGTATAAAACGAAAGAGTGTTTATCCCACTTTCATGTGGTACCATTTATTATTCCTCACAGCCCTCGACATAGTCTGAAATCCGTCCCCGAAAATCACTACCCCCCCCACCTATTTTTTTTTAAATATTTCATTTAATTTTCTAACGTCCGCTGCCATTTTATTTATTTGAGTCACCCTACACATGGTATGAAATGAAAGAGTGTTTATCCCACTTTCATGTGGTACTATTGATTATTCCTCACTGCCCTCGACTTAGTCTGAAATCCGTCCCCGAAAATCACTACCCCCCCCACCTATTTTGTTAATATTTCATTTAATTTTCTAACGTCCGCTGCCATTTTATTTATTTGAGCCACCCTACACATGGTAAAAAACGAAAGAGTGTTTATCCCACTTTCATGTGGTACCACTGATTATTCCTAACATCCCTCGACTTAGTCTGAAATCCGTCCCCGAAAATCACTACCCCCCCCCACCTATTTTCTTTAAATATTTCATTTAATTTTCTAACGTCCGCTGCCATTTTATTGATTTGAGCCACCCTACACATGGTATAAAATGAAAGAGTGTCTATCCCACTTCCATGTGGTACCATTGATTATTCCTAACATCCCTCGACTTAGTCCGAAATCCGTCCCCGAAAATCACTACCCCTCCCTACCCATTTTATTAATTTTTCATTTAATTTTCTAACGTCCGCTGCCATTCTATTTATTTGAGCCACTCTACACATGGTATGAAACGAAAGAGGGTTTATCCCTCTTTGATGTGGTACCATTTATTATTCCTGACAGCCCTCGACTTAGTCTGAAATCCATCATGTATTGGGTGGCTCAAATAAATAAAATGGCAGTGGACGTTAGAAAATGAAATGAAATATAACAATAAGATACACTGGGGGGGGGGGGGGCAGTGATTTTTGGGGACAGATTTCATACTAAGCCGAGGGATTTCAGGAATAATCAATGGTACCACATGAAAGAGGAATAAACCCTCTTTCATTCCATACCATGTATGGGATGGCTCAAAGAAAAAAAAATGTGAGCGGACGTTATAAAAGTAATTGCATTTAACAAAAAATTAGCCGGGGGGGGGGGGTAGTGATCTTCGTGGACAGATTTTAAACTAAGCCGAGGGATATCAGGAATAATCGATGGTACTTCATGAAAGTGGGATAAACACTTTTTCATTTCATACCATGTGTAGTGTGGCTCAAATAAATAAAATGGCAGCGGACGTTAGAAAATTAAATGAAATATAAAAAAAAAATAGGTAGGGGTGGGGTACGGTAGTGATTTTCGGGGACAGATTTCAGACAAAGTCGAGGGCTGTCAGGAATAATCAATGGGAGATCAGTATCGATGGAAGATCAGTATATGTCGATGTTTTGTGGTGTATACCCGTAATTACTTCAACCTGTTTTACGGAATATTCCGGTTACATTCGGGAATTATCTTTGGTGCCACAAAAATGGGGGATAAAGACTGATACAATTATTGTGTGTCTTAAATGGTTAAAATACTACGGGGCGTTTGTTATTCATTTCATCCGCTCACTTAAACGGCTATACATTGTGTTTATTAAACACTGCTATCGACGATGAGGGTCAAGGTCATAAATCGTAACGTCCGCTCAGATCAGCTCAACACCAAAAACAAACTATATGAAACCCTTGCCCTAACCGTTAGTAGGCCTACATGTAAATAGAATCAACTAGACATAAGAATCCCTAGCCCTAAATCCAATTCTTTTAGTAAGACACATACTAATTTGACTCTCTTCCGAAAGCCTCAAATTTATTCTTTTTTCTTAAGAAACAAAACTACCAGAATATCACAAGCACCATCCTGCAAGGAAGACCATCAGCGCCACCAACACCAGAAAACAGTGAAATCGCCTTTATTTATAAATCTAATGTAAGTAATTTTTTTTTTTGTTATAAAACTAGGAAATATCACGCCAACAAAATTTTCATCAACCTAGGCCAGTGATTGAGTGCTTACCCCAAATTTTTAAACCTAACCTACACTCTGGCCAACGCCAACATTGCCAACAATCACCTCATTTACATATCAGCGACCTTGACTAAAATTGAGTTGGCCTTAACAAATAGATTTAGGTTACCACTTTGTCGAGTGCTGAACAGTGGTGGAATGCTGTTAGATTAAAACGAAACGAAATAACATATAATTGTACTTTGCCACGTTTTTTTTGATGTCAGTATAATACTATCACAATGATCGAACAATAGCAGTAGCATAACAATATGTAGTTCAATTAATCACAGAGATATTGAACTTTATAAGGTATGAATTTCCGGTTCTATTTTTAACGCTCCTGAAAGTGTAATTAACCAGTGTTAAAGTTCGTTTAGTTGTCTTGCTTTACCGGTTGGTGAATGTCTCCAGTATTATTAATATTCCGACGGATTATCACAAACACTTGTAAATCTTATCTTGAACAAAGTCAAAGAAGTCTCTGGAATTTCAAAACACCACAAGTAAAAGATATGGGCGACATAAAGAAAACTATCGAAGCAAGGATTGCAGGGAAAAAAGTAGTCATAATTTCAAAATCGTACTGCCCTTTTTGTGTAAAAGCAAAAAAGGTTTTCCAAGAAGAATACTTGAAACCGGGTATTTTGAAAGAAGACGATTATGATGTTATGGAAATTGATAATGACCCCAATTGTGAAGAAATTCAGAAACTTATGTCGCAAATGACTGGAGCACGTTCGGTAAATTTTTAATTATTTAAAAATATTTATGTAGTCTTGTGTCAAACATAGGCTAGGGCCTACTAAAGTAGTTATGAGTACCATTTATTGATTGATATAAATTGCAAAGTCATGTAGCCTACATTATGACAATACATGATTTAGCTTCCTCATTGCTAGATCTTGAAAAGAAAGATGGAGGTACATGTACCAGCACTGTAATGTCTTTAAGTTTGATAAGTGTATGATTTTAAAGGGACAATCCCGATTTAAACATAGTCTCAAAAATAAAAGTCTAAGTACGTATGAAATTTAAGCGCCAAAATATAGGGGAATTGTGTATTTACGTTGTCTCAGAATTTCAGTGCAAAACATTGAGTCGTTTGGACGTGAACGTAACCCTCTACGATTTAGGGTCAGTTTTTTCGTTGGGTGACTTGATAATTGATCCCCCTTGCTATACAATGAATGGCCACATGTGCTGTACTTGATAACGAAAGGTAAATTTCACCTACATTATTTTTATAAAATGTCTATTTTTATCCAGACATCACATAATACAGCTTGGGACACCGGTCTCCATTTCCAGATGAAGACTGAAGAGTTTAAGATGTTTGAAAACGTATCACATATGTTGAGTTAGTTGTTCGGCCCTAGGGTAGAGATCTATTGGGATTTAAAAACAAAATTAAGCAGTTTTGTTCTCCAAAATATTACCGGAATTGGCCCTTTATAACACAGGTCAATTTTTGTCGTTGATTTGATGATAACATAGAAATCAACTATGAGTATGATTATTATTAATAATAATAAGCTAATTTATCAATATATGTCGTAGTTTTACATGTATTATCTGATAATACTTGCTATGTTTTACTTCATTGTTCAAATAAAAAATAGCCAGCCACCCACTCACTTCTAATTTTAGAAAAGAGGATACAACAGGTCACTTTTATTAAAGGCATTTTATTTTTATATCGTTCAACACCTATCTATGAGAACATAATTTCTAAATGAAAGGTGGCTGAACATATTGTGTGCTTTTAGATTGTAAATGTCTTTCATTGAGTCAACAGGTGTTGTTTCGAGTAGAGCTGTCCTAACCATGTGGATTTGCTCCCATTGCTAAAGACCCCTTGGTTATTAAGTTTATATATAGGCATGATTACAGTAGTTAACATAGCCTCTATGTTTCATGTATTTTCAGGTACCCCGTGTTTTTATTAATGGAAAATGCATTGGTGGTGGTGATGAAACAGTTCAACTTCACAGTCAAGGCAAACTCAAGGCTTTATTATAGTGTGCAATATCTGTTTTCTTGTTACTGATGTGTATCACACTACTGTTGTATTTTTTACTTGTAGGCCTACCTCTACAAATTTTATAAACCTATATAATAATGTTATCAAGCAATAATGATCCTGGTTTTTACTTTTGATTAAATCTTGTACTGTGTAATTTAGTTTTTGTAATAATATAATTTGATTAAAAGGGCATAAGGTAAGATCAGATGAGGAAAAGTATATAATGAAATTGTTTATTATCATTTGATCCATATCATTTTACAATAATCAAAAAAATATGTGCAATTAAATAAATATCAATTGTTTGTTTATTTACAACTATTCTTGAGGTATTGGCTTTATTTTATATCTATCAATAGAGTTCCATCAAAGTTTTATTACTTCTTTTGTTTTTTTCTTATATATTTAAAATATGGATTTTATGCTTGTATATTTTGGTATGTTCTTCAGTTAAGATGGATTTTGCACCAGATAATATAGATACACATTAATATGGAAACATTTCTCTCGGGTACTGCTCTCACAGGAGAATGTATCAAAATATCCAGCCAATCAATCTGATTAAAATATAGATCTATATTTTGTATCTTTTTTTTTCATACTTTTGATGGCTTCCATAACATTAGGACGAAATTTTGAACTATAATAAACGAAATCAGAGGGGAATATCGCATACAATTTTAAGGGTTTGAAACAGAACTTAAGTAACTGTGTGTGTGTGTGGGGGGGGGGGTATATTTAACCTCTGCTTGAGTCAGATGTCTAAAACAATATTTAGTTACCGGTAGCATTGACACAAAAAACTAAATACCAGACAAGAAAAGAAGTATATTAAGTATCCCAAAAAAATGAATTGGGGTTTAACGGATTCATAAACATAATCCGAATAGTAGGAAAATACATGTATTCATAATCCTGTTATTGCAGTCATTATAAATAAATCCTTTCGTTTACACGGCTGGTAGTAAACACAAAATCTAGTCTGAGTAATCGCTTCTAATCGGTGATTTAGCCGTCTCGCGAACATAATACACGTACATGCATTAAGGCTCGTAATCCAATTGCAATCTTTATTTTATCATTTATGAATAAACTTTTTAGTCGCGTCTGTACATTCACTTACCATGTTCCAGAAGTCATTAAAATGCCGCAAATGGGCTGTCTTATGTTTAGGGTAATTTTAAGTACAGTAATTGTATTGTTTTGAAATAAAGTTTGTAGACATATCCCAAGCGTCAATAAATACATATATTTATCACGATAATAATTAATACCTTGTATAATAAAATGAACATGTTCATGCATAGACGTGTATTAGACATTAAAAATAAAACAAACACAAAATCTCCAATAATGTAAGTTATTACCGTAAGCATGATAAACTATCGTACAACTATTACAAGCCCCACGCAGAGCCCCTGGCCCCACGTACTGTGGCGTAGGGCGCAGCGAAGCTACGCTCACTGCATTAAAAAGTATCCAAGGGATGATTAAACTACGTCTCCAAAATTTTTTATGTTGTATTTTCGAGATAATTACAGCGCACAGCATCAAATTAGCTTTAGTGACTCGAAGGTGTTTTTATCACCAAATCAACAGATGTATAAGGTATGCATATAATAAAGTTCATACTCTCTGTATTGCTATTACATTATTGAGTTATATCACAGCACAGTTTCTAATCCTGGCACCAATAGTTCAAAATTGTCAACAAGCCTCGATGTGAACCAAAGATCTATCCGCGTGAAGTGTACCGACCATAGGCGTACGAACCCAATGATAATAACCCGCGGGCCGGTAGCCCCCCCCCCCCCGCCCAAAGCATTTCGCAGACAATCATGATTTCTTAGGAGTGTTCAAATAGGTAGGCTACGGGATATGCTCGAAGCATGGTCCACCGTGACCCCTTTTATAGCACAAGGGTATTCCCTGGCGTAAACAGTATTTTGAGAACGATTTGGAGCAAAATTTTGATAAACAGTATTAGTATTAATTAGTTTGAATATGTTTTTGGTCCAAATACACCATCAAATCACCCAGTTTGTAAACAGGAACGTAGCTGAGTTTCTGTGTTTTAGAAAAGTGGCTCCAAAATACATCAGATATACTAAAAGATAGGTTGCGAGACAACGAAACATACGCCCACGGCAGCTAAATTGTCCGGTCAGTCAACAATTAGAGTTGTTGCAAATTCTTACTTTTTTCGGCAATGAAACATTTATGAAATCTAATAAGGATTAACAACTCATAAAGTAATTATCAGAAAATCATTAGAATTTGAATGGTTTTGATAAAGCTATTTCACACAAACTTTAGCCTGTAGAGCGCTTGTGGACGCCGGAACGACGTCCCTTCGGACGGGGGCGACGACAATACACGACCACATTTCAATATGAGCGTATAAAAATCACTCTATCTGTCCAGAATTTAATAACCTCCTTGACATGGTTTTAGAATTTAATAAAGCAGAAGAAAGAAAGCTTATTAGCTTATATTTTATGTCCTTCATTTATAAGTAGGGTTTTTTTTTTGTTTTTTTTTTATATCTAAGCAATACTTTCAACACCTTTATATTTTCTTAATACCGTGGCTATAGGTAATGCGAAAGCTTTCTTTTAGCCCTAGCTGTATTATAGGTCTACATGTGACGTCACATCACACGGCCTGGATAGCACGTGTGTACGCGGTTTAGATCAGATGTGGTAAGACAAACTGATCCGGGCAGAATTTGTGCATTTTACTTCTTAATTAGAAATATCAATACAACTTTTAAAAATGAATGTAAATCAGTTTATATACAGTCATTTTACATTAGTATGTGCCTTTTGATCTATTTTGATATATTTTGGGTTCCAAAGAATAGAGAACTAGCCCCCTTTAATGTATCGATGAATTACTAATTAGCCGGATTATATCATCATTTTTTGAAGTCCTCGTTTTCTATAAAACGCGAACGTGATTTGAGTCACAATGCGTCTTTTTGGGGCTATAGGATCCCCGGGAAACGACAATACTTTGGTAGATGATTTCGTGATATATTAAAATCAGTCCATATAAATGGTTAATTTCCGTTCAATATTTACAAAGATGCTCGCTGTGGAATAATCGCGCCGACATGTTTTATGGTCGTTCGTGAATAATTTTTGATGGTTATTTTAATTCAGACTAAATCCAAGTCGTTGGTATTTTGTTTTCTTAAAGACGCATTGTGTTTAATTGAGATAAATAGCTGACAATTTTCTCTATATTAGTTTAAAAATAGATACGGTGATGAAAAATGAATAATATATTGAAATTTCAGTCAAATTATACTATGATTTACGATAACTCGAACAGCTAAATTTATCATCGTTACCGGTACATGTTTGTGTAATAAATATTACCATCTTATTTATTTCTGGTATTTACTTTAAAATGGGTTCTTTCTCTTTACTCTAGCTGGCCGGTTACTTCTGGCTTGCGGCTGTGGTTTCGAGCCCTGGTGTGAGCGTATGTGGCATGGACATATGGGCGCCATCTCAACCTCGTGGGTTTCCTCCGGGCACTCCGGTTTCCTCCCACTGCTAAAGACCCCTACGCGCAAGCGAATTATTGAAATAAAATGAAACCATATGTTAGTCTCAAAATGACCTAGTTTGTGTCGAGTGGACGTTAAACCCCATTATCAGCTTTTAGTTTCTGGTCACCCACTGCCTATATAACAATAACTAGTCGACTGCCCTAGTGGACTGTGCGAATGATTTTGTTGTTGTGGGCGAATATTTTCGTGTTTGGCAACCTATCCTTTATATTAAAATTGTATTATTGGTATTTCACACATTGTCAGTAACTAAAATCATCATTTTTTTTCGATTGTTATTATTCTTTCCCGTCTGGCTTATACCAAGGACTACTTTTTGGGACTTTTGTGAGTTACTTGGGTAAAATAAATATTATCGGTTAGTTTCGTCAGAATGTCTAAAGGCTACTTCCTGTCGATGACCTTCTAAAAATCACATTTTGACGGTGGTTTCGTACTGGTAATAAGTATAAGTCGAAATGTCAGGTTTAGGGAATGTTTCGAGGCTGCTGTCATCCAGATATGCCAATATCGCCAAATTATGGTAAATTGCTAGGCCTGTAGGCTAATTGACGGCGGTCGAATTACATAAAAATCAGAAAGAGAAAGTCTAGAACTAATAAATCTTCTATTTTCTGCTTCTTCTTTTAATCTTAACTAAGTTCTTTAACTTATGCCATGTATGATAGATCAAAGAGTATGGGATCCCCTGTGGGTCAGCGATTAAGATGCTGGCTCACTATCCTGGTGGTCTCGGGTTCGCACCCACTGTTAACCATGGTTTGGTTTCCCCTTGTTAGTTGTGCAGGACGGAGTACCCGACAAGAACGACTTTCTAGTCTTTTTGGATGCGATGAAAAGCTAAGCCCCTGTGTACACATTTGACGTCTGTCTTCATTAGCCGGTCGTAGCAAAAGTTGGACGCTAAAACCTGATTCATTTCATTTCTTACTGTATGATGCTACAACCAGGGTTGTAAAAATCCACTAGCCCGATGCTACCAAAAATAATTACAGGCTAGTGATCTATTTAGCCATACTAGTCCTGGACTAGTGCCCTTTCACTGGTTTGTGAATTAAACTAGTGACGATATAGATAAATAGATAAATAAACTGTAAAACATTCCACATTTATTTCTCAAATTCCAAGTAAAACTCAGTCATAACAATAAATTTTCTGTAGTAAAACTTAGAGCTGTATGAACATTTTTTGTACTCCTTCTATTCATTCATTCTTGACATTTCATTTCTCTATCTTGCACCTATTGACAGGTCAGGTATAAACTAGTTGAAATCAGATTGATTTAAAAAAACAAAAGACTCTGGTATACCGGTACTTTATAATTGATTAGTTCTGACATGAATATTTGAAAGCATACCTTTGCATTTTTACATTCAGGTCATTCAGGATAATTTTGATTATTTAACATGTCGGGTATTTCCAAAGAATTTACTGCAGGTGTTCATTACACACACACCATGCTGAATGGTTCCAGTGACCTGTGTGTCAACAACTTTGACCTTATCGGCACACAGCTTGGCACTCAATAGAAATGGTTCCACTATTGATGTCTTAGTCTTACTCCAGGGACAGTAGTGGCTTTTCCCACAGAGTTCCTTTGTGCAAGTTTTTTAGTCAAATGACTACAAAAAGTTTATTGGCCCATAGCTCCCTATACACATAAACTACTGGTAACCCAAAACTGTACTGCACATAGCTTAACATATAATAAATCAATTCTCATTGAAATAAAGGTAAAGCCTTACCGCATAATTATTTATAAGATTTGATGAAACCCAACTGCTACGCGAAATTTCAACTGGCCTAATACGTCATTAGGCCTACAAAATAAACATCGCTATGCAAATGTAGAACGCATTACCATAAAGAAAAACTGTTCGCTAACTATTTCAATGGTCCAGTCTTCACTTTTTGTGATAGAATTACTTATTCCAATACAAACTGTAATGATATGTGTTGACAATTGTGCGTTTGAATCTATTTGAACTTGTGTAAGGGTTCTTAGACAGTATCAATTGTAACCCTAAACACACAGTTTATTTTTACAAGTATAGTAACTAGGCACTCAAGTGATAATAAACATTTTTACTGTTCTGTCTATTTTAATATTATATCAGCACTTTAAAGTGATTTGTTTCAATTTGAGATTCTTTATAGAGTGACCAGGTAAATAAATATGGTAAAACAATTAATTTGTCAATTAGTCGAGGCTATCTCGAGCTTTGCAGTTAGTGCTAATAATAATGTAAACAAATCTTTGAGCAGGAATTAAAGGAAATTAGTTTACTGTGATATATTACAAATGACATGTGCTATATGAAGTATTTATATGGTCTTTAGTGAAAGAAAACATTGTTGTGGCTACCATTCCTGGTTTTGAAGGTCAGAAATGATATGAAAAAGAATATTGGTTCGTTTTTTTTAACCGTTTAACCAGTGACCGGTTAACTGAGTAACCCTATACATCCTTAATTATTAGGCAATCAAGTATATGATCTTAATCAAAAAAGATAGGTTGGGAGACAACAAAACATATGCCTAAATATTGAAGATTAAATCTTGTACCTTGTCGATCTACGGACTAGTGGATATTAATGCCGGACTAGAGCCTGACAGTAGACTGCTAGCCCTGGCTAGTGGATTCAAAAATTTGTTTACACCCCTAACCCTGGTTACAAACCCAAGTCTTAAGAAGACTGGATGCCATGCTCGGTTCCTCGCTCATATACTGTTAGAGCGAGGAAATGAGCATGGCAACCAGTCTTCTTAGATACAAGTGTACTTGTATCTTGAGTTTCCAATTCATGGATAATGGAAATATACTTATAATTTTTATTCTGGAACTTATCTCATAAACGTTTAAAGAAATCTTTTTGAAATGTTGTACACACATCCACCAAATATTAGTATTCGCATGGAGACAAATTTGACTTACTTTGACTTTTTATTACTATGCATTAAGTATAGTTGCTGGTCAATGCCTAATGGCAGCCTATATCTTTATTATTTTAGGGTGCCAACAGCTGGTGCTTTTGGAGCTGCAGCAACTCTTGCATTTCTGTATGCCACTGAATGGAAATTAGTTTTACAATATGTTCCTGTTTATAATTCAAAGTTTAAGGAAGATGCAAATAAGTAAAAAGTAAGTACCATCATCATCAGTAAGGTATAAAATAAAAGTACTGGTAATGTTGATGAAATTTGAATGTTATGTCTTATCAACAAAGGCTTTTAAGATTTAGATTTATTATGCCAGAGGTAAATTGTCCTATTGCAGGGCATTTTTCTCGCTTCCAAATTCCAATGTTCTGTAAATTATTGTTAGACATTTGTTCACATTCCTAGTCCATAATCAAGGATTTTGAGAGAATTAGATATTTTCTGCCATATCTGCATTAAGTTGCGAAATTTTCGGACATTGCTTGACGTCACTGACGGGGACAGTCTGATTAAAACAGACATCCTATTTCAGTTCGTTTTTATAGTTCAAAATTTTGTTTTACTTGTCTTTACGACACTAGGATCTAGAAGAGTTGTTATCATTGATGTGTTCTGGACAATGTGAGGAATTAGTCAATAAAACACTCTGTTACGGCGAGTATTTTAATGAGATTGTAATGGGAACTGCTGATAGGACAGACAAATAATTAATAGAGTTATACACATTATATGTATTATTTGGATTAAAAGTAATACTGTAGATTTAATTGCATCTGCTGTTTGAAACAAATAAAAAGTATTGAATTTCATGACTCAAAGAGCGGGGTGCTGGCTCACTAAACAGAAGGTTCAGGGGTTCAATCCCACAGAAAGATTGTTCTCTGAATGTCTCCAGTATGGTTTTGAAATGAAATGGGGTTTAACATCCTACTCTTTTGCACCTAACCTGGGCTAATGGAAGACGGGCATATGCCATACAGTGTGCTATAAGGGAAATTTGCCCGGGCAGTGGCGCTACAGCCTACTCTTATATCGAATTCCAACTGCCAAGGGATCTTTTACGTGCACTCCAATGTGTACACGGGACCTCGGTTTTTCGTCCCATCCAAACAACTAGACAGCTGTCCTTGTCAGGCCCCCCTTCTGCATCACAGACAAGGGGAAATCATGCAGCGCCTTATCCACTTAGCCACCGTGACCCCCCAGTATGGTTTTGCCTTGTCAATTGTGCAGTATGGGGGGCCTGGCAAGGACAGTGTTTATTAGTTTGGATGTTCAGAAAAACCTGAGGTCCCGTGTTTATATTTGTGTTCACATAAAAGAACCCTTGACATTTGGAATTCGATATTAGCGTAGACTGAGGGAATATGCCTGTCTTCATCAGCCCATTTGGTACCAATAGTTGTAAATGTCGATGAATAAACTGGACTATCGTTTCTTTCAGATTTGAAACGCATTGTTTACTGTCCCGATTTCAACAGCAGAGGAAGATGTGTGAAAGTTTTAGATTATTTATTCAAATGGATATCACTTGTTTGCTTACTATATTTACATTACAAACTGTAATTATACATGTAAACTTACATTGTGGAATATGAATGATAAAATATAAATTAGTAATTTTAAAGAAAGAATATATTGTTTTGTGCTGGCTAGGTTTAGTTGGCTTTTCAATGCCTGTATATTTAACTGTAATTAATTACACAAAAGTATTTCCATATTTCGCTTATTATGGAGGAGAAATCTGGAAAGAAAATGTCACACTGAAGAAAAAAAGATGCAGTATTGAAAGGCAATAAGCCTGTAAATAAAGCAACAGTCATCAACATTGTCAGACACATTCCCTCCAGCTCCTGTGTCTATCGTTTAGTCAGAGACAGATCTGTCATTTCGGGGGCCACAGTTGCTCAGTGAGTAGGAAGTTGACTCACTAAGCTTGGGGTCTTCTGTTCGATCCCTGTGCTGGCTGAAAAAGTTCATCATAATCATGGTTTCTTTGGCAACCTATCTTTGATATTCATGTTGAATTTGAACATAATGTGTTATTAATTACAACCTGTAGAGTTTGAACATAATGTGTTATTAATTACAACCTGTAGAGTTATTAAAGACAAAATATTAACCCCTGGGTTTTGGGCATGCACCAAAATCAACAGTTGCCGTCCTTAGGATATAAGGAATAAGCCTGCCAAATTCCAAGATAATCCATTCAGAATTGCTGCCTGTATGGGATACATAACAAATTTAGGCTTGGCACCGCTCTGGCATGCACCAATGTGTTGTAATTTGGGTATAAGGAGAGAGAGAAATGGGGTTTAACGTCCACTCAACACAAACTAGGTCATTTCGGGACTAACATATGGGTTAATTTTATTTCAATAATTCGCTTGCGCGTAGGGGTCTTTAGCAGTGGGAGGAAACCGGAGTGCCCGGAGGAAACCCACGAGGTTGAGAAGGCGCCCCTATTTCCATACCACTTACGCTCACACCAGGGCTCGAAACCACAGCCGTAAGCCAGAGGTGACCGGACAGCTAGAGGTCGAAGCGCGGCACTTTAGTCCACTAGGCCATCCCAACCCCCCTGGGTATAAGGAATACGAATGCCAATTTCCAATATGATCCATTCAGAATTGCGGTTTCGCTCCAGATGTTCAATCCCAATGTTGGTGTAGAAAGTCCATCAGGATTTTCCAGTGTGGTTTTCCTTGTCAGTGATGCAGGACAGAGGGCCTGACAAGGACAGCTGTCTAGTTGTTTGGATGGGATGAAAAACTCAGCAGTTGGAATTTGCCGTCTAGACAAAATTTCCCCCATAGCCCACTGCATGGTATAATGGGCCATCTTTGGACTCCATCAAGGTATTGACCTAATAAACACCTACACTAAGTTTAAACATTCTAGCTCTTTTCGAAAGGTGGGGGACAAAAACGAAAGAAATATAGATCTGTATTTTAATAAAGACCTACATGTACACCAAGTTTGAACATTCTAGCTCAATAAGATGGAGAGTTATTGTGTTCAAAAGTCTCGACCAATCAAATTACTTATCGCTCTGCTTACCCTGAGCAGAACATGCTCATTATCGAACTTAGTCAAGGTAATGGTGTAATGAACCTATACATCAAGTCATTGACTTGATTGGTAAATATAACATGTCTCTCTCGGCTATTATTCAAGATATATTTTATTGACTCGTAAAATATTATCTTCCTAATTATGTCTGTCTATTACATCGTTAACACTGTTCATCACGTGCATTTTGTATACCGATAGTCCATTGGCCAATCATGCTATTTCATTGAGATTTCGTCTAATAGTTTGGATGCAGCGATGGCGGGTGTGGCGCCAGGCAGGGTAAGCTTACTCTTCCGGACACCTGTTACCACTGTTTGTCGTGTATTTTGTACACGGTGACCAGTCCATCTGCTGATTACACTATTTTGCCTCGACCGTTTTTATTGGACTTCGAATTTTGACTAATGGTTTGGATTGTTCGTACTTGGTTTTATTTTATTCATCACTATCACTTAATTAGAACTAAAGTTATCGTGTCCCAAAGCATCAACAAATCAAATTGCTTATCTCTGCTTACCCTAAGCAGAAAAGGCTCATCTTCGAACTCCATCAAGGTATTGACCTAATAAACACCTACACTAAGTTTGAACATTCAAGCTCAATTAGAAAGAGAGTTGATGTGTCCCAAAAAGTATTGTCCGATGGACAAACAGTCTCCCCACTTTTTTCGAAAGGCGGGGGACAAAAACGAAAGGAAATATTATAGATCTGTATTTTAATCAAATCAGTCCAAGTAAAATGTGTTTCCATCTATCTTTTTTTTCCCCACAATTTAAAGGGACAATCCCGATTTGAACAGAGGCTCAAAAATAAAAGTCTGAGAATGTATGAAAATTGAACACCAAAATATAGAGGAATGGTGTATTTATCTTGTCAAAATAGTGAGTCGTTTGGACGTGAACGCCAAAACTGCTTAGCCAGACACGTAACCCTTTTAAGATTTCGGGTCAATTTTTTCGTTGGGTGACCTTATAACCGATACTTGAGAGGGCTATACAGTGAATGACCCATGTGCTGTACTTGAGATAAAGAAAGGTAAATTTCACCTACGCATTATTTTTATAAAAAAAATGTTTCGTTTTATCCAGATACCGCAAAATACACCTTGAGGCACCTGTCTCCAATTCCAGACGAAGACTGACGGGTATAAGTTGTTTGAAATCGTATCATAAATACTGAGTTAGTTGCTAGGCCCTCGAGTGGGGGATTTTAACACAAAATTAAGCAGTTTTTTTCCCAAAACAAATATCGGGATTAGCCCTTTAGAAGAAAAATTAATCTTTCCAATCAAAGTATTTATCGGGTGGTTATTATTGCCTATAAAAGTATGACAATTTTGGTATATATGGAAAGTAGAGATATCCAATCTTATAGAAAAATACTGGATTCCCTAAAAAAACACTCATGGAGCATATACACAGGACACAAAAATGTAAGGGTTCCCTTAATAGTCAGTCCGACGATTAGGACTATCCGCACGTATGACGTTGAAGGCTGCACATGAACTTGAGCACTTTGTGTACATGTTGATAAACTTTATGAAGAGTTCAACATACAAAACTTTCTGGGATAAAATTAACAGAAAAAGACACGGGCAGTGGATAATCTGAGAATTTATTAAGGATTCCATATATGTAATAAATAATCTGCGATTACAGAGAACACTGTCTTGTGTATGCAATGAATTCTCCACTCTTTCCGTGCCCTCCCGTGCCAACATGGCCTCTTTTGGTAGATTTTTATAGCAGGGTATACTTAGCAATCACAAATTATTGTTTTCTTATCTACTCTCAGAGAATCAAGTGTGTCCCAAACAAAAATCTACAAAGTGATAAACGGACATAATTCTGGCAGTAGTAATTGGACAGGGCACAATTTCAGTGACCAGTGACCAATCTCAAAGTGCATAGTTCTGTGAATTAATCTGGAACAGTAACAGAATTCTTCTGCAGAAACAAGTTCGCAGACAAAGAAACAGACAGGTGATTGTGCAGATTAAAAATTGCAGTATTAAAGTCTGAAAGATAGGTTGCCAGGCAACGAAACATACGCCCACAGCAGCTAAGTCGTCCGGGCAGTCAACAAGGGTTGTCGCATATTTTTACTTTTTTCGGTAATGAAACATTTGTAATACACTAAGAACTGATTAAGAGTAACAACTCATTATGTAATTATCAGAAAATCATTAGAATTTGATTGCTTTTTATAAAGTTTTACCCCACGCTAACAATTAGTATATACATGAAACATTTAATATCATGGATTTAGCTGTTCAGTTATCTAAATTCATTGAAAATCAAAATACTTGTTCGTTTCAACACCTTAACCTCTATGTATAAATCTAAAGTCAATCGGATATTAACTTTGGTCTCTAGAGCGTCCACAAGATTTTTTGAGGTGATCAAGGGCCATAACTCTGGCACTAATTATCGGAAATCGCTGAAAATCAATAGGCATCTTCGTCTTATGACCTTAAACACTGTGTATAAATTTAAAGTCAATCGGATATTAACTTTGGCCTCTAGAGCCTCCACAAGATTTTTTGAAGTGATCAAGGGCCATAACTCTGGCACTAATTATCGGAAATCACTGAAAATCAATAGGATTCTTCGTCTTATGACCTTAAACACTGTGTATAAATTTAAAGTTAATCGGATATTAACTTTGACCTTTAGACCGTCCACATGATTTTTTAAAGAGATCAAGGGCCATAACTCTGGCACTAATTATCGGAAATTGATGAAAATCAATAGGCTTCTTCGTCTCATGACCTTAAACACTGTGTATAAATCTAAAGTCAATCGGATATTAACTTTGGCCTCTAGAGCGTCCACAAGATTTTTTGAGGTGATCAAGGGCCATAACTCTGGCACTAATTATCGGAAATCGCTGAAAATCAATAGGCGTCTTTGTCTTATGACCTTAAACACTGTGTATAAATTTAAAGTCAATCGGATATTAACTTTGGTCTCTAGAGCCTCCACAAGATTTTTTGAAGTGATCAAGGGCCATAGCTCTGGCACTAATTATCGGAAATCGCTGAAAATCAATAGGCGTCTTTGTCTTATGACCTTAAACACTGTGTATAAATTTGAAGTCAATCGGATATTAACTTTGGCCTCTAGAGCGTCCACAAGATTTTTTGAAGTGATCAAGGGCCATAACTCCGGTAGTTATTATTGGAAATCGCTGAAAAACAATAGGCTTCTTCGTCTCATGACCTTAAACGCTGTGTATAAATTTAAAGTCAATCGGATATTAATTTTGGCCTCTAGAGCGTCCACAAGATTTTTTGAAGTGATCAAGGGCCATAACTCTGGTAGTTATTATCGGAAAACGCTGAAAAACAATAGGCTTCTTCGTCTCATGACCTTGAACACTGTGTATAAATTTAAAGTCAATCGGATATTAACTTTAGCCTGTAGAGCGTCCACAAGCAATTGTGGACGCCGGACCGACGGCCGGACCGACGGCCGGACGGACGGACGGACGGACGGACGGGGGCGACGACAATATACGACCACATTTCAATGTGGGCGTATAAAAAATTAATCTCAAGTTATAATTTTCAGATCAAAAAATTTATTTTCTCATTCATGAGATTTGCACTGCACACTTTTCCAGTTATTATTAAATTATCAATATTGATAATAATGTACACATGTATCACCACTGGATAACAACACGTAACTTGACATTTACATCTAATAATACTGGTCAGCTTTAAATGCCAGGTGGATGATATTTTAATTACTGAACAGTAGCAGGCCTTCATTGTCATGTGAAAATCTCCATGTACATCTACAACCTCTCAAGAAAAATATTTGCGGCATAAACTTTAATAAATTAACATTCATGAATGCCTTCTTCATCTGGATAGTTCTTTCTAATTTCAAATTTGATTAATGTCTCTTCTATTAGTAGACGTTCTTTACCTTACACACAATGAATTAAAATAATAATATATCAACTTTAGTTTTATCATTTTTCTAATTTTTTGATGCTTCTCTTGAATCACGTTTATTATTGTACAATCCTGACACTTCTGCTTCCATGATTGTATGCTTTTTTCTATTCATATACGCTCTCCCTACTGTCAAATACAACATCGCAGTGGATGTTATACCTACTATTAACCAGGTAAACTGGGACAATTTTCTACCCGCAGCCATCTTGAAGCTGAAAACTGTTAGTAACTTGGACAACTGATACCGACACCCTTCAGTCAAAGATTAATAACTGATTGTTGCTAACAATTACAATAATATTTTCTTTCGTTCAAGTAGTTAATTAAGACTTCAATTCAAGTAGAAATTTAAGTGGAATCTGTCCTGGTCTTGTTTTCGCCGCGATCGCTTTGACTTTTATTGGCAATCTCCAGTGCGTTTCTTCTTGCCTGTTCATCAAATGCTGGTTTCCAAATATATACACCCCCAAGAATACCCAATATCGACACGAAAGCTAGCTGATTCAGGGGAATACGCTTTCTGAACATGCCGATGCTACTACTACCATGAAGGTCGACTCTTTTAACTTTGGAGTACCAATAAGTATTTTAGGCGTTGTGCGATTTCCCCTATTTTCAGTTTACTCTTAAATACAGCTAAAGGATTGAGCTAAAACTGTATCGATCATAATCAGTTTATTCATATGGTTAATTTAATTTCAAATTTTAGGAGAATGTAACATAGTATGGTATAAACAGAGGAATTTCGAAATAATGAGATGAGAAATAAATATTTTACGGCGGGTAATCTAGAAGGGACAGTAATATGGAAACGCTATAACGGAAATAGTTTAGAATAGGTTGAACTAGCCGATAAACAATCACCCAATTACCCGAGTGAGTCACGACAATATATCAAAAGGAAAACGCCTTTTCCAGCAACAATGAGAAAGTTAATGTGCCATTTTGTCAAATACAATTGAGATTTCATTCGATAAAGTCGCAATTATGCAATATTAAATTAGGTATGAGAACAGAATCTGCCCTACTGCCCACCTGTATGAACCTTAATTCTAACTCCTGTTCAGTATTCACTCATGGATATTATACACTTCACTTTGTGGTATCTAACCGAAAAAGGTTTCGACAACTTCAAGGTTCCTAATACAATATTCACAAGGATAATGGTTATATTTAACAATAATATTGTCAGATTACGAAAGTTTTATAATCCGTTTCAACATAATTAAATCATCAATCTGTCATTTCTTTTATTCTTTCACGAATATTTCATTTCAAACTTATATATATCCCACACATACATTTATCTATAAGGCTTAGGGCGCATTGGTGTTAGATTAGCGAAACAGCCATATACCCGTAGCCTGTTCCGGGCGCACACCCGCGTCGCCCTCCCACTCCCCTCTCCGTGCGCATTTGTTTAAAACTGAGTAATGTCAATGAAAAGTATTCGATTCAACAAAGCGAACTGTTCTTAGTTACTTCCCTCGGCCCCATTAATCACGTGATCACGACTAGATACGCGTAAAATATTGCACGTGCGTTAAAAATTGTGTTGTGTCTGTCACAGAGCTGGATCTCGGAAAAAAGATCGAAGGACTTTTCGTCAAGGTAAGCTTATTCCAATTACATTTTTCATGGTTTGATAATTACTCGGGGGGAAAAGGATTTACTTTTTAATTGAAGGTTTATTCCGTTCTTTTATAATGATGGTAGGTGTGTTTACATTATTACTTACACGCCATGTTGTTTTAGGCGTCTTTCTATTTGAATGTACCCTTTTCCGCTCAATTGATTTTGCAAAATTGATTATCTGTAGCCATATTAAACCAATATAGGCCTACCACAAATACGAATAATATGTATCCTAATCCAAGGTTGAAAAACAGCTATTGTATTTTAAAAATAAAGATTGTCTTCTACATCCAGCGTAATAAATCATTTTTGAAATCCTGTATGGGTAGACCAAATGTCTGTTTATCGTTTAATTGCCCTTTCCAAATGATGGTCTTTTATATATAGTAGCGGCCATAAATGAAAAGTTGTCTCTTAGAAAAATGAGACTAAAAAACATTGCATAATATAAATTGTTTTGAAGGAAATTTTAAACATTTAGAAAAAGCAACATGTAATTTTTCAGGGAACACCATGAACACCGGTGTCCTTTTGACTATATCTATTGTAATCTGTTACTATCATGGTAAGTGTAATTCTACAGCAAATTAATCACACTAGAAATAAAAGCTATGAACTGATAATCTTTTAAATTATACTTGTAATAATCCTTGAGTGGCATTTAGTGATTGAGCACATTAAAAAACACAACACAATTTATATGGTTTCACTGGTTTATACACATATAGGTCTTATGGCTTCTTATATCACTATAAATATTACCTTTTAGTTTACTAATTTATTATTTGTACTTGATAACGATAAGAGAATATTTGTCGAAACATCGTGCTATATGTGTATAAACCAGTGATTGTTTTCCATATAAATTGTGTTGTGTTTTTTATACTTGTAATGTACGCATCTTGACCAGTGCCGAATTTACGTATGAACATGGCAGTCTGACCCCCCCCTCCCCCTCCCCAAGATCTAGTAGGCATGGTTTATTATATATTATGTTTGACACGGTCGAAAGTTTTTCTTCCACACGGCGACACAACACACCTAGTCTCGGTCACCCAGAACCTCCTAGTCTTCTACGCACGGAGGGTCTGGGACGGTTCTCAATTTTTGACGAAAATTACTGGATAATCTACCCCATAAAAAACCAAACATTTGGTTACGCATGCGCAATGGAACCTTTTGGCTAAAGTATCCAATGAAAGTATCGGTAAGTGCTAGATCTTATGAAGCCGGGCCGATTTTGCTAGATTCTATAAAGCGTGGTTGAAATATATCCCACAATTCACTTGGTACATCTATTATTAGAAACAAAATAGAGACGATGAAGAATTAAGAAGATTGTGAGAAGCCATACGTCTGATTCATGACGAAAGAAAATTACCATTTCAATTGAAACCTTTACAAACAAAATTTTAAAGAGTGTCATTGTTGACAAACGAGCTGTTTTGATAGATTCAGTGCGTGGTAACTTAAAAGACTGGATAATCCAGACAATGACCTATTTTCCGTCAAATTTTGAGGACCCATCCAGACTAATATTCGTAGAATATTTGTGTGGATGATAGAGACTACAACACACCGTGTTGTCTTAAACACCCGTCATCATTCTCAACTGTGTATAGAACACACTTTAAAGGGCCAATCCCGATAACTTTTTGGGGAATAAAACTGCTTAATTTTGTGTTAAAATCGCTTATAACCCATTATCTAAGGCCAACCAACTAACCCGATATTTGTGATATGCTTGTAAATAACTTAAACCTGACAGTCTTCATCTGGAAATGGATAGCGTTGTATTATACAGTATCTGGATAAAACCAGACTTTTTTCTATAAAAATGATATGTAGGTGAAATTTACCTTTTGTTATCAGTACAGTACATGGGTCATTCACTGTATAGACCTCTCAAGAAACGGGAATCGATTATCAGGTCACCCAATCAAAAAATTGACCCGAAATCTTAAAAGGGTTACGTGTCCGGATAAGCAGTGTTGACGTTAACGTCAAAACGACTCAATATTTTGAGCTGAAACTTTGAGACAAGGTATATACACCATGCCTCTATATTTTGGTCCATAAATTTCATAAATGCTCGGACTTTAATTTTTGAGACTCTGTTCTTATCGGGATTGTCCCTTTAATGACCCTCTAAATGGAAGTGATATGGAGGATTAATCGGGGCCTCATAAGTGAAATAAACTAGTTAAACTCGGTACTCATCCTCACCATGGCAGATTTGGATAAACATTTGGCGGTTGGTGGTCGAGTAGTGTAAGGTACGTGCTAGTGTTTCACATAGGCGTACGAGCCAGGGGTGCAGGGGTGACAGCTGCCCCCCTAACTTGCGGCAAACTGACTTTTCGGGCAGGCGGGTGAAGTGAAAAAAAAAATTATTTCATATATTTAGCAAAATAAAGTGCCCGAAATCTAATAAAACACTATATTTACGGGCTGGAATAGCAGGAAAACGCATTTGCGACTGTCAAATATTCCAAAATTTTTTTCTGGGATCCATACAACCGGCGCCGCTGTCTGTAAACCCAAAATTTTCGGGCATTGCGAGTTTTGCTTCCCTAACTGTCATTGAGCCCTCATATAAAACTAATTTTACTTTTCTTTAATTGAATACCACGAATTTGTAGGCCTACTGAGTTGACTATGGATTAAAATATTTTGTTTGGAGCCACTCTTCTTTGTGCGACATTTTTCGGGCATCGATTATTTTTTGTGAATGCAGCTGCAACAGTCTGATTGGATGGTTGGAATTCAGACTGAAATTTCGGTTACAAAACCATTGGAAATTATGGAGTTGCTTACACAGACTAGAAAAGCAGAAAACGCATTTGCGATGGTTTAATTTTCAAAATTTTCTCTGGGAGGGTAAGACGCCCAAACCCAGCGACGATTGGTTGTTTGGAATTTGGGTCAGCCAGGTAGTCTATATTGGACATAAATTGAAGTTGCTATATTCACAGACTGGAGTAGTAGGAAAACGCGTTTGAGGCAGTTCAATTTTCAAAAATTTTCTCCCAACGGTTCCGTCTTCGTGGACTGTAAACAATTAATTGGAATTCGAGTCAGTCACCTTAATTCCGCTATATTAGACTACCTTGTAGTTGCTTTGTTCATGGGCTGAAATAGCAGGAAAACGTGTTTACAGCCGTCAAATATTCCAAAATTGTCATGGGGGGTGTGTCCATACAAGGTAAGCTCCGCTTCTTCGCCCCTCGAGGAAGACCGGCACCGCTCTTTGTAAACCCGAAATTTTTTCGGGCATTTAGGGTTCTGCCCCCCAACTGTCATCGAGCCCGTACGCCTATGGCGTTTCAGTTTCGATCCAATGCTTGTATGTGACAGGAGTTGGTGTTGATGATAGTACCTAACCTCATCGGTTTTCACTGCCCCACCCATTGTTAAAAATCCCTGTAAGGGCGATTTATTAAATAAACATGTAAATGACATAGTTTATGTTCAGTTGACCTCGAACTCTCCCCCCCCCCCCACCCACCCCACAAAACATACAATTTTCCGTTATTATATAATTATGACCACTATAAAAAAACTCATTGTTACAGACATGGTACACGGAAATACATACGGTACTCCTTTAGAGTTAGGACCATTGCCACCACTTTCTGCAGGGGCAAAATCAATATATCTTCTTGATGGGATATCATTACCAGACGGTCAAGTAACCGCTTTTAAGGTAAGATAGAATTAGAAGTTGACACGTATGTATTGCCTTTCTAATCGTCACGAACCAAATGTTTAGGCCTATATTCATTCATGTTACAGGCCAACTGTATAATTGATTAATACACGTGTATAGTTAAAGTTTTAATAAGAGGTTAATTGCTGCCCGATTGTATGTATATGTATGTATATATATACACATTTTCGTAAGTTTGTGAGCTAGAGTGTACAGTTTGGTGAAATTGGTCGAAAATGTGTCAAAAACCGGTCCTGCACACAAACTGGGGATTTCCAGAACAGTAAAGCTTGTTTTCCTAATATGACCTTCCTAAATTATTTCTCGGGTAAAAATAGGTTTTGGGTTCGCGATTCAACATACATACACATAAATTAATAATTTAGCTTTAACATTGTGCTGAATGTTTTGAAAATGAATTTGGATCATAATTTAGGCAACAAAACAGTAATTATCAAATATTTAAAGGTGCAAGAGCTGAGTTAACTATTACAGGTCGTTTTTCTGGCTTCTGATGTTACACTATTTAGACCCTTTGTTCGCATGACATGTATGTCCATAATCAATGTCCGGGGAGCAGGGAATCTGGATGGATGGGGATCCCTTGGGGTCCTCCCATGGGGAAATGTTTGAAAATCGGATGCAGAAACGACGAAATCTGACGTCTTTTGAGCAGGATACCAGTTAAAACCTATCAGTTCAAAATACGAACTCAGATCACAAGAATCAAATGGGATCTCCCCCTTACCTAAGAAACCAATGCTCGAACACGTATCAGTTATCAATTGTTAAACTCGGTGAAGTGAGAGAAGAATGGTCAGACAAACTCATTGCTGGTGTACGAAAACTTTTTAAAGGGCAGTCAGCAAAAAAGTTATGGTAGCGGTGCAGGAGGTGGGGGGGGGGGCATTTGCACCATATTATCGCCCTGAATAAACCATCTGGGACAATTGTTGGATTACATCATCCGCGCCTTATATGATACGCTAATCGTTAAAATCGACGTAACTTTCTTTAATTGTCATGGTTGGGTTTTCCCCACGCGGGCCTGGTGAAGAACAACTTATATTGGTGGAAATCCCGATGTCCCGTCTACACAATGCTGTGCACGTTGAAGATTCATTGGCAAATTGCTATTCAATATAAGAGTACGCCGCTCACTCAGTAAGACGCATGCGAGTCTTATTAGCCCAGTCAGAGCATTTCAATTTCATTTTGTCCAAACTTTTTAAAACTGTGTTCAGAATCAATTAATATATTCATTTTTATTCTGAAAAGAATAACAGATCTGTATCCAAATATCACGTAATGCATAAACTATTCCCACAGCCATAAATCTATGTGATACAATATATAACTATGTCATTTTTCTATGTACCACGGTTGCAACAATACTATACGAAAAATCTAGCAAAGGTAAATCATAACATTGCATTGATTTTTTTTTGGTTTAAAGAATATTTCATTCAATCTAAATAATCATTCACGTGTACGAACACAAGCCAAATGCTTATGAATATCGCTTCTGGTATGGTAGTTATTTTTAACTACCAAAGAAAATCAGTACGTTGAACATTATGCTAAATGATACCAAGAACTATAGAAAATAAAAGAAAATGCGAATAGTTAGTTTTGTCATCAACAACTGGAGTGAATAGTATTTAAAAATGGCAGTTTAAACATGCGAAAATTAGCCCAAGTTTTCCATCAAGTGGGGAAATTGAATGTTCTATTGATAATACCAAAACATCAGACACTGTCAGGGGCGTATCCAGGATTTTCAGAAAGAGGGGGCGTGCTGCACCAGCTTGGGAGTGCGAAGCCCGGAACCGTGATTTTTGAGTGTAAAAAATGCCCACAAGGACTAATTTCATACAGTACTGTAAATTACGATTTCCAGCCTAAACTATAAACTAAGTAACTCTACCTTTAAACCGATATGTTAACTCTATGTATAGCAGTGTATGAAAAGCAGCACGATTTAGATTTTCGGGACATCAATCCCATTCAGCAATGCTTTTGAATATCTAAAAATAGGGTCGGTCCATGCAGAGTGTCAATATTATTCCCTTTTGTCATGTTCCGCTTTAAAATCAATCCTTTCCATCAAGTTAAACACAGTTTTGATCCTTATAACTTCATGACAGTAATTTTGTGTCATTTTTAGGTTTATTACGATACTAAACGTGGACGAAGAACAACCTTTCGTCTTCAGATTTACCGACATGAACCACAAAACAATAAATTACAGTATACATTAATAGGAGAGAAGCGAGTAACAGACGTACCATCTAATTTTCAAGGAACACGAGAGGTGGGTTCGTTTTGTTATAATTTTGAAATTTTCGGATGCATTGAATGAATAAGTAATCTATGAGTGTCGTCTATACTTCGTACTAGGACTGATGCGGGGCATCGACCTCACTGTGTATCAATTGGAAAAATAGCATGTGATATCCAAGAAACCCTCCCAGATGGAAGAACGTTTAATTTATGGATAGTAAATGTTAAAATAATAAACTAATATTAGCCTTTTAGCCTATAGGGGTTAATGTCCCTAAGGAGTTTTCATGGTAGCTACACGAATTATATTTCAGATACGTCTAGACCCCAATGAATATATTCAAGCTAAACGAGGTGACAAACTTGGTATTTTAAATGAAGAAAGTCACATGTGTATATCATGGAAGATAGATTCTAATGCTACTTATGAGATCCGATTTCTACATTATAATATGATGCCTGCTATAAATTCGACTGTTACCTTCAATAAAATTGAACAACCAGAAGCATTTGCCGTGGCCGTGGTGATGAATGCAAGTACGTTTATTTTCCTTTTAACCAGGGTCGAACTATGCCATGCACCCTCCCACCCACAAGCCACAAAATTATCGTAAAACTAACGAAATGGTGTTTTCTAGAGCTCATTTGCCTGGCAATCTTACCAATTCCTCAAAAAACGATATATCAAAAGTTGAGCCTACCATATCGTCTTGCCTCTTCTCAGTGAACTCTTGCTTTAAACATATGATTTAAGGGTCGTTTATAAACGATTCCATAAATATCCCGGTCATGCCAAGAGAATGTTTGTTTTTTAAAAGGTAACCAGCCATCGCCAACTACAACTACTACAAGACGTACCACAACTACTACACGACCCACCACAACTACTACACGACCTACTACTACTACTTCACCCGTGCGAAATATTGTAATCAGAGACCCCCGAGATCTGGTGGGGGCCACGGGAGAAAGAGGACCTTTGGGACAAAAGGGTGAGAAAGGGTCCATTGGACCAAAAGGGGAAAGAGGTGGACGGGGTGATCAGGTAAATTATTTCTTTTTCTAGATAAAAGCATCTTTTAGGTCAATAGCCTCTAAATATTAAGAAAAGTGACAAGGAACGATATGTTATAGATATGTACTTTCTACACATCATATCCAAAATTTTAATGATTTCATAAAAACAAAACAAAACCAACCTGCCCTTGTTGAAGATTATTGAAACCGTTTTGGTAAAAAATTCTATTATCCATAATTTGTTCAATTTATTTTTGAAATCGTTTGAATGTTGGGTATGATGTGTAGAATAAATGCATATCAATAAGATGTCTTACCGTGTCGGTCATCATCCCACTGCTAAAGACCCCTACGCGCAAGCGAATTATTGAAATAAAATTAAACCATATATTAGTCCCGAAATGACCTAGTTTGTGTCGAGTAGACGTTAAACCCCATTTCTCTCTCGCGCTCCGTGTCGGTCACCGTTACCAATACTTTAGACTGTATTGATGAAAAAACATCCAGTGCTTAAAAACCTTTTGAGTATTCAAATTATTGTATGAGCTGAATATTATAGGCAAGTGTTGATAGTATTAAGCGCTCGGAGTGGTTTTGAAGTTACAACCTTCTGAAATAAAATGGTCCGCTTCCGGCATTTTATATACTTTATTTAATTTTCAGGGGAGTGTAAAAGTAAAATATGAAAACATTTAAACGAAACGAAATTGTATTTTGTTTTAGGGAGATCGGGGTGATAAAGGTAATAAAGGGGAGAGGGGTATGACTGGTGTAACTGGACCGAGGGGAGATACTGGTATCCAGGGCCCTACAGGAGTAACTGGGCCTAGGGGATATGATGGTTTTACTGGCGAAACCGGTCCCCGAGGATACAAAGGCGACCGAGGTGAAAAGGGATACAGGTATATATTAGAATTACATATTGATTTTTTTAGAAGTTATAAACTTAAACCATACTCATTGAAAAACATCTACTTATTTACATGAATTTGGTATTGGCTTTATTTGGTTTACTCTTTGAAACATCGTCCAGGTAAATAAGTAGCTGTTTTTCCATAAGTATGTATTCTAGTTTATTGCTCATTCCAGTTACCAAATGCCTATAAAGATTGCATAGAAGTTGTGCGTTAGCACACAACAGCATACAACACCCCTATTATTGTTTGCACAGATCGCCGAATCAAGAAAACTTGATATGCTGAGAAATTTTGAATTTCATAAAACATGAATTAAAGTACTAAATCGATCCAAATAGTAGAGGTGGAGATCAAAATTAAGACGTTACTGTTGTCCAGAAAACTTTGGTTCAACGATTGTTTCTCGGGAGTTTGTTGTATGTCATAATATCGCTAACCCTGGCACTAGACAATTTTATTAGGGTTTCACACTGCGTAGCTTGTGTGAAACACTATTGTTTTTGTTAAAATTCTTCTTATTATTATTCTTATTATTATTATTTTTTTTTTTCCAATTTGCTTATATCTCAGGAACTACTTGTCGGATCGATGCAATGTCTTGAGTTTTACTGCGAAAGTGGGTGTGACTTAGAGATTAAAGCTATTTCCGGCATTCTGCGACAATGCGAAATGTCCGAAATCACCGAAGTTGTCGTTTTTTGAAATATTGCCGTAATATTAACAACAATTGTTGGATTTTATCGTTTGACAGTTTTTGACATAGCCAGAGACATGGCACATAGCTACGGGTCTTTAGAGTTTTAAATTTCGCCGAATCTTCGGAAAAATAAGGCGCCAAATTTTGAAAATTTAAATTTTGACAAAAAACTTTTTTATTAATGAATATTTTTTAATGACCTTTTACCAAGGGTTAAAGGGTCGTCTGATTTGGGCAAAAATGTGAACATTTTTTTTCTGGATAATTTTCCTTGGTCGCTATTGGCTAATTCAGTTTATCGGTTCTATATAAATTATTTATTGTCCGATTTGTATAAAACAAAGTTTATATGCTCCATGTTCCAAAATGTCATTTTTTTTGTTACCGGCAAAGTTTCCTGTCGTCACCGTAAGTGACGTAAATTTAGCAAAAACTACAATTTTAACAGTTCGGTACCACTTTTTGAAAGCAAAACTTATTTTTTTAAAATCTAATATGACTGAAAAGATGTGCCATATAAAGGCGCACAAAACATCGCGCTCAGTTTTTTTAATTTCGATTTCGTTTTCGGGCAATTTGGATTAAAGGGTGAAAAAAGGTGTCAAAATAAGCTATTTACAACCCATCCAGCGTCTTCATATTAAAAAATATATCTTCGTAACATTCATAATCTCGTAGCAATAACCCATACGAAGAGAATGTATGTGAAAATTAATTTGTAATATGCGCAGTTGCCGAGAAAAAGTCAATTTTGCATGAGTCACTTTTCACGTTATTTTGGCTGTATAAGAATCAATTATTATGTGATTTTCAATTTTCTTTCACCATTGGATGCCTAATGCCATGGTGGACAAGGTCAAACCATTGTATCTCATACGCTGCCACCGGAAATGACGTCATTTGCTCAAAACTTAATTTTTAGCATTAAAAAACAATATTTTATTCAAATGGGTCGTACTTGTTATTTTTTTCAAATTATGATATTTGATTCTATTCATCAAATAGAATGAACCCATGCGATCATACAGATATCACAAAACGGTTTCTAACTTGTACGGTTGCAGAGAAATGGGCGATTTTCCACAAGTCACTTTTCGAGGATTTTGGTCTATAAAAGTGTCAGTTATTATTCGATTTTCATAAAATTTTCACCATATGATATCTTATGTCATTTATGATTTCATAGAACTAATTTAACATTTTCAGTATCACCGGAAGTAATTATATTTTGGCAAAAACTGTATTTTTAGCCTTCAAAACAGATATTTATTTCAAATGAGTCTGATTTGTAATATATTTAAAATTATGATATTTAGTTCGCATCAACTAATAGAATGAACCCATGCGATCATTCAGATACCACAAAACGGTTTCTCACTTGTATGGTTGCAGAGAAATAGACGATTTCCTACAAGTGACTTTTCAAGGTTTGGGGTCTATAAAAGTGGCAATTCTTATTCGATTTACATAAAATTTTCACCATGTGATTATTATTTCTGATTTTAAGAAACTAATTTAATATTTTCATTATCGCTGGGAGTACTGTGATATGGTCAGGATCACTTACATGTAAAACATGTATAAAATGGATTGGTTCCTGTGGTAATTAGCACATATCGTAACCTCCTTAATTAAATTTCATTGTATGAAAAATTGCTTTTTGTTTAGCTTGTTCACTATCCATCGCTTGCAAATTGTATTTGTTAATTTGTTGGAAAGATTTATAAAAAAAACTCAGAACCATTTGTGGGCTATGATCTAGTATCTTAATGTTATTTATTACCCGTCGGCGTCAGTGATTATGTACATGTCGTGTATCCCTTAGTACGTTTTTCACATTTGGCCAAAATGGGGGAAAGAATGAAAGAAGGGATATTATATTTGTTTCATGTATTAATCAATGCAGACTTTTGAAGGGTTTGTCTTTATTCAAATGGTTTGCTGATGCCGAGTCCACAATATTATGAACACGGTGCGCTTTGGTCTTGTGCATCGATCTCCCAAGCAGAGTTGTCTTCGCAGTTCACACCTTGTCTCAATTATCATTTTTTTTGTTACCAATAGTTTTATCTGTCGGCACCGGAAATGACATAAGTTTACCAAAAACTACCAAAATCTACAATTTTGACAGTTAGGTACCATTTTTCAAGAGAAAATATTATTTTTTTAAAAACTTGATATAACAAAAAGAGTGTGCCCTTTAAAGGCGCAAAAAAGTGTGAGCTCAGTTTTTTTAATTTCGATTTCATTTTCGAGCAAATTCGATTAAGAGTTGAAAATAGGTGTAAAATTGACCTTTTACAACCCATTCAGGCTTTTCAGATTTTAAAGTATTTCTACGTAACTTTTATAAACTTGTAGCTTTGATCCATACGCAGAAAATGTATGTTAAAATTAGTTTCTAATATAAGCAGTTGCCGAGAAATGGGCAGTTTTGCATAAGTCACTGTTTTCGTAATTTTGTCTGTAAAATAGTCAATTATTAATGGATATTCACAAAAGTGACATCATTTGATTCAAAAAGCAAGTGTGCGTCATATCATGTTGATTACTATTTAAAATTGACACCGGAATTGACGTCATTTAGTCAAAAACTCCATTTTTAACTTTTAAAATCGATATTTTTTTCAACCACGAATTATGTCATATGTAATAATAAAATTAACTTTTGGTTTAAATTCACATATTGACAAAACTCATATGGTCATACAGATATCATAAAATTGTTTCTAACTTGTTCGGTTGCCGAGATATAGGCGGTTTTCTACAAGTCACTTTTAAAGGTTTTTGGCCCGTAAATGTGTCAATTATTATTCGATTTTCACAAAAGTTTCATCATTTGATGCCTAATGTCATAGACGATATTATAAACTTAATTTAACATTTTAGTAACACCGGAAGTAATGTCATTTTGGCAAAAACTGTATTTTTAGCCTTCAAAACAGATATTTTATTCAAATGAGTCTGTTTTGAAATCTTTTTCAAATTATGATGTTTGATGCCAATCAACAAATAGAATGAACCCATACGATCATACAGATACCACAAAACGGTTTCTAACTTGTACGGTTGCAGAGAAATAGCCGATTTTCTACAAGTTACTTTTCAAGTATTTTGGTCAATAAAAGTGGCAATTATTTTTCGATTTACATAAAATTTTCACTATATGATATCTTATGCCATTTCTGATTTCATGAAACTAATTGAACATTTTTATTATCACCGGAAGTACAGTAATTTTATCAGGATCAATTACATGTTACAAATGTATAAAATGAATTGATATTGCTGGATTTTTGTTGATTCTGTTTCCCTTTTATTTGATGTGTGCAATGTTTATGTGGAAATCTGTTTATCGGTGCCATTGGTTCAAGGGCAACATGGGAGCGAAAGTGACATAAATTTAAAGTTAACGTGGCACCAGTGAAACCCGTCATTCCTGCATGCAGGTCTAGTTTCATTTTGTTTTTAGATCTGAAAAGGGTGATAAAGGTGCTCAAGGTGGTATAGGACCAGGTGGTGAAGATGGTCAATCTGGTCTGAAGGGAGATGTTGGACCACGTGGTGATAGAGGTTTTAGAGGTTATACAGGTCCCTTTGGTGCCACAGGAGAACGAGGTGTAAAAGGGGATCGTGGTTTGGTTGGGCCAAGGGGTCACACCGGGGTCACTGGGCCTGCTGGACTCACGGGACCTACTGGACCAACCGGGTCTGCGTTTGCAGGTAATCTTTTTTGGAAAAACATTTATTTTCTATTGTATACATACGAATTAATAGTGTTAACATTATAGCACCCCTTATTTTCTCGTCAAGACTATCCGTTATTAATTGAAGATGCTACTTCAGCACTTCTGCTGTTTATCTAAGCACGAACTAAAATAATTCTTGAAATAAACCTTGTAAATCGTCATCTTACAAATTTACCGGGATGTTGCTATGCCAAATGTCATTCTTGCATATTCACCAGACAGTTGCCAACTATGCCATTCATAAATATTTACCCGGAATTTACCATGCAAACTGTGTCCTACTTAATATTTACCAGAAATTTACAATGCCGACTATCATTATTAAATATTTACCAAACTTTTACCACGCCAACTGTGTCTTAAATGACTGTTTAGTGGGTGCAATCATATAAATAAGTTTCACAGTTTGTATAAAATCATATATCTTTACTTTGTGAAATTCTGTACGGTGGCTAAGTGGATAAGGCGCTGGTTCGCTAGCCTGGAGGTCGGGTGTTCGATCCTAGCATTGGCCGAGAAAGTTCATCTCGATTTTCCGGCGTGATTTCCCCTTGTCAGTGATGCAGAAGAAGGGTCTTACAAGGACAGCTGCCTAGTCGTTCGGATGGGACGAAAAACCAAGGTACCGTGTACACATTGAAGTGCACGTAAACGATCCCTTGGCAGTTGGAATTAGATTTAAGAGTAGGCCGTAGCGTCACTGCCCGTGCAAAATTTCCCTCATAGCACACTGTATGGCGTATGCCCGTCTTCCATTAGCCCAGATTAGGTGCAAAAGAGTAGGACGTTAAACCCCATTTCATTTCTATATACTATTATACGTGTAGTTAGTGTGTCTATTGAAACAATCTGATTAAAACATTCATTTCTTTTTTTTTGTTCAAAATTTCGTTTTACTTGTCTTGACTACACTGGGACCCGGAAGAGTTGTTATATTACCGGCGTTTTTGGTTGAAGTGAAGCATTAGTCAATGAAACGGACTGCTACGGCGACGTGTTGGCTTGTCGTGCACTACAAACGCGAAAACTGATTAATTAATCAATGTATGACCTCATAAGGTCAGAAGCCACTCGCAGGACTCCTGACACAACCTTCCAGTACAACTTGTCAGATCTTCATGTAGAGTAGGCCATCAAGAGTATTTAAAAACACCCCCCCCCCGAAATATCGCTCTGTATTTTAATTAGATTGCTATTGAAATGAAATTGAATAACTTTCGAACCGAAATGACGTATGCGTCGACTAGACTTTAATCCCCACCTTCCTCTTATTTTCTTATTTGACCTTTGAAATAAAACTATAACTGTTGTTTATGATTAAATTTACAAGCATTGTGTATTTTATTTCAGATGTAAATGAATGTAGTAATTCGGGTTGTTCACATGGTTGTGTTAATACATTAGGTAGTTATTATTGTACGTGCAATAGTGGATATGTTCTTAAAAAACCTGAAAATAAAACGTGTATAGGTAAGTAAATCCATATCGTTCCATTCCTTTTTATTGTACTGAAGACTACTGGCTCACTGCTAAGGTGCTGGTTCAATAACTAGACGATTCGTGGATTTTTCAGTATGGTTACCCCTTGTCAGTGAATGTAGGACGAAATGTTTGCCAAGGAACATTGTCTAGTTCGTATGGAACTACAAAATAGACCCCGTTGTGCAATATTGACTCTCCGGGCATGATTTCGCTCATATTATAAATGCATGGCCGTATGCCCGTCCGTTGCAAAATAAACCATATTTCATTTTAAAATGATTATTGTTGGTTGCAGACACATTTTAATATTATGATGGGTTTTTTTTATATAGACACAGATGAATGTGGAGTATTTAATGGTGAATGTCAACATAATTGTAAGAATAATATAGGATCGTATGAATGTATATGTACAACTGGTTATAAAGTTGCACCTGACAGAAGAACATGCCTTGGTAAGGACAATAAAATTCAGCACAACCCAAAAACTGGTTGAAATTTAAAAGCATGTTTTCATATTCCCTTATGTTTGTCAGTGGTGCATTTAAATCCAACGGAGTCTTGTGCCGAATTCAAAAGATTTAATTTTCATGGCGTACCACGTGGGGGGTTGGGATGGCCTAGAGTGCCGCGCTTCGACCTCTAGCTGACCGGTCACCTCTGGCTTGCGGCTGTGGTTTCGAGCCCTGGTGTGAGCGTATGTGGCATGGAGATAGGGGCGCCTTCTCAACCTCGTGGGTTTCCCCCGGGCACTACGGTTTCCTCCCACTGCTAAAGACCCCTACGCGCAAGCGAATTATTGAAATAAAATGAAACCATATGTTAGTCTCAAAATGACCTAGTTTGTGTCGAGTGGGCGTTAAACCCAATTTCTCTCTCTCTCTCCCCCTCTCTCTCTCTCTCTCGCTTACCACGTAAATATTGAATGATTTATTTGGCAGATATTGATGAATGTAAAACTGATGATGGTGGGTGTGATGATGACCAGAAATGTATCAATACGCCAGGAAGCAGACGATGTATACCGAAAGTGGCAGAATTTGTATTATTAACAGGAGCCCAAGCTTCCGCAGGTACAAGTGTACACAAACTTAGTTAACTTCTTGATAATCAGATGTTTTTTTATTTCACTTTCCGCATCAGTTTCATCTTCAATAAGTTGTATAATAGCCTGACTAATACGTTTTCTTTTACTTTAAAAGTTTAAGATTGTGCAATCTATTGTTGGATTGCCTTTATCAATTTTGATTTTTTGTTGAATAAATATTGTACAATGAAAAAAATCGAGGCCCAATCGATAAATAAGTTGAAATCTTTTTTTTCCTGAATCTATTTTTTCAGCTGCCCAAGTAAATTGTGAAACAGATAATGGATTATTAAGTCGAATGACTATGATAGGATTTATAGTCTGGATGATTATACTAAGTATACTTATTGTTATTATATTAATCTGTCTATTTATACGAAGAAATAAACGTAAAGATGATTACAGATATCGAGATGACGTAAGAAGCCGATATTCTGAAGCCTGGGATGACCAAAGGTCCCATAAAAGCGCTCCATACTCAAGTCGTTTACCAGAAGTCAACTATTATTAAAACATAGACATTATTAAATCTCACCTGTTTTGACTTTTCAGTTTTGTTACTTTCCTCCAGGGTAAAATCATTGTAAATATATAGTGCTATATATACATGTACACATATCACATTTCATTGTTAAAAAAAATGGCTACTGTTGTGTTATTAAAACTCTGGGTTGAATTTTTTTTTTCTCCAGTTGCTTGGCAATCTCCATGCACCAGGACTATGTGCCTATTAGTTTTGGGTGCTTTCTTCTGCACCTGAGACCAACCAACTTTCTCAAGAATGTAGTTTGTTGAAATGTAATTAAACTAGTATAATGGACAACATAAAAAACAACCTTATGTCAATTCCCGGTTGAACGTGATAGGATTGTAAGATCGCCTTCCAGACTCGTGTTTTTTCCGAGTCCTCGGTTTCCTCCCACTGCTAAAGACACTACGCACAAGTGAATTATTGAAATAAAATGGAACCATAATATGTTTTTCCCGAAATGACACCATTTCTCCCCCCACCCCGTCCATTAAAGAAAACCCGTAACAAAAATATTCGAATATTTGTTTGATACAATGTAGAGTAGGCAAACAAAATAAACTTGTAATTCTATTAAGCTAAAGTATATATGACCAACCAGCCTGTGTAGTTCGACATCGCCTCAAACACTGAGCCACCACCTGGGAGCCTTGGCAAACCGAGAAAGCTCGCCGGTATTGACCAAACCAGTGATCCGTGTCCTGTCCTTACCTTCCTTCTTCCCCCCCCCCTTCTTTCTCTTTCTTTCTCTTTTTCTTTTTCTTTACAGGCCTAGGCCCATTTTTTAAAAAAAAAATGAGCTTAGGCCCACTTGTCACGGACAGGTAGGCCCAGTCCGGCACTGCCCTGTCTGATTTCATGTAAAAACCATTAGCAGTATCTTGAAAATAACCAGACAATTGACTATCGAAGTACGATTAAGACAAAGGACGGTTGCTGTCGGTTCAAAATTTCCCCACATGGCACAATGCATGGGCATCTTGATTAAACCCAGTCAGTGGCGAATCCAGTTATTAATAATAGTATAAAAAATCACTTTTCTATGAACTCCCAAGTTTGGATATAATAAGTACCAAAGATTTTCCACTAGAAATAAAGTAGAAATGGCTACTTGTGGGGATAACACAGCTGGAAGATTGTATTTCTGTCAAAACGTATCATGGATTGAGGCAACAAGAATAGAAAAACTTCTCGCTAAAATTTATTTACGAACATAAAAGAATTATATACATAACCAGATGCAGAAATAGAAATGTTATTTACAATATGCATCAAAATGGTCTTTTAGATTTACCATAACCTACTTTTATACATTACCAGGCGCGGATCCAGAGGGGGGGGGGGGGGTCCACCTCATATACTTGCCCCCCCCCCCCCCCCCCAAACAAAAAAAAATCGAATTAGCCCCCCTAAATATTTTGCCAACAATAATGATTTATTAGGAGTATTCTTAGCCGGCCACATCCTCAGCCCCTCCAAAAAATTCCGGAGCCCCCCCAACCCAAAAAAATCGAATTAGCCCCCCTAAATGTTTTGCCAACAATAATGATTTAAAAGGAGTATTCTTAGCCGGCCACATCCTCAGTCCCTCCAAAAAATTCCGGAGCCCACCCCCACCCCCTCCAAATTTTATGAGCTGGCCACGGGCCCGCTTGAGCGACACCTAAAATAAGGCAAGCGTCAAATGGGTTGGTAAATATGAAGGCGAAGTTTATGCGTTGAGGTCGAAAATTCCTGTTTTATTGGTCCATTCCGCTTCCAGAGTATCCAATTTTTTGTACGATGGCAGTTTATCGTTTGAGTCGGATCGATCATTCTTGGGCTTAGTCGATATTACAGAGACGACGGGCGTTTTAGAGTTTTTAGAACTTCCTTCCATATCACTTCGTTTTGGTAGTGATAGGACTAGGCGTTTCCAAAATTTACTGTTTTCTTTCTCGTTGGTTTCTGGCGACCATTTTATGTAGGTTATTGTTTCCAGAATATTCTTTAGTGTTCTGTCCATTTCGTCTGTTTTGCTCTGAACATCCTGGAACATAATGGGTATGATCCTCTGACGTAATCTCAACGTTTCAACCTGTGCCGTCTGATACTCAAAACGCGCGAATTCACTGTCTAGGTAATTCGGAGAAATAACCAGCACCGTACGTCTGCTATTTTGAACTGCCCATAGAATATTGTTGGCTATGGCTGAAGATAAGAAATAAATAGATCTGTGAATAGTCAAGACTTCATTCTACAAACCGGATGTAATGTTATAACTTCACGTGAAAATAGGGCAAGCAACAGAAAAGATTGTACAGGGCGGGTATCTTTTTAATTGCCCACATCTTAATGAACTTGATATCGAATTATTGTGTTTTAAAGCTATTCAAAATTACAGAATAACCAAATAGATCTAAAACTGACTAATCGGAAATACTTTGATACTTTTTTAAACACCAGCTTTGATACAATTAATCAGAGTAGAACACAAATAATGAGCTAGGAAAAGTAGGAGATGACGAAGAAATTATTAATAAATACAATATATATACTCACTCTCACCAACAACAAAATCTCGGAAATGAAGACAAAGTTTAAATTTCATTTCTTTTTCAAGTTTTGGTAATAGCGTTTTAAGAACAAATTCTTCGTCGTCTGGATGTGATTTGTAGGAGATAAAGGCATCAAACAACATCCCATCTGTAAAGTAAAGGATGTTTCATATGAAGTTATGTTTAAAGGAGCTAAACCTGTAACTCAATATTTTCCATAATATTCGAAATTAAAAACACGAATTAAAATTCAATATGGGCCCATTTCAATCAATATTGATGTTGTTATCTTACTATGAGAATATAGGCCCCAAAAATCCAATACTCAAGACACAATAAACAATTTAAAATCTGTACACGAGCCATGTACACTAATTTCGGTTTGGGTACAATTTGAAATGAACAAAGGGAAGAAGTAATTAGTAATGGCTGGTTCAAAAACGACAAAAAAATAATTTAAAAAAAACAAACGCGTAGAATGAATGGACCAAGCTCAATTTGGATAGTTCATGTATGTCACCTAACATAGCTGATTATAAATCTCTCTAAGAATTTAAAAATTGAATATAAATCACTTCATATAATATATTCAGTTATATTAATATTAAAACAATATTTGGTCTAGTTCCATTTTCGACTATTTTAAGGTTCCAAAGAATAGGACCATACGCCATTTAAGTTGCAGGGCCCTGTTTCACGAAATTTTAACTTAAGATAAAATCCAATTTTAGTAGATACTTCAATTTTGATTGGCTAAGCACTAAAATCAATCTAATATTATCCAATCAAATTACTAAAATTGGGATCTTATCTTAGTTAAATTTCGTGAAATAGGCCCCAGAGCTATAACTAACTCATCGTGAAGTTGATTTTACTAATCACCTTCCAGTTTTACTTCGGATAGCTATAATGTTTTATTTCGCAACAAACGTTGCAACTCCGATTTTCCTGTACGTTATTTTTCTTGGCAGCAACCAGATACTGTTCCTCAAATAGTTTTCACCACTAGGGTTTGTTCATTTTAGGCAAAGGCATTAACGTACAAAAGTGTAACATAAATTGGTTATACGAATGCGTAATGCGTTCACTGAAAAGACGTATAAAAGTTGGCGCGATAAAAACTGTTAGCTGTGTGAGCTTTCCAAAAACAAACACGAAAATTTGTCGCAGACATATCCTAACCAAAGCACAACAGGTTTTAATTGGGGCTTATCATTTCGAATTAATTTAAGAAACAATAATTAATATAGCCAATGTTTACCCGAGTCTTCCACTGGTTGGAAGAAATGGACGATCTTCATTGCTATAATTTCTCTTCTCTTCCACATCCAGTATATTAGAACGATAAACACCACAAACAAAACGAGGACAGCACCTACACATCCACCAACAGTATACCATACCCATGCATTAGACACTGGAAATAACGAAAAATGAAATGGGTTTTATACGAAAGCCTACAGAGCTCATCTATTTTCTTTTTTTACTTCTGAGTTTCTAGTTCTCACTTCTGAGTTCCTAGTTCCCACTTCTGAGTTTAACTCTGAATTCAACCATATGTATAAAATGTGCATGCGCACTTTCTACTTTCACATTACTTATTGGTTCAACGCAGACAGCGGTAAAAAAAAAAATGAGAATGAGAATAGATGAATGCAAATCTAGATAACTATTCTTTTTAAAGGCATCCTACGTGTGTTATACTGCATATACCATTATGGCCTATGGGGATAGGGGGGTTGGGATGGCCTAGTGGTCTAGTGTGCCGCGCTTGGCCGGTCACCTCTGGCTTGCGGCTGTGGTTTCGAGCCCTGGTGTGAGCGTATGTGGCATGGAGATAGGGGCACCTTCTCAACCTCGTGGGTTTCCTCCAGGCACTCCGGTTTCCTCCCACTGCTAAAGACCCCTACGCGCAAGCGAATTATTGAAATAAAATTAAACCATATGTTAGTCCCGAAATGACCTAGTTTGTGTTGAGTGGACGTTAAACCCCATTTCTCTCTCTCTCTCCCTATGGGGATAATTTTCTTTGTCGGTTTGATTTTGGAATGCTGCATTTCGTGTGTAAAGTGCCTACCAGTACCTACCAGCTATCTACCATGCTTGTCTAATAATGTTTTCAGTCTAAATGAGCTGATTCTTCGATATTTCAATTGTGATTTTTGTAATGGGGAAATAATGCTTCTGTTGTTGTATCTACACCAGGTCAATATCAGTTTGAGCACTCTAAAACGACGTCTACGATCTTTGGGATTAAAACGTAAACTCACTGGGAGTAAATATACAATTTCTTCTTATAACGATGTGGTTAATGCAATTACAACTGAAATCGGATGTAGTGGACGCTGTATTGGATACCGTTCTATGTGGTATCGTTTTAAGATTGAATGGGGCATCAGATTTCCTCGCGATGAAATTCTCAGACTTATGCGGATTGTTGATCCAGAAGGAATTCGAGTGAGAAAACGTCGACGTTTACATCGAAGACGATATATTTGTAAAGGACCAAATGCGGTTTGGCATGTAGATGGAAATGACAAGATAAAGCCATTTGGATTTTGCATTCACGGTTGTGTCATGGATGGCTTTAGTCGACGAATTATTTGGCTACGTGTTGGGAAAACTAACAAAGTAATTGCTAGATATTACCTCGAGGGGGTCCAACAGCTTGAAGTTGTCTCAGCTAAAATTAGATGTGATTTGGGAACAGAAAATTCTATATTAAAGAATCTTCAGCCGCCATTCCATTATGATGAAAAAGACCCCACTGCGTGTTTGAAATCCTTTATTTATGGAAAGAGCACTTCTAATCAGCGTATAGAAGCGTGGTGGTCCATCCTGCGACGACAAAGTTTACATTGGTGGATTAATTTATTTAAAGACATGCGAGAACAGAATATTTTTAATGACTCAAATATTCTTCACAGTGAATGTCTGCAGTTCTGTTTTATGCACATTATTCAATCAGAACTTGACATGGTCACTAGAAACTGGAATCTGCACCAGATAAGTAGGAGCCACAAGACGGGGGTTCCAACAGGAAAACCTTACGCAATGTATTTTTTGCCACAGCTATATGATGCCAGCGATCAAGGTACCTTTGTGAATATTAGAGATGTTTCTGCATGCATGACGATTTTCGAGTACGATAACAAGTCGATAGCTTCAAACAAATTTGTACATTTGGGTGTACAATTTGGGTATTCCTGTTATAGCGAGAGAAGGACTCAATTTGTATATTATGGAAATAACAGAACTGTTAGAACACTACCAATGATGACCTCTGACTCATAATAAGTACTAAAATGATTATACTTTCCTGTAATTAATACATGTAATGTGTTGTAGAAACGTGTTTTGTTCACAATAATGTGGCCCCTTTTAATACACTCCACGTCACCCACCCTCCTTAATCCCTGGTTGAACAAACGTTTCGATTACCTTGGGATCATATACATGTATAATGGGTTTTTTTAGCTTGCAACTAAATTGAATTATTTAGAACCACATGTGAATTGTGAATAGGCGTGTGTGTTTGTCTAGTACTATCAAATATCAGTAATCAGGTTATTATAGTAACTGGACACAATTATATGGGTAACAATTACTTCTTTTCTAACAAGCGACGTTTCGACATATGGCACTAGTTGGATAAAGACAGTAGAATATACATGTAATAAAATGTTGAAATATCGGTTATAGTTATTCATATAATCGTTATTGTTTTGTAGGCATTCAACGCGAGCGGTAGAGAGTGTCTGAGAGGTTGTTCTACTAAAACATTTTTGCAAATTAGGATTTATTTCCGTGCATATAAGGCCATTCCAGAGGCGAGGCTTTGCAGTTTGAGCATATATTAATTAGTATCGTAGGCATCTACCTTGAGCGCTAAATGTCTGCTGGGAGGTGGGCTTTTAGCAGGAAAACTTTACATCACTATACACCGTAATTACCCAACGCGAGCGCTAAAGGTTGTGTCTAAGGTTACACCACCTTAGGAATTTAAAAAAATTACGACTGAATTTCGTGCATTTGAGACCATTTCAGCAACGATGTCCGTTAGATAAAAATAATTGTGCCCAATCCACGGATTCATTGGTAATTTGAGTCCATGGGTCTCCCACCAGTCAGTCTCTTATCGCACCTGCCCCCCTCCCCCACCTAGATCCGCTACAGGATGGTTATTATAGTACACCTTATCCTTGAGATCCCCCCTGTGGACCGAGGCTAGCCCAGTACTAGGTAGTAGAATATGTCTATTGCCCCTCCCCAGCGTGTCGTAAAAGGCGACTCATGGGAGAGTGGTCGGGTGACTCCGCAAGTACTCCCGGCGTATAAGCAGATCATCTGCGACAACATGTGGATTGGCGCAAATTGATCTGATTTACGGTGTCGACATGCCATAAGACAATATTCATTCATTCATTCATTATCCTTGAGATACCTAAACAAATAAAAAACAAAATCGGAGATTTCGGTGAACTTGGTGCTAATCATTATCTTCCTCGGTCATGTAAAATAAATCAGTTTATTCTAGAATACTAGTGTAGGTACATTGTTTAATACAGTGTAGTTCAATGCTAGTTCTTTCAACAACAAAAATTATGTCCGAGATCTTACTTCTGTGGTAATGGACGTAAAGCTTAAATAGACGAGACGAGACAGTCAACGGTGTAACTATTTGGACTGTATGAGCATAATAGGTGTACTGGGGTGTCACCGAGGATATTTTACTTTGTCTAATTCTAATTTTCTTAAATAGTCGGCGTTTTCTTTAAAGTGAAGGTCCCAGATGGTTTTTGGAGGGTAAAACTGTTTAATTTTGTGGGAAAATTCCGTATAAACTTCTACATTAGCAACTATTGCAAGCTATATTAATACCAATGTAGTTTTAAGACACTGAAAATAAAATTTAAAAAAGAAGATTAATAGTATAATAAATATATCTGACAATATATTTTGAAATCATTATATATCAATCAGTCATGGACAAAAATGAAACATTTAAAAAAAAAAAAAAAAAAAAAAGCTAAAATGTCTTTGTGAAGGCACTACTTGGCCCCCCTCCCCATATTCTGTTTTCACCGAGTGTTGATAATTATATAAAACAAATGCTGGAATCGGGGTACACGTCTACTCAACACAACATGGATATTTGTTTTATTTTTCCCGGTGCTCATGGGCAGTCATCATGGACGATGTAAGCCATTTAGAAACTTTAAAGTGAATGTAGAACACTTACCTTCTGGGATTCTTTCATCACAAAATTCTCCTGTCCATGTATATTCACAGAAACATGTCTCATTGATGCCATTAGTGCCACAACCACCATGTTCTCCACACTCTTTAAGGCATTTTTTGTGGCATCGAGATCCAATGTAGCCTTTATCACAGTCACACGTGTAACGACCTTCATCAACATTGCATATACCATGTATACATTCAAATCCATCACAAATTCTCTCAGATTCTGGTCTCAGTGTAGTTGTGGTACCAGTAGTAGCATTGACACCCGACGTTGTAATGTCAGCTATTTTAATCTCACAACTTCTGCCGGTATATTCGTCCGTACAATTACAGTAACATTTAGTATCATTATCCACCCTCTTTCCTCCATTAATACACGTTAGGAAAAAACAAGCAAAATCTTTATTGTTGAGATCTAGGCTATTCTGCTTCCGTGTCTCACATGTTTTTCCGGTGAATTCATCTGGACAACTACATATGGAGCATTGGCTTGAATTGAATGAACACGTCCCTCCATTTTTACAGAAATCAGACGGAGCCATGCATTCATCTTCACAGGATGTGTTATTTGTCAGTTCTGGGGTGTTCATGGAAAAGTTGAAATTTTGTGAATTATTTGATGGTTTAGGTGTGTTCATCGAAAAGTCAAAATTTTGTCTTTTATATCGATGTAAATTTCGGCCATGCACTGAATTTATCGAGATAATAAATGTTAATAGTATCACCATACATCTGCCTTTCTCAAACATATTCCTGTAAATATAAATACATATTTTAATTTTGTTTGTATATTTAATTCAGGGTATCCCGCAATAATTATGAAAAGCAGTTCACCGGGATTCTCGAGTGGTTTCTTTTTGTAAGTCTTGCAGGAAGACAGTCTGGTAAAGGAAAACGCCAAATAATGACCTTTACTGTTTATGCATTTACTAATCTGAACAATTCGGTCAAAATAGAATATTGGATTATAACTGATTTTTGTTTTATTTTGTTTGTGTAATGACACCATAAGCTAATTAGAAAACAAGTCGACTTCTGGATCGCATTAATTTTACCATATTGGATCAACCCGATTTAATACATTATTATGAAGCTTCTTTAAATCTATTATATTTCTATATCTTATTGGTTTTATCAACTGAATAACGATGCAGTATAACAAAATATATCATTTGTACCAGACTGAACCTCGTATTCAAGACTCAGGCTCACTAACCAGCAGGTCCCTGGTTTCAGCCCGGTGTAAGCAGACAAAGTTCATATCAGGGGTGTTCGTCGTAGGCTTTGGTCAGCAGTAGCGCCTATAGTCGTTTGGTGCGCATAAAATACCTCTTTTCAGTCGGAAACGCAGAAACCTCCCTGTTCGGAAAAATGTTCCTCGTGTCTGACTTCTATATACATGACCTCATTTCACTTCAGAATGACCCCTATGTATAACATGATAATTTCGGTCCAAGAAATTAATCGGACATTACAAATCGTGGCGTAAGATATTTATAGTGCCTGAGAGTCTACTGAGAAACATATGCGGTTTAATTTAATTTACTGGGACAATGATAAAGACGTTCAACATAATCCAGATTACAACAATAACAACGTCATCTGAATTTCCAAATATATACTGTAATTATTCATTTACTTACATTTTTCTGAAATAGTAATTTGTATGATAAGTATCTTTAATCCACTTTATATTTTTCAAGTATATATTACGGCATCTAAAATGCGGGTACGACGTGTTAGAAGACTTTTAAATCCCGTATCGTTGGTAATACAAATAACGTGGTTACCTCGAAGGACAGCTCCGCACTACAGCTATTTGCCAACTTGGTTGATGTATATACTGGGCAATGAAAAAAAATAAAAAAAATAATGGGGTTGCAAAAATAATTCGGTTGATTGAACACGGCTCACATTTTATCGAGAATTGCAACAAAACTTAACCTACACATTATGCAGCAAGATTTCATTCAAATGTATATTAAGCGGACTGTTCTTTTTATAAGGTAAGCCCAGCCATCCGCAATAATGTAGGAATATGCCCCGCATATATAATGTGCACGTAAACGATCCCTTGTCGGTGATTGTGTCCTGGGGTATTGATAACAACTTGTCGTAGTGATGAAAGTAGTTGTGTAATTAGTGCATTGGAGTGGCAATAAGAATTTTCCGCGTTCGAATCCAGACTGTCAGAGAAAACATTTAGGAACATATACTCTTCACAAAAAGAAACGCACAACCCATTTTTCATCATTTTTTTTTATTTAAACGAGGTCTTTGTTTCGGTAAATCTTACTTGTTTTTAATGCCATTATGTAAGGATAAAAGAAATTCATTATTGATTTTAAAGGTAGGGTCACTAATTGTGACTGGTCATACTTTTTGTCGAAATTTTTTATCGCTTGATTGCACCAAGAAACACGAATTTAACAACTTTGCGAGCTTTTCGCGTGGAACCTATATCTAAGGTCTTTAAAATCCCGGGGTTCTCGGTTTCCAAATCAGTTGCACATGTAAACACTCAAAGACCCAAGTGATGCCACATCCGAACGAAGACCAACGCAACAACGCTATTGGTGGATTACAAGCAGATGACTCCAAGACAGATGTAGCCAGGCTGCTGAATGTTTCCCTTAGTTCCATTTCTCGCCTTTTGGATAGGTACCGACAGCGAAGTTCAACACGTGAACGCCCTAGCTCAGGCCAAACAAGTGTGGTACCACTTGTCCTGGATCGTCACTTCCGCTTACGTCATTGGCGTAAATGGTTTTCAACAGCGACCTCTACTGCAGCAACAATTCCCGGATGGCGTAGAATCTCGTACCAGGCAGTAGGCAAACGCCTACATGAAACCGAATAACTAGGCAGACGTCTCCGTTAGAGCTTCTGTTTTGAAATACGCCGACACCATGAAATCCAACTTTAATGGGTTCAGGCACTGAGGGTATGGTCACAGCAACACTGTAGATCAGTTTGGTTCAGCGACGTGTCGCCGTTCTTGTGGCAACAAGGCGATAGCAGAGCGAGGATATACTGACGACGAAATGTAACGTTGCGTTTCTTTTTTGGGAGAGTATATCTTGTTCCAGCTTATCGGTGTGACGTCTGTGGGACTGGCCAGGAAAGTGTTTGGCGTAAACCCAAGATCTTACGTACAAATTTTTTGTTGATATGTGTTTAAGACACTGAAATTATAGCTTGTCAGTGGACCCACATCTTGAGAAAATATCGAGTATACTTCTTCTTCCACGACGTCTTCAACACATGAATTTGTGCTAATTTTATTTTGTCTCCCTGCCTAGAGTAGATAGAATAAAGAAAACATCGACATTGAAAATGTCATTTATTCTTAATAAAGGCCAACTAACAGGGGCGGATCCAGGAATTTTTGCAGGAGGGGGTTTGCCAGGTTTCTGTTACGGAAATCTGTCATCATTGTCTCTAAATTACATAGGCATACATACAAATTGAGCTTTTTAAACAGAGAAATCATTTTTATACTGATGTAGGATCACTTTGTGATGTAATTTCATTGATGCAAGGCATTATTTTTTTTTATGTAGCTGAGCAGGGGGGGGGGGTGGACCCCCCAAACCCCCCCTCTGGATCCGCGCCTGACTAATAATTTATATTAAAACCTGGATCGAATTAAAGATAATATCACTTTAAGATAATTAACTATCCTTGCATTCATTCTTGGGTCACGTGGCTAAGTGGGTAAGGCGATGGCTCGCTAGCCTGAAGGTCGGGTTGTCGATCCCTGCATGGTTCGAGGAAGTTCATCACGAGTTTCCAGCGTGGTTTCCCCTTGTCAGTGATGCAGAACGGAGGGCCTGGCAAGAACAGTCGTCTAGTCGTTCGGATGGGACGAAAAACCGAGGTCTCGTGTACACATTGGCGTGCACGTAAAATATCCCTTCCCGTGTACACATTGGCGTGTACGTAAAAGATCCCTTGGCAGTAGGAATTCGATATAAGAGTAGGCCGTAGCGCCGGTGCCCGGGCAAAAGTTACCTCATAGCACACTGTATGGTGCATGCCCGTCTTCCATTAGCCTAGGTTAGGTGCAGAAAAGTGGGACGTTAAACCGCATTTCATTTCATTTTACATTCATTCTACTAAAAGACCTATCTTTCATACAGTAACAAAATTAGTACCCCCCCCCCCCATCAAAGATGGGACCTAACACCGCTATAAATTGAATTTCTTTATTTCTAAAGTTACTTTTGCAATACAAGAAGTTTCCGCTTTGTCTTCTGCGAACTGACAATTGTTTCACTATCAAGTTAGTATTTTTGAAGTAATGAGATAAGTTTGAACAGGGCTTGCTGAATCCAGCGTCTTCTGAGATCAGTCGGTATTAACCCGGAAACGTTTTGGATGCTAATAAAGTGTCGTTCTAACCACAGAATGAACGTTACCTTTGCCGAAGGGGTCGTTTACGCTACTTACAATTTGAAATGGAATGGGTTTAACGACCTGCTGTTCTGCTCCGACTGGACTAATGAAGATGACATACGCCATACAGAGTGCAATGAGGTAAATGTTGCTTTGTACACAGTGACTCGGTTATATGTCCCTTTGTGATGTCAGTCAATATAACGGAATATTCCAGGCGCACTACTGATAAGTACACGGTACATCCGGTCCTTTTGATAAATTGTAAGCCCAGTTCCTCGCCCATCACCAAGGAGCCTTTTACATTCACGGGGTAATTATTTAACACGTGTATTTGAGGCCGTAAGGTCTGTCATTGAGTCGGGCCCTCGTGTGTCCTCCCACTGTTAACGATCCCACGTACATGCGAATTATTGAAATAACCAGCGGATGCCAGGCAGGAGTACCGTAGGCGCGAGCAGTAGAGGGTGGTATGGGGGTGGGGTGTTTCTCCCCCAGAAAATTTTGAAAAATTATCATCGATTTCCTCGCATCTGAGCCATAACGAACAATGATTTCTGTTCGTCGACAATGTTTCATTTCGTTGACGATTTTCAAAATTTGAAGAATATATTTCGAAATTTATTTATGTTGATTATTGTGAAATTTTGCATACATCAAAGATAGTACGGACTGTACGTACAAAGAAGTTGCCTCATTCACGGAAAAGTTGTCAACGCCTTTTATAAAAAAAACAGCAAGTTATATATCCAGATTATGAACCTAATAATGAACAAACTGTTTGAATGTTATCGAATATTTGCAAATGTACAGTCAATTTTCTTCGCCAATGATATCAATCCTATCAATGCCATCGTAAAATAATGTATAACTTATGCATCAATCTGACAAAAGTGTTGATGCCTTCATCCGGCGAGGAAATGCTTCGATGAATTTCCTGCAATCTAAGAGATCAGCCGCGGTTTACGGAGCTAATTTCTGTCGCTAGTAACATACATGTAGACTAGATGCAGATTGTGTGTCTGATAAGATGCTTCGATGAATTTCCTGCAATCTAAGAGATCAGCCGCGGTTTACGGAGCTAATTTCTGCCGCTAGTAACATACATGTAGACTAGATGCTGATTGTGTGTCTGATAAGATGCGTACCATGTGCTATTTTATATATATATATATATATATATATATATACGACCATGCGTGTGCGTGTCCCGGTGGAAGCTTGTAGGACCCGGGATTCCTATACACCGGTGGGGAGGCCGGTGACTAGTAACCCTAGTCCCCCCCACCTTGATCCGCCCCTGTAGAGAGCAAGCTAAAAAGAAAGTGATTTTCCTACAATCAAGGGCCATAATTCATGAAGTTACAATTTGATATATCGAAAGGAACCAAGATCCTTGGGTTATAAATATACATTTCAAGTTTCATCAAAATCGGATTAAAATTGTGACCTCTACAGGGTCCACAACCTTGACATACCATATTTCTACGCTATTCGCGTACAAGCGGCAGCCATTTTATCCAACAATTTTGGTCCGATTTTCACAAAATTGGAACTCAACCTTCATTACGGTGTTACGGTGATTTAATTAAACGTTTTATTAAATCGGATAATAATTGTGACCTCCAGAGCGACCACAAGCTAAAATAGATGATTTTGCGTAAAATCAGGGGCCATAATTCAGGAAGTTAAGATCTGATATGCGCAAATATCGACAGGAACCAAGATCCGAGGGTTAGAAACATGCATTTAAAGTTTCATCAAAATCAGATTAAAATTGAGACCTATACATGGTCTACAACCTTGATATACAATTTTTTATTATAGTATTCGCGTAAAAGCGGCAGCCATTTTGTCCGTTAGTTTTAGTCCGATTGTCACAAAATTCGAACTCAACCTTCATTACGATGTAACGTTGATATAAACAAACGGGACCACAGGCTAAAAAAAGCGAGTTTTTGTACAATCAGGAGCCATAATTCAGGAAATTACGATCCGATATGTGCAAATATCGAAAGGGACCAAGATCTTTGGCTTCTAAACATGCATTTTAAGTTTTATCAAACTCGGTTCAAAATTGTGACCTTTACACTGATCACAAGCTAATCACGTGATTTTTAGTACAATCAGAGGCCATAATCCACGAAGTTACAGTCCGATACATACCAATATCGAAAGAAACCAAGATCTTAGGGTGATAAACCTATATTTCAAGTTTCATTGAAATCGGATAAAAATTGTGACCTGTAGACTGTTCACAAACGATTGTGGACGGACGTTCAGACGGACGGACAGGGACGACGACAATAAACGTCCATATGAAAATGTGGGCGCATAAAAATGAAACATGTTAGTCCGGAAATGACCTTGTTTGTGTCGAGCGAACGTTAGTTTCGTATGGGGATTTGTTCTGGTGCTGGCCAAGAACGATTTTCCACCCTGGTTTCCCCAGGTGAGGGGGATTGGGGTTGGTCTAGAGTGCCGCGCTTTGAGCTCTAGCTGGCCGGTCACCTCTGGCTTGCGGCTGTGGTTTCGATCCCTGATGTGAGCGTATGTGGTATGGAGATAGGTGGGTTTCTTCCGGGCACTCCGGTTTCCTCCCACTGCGAATTATTGAAATAAAATGACCTAGTTTGTGTCGAGTGGAGGTTAAACCCTATTTCTCTCTCTCTCTCTCTCTCTCTCTTCCCTTGGTGCAAGACGGAGGGCGCGTAAAAGAAACCTTGTCAGGGAAACCGAAAACGTCATTGTCTGGGCAAAATGTCATTCATACTGGATGGTAAGTGCCCATCTTCATAAACTCAGTTTGTGCAGAAAAGCAGGACGCTAGACGCCATTGCATTTACTGCAATATGAAGATGTGACAATTATTCACTAAAGGGAATAATTAAAATTTTCCATCATTTTTTAGATTCGATATTAATGTTACAAATTTTGTCACAATGACATGGCCTCGGGTCCCGGATATCACGTCTCTAACATCCTCCAATCTCATTGGATCAATTTATCTCTCATATCATCCAATCATAATTAAAGTTAACCAAGCGAATCAGTCTAAAAGATTTTGTTATCGTCTCACGCAAATATGAACAGAATACTTCTCAATAAGAACGGATGTAACCATCAAGTGTTAAAAGATATTTGCATGATGATGTAAGTGATTTATATGAAAGTTCAACAGCCGAGTTCATATTAACATGATAATACTAAAGTGCCTTTTCTCACACCCAAATAGGCCCTATGTCCGTTCCGAACGTTTACAATATCTAGAATAGTAATGTGTATAGTTGACCTGCTTGTTTCAATCTTTAAATCTGCCACGTCAGTAAAAGTAAGTGCAGGCGGACCGCACTACACAAACAAAACCGACAAGAAATATTTCAACCAGGTGTTAGATTTGTTGGATTTTGTCAAGAATCTTAATGAGAAATTGATCAAACTTGTTAAACGTCCTATTTATTGCACCGACTGGGCTAATGAAGATGAGCATACGCATTACATCTGTGCATCTGGGCCGTATTTAGCGGCCAGAAAAATAAGGCGCCCCGAGAAATAGCGTCCTCTCCAAAACTTTGACAACCTCTCATTTTAAAATAATACACGTGGTTATGATCCATAGGTCGGTTTTAAGGGCGCCCACATTCTTATATCACCTATGTGGAGGCTACGGGGCGCCACCATTGGGCGGGGGAAATAGAAGCAAATGCCCCTCCTAAAAACTATTCGGCAGTCAAATTTTCAAAATTGTCGGAGGGGGGGGGGCGACGCTTCGTGCTCAGTAACTCGGACATTATATTGGCGACCCCGCCCACCATTCTGCTGCACCCCGACTTTTAAAATCCTACTTACGGCCCTGTGTGCAATTTTACTCGGACAGTTGCGCTACGGCTATACTCGTATTTTGAATTCCATCTGTCAATGGTTCTTTTACGAACACACCAACGTTTACCCTGGATCTTCATTTTTCGCCCAATCCTAACTAGTAGATACTATCCTTGACAGACCCTCTGTCCTTCACAACGGACAAGTGGAAACCACGCTGAATAGTTCCCGAAAACGGACCGCTTAGTCATAATGAGCAACATTTGAACCGGGAAAAATTTAAAGGTTTTTAAATGGTGCACAGAACATTCGTTTACAAACCAATTTGGATAAAAAAATTTAAAATAAACACTACGGACCATTGTTGTCCATTGCCACCAAGCCTTCACGGCACGGCGTATTACAAAGGCGGCTTGGTGATCAGTAAATATGATGTCCAGACGGTTATTCAAACGAAGGGGCTGGATAAAACCCACAAGGTAGACATGCGATCCTAATCCTTGTCACGTACAAAAGTGGGATGGAAACTACGCCTCTTGACAGATCTTATGATATAAAGTGCGCCATTAACCCCAGTGCACCAGGAAAGGTACCGTTAGGGGCTCGCCTTTTAGACACGCGCCTGCAATCAGATAGAAACAAGCATGTAAAAGATTAACTTCTTAATTCCATGTCGGCAATGGTGCGTGGTGGGTTCCTGGAGGTATGCCTCTAAAAGAAAAGTTTTCTGTTATTTGGAGCAAGCAATGTTAAATTGTTGTCGAAATTTTGAAGTAGCACGCTACTTTAAATGTTCATTTTGTTTTATTTCGAATTGCCATATGACACGTTGTATATATAGCATGCAAAGTAGTTCTCGATCTCCTGTAACTGAACTTGCTGTATAACACATCATCAAATAGACAACCCACGTCGACTTAAAATGATACCCGTTTAAGATAATGTTTTCATCAAATTTAGAAGAAAAAACTATAAACGATAACAATTTATTTACAAACATAACATATAAAGATAACATGATGTGAAAATAAATATATACAAATTAATCTCATTATAATAACGAGTATACCCAAAAGAGGTTTCGAGAGTTACCCTAGCCCAGTAACACCCCCGTCAGACCGGGAATGCGTCCTTACTGCGCTTCTACTGCGACCGAAATGGTAACAGAGCGAGTCAAGATCGCCATAAGCGTGGTAAAAGCGTGGTGGAAACGCTAGATATCGTGCTGTGGTCTCCATGGTCGCCAAGCCACGACGTTTGTTTTGAACATGTTCAGATGATTTGGAAAGCTGCGAGAACGTGATGGGGTCGCAAAGGTCCTTACTGCGCTGCTACGGCGACAAAAATGGTTTCAGAGCGTGCCAAGATCAACATAAGCGTGGTTGAAACGCGAGATATCGTGCTGTTGTCTCCATGGTCGCCAATGATCGCTGAGTCATGGCGTTTGCTTTGAGTATGTTCAAAGCAAACGCCAAGGTTTTACCATATAACCTGGAACGCTGAGAGAACGTGGTGGGTCGCGAAGGTCGCGAGATAAGCGTGGTAACATCTCTGTCAACGTGGTACACGCGCAGTGCATACGTGGCAAAGACGCTGCGAAAATTGTAACATTTGCAACCGTGCCTTCTTCATGGCATCTTCACCACAACCCTCACGTGTGGGCCGCGACCCCACCAAGCGTTCTGGGTCCTTATGGCGTTGTCATGGCGATGTTAAGATGATTCCACCACTGTTGCGCGATTGCATCACGACCTCATAGGGCTTCTTCTAAGCATATGGCGATGCTATGAGGTTACCACTACATGTATGGAGTTCTTAATGCGACCATGGCGCGGTTACCAAGCTTGCATTACTCGACTATGGCGACCATGCTTTTCACGTACGACTTGCTTTGAAAACGGGCGATTCAAAGGTCATCTTGAAATTTCGAAAAAAAAATCTAACCAGCTTATATAGTCGCCGTGATCGCGTGGTGGAAACGCACGTGTAGTCAAGATAAGACGTGTGGTTGAGCGACGTGGGTTAGCGATGACCGCTGTTGCAAAGCTTATAGATCTCAATAGAAACGCCATAAGCGCAGAGACATCGTGACGAGCCCGCGACGAGAATGCTGTATAAACGCACCGGTCGCAGTAAGAACGCGACTTTTTTAAGTTTGTAATTTTGGGACATTTTTCCGCGTTGTGTTCACGCTTGCCGACGACCTTGTATATTTCCAGGTCTCAGAGCGCAGTAGCGTCACCACTCCGGTCTGACGGGGGCATTATGTACATTGTTACAAAATGTTCTTTAACATTAACGGTTTTGTTAGGCGGTGTCCAACGAAATTTAGGCCTGCGGTGTGACCACGTTTAGTGTACACACCACCATATAGTTTGATTCCATTGTGCTTTAAGTCTATATCAATACAATGGCAGAAGACAAAATTTTTGAAATGGTGATCATTGCACCGAATAGGTTATGGATTTATGTCATTATGTGTAGTTTAATGGTCGAGTGCGAGACATTGATATTCTATATTACACAATGTCTTGCACGAGACAATTAAACAACTTAAAATAACAGCCACTATCCAACACGTGCGTTTCAGTGAAATGCGTCACGCGGGTCCATTATTTAAACTAGTGTTATTGGAAATAATGATACGCTAACATCAAAGAATGACGTCACATCTGTATTTTAAATATAACTCGTCAGTCTGAAGACTAAGTGTTGTCTATCTATAGACGGAGTTTAGTTTGCATACTTCCCTACGCTGTAGCACCGTTTTGAATGTGGGAATAGGGTAGTAGAGTTAACAGATTTCTATAAGATGTTGGGACTGTTACATATACCCTGTAAACCATGCATGCAATGGCAGATTTGAGATTTCTGACTTTTGTTCACATATCCAAACGAGTTTGGGAAATAGAAAGAAGCTGTTTATGCGCTGATTTTGGATATACCGTTCAGATTGGTCCACTCCGGTTCCAGCTTATCCAATTTTTTGTACGAGGGAAGCTGAACGCTGGAATCGGGTGGTTGGCTGGACACATTTTTGGCCGATATTACAGAGACGACGGGCATTTTAGAGTTTTTAGAACTTCCTTCCATATCACTTCGTTTTGGGAGTGATAGAACTAAGCGTTTCCAAAATTTACTGTTTTCTTTCTCGTTGGTTTCTGGCGACCATTTTATGTAGGTTATTGTTTCCAAAATATTCTTTAGTGTTCTGTCCATTTCGTCTGTTTTGCTCTGAACATCCTGGAACATAATGGGTATGATCCTCTGACGTAATCTCAACGTTTCAACCTGTGCCGTCTGATACTCAAAACGCGCGAATTCACTGTCTAGGTAATTCGGAGAAATAACCAGCACCGTACGTCTGCTATTTTGAACTGCCCATAGAATATTGTTGGCTATGGCTGAAAAGAAAATATATATAAATTCAATAACGTTATACTCCTCCGTCCACTGAGGATAATAATAATAAAGTGACGTCTGAGTGGTTACTGTCTTGCTCTCAACTGTGGTTGTAAAATATCTCGACCAACAAAACGAATGAGTTTAAAACCTTAAAAATAACAGATCGCTGATAGAATTGCAATTTTGAATAATAGTTCATAACAACTACTGGGGATTACACAAGAATCTCATAGACACAAATCTCACCAACCTGGCATTCCGTCTGTCATGAATTGGTAATTATGTTTTGGATTTGGTAGAACACAGAGTTAAATAAAGACAAAACAAGAATGAAATAAGAATAACAATAGGAAGTGAATTGACATGGAAATTAGAAATAAATACATTTATACTCACTTTCACCAACTACAAAATCTCGGAAATGAAGACAAAGTTTAAAATTCATCTCTTTTTCGAGTTTTGGAAATAATGTTTTTAGAACAAATTCTTCGTCGTCTGGATGTGATTTGTAGGAGATAAAGGCATCAAACAACATCCCATCTGTAAAGTAAAGGACGTTTTAAATCAAGTTTAAAGGTGCTAAACCTGTAATTTTACCATACATTTCGAAATTACAAAAACGAATTAAAATTCAATATTAACCCGTTTCAATCTATATCTATGTTGATATATTGCCTTGAAAGATGGGATCCTAATACCCAATATTTGGCATAATGAACTGAACATTTTGAAATCAGTACACGAGTCGTGTTTTCTATGGTATCGGTCACCAATTGTAATGTACAAAGAAAACCGTATCCTACAAGACAATGCAGGCGTAATTAGTAATGACTGATTTACAAACGACACAATAATAATATGGGTTTTTTTAATAAAAAACATGTTGAATGGATTAAGCGTTAAGTTAAGTTTAATTTGGCCTTCTCGTGTATTTCACCGAACATAATTGATTAGAGATTCACTTTGTGTAGATTCATATTACATTAATAATCATGTGCTTTTAGACCCATGTTCGTCTATTCAAGGTTTTAAAGAAAAGTTGCTGAGCTATAACCGATCACGTTCCAATTTCACTTAGGGTAACTAAATAATATAAATTATTTGGTAACAAAAATAACAGTTTTGTTTCATGTACCATTGTGTTGATTTTCATTATCCAGTCACAAGTTAAAGTTTCAATATATTTTCAATATTACAGCTTGTTTATTAAATGTACGGCGGTGTGAAATATCACAAGAAACAGTCAATCAAATTTATCCAGTATAAAGCAAGCATTACCTGAGTCTTCCACTGGTTGGAAGAAATGTACGATCTTCATGGCTATAATTTCTCTTCGCTTCCACATCCAGTATATTAGAACGATAAACACCACAAACAAAACGAGGACAGCACCTACACATCCACCAACAGTATACCATACCCATGCATTAGACACTGGAAATACAATTAAGTAAAAAAACTATTTAAAGTATGGTATAAATAATGTACATTTTCTAAACTGTGGAGAGATTAAGTTCGAAATCCTTATTAAAGGGCCAATCCCGATAACTTTTTGGGGAATAAAACTGCTTAATTTTGTGTTAAAATCCCTTATAACCCATTATCTAAGGCCGACCAACTAACCCGATATTTGTGATACGCTTGTAAATAACTTAAACCTGACCGTCTTCATCTGGAAATGGAGACCCTTGTATTATACAGTATCTGGATGAAACCAGACTTTTTTCTATAAAAATGATATGTAGGTGAAATTTACCTTTTGTTATCAGTACAGTACATGGGTCATTCACTGTATAGACCTCTCAAGAAACGAGAATCGATTATCAGGTCACCCAATCAAAAAATTGACCCGAAATCTTAAAAGGATTACGTGTCGGGATAAGCAGTGTTGACGTTAACGTCAAAACGACTCAATATTTTGAGCTGAAACATTGAGCCAAAGTATATATACCATGCCTCTATATTTTGGTCCATAAATTTCATAAATGCTGGGACTTTAATTTTTGAGACTCTGTTCTTATCGGGATTGTCCCTTTAAATCGTTGCCATGTAAAAAGATGTGCCCTCTCTGAAATATAGATCAATTAGGAAATAAAATGAAATAAAGTATATTTTATTGAATAATGTTTTTTTTTATAAAGCTTCCCATCACATATTCTATGTGTTTGCTGAGACGAGGAGGTGTCATGGAAATGGTAAATATGGGAATCGGGTTTAACGTTTACTCAATCCACTTACCTTCTGGGATTCTTTCATCACAAAATTCTCCAGTCCATTTATAGTCACAGTTACATTTCTCATGGGTGCCATTAGTACTGCAGCCGCCATGTACACAGTCAATTAGACACTTTTCGGTGCAGTAATTTCCAATGTAGCCTTTATCACAGTCACACGTGTATTTCCCTTCATCAACATTGCATATACCATGAAAACACTCAAATCCATCACAAATTCTCTCAGATTCTGGTCTCAGCGTAGTTGTGGTACCAGTAGTAGCGTTGACACCCAACGTTGTAATGTCAGCTATTTTTATCTCACAACTTCCGCCGGTATAGTCGTCCGTACAATTACAGTAACATTTAGTATCATTGTCCACCCTCTTTCCTCCATTAATACACGTTACGAATAAACAAGCAAAATCTTTGTTGAGATCTTGATTATTCTGCTTCCGTGTCTCACATGTTTTTCCGGTGAATTCATCTGGACAACTACATATGGAGCATTGCCTTGAATCGAATGAACACGTTCCTCCATTTTTACAGAAACCAGACGGAGCCATGCATTCATCTTCACAGGATGCGTTATTTGCTGGTTTAGGTGTGTTCATGGAAAAGTTGAAATTTTGTGAATTATTTGACGGTTTAGGTGTGTTCATGGAAAAGTCAAAATTTTGTCTTTTATATCGATGTAAGTTTCGGCCATGCACTGAATTTATCGAGATAATAAATGTTAATAGTATCACCATACATCTGCCTTTCTCCAACATATTCCTGTAAATATAAATATATATTTTAATTTTGTTTATACATTTAATTCAGAGTATCTCGCAATAATTATGAAAAAAAGTATCAAATAATAGTTGGAAAACAGAAATAAAAGAATTTATTATGTTACTATTTATCAGATGTTCATTCAAACGGAACCTATGGATAGAAGTATAATAACTGCTTTCAGCAAATATCTTTACAAAACAGGTCACTCAATCGTGAACAGGTATTGACTTAAGCCAAGCCCACATCCCGCCGTACGTGTTTTGGACACGCACAGGTCTTAGGGTTTTGTGGCTCGCAGACTGACCGCATGAAACTGGGTGAAAGTTTTGTAAATAGTACGGGCACAGTATAGTCCCAAGTCTCTACTGACAGTCGACATGCAAGTCTGACACACCGGTTTACTAAAATATCCCCCATAGACCGCCCTTAGTATAGCGTACGTTGGGTGATGAGCTAGGATTTAAAATCATGTGCGTATATTATAGGCCTATTTTCTAGGATGTGCAATTTAAAACGCGTAAAAAAATATTGTTTCTCTTGTTATTCAAGCACCCCATTATTCAAGCTTTGTATGCAAGTAACCGGATCTACCCTAATAGATCCGGTGATACATGACAAATTTGAGAATTATGAACTGATGTTGAACTTTGGCCTAACGTTTATTTTAGAGTGGATAGTGTGCCACTAATATATTATTGTTTGAATCATTTTGAGTACGTCACGTGTATTTCGTCTCAATTTACCGTCTTTGACATTTTAACTACTGAATGTACATGGTATTTTACTACCAAGATTGACAGAACCACCCACTCTGTTCCAAATTTAATGCTGTCGATTTATTGACATATAGTATTGTCGTCACCCTGTATACCTGCACCGCCATTATGTTAAGTAATCTAACATCCATTACTTATTTCTGTCAAAAGTGCAGAAAGAATGGACATATAATATTTTTTTCATTCCTCTCACATAATATTATAATATTATATCTAACTCATTACAGTGTACTGTTTTAGCTACTTACATTTTCTAAAAATGTACACTTACTGAAATTATCAAAAATTCACTCGATTCTAAATTGCGTTCTTTGGACGACAATCCTTTCGTTATTCAGAGTTCAGCCGAGGTCATACATATAAAATTACTATGAATAGCCAGACTGTCCACTTTAACAATAATATTATAATATATATATACCAAACTCATTATACATAATACTTTAGCTACTTACATTTTTGGAAAACTGTTTAATTACTGAAAATAGCAATAATCCACTTTAATCTAAACTGCACGTTGTCGAGGTCATGTGTATAAAAATACGAGGAAAAGCGGAAAAATGTCCACTCTCATAAACTCTGCTTTAGTTTATATACTAATATTATCGAGATGGTAGGTAAATCCCGTATAATACGAAGTACGTATGTCGTATATTAATGTGGTCAACTCAGTGTGCGAGTCATCACTTCAACTGTTTACTAACTAACTGGGTTACATTGCAAAGGGATTTCATATAGGGTAATGAAATTCATAAAAGAAAAGGGGAGGTTGAAAACACAACCACGGTTGACTGAGCGTGTTGATAGCTTAAAGGCACATTATACAGATTAATCAACAATATACCATTATTATCTATACTAATATCTGTCACTGTTGTTTGTCTGTTTGACTGTCTGTTGGAGGTGTTGGCTGGAATGGTTTCCCCTTGACAGTGGTGCAGGACGGAGGGTCTGACAAGGACAGCTGTCTAGTCGTTCGGATGGGACGTAAACCGTGATCCCATGCACCTGAAAGAGCCATTGTCTAGGCAAATTACCACCATTACACACTATGGCGTCCCCGTCTTAGTGTCCAGTGGCTGAAATTTGGTTAGTAGGGGTAGCCCGGACCGGGGAGTAACACAGGCCTGGTGTCGTTGGCCTACCGCTACCGGAGTTATGCTACTTCCATTTCATGGTTTTAACCGCAACAAGTCAAAGAGGATTTTTTACTCTGCCCGCTATTATTAAATATAATTATGTAAAAGATGCAGTTTATGCACCCGTGTTATAATTTAACCAAAAGGTCGCTGACAATTTAGGTTCTAAATACCAATGACCATTATTTACATACAATTTTAGAATCTTAATTCTAGTGACATATATTACTGAATAATACGTATTAAACAGGCTCCCTCGTAGTAATTCTCTTCTAGTAGTAACTTTGCTCACGCAAAAGAATGGATTTCCAGGTGACGCACACTGACTTGCATGGCTATGGTGTCTGATTAGATTTAGTGATTACAATTTTGTCGATCTATAACATTGCTTTATAAAGATGCCCTATCCTACATTTATTCAACACACCATTTCACATATATATCGTGATGTTCTTAGTTTAAATATAGGATGTTTGCTAAGTCAAGCTATATAATTACTGTCAATGTTTGTTTAGACCACGACGCACTGAATTGTAACACTGTCGAAAATAATTGTGTAATTGCGTTTGTTTGACCCAAATAAAGTAATCTTTAACAAATTACTAAATTTAAAGCTGCCCCAAAATCTGCTTAGTTTTTTTTTCGGATCTCTTTCCACCCAACATTATGTTCTTTGTATTAGTGTCATTATATATACAAACTGTTTCAATTAATAGGCAATGCATAAATACACCCTACTACTAAACACAATCACAAAGACTGGGGATGGGGGAATACAAACTGAACTATTGCCGAGTGTAGCAACGGTAATTTTACAACATTTAAAAAAAAAATTCTGATTTGTAAGAAGGAAAACACGACTATAGGTCGATTAAATAGGGAAACTTGTAACACTAATCAATCCGACGAATAGATGTAAGAAAAGAATGGCAGCCGAGTGGAGTCTGACAATCACATTTACTCTTTTATATTGCTCTAGAAGTTGGTAAATACAAATAAAATCCCTCCTAAGTATTATTATAAAAATATTTGAGAAAATAATATATAAACACGTCTTTAACTTCTTCAAGGACAATTCAATACTAACAGCACTCCAAAGTGGCTTTCTTCCGGGTGACTCAACTATCTACCAACTAATAGATCTAAATCACTTCTTTTGTCAAGCCATCGATCATAACAAACATACTAGGATCGTCTTTTGTGACATCAGCAAGGCTTTTGACAGAGTCTGGCACGCTGGGCTCTGTCATAAGCTGGAGGCTGCTGGGGTCAGAGGAGGTCTGCTTTCATGGTTCAAGAATTATCTTGAAAATCGACAACAATGTGTTATCATAAACGGAATATCCTCTGACCCCAGGGGTATCCCCGCTGGTGTCCCACAGGGAAGCGTACTGGGACCATTATTATTTTTATTAAATATAAACGACATTGTCAATAATATAAAATCGAACATTCGACTTTTTGCTGATGATACATCTCTGTACCTAAAAATAGATGACCCAGAGGCATGCGCACTTACATTAAACAAAGATCTTGAAACAATAAATACATGGGCGGAAACATGGCTAGTGACCTTTAACCCCCTCAAGACAGAAACTTTAACCTTCTCCACTAAACGCAATGTCGTGAAACCACCACTTTTAATGAACTCAATAGGAATAAAGGAAGTAACAGAACATAAACACCTTGGACTTATCTTTCAAAGCAACTGCAAATGGAACAGCCACATCGATAGTATAATTAGTAAAGTATCAAAATTAGTAAACAGCTTTCGCTCCTTGAAATATCGTCTAAATAGAAAATCGCTAGATACCCTATATTCTTCCTTTATTCTACCGCACTTTGATTATGCCGATGTTATCTGGGACAGATGCACTGACTACTTATGTAATAACCTTGAATACTTACAGCTTGACGCACTACGCACCATTTGCGGGGCAGTTAAGGGTACTAGCCATGCCTCTCTCTACACAGAAACTGGGTTTATTCCACTCAAAGAAAGACGAAACCGACATAAATTAAAACTACTATACAAAATCATCAATAACCTAACCCCTGCTTATCTTAAAAATCTCATAAATCTAGAACCCCCAAACAAATATTCCCTTCGTAATGAAGACAATTTAAAAGAAATTCGATGTCGTACTGAAATCTTTTCTAAATCGTTCATCCCATCAAGTATAAGAGAGTGGAATAAACTCAGTACCGATGCAAGGAATTCTAGATCTCTGAAAATTTTCTCCGACCATCTATCCCAATCTGATATCAAAGTTCCTTCGTTTTATTATAATGGCCATCGGAAATCTCAAATAATTCACTGTAAATTACGACTTCGATGCTCTGACCTGCAGGGTCATAAATTTCTTCGACACATTGCCGACAGTCCCGCATGCCTCTGCGGTCACATATTTGAAGATCCTGATCATTACCTTCTGCGATGTTCCTTACATTCAAATGCACGAACAGAAACCATTGACAAATTACAATATGATTTTAAAAATATAAACTGTCTTTTATTCGGTTCCAAAACCTACAGTCAAGAAATTAATACTAATATTTTTAACCAGGTCCATAAGTTCATTAACATGTCAAACAGATTCTAAACTCAATTCGATCAGGTAATATTTTAATGTATAATCTTGGCTAGTCTATCTAATTTTGTTTATTATCAAATAATCCTCACTTTGCTTGCATATGTATACTTATTAATTACTATATATACTGTACATTTTCACCCATTTTATTATGTTTATATAATATGTATGTGTTTGCCATTTTAACTATGTATATACACCCATTTTTCATTAATAATATGTATACAAATTACTTAGGGAGAGGGGTTTTACATAGGCTAAGCCTGTTCCCCAATCCCATTCAGACAACCTGAATAAAATATTGTTTAAAAAAAAAAATAAAATAAAATTTTATGGTTTTTTTGGAAAAATGATATGCAAATTGTACCCACTGAGGTTTTATAAGTTCTTATGTAATTAATGACAATCTAGTACGAATATTGCAGATCGAGCAACTCTAATATATGTAATAAAAAAACACATTTTAACTCGATATGGATGCATTTTATTTATCATATTGTATAACTGACCAACAGGGCGAATCGAATTACCTTTTAATCTTCCAAAATTTACTCTTTTTTGGGTTTGGTAACTTGGGGTTATCGGAAATCGTTGAAAGTCAACAGGCTTTTTCGTTTTTGTGTACAAATACGTGATTTAATGTGTTCAAAAATATTTTCCCTATGATCAAGGCCCATACTCGAATAATATTGTTCGGGAGAACGTTAGTCCAATGTTTGAGTTCTCTGTGTATGAGTATAGAAAGTGTAGTCCGTAGAACGTTCAGAAGAAATTGTGGGCGAATAAAGGACGGACGGACTGGGGCAACGGCAATATACCATCACATTTCCACGCGGGCGTATAAAATCTGATGACGGGCAATCGTTGAAAATGAGACAGATGCCCCTCCCCTCCTGCCCCCCCCCCCCCCGGATCGCACGCCTATGCTTGATGACAAGAGAAACGTTGTGTCTAAACCAATGACTGTTTCCATATAAATTGTGTTGTATTTTTCAAAGTATTTTCGTTTCGGCAAAGTAATCCAAGTGTTAATTTTTGTCGGTGCCTGATTAACGGCTGGCAAAAGTGGGTCCCTGGAGGGGAGGCACGCCCTTAAGAAAAGTTTTCAGTTATTTTGAGCAATTTTAGAATGTTGAGGAAACTTTGAGGCGGAACGCTACTGAAATGGTGTGTGTGTGTGAGGGTGGTGCTTAGCACGTGGTCGCTGTATCATAAGGTCTGTCATTGAGTCAACTGGCGTGGTTTCGATTCACCGATTGTACGTGACAAGGAATACGGCTGTCCAATCTCGTGGGTTTTCTCCGGGTCCCGAGCCCCCCCTCCCCGCCCCTGTTAAAAACTCCTATACGCGCAAGCGGATCATTGAAATAAAATTGAACCATGTTTTAGTCTCAAAATGACGTTTGTGTCAAGTTGACTTTAAAACCCATCCCTCCCTCTCTCGCGTCAAGGAGATATCTGTTTATGATAATGTTTTTAGCAAAATTAGAAAAAAAAACTATCAACGATAACAATTAATTTACAAACATAAAAAAATTATATAGTTAATATGATTGGAAAATAACTATATTGATATTAATCACGTTATATAAAGAGTATAACCCATAGAAGTTCGGGATGATGTAGAACAGGCAGAATATATTTGTTGCTCTAAACAATGAAAATAACAATCTTTCATGCATTTCAAATATATTAATACCACGAACACGATGAGAACGGGGGGGGCGGGGCGAATGGATAGCGTGCCCGCGCTGTATCATACGGCCTGCCATTGAGTCAACTGCCGTTTATTAAAACAATAGTTTATATTCATATTAAAACAAACACAATTTATTAAAACAACAATTTATTTGCGATCCGAGAAGTCATATTAAAACAAAAACAATTTATTAAAACAACAATTTATTAGCGATCCGAGTAGTCATATTAAAAATTATTTATCTATTAAAACACGTGGTCCGAGTAGTCTTTTTGTTTGGTCCGAGTACTTTATTTATTAGCGATCCGCGTAGTCATATTAACAATTATTTATCTATTAAAACACTTGGTCGTTTTGTTTGGTCCGAGTACTTTTTTTTATTGTGGTCCGAGTGAATCCCCGGTTGTACGTGGCAAGGAGTGGGGTCGCCTGTTCAACCTCGTGGGTTTTCTCCGGGTACTCCGGTTTTCTCCCACTGCTAAAGACCCCTACGCGCAAGCGAATTATAGAAATAAAATCAATCCATATGCTAGTCCAGAAGTGACCTAGTTTCTGTCGAGTGGACGTTAAACCTATTTCTCTCGCTCTACTATAAAAATGGGCAGTGTCCAACGAAATTTAGACCTGCGATGTAGTCCTGTTAAGAATGATTTGTATACCTCAATACACCGAGAAAATAATTATTTATCATTTCACTGATTGAGTTCTATATATAACTATACGACATCGTTAGTCTGGATGCTTGCCGTCGTGGTCCTTTGCATGACACAGTACTGCGCATACTTCGGAAAGATGGTAGTAATGCTATCAGATTTTTAGGAAACTTTGGAAATCCTACAATATAAAGCAGTGTGTAAGTTCTGTCTTTTGTTCATATATATAATTGAAGTTGTTTATACACTGATTTTGGATATACCGTTTATATTGGTTCGAGTTTATCCAATTTTTTGTACGAGGGAAGCTGAACGCTTAAATTGGAAGAATGACTGGAATCATTCTTAGTCGATATTACAGAGACGACGGGCGTTTCTGAGTTTTTAGGACTTCCTTCCATATCACTTCGTTTTGGGAGTGATAGGACTAAGCGTTTCCAAAATTTACCGTTTTCTTTCTCGTTGGTTTCTGGCGACCATTTTATGTAGGTTATTGTTTCCAAAATATTCTTTAGTGTTCTGTCCATTTCGTCTGTTTTGCTCTGAACATCCTGGAACATAATGGGTATGATCCTCTGACGTAATCTCAACGTTTCAACCTGTGCCGTCTGATACTCAAAACGCGCGAATTCACTGTCTAGGTAATTCGGAGAAATAACCAGCACCGTACGTCTGCTATTTTGAACTGCCCATAGAATATTGTTGGCTATGGCTGAAAAGAGAATACATATAAATGCAAAACCAGCATTGACCTTACTCCAATGTCCACTTAGGGCAATAATAATAAAGTAATAATATATTTTTCAGAATCGAAACAAGTTTAATGTATAATCCAATAGTTACAAAACTCAATGATTTTAGAGGCCAATTCGTGATTATATTTTGGATTTGGTAGAACACAGAGTTAAATAATGACAAAACAAGAATGAATCAAGAATAACAATAAATAAATACACTATATATACTCACTCTCACCAACTACAAAATCTCGAAAATGAAGACAAAGTTTAAAATTCATTTCTTTTTCAAGTTTTGGAAATAATGTTTTTAGAACAAATTCTTCGTCGTCTGGATGTGATTTGTAGGAGATAAAGGCATCAAACAACATCCCATCTGCAACGAAATGAAAGTTTAAAATAAAATGTAATTGAGTTAACTTTTACGTTGCTGAGCTACAACAGATCGTGAAGCTGATTTCACTGACCACGTTCCGATATCACTTCGGATACCTAAATATAATGTTTATGTTGTAATATATATAATATTTTCATTAAGTCTTACATTAATTACCATCTTTCAGTCACAAGTTCCAGTTTCTTAACAACTTATTAACATTAGAGCTTGTATATTCCATGTAACGGTGTTGGGGGGGGGGGGGCAATATAATATACAAGTCCCTGTGAAATATCACAAGAAACCAATCTACATTTCGTTTCGTTTTTTATATTTTAGATGGCCTACACTACACGAAGATCTGACAAAATATAGTGGGACTTCACGCCTAGGATCAAAAGACATTTTAATCAAGCAGAACTGACCCTATGACGTCAGACATTTCTTAGTTCATTGCAACAAAGGCCAAGAAGTCACCGTGACATGCCGTTCCATTGGTTAATAGCTCATATAATCCAGAACACGCCAATACTGACAGCTAGTTCAGATCCTAGTGTAGTAAAGACAAGTAAAACGAAATTCTGTGTTTCAATCAGTTTGACAAGAAACAGTCAATCAAATTTAACCAGTTTAAACATAGCATTACCCGAGTCTTCCACTGGTTGGAAGAAATGTACGATCTTCATGGCTATAATTTCTCTTCTCTTCCACATCCAGTATATTAGAACGATAAAAATCACAAACAAAACGAGGACAGCACCTACACACCCACCAACAGTATACCATACCCATGCATTAGACACTGAAAATAAAAAAAAGTAAAAAAAGATTTATAGTATGGTATAAATAATGTACATTTTCTAAACTGTGGAGAGATTAAGTTCGAAATCATTATTATATGGCAGTCACGGAAAAATAATGGTTTTTTTTTTATAAGCTTCCCATCACATATTCTATGGCAGTCAAGAAAAAATGTGTGCCCTCTCCGAAATATATACTAATATTATGATATAAAATGAAATAAAAGATTAAATAATCATACGCTTCAAGGTACTACTTGCCCCCCCCCCCCCACTTGAGAATTGACAATTATCAAATGTCGGAATCTATTTTAAGTGACCGTACTAGGTTTTTATTTGATTTTCTCCGATACCTACTGATATATTATGTATCAAAGCAACCCGTAATACGTAACAATTTTAAAACTCAGCTGCGGATCCAGGAATTTTTGCAGGAGGGTGTTTGTCAGTTGACAAGGCATGATGCCATCATCGTCTCTGAATTACGTAAGCAAAGAGAGAAATCCAAAATCCCGTTTGACGTCAATTTTAATAATGATAATAGGATCACATTGTGATTCAATTTCATCGATGGAAGGCATTCAATTTCTTTATGTAGCTGAGCAGGGTGGTTTTTGGACCCCACCCCTCTGGGTCCGCCCCTGTAACTATAGTACAGCACCTGGACAACGATCCAATTTGTAAGAGAACTATCGATTATTTTAGTGAATGTTGAACACTTACCCTCCGGGATTCTTTCATCACACAAATCTCCAGTCCATTTATAGTCACAGACACATTTCTCATGAGTGCCATTAGTACTACAGTTGCCATGTTTACAGTCTATTTGGCACTTTTCGGTGCAGTGATATCCAATGTAGCCTTTATCACAATCACACGTGTATTTCCCTGCATCAACATTGCATATACCATGAAAACACTCAAATCCATCACAAATTCTTTCAGATTCTGGTCTCAGCGTAGTTGTGGTACCAGTAGTAGCGTTGACACCCAACGTTGTAATGTCAGCTATTTTTATCTGACAATATCTGCCGGTATATTCGTCCGTACAATTACAGTAACATTCAGTATCAGTATCCACCTTCTTTCCTTCGTTAATACACGCCAGAAAGCGACAAGTAAAAGCTCCATTGCTGAAATCTAGGTTATTCTGCTTCCGTGTCTCACATGTACCTCCAGTGAATTCCTCTGGACAACTACATATGGAGCATTGGATTGGATCGAATGAACACGTTCCTCCATTTTGACAGAAATCAGAAGACGCCATGCATTCATCTTCACAGGATGTGTTATTTGTCAGTTCTGGGGTGTTCATGGAAAAGTTGAAATTTTGTGAATTATTTGATGGTTTAGGTGTGTTCATGGAAAAGTCGAAAGTTTGTCTTTTATATCGATGTAAGTTTCGGCCATGTACTGAATTTATCGAGATAATAAATGTTAATAGTAACACTACACATTTGCCTTTCATCAAAATATTCCTGTAAATATAAATACATATTTTAATTTCCTTTCTATATTTTAATCCAGAAAATGATAGTATCAAATGATAGTTTGAAAAAAGAACGGGCAAGCAAACGGTGAGTGTGGTGTCCCCCGACGCCATACAAAAATGAATGGACGACACATGTTAATTAATTGATGTTTTATCTCTTCGAAAAGTATTGATTAATTATACTTAGTCAAAGCAGGAAATACTAACGTTGAAACTCAGTCATGGTTTTGAAGTACCTGGTAGTGAACATATAAACTAAGTTTTAGCACTCTCCATCAGTAATAATCAATGTTACCTTGTCCCAAAGCATCGACCAATTCAATGCGGAAAATGTTGAACTCGGTCAAGACATTCACCTACCAATGAACATCCACACCAAGTTTACACATTCTACCTCACTTAAAAGCGGGGGGGGGGGGGTAGTGGTCTAGAGTGCCGCGCTTCGACCTCTAGCTGGCCGGTCCCAAAATGACCTAGTTTGTGTCAAATAGACGTTAAACCCCATTTCTATGTCTCTCTCTCTCTCTCTCTCTCACTCTCACTTAATTAGAACCAAAGAATAAACTAATCAAATTGCTTATCCCTTTTTAGTCTAAGCAGAAAATGTCCATCCTCCAACTCCATTAAGGAATTAATCTAATAAACAGTTACAGTAAACTTGAACGTTCTCGCTCAATAACAAGGGGAGTTATTGTGGTCCCCACAAAGTGTGACGGACAGACAGACGAACAGACCTATTATAATAGTTCCCAGCTTTCTTCGACAGGCGGGGACAAAAAATACCTAAAAAAAAATTATTTCTCATATTACAGGTTACTATTTTATCAAATGTTCATTCAGTCGGAGGCGGGGACAAAAAGTACCTAAAAAAAAATTTATTAATCATATTACATGTTACTATTTTATTAAATGTTCATTCAGTCGGAGAGGGGTAAGTATAATAACGGTTTGTGTTCAGCAAATATGTTTATAAGGCATGGGTCACGCAATCGTGAACAGGTGTGTCCATCCTAATAATATCAAGGTAGATGTTTTATTTTCTAGGAGCGTCTTTTTAAATCGTATCAAATATTATTATTATAGTTTGTCTTGTTTATGAAGTACACCAAATTCCTCATTATTCTGTTCTGTATGTAACCGGATCTATTCTATTCTGGGAAATATAAACTGATGTTGTTATGGCCGAACATTTATACTTTTTTTTTTAGACTTCAACTGCCAAATTTCTAAAAATAATTTAGTTGTCTTACAAACTAGGTAAATGTATATTTTAAACACCGAGACAATTCAAGCAAATTAAATGCTACCGTCTATGGAATTTGAACTATTGCACTACCTAGCTTTTTACAACCAAGATTGACAGATCCGAAGACTTTGTTCTAAATTTAAATATAATACCGTCGATCTATTGACATTTAGTGTTATCATCATTTTGTATATCGACCCGACTAGGAGAGCTGTCTAGTCGTTCGGATGAGACGGAAAACCGATGTACCGTGTACACATTGTCATACACGTAAAAAAAATCCCTTTACTGTCAGAATTCGATATAAGAGAAGATCGTTATAGCGCCACTGTCCTGACAAAATTTCCACCATGGCACACTGGAGAGTGTCCGTCTTCACTACCTTAGTTTGAGTAGAGCAGTAGGACGTTAAACCCCCATTTCATTTCTTTTTCATTCTAAATATAACCGCCGCCGTCGTCATATTAAAATATGTATCATCATTCATTATTAATTTATGTCAAAAGTATTGAAAAAAAGAAATAAAGTATATTTTTCACTCCTCTCACATTATATTACATATCAAATTCATAATACATATTGTTTTAGCTACTTACATTTTCTAAAACTGTACAATTACTTTCTAAAACTGTAAATTGACTGAATATATCAACAATCAACTTGAATCTAAATTGGGTTCTTGAGACGAAAATCCTCCCGTTATTCAGAGTTCGGTCGAAGTCATAAATATAAAAAATACTATGAGTAGCCGAAAACTGTCCACTCTCAAAATCTGCTTACCCACAATTGATAATTCACGTATCGTTGGTAATACGAAGTGCGTGTATATTAAAGGGCCAATCCCGATAACTTTTTGGGGAATAAAAATGCTTAATTTTGTGTTAAAATCCATTATATCCCATTACCTAAGGCCGACTAACTAACACGATATTTGTGATATGCTTGTAAATAACATAAACCTGACAGTCTTCATGTGGAAATGGAGACCGTTGTATTATACAGTATCTGGATAAAACCAGACTTTTTTTCTATAAAAATGATATGTAGGTGAAATTTACCTTTTGTTATCAAGTACAGTACATGGGTCATTCACTGTATAGACCTCTCAAGAAACGGGAATCGATTATTAGGTCACCCAATCAAAAAATTGACCCAAAATCTTAAAAGGGTTACGTGTCCGGATAAGCAGTGTTGACGTTAACGTCAAAACGACTCAATATTTTGAGCTGAAACTTTGAGCCAAGGTAAATACACCATGCCTCTATATTTTGGTCCATAAATTTCATAAAGGCTCGGACTTTAATTTTTGAGACTCTGTTCTTATCGGGATTGACCCTTTAATTTGGAGAACTCAGTGTGCGAATTATCACTAACTGGGTTGTACTGCAAAGGGATTTAATTTAGGGTAACGAAATTCATAAAAGAAAAGCGTAGGTTGAAAACAAAACCACGGTTGACTGGACGTGTAGTACATCCTATAGATTAATCAACACTACCATTATATTATACTCTTCAAAAAAAGAAACGCACGCCCATTTTTCATCCTGTTTTTTTATTTAAACGAAGTCGTCGTTTCGATAAAGCTTACTTGTTTTAATGTCATTATGTAAGGATAAAAGAAATTCATTATTGGTTTTAAATGTAGTGTCACTAATGATGCACTGGTCATCCTTTGGCGATCATGTTTGATCCGACTCCCCTTTTCTATTTCCATCACTTTTACACCAAAAACTAGCGGTTATCCGTCCATAGTCTGCCCACAAATGGACATTCCTACATGTACTTTCTATTAGGGTTAGGGTCAGGTATACATAAATAAGATTAAAACCTATAATTATAACACAACCATGGAATGCCCATCCTTGTTGCCAAAATTTGTTATCGCTTGATTGCACCAAGAAACATGACCACATCAAATGATTCAGAAAATTTTTACGTACGGGTACTCAATAGTTACAAAATCCATTTTACGGCAAGTTCAAACTAATCTGATTAAAATTAATTCAGATATTTACGTTTTAGTATCCGACTGCCAAAAACGGTTTTCAAATTTTCAATTACAACCTTAATCTCGTTGATTGGCTGGTGACGTCACAGGCACTAAACATAGTATACACATCATCTGTACAATATATCACACAGCCAGTTGACACGTGTGTATTTGTCGGTCCAATAAACATTTGACTGGCGTAATCATTAACGCATAATTATTTACATGTATCACTATATCAGTTAAAGCATTTTCAAAAGCCGACTTTTCTCGTCTTGGGTTGTAATAGATTATATATTTGTGACTAGAATATTACCGAGTGTATTTCAAGATGCCATATTACCGTTGTGTTATTGAGAGTTGTGGAAATCCCAGCAAGGGAAAGGGGAATAATGTACCGGCGTTTCATAAATTTCCCAACGATGAAATCCTACGGAAAATTTGGAATGCGTTTGTAAACAATTCAAATCCTGATTGGCAACCTACAGTCACAACAGTGATATGCAGTGAACATTTTACGAACGATTGCTTAATTACCTATACACACCCGGCGTGTGTATTTATTAACGCCTGACTAATTTCTTAATCCCCCTAATTAAATAAAACAATTGACCACGGAATAATTTGTTTTGTAATACATTTTAATTCAAAATCCATTTTAAAATTTGTTTCATTATGTACGGCCGTTCTGTTTTCTCACAGCAGCGATTTTAATACAATCTACCATCGTGTGCAGTCCAAATGATTCGAGATACATTTTCGTCAGTATTGTGGTTCTAATTTAGAAGGGTAATTATCATTTTTTGTTACGCCCGCCAGATCAATTTGTAATAATGAATATCAAATACACTTGATCAAATGTGGAGTTCCTGGTGCCGTTTGGTGAGTGATTAAACTGTCAATTTAATTGTAAAATACTTGTATTCTTTATAAAAAAGTTAAATGATGTTAGACATTATAACCTTATCGTATATCCATCGAAGGATTTATATTTAGATGTTGTTTAAACGGTTATCTCCCAAAACTTAGACAGCCATAATTTAGACAGCCATAACTTAGACAGTGGAGTAAGTGATTAATTAACACAACACCCATAGCTGCAATGGAACAGTCCTAATCAGTGGTGTAATTGACCCATAGGGAGATTAAGTTTGTTGGGCTGAGATGTTTTGATTTGAAAATGCATGTCTTTGATGCAAGTTTGATTATCAAAACAATAAATATATCTAACTTTGATCCAAGGGTGATTATTAAACATTTAAGTATGTGTTAGCAGCTGAGATGTTTTGATTTTAAAATGTCTACCTTTGAGCAGTACAGGATGTGTAAGCAGCTGAGATGTTTTGATTTCAAAATATAACTTCCTTCGAACTTTAAACAGCAATATATATTGGCTGGACTCTGAAAGGTAGAATTTGTCACATCACAGAAGGGAACTCCGCAAGTTTTCCTCGACGGTTTTCTATACAACAGAAACAACGTGAGACAGACCTGCATACACTGGCGATGTGTAGTTACTGCATGTTCCAGAAAGTGCACCACTGTGGGTGACTTTTGTCAGAATGTCAGCGACCAGATTCACCCTCTTGAAGAAGCAACCAAGATCAAGTTCCTCAGCAACCTACGGAAGAGAGCAAGAGAAGAGACCACACAGATGCACACCCTCTACGAGGTGACAAAACCAAGATTCAGTATCTGGACGCATGTCGGCCAATTGATCCATCTCGTATAGAGACTTTGTTAACATTTGCATTGAAGATTTGTGAACATAAGAGTATTAAAATTATTATTATTTATAAAAGTAAAAACTTGATCAGTAAAGAAATGAAAGAAATGGTACTATATTTGTTTTGTACTTGTTAATCAATCTGCTTTAACATACCAATGTTACAATTTGCTACTACTACTACTACCTGATGTTTTAACGTCCGCTTCCACAAAAGTGATATCGCAGACAAGACATAGGAGAGCCGAGGCTTCTTCCTGTTTTTAGAATATGATTTTGCAATCTTTCCATTTGCGGCCTTGAACCATGGAATAGGTTTAGTGAGAAGTTCTTCCCTTTATTTAATAAAACACATGTTGTTTGGTAGTTGATCTGTAGGGACAGCATTTATGCAGACATATATGTGTCTCGTCTCTGGATTGGTAGAAGTCATCTTTTGAGGTATAGTGTTTAGGTGCCAGGCCCGTCTTATCGTGGCCTCCCCTTACTCCACTTATCCCACTTTGTAGGTTTGGTGTTTTTCTAGTGGATTAGTGTTTAGATGCCGAGCTCGTCTTACCGTGACCCTCCCTTACTCCACTAGCCCGCTACTTTGGTGTATATCCCCTATGTAGTTTAGTGTTTAGATGCCGAGCTCGTCTTATCGTAGCCCCCTCTTACTTCACTATTCTACTTAATCCAACGGTGCTCATTAAATCGTGGATTAGTTCGAAGATTTGCAGCTTCAGATCGGGTCTTGGAAAGAGTAGGTTCTTAGTGCTGAGCGGTATGTTGTTGGTCTCCATCATCTCCACTAGTTCCGTTCTCTCTTCCTTGAATACCTCGCAGTCTACCAGGACATGGTTGGTGGTACATTCTTCTCCGCACTCACAGACGATGACTTGGTGTTTGTAGTCTCGCAGCCGCTCTTTCACCCTTAGTTTCGATATAAGTTTGCATATATCTCTTCTAGGGTGATTGATAGCTGTCTTCGTGTAGATCTTGTCATCCAGCCGGAATCTGTATGTGTCAAGTTCAACGAGCTTTAATTCCCAGAGTGAATTGACCTGTCTTTTTACCATACTGTAGATTTCCGTGGTGCTGTATTCTATGGTGCGGAGTGGTGTACAATTTGCTAAGTTTTGGGATTTTTTCTAGATTTTCTTGGACTATTCCATTATCAAATATAGGTAACAGGTTGAGGATTAGTTGTGCACTTAACCGTAAATGTTGTTGTTTTAAGCTGTCTAAGATATGGCTGTCTAAGTTTTGGCAGGTTACCGTTTAAACACCAATCAACAAATAATACGAGTCTACTTTATTACAAAAACATCGGTGAGCAAAGAAAAAGATAATTACCTAATCAACATTCTTAATTACTTTATGACCCAATCACTGTTCAAATTTAGTCTGATTGATTAATGACAGGTATTAACGACACTACACTTGCGATCCACATAGATAGTTAGGTGATGCTATTAAATCTGTTAATTCTAACGTATATTGAGATATTTTTTCGTATTTCATTTTTACGGTCTATTTCAGAGTAATAAAGTCAAATTCACAAGCAGAAATAAAGGCGCCGTACGTCGATAACGGATCGTCATTTACAAATCGCGTTTCAATCATGTTTGAAATTTATGATATATTTTGCGTGACCACATCTTTTTACTCCTATACTCTTTTACTCGGGGAAATTCGAACCACAATACTCTTCTGACGAAAATGTATCTCGAATAGATGTGACTGCACACATAGGAGAGTGTATGACATCGCTGCCGTGAGAAAATGAACGACCGTACATTATGAAACAAATTCTAAATTAGAACGACGATACTCCTCTGACGAAAATGTATCTCGAATCGTTTGAACTGCACCCGATGGTAGATTGTATTAAAATCGCTGCCGTGAGTAAACAGAACGACCGTACATAATGAAACAGATTCTAAATTCGAACAATAAACTTCTGACGAAAATGTATCTCGAATCGTTTAGACTGTACACGATGGTAGAGTGTATTAAAATCGCTGCTGTGAGAAAACAGAACGACCGTACATTATGAAACAAATTCTAAATTGGATCTTGAATTAAATTGAATTATAAAACTAATTATTCCGTAGTCAATTGTTTTATTTAATTAGGGGGATTAAGAAATCAGTCAGGCGTTAATGAATACACACGCCGACTGTATATCGGTAATTAAGGAATAAACATTCCGAATATGCATTCGGTCACTGTGACGTCACTGGCGTCTGAGGGGATTAAGAGTGTTTTCAATAATTGGCAAAGTCGTTTTTACGGGAGGTCTATTTTTACGACTTTGAATGAAGATAGCTGATTTAATTTTAGTCGGATTGATGTGAATTTGCCGTAAAGTGGATAAAATAACCATGGACTGCTCACATAGAGATGTTTTCAGGGACATTTTATGTGCACTTCGCAAGCTTTTCGCATGGAACCTAAATCTAAGGCTTTTAAATCCCGGGGTTCTCTCTTTCCAAAGCAGTTGCACATGTAAACACTGAACGAACCAAGTGATACCACATCTGAACGAAGACCAACGCAACAACGCTATTGGTCGATTACAAACAGGTGAATCCAAGACAGATGTAGTCACACTGCCGAATAGTTTCCCTTAGTTCCATTTCTCGCCTTTGGGATAGGTACCGACAGCGATGTTCAGCACGTGACCATCAAAGCTCATGTGAAACAAGAATGACTTCACCTGTCCTGGATCGTCACTTCCGGTTCCGTCAGTGGGGAAACGGTTTTCAACAGCGACCTCTACCGAAGCAGCAATTCCCAGACGACGTAGAATCTCGGACCTTACAGTCCCGTAAACGCCTACGTGAAACCGAATAACGAACCAGACGTCCCCGTTAGAGCTTCTGTTTTTAAATACGCCAACAGCATGAAATCCAACTTCAATACGTTCAGGCACTGAGGGTATGACCACGGCAACGCTGGAGAGTAGTTTAGTTCAGCGACGTGATGCGCTTCCTGTTGCAACACGGCGATAGTAGAGCGAGGATATACCGACGACGAAATGTAAACATTGCGTTTCTTTTTTGGGGAGAGTATACATTATGTGAAAGATGCCGTTTGTGCACAATTATTGTTCTCAGTGAATAAACGGTTTTGTTATATTTGTTTCATATTAAAATTTGACCAATAAATCTTCAAAATTTGGGTTCTAAATACAAATGGATTCTTTTCATGCGAAGTGGACCAGCGCTTGTCGGTTGACCCCCTCCCCGTCTCAACATATCATTAAAAAAAACAATATATTATAGAACGGATGCATCGACAGTATAGTTGTTCGGAAAAGCTGATGAAGGATTATAAATCCCCATATTATATACTATGTTCCTTAAGCAACGTTCGCGAGTTTTACAACATCTAACCGTTGCTTGAATACTCAGCAATTCCAGAACTTTGCGCTCGTTGTTTTTACAAGTGACTAATTAGCATTGTCCAATAGAGTTCGTGGCACATAACACACTATAAACAAACATGGTTTTTTAAATTGAGAAACTCGTGGAAAAACAGCAACCGTGACATTGATTGATCTTTTGGCTAAAAGCTCGAGACTTGGTATTCACGACGACCTATGAATCTTAAGTTTTCATATACTATAAATATATGTTTTTTTCTAATAATCGCAGAGGGATCACCGACAACTTATTTAAAATTTGGTCCACTTGATATGGAATATTATTGGAATCCAGTAAACATTATTTACATGTAATTTGCCTATATTAATCCTACATTTGCAAGATATATTCATGAATAAAAGTGGTAAACGGTGGTTATAACTGTCTTTAAGTACCATCTTTCCACATCCAAAAGAAAGCATTAGCAGCTGATTTTGGCATCGGTGTCGGTTTAGATTTTGGGATTACAATTTTGTCTATAATAACCATGTCCTTTAACGATGTCCAATTCTACATTTATTTCGCGAACCAGTTCACAAATCGTGATGTAATATTCGGAAATGTACCTCTACGTCTCATGAAAATTAGCCATGTGTAAGAGTTTAACGTCAATCGAATGATCATTTACCCTGGCATATTTAATAAGATATTGTGGCTGAATAAAGGACGGGCCGACGGACTAAGGCATCGGCAATATAAGATCACATTTCCATGTGGTCGTATAAAAACTGATGATGGTCAACTACACGTTAAAAACAATATCTGATAAAATTGTTAAGTTCGTCATGCACCAATATTCTGATAACTTACGTTACCAGGGAAATGGTTGAAAATCAACAAGCAGTTTAGTCTGATGAATGCGATCATTGTTTACAAGTTAAACACCAATTTAGATCACCAAAACAGAGAGAGAGAGAGAGCGAGAGAGAGAGAGAATCCAGTTTACCATGCAGGCGGAGACAACTTGGATGTGTTCAAAATCGAAATGCAACCAGTTAGAACACCTTTATCCATGCAACCTAACATGGCTTATCTGCTTTCCGATATTTTGCAACCATAATAATATAAAATATTATGTGCTACTAAACATAATTGAAGTTTCATGAGATAAAGAGAATAAAATGGACCCTACGGCTTGTTTGCATTACGATAACATTTTTTTCTTCTCAAAACCATATTATTATCCATACCTTAAAGTAATAAGATATAAATATACATTACTGGAAAATAATGCGACAAATTGAACTTTTCTAAACATGTCAACACTTAGCCTAATATTTATTGATTGCGTACAGCACTAGTCACAGATCCACCCAGCAAGCTCAAACGGCGGTGACCACAACATACGACCGCATTTCAATGTTGGCATATAAAAAAAGTGAAGCATCCTTTGCTGTTCTAATATTTTCCCTTTAAAGACAGTCAACAGTTCTAATTTATTCCCATGTCCAAGGAACCGAGCCGATCCCTCCACTGAATGTTTAATTCCGTTTCCGCCAGTCAACCCTCACCTCCAATAAACGTGAACAACAAATAAGGTATATTAACTTTATTAGAATTCACTTCTTGGGTTACCATCGTGAATATGTGCTTCGTTGATTATTCCATCATTATCGTGTCTGTCCATGTGTTCACTTCGCGACTGTCTGGCTTCTAAGATATCCATTCTGTCGGCACTGGGACGTCTGTCCAAACTAACACGTGGGAAAAAGGCAGGATAATAGAACTGTGGCCTTCTAGTAGCGGCCGGTGGTGGATAATTTGGTTTACCGGCACAACATTCACGACATTCAGGTATCATTAATACAAGGGCCATGACAGTTAAAATAGTTATAATAATTAACCAGAGTAACAACCCAATCACAACTGCTCTGGTGACTAAGTTGACATTACCACCTCCCGTCTGAGCAGCTGAAAAATACATACACGGAATAAATTAATAGATATGGAATAGCCATTTTACCAATAATATACGTTTCTCTTACTTAAAACTTAATTTTTATTGGTAAAACATTTTCAGTATTCTACCCATTGTTCCAAGAGTCTATGTTCTTAAACTTGTGTAATATTGATTTCTCCCGATATGCCTAGGTTTTTCAAAGTGGTGTATAGGGAATTTCCGAAAAAATGGATAGGTGGTGGCATTAAATATGCCAATGGTTTTTCTTGTATTCTGAACGTCTGGACCTACTTTACACGCGGGCAGGAATGGAATATACCAAAGACTTTTCTCAAAACCATGGTAAGATTTTAGTCCAGGGAGAAATGAAATGGTATAAATCAGTGAGAAAATTGAAAATCAGAGACACGAGATATTAAATTGACTAGGATTCAAAGTCGACACAGGACAAATTAATTTCGAAATGACTCACGAGCAGTGAGAACTACCGAGCAGGTTTATTTCAAATAGAAAAATCCAAACTAGTATGTCCCTTTTAAGTTAAAGTTATTTTGAAGGTACGGTACTCGTTACGGGTAACCACTTACAGGCAGAACCACCTGTCGAAGTACTTGATGTTTTCTCAAACGGTCCAGCACAATAATAACCATTCCACAAATTGATACACAGTTGACTAACTTTACAGGTTGTTTTACCACCAGCACATTCATCATAATCTGAAAGAGGTAGGAAAATAGCCAGAGAAGATTTCTGTACAAACTCTTCCGCACGCCAAATTAATATTTAAAAAAAACTAACGAACTCCGTTTCAAGCAAAACGTATTCTAAATTTACTTTCAAAAGTGTTCTCCAGCGAAATTGAGTACTTGCATTTAAAACGTCCGTAAGATTTGATAAATTCTGAATTTCGATACTATAAGATTACTGTGGCTAGTTAAATAGTGTTTAGTTGCCATTGAGTCGAAATTAAAAATAACAAATATATATACACTTCACTATAATATCCCTGTTAGTACGTAACCAGATATTGAAGCCATGGGTTAGGAAAGATCGGAAGTGGAGACAAATCCAATTTTATACTCCACCCCTTTTTTGCTTTTTTGCAGAAATTACATACCGTCACATTTATGACTATCATTAGAAAGTCTCAAACCTAGAGGACAGTCACAATGATAACTTCCTGGTGTATTAACACAATCATATTGACAGTTACCATTTTCTATATGACATTCATTGATTTCTGAAGAAAAAAAGTAATATACAAGACTCATATTCTTGAATCCATGTTTACATGCATTATCAATTTATTGCTGTACGTTCTATGGGGACGCTAAATAGAAAAATACTTTCTCTGGGGACAGTGGCCATGTCCCCTACCTAGTGGTTAATGTTTGAAATAGTCGACTCGCGCTGTTTGCTATAGTGATTTCTCGGCAGTATTACAGTCTTGAGGATCAGTCTACTATATTTTGATTAGTCTGCAAGTCACCTTAGTAGACCTATGCATAATTGATGTGCATTCATCTACAACCATTATCCACTCCCGGCTTTGAAATGCACTCTATAAACAGTACCGAGGTCGTGTATCGTTTAGCTGTTACATGACTAAAACGAACAGTTTGTGGATAATTGTTTTTGGGCTAGATGAACAAAGCTTTTTTTCTAGATCTAAAGAAGCCTTTCTAACCTAAACATCTCGTATCTTCTGACACCAAATAACCAGGTTTACAGCCACATTTAGCACCAAGAGGTGTATCTAAACAGTGATGTTCACATTTCAATCCTGACTTGGAGCAAAAATCCACAGCTAGAAAAAAAATATATTACATTAAAAGCCAGACATTATCTCGTATCTTCCGACACCAAATAACCAGGTTTACAGCCACATTTAGCACCAAGGGGTGTATCTAAGCAGTGATGTATTATATTACAGGATATATTATATTAAAAGTAAGACATTAGCACCAAGCGATTAGCACCTTAAAAGAATGATTGCTAAGGTAGCACTGGGTGATCAAAAAGATAATGTGGCGACTGTGCAATTTTAATGATACACACTAGTAGTTTGTGTCGATAATTCGTATCATGTAATGCTTAACAAACGCTACTTACTTAACGGTGACCACATGGGTCCCTTGGGTCCATACACACCATCAACACCAACAGGTCCTGGTCCACCATTAGCCCCATCTGCACCAATTTCACCACTCAATCCTTGCAATCCTGTTGATCCGATTGGTCCAACTATGCCAGTTTCCCCTGGTATTCCCCGCTGTGAATCACCAGTCAAACCCGTAAATCCAGTTTCTCCCGGGGGACCCTTTTCTCCGTAATCTCCACGATCTCCAACAATGCCCTTATCCCCTATCAATCCACGATCTCCGATTTGGCCTGTGTTTCCACGCACCCCTTTCAGTCCGATCGTTCCATCGAATCCTCTGGGACCCTCTGGACCAACCAAGCCAGTATTTCCCTGTGGACCTTTATCGCCATCATCTCCATTTTCACCAGGGTCTCCCTAAAGTCAAAACATCCACACATGGTCAGACCTAGTAATTATTCAGTGAACATATACCTTTACTGGTGGGCCTACTGTTTCAAAATAATTATTTTCAGCTTAAACAAAACGTAATTTCAGCATTATTGGTATTATAAAACAACATAGCTAAGTGTCTAGAATGAAGAGAAGACTGTGTTTTTATAACAGTTTGAACGAAGATAGCTTACCGAATCTCCCTGTGCCCCCTTTTCACCCCTTAAACCTACATCACCCCGATTTCCTCTAGCTCCAAACTCTCCAGCAATTCCTTGAAAACCACGAGGTCCAGTTTCACCAGTTTGTGACAATACTGTAATATTAAAGTTTCTATCAAATGTAAAAGCAACAGTGCGTGATTCGCATTTCAAAAGAAAACAAATCTCACAGCTTTGATTTTGGTAAAGATAAAACAGTGGCTGCCAGGCAGGGTACGCCAACATTTTGCAAGCTATGAATAGAGAACAAGCTAAACAAAATGCGATTTTTCGAACAGTCAAGGGACATTATTCAGGAAGTTTCGATCCGATATTACAGATAAAAATGTCGGCGTATAAAAATCGTCTGTTTGGTTTAATGTTATTGGTTTGTGTTGTGTGATGTGAAAACCAACTTCTTTAAACAAATTTACGTTCATTTACCGTCAATAAAATACATGTAAATACATGTATTAGAAATGAAGCTACCGCACTTGACAAAAGATGATATGACTTGACACTAACATTTTTCTTTTTCAATTACAGATTTCATTAAGACCGTCTCAGACTTTAAGGGATTGGCTAATTGGGTAGCAGATTTAATCAGGAAATAATTTGAAGGAAAACTCTTACATACCTAGTAATTCTACTTCAATAGCAAATAACTTGGTCGTTTGAAATGGTGGAAAGCTGACAGTGTCAAACAGACGAGCATAATTTCTGTTGGGATATACCTTTTTAATACTTTGTGATCGAAGCACATCTTGAACATAATAATATGGTATACAACTATTAACCTGGTCTTCTGTAGTAAATCCAAGTCTATCAGATGCTTGTATTTTGAAGTAATTACTTGGTTGTAAACGTAGCTACAATAGTAAGGATTGAAACATCTATATAAATAATATAAACGATGTATATTTAAACTATGTTCAGCATACTATGATAATGGGAAAATTCGAAGATCACTACGATCTCTTTTATTGGCAGCTGTACTGTATGGTCTTATTAGGGTTTCAAAATTGTAAATGGACGTACGTGTATGAGGCCAGTTCGTTCTCCTGTATAAATCTTTTCATAGATTAAAGTATAGTTATAATATCTATCCGTCACTTCTACTTTTCTCCATATCTGCAGTCTGATCCGACAATTTAATTGTGCATTTCGGAATCTAAAACCAATAACGGTTCCGTCTTCAAGCTTCAGTGCTTGGTGAACAATGGCAGCGGGGCCTGTATTGCTCATCAAATCTGTTGTGTAGTTATAACCAATAAATCCTGAAATTTGGAAACTTGTAGATATAGTCTATAGCAGCTGTAACATGTATGGATATTTCTTTATTTCAATGATTAGCAGAACTTCCGCACTTTGAATAAACACCCAGGCAACCTTCATGTCAATCACTTATTTGGTAAATAAAGAACCCTAGGTCTTCAAATATCATTCCAGGTGTTTTATTTCTATTCCAATGAAAAACTAATAATATATATTGTTACGCAGTTGGTTGTTAATCGGACTATGGACAAGTCATAATTTGGAACATAAATTTGCTTCCATTACAACAGTGTTAAGTGGGATTTGGTACACATCTGGCAGGCCCCATGAACTAACATATATACTGATCCTGTAAAATTATACATGTGTACTTACGGCCGAGTATATACGGTGATACTGTAGCATCCGGTCGTCTAGTTGTTGTAGTCGTTGTTGTTGTCGATGTCGTCGTGCTGGTTATATTAGGATCTTAAGAATTGAAATGAATACTTTAGTAGGGTTAACTGTCAGTTCAAGCCACGTCAGAAGTAATTGGAATCGTTAAGCGAATTTGGTCGTGAAGAACCAGCTTACAAATTTGGTACGGTAGGCTAAACGTTTAAGTAGCTAAGTCTCTTACACAATATCGTCCAAAGTATTCGGCATTCAAAAGACAAATTATTTGTCTATTTAAATCAACACTGATGTTGTCATTTTACCGGGAAAAGATGGGCTTTCGATATCCAATATATAAGACAAAATAAACAGTTTACCATTGGTACACGAATCGTGTACCATAATGCGTTTCATCCCAGTTCTTGCAAGATACCCGAGGGACGAGGCTAGAAACATTGCACCAAATCAAACGGCGTATGTAGACTGGAATAACCAGACAATCGAAATAGTCACTCGGTTGAAACTTCTGGCGTATTTCGCCGAACATAACTGACGATTGAATGTAAATCAGTTTGTATACATTCATATTACATTATTATATGAGTTGGGGTCTATTTGTGGCAATTTCTAGGTCTCAATTATTAGCGATGTAGCTCCTTTAAATTTAGATTAACCGTATGTTTACAGATTAATATTATTAAAGTTATAATTTGGTTTCAAATACAATAGTGGTTATCGTGAGCAATAATTAATCCCTTAATACGAAGAATCCCTAAACATGATTTACTTAAACATTGTATTTCAATTTCTATCCGTTAGTGGAAATTTACCGTGACGCAAATGACACACTTAACTCGGTTTATTCGTGCGATCTTGACGACTACAGAGACCTCCCTCCCGAACCAATGATAACAAGGAATCGGGCTGGCAATTAACTTTCTCTGGTTACACCGATACCGAATCAAGTTCTTGGTTAAGATTCTAGTGCCACACTCACGGGTTTAAAACTATAAAAAGCATGATTACTTTTGACTATAATTCCTAATGGAAATAAGAATGTGGTTTGATAAGGATCAAAGTAGTAAGTTTGTCCAACTGCTGGTCTAGGTTTCGTCTTGAAGGAATAAAACATGGTCTGTGATCGTCTTTGATCTCGAACATACAGATAGCCCACACACGTCGAAGATGCCTTTAAACTGCTGAAACCTATTTTCTGATTGGCTGTGACAGAAAACTTCTCCTGGTCTAATAGTTCCACCTGATTGATACAAGACATACAGCATTGATGAATTACGATAAGAAAAGAAAAAAAAAGAATTCAGCGTGTATTTCGAAAACGTCTGAACTGGACACACATAACTCTTTCCATGCGTTTCGAGTTCAAATCACAGGCCACTATTGAAGTAGTTTCGGTCAAAAGCTTGTACGTGAACAGGGGTAGGGTTGTCTGCGCAAGCTCGAGGATTACACCCCCCCCCCCCCTCCACTGCCAAAGACATATGCGCAAGTGAATTATGGAAATAAAATTTGACGTATCTTAGTACCGAAATTAACTAGTTGTGTTGAGTGGAGATTCACATTTTTTTCTCTTTCTCGGACCCGAAGGGTTGCCAATATAACATCCCCTATAATTAATGAATGAAAACTGACGGTCTTCTAAAGAGTTGGTAGACTATGTGTGTACATACCTCATGGTAACCCTTGTTACCTCGAAACTCCTTATATTTCCATAATCTGTAGTTAGAGTTGGATATTTTATCCCATATTTCAAATCTTATAGTACAGTCATCTTCTGCTATTGTGATGTGAAACCCCGATACATTACTGTTAATAAGTTCTAAACCATCCAGTATAATTGTTGAATAACCCTCACTGGCAACGTCAGAATAAGTCACATTATATCCTAAAGCAATATCTAAAACCAGATAGAACGATAAGTTTCAAAACTGCCCTCACAAATGGCTTGTGGATTCAGATCGACACCCACAGGTAATGTGAGCAACTACAAAATTCCATTAATGGCGATTCTTAAAATCTAATTAACTGAAAAGGGGTTTAAGGGAACGGAATGTAAAATAGATTCTTTAATTTTCAGGTGCCTTTATAATTTGTTCTTTGAGTGAGAAAAACTAATAGGACGGGCTTTATAATGTCTTGTGGGAATAATTAAATACAAAATGAAAAGAAATTGGCGTTTTATTAACGTCCTACTTTTTTTCAAGTGCCTTTATAATTTGTTCTTTATGCGTGGGCTGTTGACCGAAAAACATTTAATGAGAAAATCTAAAAGAATGGGCTTTATAATGTCTTATGGGAATAATTACCTTCAAAATGAAATGAAATGGACGTTTTATTAACGTCCTACTTTTTTGTGCCGACTGGGTGCCGACTGGGCTAATGGGTTGAGCATTTGTTATAAAATGCAAACCTTAGAACGAGCTCTTTGACTTAGAGAGCATACTGGAATTCTTAGGCATTTTGTCTTAATTAGAAATGGAATCAGGTTTAACGGGCAAATGAAAACCTATGAAATGTCAGGTTTAAAATTGTAATGTTGCTGAATCAGTTATTTTGACTCCGGTTGTCGCAGGCACTTATTCATTGAAATTATAATGGTGGCTTCCCTGTTAAATGGTATAATGTTTGGGGGTTTAGACAAATCGACAGAGATTCTCAACAGTAAAGGACTTCGTTTCTTTATGGTTTAGCTCAGTGTCCAAAACGTTAGACCTACCTGTCACTCCTCTTTCCCAACAGTTTACGTCACAAATACCAAATACTATTACCCCGAGTATTGCACTAATATACTTTCCCAAATTTCTCTGAAAAAAAAACCCATCAAAAGTTCTGTATTTACTTGCCAATAATTTCTGATTTAAATATTACAACTGGATACTAAAATAAATTAATAATATGCGTTAGGATGGACATTTGAAACCCATATGTGGAGGGCAGTAAGAAAACGCTTCTTTTGATCGACAAAAAAGTATGCCAATGGTAAACAAGAATTACGCCTTTTCATGTACTTTATTCGTCAAACATTTCACTTATTACATTAATGTTAATATCATAATGGTAATGATTTCAATCTGCAAAAACTGGTGGTCACATCAAAATATTTCGGTCCTTCGAATTTTTTTTCTTTCTTTTATTCCTGGTTAGCCCGTTGAATTGTTGTAACTGTATTTTCAAGCGTAATGGTGAAAACACTTATCCGCATAATACGCGAAAGGGGTAACATCATTCAAATCCAACCTTAACGTAATTGGAAGCGTGTGTAATCATAATATAAATACCATTTTCACCACAACTTTGTAATCGTCAGCTTCTCATTATTCTCGACCCACAAAACACTGTTTACATCAGACGAAGACTCGCTTTCAAATGCACGTGCACCACGAAACGAAAGGTCGTTGTCTGACCTTAAAGAGACTGTTGTGTTTTTATTTACGGTCCAAGGTATTACATTTTGAGAGAAAAAAAGGACACGATACCCAATTTTATTTTTCTACCCCCCCCCTCCCGAAAAAAAAACCCAGGGTTAAATTTGATTCCATCTTTATAGTGTTTTTTCGGTCGCTGTGGGAAGGGAGAGGGTGGGTCTGAGTGAGTCAAAATGACAAGGGTCTGAGTGAGTCAAAGTGACAAGGGCCACAAAAAGCCAATATTGACATCGTGGGAAGGGGTAATGCTGGTGGTGGTGATTGTCCCCAGCTCTACTACTGCATGGTTGGCTATGTTTAGGCCAGTAGGTGGATTTAGTTGTCTATAACATTTTATTTCATCTTTTATCAAGAAAACGTTTATATTTTCATTCATGCTACGCATTCGTGAAAATATAAGTTTTCTTGCTTCTCGATGAAATAAAATATGTTATTCATTCTAAAGCGACAAATATCCTCTATATAGATGCAGAATCTTGAACATTACATTCCAGACAAATCCCTACGCATTCGTTTTCTTTTGTATGTTGACGATTTTCTGAAAGATTTGAAAAATCCTCTAATCATAATGATAAAATCAATTAGTTCTCTCTCACACCAAAAAACTGAATGGGGATGTTGAAAAAAATATGATTTATGGTACAGACGTGGGATATAAAATATGGCACCTGTGACATTATTATTATTAGTTTTTTGTCGATTTTACAAGCTGACTATATATTTTAGTATTTAATACTGCAGTGCATTAATTCATGATCCCCACTTCAACTATTTCATATTTAGGTAACTGACAGTCATCATGACATTACCTAAATTTAATATTTCTTGGTTGCTTGCTTATTGGGCGCCTCGATAGTCCTGTATTTTGTGCAGTTTATACTTTAACCATGATTTGATTTACAGAACAAAACAGAAAGAGGAAACATTTACAGAAGTGTCATGTCTGTCTGGATGATCTAAATTAAAGAAATCCAAGGGGATATGCAGAGCCATTGTCCGAAGGTTTGGATTCCCATCACACTACCATCAAGAGACTGGCCGGTCGTTTCCAGAAGGCAGCAATCCCTAATCTACAAAACCTGATTGATTCAGGTAATTATTTTAGCATGATTTCTTCTTGCCCATGGTGCAGGACAGAAGAGAGTCTGTGTCTATGAACAGCTTCTTGTCATTAAGATGTAACAAAAACCTGAGGTCCTGTACATTGTCGTGCACAACTTAATCCCTATTTCATCTCACATATTATTGGTGTGAGACAACCATTTTAAATCCAACACTGCTATTGCATGAACAAGGCATGAATATTTTAAGATCTAATATTCCTTATTAAAATCATTGGACAAAATGTTATAGTCATGATCCAAATAAATAAGCTCACATTACTTATTATCCAATTTATTAAAATTCACTTTACATGTAGGTCAATTAGACATACTTAAAATATTAATCTGATTTTTGAAAGACGGAATTTCTCATATATACAAACATTAATTTCATTTTTAAATTAAAGCTTTGAATTTTAAATGTCTCTTTAATAAAAGAAAAGAAAAATATATATTTATGATGACCAAGTATAGAAATAGCACTTCTGCCACTGTGGAAGGTATTCAATAAATGGTCGGATCAGTAATGAAATTCCTGGGATATTATCTGCTAATATTTTCAACATGAAGATGATCTTTGCCTGTGAAAACCTATCAAAAAATGGTGACCGAAGAAGATAAAACAAAAGCATGAATGTTCTTCTTCTTAATTCTCCTTTTTCATTGGAATTTAAATCAAAAGGCTCTCCCATCATACATAGACTGGAAATATCAAATCCACAAGAAAGTAACCATGGTTTCCAAGATGCTTGGCCACATTTGTACAAAGTGGCTAAATGTATCAAAGGTTTAATGATATGAATTCCTTCAGCCCATATTCTTTGTCTGTCAAGAACTGTGGGAGTTAAAATTGTATGCCTCTCTTTACTGGATTTATTCTCTACAGGTAGATTCCACTTTCGTAAATGCATTGCTGGAGTTGCTTCTAATTTACGAATGGATCTGCCTGACCTCGTCAATTTGAAAGTCATCTCAGGCACCAACTGGTCACTGGAGATGGTATCATCTGTTGTGGTGCTTTGGTGACCCGACCTCGACTGTGCTATAATCGATTCTCGATTTAAAGGTGTAATAGGTGGTGTGGGTTGGATACCAGCATTATATCTAGTTAACAGAATTAAACGAAATGCTGCTTTAGCAATTTGTATAACAAGTATCACAACCCATCTACCAATACTTCCACTCAATCTTAATGCTGTTATTTCCACAAATACTTCAATATACTCAATGATGGTCAAATATCGCATTAAACGTTCAATAGACAAAGGTAAGATTTGTTCTATCTTGGAAGTTCCTTTAAGGATAGCATCGTTCATTAGTACAAGCAGATTTGAGGCAGAATACATCAGTTCTGATATAATCTGTGAATCTTGGAAGCGTCCTGCAACAATGTAGGATAAAAGTCGAAATCCTGTCTCTACCTGACCAATAACATTCGGGTTTTCACTGACACTTTTTTGGTATTTAAAACACACATTTTTCAACAATTCAGTCATTTTTATATCTTTAAGGTTAACCATCCCTGCAAACATAAAATATTTATCATTTTATAACCTAGTGCTTAATAATTAGCCACTACATGCATCCCTGAAATGACAAATGTCCTTGTGCACTTACATGTAACTTTCTGGGGGACATGGGTTTTATAACTATAATATATTTTTTCTATGGCCTACTGAGTAGGCGACAATTGAATGTTATAGGTTGCCAGTAGCCGAAAAATTGACCCATGAATTAAAGGGATTGGGGCCCAACTCGTGTTCCTGAGTTGGATGTTTGGAGTTAAAGCAAAATCATATCTTCCATTGAAGATAATAGATAATAATAACTGTTTTGGCCTGACTCAGACTTTGAAATGTTTCACCATATTCATACAATTTGTTTTTATTTTATGGTGACCTTATGTAGTAATCTGAACAACTTCCAATACCGGTACTGCTATAATTAATAGTGGTTAAAGTCTGCTTCCATCGTCATTAGTAACCCAATGCCACACTAAATTTTCCTTCAAATAATTAAAGGAGACACCCAGGTTTTTCTACACATCAGATCAGCCAAACGACCCTTTGCTCTCATGGCACCTGTGACATTATTATTATTTGTTTTTTGTCGATTTTACAAGCTGACTATATATTTTAGTATTTAATACTGCAGTGCATTAATTCATGATCCCAACTTCAACTATTTCATATTTAGGTAACTGACAGTCATCATGACATTACCTAAATTAAATATTTCTTGGTTGCTTGCTTATTGGGCGCCTCGATAGTTCTGTATTTTGTGCAGTTTATACTTTACATGATTTGATTTACAAAACAAAACAGAAAGAGGAAACATTTACAGAAGTATCATGTCTGTCTGGATGATCTAAATAAAAGAAATTCAATCGCAACACTTCGAGAAAAGGTGGAGGATAGCAGACTATTTCGTGGTCACATTTGTACTGAAATCTTTTATAAATTTATAGCCAATGCATAAAACAAAAATCACAAACAAAAAACCGATGGTTGTGCGTATCACACTTTCTTGCAGTGTTTGCAAAACGCAATCGATAGGCTACATTAAATGGTCAGTTTATACATAGGTATAAAATATGACCCGCACCGGTGGGGGGATAACTCTGGTTGTATTCTGGGTTTGCTTATTTATTATAATAGGGTTTGGTGTTATATAATTTTAAAATAAGCATAACTTTTATTTGAAATATTTACGGGCGTTATACGTTTAATGAAAAGTACTGTACTCGCAAAATAAAAGACATTGCTATTAAGCCATAGATATCGATAAAAGACTAACGATTAACAGTGGAATTACTATTGTAGTCTCGATTATCCACGTTCAATATGTTATTGATTGGCGCCAGCACTAATTGCATTCAATGATTTATTAATTGATCGACATAGCTACACTTACACCCATGAATAATGCCATTATATAGAAGATACACTGTAATGTATTTACTCGTAACACAATACATTTTGTAAGTATGTGCGACGGATTATTATTAATTATTATAGCAATGTCGAATGTGAGGAGCCCAAAAAATATTTTCGATATGATCATTGCCATATTAATGCAGTAAATTGCAGTACTCTTATACTCTTATAGGCCTAATGGCCTAAAAAAATAAAATTTTAAACCGTAGTGGTAGATATATGCGTAAATATTATTCCACTGACGCCAGCAATGTTCAATCCCTGCTTCCTTTGTGGAGATGGTTAAGCTTGCACAAATTACTTTCAATATTATAAATTATAATGTTTTCTACATGCATGTTAAGATATCTACAAATGCAAATAATACTGAAATAGTTGAAATATATAGACTACTTCCTAACTACAATTGATTCAGAACTTTTACTTTTACCATTTTTAATTTCAATTATAAAGCCATTTATTTTGCCAGTTTCTCTTGGATATATGTGTATGAATTTCGAACACTGGGTAGGTTATTTTATGTTTAAAGTACCGGTGTATTTTTTTTTACAAATATTACATCAAAAAATTGTGGAATTAAAAAATGAAAACATTCAATTGTTTAAATTTGTAACAGTAGGCCTAGTCCTCAGCTTATTTAAAGGTAAATGGTATAAATGAGGCAAAAGAGCTATATATATACCGGTACAATATCTGTTTTACCTGTATTATCTCAAGCAATCGCTCTATATGAAGTGACTCTCAATTGAATGTTAATGTCTTTGAATTTCCATAACCCATTATCGAACACAGGCTAAAACAAGAATGCTCCATTATGTTTAATACATTAGTAGGCCCTAACCCCTGTTTTTTTCCATTTAAAACTTTATGCATGCATATTATACTTTCTTACTATTAATAATAAATTAGCTGTCACAACTATCGTCTGTTATCTTTAATTGCATTACAATAAGATTTATACACAAATGACTTAAAGGACCTAAACCTCCATAATGCTCCGTAATATTCAAAATTAAAAACACAAATTAGAATTCAAAGAAAACATCCTAAATTACAATTATGGGCAGTAAAAAGTAATGCCTGATTCACAAATGATAAAATAACAATATAAAGAAGTGAAGAATGGGCTAATCAGGTGTAAATATTGTCATTCAATTTGAAATGTTTGCATATTTCACCGAACATGATTGATTAGAAATTACTTACAAAAAATGAATATAAATCTTTCTTTATACATTCATATGACATTAGTATGTGCTTTTAGACCCATTTACATCCTTGGTATCCTCATTGGTTAATCCAGAGAGTGTGTGTGTGGGAGGGGAGGGGCATGTACTCAAGTTATCTGCCCTTGAAACCAAATGCAATTAATTGAATATGTAATGTATTCTGTATTATATTTTTTTTTACGTATGGCACATGCAGCTATAGGTTGGGATTAAATAATGATTATTCCATAGAGTCAAGTCATTGTGTTAATTGAACAATGGTTTGAATGAAAATATAAATATAAAATGTGTAGCAGATAATTTCAATCAGATTTGAATGAGCAGAAGTTTGTAAATGAAATAGATGTCTGTGCCAGTATAAATTTTGCTTCTGAGGCAAGAAGACTAGTAAGCCATAAATATTAATGCTGGGCTCTACATGAACATTTAATATTTCTTGTTCATATTACGGGCAGATTAAAGTGGTGTCCCCAAAGGACATGGCAACAAAATGTCAAAGCCAAATGTCAGGCAAACAAGTAGTTATCTCATACCAAATCAAAATAGGCTATGTCTTTGTATTACAACAGCACCAGTAGAAAACCACTGACTATTGTGGTTCTCAGATAATCCTTACGAAAATCTGATGCAGGAGGTAGGGTTGGCTTTATTTTGGCATTTTTATTTTGTCAAAGGGATAATTACTGGGCTAAATGACTTCCCATAAACATCACATTTCAACTCAAGGCACTACGTTTATCTAATCATGATTTTTTAAAAGGAATGTGTGATAATCGAGTATTATTTATGATTGTCAGTATTATTTATCAGGGTTGTGTACTTCTAAATCGACCGATGCCACATTTTCGGATTCGTTCAAATGCCCATGATATTTTTGTTAATGCTAAATTCTGAAACAGGGTAGAACATTTATGTGCCGTAATTTTTTAAAATAGAAACAGGTTATGTGACCCTTTATAAGTGACACAGGATTATTAGTTGCAGAGGATTATCAGAATATATTATATAGTCTTACTGTGCATTTCTCGTGTAATTTCAACTTCAAAAATACTTTAATAATTTGTTCATTGTTGTCATTTGTTTTCTGCAGGAGAATTGTCAATGCAAACCTAAAAGACATGTGAATGGGATGCAGTATTTGAGGAAATGGAACCATACTCTATCCAATAAACAGCGCGACCAACCCTAAATTAATGGATTATATGAAAACCAAGAGTCATGAGTTCTTACAAACTGACTGATTTTATAGTAAAAATAGTTGATAATCAGCAAGTATTCAATCCCTGTGATGAAATAGCTTTAGTTGTCCAGTTAAAAGTTCTAGAACCAGTTAGAGTTAGAGGTATTTGACCTTATTTTATTTACCACTAAACAATTGAATTGAAATTAAATGGCCTAGTAAGTAAGCCAGCACCACACCCACTTAGCCATTGGGTAACCAAATTTCCTATGAAAAAAGTCATGATGCTCCCAGATCAGATGATCGAGATTCATTACCCTCTTGTATATGGGTAGAAAAACTAAATGATGAACAACACATTGCCTGCAGCCTGCAGTAATGTCAAATTTGGATACAGAAATAAACATAAAGATAATAGTTGTGTGGCATTTACAATAAAAGGATTTCCTTTTATTTTAATTTCTCTTTTGCTGATAATTGGTTAATATTACGCGACTGACATGACTTATAGGCAACCCACCCCATTAATATCAATAAAGATATGTTTTCTACTGCTTTCTTTTCTTCTTGCTATATGTTTGATCCATGATGATTTTAATTATATATTCAGGTATTCATCTAAAAGTTTATGGTCAATGTTATGTCTATTGGGAGGAAAGGAGATCTGCAGGTGATAGCAATAGTACTCATTATGAAGGAAAAGACAATTTCATAGCTGAAAGAAAAGTTTTATGGGGCCAAGGTGATTTTGATTTGATTATTGTGTTTTGACCCATGGATACAAATGAATGTTCAGCTTCCCAAATTTTAAAACTGAGAACCCTGTTTTAGACACAAATATAAAATTGTTCTTTTGGGCAGTAAACATAATAATGGATGGCTATCGGCCATATTGAATTAAAAAGTGAATTAATATATTATTGTTACCCTGTTATTATCTGGACATCAAGTTAAAGACAATCATTGTTATCTTTTTCAGAGGGTTATTCTCCAGAAGAACAGTTACTGCCAGCAGGGGAATACACTTTTACTGAACAATATATTTTACCTAAAAACATTCCATCATCATATGAAGGAGAATACGGTTATGTGAGATACTGGGCCAAAGCTAAAGTATATCGTAGTAGATGGAAACTTGATGTTACTTCAGAAGAAGCTCATTTCTCTATAAATGGTGTATCTGATTTAAATGAATATCCTGAAGCACAGGTAAGTATTAGTCTGCAATAAAGTTCTGCTAGAAAATTAGCATGGGTTCCATGTAGGCTGTATATGCCGGTCATGACCTAGTTCTAAGAAAAATGACCAAAACTAGATATATATGAACCGTCACTTTGCATGTTTTCTTAACTCCCTGGCCAGAGCCGGATTATTGCATATTTATCCCAAATTTTCGGTCTGTAGTAAACGCTTTCTCTGTGTAGCTTGAAGATACAATTCCAATATGACTGAAACTAACCTTGTTGTACGATCATAAATGGCAGTCAGATACATAACAGCTAACCAGGCACTAGCTAGTATACTTGAGATTATTACATAATCATGTTAATGACACCGCTGTGATTTTCTTAATGAAGATAATAGTATATTGTATAACGCACAAAATTTCATTCTAGAATGCATGCGCAAGACGCAAAATACTATGACCACTACCTAGGTATATAATTTCCACCTTTTGTCACTAGTACGAGTAGTTAGTATCGGGATGTCCAATATCTGGATGTAAACAAGTGAAGGTCCCATTCAAAGAACTGATTGCCCATATTGTGGGCACTATAATTTCATGTCCATTAATCATTCTGCTTGTGTTCCAAGGGTTAAACTTGTGATATTTGATATATTTCAGGAAGTTGTAATAAGAAGTGAACAACGAACAGTTTGTTGTTGGTGTTGTAAACATGGATCATATAATGTTGTCTTTCGATTGGATCATCGTGGTTTTATTGTCACTGGTCCTGTTATAGTAATGGCTGAGATTGTCAATAATACATCCAATTATTTAACAGCTACAGCCTATCTAGTCATGGTAATTCAATGATTTCTAAATTTCATACCTTCAAACACAATATTTTCAGCCTCCAATAGTGCTTTCATAGAAAAATATTCATATTCGTTTGCACCAAAATTTAATGTCACTGTTCAATGTAGTATTTCCTCATTGAGTTAATAAAAAAGCGGCATATTACTTCAGTGAATTTGTGGCATTTATCTACAGCTCAGTTGTTAGAACATTGGAACAAGGGTCATTACCTTGATCTTTTGCCTATCCAGTATAAACAATTTGTCTTTGTCACCTAATTCACACAAAGGATTTCAATAAAATCATTAGGCATGTTTCTAGGATGGTACTTATTCTCTTGTTTGTAAATGAAGTGATGCGTGTCGATTTACTGTGTAAATTAGCTAAATGAGGTAGGAATGTTGCCTGAATGCCACTATTTCAGGTTTGTTCAAACAAAATCTCTCGAAAAGATGATTCGATACAAGCACCTTGAAGAGACAAGTTTGAACATTTCTAGTTTAGTGATTGATTGATATCTTTGACAGAAAACAACATATAAGGCTAGCGATAATGAGAGAACTAGTAAAGTTATTATAGCAGAAGCCACACATGATAGTATTGAACCTGATGAGTCTGATGTATGGAATGATCCTATATTGATACCACCAGAAACACATCTAACCAATCTTGGAGCTTCTACTTTAATAGATGTCAATTATGAAATCCAGGTAAAAATACATTTAGTTTGAATATTTCTCTACAACTACATTAAATTCAAAAGGATTGTCAATTTTACGGCAATGAAGAACCCTTTCATAATTTTCAGTTGCAAATTTCCGAGTTATTGTCCACATTTATGTTTAGAAATTCTAACAGCAAACACATTTTTGCCAAGTTATCCTTTCATTCTGTGATAAAAAAATTGTTGTTGACCTTATCTGTCTTTCATCCATAATTTGTAAAGAACACACTTCAGGTTACATTTATCATCTGATATTTTCAAATTTATACATGTTGTTTACATTCATGAAATGATTGTCCATGATGAAACGGGAGAAATACTCAACAGGGATAATTACTTGCAGAGGTATTGTCCTTGATTATGTCCTAGAATCTTGTCAATGTACTAATGACAATATTTAGTAGTACTGCATTAGTATTGTTTAAATATTGTGCTTTGTTTTAGATAAAGAGCTGGCAGTTCTCACTGTATTAGTTAAAATCTAGATAATGTAAAAGGAATGTGATTAAAAAAACAGTCTTGATTATCCATTTTTGGATTAAGTCATTAATGAGCTTTGAGCAGCAAATCGGATTCAAATTCAGTAAAAATCCAACACATAAGATGACATCGAGAGAGAGAGAGAGAAAGAGAGAGAAATGGGGTTTAACAATCACTCAACACAAACTAGGTCATTTCTGGACTAACATATGGTTTTAATTTTATTTCAATATTTCGCTTGCGCGTAGGGGTCTTTAGCAGTGGGAGGAAACCGGAGTGCCCGGAGGAAACCCACGAGGTTGAGAAGGCGCCCCTATCTCCATGCCACATACGCTCACACCAGGGCTCGAAACCACAGCCGCAAGCCAGAGGTGACCGGCCAGCTAGAGGTCGAAGCGCGGCACTCTAGACCACTAGGCCATCCCAACCCCCCAAGATGACATCGAGATGATTAAGGTCTTTTCATGTTAATAAATGTCTAATCAATAGTTTATAGCACATTCAGGCCCAAAGAAAGACCTGCAATATGCATATTTAACTCTTGCAAAACTATGTTTAAAGATTCAAAATATGACAAAACTTATGGACGGATCAGACAACTTAACTGCAACGTTTGTTAGCTTTGTTGCTTAGCCACCTTTAATTTTATTTTATTTTATTTAGTTTTTGTTAAATGCTGCTGGTTGTAATTGTGATGATATCAAATTTAAAGAAAGAATAATTCTAGGAACAGTGCCACTTAATACAACTTTAACCTCCTCTTTAAATACAGCTATAGAGGATTGCTCACAACACACACCTTTAATGCGTAAGTCACATTATTATTTGTCAACATGAAATAATACTATTTTTTTCACTTTTTAAACGCTTATTATAAACTATTGGCATATATTTAGTATTATAGAAGAAAAGTGCCTTTTCTATTGATATTAACCTGTTTTTAATGGATAAACAACCCTGCAATTAATGTTCTTGTCTATAATATCCAAATCTCAAGCTACTTGCAAAATATTAAATGAATTGTGTTATAGTGTATGATAAGTCACATGCACATTGTGACTTAAAGCATGATGTAACATTATCCTGACTTCATTGTGTTTACAGTTAATCTAGGGAATTGGATAGTTACTATGATAGAAGCCAGAACTTTGGTTAACGAATGTCACAAACATTTGTTAAGTCTGTCCAACAGCATTATGTTCTAATTCTAAATAAAGGAGATTTGAAAGGATCTAATATCACACACAACTTGCAGACATAAGAAATTTAAAAAGAAAATCTAATGACGGAATTGTAAGAAAATTTTCTGATTTTATTTTCAGCCCCACCTAGTTATGCTGAATGTATGACTCCAGGTTCACCTCATTTTGTAAAACAAGACAGTTTACCATCATACTCAGATGTACAATCTTATCCTTTACAACAAGAAATCAGTAGAACATAGCAGCATACATTTAATATATTAAACATATTGGTATACACTGTATAGAACATGGCATTATACTGTTATTATATTAAATACTCTGTATAGATCATGGCATTATATACAGCTAATATGTTAAATATACTGTATAGAACATGGCATTATACAGTAAATATATTTAATACACTGTATAGAACATGACATTATATTAAATAAACTAACTCCATAATGTCATGTTCTATTATAGTATATTTAATACACTGTCTAAAACATGGGATTATACAAGTAATAAATATGTTTTATATACTCCATAGAACATGGCATTGTGCAGTTAATATATTTAATACACTGTTTAGAACATGGCATTATACAATTAATATTCGCTATATATCCCTGTTCTACATCTCATATTGAAAATGTCAATTTTCAAAAAATCTGTGGATATGTTCACAAACATGATAATCCACCAAGAGATTAGTTACTTGTACACATCGCATAATATATAATAATATGACTATCTTCATACCTTAAAAAAATATAGGTTACGTATTCAGTTATTCATAGGTTGATCTTCATTATCCCAATTTTTAAATATGCCAACATTTTCATGTGGACATATATTGTCATCCACGTTGTGGACACTCTGCAGGTCAAAATTTCTATCCAGTTTTGACAAAACTAGAAATATAGGTTTATCTCCCGAAGATCTCGGCTCCTTTCAATATTGGCTTGTAGACTGGACCGTAACGTTTGAATATACCACAGTTATACCATAATTTAGCTTTAGTCCGAATTTCGTAAAAGTAGGACCGAAACTGCCAGACAAAACAACGGCTCCCTGTACACAAATACATGTAGTGTTTAAATATATTACTGTTACCATAATGCAGGTTTAATTCGAATTTCATAAAGATCTGACCTAAACTTCCAAGCAAAATGGCCACTCTCTGTAAGCAAATAGAGTTAAAGTATGTTATATCAAGGTTGTGAACCATCCAAAGGTCACAATTTTTGTCTGACTTTGATGAAACTTAAAAAAATTATCTTTATATCCCAAAGATTTCAGTCCCTGTCGATATTCGCGCATTTCAGACCCCTGATTGTATGAAAAAAAATAGTTTCTTTAGCTTGTGGCAAACTCTGGAAAAAGTTTATTGTCAGGTTTATGGACAGGTTTTTCAAAAGAAAATTTTGCTCCAGATGGCTAATAACCTTAACACATAAAGTTCTCCAAATGTAAGAAAGTAAAGATTAATTAACAACATTTATTTCACTATCAAAGGGTTCCATTTTAGCGATGAGTCCTAATAACTAATAGTTTCTTGTTCCACTTATAGTACCCAATTACTAACTTATCATTACAATGTAACCATCATAACAGTTCGAAGGTTAATTTATAGTCCCCTATGACATAATTAAAATTATAGCAGATATTTGTATATGCTGTTATTTATTGTTTACTAGGTTGTTAATTTGTTAGTGCGACTATAATTTATAGTCTGCTATAACAAATTATTCATGTGTTAAAGATACTTTCCTCATACAAACTGGGTGATTTGATGATAATTAATCTATCAAAATTTTGTTTCAAAACATTGTATTTCTGAGGGAATGCCCCGGCTATAATAAACCTATTAAAAGAAGCCATGTTTGTGTCACATGACTTTGCTGACATGGTACCTAGCAATGTGTGCGACACTGGAGGAGAATTCATTGTATATACAAGATGCTGTTGTCTTTAATCGCTGTCCATTTATCATAAATATCGAATACTAATTAATTCTCAGAGTATCCACTGTCCACATCTTTTGCCATGGTTTTTAATTCAGAAACTGTAGTACATTTAAGCTCACCATCAAGTTTATCCATATATACATCAAGCACTCACTATTGCTGAGAGATTTGTGTGCAACGTTTGATGTCACGCGAGCAGACGTCCCTAATCATCAGGTAGCCGGTGAGTGAAGTAAAACCCTTACATTTTTGTCCCATATGTGCACCATGGGTGTTTTTCAGGGAATCTGGTATTTTTCTAGTAAGGTTGGGTGTTTCTACTTTACATGTGTATCAATATAGCCATACTTTATTTTGGAAATAACCACATGATAAATACTTTTGTGGGAAAGTATCTTTAACTATAACAGATTGTTAATTTGTAACATACAACTATAATTTATAATCAACTATATTAGTCAGTGCAGGAAAATTACACCGCTCAGGCATTGCAAGTAAAAATGATAAAAGTACTATCAAATCCAACCAATAGTTTATAGTAAATTGAAAGAATTATTATTTACATACAATTATAGTTTATAACAAACTGTTACACAATACAGTTATTAGTAATTTATAGTATAGTGCAGGAAAATTACACTGCACAGGCATTGCAAGTAAAAATGATAAAAGTACTATCAAATCCAACTAATAGTTTATAGTAAATTGAAAGAATAGTTGATAACAAACTGTTACACAATACAGTTATTAGTAATTTATAGTAAACCGTAAGATTGTTATAATTGTTATTTATAGTAACCTACAACTTATATATTGATCCTGTACCAAGCAGTGGTACATTCCCAACATATTTGTTGTTACATATAACCATAATTTTGGAAAATTCCTGGTAAGTTGCTACATATAACTAATCTGTAAGTAATTGTTAAATGTAATTGTAATTTATAGTATGGTAATTTATAATTGATAAATTGTTACATGCAATTGTTATTAATAGCAGTGACCATAGATATATATAGTCTTCTATTATGGACATTAGATAATCTACTAACCCCCTGTTTATTGTGATATGATTATGAAGTGTACTGCCTATCTAGGTAATAGCATTATTCTAGTCAAATGTTTATTTATATATTATATTATATTTTGTTATAGATACATGTATGTATGGATCTGAGAGAGAGTCGACTTATCTTAAATCTTATTTAGATTTTGGTATAGTTCATTAATGCTGTCCTGATATCATTTTTTTCAAAAACATTCTTTGCTTGCAAAATGGGTGGTACAACTGGTATATGACCCATATCCCAGCTAAAATATACTGACTATTATTCCAATTTTTCAATGCATTAGTTGACCATTTTTCCAAAGCTATGTGGTCAAGCTGTTGTTATTACTGTGCTCCTGACAGTGTAAAAATTGAACACAATATTCAAAAACCCGAATATATTGAAAGTGTCAGACTGATTCTGTCTCTGAATTTAATTTAATTCATGTCTAGTTGTTATAATAGTCAGCAATATATTTTCCTATATAATATACACATTTCATTTTTAATTAGAGAATCTGGCTATTTTTTAGAAATTTAGATTTTATTAGAACAATTTCTAGTTTAACAAATTTCATTATTAATATTATCAAGTCTTCTTGTTGTTATACCTTTTATAAGGAATAGAGGACATTTTGGGATTGATAAGAAACAGTTATTCTGAAAAAATAAAGAAATTCAGTGTTTTCATACATAATAGATACCGGTAATTTATAGAGTCAGGTGTATGTTATATTTTAATTTTTCTATTGTGAAAATTGTCTAATGTGTTGTCTAAATATTTGTATTTGTATTGAATTTGTAACCGATGTCTCTGGATTAATATGTTTTTGTACTCAGCGGAAATATAATGACTGTACCTCTTTAATTCGGGTAAACAAAAATTATACATTATACAATAGACTGATATTCCAACAATAGTAATTATATTAAAGTATTAATTAAGTTTTATAGAATTGTAATTATTAGTACCTAGTGACTATGATAACGTGTAATAATGTGAATGTATATTGTTGTTAGGTTGTAATGTTGTGAGTAAGAAGCTTATAAATTTCTAGTGATTTCGATCAAAAAAATCCCTAATAATGTTAGCCATTTTTACCATAGGTTGTTAATATCACTCTAGAACTATTTAGAGTTCAATTTGGGGGGCATTTTTATTGATTTATTGATACTTACATTCAAATTTTAAGAGGAAGAACCTTGATGATATTTTCCAAAGTTACCTGTGTTATAAAATGTTTTATATGCCCACATTTTCACGTGGACGTATATTATCATCGCCCCTGTCCGTTTGGAGGTCTGTCCGTCGACAATTTGTTTATGGACACTTTACAGGTCACAAGCGTGTTTCCTCGAGGGGTCATAAAAAACTGTTCGAATATAATATCACCGTTACACCCTAATGATGATTGAGTTCAAATTTTTGTGAAAATTGGACCATAACTGCTTGACAAAATGGCCCCCCTCGCACGCAAATAGTGTAAATATATGGTATATGAAGGTTGTGCACACTCTAGCTTTTGAACTGATTTTGATGAAACTTTAAATTTATGTTTATATTGCAAAGATCGATCTTGGTTCTTTTGATCATAGCGCATATCCGAACCTAACTTCCTGTATTATGGCCCATCATCATTCGAAATATCGCATTTTTAGCTTATGGATCCGCTTATATGTATTCAATTTTAAAAATTATTTAAACATATCACTGTTACACATCAATGAAGTTTGAGTTCCAATTTCGTAAAAATCCAATTCCAAATGCCGAACAGAATGGCTGCTCCTTGTACCCAAATTTTGAAAAGTATCTGATTTTGATGAAACTTAAAATGTGCAATTATAATCCAAAGGTCTTGGTTTCTGTTGATATTTGCAGTATCGGACCATAACTACCTGCATTATGGTCCTTGATTTTTCGAAAAATTGCATTTTTAGCCTGTGGTCCCTCAAGCGGTCACAATTTTTATTCACTTAAAAAAATTTTTTTAAATCTATCACAGTTACACACTAATGCCGATGAGTTTGATTTTCGTGAAAATGGCTGCTTCCTGTAAGCAAATAGTGTAAAAGTATTGAATACCAAGGTTGTAGAATGTAGACCCTCCAGAAGTCACAAGTTTAATCTGATTTTGATGAAACTTAAAATATATCCCAAATATCTCATTCCCTTTCATTGGACGAAAGAAAAATTACTTCTTTTTTTTTAGTTTGTTCTCTATTCATCTCTTGCAAAATGTGGGCGTATCTTGCCTGGCAACCACTGGTTAGCATTATATTAAAATATTATGCAAAATGATAAGAAAAGTTTTTTTTTAGATATATGAACCCTATCAAATGAAACGTGATTTAGGGTGTTCTAGAAAGAGTGAGGATATCATGCATTATAGCTAAGTGGAGTGAAAGTTTTTACCAGTAGTGTATGTAACATTTGATACGAAATTAATTTAGTACTCTAGAGACAGCAGCGGTGTGTGTTTTATTACCCAATATACCTTTGTTTATATAGTGGTTTTGTTGATATAGATCTATACAATATAGTATTATGTTTTATTTGTTAATATTATGATGTTTTAGTATACCCACTATACAGGTATATCACTCTATATTATTCATCATTGTCTTCAAATTGTTACGTAAAAAATCAAATTCAGCCAAAACATATATATTATCTCTTTGTAATACTGTATTGTTAGTAAAAATAAAAAAATAAAACTTAACTGTGAACAGGTTGTTATTCAATGAAATGCCCTAGATTACAGAAACATTAAATAGGGGTTTAAAGTATTACTTTTCTGCAGCAACCGGCATAATGCAATACATACGATCCAGTGTTATGAATACACATTACCATTACTGTGTATATAACCACTTCACTGCATTTCAGTAAGATTTTTACTCACTGACTTGTGTATTAGTTAATGAAGATGGGCGTGCAATGTTCCTCGGGGGAAATTTTCCCTGACTTTTTTTCGATTTTCATCTGTCATAGTGGTATCCACTGGATTTGCCAGACCCTCTGTCCTGAACCACGAACAAGTAGAAATCCCAAGGAACTGCCGTGGCCAATAAATAAATTATAATAAATCCATTATATGGCTCTAATTCCACATATAGTCATGCCTGCTGCGGCACAAAAACACAGTCACTCATGCATATATTTCTCATAGAAGCATGTTTCAGTCTGGATTTAGAGTAGTCTAATGTTTGACAGGATCTAAGGTAGTGAAACACCAAATGCGCGATTCCCAAAGGAGGTGAAGGAGCTTAGTCTATCTTTTGGGAAAAGGGTTGTTCTGAGTACTTTATCTTAGATTTTTTGACGGTATGTGAAGGAGCCATACGTTCTCTCATAAAGATTACACTGTACACACATTGATCAGCAAGAGACTTCAATTTGAAATCAATTCTCGCCTGACCCGAGTACGAAGGTGATACTATCTCTCAATGGAGTTCGCGTTAAGATCCGCGTTGCTTCGTTTTGTATGCGTCGCAGTTTATATACTGAAATTTCATTTATTCCGGAGAGTAAACTATTGCACGAAAATACAACAAAACCTACTTGTGTTGCCGTAGCAGAAGGAGTAATTAGATTTCGGATGGAACCAGTATTGTGGAGATGGGATACACATTTCGAACAAACATCGTCAACCTGTTTATTCATAGAAAAAGCTGGATCAAAAATCATTCCCAGATTTTTCACTGGAGATGATACAGATGCGTGAGTCAGCAATTTTAATAGGGCTCTTGAAGGAATTAGACAATTTTGTTGTTCCAAATAATATTATAGCTTCTGTTAGCTTTCATGTAGCTTGAGCATAGTGAATTTCATTCAAGTCTTGGTCTTCATAACACTCTTCCGGTATAGTTATTCAGCCACTGTTTGTGATAAGCAGCGGATATGTGTTCAAATAATGTAGGATTACGTAGACTTTAGCTATGCCATTATATGTATAGCAATTATGGTCTATAAAACGATCTTATTCACAATACTATAAAGAGGTCAGAAACTGGGTTATCTTGATTGCGCGTGATGAATTATCTAAACATCTTCTAGTTTAGGTGGATACTTGCAGTGGTAGCAATTCATTGTGTTGTCCATTTTATTTTTAATTTTCAAGCTAACCTGTATCAATATTTTTAAAGCAATTAATATGAAATTAGAAGGAAAGACAGTGTTCATCACCGGGGCCGCCCAGGGCTTAGGACAAGGAATCACAGAGGCCCTACTAGAAAGAGGAGCTAAGGTAATGTACTTAAGACACCCAAACTGTTCAATATCGACGATGCGAGAGCCTGTCTAGAGGGGAATCCAGACTACCAGACTATTGTGTATTACACTCCATATGATATCCATAACCATGACACTTATCCGTTCTAATATCTATGTGCATGTATTCATATATTTATAGAATGTAAGCACTGTCATTTTGTTTTCAGCGTTTAAAATTTTAAAAATGAAAATATTATTTTGAAGGTTTGTATTGCTGATTTGAACCGCGAAAAGGGTGAAGAAACTGTCAACCAGTTCCAACAAAAGTTCGGCAAGGAAAATGTATTCTTCATCAAAGCTGATGTAACCAATGAAAAAGAGTTTGAGGGTATAAGTTTCTCTTATACATGTAATTTATCTGATACCAGAGACAGTTGGTTTTTTTACTTCCGCTTTTACCGCAATCATTGAAAAGAGACATTTAAAACGTAGCATCAACAAATGAAAATACAGTTATGTACAATGAACGACGCTCATTGTAAACACATGACACAAATCATCTTCAACCCTAACTCTAAACAACCTCAATATTTTTTAGAAATTTACAATAGCACCTATTAAAATGTTTTTGACGAGCCCAGTGATAGCCTCATTTGTTTTATTGCCAGCTGTTGCAAATGATGATATCGTCGCCTAAGCCCCAATAAGGATCCCACAATTCTCAACGGAAAATCCGGATTAAAGATACATTAAGTGATAATCTGTCTTTTAGATGACCTTAATAAGAGGCTATAGATATAATAATGATGTGTTTTAGATGTTTTAATGAATATGACCGGACCGGTAAACTACATTTAAGTATGAGGTGTTTCAGACGATTTTAGATGAGTTATATTATACGTCTTAATGATTACTCTAAAATACTGGGGTGGGTGGGGGCAAATGATTAGCGCGTGTATCATAAGGTCTGACATTAAGTCAACTGGCGTGGTTTCGATTCCCCGGTTGTACGTGGATGTTTTCCGGGCCTTATAGGTTTCCTCCCACTGCTAAAGAACTCTACGCGCAAACAAATTATTGAAATTAAACTATACCATGTGTTAATCCCGAAACGATCTCGTTTGAGTCAAGTTGTCAGGTAGACGTTAAACTCCATCTCTCTCTCTCTCTCTCTCTCTCAATATGTTATGTTATCTTAATGTTTCAGATGCATTTAAAGAAGCTGTGTCACGACTGGGTAATATAGATATTATGGTCAACAACGCTGGTATAATGGATGAAAGTAAATGGGAATTAATGATACAAATTAATGTTGTGAGTACTTTTATGCGGCTACATCGTATTTACAGGAAATAGGAGAGAGAGAGAGAAATGGGATTTAACGTCCACTCGACACAAACTTGGCGGTTTACTTTTTTTTTTATCAATGATTCACTTACGCGTAGGGGTCTTTAGCAATGGGAGGAAACCGGGGGACCCGGAGAAAACCCATGAGGTTGGACAGGCGACCCTACCCCCCTTCAACCGGGGATTCGAAATCACGTCAGTTGACTCAATGACAGGCTTTATGATACAGCGCGCACGTGCTAACCATTCGGCCAACCAACCCCTAGGAAATAGGAAGGAGGAAGAACCCAACCAGAGAACCCAATCACATCTTGAACACATTTTTATTTGGATTTATTGTCCCCGTCACCGAAACCTTGCAAACATTCAAAGACTACAAGGGTCAAGCACTAAGAAATTTTATTATGAGGTTCCAGATTTAACAGGCTTATTCTTATTCGCCACACAATCATTTATCTATTTGTTACTCTGGATATTCAAGGTTTTTATTTATTTGAACAATATATTTGGGGTTTTTTATCAGACAAGTTTGGTTAGAGGAACCAATCTAGCGATAGGTCACATGAATAAAGTAACTGGAGGTAAAGGAGGACTTATAATAAACACGGCATCTGTAGCAGGTAAACATTTATTTTACATTATTTATCAAAAATAACATTTATTTTACATTCTTTATAAAACATTTATTTAACATTCTTTATCAAAAATAACATTTCAGGGATAAAAGACGTTCTCTCTGAAATATGAATACTTTACATTAGCTTAGATATATAAAATATCCTTTAATCTGGGAGGAGGGGGCATAATGTACATGAAACCATAACTTCCCCTTACACCAGTATAGTGTTTCTATTAGAGTATAGTATCTTTCAGGATTTACACCAGGTGTATCCTTTCCTGTTTACGGAGGAACAAAACATGCTGTTATAGGATTTACTACTAGTTGGGCGGTATGTACTTTATCCTTATGTCCTCTTTTCGGATATCGTTAGCTTTAAATTCGTGTACAAGTGTCACAATTGCCTTGTGAAATGGAATCAAGTAAACTATAATATGGAACCCTTTTGATAGCAGCCATGAAATACATTGTTTACGACTTTTTAACGGTCCATCGTTATTATTGGTAAAAATCTTTAATCTGGGGGAGGGGGATTATTCAATATTTACTGATTAGTATGTCTATTAGGTCAGTTGAGTACTATATAATGTATACCTACTATTTAACTTGCAAAAATCAGGGTTCCTGATAAAACCGAGACAATATTATGGTAGGGATACTATACCCGGGAATGTTGTTCAAGTAGGTATAGGGTGTCAATCGTTCAACAATGGATATGAGATGAAAACATTCGGTTATCGCTAGTCTACGTATAACATAAAACCCTTTTATTGCTTTAAGGCAAATCCAAATGTTGAATCAATGGGAATCAGATTTGCTTGTTTATGTCCGTCTCCGGCAGATACAGCACTTTTGGATTTAAAAGATCACCAGGGCATGATGGTTAGCCAGTTTACTAAATTCATTAATGAAGTATTGGGTGTGGCACCGTAAGTAAAATGTTACAAAGTAATTTCTTGAGAACATAGTTCAGTCAGCCAGAAATCCGCCCAAAGATGCACTTTGGGTAAATACAGATCAATTCCTGCCCATGGATTTAAAAGAAATTACCCGAGTATTTATGCAGATTTGTCTCACCTACACGTACGACACGGGTACTTTGATACACTTTCCCAGACTTATTTATGTTACGTTTTACGTAAATTGGATGTGTTCCTTGTGCCCTTACAATCAGTCGATTCAGTTAAGTGAGTCAAATTAACTACGTTATAAGGGGCATCAGGTAAGATTAGATAAAGAACTGACTTCTTGCTCTAATAGTTAAAAAATAGATTACAATGTAGCTTCGATTGTCATTTCTACCGTTGTTACGATAATAAACAAAACCTCGATTATCCATTGGTACGGTAAATCATCAACCGCAAACGTATGTAAATCTACTTAATTTCGGAGCCATCCGATAACATCGAGATTTGATTATGGTCTTGGTAAGTTAATTAATTAATGTCTAACTGATAATTTATAAATTGGAGCCACTCGATTGATTTTGGTCTTGGTAAGTTATTAATGCCTATTTGACAATTTATATAAAATTTACACCCACAGAAAAACCTGCAACAGACGGATTTACCCTTGCATAATGTATGTTAAAGCCAAGGTCGCTGGTTTTTGCCTGTTTTGGGGTTTGATTCGTATATTCAAATTTTATCAACGGATACTCTGTGGAATCTGAGAAATGCTGCTTCAATGCATTCAAATGATTTGTGATTGCTTTGTGTGTGTGTGTGGGGGGGGGGCTGTTTATTTCCCTTATATATAGAGTACCCAAAGAATGCTTTTTGGTTATTATTTCAGAGTTAGTAAGATCGTAGAAGGATTTATTACATTGGTAGAAAAAGACGATAATAATGGCGCACTTTTACTTGTTGGTAAAAATGAAGGAATACAATTTGTAAATCGGTTTTATGATCCGATGGCTTCGTTACCAAAACAAAAACAGTCTGCAAACACTTCCTAAGACGAATAATTCAATCAGTATTTAGCCACGAAATTGTGTAAAACAGAATCTACAGATCACTATATTATATACATTCATAAAGCATATTGGTGTCCTTGTATAAATCCATTATAAAAAGTCCATTATTGTTTTTGTATAAATTCATAATAAAAAGGCTATTTTTTTTGTATAAGTTCATAATAGAAAGGCTATTATTGTTATTCTATAAATTCGTAACAAAAAGGCTATTATTGTTCTTGTATGAATTCTTAATAAGAGCCTTTTATACTAACCTGATAATATATTTGGCCAGATTTGTAACCATGGATGAGGCTATGTCAGCTGTAACGCCTTTTTTTAGAGTGGCAGAAGAAAATGTCATCTTGACCGGCATTCAAGCCTTGTAGCATCCCCCTGGACATTTTTGAAAAATGAATCCCAAATATGCGATTTTGTGCAATATCTGATTATAATCTCTACCAAATAATATATTTCATAAATCGATTAACTTAGGCCAAAGCGACCTGCAAGTAATTTACAACCACCAATCTGTGAAATTATCATATCGTCATATTATTAATTAACGTGTTATCATTGTATCGTCAAGAGTGAAGAGAATTTATAGGGTTGAAAAATGGGACTGTTGAGAAAATTTTGACCATTTGATTAACCAGTTAGAAATATTGAATCAGCAGAAATATTTTCATTGAAAATGTCCCATTTGTGTTGCCGGGAGTTGATTCCTCCTGTGATGGACGGCCACGAAAATGAAAATCATAAAAGCTGCTTTTTAATTTTGGATTCTGGCGTATCCCCACAAATAGGGTTCGTGACTTAATAATTAGTAAATTTGCGGGAGACAGTGTCGGGTGAATCCGATGAAATTTTCAGATGAAATTCGTATCCCCATTGCAGGATTCCGAATTCTGACCCACGCCCAGCACACCCGGTCCAGAAAGTCTATTATACCAGCCCATTCCAGACTCCAGTGATGGCGTGGCAGCCCGTTAAAGTCACCGGCCACATACAATATGATCATCATGGCTCCATGATCGGTCCAATACCTCCCTCTCCCATATAATGTTCAGCAGAAAAAGGTTGGGTTTTTTCTTTAGACGAATTGGACAAAAAAATGTTTTTTTTCATTTTTTGTCCGACCGGCGCTTCGAGCGATCGTCCGACCGACCCGACGGCTCAATCCGCCTCTGGTTAGCAATATGGATTATAAAGCGAACTGATTCACAACACGGTAGAGAGGTCAGAAACTGGGTTATCTTGATATCGCGTGTCCTGAGTAAATACTAATCTTCTAGTTCAGGTGGTTACTTGCAGTCATCGCAGTTCGCTGTGTTTCACAGTATACCTTGAAACCAATAAATATGAAATTAGAAGGAAAGACCGTGTTCATCACTGGAGCCGCCCAGGGCTTAGGACAAGGAATTGCCGGGGCACTACTAGAAAGAGGGGCTAAGGTAATGTACTTAAGACACCCAAACTGTTTCATATAGACGATGTCAGAGCCTATTTAGAGGGGAATCCAGACTACCCTCTTCTAGCTCAGAACATTTAATTTCTCCTACGTTCATAACAAAAAACGTCGAAGAATTGCTGCCATTTTGGCCCACATCCGTGTATTGTCTTCGAGTTTATGATTTTATAAAAATCGTAAAGTTCACATAAAAAATACAAACAAACAAACAAACAAACAAAAACAATAACAATCATATTATGGCATGAAATGTGCGTTAACTTTCCGGTGAGGTAACGATCAGCGAGCAACTATATACGATCTATCATCTACTACCATAGTGAACCGCCCATTTAGTACCACCATAGTGCGAGAGCCGTGGGGGTGTCAGAATGATGATGGTGGCAGCTATTTAATGCATTTTCAAACTTTAAATATTATTTGACCCAAATGTTCTGTCTCGGGGTATGTGTGTGTGTGTGTGGGGGGGGGGGGGAGCACTCTATTGCGTATTTCATTGGCATTCGTTGTGGGATGCTTTTGTGGATGGATGTGGGATGCATCTGGATACGACCACAACCGTTAAATACACAAAACCTTGTTTTATTTGCAATTGTAAGGTGATATGAACGTGTCGGGCCCGTATCTACAGGGGGGCGCGGGGGGGGGGGGGGCATACACAGTTCCTTATATTAACCTTAAAAAGCTAAATTTTAATTGTTTGAATACTTATTTTAAAATGCTTATTAGACACCTAGGTAACTACATAGCATGATGATTACAGCAGTATGTTAGAATGACCTTTCCGAAAATTTCCTCAAAATGTTCGCCCCCCTACCGAAAGGTTATGCCCCCCAGCTTAATGGTGTCTAGATACGGGCCTGGAACGTGTTTCGAGCAAAGAAAATAGACCATATTTCAATCATTACGCAATGATTATCCTAATGAGAAATAATCTCTCCTGCTTTGGGACTAGACCTCATCTCGACATGATGTCCATAGTAAAGGGCAGTGTCATGTAAGCATAGCCTTGATGTATTTACGAATTCCAAATATTTCTGTTTCACTGCCAATTTATACATTAAAAATGATTTTAGCTGTGTGGATATTTTTTTAAAAAATGTTAATATTTACAGGTTTGTATTGTTGATTTGAACCGTGAAAAAGGTGAAGAAACTGTAATCCAGTTCCAACAGAGGTTCGGCAAGGAAAATGTATTCTTCGTCAAAGCTGATGTGACCAAAGAAAACGAGTTTGAAGGTATACAATATATCAAGCTTTTGCTTGTTTTCTTAGTAGCGATACCGATAAGACAAGCGGTTGCCATGTGCTACGTCCACATTTTGCAAGAGATAGACGGAGAACTGCCTCATCTTCTCACTCACACAGTGTCCAAATGGTTAAAGTTCCAATAGCATATTTTCTAATAAAGTCAAAACATAATTATTTCTATTTCTTTTGCTCAAAATGTTGTCAACTCAATATTATACGATCATGGGCAAAATTTCATGGGGGTTAAAATGGTTGAGACAGGCTTATTGAGGAGATAGTAACTCAATTACCTCCCTTGTTTTCCCATTCCTCTCCATGGACGGCCATCTTCAAACGTTTGAATTTGAAGTTGAAAATGATATTTGTGCCAATTTCTCAACTGGCAATAGTGATTTATAGGGTTAATAGGATTATTCTTTAACAAGGTAGGACTGTTTATAGGTACAATCTATTTTAGGGCTTTATTTTAATACATTTTAAAAATATAACCTAAAAATATGCTATTGGAGCTTTAACATAGAATTTGAAAAAAAAAAAGATTGTAACATCTGTACTCAAGACACAAATATTTCTACGCTATCACCCCACGAAACAAGCGCTAGTTTGTCTCCATTATCCGTTTTCCCCCTTTTGCATGGCGATTTTTTGTTGACTTTTTGAAGTATAATCAAAGAAAAGGATTTGAAAATACATTTTCTGCCAGGTTTTGGTGAATATTCATAATTTTGAGGCGGAACGATACAATAGTTGAGAGCTTGGTTTGATTGAAGTGTAGGGCCGAACATTGCATGTTGACTTGTCTCTACTTCCAGCTTGTGTATCTCAAATTTTTCATGAAGAATCCCATTCGTGCTTTGGGGCAAGGGGTTGCCCCATGTTGCTCCGTCTTGATATTATAAACATTATGGGGTGTTTTGGGAGCTTCGAGTCTTGATAAAAGAAACATTATGATGTGTTTTGGGGGCTTTACGTCTTGATGATACATTATGATGTGTTTCAGATGGTTTTAAAGAAGCCGTGACACGTCTTGGTAATATAGATATTATGGTTAACAATGCTGGTATAATGGATGAAAGTAGATGGGAATTAATGATTCAACTTAATATTGTGGGTAATTTTCATTTGAACGAAATATCTTGAATGAAAGTGGATGGGAATTAATGATTCAACTGAATGATGTATGCACTTTAACGAATGGTTGCCAAAAAAAAGAATACCACATTAAATGGTTAAATTGATTGAAAGTTTACCCAGACAAAACGCCACCTACTAATCTGTAATAAACAGAGCTCCCCCCTCCCCGCCCCCAAACTTGTTTACTATTTCCTTTTCCTTTAAATCTAATCTCGGCACTGGATAAAATTCATTAAAATTTGCTTGTTCAGGGAGTGTTGACATTTTTCATCTTGTTGTTAAATCTAGTTAGAATTATTTTAAATCATTAGTTCGTTCCACTTGATGGTTCGGCGATCACGTGACTAAGTGGTTAGCCTGGAGAAAGTTCGTTCAGATTTTCCGGCATGGTTTCCCCATGTAAATGTTGCAGGTCGTAGAGCATGACAAAGACAGCCGTCTAGTCGCTTGGGTGGGACGGAAAACAGAGGTCCCTGGTACACATTGACGTGCGCGTAAAAGATCCCTTGGCGGTTGGAATGCGATATAAGAGTAGGCCGTAGCGCCGCTTTCCGCGCAAAATTTCCCTCATTGCATGACACTTTATGGCGTATGCCCGTCTTCAATTAGCCCAGATTAGGTGCAGAAAGTTGGACGTTAAACCCCATTTCATTTCACTTGATGGTTCTACACTATACATAAGGTCTAACCAATATCCAGGACAGCTGACGTTGGATTTGTTTTAAATGAATCAATAGATGAATTCTTAGTTATTCATATAACACATGTAAGAAGATCACATAAGGCAATCTGTTTCAAAGTCAAGCGAATATTCACTGCGGATCAGTGTGCACATAAGAATGAAACTTGTTAGATGTAAAAGTTAAACGTTGAATTATAAAAGAAAATAATATTACACAATAGAAAACGGAAAACGATTTTTTTTTTAAAAAAAAAACACAAAAAAAACCTAAACATTTGATTTGACAGGTCCTCTCTTGTAAATACCTCATGCGTCACAATATGTCATGAAGAATAAATTATAAGGACATAATTTCCCATTTGTTCTGAAATCAAATTGTCAGCAACTAAGTTAAAAGCAGACCCTATTCTCGATCTGCTTCAATCAAACATATCATAAGGATTGATTATTTGGCATTTTATTTTGCAAACTTAACACAGACAATTTATGAAGGCAAGTGACGTTTTACATTATGTTGTTGTGGATACTTTTTTTTATTATTTTGTTTGATTATCAGACGAGTATGGTTAGAGGAACCAATATGGCGATAGGTCACATGAATAAAGTAACTGGAGGTCAAGGAGGACTTATAATAAACACGGCATCTGTAGCAGGTAAACATTTATTATAACTCTTATTCAGAAATATTTTTTAACGAAAGATTTAAATACAATCAATACGGTAGAGTTGGAGACGGGGAGGGGTCTTTTGTCTGTTTTATTAGTTTCGAAATGGAAAAATGAAACTTAGCTGGATTGATGTTTAAAAATCCCAACATATTATGTAAGAGTTATAGATTGACATTCTGCCATATTGTTATCGTTTGCAGGTTTTGGTCCAGGTTTCTGGTTTCCTGTTTACGGAGCAACAAAACATGCTGTTATAGGATTTACTACTAGTTGGGCGGTATGTTGTCTTTATGTGTCAGACATCTCCGTTATAGCATCCCTGCTATGGCATAAATTCAGATCCGAGTGGGATCGCATTTCGTTAAAAGGACTAAATGTATTTCTGGGCGATAAAAGTGGGCATGACCGGCATAAATAACATTCAGTTTCATCATCTACACCACCTAAATCATTAAATAGCTGAAATTTACACGTTTTGTTCAGACAGTATAATTAAGGAGATTTTTTAAATTGGTAGTTAGGTTGAAGTTCCACCCCCGCCCCCACAGACACACCTGGATCAGCCACTGGTTCCATGACAGATGATTCAAGAAAGAGCTTACCAAACTTACTTATTAACATCAAGTTATTTCTTCTTTTATTTTTTTAAGGCTAATCCAAATGTCGAATCAATGGGAATCAGATTTGCATGTCTATGTCCGTCTGCAGCCGATACAGCACTTTTAGATTACAAAGAAAATCAGGGAATCATGATTAACCATTTTAAGCAATTCCTCCATGAAGTCATTGGTGTGGCACCGTAAGTAGATACTTGAAAGTCTTTTCTTAAAATCCTCCATGATCATTTTCTAAAGAAATGGGCTTGTTTTTTATTTTATTATTTGTGTTTATAATTTCAGAGTTAGTAAGATTGTAGAAGGATTTATTACATTGGTAGAAAAAGACGATAATAATGGCGCGCTTTTAGTGGTTGGTAAAAAGGAAGGAATACAATTTGTAACTCGGCAGTATAATCCTGGAACTCCTAAAGAAAATCAAGAAAAGGTTGATGCTGCGAAGACTTCGTAAGAACAAAATTCTTTAAGTCTTGTTGTATAGACAGGAGGGGAAATGACGATCAAGTTGGTTCGTTTCTAGAGTTTAAGGCTCACTTCCACGGTGATATCGGAACGATCAACGTGTTTAATAAGTAACAGATAATTATATAAATTTGTTGTAAAATTCAGCCATTTTGTGATGAATTTGACATGAACAAAATACATAGATCAGAAGTGAATAAAGTTTTTCCATTTCAGTGATTCTGCATGAATTATTACAAAAGAAGTAAATAATAAAAATGAAATGGGGTTGAACGTCCTACTGTTCTGCACCGACTCGGCTAATGAAGACAGATATACATGTAGATGTAGATGCCATTCAGTGTACACTACAGCCTGCTCTTAAATATGTCAAATTCAAACTGTAACGTGTTCTTGTATGTGCACGCCAATGTGTTCACGGGGCCTCGGTTTAAGCAAATAATACAAAATAAAGTGGATCGTAATTGAATGACACTAATGAAAAATTGATAAACTATGTGATATAGTTGAATTGAAAGATAAACACAGAAGATATTAAGATTAACTTCGAATTGTTATATCACGTCTCCACTGAGTCAAACCAAATTAAGCCATGAGTACAAAGTCAGACCATCCTGTAAAATGAGTTATGGGTAGATGCCATTTGAATTCAAATGGTTGATTTTATTTGATTACCATAAGCATTGAAAGTTGATTAAACAGTAATACGTTTAATATATTATTTGTACATAAGACATACACATAAAATTTCCATTCAGTGTATACCCTTGCCTGTTTCACAGTGTCAGGAACAATTCATTGGAAATTGCACTTTCCGATCTACGAACATTCCATGGATTTTCCACCCGGGTCGACATCTTTCGTCACGGAAACCCAAAAGGGATTTGTAGCATTAATATATATCACACTATATTCTGCGACATGGTAACAATGCGACTATACTGCGATCCTGGATTCTTCCAATATTATGAACTTCAATATTTCTGACTTCACTGTGAACTTCACGTCGTGTACTTTTAATGTAATGAAACACCAGAAACCCGTATTCTACTAATCTTGTTTATATAACAGTAATACAAGAAGCTAGGCTATAAGATGTAATCTAGAGCATAGGCGTACGGGAAAATTTTTGACCTGGGGGTGATGGTAGTTAGGTAGTTAGGTTCTTAATATGTTAGTCGTGGTTTACTGTACTCCAAACAATAGAGGGTTCGAATCTTTTACTTGCCCCCCCCCCCCCCCACTTCGTACGCCTATGATCTAGAGACCGTGTTCGCCAAAGCCGATGGAATGTGAAAACAAACTACTCACCTCGAGTTGCCGTGGCATTTTATATACTTTTTACTTGATTGGTACCAACAATCAACCACACTGGTATGGAAACTGTATGCCCATTTTTCTAAGAATTAGATGAGTGAAAAGGAGGGGTGGAGATTCTTTCGTGACAAATGATGGGTACCAAAGGCTAATACCAAATTTGGATTACCAAAAATGTAACGTCACTGATCCATGGTACCTTATTAACCCCAAATCTTATTAGTAATCCAGACAGAACTCCCATATGTATGAAGGCAATTGTCTTTAGTAATTACAGTAATCTATCTATATACATGTATATAGCAATACAGAATGTCATACCAAGTTCAATTGTAAGACATTATGCAGGTAATAACCTCAATACACTAAACAGAACAGTGCATTCATAAACTTGAAAATACGCCCTTACAGAAATGCGTTTAATCAGCGCAGTCGATTTGTTTTGTATTAAAACGAAAACTGACCACGCCACACCAGAAAGGTAATTTCGGGACTAACACCAGATGTATCTTTAATTAAATAATTCGTTTGGTCAAATTGGTCGTTGGGAGTGAAAGGAAACCGAGAAACCCGCTCGTAGAAAATTCAAGGGTCCAGACAGGCGACCTTGGAGCTTACGCCTTGACATATGCAACGGGAGACAGGAAGTAAGATTACTATCGGTAAAGGGCTAAAACGAGCGGGATATATCAGAACTAGCAAAATATAGTCTACATTTATAATTTTAAAACCAGAGCATGGATAATGAACGCTTTTTGGATTAGTGGTCATGCAATATACAAGATTTCAATAGTAACATTTCACTAACAATTTACATTTCATTTCGATTACATTTCATTGCAAATATCAATATTTAAAACTATATGATGTTCTCAAATTATAGCATCATAGATAGAAGTTATATTTGCTCAATACATTAGAAATGAATAAATTAAATTACAGTCAACAAAATAATAACTTTTCACACAGGGCCGTCTAGCGGGGGTGCAGAGGGCACATTGCACCCCAAGAACAATAAGACGTCGTGGGAAATGGTGCCCCCCACCCCATCCAAAAAAAATAAATAATTTGACAACCTTTCAATTATAAAATAATACACTAGATTATGATCACATAGTGATGTTCTTAAGGCATCGATCAGTCGGTTGTTTTTAAAGGCGCCCACACGCCAATGGTTTCGTTTGCCCCGATCCAAACTTTCTTATATCACTAACGTGGAGGCTATTGATGGCACCCACCTCTCTCCTGCAACCCCCACTTAAAATCCTACATACGACCCTGAATAAAGGTAGATTGTAATTAAAGATTTAGTACTATTTAACCTTCACCAAACCAGATACATTTGAAATACAACATTACACTGTAGATAGCGAGATTATCCATTAATCTTAACCTCAAGGCGGAGAGTTAAATAAAACGAAACATTATTTTTTAAGTATATAATCATTTTAAAAGCTAAATTATTCAAGAAACGTGAGACGTAAAACCCCAATCCATTTAACTACAAGCCAACAGTGAGGCTGATGTTCCCCGCCGAAATCCCGAAATAAATAGAGGACACATATTTGCACGTTTATCTTTTGCAAAAGTATCGAGGAATCAAACTGATCATCAGCTATACACTAAGTTTCATCACTCTCTATTAGATAGAATCAACTTAGTCAAGGTATTGATTTGATGAGACCAAGTTGCATCATTCTCACTTAACTGAAGTTATCGTGTTCCAAAGCATCAACCAATCAGATTGCTTGTCTCTGCTTACCCTTAGCAGAAAATGCTCATCTTCTATCAAGGTATCGACCTAATAAACACGTACACCATGTTTGAACAGTCTAGCTCAGTTACGTGGAGAGTTATTGTGTCCAAAAAAGTATGACGGACAGACAGACAGACGGGCGGGCTGACGGAGGAACCCATATAGTCCCCTGCTTTCATAGACAGGCTTAATTTAAATTATTTAAAGCTTAATTATTGGATTGTTGATTGAAGGAGACATATATCGTATATTATCTGGGTATCATCGGCAAACAAGTGATTACTAATGGTCGGGCGACGACAATGACCAGTACAAGGCCTAAAACCAATCATTGAATAGGAAGGTATCTTAACAGATTTGACACATTGTTGTCTGTTTTCTAGATATGCTCAAAAGAAGTTTAAAACAGTGCCTCGAACTCATTTTGCTTCTTATGGAGCTTGGAGAAGATCTACTTCTCTTTTAATTTTGAAAGATAGCTATGGTCACTGACATTATGGTTCATTATATAAAGAACATGGTGACGGGCATCCGGCCATAAATTCTTAATAAGAATTCAAACTATCAAGGGTTCTTTTACGTGCACGCCAACGTGTACACAAGACGTCGTTTCTTTTCATTAAATTCGAACGATTAGACAATGCTTCTTGCCGGACTCTTGGTCATGTACCACTGTCATTCGGAAACCCTATGGAAGATTCGTGGAAACATTCTCGGACCACACCGAGATCGAGTCCCGAAACTGTTTGGTTAGTGAACCAGCGTCATTGAGCCACCATGACTCCCGATTTTCAACGATTTCTGATTCACATTATTGGAAAAGAGGTGATTTTTAGAGGTCTACAAATAACGTCAAATACATAGGAAACGAGTAGATAGTCTATTTAAATATGGAATGTAAAATATTTAAATATAACTGAACAGAGTAAATAAAGATGATTCAAAGGGGTCCGCGTGGGCTTTTAACAATCTCATACCCCGGTTCCATGGTTTTCAAACAAACTTAGTTCCGGTAAATACTTGCAAATCATTGGTCATAATATCATGTGAGCGTGACATATATCAGAAAACATTTACATGGAAATAAGTTATTGAAAAGTTAAGCAGAGACCTTTTGTTTAGAAATGTATTTTTCCAACACGAAGTTAAATCTTAACAGTTCAAAATGAGTTCAACTTTTATTAACATCAGCCTTTTCTTGATTTTCTTGAGGACTTCCGGGATTATACTGCCGAGTTACAAATTGTATTCCCTCATTTTTACCAACAACTAAAAGCGCGCCATTATTATCGTCTTTTTCTACCAATGTAATAAATCCTTCTACGATCTTACTAACTCTGAAATTATAAACGAAGAGAACAGTTAATGTGGAAGGCTCGGGTTTATAACATTATCATAATAAAACTATAACCTATTAAATTCTATTGACATACTGCCTAAACATAACCGTATCAGTCCATGTGTTTTGCTAAAAATGACATACCGAGAGTTTTTCTAGGCCCATGCCTCTCAAAACTGCTTTTACTCCTTTCATGTGGGCCTGTATTTTAGCCTTGTTTTCAACAAATCATTGCAATGGGTGAAAGCTTAAAATAGTTATCGCCATATACCATATAACAACGAAGGTGATAGGGTATTCTAGAGCAGAACATCCTTGAGGAATCGGCGATCAGAAATCAGTATGGTGTGTTGCTGTTGTTTTTGACCGACATATTCGATGTTAGAAACACATAATCTATAAAGGCGCTAAATAATATCACCAAAATTTACCAGAAAATACAATTCAGAGTGAGCGGTCTTTTAACTTTAAACACTTTTACTTACGGCGAAACTCCAAACACTTCATGAACAAATTTGGTAAAATGGCTGACCATGATTCCTTGGTGGTCTTTTAAATCTAATAATCCCGTATCTGCTGCAGACGGACATAAACAAGCAAATCTGACTCCCATCGATTCCACATTTGGATTAGCCTGAGAAAAAACATAGGTTTGACATATGAACATGTCCTATAAATCAATCATATACAAGTAAAGGTTGGTCACCAGAGCGTTACTTAAGATTGAAACACAAGCTACGAAACAATCATTAATCAAGATCTTCTATAATAAAACTTCATTATTATCAATAAATATTACTCAATTAAGAATAATCAAATAGATCTGAACGGAAGGGGGAGGGGTAAAGACAACGTACCGCCCAACTAATAGTAAATCCTATAACAGCATGTTTTGTTCCTCCGTAAACAGGAAACCAGAATCCAGGACCAAAACCTGCAATCAAAAAAAAAACCAGTTAGCTTTCCAAATACAACTCCAAAGTATCGCAGCATATTAAGTAATTTCCGGTTTCGTGCGCACAGCAAACATAATCTTTCAAAAGTACAAATTGTGGGACTTCGACTATGTTTCGGAAACGATATGTCTACAGAAAAATAATAGGACATGGATGGTGTACTAATAATAAATGTTTACCTGCTACAGATGCCGTGTTTATTATAAGTCCTCCTTTCCCTCCGGTTATTTTATTCATGTGACCTATCGCCATATTGGTTCCTCTAACCATACTCGTCTGAAAATCAAACAAAATAATAAAAAAAAGTCACTTGTCTTGATAAATTGTCTGTGTCAAATATACAAAATAAACGACTAAATCATGGTTTACTTCGCTAAAATTGAAGTCGTACTCGTATGTCAAATAATCAATCTTTATGATATGTTTGATTGAAACAGATCGAGAATACGGTTTGCTTTTTAACATAGTTGCGGACAATTTGATTTCAGATAAAATCGCAAATCATGCAACTATTCGTTAGGACAAATTGTAATGCACGAGGTATTAACTAGAAGGGATCTGTCAAATCAATTGCATGGTGTATTTTAAAATTCGTTTTTCGTTTGTCCGGTTTTATTTAAAGGGCCAATCCCGATAACTTTTTGGGGAATAAAACTGCTTAATTTTGTGTTAAAATCCCTTATATCCCATTACCTAAGGCCGACCAACTAACCCGATATTTGTGATATGCTTGTAAATAACTTAAACCTGACAGTCTTCATCTGGAAATGGAGACCGTTGTATTATACAGTATCTGGATAAAACCAGACTTTTTTTCTATAAAAATGATATGTAGATGAAATTTACCTTTTGTTATCAAGTACAGTACATGGGTCATTCACTGTATAGACCTCTCAAGAAACGGGAATCGATTATTAGGTCACCCAATCAAAAAATTGACCAAAAATCTTAAAAGGGTTACGTGTCCGGATAAGCAGTGTTGACGTTAACGTTAAAACGACTCAATATTTTGAGCTGAAACTTTGAGCCAAGGTAAATACACCATGCCTCTATATTTTGGTCCATAAATTTCATAAAGGCTCGGATTTTAATTTTTGAGACTCTGTTCTTATCGGGATTGTCCCTTTAACGGACTCATTTAACAATAAAGTGGAACGAACTATTGATATAATTCTAACTTGATTTCTGCAAGATGAAAAATGTCAACACTTTTAAGCCCATATTCCTATAAATAAAGAAATCCCGATTCGGATACATGTAAATAATCGAAGATTTGTTTTGATTTTCCTTATCAAGAAACAAGTTTTAAAAGAACACATGAAAAATACGCCCACACAGCAGCTATTTCTCAACTTCAGCTTATCCCCAACTGCAGCGTTCATCCTCTTGTGACCCCATTGCCTCCAACCATATTTGACAAAAAAATGTCTTAAAACCTGCAGCCCATATCGCGTTCATACGGTTTTAGACAAAGTGGATAACCCAGGAACGAAAGTCTGCCGATAATGAATATCGATAGAAGTCCATGACCCCAAATATTGCTTCGACTTGGCTAATGAAGGCGGGCATATGCCTACAGTGTGCTATGAGTGATATTTTACCCAAAAGGTGGCGCTGTGGCCTACTCTAATATCGAATTCCAACTGCCAAGGGATATTTTACGTGTATGTTAATGTGTATACGGCACCTCGGGTTTTTATCCCATCTGAACGACTATACGTTGTCCCTTGACAAGGAAAACCTCGCTGGAAGTCCCGACGAACTCTCTCGGCCAACACCGGGATCGAACACCGAACCTCCAGGTGAGCAAGCAAATGCCTTACTCGACATCTTCCTCTCATGACCACAATGATCCACACCAAATTTGAAAAGAATCCATCTAAACTATAGCCTCTATCGAGCTCACAACCCAATTGTTGACTGACGACGACACTGCAATTTCCTATCTACCACGATGGACAGTCATAATAACACTGGATATGACTGACGACAAGATACGCTTAAATGAAAATTACCCACAATATTAAGTTGAATCATTAATTCCCATCTACTTTCATCCATTATACCAGCATTGTTAACCATAATATCTATATTACCAAGACGTGTCACGGCTTCTTTAAAACCATCTGAAACACATAAACACATAATATACTAAAAAGTGTTTAAAAGAACATCGCTAACGATGCAATATACGTCCACATCCCTGCTTTGATTGATATGGTACTTCTTAAAATGAAGAGAATGGAATTACATGTACTGTAAATAAGACTAGGCGTTGGGTGTGTTTTGCGTTGGGGATCGTGCAGCAACATCAATAGTTGTCATCCTTAGAGTATAAGGAATAAGTATACCAAGATAATCGATTCTGAATTGTAGCTTTCGGGTGCTAAAGGGACCCCAAACGATATACCATGAATATGTATGCAAAGTTTTAAGATGATACATTAAGAAATGCTGCCTGTATAGACGACAAACAAACAAATACAAGAAATGAGTGTGGCTCTGTCCCTGGGGGTCGGGCATGCACCCAAAACAATAGGGATCATCCTTATGGTATAAGGAATAAGTATGTACAGTTTCAAGATGATCTATTAGGAATTGTGGCCTGTACGCGACACACAAAAAGAAAATGGGCGTTTCTCTGTCCAAAACGACAGGGATGTTTCTTAGGGTACAAAGAATAAGTATGCATAGTTTCAAGGTGATACGTTACGAAATGTGGCCTGTAGACGACAAACAAATAAAAGAAATGGGCGCGGCTCTGTCTCTTGGGGTCCGGCATGCATCAAAACCAACAGGGGTCGTCCTTAGGGTATAAGGAATAAGTATACAAAATGACACTCTTCATTGGGTTGGTTGAAATCAATCGAATATAACTTTGTCGAAATTTAACTAACTACCTTCAAATTCTTTTTCATTGGTTACATCAACTTTGATAAAGAATGCATTTTCTTTTCCGAACTTCTGGTGGAATTGGCTTACGGTTTCTTCGCCCGTATTACCATCTAAATCAGCAATACAAACCTTCAAATTGTAATATTCAAAATTAAATAGGGATTACATCTTAGAGAGATTCCTGTGTGTATAAGATCTGCACACCTAGCTCCCAACCACGCACTTCAGTGGTTCAGTGTAATTCGAGTCCTGATATCTTCTGGAATTAAAACTATTGAATTCAAAAGCTGCACAAAACACACACAAAGAGTGCACTTAAGCCGAATCTTTTCGCTTGCAGGCTCCAAAAACTCAAGTATTGCGACTGCAGTCATGATATGAATGCTACGATACGATTCGTGTCGTGATTCATAAACAGGTCAATATTTACCAAGAAAACAACAGGATAAATGAATTATTTTATTTTTATTTTTAAACCTAGAAAACAAAATTGTAATTACTGTTCAAGTCAAAATAGGGCAAAATCAATTTAAGACAGGTAATTTACAGATGCGACAAAAAATAAAAAAAACCTATAAAAATGTAGATTCAGCATTTTGCGATGAATGGGGATGCATCGATTCAACGATATATCGTGCCAGCACTAAAAATGAGGGCCATCAAAAATAATGCAATTCTATTTATTCCTTTACTGTCCCGATTGACCACAGAAATACAGTCCTACCTTGCATTAAAATAACTACAATGTTTGTTTCAAAATGATGAAAATGTTGACTTTGACAAAACATTAAACCCCATTGAAATCCACCTCATGCACATCGTGGAATTGCACACGCATTACCTTGGCCCCTCTTTCTAATAAGGCCTCGGCTATTCCTCGGCCTATACCCTGTGCAGCGCCTGTGATGAATACTGTCTTTCCTGCTACTTTCATACTTTTTTCTTGACAACTGTCTATTTAAAACTTCCCCAAACTTCACCACCTGTAAAAGGAAAAGGAAAGGTCTTCAGAAACATTACTATGTCTATTAATAAACGAAATGAAATCGTTTCCATATTAAAATAACCCAAATACAACGACGATTTGAGGGCTGTAACAGTGTCGTTTGGGTGGACGGAAACTGAGGCTCCGTAAATGCCTTGGCTTGCGCGTAATTTGGTAACCGGACGACCTAAATTTGAATTAAAATTTTTTATCTCGTGGACCGTACGGGATATGATCTTGGGGTTTTACTTTATTACAACAAAAGTGAATCTGGTGGACAGACAAACACAAGTTAAACATTTTTTCTGTTCACAATTGTGTGGGGAAGCTTCAGAGCACCTGTTCGTTGTTTCACTTTAGTTTCAACTTCAACTCAGTCTCAAGTTCACGTTGTGTCGCCAAAGAAAGATGGAGATATGTCGTATTCATGAAATGTTTGTGTATTCCAATTATCGGTCTCAACACATGTCAGTGTCAATTAAAATGAAAATTCAAGATTCGTGTGTTTATTTTGAACCTTTATGATGTGTGATGCCGTATTATTGACTTGTTTTATTTGGCGTGTCCTGTCTGACTAGGGTGACCACCCGTCCCGCATTTCGCGGGACAGTCCCGCAAAATGTTTGTCCCGCGTCCTGAATATCAGTCAAAATGTCCGACAATTCCTCACATGGACGATTTCTATTACAATAATATGCGTGAAGCTAGTCTTGCGATAGTCTATTTGAGTATTAGTTTATAGAAAATACTGAAAGACCCACCACAAATTCCTTTAGAAGGTCTTTTGGTACCAACTTGCAATTGCAGATGACCTTTCCCTGTACATCATACTGAAAATCCCCCGAAACCCACCGTAAAGACGTAAAAAAATACTTGGTAGTTGGAATTCAATATAAGAGTAGGCCGTAGCACCGGTCCCGGGCACAATTTCCCTCATAGGACACAATATGGCGTATGCACCTCTTCGTGAGCTCAGTCGGGCGTTAAACTGGTTAAACCCCTATTTCATTTACATTTATTTATGTAATAAACATAAGAATTGGAAAATATTGCACACAACCAAGACAGAAATCAACGAACATAATTTATATAACATTGACACCCCGACCCCACCCCCTCTCTTGCATTACAACTACAACCACCAGCAAAACCGACAACATCACGACTGACACCACCCAAAGAAAATAAAATTAAATGAATATAATTAATCCACATTTTATAATTGAATAAATTTTGTAAAAAGATACATATTCTAAAACCTCCAACTATTAACTTACAACTTGGAAAACGTGCTTTGTCCTAGGCTAGACCTTTTCTATGGAATAAACAACCAAAGTCAAGCATTGTCAGTGGGCCATTTAAAACTCAAAACAGTCGAGGAAGAGAGAGAGAAAAAGAAAAATGGGATTTTAGGCCACTCGACCCAATCTGTTTCACAGAGAATTACTTACGAATTATCTCTGTCACACATGACTGTCTACAACATGTGCATTGACTTCACGTGCCGTCAATCATTGGCTAAACGGCTCGTGCATTGTTTACAAAACACCTAACTGCTTCGGGCAAAATGGTGCGTTTTACTCATTTTAATACCCATTTACACTAAATAGGAAATATTTTTTAATTACAAGTGCTTCAAACCTCTTTATTTATTTTTCTTATACTTCAAAAAAATGTTTGAAAATTTAATTTGTCGGAGTAAAAAAGTTAATATGCCGTACTCATTCAGCCTCGTCAATGTCATGCTTATCAGTGATTGTAGCGGCCAAGCAAATATTCACTGCGGGATCAGTTTGGACATCGACGAGGCTTAATAAGTACGGCATATTAACTTTTTTACTCCGACAAATTAAATTCTCAAACATTTTTTTGAGGTAAAAGAAAAATAAATAAAGACGTTTGAAGTATTTGTAGTTAAAAAAATATTTCCTATTTAGTGTAAATGGGTATTAAAATGAGTAAAATGCATCATTTTGCCCGAAGCAGTTAGGTGTTAAGTAAACATTGCACGAGCCGTTGAGCCAATGACAACGAGGCGTGTAAGTCAACGCACGTGTTTTAGACAGCCATCCGTTACAGCGATAATTCGTTAGTAATTCTCTCTGTGAAACAGGTTGGTAGCGGCCAAGCGAATATTCACTGCGGGATCAGTTTGCACTCGACCAAGAGCAAGGCCAGGAGAAAAACCACAAGGTTAACCAATTCCCCCCGCCCGCACACCTCTTACCTAAAGAACAATAAAAGTAATTAAATAAATACTAGTATTTGTTACAGGGTGAATAACATAAACCCAGAACAATAGCTGGGGCATTTGCCGTGCCCGAAGGTAAAAAAAAATATTGGACGATGACGGATGTATCGAATTGCCTGTTTCTCTATTTTACTCTGTAGGCTATATATTTATACACTTAATCTAATTGAGTATCAATTGCATTCGCTTTCTTGTCTCTGAATTAATAAAATTCAAATAACCTCTGGATGCATAACAGATGATGGTGTAAAGGTATCTTGTATTATTAATATGGCATGACATGGTGATCAATCAGGGAAAGTTATTAGATGCATTACGTAAGGTTTAGATAAAGAGCCGACAGTTCTGGCAATAATAGTTTTAAAAATGGATAATGAAAAGGGAATGTGTTGAAAATGTCAGTAAAATTACTTCATTCTGAGAGGAGTCGTTTACAGAACAGTGTGGTGTTGATTGTCTTTTTTAAATTAAATCATAAATCTGTTGAAAATCAAACCCATCCGAAGTTCTAGAGAGTTGATTATGGGTCTGGTATGTAAATAAATGTTGCATAAATTATTTATATAACATTGAGGTCAAAAGAAAGATCTGCAATAGGCTCATTTAGCTCTCTTAACTAATGTCAATCTAATTAAAATACAGATCTATATTTCGTTTCGTTTTTTATACTTTCGATGGCCTACACTCAAGTTATAGTGGGAGCTCACGTTCTATGACGTCAGGTATCAAGCACGGGACATTTGACCTGATAACGTCAGTCATTCGATTAACCAATTAGCGACCGTCATGCTTTTTAAAATCTACTTTTGTTTTGTTTTTTTTATTTCTATCCGCTGGTGTTAGTATAGACGTCATTGGCTGGTAATATCTACCCACAGTTCCACACATGAAAAGGTCAAACGGTCGATTCGACAGACCATTTGATTGGCTGACCCCTCATTTCAGGCAGAACGCGAGTTAAGTCATCCAGATCTAAGAGTAGTAAAAACAAGTAAAAACGAAATTTTGAACTATAAAAAACGAAACGAAATTGGATCTGTGTTTTAATCAGATTGAATTAATGCATCTTTAACCAGCATAACATCCTTAATACTCAGTTATTGTAAAATCTCAATAAGTTTCACAGCATTCAGCATGATTAAACATCAGCGATAAAATCTCAATACGATTCAATTACGTTCGGCATGATTTAATTTTAGCGATAAACAATTAATGTACCTGAATGATAATTCGGCAGCCATTTGATTGTAACTTTCATTCAACGTCATGATATATATTTACACTCACCCTTTCAAACGGTTCTGTCGTGCAAATTAATAATTTATTTATTTACAGCTACAAAAGAAATTGTGTTTGCCTTTTTGAAATGCAAGATGATGCTGACATACGATATGAATATTATATGACTTGAATATATATTGTTGCTACGTATTAACTATTATTATCACAAAACATTCTTGGTAACTTATAGGCCTATCATATGACATACGAATACAAACCAAGCTTCGTGAATATTTCATAGTTTGATTTTCTATTGTTGGTAAGTCGAAAAGTGAAGTAACTATATATCAACATTGTTATGCATACTGCCTCAGTCCTTTTTAAAAAGATAATGATGTCCCGCAACATGATCAAGCAAAGGTGGTCACCCTACGCGTAAATGAACCCCTGTCATGGCAAGTGGAATTTGGTGAAGAGATTAGATGGCACGTCCGGGAAAACCCTCCACATAGCACACATTACATAGGCAACACCCGTGTTCATAATCACCGTTAATGAAGAAAAGTACGGCGTTATACGCCATTAATTTCTTGAATCAGGAGGTTCGGGGTTCGACGCTTAGTTAGTCGAAATAATTTCTTTCGGTTTTACAGTGTGGTTACCCTTGTCTGTTGTACATGACGGGGGAATCTGACAAGGAACCCTGTCTAGTCGTTCGGATCGGACAAAAACCGAGGTCCCATCTGCACGCAAGAGAACCTTGTTAGTTGGAATTGTCCGAACCTTTAGTACACTGCACGGCGTAATTTAAGTCTTAATTCTTTAGCCCGATTATGAAAGGGTGGTGAGCTGGCGAGCATATGGTCCATGGTCCATGTGCATAATCTAACAACAACACGTTTTACAAAATGCAAAGGAAAGTGCACTGGGTCGTCACTTACTGCACGCCAATTTTATTCACCGATATCGTGTATCGGTCGGATTTTACAAAATGTGGATGGGGAATAGTTCTTAAATACATCAACATTGTCTTGACTTTATATAAATTATATATGCCCTATAGTACTGTTCAACCTACATACCGTAATAATTCTGTATACATCTGGGTCATGTGTGAAGATTATTTTGAAGCCCATGAAATTGTGCCCCCTCTTTATTTCTATCACATTTCGGCACACTCCGAGAAGTACAGTTTACAGGAAATGAAATGGGGTTAAATGTCCTACGTACTGTTCTTATCCGAACTGTGCTAATGAAGACGGTCATAAATCCTAAGATTTCCTACAATTTTCTTAATCTGTTTAACCCACCAAAATTGATTGCCAAGGCAGTGGCTTTATATGTGTTTTTGGCTTTTGATAAGAGAGCTAAATCAAAATTGGTGACAACTACATCGAACTGAAATCCCTTTGATATTCATGTACAATGTAGTATATTGTTTGAATGGATGTATTGTGTTGTCTATGTGGTATGTACACATGTTATCAAATGTATATGACTATGTCTAAATGTATGTATGCATGCTGGCCATAATGGACGTTTTGATGCAATAAACATCTTATCTAGCAATACCGTTTGTATTAGGAAACTTTTGCCCGAACAGCAGCAGTACGGACTACTCTTGTATCAAATTCCAACTGTCTAGGGATCGTTTACCTTCCCACCAATGTGTACACAGAACCTCAGTTCTCTGCCCCATCTGAATGACTAGACAGCTGTCCTTGTCAGGCCCTCCATCCTGCATCACTGACAAGGGAGAAACGTGCTGGAAAATCTGGACGAACTTTTTCAGGCAATACAGGAATCAAACAACCAGCCTTCAGCCTAGCGACCCAGTCTCCTACCTACTTAGTCACTGTCCATCCCACAGTTTAAAAGAGCTATGTCGCTATTCTTTGGCACCTAGAAATGGACACAAATGGGTCGCAACGCACATAATAATGTAATAATATGAATGTATATAAACTGATTTATATTAAATCGTTTCTGTTTTTACTATAATTTCTAAGAGAAATTCGCAAAGAGTTTGAAATGAATGTCCGTCTTTGGCCTCCCGTTATTCCAATTCGTGTGCCAATTTTAAAATTTTCATTTTGTCTTAAATATTGGAATCAGAAATCCAACTTCTCGGCAAGATAATAACATCAATGTTGATTTAAATTGGCCAACAAGTCATGATTGCAATGTAGAAGGCTGTGGATGATAATGGCTGGAAACGACAAAAATAGCACCTTACCGTCGTGACATACCCTGACACAAAGTATTGGTTAATTTGGTATCCATAAGATATTTCTACTGATTTCAAACTCTACACTCTAATGAAGATATATATCTTACACTGTTAATTATGCCAGTGAGTTTTTGAAAATAAATATTGCCTGAAAAATCAGGGTTATATCAAATTTACATGGGCCATAAAACTGGAAATTTACCTGACCTGGATTTATAAAAAAACTGGAAGTTACCAGGATTTTAAAAAACTCGCACTGATTAGAATAAGGATAAATAACCCATATTTTGGGCATTGGCAGCAAACAATGCCATCTTCAGTCTCCATGGTACATTGCAAACGACAGCTCTGGCAATATCCCTTTTTAATAGCTACGTGGCAACAAGATGATAAACCCCCACCTTAACCCCGAAATAAATAGACAACACTCATCAAGTAGTTGTACACTCAGAATCAAGCAATCAAAAAACTTATCAACCTGTTCAACTTTAAGTGTGAGTGATGAAACCTCTTGTATAGTTTCATAAATAAACTATACACACACTTATGGTAAACTGATAGTGAATTTTTTTAGGTGACGTTTCAAGCTAATAATATAGAAAGCGTGAAAAGCTTTTTATCTAGCGTAAATCTTAAATACCTCTTTAAAGATAGGTTCCCAGAAAAGTATTTATTAGTGGTTATTTTCAATAAAGGAATGGCAATTTTGGTATATATGGAAAGAAGAAATATCCATCTTTCTAGTAAAAATAATGGATTCCCTGGAGCATGTTTCTCCTATCGACAGCCCGACGATTATAAATGTCTGCACACACTTGAGCGCTTGAGGTATGTTGAAAAACTTTATGAGGAGTTAGATGTACAACACTTTCTGAGATAAAAATGACGGAAAAAGATGTGGGGGGTGGATAATGTGAGAGTATTATAAGGCTGCGATATTTATGATAAATGAATAGCAATTAAAGAAAACATTGTCTTGTGTATGCAATAAATTCTCCTCCAATTTGCACCTGTTGCTTGGTAGTTCCGTCAGCGAAGTCACATGACATAAAACTGGAGCCATCAGTAGTGTAGAGAGTTTAATAGTGGGCTAGTCATGTGAAGTCAGAAAAAAGACCAGCAGCAGGCTGATTAAGGTACATGTATTTGTTCAAAAAATAAATTAAAAATCATAATGAAATAAGTTTTATCTGCTTCTGAATATAAAGCATTTGAAAAGTATTTATCTACAAAGAATGTCTATTGATAATAAATATCGAGTAAATAAATACACTGTTCACACTGTAATCAGTAGATATTCAGATCATGTAAAAATACCACTGTATATATATATATTCATTTATATAACTGAATCTTCATTTCTTTTATTCCTTGGTTTAGTCAGTGAGCTGTTCGATATACTAGTGTATTGTCAGTTCAATCAAGTGCATTTTTTAAATATCACTCACGCTTGTATCTAATAAATGCATTTACACATCTTTTAGTATATTTACATATCTTTATTAAAATTACGCTTTTTACTTCCTATACCACATTTGAACATTATTCATTTTCTTGATTTTTTTCTGTAGCTGTAACATACCATATAATAAAGCTTCAGCTGTTGGAGGACATCCTGTAAAATAGAATATGTCAGTTTATGTTTAGCAAAAGAACACAAAGTTATACATTTACTTAAATGTACATTAAAGAGTTGGCCGTTCTTGTTATAATAGTTCGAAAATAGATGATAAAAAATGAATAATTTGAAAATTTCATTCAAATTACTCTATTGTGAGTGCAGATAGTGGCTTTAGAAGGTTTGACAAGACGTGTGCGATAATTGCAACTACTGTACTGGTTGTTTGAAGCTATGTCTCGCTCGTCCACTTTTAAATCAATTAAGATATGGCTGAACCCGTTTTAATCTATTTGGAATCGGAGAGTTGATTATGACCTGGATCATTAATTAATGTTTAATAAATAATTTAGATAACATTTCGGGCCTATAGAAAGACCTACATTAGGCAGATTTAGCTATTGCATAATGTATGTTTAATTAAGAACCCCAAGTCTCCATACTTTTTATCTGAGATATTACATTATATCTATTATAGCTTTATTTAATAAATCCCTGTCTTTACATTATTGTAAATGTCATCAGAGGAATTTGGTCTTAAGGATTATTAGTGGTTGATTTTCCATCACAGAAATAACCACTGGTTTGCGGAAAATTATAATTGACCTTATAAACACCTACACCAAGTTTGAAAATTCTACCTCAATAAGAAGGATAGTTGTTGTGTTCTAAAGTCTCGGCCAATCAAATTGCTTATCGCTCAGCTTACCCTGAGCCGAAAATGCTCATTATCGAACTTAATCAAGGTATTAATGTAATGAAAATTATACTTTTCGACAGTTAATGTCTCACCCAATTTAGCTCTTGCATAACGTATATTTAAATAAACATTGTCTTAACAATGAGAACGATTGGAATTCACAGGCACAACTTCTGTGATGGAAAATTAGCATAGTCCACCACTTGTTTGGGGGATAACAAATCCTTGATGTGTGCAGACCATTTCACTCGCAAATGAAACTAAAGGGAAAAAAAACTCCTTATAACGTGCATGTACACTGTTCTCTTACTCAAATTTTATAAAGTGAAATGTAGTTAATCTTACTTTTCTTTGCCAACTGGGCTAATGAAGACGAGCAAATGCCATACAGTATTGCTATAATATGAGGTAAATTTTGCCCTGGATAGCTGTGCAACAGCCTACTCTTTCGATTGGTTGTCAGATCTTTAACAAGCTATCAATGAAATACACAGAACCTTGTTGTTTTTTGTCTAGACGTTTTACCTGGAGGGACTCTCCTTCCTGTATAAAGTGCAATGAAAAATATCTTGTGAATAATACCTACCAGGTACGTAAATATCAACAGGTATAACTCGATCACATCCACGTACAACAGAATATGAATAATGATAATAACCTCCACCATTAGCACAACTACCCATAGATACAACCCATCGGGGTTCAGGCATCTGATCATATACCTACAATTTACAGTATATAATATTTAAAATTTTAACATAAATACATTAAAGATAAAGAGCTAGCCATTCTTGCTATAATAGTTCAAAAATAGATAATGTAAAATGAACAACCCAACAGTGAGGCTGATGTCCCCCATCGAAATTCGAAAATAAATAGATGATACATATTAATCAATCAGATTTATTTTTTTCAAAAGTATCGAGCAATCAAACTATAGACTAAGTTTCATCACTCGCTAACAGATAGAATCAAGATTATCCTTGTCCCAAAGCATCGACTAATGAAAATGATCAGATCTGATTAGCTTTAGCTCAAAATGTTAATCATTGAACTCAGTCAATACATTCACCTAATGAACATCTACATACAGTTTAACATTCTAACTCAATTAATTGTTGACAAATCAAATTGCTTACCGCTCCTTAGCCTAAGCAGAAAATACGGACCATCGAACTTAGTCAAGGTAATGATATTCATCACTCTATAACTAAACTAAAGTTATCTTGCTCCAAAGCATCAACCAATTAGATTGCTTATCTTTGTTTACCCTAATCAGAAAGTGCTCATCTTGGAAACTCCATCAAGGCATTGACCTTATAAACACCTACACCAAGTTTGAAAATTCTACCTCAATAAGAAGGATAGTTGTTGTGTTCCAAAGTCTCGGCCAATCAAATTGCTTATCGCTCAGCTTACCCTGAGCAGAAAATGCTCATTATCGAACTTAGTCATGGTATTAATGTAATGAAACTACACACCAAGAATAAAAGTTATCGTGTCCCAAAGCATCAACAATCAAATTGCTTTTATCTCTGCTTACCCTAAGCAGAAAATGCTCATCTTTGAACTCCATCAAGGTATTGACCTAATAAACACACAAGTTTGAACATTCTACCTCAATTAGAAAGAGAGTTATTGTGTCCCAAAAAGTGTGATGTACCAACATAAACAAGTTATATAAACTCATACTTTTCTTAATGCAGGTGCCATTTTATTTGTAAGAGTTCCAGCTACAATGATCACATCAGATTGTCGTGGACTTGCTCGAAATACAATACCAAATCGGTCCATGTCATATCTTGGAGCAGCCATATGCATCATCTCTACAGCACAACATGCTAACCCAAATGTCATTGGCCATAATGAACTCTGAAATAAAGACCAAAGATGAATTTAATTTAATTGTGTATGTTAGTAATGACATATCCAGATTTTACCAAAATAAATACAATCTTGTAACTGGATTTGTAACGGCTACAGTAAATTCAATCTGAGTAAAATACAGATATATAATTGGTTGTAGTGGAAAGTCGCGTCAGGGGTCATACAAGCATATTTTGAACCTATGACATCAGACATTTCATTAAATAAACACTGTTGATGTCTCTAGTGGAATACCTACAGTTCGGTGCACCGCACGCCAAGAACTCACCGCAACAGACACTTACATTGGCCAATCCCTCACATCAGCCAGAATTAGGGTTATATAACAACTCCTCCACATCCTAGTGCAGTAAAGACAAGTAAAACAAAATTTTGAACCATAAACAGATAAAACACAATAGGATCTGTGTTTTAATCAGACTGCGGAGTAAATGTTATTGTTATGAATATATCAAATTTCATGATCCTTTCCCAAAAATATTGTTGTTTATTTTCTTTTTATCTTTTTTTCTCTCATCTACATGGATTTATCTGTATTAAGTTATACCTGTTAGAAGATGATGAGCTCACTGATCAGGATTATAGAGTTGTGCTTACTTACTTTTCTACCCCAGTTGATCAAATCATCAACTCTTGCCAATGCATAATCTAGTTTGTTACTTGGATTTTGAAATGGAGAGTATGGCTTCACTTTAACAGCACTCTGACTTGTACTTTGTTCTCTGTATGGCACCAAACTAGAAAAGTACATCCATGTACATCATTAATTTATTTGTATTGATTTCAGGACATTCAACAGTATCACCAGATCATCAATCGACCATCAATTAATCAGCGATGAATCATTATTTATTGGCAGAAGACCGAATCTCAGAACATTTTGTACATACATGTAAAATCTACCTATATTGAAAGATCTACTAAAAGTAATGTTTAACCGATCAATACAATAACATCAGAATATTAAACAGCCTCTATGCACGTACCTGAGATTTTGTTGTGCTTCAGTGTGATTCTTTTCAGTGTATAATTGACGTGACTGATTGGCTAACAGTGTTTGATGGTTTCTGAGAAATGGTGAAAAGATGCCACGCAGGCCGAGAACTGAAATAGATAAAAAAACAGTTTATTTTATTTTTATTAAATAAAAAAGTACAAACAAGCGAAAAACAGACTGTACACAATACTAAATGTGATGCATAACCTTTTGCATTACCTTCATGAATTATATTAATTGATTTCACATTACGTTATATTTTTTTTCTATCTTCTGCTACCGGTAAATTTACATTATATCAATAACTATTTGCTGATAATATGCTACCCCAGTATCCCATCCTATTAACAAAAAAAAATTAAAGAAAAGTATGTAGGTAATGGGGCAATTAAAAAAAACCCATTAAAACTATGTAACATGTCTGTTGATTTTTTTTCTGACTTTAGTTTAATGGCAACCATAACACTAGGGGTACTCCCTTACTCCATATGCGATGAAAGATATGTAATCTATGTATTGCAGCATAAATTTCCAAATGAGGGGGTTATATAAGCTTACACATTAGAGGTAAGGTACTTGGTAAGCATAAATAAACAGCAGTGCTGAAAATCAAACATCAAAATCAGGTTTAATGTCCACTCGACACAAACTAGGTCATTTTCAGGACTAATATATGGTTTAATTTTATTTCAATAATACGCTTTCGCGTATGGGTCTTTAGCAGTGGGAGGAAACCAGAGTACCCGGAGAAAACCCACAGGGTTGGACAGGCGACCCTACTCCTTGCCATGTACAACCGGGATTCGAAACCACGCCAGTTGACTCAATGGCAGGCCGTATGATACAGCATGCCGTGCACACGCTAACCATTCGCCCACCCAACCAACCAGAAAATCGAACATAGCAGATACGAAATTTTGTAATTAAACTGGCAATCTTATTGAAAATATTTGTACACGTTTGTAAGCAGCTAAACATTTTCATTAAAAATAGGTTGCCAGGCAACGAAACATACGCCCACACAGCAGCCAAATCGTCCGGGCAGTCAACAAGAGTTGTCGCATATTAAGGAATTATCAGAAAATCATTAGAATTTGTTTGGTTTTTATAATCAAACGTTTTTTTTTTAAATCAGATAATAATTGTGACCTCCAGAGGCACCACAAGCTAAAAAGGGTGATTTTTCGTACAATCAGAGGACATAATTCAGGAAGTAATGACCCGATGGGCGCAAGTAACGAAAGGAACCAAGATCTTTGGGTTATAAACATACCTGTCAAGTTTCATCAAAATTGATTTAAAATTGTGACCTCTATAGGGTCCACAACCTTGATATAACATATTTTCACACTATTCGTGTACAAACGGCGGCCATTTTGTCTGTCAATTCTAGTCCGATTTTCACGAAATTCTAACTCTCTCTTCATTACCATGTAACGGTGATATAGTCAACATTTTTTTTAAATAGGATAATAATTTTGACCTCCAGAGGGACCAAAAGCGATTTTTCGGACAATTCGGGGACACAATTCAGGAAGTTATGATCCAATGGGCGCAAATATCGAAAGGAACCAAGATCTTTGGGTTATAAACATACATGTCAAGTTTCATCAAAATCGGTTCAAAATTGTGACCTCTATATGGTCCACAACATATAACATATTTTCACAATATTCGCGTACAAACGGCGGCCATTTTGTCCGTCAATTTTGGTCCGATTTTCACACAATTCATACTCAACCTTCATAACCATGGAATGGTGATTTAATCAAACGTTTTTTTAAATCGGATAACAATTTTGACCTCCAGAGGGACCACAAGCTAAAAAGGGCGATTTTTTGGACAATCAGGGGCCATCATTCAGGAAGTTACGATCCGATGGTCGCAAATATCGAAAGGAACCAAGATCTTTGGGTTATAAACATACATGTCAAGTTTCATCAAAATTGGTTCCAAATTGTGACCTCTATAAGGTCCACAACCTTGATATAACATATTTTCACACTATTCGTGTACAAACGACGGCCATTTTGTCCGTCAATTTTGGTCCGATTTTCACGAAAATTCGAACTCAACCTTAATAACCATGGAACGGTGATATAATCAAACGTTTTTTTAAATCGGATAACAATTTTGACCTCTAGAGGGACCACAAGCTAAAAAGGGCAATTTTTCGGACAATCAGGGGCCATAATTCAGGAAGTTACGATCCGATTGGCGCAAATATCAAAAGGAACCAAGATCTTTGGGTTATAAACATGCATTTCAAGTTTCATCCAAATCGGTTCAAAATTGTGTCCTCTACACTGTTCACAACCTTGATATAACATATTTTCACACTATTCGCGTACAAATGGCGGCCATTTTGTCCGTCAATTTTGGTCCGATTTTTACGAAATTCGAACTCGGCCTTCATAACCATGGAACGGTGATATAATCAAACGGTTTTTTAAATCGGATAACAATTTTGACCTCCAGAGGGACCACAAGCTAAAAAGGGCGATTTTTCGGACAATCAGGGGCCATAATTCAGGAAGTTACGATCCGATTGGCGCAAATATCGAAAGGAACCAAGATCTTTGGGTTATAAACATGCATTTCAAGTTTCATCCAAATCGGTTCAAAATTGTTACCTCTACACTGTTCACAAGCTAAAAAACATGATTTTTCGTACAATCAGGGGCCATAACCCATGAAGTTACAGTCCGATACATGCCAATATCGAAAGGAACCGAGATCTTAGGGTGATAAACCTATGTTTTAAGTTTCATTGAAATCAGATAAAAATTGTGACCTGTAGACTGTTCACAAACAATTGTGGACGGACGGACGGACGTCCGGATGGACGGACGAACAGGGGCGACGACAATATACGTCCACATGAAAATGTGGGCGTATAAAAATTAAGGTGTGCATGCGTGAGGCGAAGGAGAATGATTCTATGTGCCGAGTTTTGCTTTTTCCAAAGACGATGCGACTGTCATGGAACACCATAAGAAATACGAAGTGTATATTTTGTCGTCTGACGGTTCCTTACTTTATATACTATTAAGCCGTACGTCCGTTCGAATGCGCAGTTGTCCGATTCTTGACATATTCCACCATTTTGGAACATTTCTCAATTGGAAGCGAACTCAACTTTTTTCAAGCAGTTGAAATGGAAACTATTTGAAACCCTAACCCGTGAGAGGGTAAAATAGTTGAACTGACCGACGGCAATTAATGTCAGACAGTAAAATAGGCCACAAGTTGAAATAGCTGGCCGGCATCATTGCCAAAGCGAAAACTGCTAAGTCCAGGAATCAGACAACTGTGCATGTCAAACGGAAGTGACGGCTTATTAGTAAATAAAGTAAAGAACTGTCGGACGGCTAAATATACACACTGCGTAAGAAATACATGTAGGGCTTGCTTAATTTGCCTTGGATGTAGCATAAATAATACCCCTAAATTATGTTATGTAACTCAACTGAAAAAGTTTGCAATTGTATAAACTGTAAATTATAAATAATATACTATATTAATATAAGTACCGGTAGTATATATAATAATAATTAATTGATTACAATTATTACATAACATAAATAAATATAAATTTTATAAACAAACGTAAGTCAATGTCTTGTGTTTAGTGACAACAGTTTTACAAAATGAACGGTTATTTATACATCAATGTACACAACATTAAAAGACAGCTTATTGTTTTCAGTCAATATAATGACACCTATCACGATAAGCCTTAAAAACACAGTAACAGACTTAGAGGAGAAACAAACAACCTCTGCAAGTCGCCATCTTGAACAACCATCCAACGAAAGTAATACTGCGCATGACAGACATAAAGAAGAAAAATGGCGGAGGCCGCTGAGCTAAAGGTAAAGTAATCGAGGAAAAATAAGGAAAGATATTAATAAATGAATGGATAATAAGTTATTCTAAATGGTTAATGTAGGTAGACAAAATCTGGAACAGGTACTGTGTGTTGTAAACGCACATCTCGAATAGTTTGGCGTTCGTTCTACACGATATTCTAATCCTAGTGTTCTCTGGTCAGGAAAGTCCGGTCAGTTTTTGTCATGGATCGACCCAATCAACATTTCATGAAAAGTTTAGCGAATTTCTGTGCATAAATGTATGATATATATTATTTCAGTCGTAAAGCACAACGCAGAGATTTGTAATTTGTCATTATTATCTTTTTTACTATCATCGTTTATTCATAAAATACATTTTTGTCAGCTTAAAATTCGTTCAAAGGGAAGCAACTCATTTTCTTTTAGCCTTAAAAGTCCGGAAGTAGTAAGAACTTTGTCATTTTACCATCAAATCATTGAAATTAATCAGATTTCATATCAAAACAATCATATTGATTAGAATTAAAGCAATTCCAGGCCAGTTATTGAAACATGGAAAGAAACAACCCTTTATACTTAGTACCGGTACTCGATTGATAGATCCGACTTGTCTTTTAAGGAAATATTTCCTGTCGTCGAATGGAAAATATTTCCTGTGTGTTAAAGCCGATAGTCAACCCCATAGACCATGCTCTTTACTTAAATCTTATATAATGCAGCTTTAACTTAATGTTTCTTGCACAAAAAGAAGTAAGCTCATTAAATAGACAGTAGTGCAGGGTATTGTAAGTCAGGTGCTACAATACGATTCATATATCACAAATCTAACGATGTCAATATTTACCAAGAAAACAACAGGATAAATGAATAAATTGATATTGTTAATTCTGCTTATGTTAAAAAATTGTTTTATGTCATCACATTATTGATGTGGATCAAAATAAGGACCCAAACAATAGAAGAGTATTGTTTAATGCTACATGTAAGTTGTAGATAAAGAACTGTTTGTTGTTGCTATGATTAAAAAATAGATAATGCAAAAGGAATATTGAACATGTCATTCAAAGTTCTTTATTCTGAGCAAACTAATCTCTGCAGTTTTGACAAGATGTGTGCATTGATTGTTTAATACCGTAACCACTGTGCTGGTTATCCGAGTCTTATTCTCACTTCTCCATTTTCAAATTAAATCAATATAAAGGACTGAACTGTTCTGAAATGAAATGAAATGGGGTTTAATGTCCTCTTCTTCGCCTGACCTGGGCTAATGGAAGACGGGCTGAACTATTCTAATGTACTTGAAATCTGATGGTAACGAAGTGTTGATTATGGTCTTGTCATGTTAATACATGTAAATGTCTAATTAATAATTTATTTAATATTTTTAAAAGGCTTAAAATAAATCTTGAAATAGGCGGATTTAGCTCTTTGATAATGTATATATGTAGCATGCCAGCACTAGAACACAGATGCTTAGCCTTTGCAGACCAAGTACTACATGTTGGCAACAATCTGTCAGATAAAACCCCAGGAAACGTCCTCTCTGTTTTCAAAGCAGGAATGTTCTAAATGGGGTGGGAAATAATATTTGTGAATATTGTGTGCAAATGTCTTAAGAACATTTATTCGGGTCATGAGCATTGTGCAGCTACTGAAACTGTCAGTTTTAATTTGAGTGAAGTTTTAATAACCTTATCTGTAAACTTATTGTAGTTAGTTGACACATGTTTCAAGTACACATAATCTGAAGGATGTAACTTTTATCCATTGTAAACAGCCTGTATAATAGGCTAAAAAGAAAAAAAGTATTCTGGATATTGGATGTTGATTAAAAACTTCTTGTGACTGCAGGTTTAATAAATTGATGCTTCTTCCTTTACCCAGGAAGAGAAACATATTGGTTCACACTTTAAAAAGGACAATTAAGCTTACAGCATTTCGAATCTCATTCATATTTTTCTCATTTTAGCATATGATTATGAGTTTCCGAGTATCGGAACTTCAGGTTTTATTAGGTTTTGCTGGTCGAAATAAAAGTGGACGAAAACAAGAATTATTACAGCGAGCATTACAGTTGGTTCAAAAAGGATGTGGACTACAAGTTCAGATTAAAATTAGAGAATTATACAGGTGAGGTTTTTACACATACATGTAACCTTTTTTTGTGTGGAGTTTTACGAACCATACAGAGAAAAATATAATTTCTCTTCAACCATGACAATACAGTGGACTCATGTCACTTGCGACATAGTACAGGATCGATACAATATGCCTGATTACACAGCATATCAGAATTTTCAATTATCTCAATACCGGAAATATTATTGTACCTCAAATACAGGAAGAATAATTTCAATACACCTTCAAATACCCAGAACATTTGATATTGATAAACCTTTCTGTGCATTCAAAATTTTATTGCACAAAATTATTACATTTTTACTTCGAATGCATACAAAACACTTGTGCATCATTCTGTTGATGTCTCCTGTCTTCATATTTAGAGTTCGGGTAAAATCATTTCTTAATGTTTCTTATATCACGATATTCATATGGAACAAGAGTGGCGGATAAGTTGCTGAAGCGACGAGTATTGAAGTATAAAGGGGTACCGATATCACTAGCTATTTTGTAATAAAGTACACAAGATATGATTGTAGTGACAAATAAAACATATTTCAGCCAGTGAAAAGATTGGTTACTAAAAGCCACAGTACAATAGTACCTGCCTATTATAATATGGTTTCTTATTTTTTTGGTGTTTTTTTATGTTGTATGAGGCTGCACTAATACAAGGACAGTGTACATAGTTACTCTGAGCTGCCATATAAGATGGCGATAGCCAAAAAATTTATGGGTAATTCCTGTCCAATGGGAACTATCTATTGAATACTTAGCAGCTAATTACTTCAGTGTAGGTTGTGGAACTTCCTCAAAATCTGCTTTAAAGTATTATTTGCTGTTTGACATCCTTTGTCAAATCCGTATGGGCAAATGTAATAAACAAAGACCGACACATGTTTTAAGCTCAAAGACACTACATTAGTGATACTGATTGCTTGGTGGATAACACCCACTTATTGATTATCCAATGTTATTGTTGATTCAACACAACTCCCGTGACAGGACCGTTGATTGATGTCGTAATTCGGAATATTCAGAATCCTAACAACTCAAAACTTTTTTGGTTGAAGTAATAAGGAAATAAATTGGGACATGAAAATGATGAAGGATTTCACATAATACTGTAGTAGTCAAATGTCTGAAGTGACAGTCCACTGTATTAACAAATTCTCCATCACATTCTCAAAAACATTCTTAAGATCAAAAAATCATTATTCTTGTTTGTAGACAAATATTTGCCTCCAATGCACACAGACGGCGTTTCAATGAAACTACTACCATATCTCCTGGTCAACCAGATCCACAAGCACCAACGCCAGGAATAGCAAGTGGTTAGTATTGTATTATGTAAATGTATGCTTATTTTTTTCAATGTGCTGTTTTACTAATCAATGCACTGTTCTGCTTGTTCTGTTTTTGCATGTAGTTTGTGACAATTAGAAAGTTCAGAGTACCAATACATCATGTAGTACCAGTACATCACAAAAGATTCAAGATGATAAGAAACAAACTGATAGTCTGCATTGTGATAATATAATGATTTTAGAATTGAGTACAAAAGACATTTGATGTCTGCTAAGATTTCTTGTTCTAATTTACATATTCTCAGGAAAAAAATTGTAATTACTGCAACAAATATCTTACTTTTTGACTTAAAACATTTATTATAATGTATCACGACTTATACACTGACAATGAATGGGTCAGCTTTTAACTCAAATCAACAGTAATTAACCATAAGGTATGGCTAGGAAATTAAACAGTATGCTGATATTTTTTAAAAGTTTAACAGTGATCAACCGTAAGCCATAGGCTAGGAAATAGAACAGTATGCTGACATTATTTGAAAGCTCACTTTTGTCTATTAAATCAGCATTGTTGTTTCTTAATAATCTAGTCTTCATTAGCCCAGCTTGAGCAGATCAGTAGGATGTTTTATTAAACCAATTATTTTATTTTGATTTAAAAGTCAAATAAACTAAACAGAACTCATTTTCATATATCAGATGAGAACCGATGGCATGTGTATTATAGTAATCATACTTACATGTGTTATTATTTGAGAGGGTTGCACGTGCATGTAACAGGCTTAAAGAGTCTGCTTGGTAAAAAAATTTGTTGTCATTAATCTTCAGATAAAACATACAAATTGTTGAATATTCATGTAAATTTAGAAATTTGAACAGTTTTAAGCTTCGGTTATTCTTGAATAATGTGTGTAGTACTATCCGACTACTCATCTTTGTTTTTGGCCTGATTGTCTAGGGGTCGGTTGGTTGGCTCTGGACTGGGTACTGTATTATCTTTTTTCTTTAGGACTTCACAGTTGTCTTTTCTCACAATACCGAAATTAAAGTAACAGGAACAATGATAGTTTTTTATATACGTTTTTAAGTCACAATAGTTACACAGTAGTCTACATATTACAATATTAACATCTCTTTCTCTCTAACCCCACTCCTGTAAAAGTCTACATGGGGAAATGGTCGTCTAAAGTGTCTGGGGCCTATTTCACAAAATTTTAACTAAGATAAGATCTGAATTTTAGTTATTTCATTGGACAATATTAGATTGATTTTAGTTCTTAGCCAATCAAAATTGAAGTATCTACTAAAATTTGGATTTTATCTTTAATTTTGTGAAACAGGGACCTGGTCTCTAAAGAACCCAATGCACGTCTTACTACGCTAGAAACTCTATGTATATCATATGGTAATCTAGGTTAAGTTTGAATTTCGTGAAAATCAAACCAAAATGGCCTCCCTTTGTAAGCGAATGGTGTAAAAATATGGTATATCAAGGTTGTGGACCGTACAGAGGTCACAATTTTAATTCGATTTTGATGAAACTTGAAATGCATGTTTATAACCTAAAGATCTTGGTTCCCTTCGATACTTGCACATATGGGATTGTAACTTCCTGAATTATGGCCTCTGATTATACGAAAAATCGCCTTTATTATCTTTTCCGTCTGGAGGTCACAATTATTACCTGATTTAAAAAAAATATTTTATTATATCACCGTTACACTGTAATGAATTTTCAGTTTGAATTTCATGAACATCAGACCAAAATTGCTGAACAAAATGGCTGCCACTTTTACGCGAATAGCGTAAAAATATGATATTTAAGGTTGTGGACCCTGTAGAGGTAACAATTTTAATCTGATTTTGATGAAATTTGAAATGTAAGTTTATAACCCAAAGATATTCAGGCACATTGGACCATAACTTCCTGAATTATAGCCCCAGATTAAATGAAAAATCATGTTTTTTACCTTGTGGACCCTATGGAGGTCACAATTTTATGCCGAATTAAAAAAACGTTTGACTATATTCCTGTTACACATTAATGATGGTTGAGTGTGAATTTCTTGAAAATCAATAATTGAACAATTAAATCCATAATATTAAATGTTTCGTATACTTTACGTTAGCATGGGGCAGAACTTTATAAACACCAAACAAATTCTAATGATTTTCTGATAATTACTTAATATGCAACAACTCTTGTTGACTGCCTGGGTGATTGAGCTGCTGTGTGGGCGTATGTTTCGTTGCCTGGCAACCTATTTTTAAATTTAAACTAATGATATAACAATATTGGTATTACCACTTGAAGAGTTGAAGGACAATATTGGTGCCAGTCATTATTACATATGTGATAGAACTGGTAAAATACATTCCAAATATAATTTGAACACAGAATTGATGGCAAACACCAAAAGAGATATTGGTCCAATAATTGTTCAGATCCATCAATTCAAATATAATCTGATTTCCTTGTTTACAGTAAAAAAAAAAAAATATATGTTTTATTGTCCCACGTCTTTTGTAGAAAGCAGGGGACTGTTAAAATGGATCAAGATTGTTAAAAATCTTGACTGAGTTTGTTCATGAATATAAGTATAGACAGATGTAATCAGTTCAATTGCCCAATACTTTTGATTTAACAAAAGACAAGCTTTTATGCTGTTTCCTTATTTAGGCATTTTCTGTCTTTGATATTTGGGCTAACATCACAATATTTTTGATTATTAATAGCAATTAACGCTTTTAATGGGACATTGCTTTTTCTTAAGACTCTCAGCATGTGGGAAGATTAATTTCAGGCTCTTATTGTCCCTGCCTTTCTCTTTCTAATTGAGCTAGAATGTTCAAACTTGGTGTAGGTGTTTATTAGCTTAATACAATGTACCTTGATGGAGTTTGAAGATGAGCATTTTCTGCTTAGGGTAAGCAGAGATAAGCAATTTGATTGGTTGATACTTGGTGTATAGTTTCATTACATCAATACCTTGACTAAATTTGATAATGAGCATTTTCTGCTCGGTGTAAGCAGAGTGATAAGCAAATTGATTGGCCGAGACTTTTGACCACAATAACTCTTCATTTGATTGAGCTAGAATGTTCAAACTTGGTGTAGGTGTTTATTAGGTCAATGCATTGATGAAGTTCGAAGATGAGCATTTTCTGCTTAGGGTAAGCAAATAAAGGCAATTAGATTGGTTGATGATTTGGAACACTATTTTACTTTTAGTTCTAATTAAGTCAGAGTGATGAAAATTGGTGTATGGTTACACCTTGACTAAGTTCAACAATGAGCTTGTTCTGCTGAGGATAAGCAGAGCGATAACCAATTTGATTGGTCGAGACTTTGAAACACAATAACTCTCCTTCTTATTGAGGTAGAATGTTCAAACTTGGTGTAGGGTTCATTAGGTCCATGCCTTGATGGAGTTTGAAGATGTGCATTGTCTTCTTACGGTAAGCAATCTGATTGGTTGATGCTTTGGGGTACAATAATTTTGGTTATAATGAAGTGAAGTCGGTATTTTCTGCTTAGGCTTAGGAGTGATAAGCAATTTGACTGGTCACTTTGGAACATAACTCTTTTAATTGAGGTAGAATGTTTAAACTTGATGTAGATGTTCATCAGGAGAATTTCATTGGTTAATGCTTTGGGACAAGATGACCTTGATTCTATCTGATAGAGAGTGATGAAACTTGCAGTATAGTTTGATTGCTGGATACTTTTGGAAAAATAAATATGTGCGATTAAATGTGTCATCTATTTATTTTGGGATTTCAACAGGGGGACATCAGACTCACTGTGGGCTTGTTTTGCAGAGTGCTTTTCTGTTGCATTTTTCACATAGATATGTAGGCTTGCTTTCATTCACTGTCATAATAATGACATGGATAATATTGAGTTCTAATACAATAACTTTGAAGTGAAGATAGATATATATAATAATCCAATGTACATATCTTACATTTATCCAATTCAGACTGATCGTCTCTTATGGCATTACTGACCGCAAAATAGGGACGTAAATCCTAATAATGAATAAGTAACGGATTACTAACTTCACAGCTATAATGGAAATTTTGTCTGAACAACTGCACTACGGCATACTTTTATTTTCAAAATTCCAACTGTCAAGGCTTCTTTCACATGAATATCAATGTGTACACGGAACCTCAGTTTTTGTTGCATCCAAACAACTATACGTTGACCCTTGCCAGACCCAATGTTCTGCAAAACTGACAAGGGAGCTCGATCAATGCAGGAGTTACATCTCCCAAATTTTTTTTAATGACGTGTTTTTTAAAATAAAATGAAAATAATTCATGCACTAATATTAATGCGGGTACTAAATGACGTGTTTACAAAAATTATGACAGAGATTTTAGGTGGGGAATTTTTTTTATCGAAAATAGCACCTCTCGTTTTAATGTCTGTCAAACTCATCAATGTGTCTTCGATGCATTGCAAGTATCGATGTTTGCTTCCTATGCATCAATCCATTAAATATTCCTTGATTGATATCAGCACCTTACAAGTGAATGGCTGTTATGTCAACAAATATTTAAAGAAACAAATAAACACTGAAATATCATCAAAATTATTCCAATAGGTCTTCTGGTATTTTATGTTTCTTACTGGATAACATATAAATAAATACATAGCAGTGACAGACCTAAAAATATTTATAACAGTAATTTTGAAGTTGTGCGACTTTACTGCAGTCTACACATTTCCGGATATTCAGACACTGCTAATCAAAACTGGACATTGCTAATCAATTTGTTCGTATGTATCTAACTTGATTACCAGTTCTACAAATATAGTTCAAAAATCAACATGACCCCTGCAAACATACTCACAGAGCCAATATGGATCCCCAAAATGACCTAGTTTGTGCCGAGTGGACATTAAAACCCCATTTGTTTCTCTATTGACTAAAGTTATGGTGAGCTATTAACCAAATGCAGTAGATACATGTATAAACTTATATCAAGCTAAATAACTTTGTTGTATCATATCGTGGATAATTTATAAGAGAGTAATGTGCATGTATGCAAAATAAGTTAGGTTGTAATTCCCAAATAAACTCTACATATATAATGTATTATGGTGTTAAATGTTTGAATATTGTTTCCATATAATTTTTTTTACAATTAATCATTGAGAGGAATCTACATGGTCTGTAATAAATCTTTAGCAGAAATCAATAATCTGTAAGGGCTAATCCTATTGTTAGTTGATCAGATATGTTGGGCTGCTATAGCACTAGTTATGTTCAGGTAGTTAGTTGGTTGTTCACCATGTGATTACATTTGAGTTGTATTGATAGTAACTCACCCGGTCATTGGATGTGACTAGCATTTAGTTTAGTTAGGATGGTTGTCACAAGAGCTCAGAGTAGGTCAGGAACAGATTTTATTAAACAAGTAAATGTTAGCAATGGTGGCATTCAAAAAAGAAAGCAGAAAAAGAAAGTTGTGAAGACAGGTACATGTACCAACACATTTCTCTTCACGACAGTTTACTGTAGTGCTAATTGGAACTGTTTCTTTCATACATATTCCTTTTCATTAATATTCCTTTTCATTAAGTACATGTATTTGAGATGTTTTGATGGTACATTGGCTTTGGAGTACCACATTACAAAAATTGTTCAAATACATTTCTGTTGATTCTGATCTTTCTTTTGTGAATGATAGTACATATGTTGTATACAAAACTTTCACCAATTATTGCTTTTGTGTTTGTTAGATTAATTTGTCTTTTGATTCTTTTCTTTCTTCATTTCATGACATAACAATTTCACTGAACTCATATTCCTTTTCCACTGAAATATTTCAAACTTTTGTTGTCGATGTGAAAAATGCCAGTGTACGACAAGTTATCAGTCAATCTACTTAAATACAATACAAGTCATTCAATTCACTTTAGACATTTAATATACATGTACATGTCATTTTTTTTTTTTTTTCAAGAACCCATTTTCAAATCATTATTATTCAGGATATAGTCAAAGGTCTTCACGAAGTTCAACAGCTACCTCTGTTAACAGTAACCACATTAGTATGCCATCAAACAGGTCTAGGCACATTGCGGTGGCCCCAAATAATAACAGAATGGCACCCTCTCAAATATCTAGGAATAATAATAAAGGTACAGATCACTAATTACGACTAAAAGTGGGTTCATATTGCTTGAATGGTGTTTGCTTATGCAATGATTAACATTTTGTTTTAAGTTGTTTGCGTTGTGACTGTCATTTGTTTCCAAATTTTTAGTTGATTTTATTGAGTTTTAGTGCGTTGTTGATTCCATGAAATATGGAGATTTTTTTTCTTAGTGTAGTGATATATGAATGTTCCGAATTCGATATATTAAGTAAATGAACATGAATTTGTTATGACACTAAGTAGGTGAATTTGATTTGATGGATTGTTACATTGTACATGTAGATACAAAGAAGCATTTCAAGTATAATCTAAGTATGGTATAAAGATGTATTTTATATTACAGGTATTGACTATGGGGGGAAACATTTGGCAAGTTTGCATCAACCCCCATCAACTATGCCTGTGCATCCAGACGTTCGTTTTAAACATTTACCATTCTATGATTTATTAGCAGAGTTGATGAAACCTACAAGTCTGGGTAAGTTAAAATATTATTTTTTTAAATGCTTCAAAGTGCATTTTCTGCACAATATAACAAACGTATCAAACAAGTCTTTGATTACGGTAATTCTTGTTGAAATATACATTACTGTCATTATTAATTTAATTTCTATTTTTATAGTGCCGAAAAGTAATAATCGTTTCCAAGAATCCTTTTTCGTTTTTCATCTGACCCCTCAACAAGCCCAAGATATTGCAATGTCAAGGTAAATGAAATGATTTCAATTCCTATTTATTTGGTTTATTTATAAAAATATTGCAGCTGATGTCAAAATTTCACAACCTGATAGAGAGTGAAAAATGGGGCTTAACCTTCCTCGCGGCACAAACTAGGTCACTTTGGCACTAACATGTGATTCAATATTATTTTAATAATTTGTTTGCACGATGGGGGGAAACCAGAGTATCCGGAGAAAACACACAGAGTTGGACAGATGACCCTACTCCTGGTCACGTACAACTGGGGAAACAAAACTATGCCAGTTGACTCAATGACAGACTTTATGATACAGCGTAGACACACTAGCCATTCGGCCATCCAACCTCCCACAACCTGATAGAGATATTTTACTGTAGGACACATTTCAAATGGAAGATAATGATTTTTAATACTACAAGTTTGACTTTATGACCCATATTTATTCTATGTGAATCATGTTCTAGTCATGATAACTCTATCATCAACTGTTGGTTGACTAATCTTCCATTGATTAATTAATTCTTTACCCAAAAATTATTGATTTATTTTTTCTTGTAGAGATTTTCGTCCAGGAGCTAAATGCGAATATACAGTACAAGTTCAGTTAAGGTTAGTTATGATTACTGAGGAGATTATCTTTTTGCTTGGTGTTGTCAAATTTTGTCATAGATTAAGAATTGCGTTTTTGATAAATGGAAGACTTTTGACAGAGCTCAGTACATATGTTGATTATTTCAAAACCCTTCATCAGAATATTGATGTTAAAATTTTCATATCTGGGATGGCAATTTCCTTTCATCTATGCCATATTAATTTACTTAGGCACGTTTTTTCAACCATTTATAAGGAATTTCTCGCCATGTAACATTAAAATGAATTATGCTATTAGATTTATTTTTTGTTCATTACAGGTTTTGTTTGTTAGAAACAAGTTGTGAACAAGCAGACAATTTTCCTCCCAGTATTTGTGTCAGAGTAAATGGGAAAATGGCTCCTTTACCGGTAATGTCAAAAAATTAAAAATAACTTGAATATATTTATCTTCATATAGCATCAAGTGTACTTCATTTTCAGTGCAAATAAACTGCCTTATTCATGCTATTCTGTTTTAATCAAATATTACGTGAATAATTACATTTTATGTTTTTTTCTATAATTTGTTCCAGATATTGTTATCTCTTATCTATTTTACATGGTTTTTTTTATACGCCAACATTTTTATTTGGACATGTCGTCGCCCCGGTCCGTCCATGTAGAGGTCCATCGACAATTTGTTGTGTACCCACTGCAGATCACAATTTGTTTGTAGAACTTTACAGGTCCCAATTCTTATATGATTTTGATGAAACATGAACATTTTGACACAAAATAAAACATAGGTTTATCTCCAAAAGATCTTGGTTCCTTTCGGTATTGGCATGTAACAGATCAAAATTTCATGGACCTCTGATTGTACAAAAAATAGATCACAATTTTATCTCATATAGATGAAACTTGAAATGTGTGTTTATAATTTATAGCCCAAAGATCTGGGTTCCTTTTGATATTTGTGCATATCGAACCACAATTTTGTGGATTATGGCCCCTGATTGTACGAAAAATTGTGTTTTTAGCTTGTAGTCCTTTACAGTTTTTATTCGATTTATCCACGCTACACCATAATGATGACTAAGTTTAAATTTCATGAAAATCGAACTGAAACTGTTCGACGTAAAATACAATGTATGTAATATCAAGGTTGTGCACCATCTTGTAGTCACAATTTTGATGAACTTAAAATATATGTTTATATCCCAAAGTTCTTGGTTCCTTTAAAATATTTGTGCATATCAGAATGTAATCTACTGGATTATAGCCCCTGATTGTACAAAAAATTGCTTTTTTTGAGCTTGTTCTCTGTCTCATCTCTTGCAAATTGTGGGTGTATCTTTCTTGGCAACTGCTTGTTGTTTATTGATACGTAAAACTTATTTTGCAACTATATGTCTTACAGAATCCCATTCCTACAACTAAACCTGGCATCGAACCCAAACGTCCTGGTCGTGCAATTGACATCACGTCACTTTGTCGTCTCTCACCAACAATATCCAATCATTTAGATGTTTCCTGGGCATCTGAGTTTGGGCGGGTAGGTTTTGTTTTGTTTTATTTGTGTGTGTTGTTGTAGGGGATTTTCTGTGTTTTCAGACGGCAAGATGTCAAAAGAAAAGTGTCTGTGATCGCCCATTAACCATTTCTCATCTGTTAGAGTTTAAGGCATCAAAGCCTAATAATATTCTTGTATCGTGGTCTTCTGAAGATGGGGTGGTAGGTATACAGCAAGGTTTCTGTTTCACCCCTCGACTGGTACATTTATATCACCATGTCGGATTTGTGTCAATCGGATATCTACTAATAATTAGAAAATTAAGCGGGCTTACTGTTCTGATATCTTTGATGCTGTATCAGTTTTAAAAAATATGACACTTCTAAGCTAGTAATAGTATAAATAAGATTAGTTCACAAACTAAACTTCATCAATATCAACTTTTGTGAATTGTTTGTCGATACTCTCAATGCATGATCTTTAATTTCATATTTTTTCTGGTTTCTTTGTTAATGCATGTGATTACTGTAAAACATCATTTAATCATTTGTAAATAACCTCTATACACTCATTAAGTATTGTTGTTAGTGATCTATCCGTTCTGAAACAAGAATTGGTTATTAACCAAAACATTAAAGTTAGTCATTTAAGTTAAAGAATGAAACTATGGTATGCCTTGCTGTATAAACACTGTACAGAACAGTCGTAATTTAACATTATTAGCATGACATTAGCTCCTTGTTAAATATTTTGTGATGATAGGTTTTGTTGTAATTATAGATGCTATTCTATAATGTATGCAAAATGCTACAAAAATAGTAGTGATATTTATATCCGATTGACAAGATATTATCTGAAGCAGAAGCCTTGGTATACAACTAGTTTTGACCAAACTAACCCACCTACAACCATCTTCACAATATCAATGTTTTACAATGCATACTGAATCTGATTGCTAATAACATTCAATCACAAAACATTATCAATGAATACATCTGGTTATTAATGCCATGTCAAAACAATCTGGTTCTGAGATAATTCCACATCATTTATAAAGAGCTGCAAAAACTGCTTTTATTAAAAAAAATAAATACTTTCTCAGTAATTGCCCAATATAAATGTTTTCACAATGTTTCAGGAAGTAACTACAATCTGATTATTACACAGATCCTATTTTTTTTTTGTTTTACTTCCCTTCTCTACACCATGAACCTTGTAAGGTCCATGGCTACACTTGGATCTGGAAGATTTGTTATACATGTATAACCTGTGTTCTGGTTGATGAGGATTAGCCAATGGTATTGGCTGTAGTGGCTAGTTCTTGGTGTGTGGTGCACAGAACTGTGGGTGGACATACACAGCAAAGTTAAAGCATAAATTGTATTTCCAAATGCCCAATAAAAACATCTTACGCTGATTGGTTTATCAAATGTCTGACGTCATGGTGTCAAAAGTGACATTTATGACCCCAGACACAACCTTCCACTAAAACTGGTCAGATCTTGGAGTATTGGAGATCATTGAAAGTATATCTGTATTTTAATCAGATTGGAAGACACTATTATTATTAAGAAATTTCAATTGACAAAAGACAATCATAAATGATAGTGTATAATCTTTCATACATTCAATGTAGTGTCTTAAAACGTGATGTTTATGAGAAGTCATATAGCCCTATAGTAGTCCATTAACAACATAACAAAAACAGAGACTGCTATGCAGCATCAATTTCTCAGAACCAGAATTATTTGTGATGGCCTAATCTTCTCTTAGCTGATATATCTTTATTATAGAGTGTTTGACTAAACTTGTGATTGTAGTTGAGGTATCAGATGTATGTCATTATAACATGATATTGTGAGGATGGCCTACAACAGACACAATATTTTGTTTATTTACTGGTCACTGTTTTAATTCTGTATAATATTGCTATCTATAATTGATTCCGGTTTAGACGGTAGAAGCTGGTTGACAGTGGTTGTAAAAACAGGAAAAGAAATAGGAAATGATTACAACAACCATTTGTAATAAGCCTGTTATTAGTATTAATGACTAATTGTTGCTATAAATAGATTCCTTTAATTAAATCGGCCAAACTTCATACTAGCTATGTTAATAAGTTTTGATATAACTAGTGTATGAATTGGGATGGGATTGGGTTAAATAATTGGTGCTATTGAAATATTTTCTCCTTACTGTAAAACCAGTAATTATTCATAAACAAGTTGAAAGTCAACTTCTTGTTGGTAGTAGTACATCAAAATTCAAATTTCACATAAAAGTCATAAGAATGTGGATTTCCTTATTGTTCACTTGTCTTGACGCATGTGCTTTAGATAATAAGATCTGTCATTTATTGAATCAAGTTGTTTTGTTTTGGATCCCAAGCTTGTACATGACAAGGAGTAGCATCACGCACCAAACCTTGTTGTTTTTCTCAGGGTCCTCTCTCTGTTAAGACCACCTTGCACAAGTGCATTATTGCCATTGGGGAATCATGTGGGTAAGACGCTGGCTAGCTAGCCCGTAGGTCGGGTGTTTGATCCCTGTGTTGGCCGAGAAAGTTCATCCAGATTTTCCGGCGTGGTTTCCCCTTGTCAGTGATGCAGGACGGAAGGCCTGGGAAGGACAACTGTCTTGTTGTTCTGATGGGGAGAAAAACCGAGGTCCTGTGTACAAATTGGCTTACACGCAAAAGATCCCTTGACAGTTGAAATCCGATATAAGAGTAGGTTGTAGCACCGCTGCCTGGGCAAAATTTCCCCTCATAGTACACTGTATGGCGTATGCCCATCTTAATTAGCCCAGTTTAGGAGCAAAACAGTAGGACATTAAACCCCATTTCATTTATTGCAAGTGAAATTGTACCATATGTTTGTTCCTAAATTACCTAGTTTGTGGCAAGTGGAGTGAGTGGATGATAATCGTATGGTTTCATTACATCAATACAGTGACTATATTTTATAATGGTTAGGTTATGCAGATTGATAAACAACTTGATTGCTTGTTACTTTATAAAAAGATAAATAGTAAATGTGCAAGTTATTAATATTAATTAGTATCGTCTATTTTATTTAGTGATTGAGGCAGGGTAGATAACTATTGGCATCACTGTTGTTGACTTCTTCACCAAAATCACTCAGTTATACATATTTTCTAATGAATTGTAAAATTTAAGTGTAAACTGTTTTAGTAGTCAGGAAACAAATGCATGCATTGGTAAAAGTTCCCCACCCGTTATGCAGGAGGGCTATCCGTAACAATCGATATACTGCAATTATATATTTCTTCTGAAATACATATCGCAATACATAATTACGCAGTTTGATAACCAATTTCCATTTTCATCTTTTTTTCTAAAAGTGCCAATACCATTGATAAAAATAATGGTTAATTGTAAATAATCTACCAAATTCAGTCAAAAGAATACCATTGAAAGTATAAAAAATGGAATAAAATTTAGATCCATGCTTAAATCAGACTTCCTTTATTTGTAAAAGACTGCTTCTAGCAAGACATTAATCTTTAATATAAATAAAATAAGGGGGTTGAGTGGTCAAATGTCTTGAAGCGTGCATGTGAAACCATAAGGTCTGTCATTGATTCAAGTGGTGTGGTTTCGATTCTCTGCTTGTAAGTGACAAGGATTAGGGTCACCTTTCTAACCTCAAGTGTTGAGTGGACATTGAACACCATTTCTCTCTTGATAAAAATAATCCAATTTGCATGAATTAACTAATACATGAATAAATGACATAGTTTTAAGTTTTTATCACATTAATGTTTCAGTGCACTGTTTCTATTTTTGTCAGCTGATAACATTCAGATAAATGAAATAGGAATAATAGTCAAGAAACATTCATATATATATTATCTGCTATTGAAGCCCAAAATAGAAATTTATCGGATTTTAATTGGTAGAAATTTGGCATTGATTGAATGTAAAAGTCCTCAAAATTCCTGAAAAACACGCGAATATTTGATTTAGAAAATGAAAAACTCCTCATAGTCATGGTTGCTATGACCTTTACATTTTGACATTGACTTATATTCTAAAAAAAAAAAAAAAAAGAATAGAACACTGGCTGATACAACTGAGAACTAAAGGTGTGATTTTCTATGAATAAATCACATAATATTTAAATGTAAAGTTTTTGACAACCTTCAAATTAGGGATGGGTGAAGTTTGTAAATTTTGGATATAACTATAACAGTTATTCTAGTATCCAATGTAAAGTCCTGTGAAAAAGTACCAATATTATCATCACTAGTATCGCATTGTATGGACTAACATGTCTCCCTGTGTCCTTGTTTTCATTTGTAGATATCGATCTGTCATCCCGAATAATCAAAAAGATTTTTTTTTAAAAATCGCAATATATAGGCCATAACTATGGTATATCATAATTATTTCTCAACAATCAGCATGTTGCATAATGCTACAATATATAGCAGATATCGCCCATCCCTGCTGCAAACCACTGTATTGTATTAGATATCAGTTTCCTTGTGAATGTGTTTATTACTGTAACACTGTAACTTTTCCATATAAACTACTTCATTATGCATAAATTAATGATACAGCTAACTATTATGTTATCAATGAACTGTTTGTCTCACATTTCTATATGTATTAAAGTTTAAAGTGGAAAATGTATAAAATAAGTTTTTTTGTCGTTACGATCAAGAAGTTAATGTTGGTCAGGTTTTAGGCATCCCCATTGAATAACAAATTAATAATTAAAAATATAAATGAAAGATTTTTGTAATGTCATTACATCTTGATTATTACTGCAAAGCAAAATTTAAACTGGGACTACGAGACATTAACAAAATCTTTGTAAATCATTATAAACTTAAAACTCAAATACTACACAAAAGGCTTCTATTCTAATTAACCCTTGGTCAGTTTTTTTTTTTTTTTTTTTTACTGAATTAGGATTTATTATTCTATAATAATCAATAAATTATCCAGAGCACTGGATGTGGATATTTATAACATATCAACTACATGTATAAGAAAGTTTCACAACAACTCGTACATAGTAAAAAGAGGCAGAACTAAAAGTACAGTCAAGCACATCAGTAATTTCCAACCAGTTCAGTGATTTCTTACTCTAGTCTTTGGTGAAAGTTATAGTTACAGACACTTTGCACAAAAAATAAATTATACATTGTTTTTGATTTAATGACTTAGAAGTTACTATTGTTCCCTTAAAGAATAAAAGATACATTATGTAAGAGCTAAAACTGTCTTTGGTGGATCTTTCTTTATTTTAGCTTCAAATGTTATGTAAACTATTCTTTAGACAATCGGATAGCAGGAGTTTAAATGCCTGCTAGATTAAGAAATTTAATTATAAAATGTTAAATCAAGACTTAGTTTTGTTTGTCCATTACTATTGTTACAATAATAAACAATCAAAGCTACATCTTCAAACAGTTATAATTTTGCTCAGAATAAAGTAATTTGAATGAAATTTTCAATATATTCATTTTTCATTATCAATTTTTGAACTATTACAGCAAGAAGGGTCAGCTGTTTATTTAACTCTTACATAATGACCTTTTAAGCACATATGAAGTATAATAATGTTAATATTTGCTGAAGAGAAAAGTTAACATCTTAATCTTTCTGAATTGTATCACAATCATAATCTGATATGAAAACATGATGTTGGGAATAATTCCATTTTTGTTTTTACATAAACTTGTATATTTACTTTATATACAATATGTTACATATTTATCATTATTATTGATTTGGTATTTGAATATTTATTGTAGTTTATAAATAATTTTTCATGTTTTCTATGATTATTTTTACAGGGATATTGTTTGGCTGTTTTTCTTGTACGTCGATTGACATCTGATATTTTATTACAAAGATTAAAACAGTTTGGTAACAGACATCCAGATCATACACGAGCATTAAGTAAGTAACTGGCACATATAGACGAATCACTAACTGTATTAACTACCCATATGTTATTGTTTAGGCCATGAAGAAAAATAACTGTCTTTAAAGTTACTCGCCCAACTTGAAAAAAAATAAAATCCATATTTCAAAGGTCCCATAAACTGGTCTTGCTGTGGTTCTAGCATCAAAATTCAGTATTTATGTCTGAATCTGCATTATTTTGATAACCTTTATCAGTAATTCTGGGAAATAAATAATTAATGTGTTCAAAATGACATAAGGTATAGATGCTAATAATATCCATATACAGTAAGTAGTTCCATCCAGTCTTTCCCATGTATTCTCCACAAAAAAGAAAAGATTTTCTTGGCCTCAGGTAATGGTGTAAATAGATATTCCATAGAGATTAAAATGTATTACTAAGAGATGGTATCAATTTATATTTTGTAAGCCCATGCAAAATTATTACTGTGTTTAGTCTGTAAGATGATCTAGTCAATACAAGCAAATTATTCGTCAGTCTTGCATTTTATTTCATTTTGGGTATTTTCTTTTACATTTTTACAAAATCCTATTTATGTGTTATGTGCTATGTATTTTTATTTTCACTTTTTCTTCTGCAGTCAAAGAAAAGTTAGTTCAAGATCCAGACAGTGAAATTGCTACAACTAGTCTCAGGGTATCACTCATGTGTCCGGTAAGATATTTTGTTATTTCTTAGAGATATGGTCAAAACCAGTCAGCATCACCTATAATATTTGCTAAAATCTTTTAAAGGGCTTTTTTAAAATCCAATTGAATCCTAAGTTGGTAGTTTATTTACTATAGATATGTTTTATTATACGCCCACATTTTCATGTGGACGTATTATGTCGTCGCCCCTGTCCGTCCGGACATCCGTCCGTCCGTCCGGACGTCCGTCCGTCCACAATTTGTTTGTGGACTCTCTACAGGTCACAATTCTTATCCGATTTTGACGAAACTTGAAATATAGGTTTATCCCCATAAGATCTCGGTTCCTTTCGATATTGGCATGTATCGGATCAAAACTTCATGGATTATGGCCCCTGATTGTACGAAAAATCACGTTTTTAGCTTGTGGACCCTATAGAGGTCACAATTTTGAACCGATTTTGATGAAACTTGACATGCATGTTTGTAACCCAAAGATCTTGGTTCCTTTCGATATTTGCGGCTATCGGAATGTAATTTCCTCAATTATGACCCCTGATTGTCCGAAAAATCACCCTTTTTAGCTTGTGGTCCCTCTGGAGGTCACAATTATTATTCGATTTAAAAAACCGTTTGATTATATCACCGTTACACCCTAAGGAAGGCTGAGTTCGAATTTCGGGAAAATCGGACGAAAATTGCCATACAAAATGGCCACCGTTTGTACGCGAATACTGTTAAAAAATGATATATCAAGGGTGTGGACCCTGTGGAGGTCACAATTTTGATTCGATTTTGATGAAACTTCAAATTCATGGTTATAACCCAAAGATCTTGCTTCCTTTCGATATTTGCACATATCGGATCGTAACTTCCTGAATTATGGCCCCTGATTATACGCAAAATCGCCTTTTTTTATACGCCCACATTGAAATGTGGTCGTATATTGTCGTCGCCCCCGTCCGTCCGTCCGTCCGTCGGTCCGTCCGTCCGTCCGTCCGTCCGTCGGTCCGTCGGTCCGGCGTCCACAATTGCTTGTGGACGCTCTACAGGCTAAAGTTAATATTCGATTGACTTTAAATTTATACACAGTGTTTAAGGTCATGAGACGAAGAAGCCTATTGTTTTTCAGCGATTTCCGATAATAACTACCAGAGTTATGGCCCTTGATCACTTCAAAAAATCTTGTGGACGCTCTAGAGGCCAAACTTAATATCCGATTGACTTTAAATTTATACACAGCGTTTAAGGTCATAAGACAATGACGCCTATTGATTTTCGGCGATTTCCGATAATTAGTGCCAGAGTTATGGCCCTTGATCTCTTTAAAAAATCTTGTGGACGCTCTAAAGGTCAAAGTTAATATCCGATTGACTTTAAATTTATACACAGTGTTTAAGGTCATAAGACGAAGAAGCCTATTGATTTTCAGCGATTTCCGATAATTAGTGCCAGAGTTATGGCCCTTGATCACTTCAAAAAATCTTGTGGACGCTCTAGAGGCCAAAGTTAATATCCGATTGACTTTAAATTTATACACAGTGTTTAAGGTCATAAGACGAAGACGCCTATTGATTTTCAGCGATTTCCGATAATTAGTGCCAGAGTTATGGCCCTTGATCACCTCAAAAAATCTTGTGGACGCTCTGGAGGCCAAAGTTAATATCCGATTGACTTTAGATTTATACACAGTGTTTAAGGTCATGAGACGAAGAAGCCTATCGATTTTCGGCGATTTCCGATAATTAATGCCAGAGTTATTGCCCTTGATCTCTTTAAAAAATCATGTGGACGCTCTAAAGGTCAAAGTTAATATCCGATTGACTTTAAATTTATACACAGTGTTTAAGGTCATAAGACAAAGAAGCCTATTTGATTTTCAGCGATTTCCGATAATTAGTGCCAGAGTTATGGCCCTTGATCACTTCAAAAAATCTTGTGGACGCTCTAGAGGCCAAAGTTAATATCCGATTGACTTCAAATTTATACACAGTGTTTAAGGTCATAAAACAAATCCGCCTATTGATTTTCAGCGATTTCCATTAATTAGTGCCAGAGTTATGGCCCTTGATCACCTCAAAAAATCTTGTGGACGCTCTGGAGGCCAAAGTTAATATCCGATTGACTTTAGATTTACAGACAGTGTTTAAGTTCATGAGACGAAGAATCCTATTGATTTTCTGCGATTTCAAATAATTACTGCCAGAGTTATCTCCCTTGATAACTTCAAAAATTCTTGTGACGCTATAGAGGCCAAAGTTACCATCCGATTGACTTCAGATTGATACATAGAGTTTAAGGTGTTGAAACGAACAAGTATTTTGATTTTCAATGAATTTAGATAACTGAACAGCTAAATCCATGATATTAAATGTTTCATGTATATACTAATTGTTAGCGTGGGGTAAAACTTTATGAAAAGCAATCAAATTCTAATGATTTTCTAATAATTACATAATGAGTTGTTACTCTTAATCAGTTTTTAGTGTATTACAAATGTTTCATTACCGAAAAAAGTAAAAATATGCAACAACCCTTGTTGACTGCCCGGACGATTTAGCTGCTGTGGGCGTATGTTTCGTTGCCTGGCAACCTATCTTTTAGCTTGGCGGTCACAATTATTATTCGATTTATAAAACCGTTTGATTATATCACCGTTACACCCTAAGGAAGGTTGAGTTCGAATTTCGGGAAAATCGGACGAAAATTGCCATACAAAATGGCAGCCGTTTGTACGCGAATACTGTTAAAAAATGGTATATCAAGGTTGTGGACCCTGTGGAGGTCACAATTTTGATTCGATTTTGATGAAACTTGAAATTCATGGTTATAACCCAAAGATCTTGCTTCCTTTCGATATTTGCGCATATCGGATCGTAACTTCCAGAATTATGGCCCCTGATTATACGCAAAATTGCCTTTTTTTTTAGCTTGGTTGTCACAATTATTATCCGATTTAAAAAAACGTTTGATTATATTACCGTTATACCGTAAGGAAGGTTGAGTTCGAATTTCGGGAAAATCAGACCAAAATTGCCACACAAAATGGCTGCCGTTTGTACGCAAATACTGTTAAAAAATGGTATATCAAGGTTGTGGACGCTGTAAAGGTCACAATTTTAATTCGATTTTGATGAAACTTGAAATTCATGGTTATAACCCAAAGATCTTAGTTCTTTTCGATATTTGCGCATATCGGATCGTAACTTCCTGAATTATGGCCCCTGGTTATACGCAAAATCCCCCTTTCTTTAGCTTCTGGTCCCTTTAGAGGTCACAATTATTATCCAATTTAAAAAACGTTTGATTATATCACCGTTACACTGTAAGGAAGGTTGAGTTTGAATTTCGGGAAAATCGGACCAAAATTGACAGACAAAATGGCCGCCGTTTGTACGCGAATACTGTTAAAAAAATTGTGGATCCTGTATAGGTCACAATTTTAATTTGATTTTGATGGCCGCCGTTTGTACGCGAATACTGTTAAAAAAATGATATATCATGATTGTGGATCCTGTATAGGTCACAATTTTAATTTGATTTTGATGAGGATGGTTGAGTTCTAATTTCGTGAAAATCGTACCAAAATTGCTGGACGAAATGGTCGCCGTTTGTACGCGAATAGTGTAAAAATATGGTATATCATGGTTGTGGACTCTCTACAGGTCACAATTCTTATCCGATTTTGATGAAAAGTCACATTTCTAGGTTGTGTACCGTCACACCATAATCATTGTCGGTTTCGAATTTCATTAATATCAGACTGGAACTGACCAACTAAATGGCTGCTCCCAATACAGTATGAAATACAGGACTTAAAGATGTAGGAAAAATCACTTTCGGTATTGCTTGTTCTCTGTCCATCTCTCGAAAATGTGGGCGTATCCTGCCTGGCAGTGCCAGCCTATCTTTTGTTTTCTTATTAAACTTTAAATAACTGGTTTAAGTATCTTTTAGCATGTTATGAAGAATTAGATATTGTTAAAAAATTTCAGATGACAATCAGTGGCTTTAAATGATGCATAGCCATACTAAATCTTCTAGATTGTTTACTGTTAATGTGAATAATATGACAACATATTTATTTTGTAGCTTGGTAAAATGAGATTACAGATTCCATGTAGAGCTAGTACGTGTACACATCTACAGTGTTATGATGCTAATACGTTTTTAATGATGAATGAGAAGAAGTCAACATGGATTTGTCCAGTTTGTGATAAAGCAGCCTCTTTTGATAAGCTAATCATTGATGGGTATGTATTAAATGCCTTTTAAGTTAGTTTCATAATTTTTCATCAGTTGGGGGGTTGGGATGGCCTAGTGGTCTAGAGTGCCGCACTTCGACCTCTAGCTGGCCGGTCACCTCTGGCTTGCGGCTGTGGGTTTGAGCCCAGGTTTGAGCGTATGTGGCATGGAGATAGGTGTGCCTTCTCAACCTTGTGGGTTTCCTCCGGGCACTCCGGTTTCCTCCCACTGCTAAAGACGCCTACGCGCAAGCGAATTATTGAAACAAAATGAAACCATATGTTGTTAGTCCCAAAATGACCTGGATTGTGTCGAGTGGACGTTAAACCCCATTTCTCTCTCTCTCTCTCTTTTCATCAGTTATGCTGAATATTCTGTGATGCCAGATTTTTTATGGACTTGCATTAAGTTTTAGTACTTCCAATGTTAACCCTGTCCCCTACCAAAGATATATTTCTTAGAATTACACACAAAACATGAAGGACGGTTTTAAAGAATCACGCCTACAGAATCCAAAGTTTTCAAAACACATTCAACTACCACACATAAAGTGGCATAAAGATTATTGGCACTAAATATTAGTGTTTTGCAAATCATTTTTCTTTTTCCACTTTTTAATAACTTCAATTATACAATATTTCAGTTACTTCTTGGAGATTTTTCGGGCATCTCCCGAATGTTCTGAAATCCAATTTCATCCTGATGGCAATTGGAGTCCATTGGAACAACCAAAAGAAACACATATTATATCTAGTCCTGTTGTTAAAGTAACAACTAAACCCGAACCAGCATCTACTTCAACTATAGAAGGTAATTATTTATTCTTAGACAAAAAAAGAGATAAAGACAGCCACGGTTTGTGACTTAATGTTGTATAAGGTTTTGAGCTGCAGCCCTAGTTCACTAAGGATTTCAATCCAAATATTGGACCAAAATGTTCCTTGGGAATTTCTTTGATTTTTTTTCCTTGTCTGTGGTGTACTTGTTCACATTTGATGAGATACCTAGGTCTTGTTTAAAATTTGGCATGCACATATAAGGACCCTTGACATTTTTTCTGTATATTTACATTCATGTAAGGATTTCTTTATTTCAGTTAAAAATGAGCCCGATGTAATAGATCTGACATTAGATAGTTCAGATGAAGAGGAAGTAGAAGAAGAAGTAGTAGCTCCCAAATCAGTTTCAGATAAAGGGTGCGTTAGTCCGGGAATTATCAACCTGGACACTCCGACACCACCACATGGGTCCACTCAGTCAGTGTCTAGTAGCCCAGGCAGCACTTCATCGTTAGATTTAAATAACAGTCCTAACACACGCTCACCTTTATTTACACCTAATTCGACTCCACCACCACCTGCACATCCTAAATCATCTATATCTCCCTTCTCTTCATCATCACTAACTCACAACCTCCCATCATTTCATTATCCATCCCTTGTACCTAGTAGTAATATTGGTCCAAGTTCATCACTGGGATTACCACTACCTGCTTTACCCTCCCTGCCCTCTTTAGTTGAAGTTGATGCACCATCTACCAGTGATTTATTCCCTCCAGGAACGGAAAATCTAACAGACAATGAATTTGAAAAATTTCTCAATAATTTAAACTGGTATTAATAGGTTATACTTATATAAAATAAGTTATATCACAGCATGCTCAGGGATCATGACAATAAGAAATTCATTTGTAATCTTGGTTATATCTTTTACATATACTCAGATTGGAGGCCTTGAGGAGGTGATCTTTAGTAAAGAATTCTTCAGTTTCTTTCAAATATCACAAACTTGTATTACAGTAATAAATACAGTCATATTTTAAGACGCTGCATTGTTTTGGTGTGTAAATATCATTTTTTAGCAAAAGGACTAAAGGGAGACGTCCAAAGTTATTAATCGTTATAAATGTAATCTCTATATTGTGTTAAGTGTAGTGTATTTTGTGAGATATATATTTGTTTATCTTGCCATATTTCTTCATTTATTCAAAGAAATCACAGTGATCTAGGCTGCAGATATTTTTAATTTGCATAATTTGCATTTGATACCCAAAATTTATGGACAATTTAGATGGAAAACTTTAGGATAAAGGTTTGAAAAGGATACACAGATTTTACACACACGATCTATTTATATATTGACCATATTGTTATTTCCTATACATACACTTCTAAACAATGAAGGCTGCCAATTTTTATTTAGGGGATATTTTTACTATTGCCATGCTCTTCCGATGCTAAATATAATTTCTGAATCATTTTAACACTTGTCATTGACAATGCTATTGACTGGGTTTCATGAATTCTGTCTCGGCTTATATTCATATTCATGTCTTTATTCACATCCTTATAGTGGACAAATGTTTTCATCAGCTGCTTTTAATTTTAAAAATTTGGGTGGAACTATGAATATGACCAATAACATAAATAAGTATATTGAATCATTTATTACATAAACAAACCAATCTGATTAAAACGAAAGACCTGAATTTGTGTTCGTTATTTTACAGTTTAAACTATACTTTTCTTCTGCTCTGTAGATGTCTCCCATAATTCAGTGCACACCTTGGCAAAAGCTTGACTAAATAGACCAGTTCAATGACTAATCACTTATACATTTTATTTAAAAATGCTTCCTAAAACTGAAAGTGAAATGAATAATAAATAAAAAAACAAAAACAAAATGGGGTTTATATTTTAATCAGATTGTTAACAAGTATTTACAGTTTAAAAGTGAATATGATGAGAACATTTTTGATAGAATGGTTAATTAATTGTGCTCTTATAAAAGATTATAAATGCGAGCAAAGAAAAGAAAATCCTTACATTTTGTACATTGCTTCATACTGGAGACATTCATTCATTGTGAACTGAAGATTTTAAGATATGTATATATATTTATGATTTATAAAGCATGTATATATTGTATTCATGGCTGACTTTGTCATATTAGTGCATATTAGAATTATATATGACCAAAGAGTGATAGATATTTGTAAATATTGTACATATCTATACAGTAAAACAAATGGACATTAAAATCATTCAAAAAATCAAAGCTGGCTTTTGTTCTTTATTTTACTTACATGAAATATAACTTTTATTAGGGCACGTTAATATCATCATCTATCAAAGTTGAAATTCATATAATTAACTAATTACTTTCTTTCTGATTTTTTGTACCATAGTGTAAATGTTAACAAAAAAAAAAACAGATTTATTTATATATTATTACCAGACATGTAAATTTTGGATTGTAAATGTAGATTTGGATTGTTACAAATCATAATAGAATGGACCAGTATATGTCTGGTATTCAACGCCATGCTGGATGATTATATTTATTGTATTTACCATAATTGAAATTGCAATTTTTGCTAAATGTAACAGTACAGACAGGCAGCGCATCATGTTGGATTTCAAGGGTTTATCAACTGAATTGTTATTACATTTCATTCTATTACATTGTTGAGGTATCAAATCCACTGACGTTTGTTTAGTGGGGATATACTTTTGAGATGTAAAGTTTTTTTTATTTCAGACCTCAATCTTTTGACACAAGAGCTTGTTCAATAATTATTAACGATTCTACCAACGCACTTGACCTCTCACCTTCTGGAAGTTTAGGAATTTCTCCATATCCAGTTAACTTCCAAGATATTACCTGCACTCTACCTCAGTTTGACAGAATGCAAGAAAATTACACAGTCCCAAATGGAAGGAGTGGGATGGAAAATATTTCACCCTCAAATAATTACTCAACAACAGTAACTGGAATGTTTTCTAACCAAGTCTATCCAGAGGATTTGAGAATTATTCCACCCCCGCAAAAGTCACCAGTACAGAACATCAACCCTTCAAAAGCATGGAATCTACCAGAGCCACCACCTCTCATTCCCATAGAAACCAGAAGCACTGATTACATTACACCCACCTTACCTAACTCAATCTCATTACCAAATTTTCTGGGTAAGATCCCCAAAATTATTTAATGAACTGAAATGATTTGGATCAAAAATACTGAAATGTTTTCTTAGGCCCTAATTTTCTTCATTGTGGAAGCACACCTAATATTATGTTGATAAGCACTGTTTATATGTCTAAATAAAATAAGAAGATAAGTTTAGCGCTAAGTTATAATTTAAAGAAAATGAATTCTTCTTATTTTAAGGACTTCAAAATACACTGTTCCAACATTAAATTCTTTAATTACCACTGTTCTGTTTGGTATTGAAGCTCTGTTTAATATCTTAATACCTTTCTTTCTCACAATGATCATTCATTTCTATACGCCCACATTTTTATGTGGACGTATATTGTCGTCGTTCATCCGTCCTTCCACAATTTGTGGACAGTCTACAGCTCACAATTCTTATCTGATTTTGAAATATAGGTTTACCCCCAAAAGATCTGTTTCTTTCGATATTGGCATGAATCGGATCAAAATTTCTTGGAATATAGCCCCTGATTGTACGAAATATCACGTTTTTAGCGTTTAGACCATCTAGAGGTCACAATTTTTATCCGACTTAAAAAAAAAACCATTTAAATATACCACCGGTACACATCTAATACGACTGAGTTTGATTTTGTGAAAATTGGACCGACACTCCTTGTACGCAATTCATGTAAAAGTATGTAATCCCAAGGTTGTGGACCCTCTAGAGGTCACGATTTTTATCCGAAACTTAAAACATGGCGATTTTATAATAATAAGTGCTCTACGAGGACAGATAATTTTACCAGGACAAAGGTATTTTCAATTTATCAACTAAAATTTGAAACTGTTAAAAAGATCACGTTTTCTATATAATTAAAATGACTATGTCGTTCCATGTCACGAGAAACTCTTGATTAGAGGGGCCCGCCCGAAATATTAACAAGCGGTTGCAATGCAAGATACGCCTACATTTTCTAAAAGATAGACATACAACAACAAGCAAAAAAAAAATTAAATTAATGATATTTTGTACAATCAGGGGGCATAATCCAGGAAGATACGACCAATGTGTCTGAATATCTACAGGAGACGCGATCTTCCGGATATAAACATATTATGTCTTAATATGAAATAATTGTTGTGTTAATGAGTTGCTGAACCTCGTTCCTTAGAGTGCATGCATATGCAGGTAAGTTCAACAGTAAAGTATTTGATGCTATCAATTTTGCATAAATAATTGACTGAATTTTTTCGTTTTAGACGATCCAGAGTTCTTCTCAATTATGAACAATGAAAATGGGCAGATGGTTATGTTAAATTAAATTTAAAAAAAAAAAAAAAAAAAATGTCGAACAGTTCTCAGGTTAAAGTTATTTGTGTACTGTAATATATGTATATAATGTAAATATTGGTGGATGAAAGAAGACTGTGGTACTGGTTAGATGACTGTTTCCAGTGCTGTTACAGAACCCTTAGTCAAAGATCATACATAGTGTGAATGCTATTCAGAGAATTTATTTATATACATGTCCATGTCAAGTCTTTCATTTGGTGGATTAGCCATTGTTTGGCAATTGACACGGCTGGAGTGGCAGCTACGACTCCCAATGCCAAAAAATACAATAAATGCAAAAGCTTCAACCTTGTTTTAAATAAAAATCTTAATCATACCAAAACAGAATCTGCAAGTGGTGTAACACCAAGAAGCTCAGTTGCAGGTCTGGACCAATTCTCAATCAAAATGTTGTCTTTGAAACAGAATGTATTTATTTTATATTATATGTGTAAACTTTTGTTAATATGTAATTATATGTTTCCATGTTAAGATAATACCTTTAAAAGACAAACTAATATTGTCATAAAAAAACAACAGAAACTGGAAATCATTTAAAGTAGCCTAGAGGATTTAGGCAAAGGATTAGAGTCAATAACTATGACCTGCGTGAATAATCTTTAATCCCATTTTCGTTATAAATGTTTTTTTATATATTAAAAAGCAGTTCCACTTTTGAACATGAATGTAAGAAAAACGACATTTGAAAATGAAATTTGATGTTATGTTTAGAGTCTTGCACTAATCAGTGTAATTCTAGATTTCGAATAGTGCTAATTTGTTTCTGGTTGAATTCCATTTAATATTTAAGAACAATTAATTATGTGAATAGAAAGGCTTGTCCATGACAAATGTTTAGTTGGGAGTAGACAGTAACTAATAAAACAATTCAGTTTCAATGAAAATAGGACCCGCGTGCTTGCCCATACTTTGTCCCATGAAGGTTGGAAGTGTTTTCTTCAATTATAATCACTCATCCTATCATGACTTTCACTCATGTAACATGACATTCGCTAAAACAATTTATTCGGCGTGTATATTTTGCAATAATAAAAGAATATTGTTTAAAATTAAATAAAAGAGTGTTTATAAAATTGATCTCACATGCAATGTATCTTGTGTTATTATTTCACCTCGGATATTTTCGCAATAAATCGAATGATCTGTCTCGAATTGAGTGCTTCATGGTTTTGATCTTCTGTCTGGGTGTGATAAGGAACATGTTTGCCTGCAGTGGCGTGGGGGGTAAGGTCGTAATGGCGGGGTAGAGCTAGAAGCAAACGACGGTTGTTCCGGTGCCGGGACGAGTAAACCGTCTTTCTGTTGCTGTTTAATTGTTTACAATTAGCAATCCGTAAAAGCATCCTTTGGACCCACATTTCTTTGTTAAGCTATATCTCGAAAATTGATAAACAAGGTTGTCAGAAAATAAAACTTGAATGTTGACCGAAGATGAAAAGATCCATTATGTTTACATTATGTATACTATATCCCTGGAAAAGAAAGTCCTGAAATACTGTAAATCAATGGTATTAATCCTCTCGGATCTCGATGCATCAAACCAAAATTTAAAATCAATGTTTCATAATACGGCTGAAACACTATCGGATTCACCCTAATGTGCCATGCCAATTCATCCGTTAAAACCTGGCGACAGAAGAAGGGAGATGGGATTTATCACAGTTTTTTATTCGGAAAATGAGCATAAGTCCGCATAACTCTGAATATTGATATTCATAATGTGAACGTTATATATATAGGCCTACCATCGCCCCTGTGTGTGTCTCATACATGGCGCAATTCTTTACAGATGGTTTCGAAACTGTTCATACTTATACCCAAGGGATGTCCTCTTTTGTTAATGGTGCATGTAACGCCCATTTTTTTTATGTCGGTCTGTCGCCCACAGACCACAATTCTTAACGGATCATCATCAAACTGTGCATACATGTACCAAAGGATGATTACTATTGTGTTTGCTGCATGCCCTCCCCTCGTGGACAGAGGCACGCCAAATTTTTATATGTGTCTGTGGTCCAATTCTAGATGGATCCTCTCGGAGTTTATTCCTTATACACTAAGGATGACCTCTATTTTTTTCGTGGATGCCGATCCCCAGGAACAGCATTTCTTGTCGGATCGTCTTGAAACTTATTCTTTACAACCTAAGGGTTATCCCTATTGTTTTGGTGAATGCGCAGCATCATGCAGGGGCAGAGTCACGCCCATCTTCTCTTTGTGTGTCTATTTGTTGCCTACATACAGGCCGCAATCCTTATTCGATTATCTTATCATATTCCTTATACCCAAAGGATAACCTCTTATCATTGTTTGGTGCCTGTCCTACCCCAGGCACAGCCATTGGTGATACGAACAGTGCCAGTGCCGGACTGGGCCCACCTGTCCGTAAAAAAGTGGGCCTAAGCCTATAAAGAAAAAAAAGAAAAGAGAAAGAAAGGAGAGGGGGGGGGGGAGAAAAGAAAGAAGGAAGGAGAGGACAGGACAGAGGACATGAGAAAGAAAAGATAGGAAGCTTTGGACTAAAATGCATGGAAAATGGGTTTGCGGTTGTTAATTTTCAAAATTTTCCCGGGGGAGAACCCCGAACCCAATCGGCGCGTACTTGTGTGGGCCTTGGTCAATGACATGACAGGTGGGCCTTAATTCGGCTCACCAGTTCGACACTGAACAGTGCCAAAGTAGGCCTATGAAGATTTGGAAAAACAATATCCAATCCTAAACATACTGATCTAACCTTTTCTTGTAATAATCTACTCAAACCACCAAGGGTCATATATATAGTATAGGCTATAGCCGCGAATGTACTTTTTTGGAAGAGAGATAATTGATTTAAATATATACTTACCGGTAGACCGGTAGCCTCTCAATTTTCTTTATTTATTGTTTTGTTTAATTTTTTTATAGCATAATGTACCGTATGTAGCCTATGCTTGTTATTGTATAACAGTGAATTCGTGCCCATTTATAATAAGTTGGGATGGTAGGCCTATAGTAGTGCCGCGCTTTTCTGGGCGGTCACTCGCTTGCGGTCTTGGTTTCAATCCCTGGTGTGAGCGTAAAGGCATACCAAACTTAGGCTGTCTGTCTGAGAACATACACTAAGCTTTTTGACCACATTAATTTAAGTCCTAAATCGACGATTTTAGTCGAAAACGCAAAGGATACTTCGAGAATTTATTATGCTTCTATTCAATAAAATGGTGTGTATGACAGAAGTGAAAGCGAGTAGAACTGCATTACAAAACAGTATAGGTCTACTAATTTTGGGATATGACGGCCATTTAGGTCAGAGACCTTTTCCCGAAGTAGGCTATGAAGTAGATGATCTCTATGTGCAGAGTGGGAGAAGGGTGTGCCGTCTCAACCTCTACCTCGTTGCGGTTTACAGAAGTTTGTCGAGGATATAAGTATCTATAGCTCATATTCTTCCAGAACTTTGTGTAGTGCTAGAATGGTGGCAATATAACGGTCACTCCTTGTTTTCGCATTTTCGAAGTTGCGGCAAAGGAGTATAAAGTAGCCTATTCACTTCTGTTGTATTTTCTACAGATTAGGTAATTAACAAATAGAGAAGCATACAGTTTTTCTCGCTCTTTCCCGTGTCCCTTATCTATCAAATAGGCCCTTATTCCCCCTCCCCCCAAAATGTATGTGGAAGGGTCAAAATCAATATGAGCTCATCATCTCATTCAAGATCTGCTGATCAAATGGTGAATTGCAGTAAAATGTGCACAATGCTTGTCGAAATCTGGTCAGATTAACAATGCGCGGTACACGGCGCCTTTTAATAATTTTGGCGCACCATGCAGCACACAGACCTTATATGGTAGCCAACAGCTGCTAAAAAATGGTATACAAATAAAAACTTTTTTAAAAGAAATAATTTGTTTCTATTTTCCGAGATAAATTCCAATAAATTATTTATGTAACATCTTGGGTTCTATTTTTTTTTTTCTTTTATTATTATTTTAAACTACATTCTTAATTCAGGGGATTTGCTTTCTATTCTCACGGACCATTAACATCTTTGAACTTTAAGCATGTAAACCTCTCCACGATTTCTTGAGCTGGCGAGAGCGCAAACTGTAATTGGGTCATATCGACCGAACTATTTCTCTGGTCGCAAGGTGCGCGATACAATGACGTCATTAAATGTGACACGGATTCCCGCCATTGTACGTTTATGCGGCATATTTGGCAACTGATTGACTGCATTTTGGATTTTATTTGAAAGTTGTTATTAAAAATGTCAATAAATTGTGATTACGTGACAAAATTTAACACTGATCACACATTCACACTTACAAAAAGACAAGTTTCAGCAAACCGGATATTACGTTAGAAAGAGCTAAACTTCCCATATATAAGCGTCCGCCAACTGAAAATATCTCCATGTGTTTGTTGCCTTCCGCAATACATACACTTTCCCCCCAAAAATAGAGTATAACAGATCAAAACAGTAGCGTATTACAAACGAATCATTCAACGTCAAAGTCTTGGTTTCTTTTATTGTAAGATTTTCATGTAACCCGACACTTAATAGAATATGTGTCATGCGCACGAAAAGCCATATTGGATTATTTCTATAAATACCATCGTAATTTCCATTCCCTAAAATAGAACAAGTTGTAGATTTTACTGAGCAACATTTTACTGGACAGTAAAAATAGAAACCGCTTGGATATTTTAGCACATCTCGTGGTATTGTTTTGGTAAGATTATCAGAAAATTTAGTTATTATATAGGTCATTATGTTCGATAATAATTTGAGGTGAGAAAATGGCCTACTTGGTTTGTAAAAGCCGTTTTTGAGATGACATTGGTATGGGTTGAACTCTCACCATTTTATGAAGAATTTCTACATTCGACTTCGTATTTTTAACTTTCTCAAGTGTATTCATGAATTTTGATAATTATTAATGAATTGTTATTGATGTAGTTTTTGTACAAAATTTGGAAATATGTATTGAAAGGAAAAAATTAAACTTCTAAGTTTCAACAAAGGTAAACAAAAGTTTGAATATGCTTTACACTGTAACCCAAGATAGTGAGACAGATTGGAGAGCCTGCTTTAGTTAGCCAAGCAGTAGTCTCCAGTTCTGGTGTAAACATTTTTGCTAGTGACACTCATGTTGTGCATTTAGAAATTAAGATTTTAATAATCAGTTAATAAAAGATATAAATTCAGTAGTAGACTTTTACCATTCCAACCTTTCTGAATGAATAAATGTTAGTACCGGTATTAGATCTACCCCTAATTATTGATAGATGGCTTGCTCATACTTTCATAAAATAAAGATTCAACAAGAATAATTGAATCAACTTCTAATTCTAATGAATGCTACCATGACAGTCATTATATTAGGATCAAGTAAATGAATATGTTGCATATTCAAAAAGGAGGCTTACCACCTTATCAGAAATGTTTAGATAACAATATCTTGAGTGGATTGAAGTCAGAAAATTAGGTAGCTACACAGGGGTCAGGCCCAGATCGAGGATTTTGTCGAGAAGGGGGGGCATACATTGGAGCAATGGGTTATATGTTGCAACCTTGGATTGCTTGGGCGGAGACAATGCGAAAATCATGTTTATATCATCTATTAAAGAGCAGATATGTGAACTACAACAGTAACAGCAAATGAAAATCAACTATGTCACTCGGGTTGATGGGGTCTGGGGGTGCAACATGCCAGATGATAAGGAGTTCTGTGGTCTAACAAATATTTCCACTGATTTATCAATAAAGCTTGACTAAGAATGTTGCTTTTAGGCTTTGGAAAATGTTCCTTTTAGTTAGTAACCTATCTTCAAATACATGTTGGGGTGTGGCTGTAGCCCCTGTCACTGCTACCCCTACCTCCCACTGCTGTTCTGTAACTATCTTTTATAATGTAGAGAATAAGCTGAAACCAACTGGTATTTTGATGTTAAAAGACTTTGAAAGTCGTGCATTTGTATAGTTGAGCAACAAACCTTAAAAATTCTAATAATCAAATAATTGTATGTGTATAAAACCATACAAACAGCTCAGCAATATTTTTAACAAACTGGACTTGAATTACATGAATAAAACAAATAATGTTATCGGTACAGTAGCAGATATCAGTTCCTGGCAAATATCAGAAACAGTTATGTAATGTAATAGTACATTTTGGGTATTCAATGTTATGTTCCCCATCATGTATTACCGATGTGCATGAAAATCCAAATTATATTATGTACAGTATATAAAACAAATTCAATTTCATAGAATCGTTGGCTGTTTTAAATATTTTAAAGTCTGTTTGATAATGAATGTAGATCGAATGTTAGTTGTGAAATGGTAATAGTGTACAAAAGGTATCGTGGTATTGATTGTGCTGTTTGGAGAAAGAACAAATTAGATTTTAAGCTTATTTACTTATACACTTGTACTAGCAGCTTGTAACAGTATCTATTGAATAGAGTGATTGCCCCTGATAGATAATTCTTATTGGTTGACAAGCTTGCTGACCTAATCACACTGACATAATGACTATAAATAGCTTAGATGTTGGGGTTTCCCTGACATTCATGTACAAGTTGAACAGTTTTGTTAATCTGTTAGTATCAGGCGTATTTATTAAAAGATGTCATGAGTGAGTAAAAAGTAAAATTTTGAATTAACTTTGATGCCATTAGTATTTCTTTAATGTAAATTAATATTTTTGAACTCATCTATTTTAGGTTCACAAACTTGTTCAAAGATGGGACGAAAAAAAATACAGATTACAAGAATTAATGATGAGAGAAATAGACAGGTAGGTTTGTTAAGTTTTTTTTTTCCATTATTATAAAATTTCTACTTGCTTGATGAAATATTATACAGACCACAGTATTAGTACTTTTCAGTTGTATGTAAATATTTCAAATGTAAAGTATGCTTTTATGATTATTTTTGTTGCATCAGAATATGAAAAATTTGCTTGGTTTTTGTTTTAAGGTAACCTTCACGAAAAGAAAGTTTGGATTGATGAAAAAGGCATATGAATTAAGTGTCTTATGCGACTGTGAGATAGCTCTAATTATCTTTACAACAAACAACAAATTATATCAATATGCTAGTTCAGATATGGATAAAGTATTGTTGAAATATACTGAATATAATGAGAATGTTGTCAGTCAGACTAACAGAGATATTGTAGAGGTAAGTTGTACATGTATTATTTTACACGTTTCTTTTACCTGCTGTTGAAACCATAGATAATGATTTCTTCTTGACATTTCATTTTCATTCACTATTTAATTATTTAATGGGGTTCCTGCTCTTGACTTTCATGTTTACAACACGTGTGCCAGTGATTTGGAAATCTTGTATAACCAAAGTGAAATTCTATGTTTATGTTAGTGACAGGTGCCATATTTCCATGCATGTACAATACTGATTGCTTGCACTGGTAGGGTAAGAGTGAAAGGAAAAAGGCAAGTGAAATATATATTGCCAACCCATGAACATACAGAGTAATAGCTAAATGTCATTAATTTTGGCAGTTGATTGCATGTTTATGCAGAGTTAAAACTTTCTATTTGGCATTTATGACCAGGTAGTAAGTTAATAAAATCTTGTATGCAATCACTAGTCATGTGATTTTATAAATATACGCATGTATGATGTAATTCATAGGTTATTTGTTTATTTTTAATATTGTAGATGTGCACAACATGAATTTTTACTGTCAAAATTTTAGGGGTACTTGTGTTATATGTGGATCATCTGCATGTCCTTGTACCATAATTAATTATTTCCATGCTTATCCAGGGTACATGTATCATAACGATTAGGTAGTCAAACATTACAGCGTCATGGAATTATTTTCATTATATAATACTTCTTTACTACATATATATCCTTGCTGTAGTTAGTTATTCAACAGTTTATTATATTTATATATTTTATACTATATAATTTTTTGTTTTATTTCATCTTCAAAGATGTTGAACAAAAGAGATCATAGAGGAGGCAATGACAGTTTAGATGGTGATGATGATGAAGACTATCCAATTACCCCAAGAACTGATGAACAATACCGGAAAATTGACATGGAATATTCTAGGGTTATGCAAGGAGGTGCAGCACGGGTAAGTTCACTTGTTGAGCAGTAGCTCATAAATACTGCATGTGGTCAAAGGGGAGGTAACTATGAATTATCTCCCTTAACTTCAAATCTCATTTTTTTCCAGTCAAATTGAACATTTCAATGTTTGTTTTTGTTGTGTGGTTATATCAATGGTTCTCAACCTTTTTTTGCCAACGGCACACCTTGGAACACATGAGAAAATCGCGGCACACCTGGCTAAATATATATGAAAAATATTTGAAGTTTGCAAAATAAAAACATGTCACGTCGTAGACGGATTACAACCGTAGACACAGACCTAGCCAGACACATAGAATGAATCAAATTAAATAGAGAAAAGCACAGTCAATTAGCTGGCCTTGATTTAGTGTGCACACTTAGGAAGTTGAGAATCACTGGATTATATGAATAGGGTTCTTTGTTGTGAATTTTTTCTAGCATGTTTTGTTTTTCACCCATTCTAGAATATAACCCAGTATCAGAATACGATTCCAGTGGCTGTTCCTGTACAGAGCACCCATTATATCCAGAGCACCCAAGCTGGTTCTCAACCTGGCACTGTAGTGCTACTTCAACCACCACCTTCAACCACATATACCCAATCTTCACCAAGTCCATCAGGTTACTAATATTACTATTCTTTATATGCTTTCATAATCATATTGAAATTATTCTAAACAAGGTCAACATACCATCTTCCATGAAAGAATTATATATATACTTAAAGTGTAATCAGATATATTTTCATTTAACTTCAAATTTAAGTAAATTTTTTCGGAAATGTTATTTATACCATTAACACGCTACGATAGGTTAGGCTTGGCGTACATTGACACAGCAACTGGAAGTAACGCAACTGATCGGTTTTAGTTGTTTCTACGCGTTCATCGTACATCGACACTTCGGTTCACGTACATCAACAACAGAGAAAACCAGTTACTTCTGTAGGTATTCTTTGAATGGCATTTAGTAATTGGACTGTGTTTACAATTTAATTATGCGGTCATATGCTCTGGGAATATAAAGGCCTGGGTCTCGGTTCAGTTTTGGTTTGTGTCTTTTAATGTTGATTGCCTCGTGTATTCTTCTGTTTTGTTTGTTGTGGACTTGTTGGACAGTAATTTTTATAACTTATGTATTTTGTTTTTAGGGAGTAGAACAAGCCCAGCTCCCTCAGCAACAGCTGCTAGAGCTTCTCCACAACCCCCTACCACTAATCAACCAAGTACCTCTCCTGCACCACTCCCTACCAAAGATCAGGGAGGTGGAGATCTGGCTACAAAGAATAAACCCAATTTAAAGGTTGTGATACCGCAGCGCACTTCAGACGTAAGTTCTTATTCTTATTGTTCATTATTATGTATTTATATTATTGGCTTTACAGGATAAATAATAAAGTTTATGTTTTAATTGTAGGTACGAACAACATTAGGAACACAGAGTCTAGAAACCCCTGTAATGTCCATGGCAACACCTGGTAATCAAATAAATCCGTCCTTAGCAACATCAATTCTAAATGCAGGTAAATATCAATTAATGAAGGGGATAATACAAATAATCAATTGATTCTAATTTCTGACCTACCCTTCAAAAAATCTGTGATTGGAAAAAATCAAGTAGATGAGACCATAACATTCAAACAGTCATATAATATTGTCACAGCTATTAACTATAAGTCGATAAAGCCCCCAAAAACCTAACACTTTTCCGAGGTTTTTTTCATTGATGGGTGTTGATATTTTATTTGTCACCCAATCCTTTCTTATATGCACAAATAAATAAATATAATTCTTTGCCAAAGATTTCAGTTTTACTGAATCTCATTACGTTATGGTGTTTTTTAACTGCAATTCAACCATTGCAGTCTTTTATATATTGACCCAGTGTTTCCATCCATGTAAATCAAATGAAACAGTTCTTTTTTAATAAAAGAGAAATTGCTTTCAATTAAAATAAAATTATTCTTTGAAAATAAAAAAAAAAGTAGTTTCATATTAATTGACCAATCTAATTCATGTAAAGGGATTTCTCAGTAAATTAAGAAATTCTTCACACAAACCTAAATCTACTGTAGAATTTTCTATTGGGTGATAAAACTATTTATCACTAAAATTATATTTTCAGGCGAGTTTCAATTAACAACAGCTGATCTATCTGGACTATCACCCCTTGTAGCACAGTTAAGTAGTCATCAGCCTGGACCATTAACAGCCGCAGTACAGGCATCAGGCTTGACATTAACACCTGGGTAAGTCCTGTCTCATGCTTCATGTGTAAGACTGTATGCCGGAAACTTCTTGTAGTATATAGCTTCATCGAACCTAATTCTCACTGACCTACACTACTTAAAGATTTAACTACTCTATCAATTCTCCAGCTACCAGTGTGTCTTAAGAAGTGGTAGTAGGTGGTGTTTTCTGCATTTGATAATTTTGTTGCTTATTAAATCAAAAAAAGAAAATATCAGAAATAACAAAGCACATGTATGTAAATAATTATTATTGTCCCCCACCTTTCGAAGAAAGTAAAGGACTATTAAAATGGGTTCATCCGTATGTCCATAGACCCGTCAAACACTTTTGGGACACAATAACTCTTTCTAATTGAGCTAGAATATTCAAACTTGGTATAGGTGTTTATTAGGTCAATACCAGATGGAGTTCGAAGGTGAGCATTTTCTGCTTTCGGTAAGCAGAGATAAGCAATTTGATTGGTTGATACCTTGACTAAGTTTGATAATGAGCATTTTCTGCTCAGGGTAAGCGGTGCGATACACAATTTGATTGGCCAAGACTTCGGAACACAATAACCCTCCTTCTAATTGAGCTAGAATGTTTATAAGGTCAATGCCTTGATCCAATTCAAAGATGAGTATTTTCAGCTTAGGGTAAGCAGAGATCAGCAATCTATTTATTTTGGGATTTCAGCACTGGACATCAGCCTCACTGTTGGCTTGTTATAACTGTTATTATTGTACATGTTTATAAAATAATTTTTATTGTATATTCCAGTGGTTCTCTACAGTTACCATATCTGCAAGTTGCAACATCCTCATCACTGCGTATGTCGGGGGTCAAAGTGGAACCGGTGTCACCAAATCATGAAGCGTCAACGTCAAAAAATATTCCTGTGCCGACTGGAATGGTTCAAATTATACAAGCACAGCAGACGTCACCGAGACCACCGGTATCACCCCACGATTATGATGAACCACCAGAAAAGAGAACTAGAAGCAGTAATAGCTGAGATTAGTAATTGTTGTTATATTGTTATATTTTGAGTGCCGTGTTCTTAGCTAGTACTCTCAAAGTGTAACTGCAATACAAGATAAACATTTTATTATCTCAACATTGGATATACTGTTTAGCTATTCTTGTATGATAAAGTTCATCATTAAGTCAATTCTGTTTCAATATACTCTGTCAAAACAGAAACACATAGGCGAAATATTCATGAAATTATCTCTTTAATACAATGTTGTATGATTTGGTTATTTATAGTGATGGTCTGATTATTGGCTTCACCATTGGTATTAGTCGGATAATTGGCCGATTGGTAGAAATTGGTATTGGCTTATACACAGCGATTTTGTTTATACATAGTCGATATCTGTTCAAAAAGTCTCCGCAAATTGTGAACAAATGATTCTTTTTAGCTTTAGTTGGCTAGTGTGTGTCTGTTTAGACGCGATACAAGACTTGACGTTTAGATAGACCGTAATAGATGGTTGTATTTTCAGCTATAAATAGGAATTGACAGAAGCCCTCACCGTTAGCTATAAACCATTCTACCAGTGCCAACAATTTAGGGATTTTTATTATAATCAACATTTATTATAATCCTTTTATATAGATAGCAGGCCTAACGATAATTCAGGAAATGCATAGGTTATAACCGTTCAATATCATTCAGTTGTTGGAAATGGTTAAACTTGGAATTGGGTCAATAATTCAGCAATGCAAGATTTAGTTTTAAATAGTATTTACCATTATAATTTAGTATTTCATTGGCTCACTTTCTAAAATGTCCTTATTTTAAAAGACTATGGCACAGTTGTGGGAAATTTTATGAAGTAATCTTAGTTATGGTTGTCACATGATCGCAAATATCAACCCGGGGTTAAATTCATAGGGAATTCAACCTGACCATGAATTAAACCACATACAAACAATCAATATATTGTAAAATCAAATCCTTTACTTCTCTCCATGTCAACCATGCGTTCCTTTTTTGACAGAGTATAGTTTGTTTTATCATGGTGTCTCAAAACTTGTTTCGTTTTATTTCCAAAGTGCATGCAACCTTTCATAACAATGTCATTTAAAATAACCTTTTAAAGGTCCTTAATATCAAATCTTAATATTATCAATATATTTTTAATTATCGACCAAAAACTTTAGTAGAGTTATCATTCATTATATATAAATTGTACTCCTTTTTTTATAATAGCATATCCAGTGTTGACCTTGTTTTTGATATTCATTGTATATAGACTTTTTCATTAGTTGATTTTATCAGTCATGAAGTATATAGAAATATATATTATATATATATATAGTTGTTTAAGATATATAGCTTATATACAATGTTTGCTAAGAGTATATTGTCATAATTCATAGTGGTGTTCATTAATACCAGATGTCACAGATATTATTTCACATCTTAGCCATTTTTAATTTTAAATGATACGTACTATCTAAAACTAAAACACACGTATATATACACACTTTCCTGTAATTTTGATTGTAATTAATCCGGTAAAATTTGTGATTGTGACGTTTGAATTGACATTGATGCTGTTTTTGACGTGAACAAAGTTTTAAAATGCATATGACATCTTATCACAATAATTTGTAGTTCAATTTTCTATTTTGACGAGGCTTTTGAATAAAGTAATTTTTAGATTGTGAATTAATTCATTTATAGTTTGGTACTTACTGGTAATACTGTCTTGATTAAAAACATATAATGTACAAATGATTTATAACTTAACTTTGAATTGTTATCAAATCAGTTTTATGACTTGTTAAGATGATATAAATCATGATTTCTTTAGAAAATAATAAACTGTAATGTTTCTAGTTTTAGTATATTGCCATTATTTTAACAGAGTACATTGTATTACAAAATAGTCTCAATAGCATTAAGACTAGCAAGTTGAATCTGTGTTTTCCAGAAACAAGTTTGATTTTATCTATTTACAAGTTATAGTTTTACTACATAACAGTTGGCTATCAATATGTTGCAATTTCAAAGCTGGTATCTAGAACTGGAAGGGGGTTAACCTTCAAAGAACATAAATGAGAACATCAATTTAATCTTCATATGAAAATTGTCTCGTGAAATTGGGTAAAATATAAGAATGCTATTTATATAGTAAAGGTTTTATATAGTTTTTTTTTAGAACTTTATACGTAATTATCTTTTCAAAGATATCACTGCTGACTTCATTTTGTATTTGTGTGTCATATTCACATAGGCAATCACTTAAATTTTACTATTTTGTTTGTACTAATTTAAAAGGGGAGATAATAAGTGTATTTATCATTAATCGAGGTCATAGTTCTGAAAGGTCTTAAATGTCAAAAATTGTTGGATTTAGTTTTTGAAATATGAGAGGAAAACCTATTCCAATCTTAATAACGCAATAAGGATATCAACATTTTAATAGCAATGTTTTTATGAAAGTTAAGACCTTACAGTTCTGAAATTTTGCATAGAGAAGCCTCTAAATGTGATTAGTCATCCGATGCAAAAAAAGCTATGTGGGTCATAAGTGGCACTTACAACCTTCCAGAACTATGGCATCGCTATATATATATATTATACAGCGTTATTCATATCTGTATTGGCACATGTAGAAATTTATGTGTACATAATATCAGATATTTGTATCTTACTAACTTATGTTCAAATACTTGTCTTTTTACAAAGTCACATCACTTGAAAAAAAGAATATTCCTTGAACAAAATGATGTAAATATCAAAAGACGGATTGTTTGATCTCTTGAGAATGTTTCATTATATCAGAATTTAGCCTTTCCAGACACCACCACTTTCAGAGAATATTATATCACCAAGTTACTGCAGACATGACGGTCAGAGATCCCCCCCCCCCCCTTTTGAAAAAAGCAGAGGACTATTCAAATGAGTGTCTTTCCGTCCATCACAGTTTTTGGGACATATTAACTCTCCTAATTGAGCTTGGATGTTCAGACAGACTCGGTTTAGGTATTTATTAGGTGAATGCCTTGATGGAGTTCGAAGACGAGCATTTTCTGTATTGATGCTTTGGAACACGATAGCTTTAGTTATAACTAAGTGAGAGTTTGAACACTTGGTGTATAGCTTGACTAAGTTCAATAATGAACATTTTCTGCTTAGGGTAAGCAGAGCTACAAGCGATTTGATTGGTCAAGACTTTAAAATACAATAACTCTCCTGATTGTGGTAGAATGATTAAACTTAGTGTAGGTGTCTGAGATAAATACCTTGATGGAGTTCGATCAAATGAATTTCCCAAATGGGCCAAGCAGAGATAAGCAATTTGATTGGTTGAGACCATGGAAACTAATAACTTTGGATCTAATCGGATGAGACCAATGAAACTCGTTGAGTATAGATTCATTTTATCAATGCCTTGACTAAGTTCGATGATGAGAATTTGCTGCTTAGTCTAAATTGCTATAAGCCATTTGATTAGTCAAGATTTTTTGAACTTAACCTTGCTTTTAATTGAGGTAGAATGTTTAAACTTGATGAAGATGTTCATTAGGTGAATGTCTTGACAGAGTTCAGTGATTAATATGTCCAACTAAAACTAAGTAATTTCACAGGTTGATGCTTTTGGACAAGGTAACTTTGATTTTAACTGATGGAGAGTGCTAAAACGTAAGTTCCACTACCAGGTACTTCAAAACCTTGACTTATTTTGATTTTGAACATTTTATGCTTAGACTAAGTATAGATAATCAGTTTGACTGCTCAGTACTTTTGAAGAAGAAAAATGTGCAATTAATCAATATGAATATGTGTCATCTATATATTTCAGGATTTCAATGGGGGAGATCAGCTTGTTAGCTTGTTATACCCTAAAACTATTGTGGACACTTGATATAGTAATATGTAACAAAGCTATTACAGACACTTAACAATCATAGAATATTATACCATAAAGCTACTGTAGACACTTGATTTGTACTATTATACAACTGTATAGTTATTTTATAGCAGAGGTAAAGCCATGGTAGACACATGACTGTCAGAAAATATTCTATCATGAATATATGTCTAATATTAGACATGAGATACAATCAGAGTACATAATATCACAAACCCATGATAGATATTTGATAGTCATAAGACTATAGTAGAATGTGAGGGAATATTAAATCACAAAGCTATATACATAAACACTCGAAAGTCTGATATTATATCACTAAGCAATAGTAGACAATTGAAAGGAAGGGTTAAATTTTATAATTAATGGTAATCACTTGATAGTGATAGCTAGAGATGATGCTGTGATTGACACTTTACTAAAAATATTATAAACTACATTAAAGTCACTGAACTTCATTTTCAATTTTTGGAAAATAACACATTTTCTATGTTTTAGTTAAGGTTAAAATGTACTCGTCTTGATTATTTAACCCTTTTATCAAGAAAAAAAGTAGGCCTATATCAATAGTAGATAATCTTCCAGCTTGGATATGATCAGGTTACAAAGAGGCCTATGAACAAATTGTAGCAAAGATTACAGTTGGCACTGGCTTTCAGAGATTTAACAGTCACAATATTGTAATTTGCAAGGGTTTCCTCAATGATTTTCAGAGACTTTATGAAAGATTAATGTGTAACTTGCTGTTTCTCTTATTAATAAACTATGTTGACTTATATAAATAAACAAATAAAGAATTTTTGATCAATTTAACAATAAAATGACATGATTTGAAACATTACAATAAACAAGACAAAATCATACACATGTAAAGGGTCATTAGAAAAGATTGTTTCATTTCTAGTTTAGAAAAACTAAAATTGTATATCAAAGACCCCTGTGTTGTGTTGTATTGTTGAAGATCTTGTCCTAAAATTGCTAAATATTTAAAACTGAAAATGAATTGTCTAATTATTGTCTTAGAGACATAACTATGCTGGAATACAGTTCAACATGTAAATAAATACTATTTTATAAATGTATTATTAATGAAGTTTTTATTCGCCCACAGTTTTATTTGTTATCTGTCTGTCCTCCACGATTTCTTTTGAATATGGGGTGTTAGATGGCCAAATGTTTCATAAGTTCTGTGTCGAATGGATGTTAAACCCAATATCTCTCTCTTTCTTGTGAATCATCTAGACTACATTTACCATCAGAAAACTGAGTTCAAATGTACACATTGGCATGCATGTAAAAGAACCCTGGCAGTTGGTATTTGATATAGTGCCACTGCCTGCAAAATTTTGCTCATAGCACACTGCATGGCATATGGCTGTCCTCATTATCCTAGTCGGAGGAGAAAAGTAGGATGTTAAACCCCCATTTCAGTTGATTTATCATTCGATAGTTTTGAAATTGATCTACTAGTATCATTAGTATGCTGTTTTAATTAGTCTGATGAAGAAATCATTTTAATATCCAGATTTTGCGTAAATTTTGTCTAGAGTTATGTCCCTTGTTTCACTTTGTAGAACCTGGTAGATGCTTTTCTAACAAAAGTATAAATTTCTGTTTATTTCTTCTAGAGTTATTGGTCATGTTTCTCTTTGTTGAACATTCTAATGACAAAAGTTATCATCTGATCCGCATGAAATTAATGTTGATTATTTAAATTAGTATAACAGAGAAGCCCAAAGAATTTCAACAATTTCTGTTAATTAACTATAGAACAACAAAAGTTACCATTCAAACTGAATGAAATTAATATGCTTTATTCAAATAAGTTCAACAGCAAAGTCTATCGAATTTCAACAATTTTCATTCTTTAGTTATGGCATCTGTTTCATTTTGGGACCACTCGTACAACAGAGTTAAATGAAATGGGGTTTAACGTCCTACTCTTTTGCACCTAACCTGGGCTAATGGAAGACGGGCATAAGCCATACAGTGTGCTATGAGGGAAATTTTGCCCGGGGAGCGGCGCTACGGCCTACTCTTATATCGAATTCCAACTGCCACAAAGATTAAATATGAGATAGCACTTGGACGATTTAGCAGATGTGGATGTATGTTTTTTTGTCTGGCAACCTATCTTTTTAAAAATTATATTGTATAACCAAGGCGCATGTCTGGAGTTTGTTGTAAAATAGGACATTAAGTTTACACATGTCCTAAATAGGGCAAATAATTCATTATGAAGAAAAAAAATAGTTTCACGTCCCAGATAAATTTGACCTGGGTCTTGGATCAAAAATTTGGTGACCTAAATTCGGGGCCCAAATATACTTAGCGCAATGGAAAACGCATTACCTTTTTTTCCCAAATATTTTTTACTAGGTGGTTTTGTATGTATAATATGCGATACTATGAACTATTGTTTCACACAATGCTCCTAAACGCACGAGATGCACATGAAAAACCTAATATTCACGTGCAGCATTGTGTGTGAGCCCTTTAAAAGCATGTTTTCAACTAAATGTGCAGTACATGAACTGTGAAACGTCAATCTGTCGTAATTTGTTGTTGAACGTGCGAAGGAATCGAGCTAGAGATTCCGAGACTTATTTAAAATCAACGGAATGAAGCCATGGGAATGTCCAGGGCTGGCATGTCTACACGTGCTATTGCCAGACACTTCAATTGTCATCAGTCCACTGTTGTAAGGTTGGTGGAACGTGTTTGAGTTACTGGATCAACACGTGACCGTCAACGTCCTGGTCCACAACGCGTTGCAACCTAGGCTCAAGACCGCTACATCCGGGTCACTCATCTGCGTGACAGATTCCGCCTGCAGCGACTTGAACAGGTGCAGCAGTCGTCAGAAGACATGGACCAGCAAGTGCCAACACCGTAAGACGTCGTCTAAGAGAAGTAGGACTCCGTGCACGACGACCTTATGTTGGAGCTATCCTCGGGAGCTATCACTGTCAGCAGCGTTTCAGGGGCGGATCCAGAGGGGGGGGGGGTTCCAACCCCCCAACCCCCCAACCCCCCTGCTCAGCTACATAAAAAAAAATAATGCCTTGCATCAATGAAATTACATCACAAAGTGATCCTACATCAGTATAAAAATGATTTCCCTGTTTAAAAAGCTCAATTAGTATGTATGCCTATGTAATTTAGAGACGATGATGGCAGATTTCCGTGACAGAAACCTGGCAAACCCCCTCCTGCAAAAATTCCTGGATCCGCCCCTGAGTAGACTGGCAAAGTGTGCTCTTCAGTGATGAGAGTCGCTTTCATCTTTATCACGCTGATGGCCGTCATCAAGTGGGGAGACGTCATGCAGTGCTGCGTCTTCGAAACGGATCGTTGGGGTGGAGAAGTGTAATGGTGTCGTGAGGCTTCACATTTTATCACCGGACCCCCTACACGTTTACAGGGGTCGCGTTAATGCTGTAGCCTACCGTGATGATGTCTTGCAACCAACTGTTGCTCCGATGTTTCGAGCACACTCACAACTTCAGCACTTCCAACAGGATAATGCACGGAGATCTGGATAACAATTGTGACATCTATAGGGGTCCACAACCTTGGTATTACACACCTTCACATCATTTGCATAATTGGGAGCATAAAAATTGTGATCTGTACGGGCTCTAGAGTGCCCACACACTAAAAACGTGATTTTTTCGTAGTATCAGGGGCCATAATCCATGAAGTTACCAATATTCACAGGAACCGACATCTTTGGGATATAAACCTATATTTCAAGTTTCGTCAAAATCAAGAAAAAAACGTGTCCTGTAGGTTGTCCACATTCTAAATGTGAACATCTGGGTGGACAGGGGCGACGAGAATACGTCCACTGAAAATGTGGGATTATAAAACACTTCAATGCTTGTAAACCACAAAAAGCATCCATGTGAAAATCTTTGACACATACACTTTCTCAGGGGCGGATCCAGAGGGGGTGGGGTGGTCCAAACCCCACCCTGCTCAGCTACATCAGAAAAAAAATAATGCCTGGCATCAATGAAATTACATCGCAATGTGATCCTACATCATTATGAAAATGATTTCTCTGTTTAAAAAGCTTATTTGTATGTATGCCTATGTAATTTAGAGACGATGATGGCAGATTTCCCTAACTGAAACCTGGCAAACCCCCTCCTGCAAAAATTCCTGGGTCCGTCCCTGTTTCTGGAACATACGTTATAACTTTGGCTAACATGTAATTACCTTCCACAATCCTTGTATCTTAAATACAAGACCACGCAATTATTCACAAAGTCACAAAAGGTAAATTAATAGTGGCAGTTATTTCCCTTTAAATGTACATAACAAACAACTGAATGACTGGGGTCATCAACGTCTAGTTAGCAAGAAATCGTAATATATAAATTTCCTTTGGAGCAAAATGCTTCACTTTTCGAAAATATTTGTGTGTGTGCAAACTTTTATGAATATAATTTGCATGGGTTCAGTGATGTTTGGAATATGTGTTGCTGTTGGAGAAATTTAAAAATTAGTCAATTGAGGAAGCCTATACTTAGCAATATCAAGTATTATATAAGACTACCCTGTGTGTTTCATAAAGATGTCTTGAACGGCTCCCCCAATAATATTCAAAGTTGTGTCCATGGAAACACAAAATTTTTCAACTGAGAACTTTCTGATTAGCACAAGTCTATAATAGATGTATAAAGTTTCATAACAAATACTAAAACTAAAACAAATTATTTCCATGGATATACAACAAATATTAGACCGAGGAATGTCTAATTAGGAAAAGGAATGTTAATCAATTTAATTTTAATGTTGTAATGATGTGATATACGACAAGAACTTACTAGAACATGACTTAAAAACTGTATAAAATAACTTTACAAATTTCCATTATATTTTGGGGATCTAAACAGAATAATTTAATACACCAACTAATGCGGATATATTTAGCCTGCAAATTTCATGAGTAATCATGGCGGGCATATTAAATTAATAATATATTAACTATTTAGCTACCAGCCAATAGACACAAACCACGTTTTCAAATTTCATGTACAATTATTGCTATGTCGTGTGACGTTGAATACGCGTGCTGATAAGAAAACATATCACTTAACAAAATCAGATTTGAAAATGTCAATAATGATCAGATAGCTGTCACCAAATTATAAAGCGAATTAGATGATTAATCTACACCATTACGCGAATGCCACGTGTATTTTCGGATCATGACAAGTCTTGCAAGCGCCACGTATCCCTTCCATGTCAAACGACAATTTTCTCGTTATCCAATCTCAAAGCATTAACTATGCGATCTTAATGTCAAAGACGTTTCCATTTCCAAATTTAAATATTTTCTCCAATTTCAAACTTGATTTGCAAGATGATAAAATTTGTTATCAGTGAAACGGAATTACTTGTTATTAAAAATGAATTATTAAACAATTGTTTATACGACATATATAAGATGGGGTTAAAAATAACTGGACAAGAGAATGCTACTTCGTCCAGTAAAAGAACGTCATCGTGATTAGCACTGGTGCCGCAAGTCTTATGTCTTATAATAGTTTGCGAGTAATGACTGGGAGGTACACAGTGTACATTTTTATCTACGTCTAAAAGCAGACTTTGACGTATTTGTCCATTCAAATTAGAATGTTTAATTGTGTTAGCACGAAGCAGAGGACTTCTGATCTAAAGTTAAGATAAGGAAATCAGAGGTAAGATTGCTGTTAAAAATAATCTTTAAAAAATTAATTTGTACTTTAGCTAAATATATCAAACTGTATTGAAAGATGACAATATTAATTTGAGAAAGTGTTTTTGTTTGGAAATTTATTGAAATTCAATAAATCATAGCCAATGCAGAATAACAGCGAGCACCGAATTCAATTCCTTGACTTGGAATGAAACGTATTATATGGTAGTTATTTCTTTACACTTAAGTATTTAATCAATTTAATTTGAACAATTTTGAGGGATCAAATAATAATCCAAATTATAATCTGTATGATGTCACCATTGATTTGTTAATCCAAATTTTTTTTAAGGAACAGAATTCTAATATTGAAAACCAATGTTTATGTTTTCCTGTTCCAATTAAAAAAGTAATAATAACCATAAAACTGGAAATTGTAATACATGATCTAGTTAAGATTATTTATTTGTGTTATTTTTTGAAGATTACTTTATGTCTTTCAATATCCCCCTTCTTATCTTTTATTCTAAAAGATGTTTATCTACTCTATAAATTCAACACTCTACAACTCTATACTCAAATAAGATAAATTTTCTCCAAAACAAAAGCAATAGGCTATTAAACTGATGAAATGTATTTTATACACAGACATTAAATCGTTACAAACGTTTCTTAATGTGAATTGTGATTCCACTTCGGGGCAAATATGAAAATGGACTAAAGATAGGAGGCATTAATTAAGAAATTATGCTTCACAAAATGCTTCACATTGGCGAGCACACATTAAATGCAGTTGAAGTGCTGGCGTAATATAATACAGCTGAAATATTCGTTTTATGCTCAAAAAGAAAAATTACAACAATAACAACTTAATTCTAATAATCAGTAGGCCTACGCGAATTGTAACTCTGAGGTGCGTATTGCGATGGCGAAAAACACCGTGTTTATTTCATATTACAAAAGAATTGCAAGATTGACGATATTTGCGCGTTTTCATTGCGTCTCTATAAAATATGGTCATCCATAATACCGCTGACCTCAGCCCTACAAGCAAATCGTTTCCGCAAGCCCATCCCCCTTTTAAAATAAAAGAAATATTGATACATAAAGAAATATTGATTCCAGTCAATTAATTTATGAAAAAAGATGTTAACCCCTAAAAAATTGCAAGAGAAGGTTTTTTGATGGTATCTGCTAGCAGTTGGTGTACCGACAACCTAAAAGTTTACAAGAATGGGAATACCGGAAAGTCTTAAATTTTGACTATACATGTGCAACTTTCGACAATCAAAAAAATCGGCAATTTTTAAGAGAAGCACAAGTACCCCCCCCCCCACCATTTCTTGAGGTTCCAGGATCAATCTTTCCTATGAAATGGTTTTTATAGATGTCCGATGCACATTTGTATATTTTTCGGAAGTAGCATTACCTCGAACCATGCTGCCAAGGGCAAATTTTGCACTGTTTTATCTTAAAATAGCGCGAATTAATGTTATTGGGGCTATTTAGACCTATCATTTGGAGATATATATAGCTAGTGGTCTTAACTGATCCCTTATATAACGTTTTCGAGGGTAACCTAAAGCCCACAACCTGCTACAGAGCCCTTACTTTTGAATAGGCATGACTAAACATAATACAGCAAATTTGGTATCTTAACTACTGTTTTGGGGGTCAATATTTCATATGCTCAGTGGTGTTCAGTGGTCCCCTATATCATTTTTGGGGTATCCCCTGCCACAAAACATGTGGCCGCGAACCCAAATTTATTTTTAACGGGATACCCTTTTCTCCATTTAACTTGCAGGAAATTACTTACCAATTTGTACTACATAGAATGAAGCGCGCTGCTATCCATGATTTCTAAACAAACACATCTTGCATGGTGATATGCGGTGCTAGAATTATTGAAACTGCATACCACCATAGTGAAAGAATAGAAACTGCCCCAAATTTTCAAAAGAGTTACCTCAAATACTCATGGGAATCCCCACGCCATTATCTTCATATTCCCATTGCCCCAATGGCAACAGCGTGGTCCTCCTTTTCCTGTTGCCCTTCCCGTGTTCAAAACAGATCTGCGATATTAAAACAATACAACAATCGCGCCCAATGTAAGCATCGTCATTGCTTGCTGGCCCTCGGCCTCAGTGACATATGAAACCAGTTAAAGCTTCTCCTGACCAATTGTCTGTGGCTAGTATCCAATCTTCTCTTATTTTGGTTCGCAGTTTGTCGTTTTTTGGGGTTGTTTTCTTTTTTGTTTATTTTTTATATCGCTGATCTGTTTTGAACAAGGGACGGGCAGCAGGAAAAGGGGGATCACACTGTTGCCAAAGGAGTCCTATCAAGGCTATATGGACGCACAGGTAATATAACGAGTAAAATATAAGTTGCCCCCCCCCCACCCTAACGATTTCAGTGAAAATACATAACGCTTTTCTTTTACATTAATACAACTGAGCAATCACCGATTTCTCGGTTCTAATATATATTGCCTGAATTCTATGTTGAAAACTACAATGACAATCTGTAAGGCTCAGTAGATAATAGGTTCCGTGTAATTCTTCAAAAAAAGCAAATTAAAGAACTTGTAATTATTAAAAAAACAGTTTCAGCCTAAAAAAAAATCCCCTTCATTTTATTTAAAAGGAAGTATTATAATATATTCTTTTCAAAAAAGAAACCCACAGCCCATTTTTCATCATTTTTCTTAAATTTGAACGAGGTCGTTGTTTCGATAAATCTTATTGGTTTTAAAGGTAGGGTCACTAATTGTGACTGGTCATACTTTCTTTTCGAAATTTACTTTCGCTTGATTACACCAAGACACAAGAGTTTAACAACTTCGCGAGCTATTCGCGTGGAACCTAAATCTAAGGTCTTTAAAATCCGGGGGAAGTACTCTGTCTCCAATAAATCAGTTGCACATGCAAACACTCAACGAACCAAGTGAAGTCACATCTGAACGATGATCACCGCAAGCAGGTCGGTTATAAGCAGGTGAATCCCAGACAGATGTAGCCATGCTGCTAAATGTTTCCCCGAGTACCATTTCTCAACTTTGGGATAGGTACCGACAGCGAAGTTCAACGCGTGACCGCCCAACCTCAGGCCAAACAAGAGTGACCCCACCTGCCCTTGATCGTCACTTTCGGTTATGTTATTTGCGGAAACGGTTCTCAACAGCGACCTCTATTGCAGCAGCAATTCCTAGACGGCATAGAATCTCAGAACCAGATTAGTTGGGTACGAGACCTAAAATCCGTGGCCAATTTGCGGGGAAGTTGTTTTGCAGGTGGTTTCTAAATAAAAAAACCCGCTGAAGCGATTAAGCTTGGGTGCCTCTCTCTAAAATGCTGGCTGAAGCCACTAGAGGGCCAAATTAAAAATGGTGGTCAGATGTGGTGGGGAAATATAAATTTATGTAATATAGGCTTCGAATGTGTCTATTCGTATGTTTTAAGGGTCTCTGAATCGAAATATAGTAATCAAAAATCCACCCAGGCACTAGTTTTGCCAATATGGCCGAAAAACCCAAGATGGCCACCATTTTTGCCTGGAAAATGGTTTCGGGGTCGATGTCTAAATGTCGATAGATGGTAACCAGCAATAATACTCATAGATATTTATCATCTGATAGACTCTGTAGTCATCTGATTTTGATTTAAATTTAATCAACGCTTGATAATGGACCCATGTAATATTCAATCTCGCATGATAATCAACATCACCAACGTATCCAGTCAAAATCAAAGTTTTACTTATCAGAATCACAGTCATCCGATTCAAAAGATAGATCCAGTTTTGATTGTTCAGATTCAGAAGGAATCTTCGTCACCTTCACTATCACTGCAATGAACAAGTAAGTCACTTAAACGTACTGGTAATGCTGGGTTCTAATTGAGCCGCACTGTCCATTACGGAGCAGTTTCCAACCATTACCAACGGAAGAGTGTGTGATCTCAGACTTTCAGTAATTAAGCATTAGATAAGCATTAGCTCCGGCGAGTTTAAGTTTGTTAGACTTTTCATCAGATGGTAACCGGCGAAAGTTTTTTTCGTTTTATGCTTGGTCATTTCTTGCCTCTCGCTTCAGTCAGTGATATGCTTTGAAGGTAGTTTCTATATTAAAGCAAACCTGCTAAAGTGATTAAGCTTGGGTGGAATGGGCTAGAGTGCCAAATTCAAAATGGAGGCCAAATTTGGCGCTGACAATATAAAATATTTAATAGGCCTATAGGTTTTCCGAGGTGGCTATTCCTGTGTTTTAAAGGTCTCTGAATCAAAATGTCATTATCAAAAATTCATGTCGCCACTAGTTTGGCCAATATGGCTGAAAAATGCAAGATGATCGTCATTTCTTGCTGGGACTTTATTTTCAACTATACCCAAGATTGATTTGAATGATAGTTTTAAAAAATGAGAGCCGCAGTGAAAGTGTTCCCATGAAATGATACGATTTCATAGCTGTTTTTGTTTAGCCTGATCAAACTTGAATCATATTGTTTCTATTTGCTTGAAATTCCCTGGGCGTCATCGCCTCCATGGTGCTCCACGCTAAAAGACTAAAAGGACCTGATATGGTCGGTAGAGTAATAAAGGATGCTCTTCTTGCTCTTGTGCTCATGGTGCTCCACGCTAAAAGGCCATGATGTTGGTAGAGTAATAAGGGATGCTCTTCTTGCTCTTGTTTTTCGAGCAATTGCTGTATGCCCGATTTATCCATGCTATACTGTTGGAAAACTGGCAATCTTTATGGGAAAAAAATCCTACTGGTCCCTCATCCCGTGTTACAGGCTCAAAAACCGTTCTAAATATTCCCAGTCTGTGTCATTTGAGGGCATATTCCTCCTGCTCCCGACAAGAATCTAATGGATAAGCACCCCAACACATGGTTTACCACAGAGAATACATACGATAGCATTGATGGCAGCAGCGGGTCATTTTAATCTAACGGGCTTTATACGAGGGGTCGACATCAGGATTTTTAAAATCTAAATCACATACTTTAAAACACGGAAATAGCCACCTAGGAAACCTATATTAAATATTTTATATTGTCAGCGCCAAATTTGGCCTCCATTTTGAATTTGGCACTCAAGCGCATTCCACCAAGCTTAATCACTTTAGCAGGTTTGCTTTAATATTGAAACTACCTTCAAAGCATATCACTGACAGAAGCGAGAGCCAAGAAATGGCCAAACATAACACGAAAAAAAACTTTAGCCGGTTACCATCTAATGAGAAATTTAACTAACTTAAACTCACCGGAGCTAATTTTCAGGCTTATTTAATGCTTAATTACTGAAAGTCTGAGATCACACACTCTTCCGTTGGTAATGGTTGGAAACTGCTCCATGATGGACAGTGCGGCTTAATTAGATACGCGAACCCAGCATTACCAGGGCGTTTAAGTGACTTGTTCATTGCAGTGATAGTGCAAGTGGTCAGGATTACGATGAAACTTCAACTTCTGAATCTGAACAATCAAAACTAGATCTATCTTTTGAATCGGATGACTGTGATTCTGATAAGTAAAACTTTGATTTTGACTGGATAAGTTGGTGATGTTGATTATCGTGCGTGATTAAATATTACATGTGTCCATTATTAAGCGTTGATTAAATTAAAATCAAAATCAGTTGACTACAGAGTATATCAGATGATAAATATCGGTGAATTATTGCTGGTTGCCATCTACCGACACAAATTCCTCAAAATTGAAGACAATCACCCCGAAACTATTTTCCAGGTCAAAAATGGTGGCCATCTTGGATTTTTCGGCCATATAGGCAAACCTAGTGGCTGGATGGATTATAGATTACAATATTTCGATTCAGAGAACCTTAAAACATACGAATAGACACATCCGAAGCCTATATTACATAATTTTATATTTTCCCGCCACATCTGACCACCACCTCTAGCGGCTTCCGCAGCATTTTACAGAGCGGCAGCCAAGCTTAATCGCTTAAGCAGTTTTTTTTACATATCGAAACCACCTTCAAAACAACTTCCCCGCAAATTGGTCACGGATTTTAGGTCTCGTACCCAACTATACGAGCCAGACGTTCCGTTAGAGCTGCTGTTTTGAAATACGCCGATGCCGTCAAATCCGACTTCACTGGGTTCAAACCTGAGGATATGGCCACACCAACACCGTAGAACAGTTTGGTTCAGCTGCGTGTCGCGGTTCCTGTTGCAACCAGGGGATGGTAGAGCGAGGGTACACCGACGACGAATGTCAGATTGCGTTTCTTTATTTGAAGAGTACCATATTAAATATGATGGCATATTAGATATTTTACAAGAACTACTCTATAATGATGATGACATATTTGATATTTGATAATCGCAGTATAGAACTACATGATGGCATATTTGATAAAAACAGAACACTAGAACTATAATATGTAATATGATGGTGTATTTGATATTTTATAAGAACTGTACAGAGCTATGTGATACGATGAAATATTTGATATTTTATAAGAACTTTGTATTACTGACGGATACATCATCGAAACAACGGCTACATAGGTTCACATGGATCCTGTTGATGCTTGGAATAAAGGATTCCTCCAATTTAACATTTTTGTAATTTAACGTTTTTTTCTTCGTAATGACCTACACTTTTGCAGACATTTTAGATCGTACGAAAAGGGTGCCCCCCCCCCCCAATACAAAAACCTAAGAAAACAATCTAAACGACAATGAAAGCCCGGTTCAGCAAATCACTCTGATCCGTCGAAGAGCGTCGTGAGCCGAAATGTTGAACATAGGGTCCTATTTGTTTTAAACGGACAGTAGTACTTTAAACCCCATTCTATCTCATTTGATTTAAAGCGGAAATTTCATATTTTCGAAGAAAGTCAAAACATAATTATTTCTATGTCTTTTGCTCAAAATGTTGTCAACTCACTATTATACGATCATCAGCATTATTTCCCAGGCATAAAAATCATTGACAGAGGAAAAAATAACCCAATTATCTCCTTTGTCCCCCCCCCTCCCCAAAGGAATGGTTATCTTGAAACGTTTGAATTTAAAATGATATTTTTGCCAATTTCTCAACTGGCAATAGTGAATTATAAGATTATTCTTTAACAAGGTAGGACTGTTTATAGATATAATCTATTTGAGGGCTTTATCTTCATACATATAACTTAAAAATATGAAATTGCAACTTTAAACGAAAATACCAATGAAGAATCATATTTCAAAATATTTAGACTTACTGGAATTCAATCACTATTCCGGAGTTATGTCCCCTTTTCCGAAAAACACTATAAAAGCTACCGTTTTTAACAAATCTTTTTTAAATTTGTCATTGGGTTCACGAGAAGACGAAACCTATCAATATTTAGCGCCCCGCGACCGCCCGTGCCATTCATTGTCTGATGTGGTTTTGTTGGTATAAAACCAGTGAAAGTTAGCTGACATTCATACTCAATATCTGAATGCATATATACGACCCCATACACTCTGCATTATAGTTCTTTGGGTCAGTACTGTGTTTTAATAGACATTTTATATCGATAGCATTGTGATTTATCCCATATTTAACGGTACAGCAGCCCTAGAATAAAGTGTAAATAAATGTAATGAGACAGCATGCATTAGTTTTGAATTATTCCACTACCGCAGATAAAATCAATGGTTGATTACAATCAAGGTCCTGGTTTATTTTCTCGCCTTGTCCTATATTTAATGACAATAAAAAAAAACTTCACACGTACGTAATAGGTAGGGTTACACGATCTTTGACAATATTACTCAATGAAGTCAAGCTATTTTAGGATACATAATTGCCATTGATTTAACTACAATAGACCATGGCTTTTTCTTCTGTACCCAACACCATTCCGTTGGGAAGCTCATTGACGTCATTGCATAAAACCAGACATGCGCAAATATCGTCAGCGGATGCTGTGCCCGGAAACTTCTTTTTTACAAGGCTACCATTTCACATTGAAATCAATTAACTCTTGTCGATAAAATCTCCCAGATAAAATAACATTTATATCTCGTTAATATTCTCTATGAAGTACATATTATATTATATAATGTAGCTGGTGTTTCCGTAGTATAGCGAGCAAGGAGTTACAGTAAACTTACACACTTCTCAAGAAACTCATTTGATTGCCCAGGGCCGTTTGACGTCCATCGTAGCTTTATAAGATTAGTAGCCAGAAATGAGTACTGGACCACCTGTCAGTTTGTCAAATGGCATCAGCTAATTTAGCGCCTTTCAGATACTTACTTTATTAAAGTTTTCACGATATTGGCTTTCCTTGAAATTAACCAAAAATAGATCAAAACGGAAGTGGGGTTTGACGCGTGTGGGTTCTTCCGAAAATGACATCACGTTCGAAGCAACGGGTTTTAATTTGTTCAAAGAAACAGTGTTAGTTTTGAAATTGCTTGTTACCTCGTCGAGGGGTTTCACGTGTGCGCGTAGATCATAATGTCAGGTTGCGTGGTTTCGATTCTCTGCTTACTCGTAGCATGGAGTATGCATGGTCACCTGTCCAACCTCGTGGGATTTCTCCGGGTTGCAGTTTTCTCCCACAGCAAGCGAATTGTTGAAATAGAATTGAGCCAGGTCAGTCCCGAAATGGCCTATTTCTCCATTTCTCTACCTCGCAGATAGGCCCTACTTTGATCGACAGGACACCTTCTTTTTTCCAGGATAGGCCTAACTAATAAGTTAACCGTTTTTCTAACAGTAAGTTTTTAGAAGATGTAAAAGGTTTGGAAAATATAAATATTATATATGAACCCAATGAGGTAGTACGCTGCAGTTTACAATGTACTTTTGGCGCATCTTTTGTCCATATTTTATAAAGAAATCCGATCAATACTCAATAAATACAGATCAGTGTCACTCCGTGTGTTAACCGTGGCTGGCAGATTAAAAGATGTTCACAGTATACCCAAGTAAACTTCGGTAAAAAAAACCTAGAGAGCTATTCTCATTAAAGAGAGTCGAGAGGCCGTTATTGATCGTTTGAAGCTTAGTACAATAGTCTTCTATCTATTAACTAAGACGTCGGACAAGGAATGTGTGCTAATGAAGGGAACGAGTTTTAATGATTTTCCAGGTCACGTTTTGGGGGACAGGATGGGATGAGAAAGTGATGTACATGTTAAACAGACGTGGAATACATAACTTACGTATATATTTGGCAATAAAGTCCAGTCTACTAAAATCCATGATGGCTGAAAAATGAAATGAAATGGGGGTTAACACCTCGCTTTTCTGTAGGCTGCCAATCGGGTTCATGAAGGTGGTCATATTTTACCCTAGTAGCGGCGTTTTTGCCTTGTATTCATCGTATTCCAACTTTTAACGGTTAATTTACGCACACGGGACCTCGTCCATCCATCACTGGGGAAATAATGCTAGATTCCTGGATCCATAGTCACTCTATCGCTAAATGATAACGTTAACTTTATATAAAATTCAGTGTAATTACCGGTACCCTTTCACATACCATGATCATCATTATTTAAAAAAAAACCAAAACATATCTCCTTCTGTGCCCTGCTCTGCAAATAGCATAAAATTCTAGTTAAACGCCGGATAATTAAAACCGGAAATTTGCCGATGTGGGTGGATGTAGCCACGTTGTCTGCTCGGCACAAAACATCTTCGCCAATATTATGTGTAAACAAGGTAAAACAATTGATGACAAGTAAACAAGAAAGTAGACAAACAAAAGCACAGCTTGGAATTTAAAAACAGACAAACAACACAAAATTCGTGATATCTATCCTCCACAATCTAAGGAAAACTGGCGCCAAGATGTGGCAAACGATAAGAATGCTCCTTCTGTCAGTTGGCTGGAATACCCGATTGACACGGGTATGTCATAGCCTACATATTATGTCCGACATGACAGGTCACTGGACGTTGTTTTGCAGGGCAATAGAAAAATATTGCTCTACATAAGTTACTGGTATTTTCTTGGGAGCTCGTGTAAATGTACATTTCATACAAAGACATTGCATCCGCAATAGAATACGGGCAAAAAGAGACACTGCAAATAAAGAGGGGGGTCAATCTAACTGGAAAATGTACCAATTTTATCCTATAATATAGTATCAATGCATGTGTAACTGGTATCATCAGAATGTAAGTCTACCGGGTTTCTGATGGAGGGTGTGGCTGTGAGGATTGTGAGTCTTGGTGTAAATTCTTGGACTATATTAGTTCAAAGGTGTACCATATGAAAATCGTCTAGTGGTGGAGTACCCATGACAGAGCTATGTAATTGCAAGACATTTGTAGTGGTGGAGCATCCCTGACAAGGGTTATATAATTTCCAGACCACAGCTAGGCTACAGCTGAAATCTGTACCACCCAAATCAGCTTTGGAGTTGTTCAGTACCACCACAGTGACATGAATGACCACTGCCATGCAGTTTGTTCAGCGGCCTCCTATCAGACAAGTCAAAAATGCCACGGCCCCAAACTGAGCTAGATTAGCGGGCACTGATGATACTCTCCAACTACGTGTTTGGTTATGTAAACTTCAAGAAGGCATCTCAGTGTGTGAGGAAGTTATTCCAGAATCCCTCCAACATAACGGCGTTTCATAATATAATGGACAGGGACTTTCATTTGCCTCTCCTAATTTTTCATAAAATTCTTATCATAATTTCGAAGAATCAGACGTGAAGTGATTTTAACTTCCACTGATACCTGTCCCTAGAGAAATTGTTAACAGGACTGTTTAATTCTAACAATTGTTTCCATTCCCTTTCTTTCCACCGCGGACCCCTTTAGAAATATTGCAAGTCTCCCAACACTGCCACATCTGCATTAAAATTTCACAGGAATTTTTGACAAATCCTTACATCTGACATCAATCTGAAAAATTCAATTATGAAACATTATGCATGAAATGATGTATATTTAAATAAAATTTCACAGGAGACATCAGTAAAATACATTGGGACAGGAACGCTTTAATATGGTATACTTATGTGATTTCTCAAAATATATTGATAATTTTCTGGGGCTTTTTCTTTATATTTTTTGATTTTTTTAATGTTTATTTTGCTTCCTATTTGGTGCTAAATCATATATTTATATATGTACTATTTTGAAAAAAATCACATAAGAGCACCGTGAGAAGGGCGTTACAGTCCTCATGTATACCTGTGCAACAAGTCAGAGTCGACCCTTGAAAACAATTGTTACATTAAAACAGTTTGTGACATTCTTATTTCTGTTTCATATTCGCTCAAAGGGATGTATGAAGAGAAAAACAGATGAAACGAGCGAGCTAAATGAATTTATTCTGCTCTTTCAAGCTTGGTAAATCCATATATACCTTTTCATTTTTATCTTAAAATATGCCTTTGACTATGTTGGCAACTCAGTTGTACATATTTCTTGAGTCCCATTGTTATAGTAAACAAATCTTTTGAAGATTCATGTCGGTGCATTTTATGTTCATATACATGTAAATATAAATGACCAGCTGAGCTGAATGAGTTGAAATAATTTTTAGAAAAAAATAATCTTTCAAATGATCGGCACTTGTCCGGAGTCTTTTTTGGAATCTTCCCCAAAACCGCCAGACCCGAAGAAACCAAAATTTAAACGTTGCAATAGCCAAAGACAGTTTGTAAAAGTGAATAATGAATGTACAAAACAACACAAAAGAGTGAAGTGCATTGTTGCATCCGCCACCTATGGGCCGCACCCGATCTGCCCCTGAATGTAGATGTAGATTGAGCAAGGTAGCTTATCGCAAATGATACTGGAATTCACTATCCGCTTAACAATAATGACCGGTCTATATTTTTTTTCACGCCCCCGCTCCCCGCCGCCCCCAAATTCTATTGATCACGGACAGGGTGTTATACGGGCCATGGTGGAGCACAGGACCAAGACCCCTGAATATAAGCCCTCTCCCAAAAAAACAAAATTTAAGTAGCGCAAAAAGGGATTCTGTATAAGTCAACAAAACTTTAACGCATTTAATTTTTGTTCAGGCTATAAGGGGATTTTTGTGGGCATTGTAAACGTTATGATCCTTTAATCTTTTATGCTAGTGTTGGGTCATTTTTGTTTTATTATACATATACCTCAACCGTAACTTTGGTTTTTGATTAGGCGTGTCCCCTGCTGGTAGTGAAATAACCCACAGTGTTCGACGTTCGTCAGAAATCGACCCGGTCGATTACTATATAGATGTCGTAGCTCCGGGGTTAGAGGTTTTTTCCAAGATATATCATAGGGTTTTCCGATCAAACGTAGATTCAAAGACGAAATATACATAAAAATTAACATATTATATAAGTTGATTTAATAAACAATTCTTCAGATAAAGTGTAAAAAAAATAAACAATTGATTCTTCACAACAAAGCAGTTACAGCATGCAGGGTGTGTGTGTGTGTGTTGGGGGGGGGGGGGTGCGAGGGAGGGGGGTCATTAAAACTTTTGCCCTGGGACACCAAAGAAGCTTTTGAGGGCCATGTTCACGGGTTACATTATAATAACAGCGCCCAGAGACTTTACATTTAGGATACAGATGAATAAACAGATTTCGAACATAATTGTAACAAAAACATTTGTTCCTACGTTGAACCGTAACAAGTATCCGGAAGTAGCGCAAAAAGGGGAATCTATTCCGGTTCCCGACAATCATATAGCGCGGGGTAACTGCTACATATATTTTCAGCTCAACATTCTGATGCACTGGTTGTCTCTTTTTAATTTTCTCGCTTTTTCTGCAGACGTGGATCCAGAGGGGGGCGCACGCCCCCTCTATTTTTTGAGGTTGCGAACAAATTTTAGCTCAATATATTCTCACGAGAAAGGAGAACAAAATAGTTTAGGTTGGTAGGAAATTCTAATTTACAGTAGGCCTATTAGTATGAAATAAAATCCTTGTGGGCATTTTTCCCACTCAAAAATCACTGTTCCGGGCTTCCCACTCGCATGTGGGTGCAGCACGCCCCCTATTTCTGAAAATCCTGGATCCGCCACTGTTCTGCCCACATGCTAATTGGATCTTCTTATGAATAGTCGCTCCCAGAGACCTGGATATTATTATGATGGATGAATGAAATCGGGTTTATCTTAAAATCCTAATTTTCTTCACCAATCTGGTTAAAATGAAGACGGGATCGCAATAGTGAGATCGTAATCGTCCGGGTAGTTAAAACAGTCCTCTATTTCAGTCGGTAACAGTAGGCCCTTATAACTGCTATAATATTTGAATTTTGTGACCTCATTAATAAAAAGGTCTGATTTTGGCGATGGCCCGTGATAAAATGACCATGCACTGGCTACAGCGCCAATGGCAAAGGTGCGTTGACAGAAACAGTGGTCGTAATTTTTAGAGCAGTTTAAAAAGATGTGTGGACTGTGCCGTTGCTGGTTAAAACATCCATTAAAATAGCATTATGCAAGAGCAAAATCTGCTCATTACAGGTCTTTCTTCAAGTCTGAGATGTTATCTAAATAATCAATTAGACATTAATTAACATATCCAGACCATAATAAACTCTTTATGTCAAGGCTAGCCTTCGATGTTGGCGGATTAAATTCTTATATGCCGCTTAATGGCCGTTGATAATTAAATCAATCAAGTGGATAATCGAGACTATGCTGTTTATATTAATGATTTGAGTAATGATGACCGAGGCTATGTGAATATTTCAGACGCTTTTTTCTCGGCTAATAGTGAATCAGTTTGACTGAAATTTTCAGCAAATTATCTTTACACTATCTAGTTTTTAACTATTATAGTGAGAACTGCCATCTCTTTATCTTATCTCCCATAATGTAACTTTGAATAAACCCTTCCGATTAATCTAATGACTGACCAATGCATCAAAATTATTAGTAGGCCTACAAAACTTCAAGGTCGTCACCATATCTGACAATGTGACATAAACCCTTAAAGTGCAAGAAAAAGTAGTATTTGTCTATTCATAATTAGTCAGAACATCTTGGGGTGTTCACCCACGAGCTGACACCAATGTCAATTGAGCTTGTTGTATTACATCACCCAAGGGTCAAGCCAGGTCAAAACTATCAACATGTTAGTCGAAACAGTCTGTGGAAGGCGGATAAATTCATTGGCATTCATGGTCACAGACATATTTGATCGGTGTCAATCCCATTATAGACGTAAGTTCTAAAATTGCAACCTGTTAGACTAATATAAATACAATACCATCTCATTTTACTTCTATATACAGTATATTGACTTTTCCCGCGTGTTTCAATAGATTTTACAGCAAGCACGTGCCATTGGTGTTACCATATGACGTCAATGGGTCGGAATTCCACACGATACGTAGTCCTAAATATTATCAATTTTTAACGCAGAATTGATAGTTCGGCTGTGTTATTATACCCGTTATATGTGTGATGAAAAAAAGCGTCACGAGTCAAGCTGAAATCTTATCGCTACGGTCTCAGAGATCGTTTAGTATCGACAAAATGATAACTGGGTCACCTATGACGCAAATAGACCCGAGTGTCCCTGGCAACCATCGATCCACTTATTCCGCGAAAGAAGAAAGTGCGATGCATACATGACTAAATAAGTTGTTGGCTTCGGTATATTTTAAGATAAATTTCATATCTGTAAGGCAACTAATTGTAAATATCTATATGTGATTCAAAACTCTATGACAACTCGTGTAAGAAGACTAGTCGAGCGTAATAATATTTTTATATATCTTCACTATAAATACGGCACTAGTGTTTTCCTTTTCCTAAAATAGATTGAGTTGCCGATTTTCGCCTAAGACGAGCTCACTGGTGAGTAAAAATAGAATCGGTCGAGTTATTTTTGTTCAATTCATGGATTTATATTGGTGAGGTTCTTTATGTGTTTGAGTTCTATCTTTAAACCAACGTGTGTATCGTATTGTGGAACATTTCTCTCACCAAAGCACCATTTTATTTTGTTAACATTGGAAATTTACAGAAATTACGCGATGTTACGTGATGGAGATGCTAAATGACATCTCGGCATTTAACGAAATTGATGAGGATGGACATGTATTTGAAATTTATTTAATTGTCAGTTGTCAAATAGGGTTGTCTTTTATTTCAGAAGAAAGACGCAGTAAATAATTCCAGCGCATCTTTCTTTGCTGGGAAAAGACTATCGTCGGAGAGAGAGAGAAAAGTAGCTGGCGTATCGCCCAGTTCGGTACACATCACATGTGACTACTGACAGATTATATCGTGTGTTATTTTCTTACTGAAACTACCAACAAGAAATCTGGAATATCGGACAGCTGAATGAATTCAAAGGTTTATTGGTAAGTTAAATTTATTTGTGATTTTTGTCTATTTTTCACCATAGACGATCTCGAAATAGAATTTATTGAGGAACTGACCATTATACTAAAAAATAATTAGGGCATCATTATGAGAAAGATTGCGCGCTATTTTCTGCAATAATTTGGAATCGCTTGAAATATTGATGCCGCGGGACAAGTCGATCACAACTTGGAGTCGAGCTCTTACGTCAGTGGCACGAGGTAGACGTCATCCGACACACTTTAACAATATATCACCGAGGCGAAGTGAACAAAAAATGACGTGAATAACGCCATGTCTGCCAATATTGTCAAGCGTGGAACCTGCTTATACTAGAAGTAATTATCGACCCCCTTTCCTTTCCAATCTAACACAGATTTTTATCTCCATTTATAACTTGTTTAGTAACAAATTTGGTATGGATACTTAAATAAAAATGTGGTGTTAAAGCAGGAAGCTTTTCAGGCGAAATACCCAAAAATAAAATGTGTATAGTATTCCTGGAATAGAACAGTTGTAAATTTTCTTTGCAATCAAGTATAGATTAAATAAATGACCATTTTACATTTTACCAAAGTACTATGATTTAATAACTATGATATACAGAAGCCACAATACCCAATTAAAGAACATAGTATTATTTTGTTATAATAATACCCAGATTGAATTATTAGTCTCATAAAACAATAAGTAAATTACAATGCATGGTAGCATATTGTTTATTTTCCAGTCAACAAAATGGTTTTATATTTGACTATTATTTGTGTCATATAGAAGTATCACACCACATTCATGTTACTCATTTTTATTTTTATTTAAAACTTGTGATATATATGTGTTGATTTAAAATTATGTGCTCTACTACTAGTTCATATCCTGTCAAAATTTGAATAGGATGATTTTGTATGCATGGATGGGATAATAAAATGTCAATGTTTTTGACACACATTATTAAAAATAATACAAAATACATGTCCAACATACAGTAAATATTTTGTGTGTATTTGTTGTAGTATATAATTTTAAAAAATTATATAAGTAAGATATATGGGTAACCTGCTGTTTTAACATGTTTTGTTTTTTAAAAAAAACTTATCACATTCATTAGTCTGTGTTTTGTGTTCATCATTATACATAATCCAGTTAAACAACTTGAAAATAGATATACTCCATTATTTGTTTATAATTAAAAACATGGCTAGCTAGTTATGTGTGTTACATGTACATCTTGCATAGGCATGCTTTTCTAAATAACAACTGCTGTTAAATTTATATCTTTTTGTCTTTATCAGAGCTTTACAAAATTTGTTGTCCAATTTGCAGTATGTTATCTGTGCAGAGAAATTTGAATTTCATTTCTCACCCCCTGAATGTTCAAACCTGTAGTTCCAGTGTTCATTTGAGACTAACAAAGTTTTTTCTGTGTTTACATTTTGTAATATAATTATGAGCATGTTGTTCCAAAAGGTGATATATATAATATCTTACTCAATTAAGATTAAATATGGGGAAAAATTTTTCCAAGGCAGCGTTCTCATTCATAATTCCATTATAGAATTGTTTTTAATATTTCAACAGTTCCTGTCTGAAAGGATAAGACAGAAAGTTCTAGTGATGTCGACTTTGCCGTGTATGAATTACGATTACTGTATAGATACAGGTAATTCTATATCTGTAGGCTGATTCACCTAAAACCATTTCAAACAAGCTGTTATCATCTTCAAGTTTCGCTGAATTGTTTTTATGAATTTCTTTTTAATCCGATTTGAATCCAAGCTGGGAGTTTATATATTGTGGATATTTTGATTATGTGTTCTTAATTAAATGTTAAATAATCAATGTTATGCTCTAACTGGTTATGTGTATCTGATTCTGTAGTCTAACCTGTGTTGTGGATTATTGTTTCTAGTGTCTGTTTTTGTTTGTTGGTCAGTTATCATGTATTGTCTAATAAGATCATAATTTTGTCTGGGGTATGGGTAAAGAACTCTCCAACAAACCATGTCATAATATTAACAAGTCTGGTGAATATCAAACCAAGGACTTTCTTCTTGTCTATTATATGATGGTATGATAGACAGCCTTCAGACTATTGTTTTAATTTTATATACCATACTACTTTACTTATCACATATAGTCACACCTTCTTAGATTCAAACATTAAAACATAAATTTGCATAATATTATATAAGCTTACATGTCTTGTCACTATTATTTTGACCCAAAAAAATCCTGTACAATCCTATATCAACTTTCGTTTATTGAATTATTTTGTGCCAATTTCACCTTTTCGTATTGATGATCAAGGACTGGGATAGGTTTTATAGTTGATATAAATTTAATAAAGTTTAGTGCATGTTTATGTCTATCTTGCTTAATAAATCTGGATAGTTTTTCAGCTGTAGGTATTTGTCATTTATACTTACACTGATCAGTGAATCAAGTATGCTATCAAGGCATATTTTTCAAATTTGAAATACAATCTTCTGTATAGAAATTCTGGAGGTCCTGAACAAAAATTATATTCTTAGTCTATGTTATCAGGACAGTATAGTGTCATGATAATCTGACATAAGTTTTTGTCAAAGTAACAAATTACAGTAAGCTCTGAGAGATTTACCATCAGTGACTAGATACATGTACCTTTCCCCAAAACATCATTTGTATGGATAATTTGTTTAGCAGTTCAATTATGTCATGCAAACTTTAAAAAATAAATAGCATAAGTAAAAACATACTTCAGTGCAGATTTTTTTATCGAGAAATATGTATGGTACTTAAATATGATTTTTATACCTAAAGTACTATTTTGTAAAAGAAGACAGAGAAATCTTTTACTGATTTCAGTGTTGTTGAGTCTATTATTGGGTACATTTGGATATAATAAAAGCCTCTCCAAGTAGATAATTCCTGAAAATACAACCATCAATACAGAACAGAGGTAAACACACAGGCTAAAATCTTATGCTAAGCTTTCTAAAGCTTGAAAAAACAATTTATCTCGTGCACTCAGACTGTTAAATGTTTGTATTTAGTGGCGATTGGGCGAGGTTCATACCACAAAAAACTATTTGCAGAAGAGAGTGGTACACTCATTTTAATCAGGCAAGAGATATGTATGATGGCTGTGAATATTTGACTTTCGTCGTCATCTAGGGCTATGGGCAGAATTCAACGACATGGGTACATCATGTAATCAGTCATTGACAGCATGTGTCAAAATTCAATGACGTCTTATCTGGGTTTACACAATATCTTGACTTTGCTACTCCACGTCTTTTTTTTTATTTTGCCAACTCACTTGCTACTGCTTGTGTTTTTGGTGTATGAGGTGATGTATTGGTGCGAACAGGACATAAATCAAGTAGACCCAAACAGTGGCTGGGTTGTTTCATTATTTGAAGTTGTAGAGGGTGTGTTTCAGGTCAAAGAACATAAGATCAGTTGTTAAGACAATACCTTCAATACATTATGTATGTATGTAGGTAACATGGATAGATAGGTATAAATTATGTAGGTAACATTGACAGTTGAAGTTGTGTCAACACCACGCAACCACTACCGTTAACACCCACCTGTTAGCCTCACATTGATACAGGTGGAACGGAGCGTGTCATTTAACTCAAAACTAACTAAATTTAACTCCTATCTTGACAATTATAGGACTGGGACTACTTTTGATGTTTATTTTAAAACCTCCCACGCATTTGAATTGTTGCCATTATCACCATAAAAGCACATTGATGTACAAACAGTTGTAAAACTCCTACGATCGATTTGACGTAATTGCATCCCTGTTTTAGTGCTTTAATTGGTAAGAATCTGTTAATTCAGTACAAACGACATAAAGTAAACCCATTTGGTCATTACAAAACGTGTTAAAGTGAAATTATTGAGAATGTCTCATGTTCTTTTTTAGAGTAAATTTGGAGGCTGATTTGAAGACATTTTCCACCATTTTAGTTAAATAAACACACCTGTTAAATTGATTGAGATAAAAGAAATATATAAATGCGAAGATTACTGAGATGATGTGAAGGTACTTCCTGGTGCTGTAGTTTGGCAAATTCACTTACGTTGTGCTGAACAGTTTTCCTATCCATTTTTATATTCCGGTTAATTATTTTCTATTCTGTCAATCACTGTTACAATTTATTGTAAGTGTTGTATTTCTGTACTGTTCATTTTCTGTTATTGTGTTCTGTTTGATCTGGATTGTCTGTTTGATTTTTGCATAAAATGAAAGTATTGGTTTAACTTACAGAAGCTAAGTCTCTAACTCAATATCGTCCAAAGTTTTCTGCATTCAAAACACAAATTATTTAAATCAACACTGGTGTTGTCATTTTACCAGGAAAAGATGGGCTTTTGATATCCAATATTTAAAACAAAATAAACATTTTACCATTGGTACACGAATTGTGTACCATAATGCGTTTCAGCCCCAGTGCTAGCAAGAGACTCGAGGGACGAGGCTAGAAACATTGCACCAACTCAAACGGCGTATGTAGACTGGAATAGGCTAACCAGACACTGGAAATAGTCACTCGATTGAAACTTTTGGCGTATTTCGCCAAACATAACTGATTTGAAATGAGAGTACAAACGAAAACAAATGAATGTAAATCAGTTTGTATACATTCATATTGCATTATTATATGCATTGCAGCCCATTTGTGGCAATTTCTAGGTCTCAAATATTAGCGATTTAGCTGCTTTAAAGGAGCTAAATCGATAATATTTGGGACTTAGAAATTGACTACGCTTGTAATATAATGTAATCTGATTGTCTATGAACTGATTTGCATTCAATTGTTTCCGTTTTGACTCTAATTTCAAATCAGTTATGTCCAGCGAAATATGACACAAGTCTCAACCAAATAGATATTTCTAGAGACTGGTTATTCCAGTCCATTGCGCATGCTCACCAGATAAGTTATGGTGTCACCATTTGACATGAGTTGTTGAATATGTCTAACCTCGTTCTTTCTAGTCACTTGTAACAAATGACGCTGAAACGCACTTTTGTACATGATACTTGTACCAATGGTAAAATGTTTATTTTGTCTCAAATATTGGATATCAGAAGCCTACCCTTCCAAGGTAAGATAACGGCATCAATGTTGATTTCAATTGACAAATAATTTGTGTTTTCAATGTGTAAGACTTTGGATGATATTAAGTTACAGACTTGTCTACTTTAATGTCAATTTGACATATGTTTTTGTTTGTGAAATTGTTATTAAAGAAAGACGTGCAATAGGCAGATTTGGCTCTTGCATAATTATGTTCAAACATTATTTTGATTTTTGTTTTCTTGTGATATCTTGTTCATCTTTTAGTGTCTGAAAGGACACTCTGGGTGGTCCTGTATATCTTTATAACAAAATATGTTGAAGATCAGTGAGCATAACGAAATGCATCCTGAAAAAGTCATGTGTTGAGCTAAATTAAAGTTCCAATTTCACATTTTCTAAGAAAGTCAAAACATAATTATTTCTATGTCTTTTGCTCAAAAGGTTGTCAACTCACTATTATACGGTCCTGGGCAAAATTTTTGGGGCATTATAAAGGGTGACACAGGGTGATTGAGGAAATAGTTACCCAATTACCTCCCTTGTTTTCCCATTCCTCTCCATGGACGGCCATCTTCAAACGTTTGAATTTGAAGTTGAAAATGATATTTTTGCCAATTTCTCAACTGGCAGTACTGAATTATAGGATTAATAGGATTATTCTTTAACAAGGTAGGACTGTTTATAGGTTCAATCTATTTTTGGGCTTTATTTTAATACATTTTAAAAATATAACTTAAAAAAATGCTATTGGAGCTTTAAGCAATGGATGAAATTTTAAAAAAATGACCTGTACTAATATTAAGAAACTGTCCTTTAGTGGTTTTACTTGATAATTTCACTGATTTCAAAATTGAACCAATATACAGGTTTAGCCTGTAAGTTTTCCAAATTAACGAACATTAAGTTGAAAACAAGGAAGGATGTTGTTGAAAGATAATAGATCCGACAAAAAAACCCATGAATTTTGATATGTTAAAAAGGAAAGTTAATTCTCAAGTTATTTCAAGCATTTTGTTTTACATTCACAGAATTTTATATAAATTGTGATCAAAGTACAGTCGACTTCTTTAACATATTTTGATAATACAATTATTGAAATCCATCGGTTTTTCTGATTATCCAAAATCCTAAACTGTGACCATTGCAGTTTCTCATTAGATATTTCACTACAAATTCTATACAATTTGCCCTTTGCCTACACCTTACATGTATATTTTGCAGAAATGTAATGTGGACATTTCTCATGAATAGAGATAGTTTGAGACCATGTATTGAGGATAGCATGCACCCCAAAATGAAATGAAATGAAAAGGAGTTTAACGTAGGACTAACATACCCCACATCACAGTTAGCATTGTTAAATTGAAAGAAGATTGATGGGAATAGGTAGGTGGGGAGGTTTCTGGAAAGTATTTGAAATATCGATTCAAGTAACTTGCTATTGAATAGAAACAACAACTAATCCATGAAAATGTCTTTTAATTGAAAAGGTAACAATATTATATATAATCACTGTATTTCATTATTAGAGAGATCCATTCGTAATTAAACAGTAATTTTTATTCCAAAGACTAATTTGAATTGTAGTTGCCTAAAATAAATTGTAGTTTGACTAAAATGAAATGAAATGGGCTTTAACGTCCTACTGTTCTGCTCCTAATTACTAGGCTAATGAAGACGGGCATACACCATACAATGTGCTATGAGGGAAATTTTGCCTGGGCAGCGGCGCTACGGCCTATTGTTATATCTAGTATGACTAAATTTAATTGTAGTTTATTATATTGGTAAACACATGATACAGTAACTGGTTGTATATTAATTTTGATAAACTGTAGCTGAAAGGTTCATGGCTAGTTTGGTTGCTACGCTCTCACTTGTAACATTATAAATCAAGGGTTATGGTAATAATATACTGATTAGATCATTATTGGTTGGATGAAGAATAAAGAAAGAAAAAACCTTAAAAATAAAAACACTATAAAATATAATGGTTGCCCATCATTATATTACACAATAGATGTTATTAACACCCCTTGATGTTTAGTGTAGAAAAAGTGTTAGTACATATCATACCATACTTCTTTTATTGAAAACATTGAGTGCAGTAAACCTTTATATAGAATTATTTTATTCAAAGAATATTTACTTTTTCCTGTGCTACCTTAAATAGGGCAGGAGTTAGGGAGTATAAGGCAATAAATGTTGACGTTTTGATCTAATTGATGGTGAAATGTCATATTTATCACTTCTAAATTAGTAATATGTATATTTATTACATTAACCCTTCGTAATCAAAAGCTATGAATACATTTACTGTCTTTGAGTATTGTGGAAAAAGTTACTACACTCATAATTTTATCAAAAATTAACACATTTTCTGAAATTGAGTTTTGTGGAAAAAATAGCCTGTCTCATAATTTTATCAAAAATGAACAGTTTTAACTAAATATTTAACAATTACATACAACTGTTTGTAGAGAAGGAAATTATTCTTCATTCCCAAACATAGTGCTTCAAAGGGTTAAATGTTTCATTTTTAGGACACTGATGTTATTTTATATTTTTTTAAAAGTAGCTAGCCTACTTTAAATGTGGTTTAATATTACAAGTACATATGCATATGGGTAAACCTGGACTACATTAACTGAGTCATGTAATAGTTTATGTACATACACAGTAGATCATGTAGGAGAATCCCATCAGTAGGTTTTCTGATACCAAATGAATTACTGTTAGGCTTGTTTTGGGTCAAATACTTCAACAATTTTAAAGTTTGTCATGACAAGGAGTAGCATCACCTGTCCAATCTGTGGGTTTCTTTGAGTCCTCATAATTGCTCTTACACATTGCTGAATTATTGAAATACAATTGAACCATATGTTAATCACAAAAAGACTTAGTTTGGTGGAGGTTAATTCCCCCACCCCTCCTCCTTTCTATCATTTGTAACCTTTTCTTTTTTTTTTATAAGCAATATTTTATTCAGATTTGTATCTGAATAGGGATTGGGGAACAGGCATAGCCTATATTAAACCCCTTAAACCTTTTCTTAAGTTTTCAAATGAAAAAATTGTTAAACTTATATTTTGTGTTGGCTGGCAATACTATTTTGAGTCTTTCCCCTTTCATACCGACTTCTATACACAAATGTTGTATGTAAATGTGTGCTGTTAGACAGTATTGATTAAACTCTTCATGGTTAATGTTACTCTTACATGTATCTTTATTTATGGTTGATTTCATTTTCTCATGTACTTATTTTAAGTAATGCCCTCAATTTAAAACTTTATTACCTGTGTGATGTTATAACTTATGAGAAAAATCTCAAGGTAATAATTGTGTTTAATGAAAGAATCATTGATCCTGAAAGAACAGCAGTCAATTTATGTACCCGGTATATAGAAGATAAACTTTGAATAAAGTAACAAAAATAGTTCAGTATGGTTGCATATTTTTGTTATCACTTCTGATGATCGGGACCTGATCCCTATGACAACTGTAAAACCCAGATTGTTTTCCCTAAAATTAGGACTTGTTACTTTAATATAAGAAATGTTCTTTTCTTAAAGACAATTTCCCATATACAAACTGCAATTTGATTATATTTGGACTTAAGAGTCCCCTGCTATCCCTGACAAAATATTTTAATCTCAAGGAACTAACCCCAAGGCGCCCCAAGCCATAAAAATTGATTTTAAGCACCCTTGTTTGTCATGTGATTGTCCATTTTCAGCTTGTATTTACCATAAATATCAAAGCCTAAGTAAATTCTTGGATATCCTCTGCCCACATCTTATTTTGCGATGTAATAGCAGAGTCTGCTGTATGTTTTAAGTCTCAAACTGATTTCACAACCGTTAGCCATTTAATCAACACATACAAACTGCTCCGTATGTCACTCAAGCAGACAACAATCTCACAGCCTGCCCGTGTCTGCAGGTCCGGACCTAGGATTTTGTCAAGTGAGGGGGGGGGGGGGCGATACATTGGAGCAAAGGGTTACAACCTTGGATTGTTTGGGTGGAGACAATGCGAAAATCATGTTTATATAATCTATTAAAGAGCAGATAACAAAACAAACGAAAATGAAAATCAACAAAGTCACTGGGGCTGAGGGCCCCCCTAAACACCACTCCCCCCTTTCTCAGCCAATGCAAGAATCAAACACCCATCCTTCAGACTAGCAAGGCAACGTCTGGCCTGCTTAGCCACCGTGATCCCCAACCTGGAAAGAAAATTGTAATAACTGTTCAGGCCAAAATAGGGACTGTAACGATTTAAGGGTGTTTTATACATGGTTGTGACATGGATGATTAAGAGTGACAGTTTTTGATGTGACAAAAAAACATTATTAAAAAAATCATATAGAATAGATTCAGCATCCTGCAATTCAATACATGAATTGTGAGAAGATGAATCTCCATATACGTATTCAACGATATATTGTGCCATGCCATCACTACAAGTTATGTTTGAAGCACCATGATGAGACTACTATGTACTGTCTGATTATAACCTGATTTCTAACTAACGTAATCTTCTTGTTGGTCTCGTATACCTAAAGATCAATAAATCTACTACTGGTGATACACTCCTTAAAAGTAGGTTGGTTAATATAGATTATTGATGGTTATTGATTACTGATTTTGATTGTCCATTATTTTTTATTCTTTCAGAATAACTACACATTGACCTGAAGAAAATTGTGTTTAACCACAGGTAAGTAGACTGGTTAATAGCATATTAAATATTTGAATTATGAAAGACCTTCTCCAAGGATGTTTTGTAATTAACGGTAATAAATCCCAAATCAGCTTTTTACTCCTCAAAATTCTAATCCAACACTGATTTTGAACAAATAAGGTTTTGGTTTACCCGGTAATTGCATTTGTGACATCAGGGTAAAAAAAATGTTAGTATATAATAATTCATTTAATAGAAGACGATGACGTAAAGAAATCATACACTATCCTAATTAATTCTAACTAACGCTGATAATGTAATATGTCCGCGTAAAGATATTAGTGAAGAAAATATGCCAAATGTTATTTGTGTTCAAGATTCTAGAGCAGACTTAACTATATCCTAAGGAAAGAAGAAATTTCGTACCTTAAAGACAGTGTTTCTGGAGTAAAGGTCATTTATAATCTTAAACAACATCATAGCCGCCCTTCAACCATTGGCAATGCTTTCACTACCTAAGGACATTTCGGTATGTGGTGCAACAGAATTAATAATTGTGGTTCTCTGATCTGCATATAAATAACTCAAACTTAAAATTTATTAAAAATAGATGTCTAGTTATCTATAGTAAATTGTAAAAAGATCATCTATCAGATTAAGCATTGCTGACCTAGTTAGAATAATAGATACCTTACAAGACTTAGTTGAATTAATTCCCTTTATAATTTACAATATCATATCATCCCTGTCAGATGACACTGATTTTTTTTACTAGACTAAAATTTGAGATAAAACTGTATAATCCGATATTTAAGATTGGAATAAAGCACCACGCCGACCAAATGATATTAAGTTGTAAAATTGACTGGCTTATAATATATGTCGGAAACAATTCAGACAGTTAGCTGTGGAATCACCAGCATTTCCATGGGATACCTTCCCTTGATTCATGCAACAAAAGCCAGATCAATCTATTGCTTAGAATAGTATGCATTTTACATGAAGTATTTTTTTTTGTGCAAGTGGTTCCAAAATGATTAGACAATGATAGAGAGTATTTCCCCAATCTTTCTCTCTATTGAAAATAACAAGTCCACCATAAGTGATGTTAGCAAAGTAAGCTATTGTGTGAATGAATTATTGAAGATGTTTAGTATGTTCTGTTGCACGATGTTATCCAATGATGTAGTGTATGTGTAAACACTTATAAAATATTAAATGACAGCCATTGAACTGAGTTGATTTCAGTGTATTGTCTTGAATTGATAAGGTATTACTATACATATATAACATCCTGCTCCTGCACAGCTCCTGCCCCCAAAGTAATTTTAAATAAGTGTGAGATATATTTCTGTGAATGAAGCTGGTAATTGCCATTCTTAGAAATCTTAAATAAAGGAAGACACAGTGGATGGCGAACACTCCCTTAAAACTGTATTAAAGCATAGAACTAAATATTTATTTCTTTGATTAAAGCTGGACAGGCTTAGACATCTATCTGGATACAGATCTTTATATTTTACTTTATTACTCCTACCGCCCCGCCACTATAGTATCAGTCTTTGGGATCTTTATGTTTTACTTTATATCTTAAATAAAGAAATAAACCTTCTTAATACCTAAAATTTGACCAACTGTAGCACATTTTGGTTTGAAACTATGCCTTGCATCAAATGTACGAATAGTTTGACAGATTCTTTACAAGGTCCATCCTGTGTACATCCTGTTGTTTTTCCCATCCATCCTGTGTACCCCCCTGTTTTCATTGGTAGGTTTCCACATCCGTCTTGTGTACGGTACCTCCTATCTATCTGCCTCATAGTAATGAATATTAAGCAAAACCTAGCAAAGAATTTGGTAAGGATTTGGCATTATTTTGGCAAGCTTTCAATTTGATTTGAGTTACTGCCCTTAACCCTGAATGTTTCGGACTGAATAAAGTCTTAATATGAAAAATTCTTTTCAAACATGCTATTTGGTTAATGTTTCTGTTTTTCCTGACACATTATCTTCAGAATGAATTAAAGAATTTGTTTTATTACAAATGCTTCTTTTCAGTGCATTCTGTTGACAAGCTAGAATTATAGTAATGTTTGATTCATAATGGAAGGCATATGTTATACCTTTCATCATTTTAAATGTGCATTAATAATCAATTTGCATTATCCATTTAAAGAAAATCCCTGACTTTAGTACTGAGTGGAAAATATATTGTGTTTTATAATATTATCTTTACAGTAAATTGTCAGATATATTATTCTAATATGATGTAAAGAATTGCAAGAGAAATAACCTATTGAATTCTGTTGACAGCTTGAGTCATACTTGATAATCTCAAAGTCTTAAAGCAGAGTCTTTAGGTTTATACCCCTTCTATTACTTTGAGTTATTGCCCTTTCATATTACAGAATCTCATAGACCATTGAATCCATAAGTACCAGACTATTGAATTCATACATGTGCATTTTAATGCTGGTGGTCATTTGACCGATTTTAAATCCATTGTAAACTACAAAATTGTCAAAGTATAATCTCTTAACATCAGTTCAAAAATGGTTCGATTCCATTCAATATTTTCAGAGATATTAATTGAAAATTTTTCAACATTCAAGATCCTTTTGCAGACGGTATGAAGAAGACAGTGCTGCCTATAAATATTGTATTAAACTCTGATGTTTTTGATTAAAATCAGAGTGATTTCAGGTGGAATGTTATCTACAATTGATATGTTTGTTTTGTTTTCTGTAATTAAAGGAGCTAACATTTGGGACCTAGAAATTGACACAAGTGGGTCGCAACAATGGTTTCCGTTTTTACTCTAATTTCAAATCGGTTATGATCGGTGAAATAAGCCAGCAAATTTCTCGCATCTAGTTATTCCAGTCTACATGCGGCGTTCGATTTGGTGCAATGTTTCTAGCCTCATTCCTCGACTCTCTTGCTAGAACTGGGGCTGGAACGCATAATGGTACACGATTCGTGTATCGATGGTAAAATATTTATTTTGTCTTAAACATTTGATATCAGAAGCCCATCTTTTTCTGGTAAGATCTCAACATCAATTTTGATTTAAATTGACAAATAATTCGTGTTTTTAATGTTGAAGATTTTGGATGATATTGAGTTTGGGTACATAATAGAATTAATGTGGATTAAGCTTTGAAAAATTTGATATTTTCTGGCAAATTTTTGACTAGGATCGGCAACTTTAACTAAAATTAATTGTAAAATGGACAGATAAATATTCATATATTGATCATACTTTTTGAAAATGAATCACTTTGTAATTCTATCTTTTATAGATTAGGGAAATCCTCATTTAGGTCTAATGCCTCGTATTTATGGCTGAAGTGTTGCGCTAGGTCACATACTTCATTCAATGCTCAATGAATTTATTATATAATTGCAAAGTGTCACATATTGTAAAGATTAAGAAAAGAAATTGCATGAATTTTAATGCTATTGATCGTATGTAATGCTAATATTATCAATACCATAATGTAATGTGTACATTTTTGATATGAAGTCAAGCGTTTATTTACACGTGTGTATACCTTTTATAGTTCGCTAACTTCTATTTTGGTGTAAAGGATACACCATAAATAGCAGAACTCTTCATTCAATGAGCACAGATTTGCCAAATATATCTAGGTCTAATCTGAAGGATTGCTTAAAGGGGCTTTATGAACGGAAGTTATGAGATAATAAGGTAATCTTTCTTTGTTTTAAATTGATAAAAACAGATTAGGTTTGTTTCATGTTGAAAGTTTCATCATATCTCATCTGTTTTGATGTTTTGGGGTCAAGAATAACATACAGAAAATTTAATAAAGACAAGGGATTCGATGATTGAAGTGTTTTTGACCGACCATTAAAATGTTATTTTAAATAGACTTAATAGGGTCTTATACTTATATTATCTTTCATTCTGTCTATTGTAAATATATGGAGGAGGATGAGTAGAATACACAGGGAAATTCCCAAGTTCTATATTCCTGATCTGTGGAAGGTCTTAAAAGTCCAAATGACAAACTAAAGTGTAAATAATACATGCTCAGTTGTAGTAATACTAGGGCTCAATGTTATTTTATCTATTCCATGTGAAAGAGATAAGGGTTGTACAATTTATTCATCTTGAAAATTACATCTCACAGGGAAGTAATATGAATATGACTTTCTTTAATTTAATTATGATGCCTCTTGTCATTTAAATACTAGGACTATTAAATTATTTAATCAATGAATTAATTTACAGTACCTAATTTGGTCATAGATTTGATACAGCCAACTTGTCCTTTAACAAGGAGGTGTATGTATAAGAATATCATCAAGTAAAATGTTCATATAAGCATGTGCCGATTTTTGTTCAATTTGTGAAGATAAATATTGAAATAAAAGACTTTTCAATACTTATGACATCTGCATGGTTGTGATGTGTACATTCTGAAAGGGAATTTTTAATCTGAAAAGAAATTTCATTTCTCTGTGTTTTATAACTGTTTCATGTGAAATAGTTTCAAGCGACACCCTGTATTATGCGTTTTGTAACATTTCCACGTCATACATATAAGATAGATTAAGAGACTAGTTCAGCAAATAGTATGTTAACTCAAGTTCATGCAATTATTTATCTAGTTTAGATTTAAAATGATATGTATATGTATGTAAATAAAATATGATATACTAAAAATATTTTGACAATTTTATCCCATTACATTTGGAAGAAAATATCTAGTTAGATTGTATGTAGGCCTACATTTTCATGGTATTCACAACTTTTGTGCTTGTTAGGTTTTGAAAAATTAAAAGCTATTAATTTTATGATTAATATGAAAAAGAGAAGATTTGAAATGATTTTATGACATTTTAGAAGAATAAAAACCTTATCAATTTCTTTTTGTTTAGAACTTCGAAAATTTATAAATGTAATGTGTCCATATATAAATTTATTAATCAAACAACATTTTGCTGATATAACAATCAAGAGACATGTACATTCCTCTTGTATTCACTTTTTTTCTCAGTAATATTCGAGTACTGAAGATGAGAAACCATGGAAAATTATCTCATGTAGATGGTATCTGAAGATAACTGGTTTTTTTTTTATCTTATCTATTATATGTATGAAGCTCTTAAAACATTCATATCAGCTTATTCAATGTGATTGAAAGAGCAAGAATGACGTCAAACCTGCTTGTTTTGAAAAAATAGCGTATTGTTTAGTGCATTGTATGATGCTATGGATTTATAACTTATCATTTGAAGATTAATTTTCGTGATTATTTGGGCTATTTATGGTGTAAAGAATTGATTACAATTGGAAAATGATTATTCATAGATCTTTATTTATTTGTCAGTCTTTGATGCAATTGGGATCTTTTGTTTATTAGTACTACTCATGAAATAACTACCAGTACTTACACAGATCTGAACATATTATAGCTTACAATTTCTCCTAAGAACTAATGAAAAATCTGTCCTTTATGGACAAAAGACGACAGCTGATTATTACCATACAATTGTAGACTTGCATCACAGAAATATCTTTTTTTCAATTTACTGATAACTATGGTTGTTACGGCCAACACCTTTTGGATGATAAGACTTTAATATCAACCCAGAACAATTACGAAGTATTAATAGAAAAATGATCAATTTAATAAGAGTGAATGTCCGTTTAGGGTACGAAAAACGATGAGTTGATTGAATATTGATATAAAAAAATGAGGTCCAGATGATATTTTTGTTGTATTGATTGAAAATGATGACGTTTTAATTGATCGATTTATTCTTCTGTATTCTGTTAACCGTGTATGATAGTGACGACAAGATCTTTGAATGATAATAGACGGTGATATTAATAATCTAGAGACGTCATTGCATCAAACGTAGTGGGAAACACTTGGTTCTATATGCTTCAGTTCGTTCATACTTCACTCAAAATTGAAAATACTTGTCAATCAATCAAGCCTTGTTAGTTTGTTTCAAAAATGCAAATTTTCAAAGATTGTTTTGATTGTGTGTATTGCATTCTTTTTAAGGTACATGTAGCATCATTTAGTTCGATTGTGATCATATTTTCTCTTTCAAATGGTTTAGAATTGTGCAAACGAGATTGTACATGTTTTGAACATACATGTAGAGATAGACCGACTCTTGTTATACAATTAATTTAACCACTTGAGAAAATTTGTTTTATAGGTGATTGATGTGAGTGCATATTCTGCTGCATGTTTACATGATGAATTATTTTGAAATTCTGTGCCATCTTTAACTTTTTTCCCGAAAAATTAACCAAACTAATTTTGAAAAATAGGATCATGTGATACATGTTGGTAGAGATACAGTCAAATTAACTATACTGGGAGAATCAGACAAATTGTAACTTGCATTATGTCATGTTTTGTTTAAAATTATTCAGCTTCTTTGAGATCTAGAAATGAATGAGTTAAAATGTCAACTCAAAACAAAATAGTTCAATTTGGTACTAACACATGCCACAGTTTTATTTCTATAATTCATTATTATTAGCAGTCAGAGAAAACCTTTTTATACGCCCACATTTTCATGTGGACGTATATTGTCGTCGCCCCTGTTCGTCCGTCTGTCCACAATTGTTTGTGAACAGTCTACAGGTCACAATTTTTATCCGATTTCAATGAAACTTGAAATATAGGTTTATCACCCTAAGATCTCGGTTCCTTTCGATATTGGCATGTATCGGACTGTAACTTAATGGGTTATGGCCCCTGATTGTACGAAAAATCACGTTTTTTTAGCTTGTGAACAGTGTAGAGGTCACAATTTTGAACCGATTTGGATGAAACTTGAAATGCATGTTTATAACCCAAAGATCTTGGTTACTTTCGATATTTGCGCCCATTGGATCATAACTTCCTGAATTATGTCCTCGGGTTGTCCGAAAATACCTTTTGTTAGCTTTTGGTCCCTCTGGAGGTCAAAATTATTATCCGATTTAAAAAAACGTTTGACTATATCACCGTTACATGGTAATGAAGAAAGAGTGTGAATTACTTGAAAATCGGACCAAAATTGACAAACAAAATGGCCGCCATTTGTACGCGAATAGTGTGAAAATATGTTATATCAAGGTTGTGGACCCTATTGAGGTCACAATTTTGAACCGATTTTGATGAAACTTGACATGTATGTTTATAACCAAAAGATCTTGGTTCCTTTCGATATTTGCGCCCATCGGATCGTAACTTCCTGAATTATGGCCCTGATTGTCTGAAAAATTGCCCTTTTTAGCTTGTGGTCCCTCTGGAGGTCACAATTATTATCAGATTTAAAAAAACGTTTGATTATATCACCGTTCCATGGTTATGAAGATTGAGATTGAATTTCGTGAAAATCGGACCAAAATTGACGGACAAAATGGCCTCTGTGTCTGTTTGTACGCGAATAGTGTGAAAATATATTATATCAAGGTTGTGGACCTTATAGAGGTCACAATTTTGAACCAATTTTGATGAAACTTGACATGTATGTTTATAACCCAAAGATCTTGGTTCCTTTCGATATTTGCGCCCATCGGATCGTAACTTCCTAAATTATGGCCCCTGATTGTCCAAAAAATCGCCCTTTTTAGCTTGTGGTCCCTCTGGAGGTCAAAATTGTTATCCGATTTAAAAAAAATGTTTGATTATATCACCATTCCATGGTATGAAGGTTGAGATTGAATTTCGTGAAAATCGGACCAAAATTGACGGACAAAATGGCAGCCGTTTGTACGCGAATAGTTTGAAAATATGTTATATAAAGGTTATGGACCTTATAGAGGTCACAATTTTGAAGCGATTTTGATGAAACTTGACATGTATGTGTATAATCCAAAGATCTTGGTTACTTTCGATATTTGCGCCCATTGGATCATAACTTCCTGAATTATGTCCTCGGGTTGTCCGAAAAATACCTTTTGTTAGCTTTTGGTCCCTCTGGAGGTCAACATTATTATCCGATTTAAAAAAACGTTTGACTATATCACCGTTACATGGTAATGAAGAGAGAGTTTGAATTACGTGAAAATCGGACCAAAATTGACAAACAAAATGGCCGCCATTTGTACGCGAATAGTGTGAAAATATGTTATATCAAGGTTGTGGACCCTATCGAGGTCACAATTTTGAACCGATTTTGATGAAACTTGACATGTATGTTTATAACCCAAAGATCTTGGTTCCTTTCGATATTTGCGCCCATCGGGTCATTACTGAATTATGTCCCCTGGAGATCACAATTATTATCTGATTTAAAAAAAAACGTTTGATTATAAAAACCAAACAAATTCTAATGATTTTCTGATAATTCCTTAATATGCGACAACTCTTGTTGACTGCCCGGACGATTTGGCTGCTGTGTGGGCGTATGTTTCGTTGCCTGGCAACCTATTTTTTGTTAGGCACGGCCTCTTGGAGTAGGGTAAATAATACAATGGTTAATTTGATTGCGTTATATGTTTTAATTTATGTGTTTAAAAGCCAGAAAGATATTGCCATGTATAGGATCAAAACTTTGTGGATACTGCATCATTATCAAAATCAGAATTATTGTCAGAATCTATTGCAGACATAGGCCTATCATGTTCACCTTGGACTTGTTCATCACAGGAGACATATCCATTGGTAGAGGGTCGAGCAACAAATCACTGACTTCATACTACCAATCACTGCCTTTACTACTATCATCATATACTGGTAATGAATTATTTGTAACATCTGACTTGAAATTGTTCTCACTCGTCACTGTCTTGGTCAGTGAAGATGTCATTCACGACTTCGTTGAGAGTGAATTGCCTGTGTGGGACTCTGCACCTTGTTATTTTAATGTTTGTGGTGTTGAAATGCATGAAGATTTGTTCTAGTGTATAGATAAAATGATAGATGGCATTTGCAGTTACAAGAGTGCTCATTTTAGCAAGGGACTTACTGAGTACCCAGTAATATTTTGTAATACGTGGTACCACTGGGTGGACACAATGAAAAGGTTAAACTATGTGTTTATATCCCAAAGATTTAGGTTACTTTTGATATGTGCACAGAACCGATCATAAATTCCTGTATTATGGCCCCTGATTGTACATAAAAAATCACCATTTTGGCTTTTTCTGATTTTAAAAACATATATCACTGATACACTCTGATGATGATTGAATTGGTAAAAAAGGCCACTCATTGTACACAAGTAGTGTAAAAGTATACCTACACGCAAAGGTTGTGGACCTTCTAGAGGTCAGAATTTTGAACGATTTTTGGTGAAAGGGAATACCGGTAACAGACTGCAAAATCAGCACCATACCTACTTAATTGTCGTGATTCCCTATTCTGTTATTGTAAATAAACCATATTTAAAAGGTTAGATAGGGCTAGAGAATAAATGGTTTTGAAAAAAGGATGGCCATTTAACTGGTTTAGAAAATGCTTTTCAATTCTTTTTGGCTGTCCAGTTGCATTCTTACACCCCCGAAATGTCAAAATTTCTACTTTAGAAATTAATTAGTGGTTGAGACACAGTGTATGACCCCAGGTCCCTTCGGAAAATATTTCATCACACTATAGGAAATTACTGTTTTCCAATCACTATATGTCTTGCTAATGTCTATCTGCATGTGGTCCTTCAATAATAAAAGCTATAGGCATAACATACAGGTACGTATAGGCTAGGTTTTTATCTACACTACAATCATGCACCACTGTTTGATTACAATAGATAGATAAATACCTTATGTGTAATACTTATACTTAAAGAAAATACTTCTTCTCAGATAAACACTTCCATGAAAAATACCAAAGTTGTAATGATAAGACTAAGGTAGGCAAGAAAACCAGTCGTGATGTCTTCCACAAACAACTCATTCCACATTCTGACAAGAAGAAAAACAAAAGAACATCGTGATTAATAATGGCAGGTATGATGGGATGAGTTTTTGGATTCCGCAATCTGACAGATTTATCTGTAAACTAGCAGGAATGTACAAGATGGAGTGATCATACAGAAAAACAAACAATAAGCCGAAAGTAACATATTTTTCCCCCCCGACATCTTTTTGTCTCTCATTTTTAGATCCACAGAGCTCAGACAAGATTATTCTTTTTAGTTATACTGGCTACCACTTAGATGTTATTTTAGCTGCAGCTAATTTTATATCAACAAATTGTTTTTATGCTCGTTAAAAAAAACAAAGCAGATAAACATGCACATGCACATAGTTTTTGGAAGCATTTCTCCTCGAACAATTTGTTGAGAATTTGACATTTACATTGAGTTGATATTTTAGGTCTACATTACTGTCTATTGGGCTTGACTGGCGGTGTACTGCGGAAGAAATAGAATTACGTAATTTTTGCGAAATTTATAATGCTTGCATGTATACATGTATAATCATTTCTATTCTGCAGAGAGCTTGTGGAGAGTGTAAAAGCTGTGCCTTATGCCATTAAAAATGGAATTTTCTTCCTTCCTTAATCAAATTTATCATACTAGTACATACATATGTGATGTAACTTTAAACAAAGGGCACTATGACTAATATTATTTGAATATCATACATGTACTTACCAAATCTGGGGTTGGTTGTGATATTTAGTGTGGCATTTATGAGATTCTTATTTGATCTATAGTTATTGACAGCGTTATTCAAACTAATTAAATTGGTCATTGTGGTACTCATTGGTTTATAGAGCAACATTTTCAACCTCTAGCCTCTAGCATCATAATATAACAGTTTAACAGTGTAGCATGTGTTGTTAATGTAGCAATACCCATGATTATGCTATCTGTTAGAATGGAGAGTGATTGCATATGCTGGATGATCGAAACAAATTAGTAATATTCATTGTCCAGTCATAAAATTGGAAGTTTTTGTACAGTGCCATTGGTTGGCTACTATAGATTGATTATAATAATTATAAGAAGACAAGTATTAACTTACTATTGCTGAATCGCCAACAAAGTGGAAGTGAAATTAGATAATAAATTTACAAGCTATAATGTCTGAGGATGAGTGTAGTCTGAAACCAATGGGTACCAGAATTAAAGTAGTTGTGTATTGTCATCACATCAGTAGCCATGTTGAAATATTTTGATAAAAATTGTAAAGCTAAGGAACTCAGTAGTCTATGATCAATAGTACAGTGTTACAAATTTTTTATAAAGAACTGAGAAATAAACAATTGACTTTTACAAAAAAGACTTGTAGACTAATAAATTTCTCAGTTTGACATTAAAGATGATCTACAAATGTTGTTAAGACAAAAGATCTTAAAGATTTATCAGGTGTTTTAATTGCTACATGATTTGATGCTGCCAGCGATGGTCTGGTTATATATGCTTTTTATATGATTTGAATATAGGCCAGGAGTAGCCCCAAGACATGATATAGGTCATATAGTATGTTTAATGTCAATAGAATACATAGATGGTCTGATCTGATAGCAAAAACAACACTTGGTTCACCAGAGCAAATTAAAATGGGACCCAATTACTTTTATATGCCCACATTGATCGCTTCATTCAAAAAGTCTTGTGGACACTTTATGGCTCTTGATATTAAATGTTTTGTATACTAAACGATAGCATAGAGCAGAACTCAAAGCCAAACTTGTGATCAGATTTTAGTGTGTTGTAAATGTTTTTACTACATTACAAAAGAAAAAACTATTCAACAACCCTTGTTGACTGCCCGGATGACTTAGCTGCTGTGGGCATATGTTTTGTTTCCTGGCAACCTATCTTTTTTCTTTTGGGAGATAATTTTTAAAACTGGGCGAACCCCCTCCACGAACCTCCACTATGTATCTATATTTATCAAAATTTTCCCAAATTTTCTTAAAAAGGCCTTACAGTTTTCTTGCCTTTACAATCTATAGCTACTTTGACTTTGATGTTTTTCTGCTTGTGATTGATAAGATCGGTCACATTTGAATGGCACACGTATCCTTAGGCTGTGACCATAGACGTCACGTTAGAGCAACTTGGGAGAGAGAATGCGTAAGAAAACTACATCTTAGTCAAGTTGAGTATTGACGAAGATAGATCAGTTGGTGATTTGTGTTCTTTCTTTGATCTTCGGGGTAAGAATGGTTAAATCTCGTCACATTCTACCTCATAATCATATCTCTGCATTAATACGTTAGGTGATTATAAATCATTGCCCGAACAATTGTCTGCTTAATGCCAACTAACCTATTTTGACCACGGTCATCAAACCATTTTCTTATTTGTTGGAGTCGAGTTAGTTTATTCTTTTTATTCTATAGATTAAATATTGGCTTCTATAACTATTTAATGAAGGGATTTGCTTCCACTTCCTGTTGTACTGCTTTTATTGAGAACCATGATCACTGGTATAATTTCTAGGACAGGTAGGCTTTTATTTAATTGATATCAATGGAGAATTGTCATTTGGAAATAAAATAACCAGAGATGTCTTTTTAACCTCTTATTAATTGTGCTGTCCAATGCAATACCGAAATATGGAAAAAAGTTGAAATGGAACCGATGTGATCTTAAAATCTGCATGACATTTTGATTTTCTTTGAACACATTGAAATATATATTATACATTTATTGTTATATGTCTGAATAACACACAAAAAATTTCAATTATACAATCACATATGCTTCAGAAAACACATTTTGACAGAACACTACAAATCCCTTCTAACTACATTGTATAAGGCATTCAGTATTATATTACATTTGCTTTTTATTACAATAATGATTTAATTAAGCATATATGTTGAGACAGGTTGAAACAGATTGGAACAATTAAAATAGAATTAATTTTATGGTACTTGCAGTCTGTGTGCATGCAGTATATTGTTATCAATTGCACTATTTTATGTTGTTTTGATTATATTAAAAATCGATTTATTATTGTTTATTGACATATAGTTTTACTAAAATAGTAAGCAGAAATGGCATAAATGACCCCCTGTTGATAAATAGGAAGTTTTAAATCAGATATACGGTAGCCATTGTTCATGTTGATCTTTAATAGGATAGATCTACATTTATTTGAACAAAGAAGAAATGTTTTAATTTGTTTACTGAAGAGATATCTGCATTGATTTGATCAAAGAAGCAAAGTTTTAATTTGTTTATTGGAGAGATATCTGCCTTGATTTGATCATGAGAAGCAAAGTTTTAATTTGTTTTTTCGGAGAGATATCTACAGTTACATTAAAGTTTTTAATTCGTTGGGTGTTTGCCATATTGATTGATTGAAAAGAAGAGGAAAAAGCAGCACCCCCCCCCCAAAAAAAAAAGAAGAAAAATGCAACAGTATGATATTCCGACTGAATGACATGCTTTATTTTGGTTTCAATTCAATAAAACTTACATTGTATACTGGTTACCTTGCTATCTTAATTCATAATTAATATGATTTAAGTGACAGGATAAGAGAGGATTTCTAATAGATGGGGTTATCCAGCAACAAGATTACATGAATGTGGTATAATATTTGAAGGTGAACTTTAGTTATTTATCATGGGTGTCACATGTTATGCCAGGCAATAACTCAAGTATTAACAAACCAGTTTAGTACATAAGCATGTTTGTCGTTTTAACACATATGAATATGCAATGAGTCAAAGTCTGTCTTGAATTTAAATGTTAAAAAACCCATCAAATTTGCATGTGGTAAATGTCTTGTATAAAACATGTACTTGTAGGCGGAAAAATATGTTATGATTTTATTTTTTTTTCTTCTGCTTTTGCAAATGTAACAAGTACACTTACAATGTAGAAAATGGCAATATTAATATTGGTCCACTATTGATGGATTGTTATCCCACATGATCTGTTTTAAGAGTAATATCAAAATGAGCAGTTTGTGAGCTGATTTTGGAGTTCTTTAGATGTAGATTTGAAAATAATGAGTCCCTGGGAATAGTTTGTATTATTTGTATCTAATTACCAAGAGAAACATCGTTAATATCTGTGCCATATGATCTATTCTACACAGTAGTGTTGGTGATCATTTCATCTAAAGGTCTTGTATCCCAGATGTTAATGTGGGGGAGTAGGTTTTCACTGATTGATCAAATCTTGCAGATTTCTTTGTGGAACACATTTGCCTTCTCGCTTTAATAAACATTAAACAAACCATGTGAACTACATGGTTCAGAAACCTACAGGATACTTCTTCCAAATTTTGAAAACATTGGCAGACAAGAATTGATCAGATAATAAAGAGGTAGAAATCAATGGAGATAAATAGGTTATTCCTCTCATTGGTTCCGACAATTTGCGCTAGACATTGGAATTAAATATTTGGGGAAATGAAATCGTGAGCCGAGAGGCCATGGTTGTTCATATAGTTTTATTTTCTTATTCATGCAATGACCCAAAATAAATTCCACATTCTTTTAATAAGAAAACGGAGGACAAAAAATTGAAACTGAAATCGGACCATTATTGAACTTGGATGATATAATTTCTTTAGTATTTGTTATCTAAAAGTATTTTCCATTTTATTCGATCATAGAAAACGAACATTTAGATTCTTATAGATTCTGTAGACTGGTTGTGTTAAAGATTTCTTTATATTGAACTTTAAGACACAGTTTGTAGCAAGACCAAACTTGAATCTGGCAGACTATTATATTGTGATAAAATATATTATAGGAATTCTATTACTGTTAACTGTTGGAATTGGTTTTCCAGGAATGCTTATTTTTTCTTGTCCACTCTAATGCCAATGTAATGAGGTCAACATGACTGGATATTGATTAATGGTCATCAGATTATCCAGTTGACCTAGATAACTGACTGGTGGTCAAGCCAACAACATACATGACTGTAGTAGGTAGTTATATTGGAATCAACTCTTCATAATGTGACTTCCTGTATAATTTGTGTACATATCCATTTTATACTGGATGCAAGAGTAAAACTAAATAGTCCAGCAACGTTTAATTGGTACTGTTTATTCAAGCCGATAGCCGATTGCCAGATTCATCACTTGATTTGATATTTCTCAGATGGTTTATTTACAATGCCCATGACGTGTGTTGTGTTGTTCTAGTCTCTGCTTGCTTGATGTTGCATGTGGTATAGTCACCTTACCACAGTGCTTGAAAGGTGTAAACGATAGAGAGCTGAAAAATTATCCCCTAAATTTGATAAATAAATAATTACTCTCCTAGAAATGGTTTCTGTAATCTTCATTCCTATATAATATTCATTGTCTGTTGCCTATTATTATGCTATTGCTTAGCTGTGTATTTTATTAAAATAAATAAAATTAATTTCCTACCATCCCAGAAGAACTTTAATCTGATAAAAACTAGACGTTATTTTGGCTTCATTAAAAAGTCCATTCTGGGGCTGTTACGACGACAAAATAGTAATCTTGACTATACATCAGATCCAGGTAATAAAAGATTTTGCAGAATTTTCTATATCACAGGAATTGATTGGTAGGTTGAGCTGCAGTCAACCAATCACAATCTATGCATTACTGAGCATAACTTAGGAAGAGATGTCTTTACACCAAAATGAAGTGGAATCAACAAATGAAAAATAGAGAGTAATAAAAAGATTTGAGTTCAGACTGTGGAGAACTTGAGCTATCATTCTCCTCTTCATATGGAGCACTATTTCTATTACTATTATGTTCTACAACCAATCCCATCTCCATTAACCCAGTCGGAGCAGAACAGTAGAACATTAAACTCCATTTAATTTCTACAACCAATCAGCATGATGTGATAATAAAATTTCATGTTATTCCGTGTTTATGTCAATATATAATAATTGTAGAATATAGCGGTAGAGAAAGCTTAATCTATTTAAGAAAGTAAAAACAATCTATATGATGTCTATTAATGTCATATCGCTAGGTAATAAGATAATACATATTTCTACAACAAATATTATTTCTTGTCTACCATTACAGTTTATTCTCTGTAGGCAATGTCGATGAATTTAATTGCACGATTTTGTTGAAATAATATTACAAATAGCTTGATAATGAGAAAAGCAACAATTAGTAGGCCAATTTTATAGTTTAAGTGTAGAACAAGGGTTATTTTACAATACCCCAGCCCCAATGGGTAGAAAGCATGCTGTCAGAATTTCCTTTTGGCATATCATTCCTTAAAATAATGTTTTCCAAAATTCATTTTACATAAAATACAGAATTAACATCATGTATCATGCAAAATGTAATTTTTATGGCAAATTGTTTTTGAATTGGATTGAATAAAAACTATATTATTTCAAGTCTATCTATGTATATAGATTTATTCTATAGAGGCACCGTGGGTGAATTGCAGTAAACCAGTCAGGTTTTGTTGAGATTACGATCAATCATTGATTTGTGAACTGCTGATGTAAACATATTGATCACTACAGTACGTGGTTTAGTCGCAGGAATTCGAGCACCAGCATGATGGTTCCCGTATGAGTTAGTGTTATCTAGGTTAGCTTGTTCAGTAGTTCTTAGTCATAAAACTGTAACAAGGTTTACTGGTATGGTGTGTGGGCTGCGGATCCTTGCTGACAACTACAATAGGATTATACACAGGGGGAATTTAAGTCGTGGAGGATTACGTCTTGAGGTTGAGAAATTATAATTTGTATTTTGTGCTGGATATATTGGAAATTGTTTGTTGATTAATGCGATCCCGTATTGGTACATATCATATCGCCCACATATTGTAAGTATTATAAACCATCAAGTTTCACCGTTTATGTCTTTTGCAAATCTGAGAATCTATGCAAGATGAAATTAAAATGGAGTGCTAATGCGTGCAATCCCTTTTGATACGTCGGATTTATGTATCAAAGTAAATATTTTTAAGCACTGGTAGATAAAATTAGTATCATAAATCCACATCTTTTTGGATTATGTCTACTAAAAGTTTAAATATTATCATTACATTATGTTTTGCAATCAATAAAATCAAAATGATATGTTAATTCATGAGATAGTATACATCTAATCTTGTACGAAATTAATGACATATAAAAACTTGTATTATAATTATATGTGGATGTGAGTATTTCTAAATGAATGAATAAATTTAGGTGTTAATAAGTACAGCATTTGTAAGTATTAATTAGTATTACCCAAAATGGCCATAATATACATGTTCTGTACTAAAACCATGATTATATATCTTTCATAAGACAAATTTTAACCATGTTATGCCTTTAAGGTATTTCGGTGAAGATGCATCAACTCGACTATAGCTTAGCATGCCTTTGTATTGCTGACAGTATGTTTTATATCAGATCATGAATTCGACATAATAGATCTTTTCCTTTAATTAAACATAAATCAACCCCTGTGACTGAACCCAGGATCATGACAAACAAATCATGATGTATATGGTCGTAAACTTCTAGCATGGGAACAAACAGATTGAAGGGTATTGTTTTAATAAAAAAAATATCAGGGTATAAAGTTAAGCCTCTACAGCTATATGTATATATTATTGAAGCAGACATTTAATTTAAAATCAAGGGTGTGTCTTGTCTTGATCAGTAAGTTTAATAAAGTGTGTTAATCTGATTTATAAAGCTGTCTGTGATATTATAACCTTATACTGAAGCAGACTTAAATCTCATAAACACGTGTCAGTGTGATCTTTTTCAGGATCGAACCTGGTTACTGAGCCACTGCCATACTCCATGAACCATTGTGGCTCCTGTGATCTCTTTCAATATTTTCTATATTATGCAAGAATTTTCAAGAATCGTATAATATCTATTTTATCTTGATGTGATTCACGTTTATTTTGAATTTGATCCTCAGTCTGTCTGGTCATGAATAATTCATTGATATTCACAGATCATGCATGGGGCATGTAGAATGTTAATGCAGTAGAAGTATATCACAAGCAATAATTTTGGCACCTTTGTACTTTTAGTGCCATCTTACTTCAGCTTTCTAAATATCGAGTTGGGGTTTCAATATCCATTACACCTAAGAATCCATGTTACATGTGTAAGCTTATATTTATAAGTTATATTAAATAATACTGTAATGCTTGATTGAATTAAGGTACTGAAAGATAAGAATATAATATACAGAATGTGCATTATAATTATTTTTTCTTGATTTGAAATAGTAAGCCTTATTGATCTGATCAGTGGGTTGTTTAACATATAAACTGTTTATTTTATGGCCATGATGATCTGATTAGATAGAGAAAGAAAGGGGCGTAACATCCACTTTACGTAAACTAGGTCATTTTGGGACTAACATAATATGTTACAATCTAATTTCAATACTAGTACACTTGCATGTAAGGGTCCTTCTCAGTAGTTGGAAACAGAAGAACCCAGAGAAAATCCATTAGGTTGGCAGGTGCCTGGACGCAATAAAAGATCTTATGATCTAAAATATTCATGTTAAACCACTCCCCCCTCCCATTTTATGTTTGGAGGTGAAGTTTTACTTTAATATATAGTACAAGTGAATAAGTGTAATATTTTTACATTTTCATGATTTATTTAGATTTATTTAAAAATAAATTATATGGGTGTATAATTAATTGTAACACTGTGTTGATGTCTCTGAGTTAGCACATTATAAACTATGATAAACACATGATTTTTATGTCATTTTCATGTTAATAGCTAATTAATATGTGTAAATCAGTTTTATCATAAGAAGATTAATAATATGTAAGGTTTGTTGCAGCTGCCATTTTAAATTGTGTAGCCATTTGTGTTAATTGTTACAAATTCTTTGATATTGGACAAGAACAGATGGCATTTGCGACTTCTGCATAGGAATTTATAAGCTTGCATAACAGACCCATACCTTGTATTACTGCAAATAAATTTCTTCCAATTGATTCAGCTTGCAGTAGCTTGGACTAGCACATTATTATCAAAAGTTGCCCATCTGTTGAGCAGGTATTGTTTTTGGAGTGTGCGGCTTTAATCAGATTTTGCGCCTCATTGACTTTTTGAGGAGGATATCCAGTCAGTCTGTTCTCTCTGTCATTGGTTTAAGAAGTTCAAGAGATTTTGTTGTGATTAGCTGGTCAGTCATTTATTAAGAATTGATGGATTGATTGATAGGTGACGGAAACTAAACTGAAGTGTATAAGATTATGAACCGAAGTAAGAAAACAAATCAAATGTAAGTAATCTTATAGTGACAGTATATTATTATATGAAATGCTATTAGTATTAGTATTTATCCTTGTATTATATGAAACGCTATTTGGTATTTCTTCTTTTGTATTTAACACTATTAATTATATAGTATTTGTTCTTTTATTACATGAAACAATTAGTATTTGTCCCGTTATTATATAATATCATAAGTATTTGTCCCGTTATAAAAGTTATTAGTATTTGTTCTATTATTAAACATACATTATGGAAGAGCAAAAACTGACTTTTGTCGGTCTTCCTTTGAGCCTCAGATGTCATAGAAATGATAAATTAGATCTTTATTTAAACAACATGCCCAAAATGAACACTGTAGACCCACGGATGGCTTGGATTGGGCTTGGATTAAAACAGGATTTCGTCGACTGATTTAATCACTATGGCGTCGTGGGTGAGGTTTCTCCGTGACGTTGACGTCATCATACTTCCGGAAATTATTCATAAAAGACAGTGATGACCGAGGCTATACACAAGCTTCACTAGATACCATTTAAACATTACTTGATGATCGAGACTATGTAGGTGGAGTTAACGCCTGTCAATCAACAATCGGCCATAGTGGGAAAAGGGTGTCGATGATTTTAACTACCATATTTCTAGTAAAAAATTATAGTGGTAACAACTTTGTTCAGGATAAAGTTATTTGACTGAAATTTTCAATATATTCTTGTTTCAACATCTATTTTTGAACTTTTATAGCAAGAATGGCCAACTCCTTGTCAAAATCTCCCATAATGTATCTTTAAATAAAACATTATAAAATGTTATTAGTATTTGTTCTATTACTAAATAAAATGTTAATAATGTCTTCTTTTAATGCCTAATTTTATTACTTAATTCCACTAACCATGCAACAGAAAGTTTTAGAACTAGTATACATTGTAATCTGTTTGTCATTTCATAAACTATAGTTGGCAGGGGAGAAGGGGGAGGGGGAGGCCAGGGAAGCAACTCTTGATAAGTTGCACTTAAAGTATTCGGAATTCAGTGTATTTTTTGTTGTTTGCTAAATAGATATCCGACTCACTCTAGACATACTGGTATTACTATAGATTATAAGTCAATGACTTATTTCAATAAATCATCTCTTGTGTCCGAGAACTTAATGTTGATAAAATGAAATAACAAAAAAGGGAGGATAAATGGATAAATTAAAGTACAGATATTTCATAGGTGGTTCTTTATATTGTTTGTAGAAATTACATTGAGTTTAGTTTAATAGCACCCACATTCTCAAAAGTACAATAAAAAACATTCACAAACTCATTTTTTACGTTATAACAATCAGAGTATTTTTTCATGATAAGAATAGTCCTAACATTAAAAATAATTAGTTTGATGTTAACACAAGGAAATCTGTTTAAACCCACTAAAAACATTTTTTATTCAGTCTCCTTCCTGTCCTTGCACTTTTTTTTCTTGATTTTTCATACATTTTTTATGGTTATTTACATGAACAAAAATATGGGTGAAATGATTAAAGTCTACTCTAAAAAACAAAAACATCCCTGACATACACAGTAACAAAGGAAGAATTTTGAGTTAAAACATTTAAAGTAGCAGCGTCTTGCAATGCACAGATTCTGGAATGTACACCTACTTTATAAGACAAATATCATGATGAAATATAGGATCTTTAATTTTTTTTTCCAATACCCAATAGTTGTCACTTTAATTTCAAAGCACTTTATTTTACTAATTAAATATTTATTGGATAACTAAAAAAGACGCTTAACTAGTGTAATGACTGAATAACTTAAATGAATACTAGACACAATAGATGATCATTCTATTATATTCATATTACTATAGCAAGCCTGTTTTTTTTTATTGTGAGTAAAATCAATCATGTGTATTATTACTATAAAATGTTTTTTCTTTTTATCAAATTTAGTCAATATGTTGTAAATTGAATATCACGAAGATAAGTTTGGTGATCATTAAGCGTACGATCATGTTTGCCTTTTAAATAGTATGCAAATAATATAGTACATGTAGCTGTATTTTTTTTTTTTTTCTCTCTATTATGTTTATTAATGGTAGTTTATCATTAAAGGGAGTTGGGTGGTAGGTCTAATACATTCACTTTAGATCATAAGGGTTGTCAAAATAAAATTTACCTCATATACAGTTATTACTTTAGTTTCAAAATGGCCTGGTTTGTGTTGAAGGAATGCTAAACCCCATTTGCCTTGCCTCCCCTTTTTTAAAAAATTCAGCTCTTTGAAGCATTATGTAAATTGATATATACGAACATGTTTGAAAATCTTTCATCGCAATCATGCGAACAGAAGTTAGTTGGTAGTCCACATCTATTATATACCGCACTTCATCTCTATATGCTTATATACCACACCCAATATACTATTGTTGGATATTGGGTGTATACTTATAAACACCATGACAAGAATTCACATTGCGTTATGCACGATTTTTATATTCGGACATTAGTATTTTCATATTGCAATGTGTAATGTAAATATTGATTAAGATTAGATATGGAATCAGGTAGGTTTCTGATATTGAAAATTTTGAAAAAGTCTTCATTTGATCAATTTAAAGAATGTAAGCAAATTTTTTAATTTGATGAGATTTATTAGTCAAATTGATGACAAATTGTTTTTTCTTTCTCCATGGTTCTATTCATTTCTGTTCAAAATTTATACATGAACCGCCTAAACCACTCATCTTTGCCTTCAAATTATAACTTAAAACTCTATAGTGAAGAAATCATCAATTTCTAATATGAATGCCTTCTCGTGTGTTTATGATGAAAACCTATGATGATCCAGGTTAAAAGAATATATGTAATAGTATACGTAATGTAAGTAATAAGTTATATAGGTGTGTTGACTCAGGTTTAGATATAAGTACATTATATATGTATTGTTATAGATTTTATCATCTGATTATTCTCATGTTATAATCTATAATATAAACATCTGTCCGTTGTCTATAATTTAAGTTTTTGGCATCTATGTTGTGTAAAAGATATGATATAGGCCTTCCTGAGGTTATCTGCCGATGGAGTTGATATTTAAGTCATATCATTAACGTTACAATTCGGGCTGATGCGCTAAAGAACATGGTTCCCACCAGATGGTAAATCATAAACAGCTATTTTATCCATGTCAGAGAATTCCCAACGTAAACTTCATATTCCTCTACATCTAATTAGGGTTTCAGGTTTGACTTTTCCATGTCAGCCTGTGTTTCCAAACCACAAACGAGAAAGGTCTGAGCTAAAATTAAACTACTATCTATTTTGGTCTGGTACAGTTTCTATAATAGCTGTACCCAATATAGACTTACCTGTTCGAGTGCGTAATGTTTACATTATTATGTAGGCTGGCAATTGATGACGTAATAGGTTTTTTATCAACTCTGACGTTCTCGCTTCTAACACTGGTTCCTTGGATACAGTAGGCGTCATATATTGAGTACAGACGTTCTATTATTATGTTTTTATGGGAGAACTGTGTATAATTATAGAGTTAAGTTAGTAGTCTAGTCAAGTGATGGCCTTCAATATATAGCAGTCAGATAGGCCACTCTATTTATTTAATGTATGATTGGTTATTTATAGAGGTATTGCTCGAATATTGTAGCTGTTTGTGTAATTATCATAGTAGTAAGGAAGGTAAGATATTCAAAATACATCACACATACGTGTTTAGATATTAATTATTTATGAAACATAGTTTAAATTTTACCATTAAAAAAAGGCCTTTTGAATCCAATTGTCATGTATCACATTTGGAGAGATGGTGCTTACTCACTAAGAAGAAGGCTTTGAATTGGGTTTTTTTTTTTAGCCTGGTGGAATTCTTCTTTCACTGGTGAAATCAAACTAGTAGTTGGTTGTGGCAGTGATATCCGTACAAAATTTCAGTCATAGCACAATGCATGAAAAGTAGGATGTTAAAAGATGAACACCATTTCACATCATTTCTTATCTTTCTGAACAGCTAACAACTAGGCTGCTATCGAAACGTCTGTTACTTTGACTGTTGTGTCTATATATTGTACTGATACATTTATATGTACAAAAATTGTCTTGTGAATAGGATAGAGGCTAGAGTTTTTAACACGTTTTTTTCAAATTTGGTTTGAATTGAAGCATTGGGGTCATGAGAGAATAATCCCTTTTGAGTCATGCTTCCTTTTGTGAATGACAGCAGTTTTTAACAGATTTTTTACAAACTTTGGTGTGAAGCATTGGGGTCACCGTCACGAGAGGATGAACCTGATTGATTTTCAACATTCTGGTACTTTTTGTTCAAGAGATTTATTATTTGTCCGGAAAAGCTTGTGAACGTGACACAGATCAGATATCTTGAAGGCAAAAAGCATCTTTCTTGAAATTGATCAAAATCCAGATTATTCTGTCCGATAAGTCACTGTCTGTGTCTATGACTGTATTTTTCTTGAGACATAGATGCTTTATGGAAGTATTTCCATGTTTCGCCTGGCTATCATCTTTCATGCCATCATTTCATTCCAATGTTTATAACGTTACAGTATAATTGACAGATCAACAAAAGTTAATGTCATGTGGTCATCTTCATTAACTCAAATGTTCCAATGTTTTCTATCAATGTTAATTGAGTATGGAAAGAATGTGGATGTTGCATGGCATCTGATGATGATGATGAGGCTGGTTGATCGTATGGATGAAATAAATGTAGTAATAACAATGTGCTAAAGTTGGAAATAAAAAAAACCCAGATAGGTTTAAATCAACGATAACGAGGTAACTGGGTAATCTGATAGACAAGAAAAATACACCTGTCATACTGATCAAGTCTATAATACTATCAATTGGTATATTTATTGTTGTCCAGACCCATATTATTAGTGCTATTTTTGTTGGAATTCCAACCATAAATAATGGTGCACCATATTTATAAAAAGCTTAGCTACCTGAGTTGATTATATTAATGATTTCAGTATATGGTTTCAAATGAAGATTATAGTTTTTGTTTGCTACATATGGGGCATGAAGGATATTAGGTAATAAATCATATTGTATATAATTTACTTTCTAGTTGGTTTTTCTACGTAATTTCTGATTACATTATGATAGACATCTGATCTAATTTATGATGTATTGGCAGCTATTATAAATAATGTCCTACAGGAACGAGATGTAGATATCGACAATTTGTCAGATTTTAAAGGGAAAAATGAAGGTCAATGTAGAGATTAATATAATGAGAAAAGTCACTTTTGTTCAAATTCGAACACAACTAGTCCTATCCAATTAATTCCAGTCCTTGTTAGAGCAGTCAGAAATGTGTTGAAATTAGCCAAATTTGTAAGCTTCGGAATTCTTATTCCAGCAGAAGTTTTGAAGAGTGATGCTTATTCTACCTTTGATACTCAATTGTACCACCAAATGTAGATAAACATATAGATAATCATATAGGTCAATTGTTTGTTAATCTACTGGAAAATTATTTTAACATATAAAATGATTGAAAAGCTCGCCCCCTACCTCTTGAAAGTATAAAGAAAGAGGTGAGCGGAAGGTCAAGAGTGGTCTTATGTTCTATAAGTGTAGGGTTAGTGGCCAATGATGTAATATACAATTTATCACCTGCTCTCCTTATTTGAAGATAGTAAATACCATGAATACAAAACACAGTATGTGACTAATTCTCTATTACAAAAAGTACAAAATAGATAGGTAGAAATGTGACATATGACAATATTTACTCTATTTATTCATGTGGAAAAATAATTAACAAAACTTTTATAATTTATGTTTATGAGTTAATGCCCCACTTTGATATAATTATGCTCTGAATTGAATTTAAATATCTCTACTGAAAACCCTCAAACTAAATCCTGAGGTTAAATTTATTGAACAAATGTTCGGTGTCCATTAATTATCCTATATTGCTAATGAATAATCATTAATATGTTAGAATATTTTTGATTTAAAGTGAATTACACTTTTTAAAATAATAAACACTCATAAGGAAATAATGTGGGTTGTTTTGAAACTAACAAGTTATTTTTTTTATTTCTATGGATGAATGTGGTGGAGAGTATTTTGATATTCAGGCCTACACTTACATGAATTTCAACTGTCAATTAACCTTTAAACCTGGTAGGTTCACTAAGACTAGAGGAATTACAACCCTAGACTTGTGTCATGGCTTCTGTGCACTATACAGAAGACCAAGCTCTTGGTTTAAAATGTTATATCCACATGGTAATATTTTATATATGTTTCTATGGGGATACCTTTTATGAAAACTCCCATCCCATTAATATAACCTAATGAAAAAATATACTGTTATAAAAAATTACATTATTATAACCAAAAAGTTGCTTTCAACCAGAAAAAAAGTAGGATCAAAGAAAATCAACTGACAAAAAAGAGAATGGTGGAACTGTTGTTAATTATTAGAACATATGTAACCATTGGTAACCTAAGCTGTTTTCAATATATCTGTGATAACTATCAGTTACCGTTCATTTCATAAAGGTTCTCAGGTAATGTTGGAATAATTATTATGAGGAAGAATAAGTAGAAAAAAGATAGTTAGTTTACCATTTATTTTAACTTGTTTTAACATGAACTTTGACTTTATTAGGTTTGGTTGTTCAAATTTGTGATCTTTTGCGCTGTCTTTGAAAACATTAAGCCAACTTTTGTCGATCAACACCTTAAAGTATAATAATTTATGCCAAATCTTTCACTCCTTATTTCTGCCCTATGTTTAGCTTGATATTTACAGATATTTGCATGGTGTTTAAACAGCTATACATACAATTTTCTGTAATAGAAATAGAGAAAATCTTTAGAAATTTAACATTTTATATTTTTTGTTCGATATCATGGTTGTTAACCCCTATGTGTTTGTTGGCACTCCTGAAAAATTTGACAAAGCCTCTTGATATTAATAAAATAATTAGGTTCTCAATTAGGTTCCTTGACTTAGGTTGAGAATGATTCGCATGAATACAAAGTTTTCCCTTAGTTTCTTGGTATGATTTGACCACTTGCAGTTGCAAATAAACAAGTCTAATTTATTTACTCTGTATGAAGGGAATACAATTTCTGTTTTATTCTGAAAAGTAATTCCATTTTATGTGGGATATTTTTTGCGTGTCCTATTTGAAATTGATTTCGCCCAGTGAAAGAAATACATCTGCAGGAGTTCTTGGCAATCTGATTAAAACACAGATCATATTTCTTTTACATTTTCTGTAGTTCAAATTTTGTTTTGTCTTAACTACAGTGGGATTTGGAAAAGTTTTTAAATTAAATGGTTCTCTTTGATGTTTGAGATTAACCAATGAGATGCTGTGTTTAGTAAAGCTACACTTGAGATGTGCAGGGAATTATGGGAGACACATATTGAGCAGCAAAGTTAAATATAAATAGTCTACTCTATTCAAAGTTCACCTGTCTGATCCCTGATCCATATGGAGTGGAGGGCTTTTGAAGTATAAATCAATGAATGAATAAAGCTGTTTTCCTGTTTTATCAAAATTTGGCAATTTTACTGTTGGAATATCACTCTAACTTTGGAAAAACTAAAATTCTCAATAGGTTTCTTTGACATAATTAAGTAGTCGATGTGTTATTCTGGGACAGTTAGATTAAGGTTTTGGAAACTTTCAAAGATAAGTTATCACTGTTTTGGAGTAATAATAATCATATGTCTAACAGTTGCAGTGAAATTAAAAAAAAAATCTTTCACACAGTAGTCTTGTCTGCTATCATTCATTCATTTTATTACTGTGTAAACTTAAACTGTAATAGTTTATATAAGCAAGATAAAGATGTAGTGTATATCTGCAAATTAAGAAACAGTCTTATCATTTATAGAACTGACAAACTGGTATGGTCTCAGTGTATGGCCTCAAAATACAATAATACTATTATTATTACAAGACGCTTCTTAAGCTGGACTGGTTTATAAACTCTGGGAATCGCTAAACCAGTTAAATTTTGTTGTCTGAATGCAAATGTGGGGCAAATAGACCAGTTTAAAAACCCCAGCTCACGATTTGTCATCGAGAAAGCTTTTTATTGTAAACTGGTTCATCGTGGCCATCTGAATGGGTAGGTTGGCTTAAAAACTCTGGTTCCAGCTCACTTTGACATGCACAGTACGCAGTAAAATAATGGCGTAATGCTGTGCCAGTGACGTTTTTGAAAGCGTACAAGAACAGAATAAAGAATATAAAGCTAGCCATGAGTAGTTAACTGTAACCTCCGACCAACAAGGTCAGAATAGTTTAACTAGTTTGGCTTATAGTATGTGTGAACCTCAGTAATTTTGAATTGGTTTAAAAAGAAGCATCAGAACGGTATATTAGATTTCTTTTTTTGTGTACAACTTGCTTGGTTCTGATTCATCCGTTTCTTCTTTTATTTCCTGAAAACTATATATATATTTTTCACCAATTTAAACAAAATTTTCATCGAGAGTAAATAAAGATTTGTGTTAAATGCCTACAGGAAATTGATGATCTTGATGAAATAACAATTTTATGGCCACAAATCAGATATTTAAGGCACACAAATATATAGAACATTTTAAACAAATACTCAGAGAAGTGTAAAAATGTGTGATAATGCCAGGAAGACTGTATGTGACATGAGGGACTATGTGACAACTGGTCTGTTATTTACTGTAGGATATCACTGATTGTTTTACTGTATTTACAAACGCTTCAGTAATGTCTATTATGAAAACTATGCTTATTAGGAACAATGGTATAAACACTGTCTTATACTCACTGCTAGTCGAATGCTCATCAGTAAATACAAGGAATTATCATGATATTAAAGTCTTTCTACAAAACCAAATGGTCAACAATGAATCAGGATTAATTCGGACAGTGGATCAAAATACTTTAAGAAAATCTAAAGGGAATGTATTAAAATTATAAAATAAAAAGACAGCCATACATTTTAGAGAATTTTATTGGACAAATTTATCCAATTTTCTCATCGTGTGGCTTTAGTCTAAGATCTTCCAGTGCAACTTTGGGGGTCAACATCCCTATAATTTCACCACCTTGTAATTTTTTTAATGTACACAATTCTTATACATTTATATTTGTTTTCCCCCAAATTTTTATTTTGTCATCATTTGAAAGTGTTATGTCACATTTGTGTACGAGCAGTAAACCTTTGCTCTACTGTTTTAAGGTCATTAAAATATTTGACTTGGTTGTGTTTATGGTGTTAGTATTAAAGATGGCTTAACACTTTCTTCAATCTCACTCTTGAATTATTGTCTCAGTAGTGGCACTCAATTTATTTGTCGTCTGCTGTTACACAGCGTCTGTTGACTGTGTAAAGATGACTGTTGACATCAAATCTCAATCTTGTTTGATTGACTATTGAGTTTCCATTTCAACAGAAAATAAGAGTTCGCCTGAGTAAGAAAAAGTAATGCGTTTAATTTTTAAATCTATCTCAGTCCAAACATTGGCATGGTGGCTGGTTTTTTAGTTCAACAGTCGGAAGTAGGAATTCCACAATGTCTTTGTGCATTTCACAACATGATGTACAAAACAGTTGTTTGGCTATTTACCTAGTATTGTTTGAGGTTTTGTGGACAGAGCAATCGTGTGACGCATGCCGCGGTCGGGTCTGATCTCCTTAAAGCGGACAAGGTCCTGCGCTCCTGATGTTAGCCCATATAATGGTCGAAGCAAGTCATTTCCTAGTTACTCAAGACAAATATACTAGTGGTTTCTGTTTGTCTAAGGTAAACTATGGCGCATGGATGAAGTCCAATAAGTGATGGCACTGCATGTTCTCTACAAAATATGACAATTTTTCTTCCATTACTTCCCCGAACTAAAGTATGCACAATAGATATGTTAGTTGGAGGATTTGTGTGTGGGATCTTGACTGGAAGTTTATCTTCTCGTACTTATTTTGTACTTACAAGAAGAAATATAGTTTTAAAACATTACATACATACATGTTCTCTCATAGATAAACATTTCAGGTAAGCTCTTCTATACATCTGTAAGCTGAACTTAAAATTTATTATTGAAAGAATGTTTTATCAATGGATATTATTTATGACCAAGCCATACTACTATTAATTATTCAATGTCTCAGTGTATACTATTTATAACCAAGTTTTTCTGCTTTTAATTATCCAGCATCTCAGAGTTTTAATAATTCCTTAACTTTAATCTATAGTATGGACTACTGTTACTAACTTAGGAAATTAATTAAAGATATGTTAAGGTTTATAAGCTTATGACGTGTATTTTTCTGTTATTTGTGTTTAGTAGATATAAAAAAAATGATTTAATGATATTATTAAAAAGGTTTCTGAATCCCATATTCATTAATTAATATTTTATCTAGAAAATTCATTCTTGGTATATATTTTTTTTTATAGATGTCATCGATTTTATATCATCAGCCGACATATTTTTATTGGCTTGTATGGGTATTTATGTTAAAATATCTAAGATTTTAGTATTTGCATTGAGTTTTTGTATCTTTTTTTGCTCTTGTTAGAGGATGTAAGAATAAAAATGACAAGCTAGATGAAGGTGTAGAAAATGGCTGCAGGCTAAAAAATAGTGTATTAGCTTCTCTACATGTAGTTGTTATGGCTTACACCATGATTAAGGACGTCGTAATATGGTTATCATATTATGTATCAAATTTATATCTTCAGTCTAATGCAGTCTAATACAGCCCCCGTCTTTTTCCTGAAAAAATCCACCCTATATCTAACCTGACACAATTTAATGAAATATCCATCAGCTTATACAAGCTTCCGTTTTTTTTACACTCATGATATTTAATAGATTTTGTCCTTAATATGGATTGACAACTCATCTATATCTTATTGAAGCTATGTCATATCGAGATATGAATGTTTTTGGCTTTTGTAGGTAGGTCTTCTTATCCCAACAAATTTGCATTATATAAGGTGATAATTAATATTGATTTACATGAGAAAAGTTAAACAAATGGTGAAGAGAAGATATCTTAAAGGGCTCAAGTCTTAAATTTAATATTATCCACAGTCTTTGGCATTAATTTAAATCAACATTGATACCGTCAAAAGTTGGGCTTCTGATATCCAAGTTTTCGAAACAAAATAAAAATTTTATAATTAACACATAATCGTTGGCCTGGATGCTTTCCAGTGCCATTTGTATGAGGCGACTTGATGAACAAGGCTTAACGTATCCCATGTAGGATAATACAATCGGTGTAGACTGGAATATTCAGACACCAAAGACTGTTATTCAATTCAGACTCTTTTGCATATTTTGACGAACATAACTGATTGGAATTACAATAAACACAGAAACGGTTGAATGTAAATCAGTTTATATACATTCCTATTACATTATTATATGCGTTGAAACCGATTTGTGTCAATTCCTAGGTGCCAGGGTATAGCGATTTAGCTCCTTTAAGTTGAAATGTGTAATTTTATATCTACAATTTTTCTTTCTTGAAGCATTTACTGCAATTGGAGATTTAATGTGTCTATTACTAGAAAGGGATATTTGTTTGAGATGTTTCTACTGTTAACAACTAATCTCTTGAGCTGAAATCGACGTTGTCAGTATATAGTTGTGTATAATCCAAGTGCCTATATGTTACCCCAGAACGACATTTGAAATATAATCAGATTTGAAATTTTTAAAATATTATGAACATTAATAAGATTTCGTGTTTGATTATAAATCTACCTGGACATTAAAATTAATGGAGAATTTGAAAATCTAAAGCTTCAAAGGTAATTAAACTAGATATTATTCCATCAAGATTAATAAAGCAGTTCAGGACAATTAGTTTTCACCAAATGTTATTAGTCCAATGTCAAGTAAATTTTGATTTGGTCGCTCTTAATGTTCTGTCAAGGTCCATTCACAGAATATATTTTTCCTATGAACCCGAAAAATATGTTTATAATGACAAAATGATTCAACATAACTAAATGACAAAATACAAATTATATTAACTCCTGAAACTACTTGGTCGATATATCACACTCCTTGAATAAAAATAAGAGGACTTGCCCTTACTTTGTATGAAAATTACTAGAATGTTTGGTTTATTTTATATATTAAAGACTATATAAAACATTGTATTCTTTCTATCATCTATCTACATTTTATATATAAGCCAATAGCGATGTATGTTTTTTATTTGTTGTATTTTTCTTGCTAACAATCTAAATGTCAAGATTGCAGAAAACTGCATGGAAGTGAAGAAAAAATGGAACAATCTCACTGGTATCTATAGGAAAATAACGAAGCTTAGATAATTCAGAGTGATTTATGTGATATAAGATCTATGTAGAATGAAAGAATATTATATACATTTCCAGTATAGATCTAGCCAGTAAAAACAATAATATTATTGTTGTATAATGAAAGCTTATAGAAAGTAGGTGAACTATATATATAAAAGTATATAGTTAATGAACATAGGTCTAATTCTTGATCCCTCCATATTACTCACTGACCCAGCTCTGTTCTATACATTTCTTTTGAGTTCTGCCTGATTTTTCTGACATGCTACACCTCAAGAATTCCTTCTAGCTGTTGGCAATGACGTCAAGCTTGTGAGATAAGCAGTCAGCTAGAGTTACAAACGGCCAGCGTCTGCTAGTATTCTACAATACCTGCCTCTATATCTCATCACCATTAAGCAACCAGGAGATCTATATATTTCTTCCTGAAGTATATTTCCTAAGAGATATAACTTTCAACATATGTATTCCTGTCAGGTTTTGTCGACACCAAAATCTACCATTACCGAATTTTCTATCATGATTGGATATTAAAAGCGACGGAGGAATCACGTCTTCACACCTCAAAGGTAATATGAATTTGTGTGCTCTTTACTCTATTGCGTTCTATGTTTATATCCAGTGTAATGGCTATTTTTGTTACATAGACATACCTAAAGTATATCAATTACGTATGTTCAGCAGGGTATATTTAGAGGCAAGTCACATTTAGATAGTAACACTTTTGGCACTTTCTAAATCTGGAGTCCTTTTTGCGATTTGTTGTATAAATAACTTGGATGGATTCTATATTTAATGTGATTGGATACCGATATACAGGCAGTGTTTGTTGTCAGTTATTATAGAGTAATACCACTCATTACAATATATATAATACATACATGTAACTTCCTTATATGCAGATGGCCTTGTTATTTCTAAAATGTAATTACTTGTAATTGCGCGTAATTGCAATCAACATATTTGTTTTATGGAATTACGTCACATGGCATAGGGCATAGGTATTTTAAATAGAAAAAAATGAAGCAAATTAAAGCCATCGATACCAGTGAACTACTTTTTGTTTCTATAATTGCTATGCATATATCATTTATCCTGGTTTGTTTTGATGTAGGGATATTAGGGTGACTGGAAGTCATTTTTCTTTTCGTTTAATGAAATGAAAATCTCTTTGATGAGAAGAGGTATTAGTAAAAGTTTAATTGGTCATTTGACCTGCCATGTCAGATCATCTAATGATTTCAATACCTGATCCACCCTTGCCTTTAATCTTTTAATTCTTTTCAGCAGTTGAGGCATTCATGAGCAGTCTCGAACAAGGGTCATTAACAGACAGCACGCGCCGGCCACATCTTTAATACCAACAGGTGTTAAAGTTGCCAAATTCTGTTGTCTTTTCATTGTCATTTCCTTAATATCTTACGTTCATCTCTGTTATTAAAACTCAGTTGGTCATTAGCTTTCTTTTACATGCCTTGAGCAGATGATTTGGGGCTGGCCATCTGCCTTAAGAAATCTCCAGTGAGTGACCATTGGTTTATTGTGTCCTAAGGTAGTCAATTGTTCTTCGTCTCTGCCAAATCCTGATGGCTTGTCAATCTATTTCGTATTGAATCAGGTGACGAGTTGTTGCCGACTTGGACCGAAGTTCTTGTGTAAAGATTCCTCACATTGTATCATGCTTCTCCTAATTGGAGGATCTATCTTCAGGAACCTCGTGCACCTACAGGGAAGTACTTGTAACCTGATTCCGTCGTCATTAATTATTTGAGTAAGTTGTTTGATATTATAGTAAGAAACATATGTAGTCCTAAATGTATCTATAATGATTAATTTCCCCCCCTGATGTATGGATTATGTTGGTTTTTTTTAGATTTTAATATTCTTTAAATATACACTGATTATGATATTATATGGCTCCTTGAAAAAAAAAAAAAATTAAATTTATTAATATAATTCATTCATCTACATATCAAATAGATTTGTTTAAATAATTTTTTTTTTTTAAAACCTGTTATGACCATATTTATTAATTAACTTTAAATGTTAGAGTTACACTACAATACATGAATTAGAGTAGGCTTACTGCACAGTATCTGAGAAAAACAACATGGAGGACTATTAACACTTTGATGTTGTTATTAATACAAGCTGGGGCATGAGATGGAGATTTTTTTATTTTATTAATTTAAATCATTCTAAATCCTGATCTCTTTTCCATCCTATTATTGAGATTGTGTTTGATTAATGATGATGTACGCTAAATCCTTGTCACTATACACTGATCACTTGATCACATGATGTGAAATAGGAAAACTACGAGGTAATACTGTGATTTAAAATCTGATTCATATGAAATAGTATTATGTTAGCTACGTTTCATAATATTTATTATATTAGTGCTGTAACTATAGGCCCTATGTAATAAGAAAAGTGATCTCAGTAAATTGACATAAATATGTTGCATACTTTGAACTGATAATCTGCTTTATAACGGATTAAATACCCATATATCAATTCACCAGTATGACCGAAAGTCTAGTTGTCGGAATTAAAGCTGATAACAATAACTAGGTTGAGAAGAACGCCATCTGTCTTATATTCTGTTTTATAATTTAGTATTGTTATGTTACATAATGCAAAAAGGATACTCGAGGGAGTGAATTAGTTGTGATTTTCTTCTCTTTTTTTTGTAACATGTTGTTTTAACATTAACTTTAGAAAAATTCTCGATAATGACTTTAAGGTAGTGACAGATTATTAGAATTGTTAAGTTGCTAACAAATGCATATGTATGATATTTAAATTTAGTTTCAAATTTTGAGTAGGAGGGGAGAGTAGTGAGACAGGGGAATTCTGAGCCCAACGACGAATGTTTTGTTCTACCTAACTATAATATTATAATAATATTTTAGATTAATTAATTCAAAATTTAATTAGGACTATGATAATCATGTCAGATCTGTATCGTGATAGATAGCTTAACAATAAAAAAAAATTAACCTGACGGGAAATGTGCAAATTGAAAAAGACCATTGTTGAAGAATATTGTGAATATCTATTCAGAGGTTTTTATGAAATATTTTAATTAGATATGTCACCTTTATACTGGATATGAGTATGACATTTGAATTAACAACAAATGTCTTGGCAGACTATTGTTTATAAAAGGTTAATTTATGACCTAAAAGAGCCTCCATGGCAAAACCCTAACATTGCTATGAAAAAGCCTCAGAAACATAGCGGTATTGATCTCCTCAGGTGATTTCGAGTGGCACCTCTTAGTGGCGAGGATGACAAGTTACGCACTATCTACCAGTTATCTGTCATATCCTGTCAAACTGATAGCTGGCTTGTTTTTCTCTTGTAACTAGATCAAGCAGAACAAGTATAGAAGTAGTGTAGGAGGCTGTCCATATACACGCTTGTTGTTAAACATGCTATAACACTGGTCTATACCATAAGCTTAATGTGCCTTATTACAGCATTGGGATAAGTGTTTCTATATTTTTGTGATAATTTGTGGATGTGATATAATCGCAGGATATTTTGCTTTTCTTTTGTAAGTATTTATTGAATCTATGTTTCTCATATTTCCATTTAAATCAAAATCATTTCTGCAGAAGACTTCACCACAAAAGTTTAGTCTGAAATTTAAAACAGAACAAATAAGCTTCTTACTGGTATTTTGTTGAAAAATTTATATTTAATAATTTTTTCACAAATTATGAAAATGAATATTATTATTATAAAGATTATTTTGAGATATACTGAGAGACAGACGACTGTCGACTACATGTGACAAAAAAAAAAAGAAAATGAAATTATGGTTTAAAAAGTTTAATTTTGAAAATAATTGTTGATAATGAAATATCTATTTGCAATACTTTTTTTTTCACAGCAGGATGTGGTTATAATGATAAATTTTGCTATTTTGTAAAATGTAATTAGACTTAACGTATATTGCCAACAGCAATGGTTGATCCAATATTAAATAATATTTTAGTTTTCTTTGATAAAAAATCAGTCGACAGTGAGTATTAGGTTGTTGAACATTATTAAATTGACAGTTAATCTAGTTTAGCTAAATCATTGTGCATTTAATTGTTGTGATAAAAAGCAGGAAATGTATTCTTAAATTCTTGATGCAGTCAACCAGTTATAACCACAATCGACATATCCTGAAATTGTATATAGCCTATTTATGTAGAAATCATTGATATTATTGGGGCAATTTCAAAGGGAATTGTTCCTCAATTAAAATTTTACAGGGTTCAAATAACTACTGCTTGTAAGAGGGATAAGATGTTGTGGGAGCTTCTGGGGAACATAAATTCAGATTGTCTCTTTTGATTAATAAGTACTTATATTATAATAAATTAATTAAGTTCTATTTCATTTAATGAAATTTATTTGACTAAATCATTTGTTATAAGTTTGTTTAATATAATTATACAAATTGAATGCAATGAAAATTTCAAAGAATATTAAATTGGTAAGAAAATGGCTGCATTATTGATTATATTTCAAACACAAACAACTATTTATTATGTTTGTAAACTTATCTATAAATCTATAGAAAACACACTTGTGATTTACTGATCTAGTGAAAGAATAAAAAAATGAGTAGGTAGATATTGTGAGACATAAAACACCCCATTGTGGTAAAATCTGTGTGTTTTATTAAACTGTCTCAATGGGGGATAATTATCTAGGTAATTTATCTCGGTTGAAGTGGACGTGTTAAAGTTCTGTAATGTCACACGGCAAGTAGCTGAAGGGATTAGGACGGGTAGGCCTATATAACATCCATATTAACATGCAAGACTTGACATTAAAACGGTCAGTTACCCTCCCAGTAACTGACACTTTCACAGCTCAATAGGCTTTAGAGCAACTTTTGTTTGATGTTTGTATTTTGTAAGCCCTCCCCTCAGGCAAAATGTGGGTGACCCTGTAAGGTCATGAGGTAAGTGAAGATAATATATAGTACAAGATAAGTTACATGTAGGATGACAACTGATGTCATGTCGTTTGTCCTATAACAATAAAAGAAAAACAATCAAGCGTTACCCCAAACATATAAATCTCACACTTGTTCTAAGTGAACAGATAAAATCGACTAAATGAATTATTGTTGATGAATTTGCATATTGAAAAAAGATGAATTCGATTTGAAATTTGTTCATATCTCAATGTACTACTCAAATTAAAACTGAATTTTATTTCTGTTTTATTTATATCATTGTGTATTGTGGGCATTTAATAACAGCATAATAATAGTGCCATTGACCTTGATGAGACATCCAGTCCAAAATATGGATAATGCAAAGATTTTGCATAATTTTCTATAACGCAGGTTTTGATTGGTAGATTGATCTGTAGTCAACCAATCACAATTAAACTGTGAATTACTGAATGCACTCTATGATGAGGACCTAATCTGTAAAAGGAATATCAATCCAAAAATTATTCATAGGTTACAAGGAAATGATAAATTGAAAATTTCGCAACATTCTGCAGACGAAAAGGGATGTAAATGGTCAATATAAAATATTAAATCGAATTCTTATTAAATAACACTTTGAACAATTGTAATATGAGGCAAGAGTAGGCCATAGTGCTGCTGTCCAGACAAAATTTCCTAATAGATAACTGGATGGATGGTACAGATGAAATCGTTTAAAAGGACCAAAATGCAAATTATAGTCAAAAGATATGGTAAAACTTATTTATCCACCTGGATTCTATTTAGATAACAGTTGAAATTTGAAATAAGAGTATACACCATTGTACCACTGTCAGGGCAAAATTCTCTGAAACTACTTTTACACGCTTACATTAGCCTAGTCAGTGCAGAAGAGTAGGATGTTAAACACTATTCCATTTGATTTCTGTGACCAACTTTTTGACAAAGTTATTGCCCATTTTCCCTATTATCCTTAACTCTGAAATCATTTGAATCTTAATTAGAAGTTAAAAGATTAATTTCAGTGCATTTTAAGGTGGATTAGGCTTAGGGATGTTTTATATTTTACCAAAAATGCAAATTCTGCACATGGATTATATTAAAGAAGCAGTACACAAATTTGTAAAGTTCATGTTTGTCACACATTCAAAATGAGAGGTTTTAATATAGATAATAAGAAAAATAATAGCAGTGTGGTTCACAATTTTATCTTAAAAAATGATAATTTGATTAAAGATAACTGAATTATTTATTCCACTTCCAAAAACGTATTCTTTCAGCAAATGAAATAAATTACTGTAATATAGTGTAAAGGATGACTACCGGTGAATGCTTTATGTTCAACTGAACAGATCATGTTCCGGCTGATCCTGAGCACGTGGTCATTTCAGGAACTACCCTTAACATTGTCGTTTTGAATAAATATCACAATTTACTCATCTTTAATCTTTGTTGTGTGACAAACAAAAATCAAATTTTTGATTTTCTAACATAGTATAGAATTATTAGTGTAACATCCTTTTCAGTATTTTCCTGGAAATAAATTTTTAGTCATTTTATCATAATGCACAATCATCGTTAGACATCATTTGAATTATCCTTTAATCAAGTCCTTTTATTCTTCAGAGTATATTGTGACAAGTTTTGTGAAATTTTTTTATTATTGTGCTGTAAGTGAATTCTCTTGTTAAGCATAATAACTTTTCACAGTTTGAAGCAAATTGATATTATATAATATTTTGCATGATTCAATGTGATATGGAAACATGAGAAATATATTGGTAGCTTTTTGGTTAGTTTTTATGATTTCATCATATCTAGAACTCATCTAGTGAAAGCATTAACTGCCGTCCCATTTCTGTCTTATCCACTTTAATTATGGTTACGTACAAACTTTTTAGAGTTATTGTTCTATTATGATTTAGATCTCTATTTTTCGAACGTTACTGAAAACACTTTTTTTGATTTGAAAACAAATTCAAATCTGATTATAACTTTTTGCTAATTGTTGTTTTGCTTATCTGTCAGTGATTTTGCAGATGATCTTCTGTAGTAAATGGTAAATGCTCGCAAAATTAATTGAGTTTTGTCCAATTTTCTGTACACTGTATACAGAAGTTCAAGTTTTGATATTAAGAGTGTCAATTAATCACCGTACCATCTTTGATCATCTGTTAATATTTATGTATGGCTGCACTCAAGATTTTCTTAAATGGAAGGGTTGGTGTTGGTGGTTCTTTGTACATGTTGATGGCGTTAGTTTTATTATTCCTTTTCATACTAATCATGAAAGAAAATAATCCATGTGGCTAACTTGCCTGTCTGTAAGAATTGACTTGATATCACTGTTGTGGATTGAATATTGAATTTTGGAGGATTACGACTATGTAAATTTTAGTTGGTAGTCAGGTTAAATTCCACAAACACTGATGGCATTAGCTGTACAGTAAACTTGAGGATGACGTCAAAATAGTTAGCGGACTTGAGCGTGTATGTCACATTCAGGTACATACGTCTGATAAATTCTGATTTCACATCATGAATGAAGTTTTATGTAATCCAGAACATCCATACTGTAATTTAATAGTGATAAAAGTATATATAGGCCATTTATAAGCTTATTAAAATATCTGGTTAACTATATTGAACACCAGCCATTGTTATAACAATTTCACTTATAATATTATATAAGAAGAAAAAAAATGAGGTAGGTTTTCAACTTTTACAAGAAAAAGCAACAGTAATCTTTGGAATTTTATATTTTGTTATTACTTTTGGTTTTAAACTGAATATAAATTTTTTGTACAATTGCATGGATATACCATTATGAATATGATTTATTATATTTGTACCAGCTCACCTTTATTAAGAAAAATAGGTTTATTTTGATTGGACTTAACGATAATAGTTTACGTATGGTAGCTGTCAATTTATCATGTGTAAAATGGTATACCTGTAGCCTGAAGGCAATAATCAATAGGAAAAACTTTGATCATCTTTTCGTCTGTTAACTACTATTAAATAAATCATCAATGTCAGTATCAAAATTTATTTGATTGACCAGCAGTCTCAGGTATAGAATCCAATACACCTCTAGTGAGCTATACATCCCTGCAACATGGTCTATTCGCTGGCATTACACAACCTATTTTGAAACTGCATTATTATATGGTCATTGACCTTTTGTCATATTTACCATATGGCAATTAAACCATTATTACAGATCACGTTGTCAGCTGAGCCAAATCACTAAATGTGCAGTTTTGTATATTTTATCTTTAAACAATCCAGTACACATGTTAGGTATGTCAGGAATGGGGTTTCACATCTTCTTTCTGCTTACTATTCGAAATACCAGCAGCCAAAGTATCTTTTACTTAAACTAATAATTTGTACACAGGGTTTGTTTTATATCCCATTCAAACAACTAGAACACATGCTTTGTCATCTCCATTGGCAACACGCTTGATAAATGAGAAAAGGGCTAAAATCACTTCATAGCATAAGATGAATATCAAGGCTCACCCCAGTTTTCAAACTCCAGACATGCTGGTGGCGAGTCCAGTGTTCAACCACCAGCCCACTGTGGCCAGATATGTCAGATTGTTTACCCATGGGTTACATTGCAAAAAGTAATCTTATTGTGATGGGTATGGTGCTTGAGGTGTAGTATGCTTAGAGAACATTTGCTACCATTATCAGTTTATGTGAAATATGTCCTGAACCCAGTTGAGTGCAATCTTGACAAGATCAATCCAATAAATTTGTTTTATTATATTATTTATTGGTAGGATTACTAAAGCTTGGGAGTGTTTTGATGCGAACGTTGGCCTCAAGATATGGATGTACTAAAGGTTAAATTCAATTTTATGGGCTCCATTCATTAACCCATTTTGCAGTTCATTTTGACAGTAAAATAATTTATGATAAAATATTTTCTTCCGGTGTTCCAGAGAAGCACTGTGATACTTTGATGTCATCTCACAGATGACAGTTATAATATATGAACAGTATACATGCACGGAGAACCAGGCCCACAAATAGCTTGCAATAACTTTGTGACTGGTTTTGTGCAATCAAAGTATTTTATTAAACTATTTTCTAAGTGAAAGTAGATGTGATAGTGAAACTAGATGTGATATTAGGTTGGGGTGAAGCTGGTACGTTCCTTCCCCCAAGAAAATTGTTTAAAGTGGCATATGTCTGGATCCAAGTATAATATTCAATATCAACTTCCCCATCTCTCCCACAGACACGCTCATATAAATTACATGTTTCAAAGAAACAGCATAATGGGGCAAACTTTTTTGTACTGTTAGTATTACTGAGGGAGGACCTGGACCGCAAGGAGTCCCCAACTTTGATCCGCCACTGTGATTTTCGTGTATTGTTGAAAGTATTCCCTTCTGTTTGATGTCATCAGTGATATTGCATGACTTGTCAGGTATATTCAGTTAATTAATGGAGAACAAGCAGACCCTAATATCATTAACAGGGTGGATGACTTTCTCTCATTATGATAATGTTGAGCTGTATAAAGCCTCTATATTGTCATATATAGTAATTGTCTTGTTCTTATCTTACATATTCAGTTAGCAATATAAGTTATCAGAATTTCTCACAGTCTATACGGGTAACATTTATTGTAATTGTTGACTGACATTGATGTGACTGCTGTAGTTTTTAGGAGCTATCTCATCATTTTGGGGGACCTGAGACAACTTTGAGTAATCTATAGTTGAAACCGATTAATTTTATAGTTGTATTATTAGAATAAATCTATGGAATTGATCATTTTTGTCTGACTAATATGTGTTCTCTGTTGAAAACTGTTGAATGATTTCAGGTGACAAACTCATCCTCAAGACTTTCTGTACTGTTGATATGTAGCCCTAATAATACTAATATTACAACATTCCAAAGAAATGTTGAAATGATATTTAAAAGATTGATGTGCGAATATGAATTGTCAAATGAACACCGCAAAAATGTTCTGTTGAATACTATCAAATCTATACACTAAATTCTTTTAGAAAAATGGCTAATATTTGTTTAAAATCAGTGTCAACTCAAATTATAAGGATGCCATTGTTAGGAAGTATTCTGCCCTTTAAGCATCTTTTGTTTCAAGACCATAGTGTCAGATACACCTTGGCATTGTTCTTAGGTAAGAAAAGTTCACATTTAATTGCTGACAGGAATAAGGAAAAAAAAATTGATTTAAGGTAGTATTTTCTTGTCCCTGAGTTTAAAAAGAAAGATGTACATGGCGGACAAAAGACAGGTACCCTATTGTATGTTTAAAAGTTGACAAACAATAGCAATGACAATACGGAAAATACCATTATCTTATTTGTCAACAACAAAGACGAATAATCGTATATTATTATTAAGAGTTGTGATGCAATTAATAAAGATGTAAAACCACAAATCTTCTTTTCATGGTCACATGTTGACATTGCAACGTCCCGCTTTCAAATGAATTATTATACTAACATGTTGATATGGTATCTGTACGTGATACTTTGGATTATTATAATATACAATACGTATTGTTCATGTATGTGTGTATGTCAAATTTTACTTACAAGCACAATATAAAAATTCTGATGACGTTGATAATGATATGTACACTCATTACTAATTGGTGATTAATTGGTAATTGTTTAATATTTACTTATTTTGTCTTGTTATTTCCTGGAAAAAGGATGATGCCATATGAATTAATGACTCTGTTTTTCTACTTACAGTTTTCTGTGGTGAATTTTAAGTCGGCAAATTGGAGCATAACGCCAATACTGAGGGTGACCGAGAAGGTGGCAGGAGGAGAACCATGGGAAGGAAGAAAATTCAAATATCACGGATCAGTGATGAAAGGAATAGACAGGTAAGATTTGAATAAAATGTATATGACACTGAACACCATTTTCTTCCATTTGGTTACCCATAAATGTAATTCCTTCTATTTATAGTCCTTTTCTCCCTTTCCCATTTAGTGATTTACTCCCATTATACTCCCATTTGCGTGACGACTTTTATGTAGAATCAAAGAAATGGATTTGAATCTATATTTTCTGCGTTTAAATGAAAATGTAAATGATTTTGAGGTAGAAGGATAACAGTTAAAGAGTTTTGTTACATTGTAAGATGCAATGTTACATGTTGGCTACTTCAAGTGAACCTCATGCATGATTTTGAGAAAGATGGCTACATGTTGCTCCATGTGGTGGTTACCTGGGGCCTATATATATATGTGTGTGTAGGTTAACATTACCCTGGCTCAGTGAGTATATGGCGATGGCGTTGACTCAATAACCAGGAGGTCCATGTGTTGGTCGAGAAAGTTCCTCAGGATTCTTACCTCCAGTATCCCTGTCAGTGGTGCAGGATGGAGGCTCTTACATGGAAAAAACTGTCTAGTCTTTGGGATGGAAAAAGGAAGCCCACCCATGTACACAGCATGGCATGCACGTCAAAGATCCTTTTCTCATGTTAATTGGTCGGGATGTTAAAACCAGGAAGACGTTTCATTTTATTTGATTATCTCCTGTATGGAGACATAACTTAAGTCTGACAATTGTACTTTTAATATTTGTAGACCTACTTACCAAACTTATTTGCCAACATAACCATTTATTTTCTATATAGTTTCTTTTTTTCAATTTTAAATAAGCCAACTTCCTAGCTGTTACCTATATCTAATATCATTATGTCATGATTTTAACTTTCTTGATTACACTTGACAAACACTGCAGGGGTCAAAATTCACGACGGCACCCACGGCAATTGCCGTGGTATTTAGCGAAATTGCCGTAGAAAATGAATAATAACTACGGCATCGTTTGCCGTGGTATTTTATTTAAGAATATGACTATTATGACGACAGCAATTTGCCGTAGTCGTCACTGAAATTGCCGTTGTACAAATGCGTAATCCACGGCATAACAGAAAATAATAATTTATTGTTTTGTTTCTTTCCTGGGTTTTTCTATCGAATTAGATCTCGAACCACACAGCTGTCATAGCTACTAAAAATAGATCGAACGGCGTGGAATTGGCTAATTACCTGACGTCACATTAGATTATATAGAATTGCACGAATCTTCGTGTCGCTGAGCCAAAGCAGATTCGCGGGCTTGCAATAATTTTATACCTCCTAATTTCGGAGAAATAAAACGGATTTATTATGATATTTATATGGACTGCGGTTGACGTAAAGTCCTATTTTTAGGGTGTTTGTGGTGACCTACTGTTATAATAATATACTAAACACACATTACAAATGAAAACATATATACTTATAGTTTATTTATTATTTATAATCAGTTTAAAAAAATGCCGTAGTGATGAAAGTCAAATGAAAGTTTTGCCGTAGTGTACACAAAAACTGCCGTAGTGAAGAAGGGATTACTGTGGCATTTTTTGAAAAAACTGCCTCAGTTCCAATATCATGAATTTTGACCCCTGCACTGTTCTTAAATGTCATCAATACAGTTTATCAGCAATATGTTTTTTGTCCCCCGCCTTTCGAAGAAAGTTGGGGGACTATTAAAATGGGTTTGTCTGTCTGTCTGTCTGTCTGTCCGTCTGTCTGTCACACTTTTTGGGACACAATAACTCTCTTCCTAATTGAACTAGAATGTTCAAACTTGGTGTATGTGTTTATTAGGTCAATGCCTTGATGGAGTTCGAAGATGAGCATTTTCCGCTTAGGGTAAGCAGAGATAAGCAATTTGACTGGTTGATGCTTTGGGACACGATAACTTTAGTTCTAATTAAGTGAGAGTGATGAAACTTGGTGTATAGTTTCATTACATCAATACCTTGACTAAGTTCGATAATGAGCATTTTCTACTCAGGGTAATCAGAGCGATACGCAATTTGATTGGTCGAGACTTTGGAACACAATAACTCTCCTTCTAATTGAGTTAAAATGTTCAAACTTGGTGTATATGCTTATTTGGTCAATGACTTGATGGAGTTCGAAGATGAGCATTTTCCGCTTAGGGTAAGCAGAGATAAGCAATTTGATTGGTTGATGCTTTGGGACACGACTAGGCTACCTATAGGGTACATTTTCATTTTTCTCGTCGGTTTTAGCATTTTTCTTTATAAAACACTTTTGGATGACACTTCGTGTACAGTTTGATTGCTTGATACGTTTGAAAAAAATAAATGTGCGATTAATTTTATAAGTCATCTATTTATTTTGGGATTTCGGCAGGGGACATCAGCCTCACTGTTGGCTTGTTCATTTAGAAAATTAATTAGGGCTCATCCAGTGGTGCCTGGATCACCTTCCTGCTACTATTATTATTGCGCATAATTTGCTATCCTGCTTGGATAAGCAGCGTTTCTATGATGGGTAGACTCAAAGAATACCTTTGGGTAATTGTTTGATACTTAAGAATATATTATCACATATCTTTAATGTAGTCTAATTACAGTTAATTACTGTCAGAAACTATGCTTTAGTCTTCATTTAAATGACATTTTACACCTACTGTCTATGTTTTTATTTCTTTTAAGACATGATACACCTTTCTGTACATTCAGAATTTTATTTCATAAAATTATATACTTATGTGAGAAACTCAAATGAAATAACAAGCTCACCAATAATTAGTGAAAGCCAGATTATCCAATGTTAATTCAATGTAAATTGTGTGATGGGTCCAACCATAATTTCATAATTTTGAATATTCAGAATATTACAGACTATTCTAAACGTTTTTGGTTGAAGTAATAAGGAAATAAATCGGGACATTAAAATGATGGTGGATTTCACAGAATGCTGTTAAAGTATTCTGATGTTAGAAGTAACACAGAGTCCACTGTATAAGCCTATACAAGATTTGATCATTTAAATCATTTAAAATTGACTACTGGTAATATTTTAAAATTTATGTATTGTGTTGGAAAGATTCACAATCTTTTAGATGGATCAAACACTGTTTATAGACTAACATAACATACAATACTTAAACTGATGTGACTTCTAAAATTTATATGTTAACCAAAGTTTAAAATGGTTTTATGAGCCCTGGTTATGATATTGCAAAATAGAATTCTTTTCATAATCAGGAAGAGTTCTCGCATTCATTATTTAATACAACCTAGACAGATTTATTCTGTCTTGAATATAATATAGACTACACATGTACCATATTAAGAAATATGACTTTTGTTACATCTGTCTACCTCGGGGTGAATTATTTTGACAAAACGTCTAGAGAATCTAGGATGGGGAGACTAACATGCCACTGTATCTATACGAATGAGATTTTGTCATGCCATAAAGACTTCAGTCAACCCTGTGACACGAGCAGACTGAAAAATATAAACTGTGACAGTTTTTTTGGCCTAATTAGAAATCACGAAATTAGGTGACATTTCTAAGGTGAAACTGATAAATGGCATAGAAGTGAACGTGAAAGCTCTCATGAATCATAAACATGTACATTTTGTGTACCTCAATTAGGAGACAGTTGATTGTGTGGGTGTGCATTGTCTTGTCTATAATTATATATTGGTAAATACTACTTGATTAAGCTATATCAATCACTGCGAACACCGTAAATAAGATTTTCAATCACTCTTTTCATTCTTATTCAGTCAGCGTACCCTTGTTCACTCACTCCATCTTCATGCAGATAATCTCTTTTTATTCACGCAAATTTTCATGTGGACTTATATAAGTGTAGTCCATCCGTTCACATTTTGTTTGTGGACACTCAACAGGTCACAATTTTGTATCTGATTTTAACAAATCTTGAAATATAGGTGTATCTCCCAAAGATCTCAGTTCCTCTCAAAATTGGCATGTATGGGGTTGTAACTTCACTGATTGTGGCCCCTGACTTTACGAAATCGGTTTCTTGTGTACCCATTGGTGTGTACGTAAAAGGTCCCTTGGCAGTTGGAGTTCAATATAGGAATATGTGGTAGCGCTGCTAGAGCAGACTGTATGGCATATAACCGTCTCCATTAGCCCAGTTGGAGCAGAACAGTAGGATGTTAAACCCCATTTCATTTCATCTCTTTTCATAACAGTGGGACGGGAAGTGAGGATGTGGCTCATACTCCCAAAATTCTGGGGTTCGATCAAGGTAGTAGCTTTGCAGAAAGTTCCTTGTGAATTTTCATTTTGGTTTCTTCTTTTCAGTCTAGCAGGCTGCACATGCATTTAGTATTTAGTTGATCAGAAGGAATGGAAACCTGAGGTCCCATGTAATCGTGGTGAGCATGTAAAAAAAAAAACCCTTTGATAAATAGGGGGCAGAAAAGATGTTATATAGTGGGCAAAATTTCCTTCTGATGCTGTTTGTATTTTTCTTTTTATAATATTTTTAGTACAATAACAAGAACGGTAGTAGATTATGTAAAATTTTGATAGGTAGATCATTAAAGTAATTCCCAGTTGTGTTGAATGTTGATAAAGTCTCACATATTTCTCTTGTTTACTTTATTTCTACATCATCTTACAACGACAGACATCATGAATTTTTTATTTCTCTAGATAGTAGTTAGGATTTCTGACGTCAATTTCCTGGTATTGATTATCAAATCAAACATCAGAACTGCTTTTTGGGTTAAGTGCTCTTGTTCACACAAGTTGTGCATAGTTCTAATAAAATAATAGTTTGGAGCATGGAAAAACTTGGTTATCAATGATTGCATTGAATTGAAGATAGATTGTACTGCAATGCAATCATTGAAAACCAAAACAGTCTGCAGATTTATAACCTTCTTAGAACTTTTCCCAGTCATCTGCATGTGGATATTGATTAAAATTCCTTTATATTTGAAATAACTGTTGTTTCTTAAGACTGGGACTATAACTATCATTTCACAAATAACTGTTCTTTCTATGTATGAAGGTGCCACAGTGGTTCGGTGAGTAAGACATTGACTCTCTGACCTGGAGGTCGCACATGTTCGAACCCAGTCATGGTTGAGAAAGGCCACAGTGATTTTCCAGTGTGTTATTTTCTTATCATCAGTGATGCTGGATGGTGCAGCAGTGTGTAGTTCATCATAGGTCCCATGTACACATTGGTGTGTACGTAAAGATCCTTGTGGCAGTTGGAATCAAGTAGGCCATAGCGCTGCTGTCTGACCAAAATTAATGCTTATGCCATGGCACACTGTATGGCATGTGCCTGTCTTCATTAGTCCAGTCAGAATAAAACAGTAGGATGTTAAACCCCATTTCATTTCATTTTTATGTATAAACCAAAGGTGATCTTTACAATGACACTTGACTTTATACGTGCTGAAACTCTACTTCTGAGTAACACTGTTGTTTGTCAGTATCAGATCATCATACAATCACCAAATTCCCATCTGTAGCAAAGAGCTACATCTCAATTCACACCCATTCCCCGGAACATCACAAACCTAGCTTTCTTAAGAGTTACTTTGAATTAAAATTCTGGACATAAGAGAAGTCAAAAATGAAGTGGAATACAAAAGAATTTCATAAGACAGCAATAATTTATGTAGATATAATTGTTTTTGATTGCTAATTTGTACACCCCTTCATATCATTCACAGTCTTTCAGTGTCCACATCATAACCTTGGTGTACTTCCATTAACCCCATTGCAAACTGAAGCAGTATTCCAAATCTTGATAAGATTTTATTCAATTTTAGACTTTGAAGTCATGATTTGAATATTTTTAGGGAAGATGTACCCTGGAGCTAATATCAATCTTATAGACCCAGACATCTTTATCTAGACATAGACAAGCCTCTATTCATATTTTCTTTGTTTAAAGTTAACTTTAATGAGAATTTTAACCTGCGTTTACAGGAAACAATACTGTAAAGTTTCATCAAAACAAGTTCCGACAAGCATGAAATTATAGACTTGGCGCCATGCCATTTACACAGGAGCTTCTATAATAAGCCATTAGGCATTGTGCCACTGCTGTCAGAAACTTACTTGACCCCTCTGACCTCATCCTTCAATTACCTCATATTATTGACAGGTGGTGTTAGCTTGTGTTGAATGACGTCAATATCACCTGGACATTATCAGCTGGACATTCACACCTTTAATTATATAGATGGGCTAATTAACACGACAATTCTTATAGACATTTGCATAGAGATTGCAATTATTTTTGAACCCATTCCATCGTAACCATGTGGTAACTATCTGTGGTAACTTGCATGTTTTCAAGGTTTATGTTTTAATATATAGTATCATTACGAACAGTTGAATAAAACAGGGTTAAAGTTAAAGATGCATTATGTAAGATTTAATTAAACAGATGGCTATTCTCACTACAACAGTTCAAAAAAACATAGTGAAAATTGGATATATTGAATATTTCATTCAAATTACTTTATTCTGAGCGAAGTTATCAGTGTTTGATGTTTTGACAAGATTATCTATTCAAATCTCGGCCATTTGATGATCTAGAGTGTTGATTATATATAGGCTTGTCATGTACATAAGTCTAAATGATAATTTGTATAACATTTGGGCTAAAATAAAGACCTGCAATAGACAAATTTAGCTTAGTTCTTTAAAGGTTTTGGAAAAAAACATTGTTACATATTTAATTTGAATAATTTGAATATGTTACTTTATTTAAATTACACAAGCTCTTTATTGGCATCAAAAATAAAATTGTTGATTTCATTGGATTTTATTTAATGATTTGTATTGTGGAATGAAATGCTTAACACAGTAGGCCTGTGTTGAAATATTTAAGCAGTACAACACCGTAAACCAAAATTGACTATAGGCACAAAAATGTAAGATGAAATTCATATAGAGTTTGCTACATCGCTAAATGAAATGACACATTACATCAACCCAATTCAATACTATTTTGATTTTTCTAACCTGGTTTATATTGGATCTTTGCCACAGTGTTCATGAAGTGAAATGAGCTATTCTTTAGTTGTCAACTAACAAGTATAATAAAATAAAGAAAGTGGCATGACATCAATCAATTCAAATTGATCTTTAATCATTTTTGTTTTTTATTATTATTATGTATGATGCTTTGAAAGTTTATACTTGTGATTTTGACTGGAATGTCACACACAATCGATAAATTCATCAAAATACATAAACAGCCAGTTGGGCAGTTCCTCAAGTAGATTATGGTATTACATGTAGTGTTCTGCTTTGCACCTATATCGGCTGCCACCCCAGTTTGGCTAAAAATAAAATTAGTTGTATTAACTATAAATGTATAATCAAATATTTGTATACTATTTTGGTCTTTTGCAGGTGACCTTTACAAAGCGTAAGTTTGGATTGATGAAGAAGGCATATGAATTAAGTGTTTTATGTGACTGTGAGATAGCTCTGATTATATTTAATGGCAATAATAAACTGTTTCAATATGCCAGTACAGATATGGATAAAGTTCTACTTAAATACACAGAATATAATGAACCCCATGAGAGTCGCACAAACAAAGACATTATAGAGGTAAGTTTATTATATTTTTTTCATGTAGGTTACATACGGAACCAGGTGTGAGTGCAATGTCACGCAACTGAAGATTGTTGCCAATCAGATAGGTCACATTTCTCATCAGTCATATTATTGTAAAACTTTAAAGATACTTGAAGTAAATCATTATATTATAAGCTTACATACACTTTTCTGGTAACAGTACTTATTGAAGTCAATTTGATGTGCTGAGCAAAATCTGTTGAATATAAAAGGCACATTCAAGCCTTAATGGTTAGTTAAAAACTGAAGCCTATTCATGATATAAGGACACGAAAACTACTGCCACAGCCATTATAAATTATATTGAATACTATTATTAATGGTGTATACTATTATACATATGGTGCAATGCTTTAAGAAGTGTTCTTTTATCGTTACCCCTGTTTTAATGGGATCAATCACTGAATGCCACTCAAGGACGATATGAAATAAGTCAAAACTGAGCGTTCGTTCATTGGCAAAACAAAACAAATAACATTGTGATCATCATAGAACTTCTCAAACGCAGACTCTAATTGGCTTGGTATATATCCATGAAAATATAAATTGTTCATAAAATACGTTTTGTATGGACTGATTGTAATCAAAGTTCTTACTAATGGTAGTTAAAAAAAAAAAAAAATACAGGCTGTTCATCTAATTATGAATGTTGTCTGTAGTTGAATTATTTGATTTTGATTCAGCAATGTAATAAACATACAAATAAATTTCAATAAATAAAGTCATTTAATGCTAAAGCAGATATATATGTCATTAGTAATTTAGACATATTTTTTATTAATTCAGTTTCAACCTCTCCTTGATATATTCCAAGAAATATTCTTGACTTATATTAAGTTATATACTGTCATATTGAGTGTAACAACATGCATCACTTATTTCATGTGTTATAATTACTGACCCGCGCATTAAGGATATGATAAACGATGGGTAAAATTAATCCCGTTTTCTTAGGAAGACTATGAGAGGAGTATCCTGGTTATTAGCTTGAAAAGGAAGGATATTAGTTGATTCAATGAATCAATCTTTGGAAATTTGTCGAAATTTACCTCAAGTCATTGAAATTTAGGCCAATTAACAGGTCACGACAATCCTTACCCACTTTTATAACGGATCTCAAGTGGGGAATTTTTCCCTCAAAATATTTTTAGATCGTTTGTATTAGACAACAACCAATCATATTTCAGGTTATTAAGTATAAAAGTTTAACACACCATATTAAATAATATAATATGCTTGGTTATAATGGATTTTGCATATTATACATAATTTATGTCCTTTTCACACACATAACACGGAACTAGATTTGAATAGATATTTACGAAGTTGTCAAGGTCGATATTGTTGGATTTAAAATGTTTTACGCCAACCATATCCTATTTGTATCTTTACACCAATGAAAACGTTTCGAATGTATTCAAATTTTAAAATAGAAATCATTCTTGCTCATTATATTTTTTACTTGACCACAAACATTTTATTTGCGATAACCTTTAGATATTTGCATATGTAGATATTTGCATATCCAATATACTGGTACCTGCCCATTGGCAATAATCAATAAATATTTTGCATACAATCATAATTTGAAGGCCCCCACCACCCACATAAGGCAGCCTTCGTGTTTAGACAACATAGTTAAGTTGACTTAATGATCACCAGTGTTTTAAACCACTTTAACGCAAGTCTCTTACTGAAAGGCATTTTAATCAATGGTATTTTGAAATAATTATGTCAGCCTGTTCTGCTCTGTTCTTTTTATTATGTTATTAACATTTTTCTTCCAAAATCTTTGAAATTCTTAATTTTTATGAGCTTTTCATGAACAAGCTCATGAACATCTGAAAAACAATATTTATTTTCATGTCAAAACTGTAAGTATGTTCTTTGCAGATTGACAGTGTGTCATTAATTTATCTTGGCATATCTCGGCAACACATCTGCCACAATGCAATTCCTGTATCATGTATGTTTTTTGAAATAATGTGACTGGACGTACACTTGCGATTTTGATAGATTATGGTTTTGTTCCCAGTCATCATTGTGTATTATGCTTTATTTTCATACCTTTTATGTTTATCTTAATCTTGTTTTATTCGTCTTCACATCAGTAGGAATAGGATCTGGATGAATTTTAAAATAAATTATGAAATGGTCTGTTTGGTTGAGCTTTGAACACTATTGTAGAAATCACCTATTGAGCTTGAATGGTATAGAAAGATTTATAACAATATTTAATATAATAGTCTACATCATTCATTCATTATGGTCCCCGGACGTGACCCTCCCACACAAACCTATCATGGAAGCCATAGAATATGTAAAGAAATCGTACAAGATTTATATCTGTATTTTAATCAGATCAGTGGGAAAGTAGATCTTTAAAAATATTGCTAAAAATAAAAGTTAGTGCAAGTGATGGTTTATGGCAACATTTCAATGTAATAATATTGCTATGGATTCTGCTGTTGAGAGACTTTGTACATGATGGAGAATATGTCTCTTTTCTTTTTTGATTCTACAAAACAAATATAAAGCGGGGCTTATGTCGACTGTGCAACCCAAAGCAACTAGTTGCAGTCAGTTGCAAGAGTGCTTATGTCGATCATATCAGCAACAACTGGGAGCAACTGAATTCGGAGCGCTTATGTCGACTTTTTTCAGTTGCATTCAGTTGCTCCCAGTTGCCGAAACGCCAATTGCTTTCAGTTGCAAGGTCGACATAAGCCCCCCTTAAGATATTTTCATATCCATAAATTTTTGCTTGATTATTTTATGTAAATGGTAATATTTTTATATACTAGCGACTTCTGTTTTATGAACTCGAAACGGAAACCTCTGAATTGTTACACATATTTCTGTTGCAAAACTAATAACATTTATCTATTAAAGGACCATGATGGTCGGAAAAATGAGAAAGTATGATTACTGTAAATTATTAATAATATAGGATTTGAATGATTATTCAAAAGTAGAAATTTGACTATGGTAATAACATTTTTTATCTCCCTGAGCGTGATTTGCATGATATAGGAATCCACTGCAAACTACAATATTGTTAAAGTTGCATCTCTTCTAGGAATATCAGTCCAAAAGTGGTTCAATTCCATTCAGTATTTGTAAAGTAATGATAAAGTCAAATTTCATGCGACCCCCTATGTAAATATGGTACACTTTATTTGTTCTATTTTTCTCTATTTCTCTTCTCGCTTCTTATTCTTGACCGAATCTGTCAACAATACCATTCTACATTTCTTGGAAGTTGCCAGTAGGCTAGTTGCCAGATACAAGTGTTCTTATTGTTGGATGATATCACAATATTATAACACGCTCATCACCATTTTGTGTTCCCAAAACTAATTAATAGGCCTGTTTTTAAGCCAATTAAATCCAAGGTTGGAGATTATCTAGCTTTCATACAAATTTGATTTTGTTTTCTTTTACTGTTAAATAATCACTCTGATTACATACTAATTAGCATGGAATAATTAGCTGTTAGAAATTCAATATTTTTTAAAACATGCAAATAACGCACCGTCACTTTAATGTAAAAAAATGTTTTAAATGTTATATTTTTTGGCACCTTAACATTTATTTGAATTACTATAATATGCAAAATCACTAGTATTAATTTGATCTATATAAAATCAGTTTTATTTTTATTCATCTTATCTAAATTAATGTAATTTTTATAGAACTTAAACACTGAACACCACTTTATGTTCGATAGAAAATTTATGACAAGTACAATAAATTATGATAATTATAATAATAACATATAGTATGAATTATTATATGGGTTATATATCATCAATTTGTCAGACATATTTAATGTCTAGATATTTGTCTATTACTCATCATAACAATTGAAGATGAGTATAAGTATGGCGCTGAGGTCCCGGCTCTGTGCCTTGCAAGAAAAAGTGTCTAGTCATGTTGATGGATTAAAAAAGAAAAATGTTGCATGTATGCCACTGGCAGTCCATTATGGATTCCCTGACAGTTGGAAATTAGAATAAGACTAAGAGTAGGCTGTATAGCGCTGCTTTCCTCGCAAAATATTAGTCATGGCTCATTGCATGGCAGGTGCTGATCTTTATTACGTCGGTGCCGAAAATAAAGGTTTTAACACCATTTCATTAGTGTATTGTCTTCGCAAATATGTGAATGATCGGTCCTTGTTGTTTATTTTTTTGAGGGTGTAATAATCATCTAAAATATATTTTTGATCACAGCAAAAATACAAAATATCTGTTTTGTATTATGTTAGTAATGCCATGACGCACCCAAATAACTAATATTATATTATATGCTGAATTATTAATATATGCCTTACATAGGCCTATAATAGTATAATAAATTTGTGAATTTTAATATGTCACAGATCTATATAAAACAGTCTGTATATTATAATCCATAAAAACGTGTTTATTAATATAATAAATAATTGATATAATATATTCTACGACATCACAGTACTCTAAAAATCTCTGAATAAATAAAGCTAGAGGACTTGATCATTGTGATGCTATATAATGATGTCATAGACTTCTGCAAAATATATTATTGACTTGTATTATTATTTTCCCAAGATAAAAATCAATATTTTTCAACTTATTTTAGACCCGCTGGTAATAGAATATATATAGACTTTGCTTTTACACAGGTTTGTAATTTCCTCCTCAAACTAGCTCTCTGACGTCAGTCGTGTTCTCTCATCTGTGGCCTATTTTGTGTACTAAAAATATAGTGAGTTGCGTAGGATTATGTAATAATCTATATAAAAACGCTTCTCACACTCAATCTGTAATTATGCTAAATATAGGATATAAACAAACTAGAATAGCTCAGTCCATTACAATACAAAATCTACATATACCGTTACCAGTATAACTTTTCTTTAAGGAGGGAGAATCTTATTTAAGGCTAGAATACTTGTGTTTACATTTTAACATTAAAGTTTTAAACTTGTTTGTAAGCTCACCCCCATTTTGAAATTTTTGATTGTCTGAGTCATTCCTCTTGTCCATGAGAATGATTTATGTTTGACCAATAAAATTTTGAAATAGAAATTATATGTCAATGTGAATAATTGTCTATATTTGGTAAATCATAGGGTACGAATAAAAAAATAATGATAAAGGATATAAATAGAATGTCAGATATTAATTATTTTAAAGCCCTCCAACTGATTTGTTTGAATAAAATCTTTAAGGTTCAAATATTGTCTGCTTTTTGGCATTCAAAGTATTAATTAACAAGATGCAAAGATATATTGTAGTTATATTTTATAAAGATCCTACTTGAAAGTTTCAGACCATCTCTCTAAATGACAATATTTTTTTTATTTTGGCCTGATTTGAATAGATTGTGGGCGTAGGTTTCCTACTTCATATGAAATGTGTGTCAATAGAAAATTGGCTTGGAAACCCCATATGTTTCCTCATTCCTAATAATAAGGTAAAATTGGTTTGGCCTACAGATAACAGTGCATTATATGGGTTAGAGTGATAAGAAAATTGATCCATTACCAAAAATAGTCAAGGTTGTGGTGTGGTGGCTATTAATAACCTAACCAGATGCCGAAAATAACTAGCTCATGAGTCAAAACGTTGATCAGTTAGAAGCCAGGTAACTACATGTACAGGTCTGACCCATTAATGGGCTATGAAGTCAGCATTCAGTTTCAGCGGCTGCACTTACACCTAATAAACTCCTCTTCTTCTCATAATAAAATGGATGGACTACAAACTGTCCTTCTTCAAACATTTAATAATCTCTTTATTAATACAAAATATAAATGAAAGAAACATATCTCAAAAACTTAAAATGTGCTATTTTAATGTAAAGACTGTTGTTATATAAGTAAAAGCTCATCCAAAACCATCACAGAATTGGCTGGCTTGTATGATAATGCAGGGGCAGATGTTGGAGTTTTTGCAGGAAGGGGTTTGCTTGGTTCTTGTTGCAGAAATTTGACAGTTGACAATGCATGATGCCATCATTGTCTCCAATTAAGGCATATATATATACTCAATGAACTTTTAAAAGTTAGCAATTCAACACTCTCTTTAACATCAATTTTTATTATGAATTAATAAGATCACGTTGTGATTCAATTTCATTGATACAAAGCATTAATTATGATATCACATATGTCTATATCATTATCTCAAGCTTTCAATGCCCATCCCATCATCTGATGTTTAAGGATAAAGCACACGACAGTGACACTTTTCTCATAAAAGCGTTGTTTTCTTATGCCGTTGAGCAGGGGTTTTCGCCACCTCACCACCCTCTGGATTCAGCCCAGTAATGATTAGTATTAATTAATCTTACTTTATTAGTCTAGTAAAGACACATAAAGATGGAGGTGTATTCCCAATCAATATGAAACTAATGTAACCTATAAAACTAAAAAAACATAACTAATTAGAATTGATTGATTTGGAGAATTTTTCGACCAAAGTGGTATTTAAAAAATGTTATTTTGACTGTGTATGTTGGGGCTTTGAAGACCAAAATCTTTTCTTTTTCTTTTCTGGAAAAATAAATAATTTTTGATCGTATTAGTATTCTTACCAATATTTGAATAACAGTCTATACATGTACATCCACACCATTTTTAACATTTTTATGACACATTAATGAAAATATTTTAAACTTTAAAGTTGTAGATTCATAAAAAAAATTGAAGTATCATGGAATAATTTATCACTCGTTTTCCAATACATTTAATTGGAGTGCTTGCACATTCTATTTTAATGTCAGGAGGAAACCGGGATGGCAAACTATTAAATTCAAAAGCGGGTCTTTCAAAAATTCCAAGGACATAATACTGGGGTAATGAATGCTTTCCTATATTTCCACCCACTTGATACTGTAGTAATACAACTCTTACCTCATCTTACTCCTGTGTTAAACCAGTGCTGTGAATATCTCATGCAACCAGAACACCATCATCATGTGTTTTAGTAAATTGTTTCAGGAGCATTTAGTAACGATCAGTTATATAAGCAGTAATGATTGTAACATAGAATTGTGACCTGCATGTGTTATGGTGTCTTTGTATTCCAATTGGTACTTAATTTTCATGTGTCTTTTTTTTATATATTTTCAGCATCTGAACAAAAAAGAACACAAGGGATGTGACAGCCCCGAGCCTATTGATACAGACCCCTATGTACATGGAATGCGCACTGATGATAAATATGACCGTATCAATGATGAATACCAAAGGGTTATGCAACACTCACAGTTGAATCAGATGCGAGTAAGTGTGATCACTATTTTTATTGCTATCAATTTGTATGAAGATATCAAAATTACGAAAAAAAACCTTTAAATTTGGCACTTCAAAGTATTGTGAAAGTACAAGAGGACTTGAAATAAACATCAAGATGTGATGTGGTTTTACGCTCATGCACTCATGTACCTTGATACGGTAACTTGATTCTTGTCATTATGATGTCAGAGATTGGAACAAAGCATTATGTGTGTTAATTTGTCTATTTTGGTCCTACAGTTTTTTTAAAAACTGTTATTTTAGGAAACAAATCTACCAAAGTGTTTTAAAATAAGAAGCAAAAGAGCAGATACCTGCGTAATGATAGTTCTTTTTCTCAATTGAATTCTTTGTCTACCATTAAATGTATTATGTTTTAATGGCATCATGCGTCACTACAACCAGACCATAACATGATATTTAATTCTATTGGATTGATTGTTACCATTAATATGCTATCGACGACTTGTATTTTATTTTTATACACACGTTTACCAACTATATATGGATCTATTATCAAATGGATCCTATGCATACATTCAATATTTGCGTTTGCTTTGAGCTTTAATGTTAGAGATAAAAGGATAAAAACATGGAGTAGAGTATTGTGAAATGTGTCCTACAAATTTCTATGGATTTTTTCACCTTTATTTCTATCGTCTGCTTTCAGGGAGGTATGCCACATTTCCAGAATCCTGGTATGCCAGGTGGATTGGGACTACCTAACAGCGGGTACCCACCCCCACAAATGAATCTTATGTCCCCACATCAACAGAATCATATTATGTCTGGATCACCTGGACTATTACATCCACCATCGGCGCCACCAAGTGTTAGTCCAAGACCGAACTCAACAGGTGATATTTCCTTTGTACTTCTTTGAAATAACAGCCAAAATTGTTTAAAAGTTAATAAAAGTACCAATATTGAGACATGATTAAATTTGACTTGATCGGACATAAGTTGGACTTGATCTGAACACTGATAGCAAGCCATAAAGGCAAAACCTCAAATGTTTCTTTACATTTGTGAATGATTTGGAACTTGAAAGCCTTTGATGTAAACTGAACATCATTATAATCAATGAACATATTTAAATGCAATCATCTGTTCCCAACAGATGTTATACAGAATCAAAGTCAATTTTAAAAACAATTGCTAATGTTACATGTAAGACATGTTTTACAATAAAGATCACAGAAGGATTGTTGAATAAAGTATCTATGTAAATAATGACATTTATCTCTTTGAAATCGTCACCAAAAGTTTTTTTATTTTTCATTAAATCTTGTACATGATTCTGAAGAGAAATTATCCTACGTGTCTAATTTTATGTTCATGTTCGTATAAGATAAGATTCAAAATATAGGACCAGTAATGGCAGTATGCTGTGACACTGTAAGCCTTCTGTATATCCACGCTTACTCTTTTTAGTAGCTTAGTGGGATTCAAAGAGATATTAGTCCTATAAGCATGATACATTTAATACTTAGATATTTTAAATGTTTAGTCAAACTAAAAATTGTTCTTTTCAGGTGGAATGGTTGATATGAGTCACTCTCCAACACCTAATGGCTACCATCATCGAGTATCACCGTGTAGTTCACCTGGCATTATGGCACATAAAGGTTTAAACAAACCATCCCCTGCCCCAACTCCTCCTAGCATGAGACCTAGCCCCAACCCTAATCAGAATATACGTGTCATGATTCCCAACAACAACAACCGCAACGATGTTCTCCAACAAGACGTAAGTTTTAATAGCGGCTAATCACACTCTCTATAAATCAATTATCTCGTGATCATACGTATGTTCATGATTTCATTAAATAACTTCATTCTCATTGCTCTAATAAACAAGTACAGGAAAATGTTTGAGATTGTGAAATCAGTTTGTAAGGGAAAATTCCATGTAACTTATAACCTGATCAAAGACCATTAAGCAAGCTATAGTAAAGACTTCTATTTTTGGACAGTCAATGAGACATATATAGCACAATAGATATGCATATTTTTATTGATTGAAAATATTTACATGTTTATAAAGTGGCGTCTAACATGTGCACTGAATTTTTCACTGATGGTATATTCCATATATGGCTCATGACATTGACATTTTTGACTTGTGATGAGTACATACAGTTATATCTAAAACCGTTCACATAAATCTATTACCTTAAAACATAACACAACACAAAATTGCTTGTAAGTGATCTTGAAAAGTAATAATAATAACATCGACATAAAAAATAAAAACACTTCTAGAAATGTGGTTAGGGCCCATGTGGATTGACTAGATGTCATCTTAAAGTCTTCCAAGCAGAATTAACAAGGTTGATTCACTAAATCGGGGACATCTCTGTTTATTATTTTATGATCAAAATTTAAAGAGTTTTTATTGACATTATAAAAATGGCATGACCATATTGTGATATGATACTCGTATTTCAAAATCACCAGAAGTTCCAGTGACATAGTTATAACACCAGATTTCCAAATTTGGGCAAATGAAGTACACTGTAATTATACTTTCACCCATACACAACTTGTTTATTCATAAAAGGTAGATTCGGGTATCTCTGACAAGGATAGGGTTTTGATATAAGCTATGCCTGTTCCCTAATACCCAATATTTGTTTATAGAAAAAACAAAACAATAATATAAAAAAATAGACATTAGACTGTTTCAGTTTACAGTGCGCCAATATCTTATGTCTCCAGTAGTAAATATGTATGTATTATAAGTATTTGTTGTTTGTTTTTAGGGACACGGTCGATCTATGAACTCTTCTCTAGCACCCCCAGTTGTATCAATGGCTCCCAGTTCTGTAGGCATGTCAAACTATCCTCCGTCCGCTCTTCCCTCCTCATATCTTCAAAGTAAGTTTTATTATTTAAATATTGTGATGATGTAGATTGTTGGGCTTTATCTTACCTCATAACCCTTTTGTGAATTTTTATTTAATTGTTTTACATGAGAAATATTTCAGTATATTTATCAATATTAATTTTATTTAAGATAATCAAATATTATTAAATGATTTTGTGATTTCAAGGCTTCCAACTGGATTTTTGTTGATAATGTGATGATTATAAACAAATTATAATATATCTGATAGATGAACACTGTAATTTATTTTTTAAAAGATGAAAATAATTGAGCCATGTTTGTGATTTGTTGTAAGTAATAGTTGAATTTTTTATAGATAACTTTCCAATGAGTACTGCTGCTGATGCTGGTAATTATCATCATTGGTCTGGTAGTCAGGGTATGATGTCTGGTCCAGGTCATCCTGGTGGACTTTCTCCACACTCAGGGTAAATATTTTTTCCTGTCTCCCATATAGCTACTTTTAGTTTTACTTTGTACGTGTGAAGTTTGTGCATTTGTTATTCAAAAATATTCCTATCTATTTTATATTTTATCTCAACACTCTTAAATGCTATGTTTTAATTCAACCCACAGAAAAGTCCTCGTAAATCTTGAACCTCAGGATCAATTATATAATTCTTTGTTGACAGGATGAGTAATATCCTATTCTGACTTGACACTTATGTTAAATTTTCTCTTTCCTCACTAAATGGTAAATATTCCATCCTATCAATTACAAATAATTTGACAGTACATAGATTGAAAATGTTTGTAAGATTGTTAAACAAGTGAATGATAATTTTTGAAATGTACGAGTTTTAAACAGATGGGAAATCTGGAAATTGATGCGATAGTGTTATATGTGACATGACATGTCATGACATGATGCAATAAATATGAATACACATGTATCATATTCTGTCTTCAACTGTGACACTGCAAGACAAATTTCCTCCATGCTTATCAAAATTAAATTAAAAATAATAGTGGATCCAACCAATGAAATGATTTCAATGTTTTGTATAATGACATAGAGCGGAAATATTTTACCCTTCAAATTTTTTTAATGTGACATTAAAATATGTATATGTTCATGTTAAATAAACTATTTTCTTACAAGATTCATATATCATTTTTGAAATTAAAATTTTTCACCCATGACATATATTTTTGTTTTACTCGGGCCAGTATTAATCATTGTAAACAAGGAGACTATTTTAGAAACTTTTTAATGAAAAATTATGTCTATTAGTTTATATTGATAAGTATGTCTATTAAAACTGTTATTCATGCATTTTAAAATTTTCTGTTTTTTAGATCAATTTCACATGGAATCAGCTCTGGAAATGTTTCACCTATGGCCCTTAACACAATGAGTGCTATGAATATTAAAAGTGAACCCATATCGCCACCAAGAGAAACAACTACTCCATCTAGTCATCACATGTTGCGGCCGCCATCAAGCGGACCAGGTCATTTGTCGCCTGGACATATCTCGCACTCCCATAGCAACAGCTCGTCACCGGTCAACATACATAATCATATCCAAGACTACGATGGCCCACTGATGAAACGCTCGCGAATAGAAGCCTGGACGACTTAAAAGCAAGCACGGCTCCAGTTGAACTCTACTTTTAATTTAATCTCCTTACCATATATGGTAAAATAAGTCGAGGGGCGCAGCCCGGGATGCCTTGGAATGATGTCAGGCAAGAATTGTATATAGATATAAATAGCCTGCGCCATGTGACTATATTGTGCTATAAGGAATCACCGATTCCTCTTTATACTAATGTTAATTGTTTTTGGACCTTTTATTTATGGATGGACAATGATTGACGCCTTTATCATTTGAAAGTGCTGGTGAATTGTTTGTTAAGGTGTATTTTTGGCTATTTGCGGCCGATAGTTATTGGATTAACTCCCTGATTTTTAGGAGTTGTGAACAGATGCGAGGAACACAGTGCTATGATTAGCAATTTGTATTGTTGTTAATAAAAATCAAATTGTGCACATGAATATTTCTCTGGTTATATATATAGATATATCGGTCACTATCTCATATTGTTCTGTTGTCATTAGTTTGGTTGAATTAGATGGAAAACAATAATTATTGTTCTTCGTATTAATATTACACTATATCACCCCCCCACTACACAGTTGTATGTTTACAGCACTGACATGTTAAGTGCTATTATTATTGTTGAATTAGTTAAGACTTTCTCACATGAGTAGCTCGGTTTTCGGTGTAAATTATCCACCATTTTAGAAAAATTTCATTTTAGTTTTAGACAACAAAATCTCTGTTTTTAAAAGGGATCCATTTATTTGATAACTTACAGAATTAATTTTAGCCAAATACGAAGTGCAATGGATGGCTTTTGTTGTATGATATATAATATGTATACCAGATTTATATAATGGTGTTTTTTCAGCTATTTCTTAACTTATTTAATTTTATTCTATTACTAATTATTGCTAAGCTTCTTTATTTATTACTTCTGTTGTTCTTTTTAATTGGTCGGTTTTATTGAAATTTTAATTTAATTTGAGTATAATTTAATTACATAATTTGTGAATGCCATCATTCTGTGATTTTCGATACAACTGCCTCAGAATCAAAGAGTCAGCAATTCATGTTAATTTTGCCTCCCTTTGATATAATATATGTCTGAAATATTGCTATAAAATTACAACATGTTTTGATTGTCAGTTGGTATGAATAACTAATCAGGTTCGAAAGACATAAACAAAAATGCCTATAGGCACATTTATTTATTTTTTTTTACACACCTGAGATGATTGCATATCTCTTTCATCTTTTTTTTGTCAGTGACCTAGTGGTTGTCATTGAATATAATCTTTGTCATTGAATCTAAACTTTACTCTAAAACCATATAGCAGGTTAGGTTTGCGTGTTTTGGGAGAAAAAAACTTATGATAATTTCCTAGATATTATTTATAGATTATTTTCAAAAGAGGTCTTAACATGGTTGCAGTTTAAAGGGTAAAAAATGTGGAAAACATCCTGTTAGTGATAGAACTGGTACTGGGACTGTGGGATCTAACAGTTTTAGGCTCTTTCTTTTGTGTCTCACCGTTTTCGCCAGTTGCATGGAAACTGTCCCATTTCATTTGCATTAACAGACGTTTTTGTCGATGAAAAAGAAAATGGGCCGAACAGTTTTGCAAATCATGTAAATTTTTCTATGGTACTAGAAATAGGTAAAATGTTGGCTACATCATTATGGTATATTGCAACCACATCAGAATATTTTAAACATATACTATTTATTTCTTGCACAATTTATTTTAAGGGCAAATAAATGAGAAAAATGATTTATCATTCATTTTATAGATTAAAAAAGAAAATTAACATGAATTGCTATCGATTTTTGATTTGGCAGCATGAAGTAATAAGTTTTAATTATGTTGTAGATATGATTTGAACATATATTCAAATGTGGATTTACAATGAATTAAATGTTTGATGACATCTTATGTTGAAGTATGGTGTTATACTCCCTGTTTTTGTAATTTTTGTACATATCTCTCATGTTTTATCTATTGACACAAAAGAATTATATAAATATATATATATTATGTACATTGTGTATTTTTGTAAGCCCATGTTAATGAATTGAAGTTATTATATAATATGTATAGATTTTACCTATATACAATTGTATTGATATATGTTGATATTGGAGAAAGTTTTCAAGACAACTGTATTTGGTTACAAAAGGGGAATAACTCATTGCAGACTTTGTTTTTTAATCTTGTAGACCCGGTTATCGCAGCATTAGTTAATATAAGGCGTTAAGTCAAGGTAACAAAAATCAATTAAACCAATTACTTAATTAATAATTTCATTGTTAATATTATACCAATAATTAAATCATCATGGTATGTTTTATAATGAGCATCTTCATTATTGATTAATTAATGAATTTTATTACAATTCTGTACAAAATTTACAACATTTCAGTAAAATCATGTAAATTTAATATAAAAAAAAAAGAAATTATTATTGATTCTGCAAAGTTAGGAAATCTGCTGTGATATTTAATGGAGATAAGAAACACGCAATTTTTTGAAAATTGTAATTTTATTTAAGTCAAAAAAGGCCCCAAATATACAAATCAAATTTTTAACAGTTTTCAAATTTTAACAGAATCTTGCGGAATGTTTATCCATATAATTTATTGTAGTGAATTGTTGTCTAATAAAATAGTTTTATTTTGTAACTGGAACTTGTAATCTTATTGTTGCATATTTCTTTGTAATATATTTTTTTTGCGACTGTAGGAATATTTGTTGCCAAAGTAAATTATTGTGATGATAATTGTATCACTAATCGCCCATCACGCAATCACACTTACATATTTCATATTCATTAATAAGGCTGTAGACATTTCTTTGCATGTAGTATGAGCCTCAGCAGACTGGGTATTCCAGACCTGATTACCAATACACAACATTAGATCACCCAGACGTTATAGATATATTATAATATATTTTGTAATGTGTGACTCTATGACCACAATGCTTGTATTCATTATTTTGTATTCTTAAAAAATCTAACTTATAATTTATTTGACTGGCAGACGGCTTATTTGTTTGTTGTTTAGTTTTATTTGTTTATGTGTAAATGATATTGGCGTTAATGCTGTAATTGGCCTAGGGTGTAGGTGTTAGTAAGTGTATTATTACTCACTATAACCTTTTTATACCTATCTATCATAGTGATTGATAGCCTCACTTTTATAGCCCCTTTGTCACAAAAGACAATAAAAACATTGTCTTTTATACAGGACTGGACACTGAATACGAATATTGAACGATTCGACAGAAATAAGCTAAGCAATAATACCGAAAACATGTAAGAAAACAGGGGACTGTAGGCTAATTTATATCATTCAATTCGTTATTTCCTGTGTTAATGTTTACATTTCTATAGGGGGAATATATAAAAGTTGTTTCATTTCAATAAAGTTTTCAAAATTTGAATGATGTTGATATTGGAAAGGGTTTTGTGGATGTAGTCTGCCAGTTTGATCAATTCTTGCCTACCATTGTCTCACTAATGTATTGTTTCTCTGTTACCATGGAAATGTATTGCTAGATATTAGTCAGACATAGAGTATATTTGATACTCAAGACGTGACACTAAAGATTGTTTTTAATTAGTACATATGTAGGCTGTCATGTTGACTCAAAGATGTATTGTCCACAAACACAATACCCCAACATCTTGATGGTATATAAATCTACAAGACACACACTAAGAAACACATCTGTACCTTAGAAGTCGTTATTGGCAATCAATAATTCCCATGTGTGTTATTCGGTCAGTAGTGGAGGAACCACGGAGAAAAATCATCATGATATCCGCATAAAAGGTCTCATATTGGACAATACATCTTTTAGATAATTTCTGCTCGCTTTAATAAGCTGTATTAGAATTAAGGCTAGAGATTTGATTAGAATTTATGTATTTTTACACAAATTTAATTACATAGTGTTAATTGATTAAGATCATGTATATTTATTTTTTAAAAATTTGTAGGTCGATCAATATATAGTTTGATGTGAATTATTTGGAACGAACTTGTGATGATTTTCATTAAATAGAGAGAGATGAAATATTTTATTATGCCTAGATCTGTTATTCAGGGATAATACAACCATGTGAAACTACAAAGCCTTGTAAACTTATGTACATGCATTATTTCAAGTTGTAGAAATTTTTTGTAGACGGAAGAATATTTGTAAACGTTCATTGATGAAGTTTTGTATTGTTGAGGTCATTTAAGACAGCCAGCTCCCCCTCTTATCACTACACTACGGTGCACTCCCTTTTCCCCGTATTTCCCCCTTCCCTCTCCAAATATAATATATTATGGTATAATGGCACCGTCTTGCTTCCTGTGTATATAATGAGCGTTGTAGTGTATTGCTGTTGACCAAGTAACAGTTCAATCTGAATCGTATTATTAAAACATCAAAAAGCCACATTTGTTTTCTTGTTTCTTTTATATATCTTAAAATGACTCTATAGTGAGGGGTGGGCTGTAAGGAGTTTTTCGAGGCGGGGTACTTTGGATCAGATGTCTGTGATGTTTACAAGTTCAATCTCACATCTGATCTTGGTGTGGGGTTTTCAGGATTCTTGATAATCTTATCAGTTGTGGGGTTGCTGCAGCATCACAGCATCAGGTGCAGATCCAGGGGGCCCAGGGGATGTGCCCCCCCCCCCCTCAGCCCCAGTGACATAGTTAATTTTCATTTTCGTTTGCTTTGTTACTGTTGTAGTTAACATATCTGCTCTTTAATAGATGATACAAACATGTTTTTTAGCACTGTCTTCGCCCAAACAATCCAAGGTTGCAACATATTACCCTTTTCTCCAATGTGTGCCCCCCCCCCCCACTCGACAAAATCCTGGATCCTGGCCTGAGCATAGCAGTACCTAATAAAGACAACAGAGCTATTATGTGTTTGAACCACATGTTCATTCTCACTGAAGAGATTTACTGGAGGGGATGAAGGATTGACATGGTTTTGCGTCCCCACTACCCCTCCCTAATAAAAAAATTCATTGTAATATTGCTCATCCAGTGTCAAACATGTGCCATGGCTTAGATATGCTACACACAATAACATTTTTCAACCCTGATAGTAGAGAATTTGAAAAATATGGAGCTCTTTGGACTGGGGCCCATCTAGAGACCTGTCTTTTAAGCTGACCCTGTGCATAAGAATGTATCAAAGGATATGTACAGTCTTTAGACGGCATGCCAACTTTGTGTTTGGTTGATTCCAATGAATGAATATCTTCATTTTCATGAGAGCTTAAAAAAAAGAGAGAGAGAAATGGAGTTTAACGTCCACTCGACAAAAACTAGGTCATTTCGGGAATAACATATTGTTTTATTTCATTTCGATAATTCGGTTGCGCGTAGGGGTCTTTAGCAGTGGGAGGAAACCGGAGTGCCCGGAGGAAACCCACAAGATTGAGAAGGCGCCCCCTATCTCCATGCCACATCCGCTCACACCAGGGATCGAAACCATATACTGGGTAATAGCACTTAATCCCTCTAAAACTGGGTATCTTGTATATTTGTCCGTCCGCACATAGCAGAAGAGGCACCTCAAGGGAGATCAGGAAACTGTGGCTTAATTTCGGACTTTTTTGACAACAACTGTAATGATAGTGCAAGTAAATAAAAACCTTTTGGCAATTTGAATTTAAACATGGGTAGGTTGAAACATTCCTGAATGGACAAAAGTCTCCTTCCTGGCATTACTCACTTGGCCATAAATAGAAAACAATTTAGTCATAAAAAGACCGAAACAGACCTGTTCATAAAATGGAAGGTGGGAATACTGCAAAACCTTTGTCCAAATTCATCACAGAGCCCCTCAAATTAGAGCATTAAATTAAACAAGACTAAAAATTTAACATTTGTCTGAAAGACAATGCCCTTGAGTAGAAATATTTACATTCAACTCATTTACAGTAAGATTTAATACATGTACACGAGTTATGATCTTCACATATGTCTAGGTCAACGAATACTTTTTTTTATTTGTTGACATTCATGATGATATCACAAAACCTATAAAACACAACATTCAGCAAACAAAAAAATTCAAATGAACTTTGAGAAGATGTTATATATCAGTTAATGCAGTGGTCTTACCATCTGTGTTCAATCAAAACATTTGATTTGCATTTTTCACAATTGTGGTTTGCAATGGTTAGATGAAGAGGGGACAGGTTTTGTAATGAAAGGAAAAGTAATCTCCTTTGGCCAAATACTAGAATCAGTCAACCATTAACATTACCTGTGGTGCTCATACTAGTCACAGTTCAGGTAAGGTTCTGTTTCAAAAAACAAGTGTTGCCAGGCAATGATTATACACTTATCAGCAACATTCTGAAAATGGCTAAGGTTGTCATAGCATTGTGATGTAAGAAAGGAACACAAACTCCATATGTAAAAGTTTCAATGAAATTACTGTATTTTAGTAATTCCCCCCCCCCCCCCCCCGATAAACAAACAATCCTTTTCCAGATTTTTCATAAGGTTTAACCAACTTTAAATTTAATAGGGTCTCCGCTGATGACTTGTAGAACAATCTCGGCAAGTTTGGAAAAGAAATGGCAGCCCTTTTTTCAGTAACAGGCAATAATTGGAACTGATGTGCAATTTCAGTGGGATTCTACCTTATGACAAAATTAACAATCCAAGCAAGTTTGTGACATTTTAATTAGTGTTTTGAGACAAAATGCAAAAGTTAAAGAGGTGGTAGATTTCTAAGTAAAAATAAGACAGTGTGACAAATATATAGTGACCTTAAATTAATTTGTGACCTTATAATTAGTTTATTGTTCATAAGAACACAAACTGTGAAGATCGCTATGGAAACACAAAAAAAAAAGTATTTGCAAACAACTCCAGGTATCATTTTGTTGTGAAAAACAAATAAAAAAATTCAAATCGATATTGAAAAATATTTACATTTATTCAGTTCAGAAAAAGTCTTTTGATTACAAAGTAAATAATGATTAATGTACAATAGTTATATAGAAACAACTGCGAATGTAATAGTCTAGGTTGTGATTGTGCTAAACCAACAACCTACAGTAATTTATCAAAAGAAACAAAGAAAATTGAAGACTCCTGAGAATACGAATAAGAAATGAAAGCATATGGCTTAGAAATTATAAAAGTCATTAGTGAAATAGGCCAGACATTTCCTATTCCGAAATACCAACTGGTTGATGGAGTGGAAATATATTTCCCTCATTATGATGGTATTCCATTAGTATGTACATGTATTATATACTATCCAGAATTCTTGAATTTTATTTGCTTTGAGACCTAGTATTCTCAGCAAATAATTACATTCAAATTTTATAATTAATTTATGTTTAAACTGTCTTATTTATTGTTCAAATGAATTTTTGATGCCAGGGAAATCTTAACATTAACAAAATACAAATATCTCATATCTCGTTTGTGGGGGGGATGGGGGGGCAGTGGGTCGTGGCCACCCGGTCAGCTTCAGTGACATAGTTGATTTTCATTTTCGTTTGCTTTGTTACTGTTGTAGTTCACATATCTGCTCTTTAATAGATAATATAAACATGATTTACACATTGTCTCCGTCCAAGCAATCCAAGGTTGCGACATATTACCCTTTGCTCCAGTGTGTGCCCTCCCCCCCTCGACAAAATCCTGGATCCGGCCCTGCTCCTTGTCAAATACAAACCTTGGATTGAAGCAATGACTTGCAAGATCTATAGTGCATGCATATTTGTGAATGTCCAGATTGAGAAAGGTGTGGGTGGGATCTAATTTGAGTAATCTTTTAAAGCTAAACATGTCTGTAGTGGTGACACTGTTTCATGACGTTATATATCAATGTTCTTTGCTACTTTATGTTGTGACATGAGAAATGTGGTAAAAATAGTGGCTATAATTTATGATGCTGCAGACTGCTGGATAAGCATAATTAAAAATAAAAATTTGTACGGATTTCCTGCCAAATTCAACAAAAGAGTACCTTAAATATATTCATGTACTAAATGAAATAAATGTAATTCACGGCTCTATTTTTAAAAAAATAAGCAATACTGTACAAAAAATGAAACTAATGGTTGTTGTCAATCACAAAAGGAATGGCTTTTTTTAGTATCTTTGGTGCACAGACAGTTAAAATGACATTTCCTCCTTATTTTCAGCCAAATTATGTTTTAATGATAGATCTTATATTATAAACAGTTACTTATACCATTGGGTAAATATAGAGTTTAAATGAGTACAATAAAATTAAACAAATTCTAAATAACAATAATTAGAAATATACAAAATAAATCTATTAATAACATGTATATTAATATATACACATGATCAACAATGAGACTCAACTAATTTACAAAGGAAATAATTTGTAAATGATGCTTTAATTTATATACCTTTTGACAATTTTATCAGTTGACCATATTGATTTCTCATATTTGGCTTTTAATCAAACATAAAAGCAGTACTTTTGTTCAGAAAATAAAAGTGTAGTTTCATATCATTTATAGATACATTATGCAGGAGCTAAATCTGCCTATTGCAGGTCTGTCTTAATTAGACATTATTTAACTTATCCAGACCATAATCAGCTCTTGACGACAGCGTAAGCCTGAGATATTTAGTGGATTGGACTCCTTTTTTGAAAATAATTAAATGTAAAAATGGATTATCAAGACTTTAATTTTCATCATACTGACAATGATCGAGGCTATCCTATAATCTCGGTTCAGAGTGAATGAAATTTTCATCATATTCTATTTATCTATTTTTAACTATTATAGCAAAAACTGTCTACTCTTGATTTAATCTCCCAATAATATCCCTTTATGATTAACTTGATATTCTAGACTAGAGTACAACCATGTAATAATGTTACTTTCTAACATCCAGATACAGGATAAAACCAACCATAAACTAGACAGCAATTTTGTTCCTTTTTATGATTTTTGATTTTGGACTCCACTGTATCTTAACAATCTTTATATCATCACAATCTTTTACTGGGATGAGTTCTATATATTTAATCATATTCCAGAAGAATACAACCCAAAAACAATATACCAATTCTAATAATTTAATAAGTCAATAAATTCATGTGATCTGAACACCCGTCTTGCAAAAAAACATGTTGGATATTAATGTAGAACATTAAAAAATAAAACATGAATTAACTGACAACTGATTTTAACCTGATTAGGTGAGGACCAAAGTACCTAACTCAGTAAATCATTTTATGATTACAAATAAATCTATTGTATACAATGTAAATATATTAGGGTTATACTTTAATAAAAATTTTATGATTTACCCACTAAGCACACCTAATGTTTACCAAAACGGTGTGGAAAAATATCATGATGCTCATTTTATTTTAACATTTTATATTTATTTGTACCTTCCATGTTCCACACTCAATACAATATTGGCATTTATCTGGAATCTATCAACAAGATTTAATATAAAAATGTATCATTTGACTTGTTCTAATTAACAGATATTTTTTTATGAATGACACAAAAACCTGGTCATTCACTCATCAGGTAATATGTTAATTAAGATATATTTATTAAATTATCACACTGTATTTATAAAATTATCACGATGTAACTAATAAATTATCGTGAAATATCTATCAAATTAATGCGATACACTTATCAAATTATATTTAGTAAAGATTTTATTGAAATATCACAATAATAATTACCTAGGAAATTAGAGGGAGCTTAAATTTAAATGTTGTTCAACGACTGCTAAACAATTGAATATTTTAAAAAAAATCCCAAACCTGTTTAGACTTACAAGGTTTTAAGTATTTTGTAAACTGCAGATTAACAAATTTTGTAAACTGCTGATAACAAATTTCAAGCCTTTACATTCATATGGCCAGCTGATCTAACAGTGTAAGGGAGGTAACTCAAATAAAGTCCTAATTTACAAATGTTGAGACAACAAATGTAATACCGGCCAATAATTCAAAATAAATGGGGTTTAACATCAAGCCAATAATAAATAAAAATACAACACAATGGCACAGAAATAAACTTATTCAATTAAACAATTTAAATTCATTTTTAATAATCTATTCTGTCATATTTTCTCTTAATATTTACAAATTAAGTATTAATAATCTACCGTGAATATATAATATATAGAAAATCACAATGATAGCAGGCACTCAATTTTTTATAAGACATTTCATACAATATAACTAAAAATTCATTGATATTATAAAATTCCAATTATGAAATAGAAATCTTGAAACAAAAATGTTCATTGTTAAAAATTTTAAGTACATGTATCATGGTAAACAGCTGTAGTAAAGTTGCTAGATAATCAATTATTTTATTGATTCTATCCTGTGCACAACCTAATAAATATAGACATTGTTAAATATTCCTGTTTAACCAGGAAATTCTGTGAAAGTACTAAAACAGTACTAAAATCTCTTAAAGGGCTTACTTAGTTCATTATTAGCATTAAGTTTCTTAAAATCAGTTATTAAAGGTATCTTTCTCTCTTAGAACCTTTAGATTTGTTACAGTTAAATAGACACCGGTCCAATCATTTCATCAGCCTTGTACTAATTTTTTTTTTTTTACATGTATATTTAATTTAAGAAAATAGCACATAATCTCTCAGGGTAGATTTTTAGCAAAGGCTATAATTGTTACTGTCATGTTTTGACTATATTGTCAATATGGAATTTAGACAGATATTGTATTTAGAGATTCAATTTTGACAATATTGTAGTTTACAAGGGAATAACAACCCCTCAACTGGTAATCAGAGATGTTATAAAATTGTTATATTTACCCTTTTACCCTTTGATGGATAAACATGGACCATCATTCTTCGGTCAATGCACATGCTAAAAACACAATAAATGTACTGTTGCAATAGGCCTCAATAAAGTGATTTCAAAGGTGTAAGAGATTTTAGTTCTGTGAAATAGGCTCCAGATCTTTGAGCTTGTGCAAGAAAGATTAACAATAGCACATCAAATAATATGGAATGAGAAAATGTGGTTATGAAACTTGTATTGACTTATGTAATAGATTAGAATGTATATGATAATTCACATTAAGTAATTCAGCTATATAATAATAAAACATTGTTTTATATTCTCAACATTAGTTTTCATTTCAAAACATGCTAGAATAAGAATACACAATCAACAGTTGTTTAGATCGTAGTTTAGAGTATGATAAAATCTTCAAGCTATCCTTCAATCATTTAATAGTCACTCCAACACTGCAAGGGTGGTGGCTTGAAATTAATACAAAGTAATGAAATTTTTGACTGCTAAGACTAATTCTTATTGTGTATGAACTAAATGTCTGTAACTGCCCTGTTGTCAAGGATATTGGCCCTTTAATGGATGATTTTTTTGAGAGAAGTTTTCTGAATCATTTTCGACAGAATGTCAGTGATTGGTGTCCACCGAAATTACATAATGATGTGTGATAGAAATGATTAAACACATTCCAAATGTAATTTTAACAGAAACTTTTGATATAGGGGATCGAAGATTAAGGAAGTGATGCAAATAAATGAAACATGTTACTATACTAACAAATCACTGATAATTTACATGAAGATGAAGAGATGGTATATGACACTGTCAGAGGATATCAGTTTGACACCATGAATTCATATGAAGAATTGACTTGATTGGAACTTTAAATCATAGAAAAGATTTCATTCTTAAAATTGTATTTGGAATATGTTCAAACATTTTTATTATATATCAAACAAATATTGTAATGAAAATAAATTATAAATAACTTAATGGAGATAAAACTCTTAGATTTTAGATCAAAGTAAAGTACTCATTTGCACTATAAACCTCAGAATGCTTCCTTCGGCATTTCTGTCCAAACGAGGTAAAAAAAATGCCTCATTGTCTGCAGTTCCAAAACAAGGTTTTTTAAATTGCCCTGTTTTTGGAACGAGGTATTTTGTTCAGAACGAGACTTGGTAAAAATGCCTCGTTTACTAAACGTGTTTTTTTTCAAGATAGTTATTAGCGGTATTTGCTATCAGCGAATTTGTAAAAATTAAAATTTATGTTATTTAATACGAAAATAAACCAGTCCAAACTATGATATTATAATCAGAGAAATAGACAAGACAAGAATACACGCCATAGGTGGAGGTGTAAAACTATTGAAGACTCACAGCTACCTTGATTAATTTATTGCCCAATCAGGTATAGGTGTTAAGTAACAACTGAGGTGTTGTGACAGCTCAATTGGGGTTGTAAATCAATCAAGGTAGCTGTGTGTTTTACACCTCCACCTAACTGATATCGCAGACAACAAATTTATGTTTATCTGATATAAATACAACAAATAATCCATTCTTATTAATCAAAAAAAAGCATTAACTTCAAACTCATATTTCCAATATGCAAGTTTATTTTTTTATATTTATTGTAAAAAAATAACTTGACTATAGCATTCAACTTGAAACCCCATAACATTGCACAAAATATTATTGGAACAAAGTTATATAAATGCACAGCGACAAATTTGTGGGCTTTATACCAATTGTCAATTAAATGGGAAATAAAGCACACCTCATACATTAAAATTAAATAAAAACATTTTATTATGAAGATGGGTATTAATAATGCGAAAAATAATTTATGGTATGGCATGTATTCTTGTCTTGTCTATTTCTCTGATTATAATATCATAGTTTGGACTGGTTTATTTTCGTATTAATTAACATAAATTTTAATTTTTACAAATTTGCTGATAGCAAATACCGCTAATAACTATCTTGAAAAAAAAAACACGTTTAGTAAAGGAGGCATTTTTACCAAGCTTCGTTCTGAACAAAATACCTCGTTCCAAAAACCGGGCAACTTATTTTACCTCGTTTGGACAGAAATGCCGAACGAGGCATTCTAAGGTTTATAGTGTTGGGTTGATTTAAATATGTAATTTTACATTAGGGATAGAACAATTTGTTTAAAATTGCTTGTCTTTTTAAATATTTTTTTTTTTTATAAAATTTAATTTTGGCTTATTGTGTCAACAACTGTTGAACATATAAAATTTAATGAACTAAATACTTTTATTTGTCTAGTTGTTTCAACAAGTATATGGAAAGAAAACTTTATTAATCTGTATGCTCAGCTGTTAAAATGTTGGAACCAATTTATATCACAGATATTCATAAGTTCAAATATTTATAAATTTATGAAAACTGATGATAGGTGGGATGAGAATTATATGGCAGCAAATAAAAACCTGATCACGATTCTTGTTTCCACTTCTGATGAAGAAGATGAAGATGATCAGAGGCACGTTGGCTGATATTTAGAGCTGGATGGAGATTAACAAGGCCGGGTTCACCCAATAAAGACAAACCACATACACCAAAATAGGCATGAAGTGCATCTAAAAATATAAATTATCAATCTATAAAGTTATCAACCAAAAGTTAAAACACATCAAATGGTGTAAATTCAAATATAATCTTTATCCATTTTTTTTCTCCAGATATCCATTCCTGTCAGGAGACTAACACAATTTTTAATATGAATGACTGATTTTTACACCAGCGAACAATCAATAAAGAATTTAAAGTTAGGCAGGTGAATCCTTAAAATGTCTAGTCAAATTTTTTAAGGTAGTATATTTTCTGTATACTTTGATTTCTTATTGAAAACAATCCCCTTAATTACCTGGAGAAGTTTGAGGCCACTTAGCAAATCCACCAGTAATATCTGATTGTGTTTGTAAAATGTAACTTCTATTAAAATCAGCATCTGCTAATTCAAATATATCTAATAACTGAAATAACAATAGACATTACTCAAACAATATTCCACAATAAAAGGCATTAATAAAGATTTTCAAATAAGATATAATATGAAAATAGTCTTATTACAAAATGTAATGGTTAAACAATTGTTCAAAATGATCAATATAATTGATGTTATGGCCACATAAAGTTCCTATAATTGATTTCATGCTGCCATTTTCATTTTTTCTAAGATCATTAATAATAATAACTCATTTCCAAAAAGATTTTGAGTTCCAGATTTCTATCTAAAAGATTCCTTATTTTTGTTCAGTTTACACTGGCAGTCTGGTACATTGAGGCTTTATAAAAAAAATTCAACATTCATCATCAATTTTAGCAGCTTGAATAGGCTAATTGTTTTATATATGTAACCCTCATAGTCCTTGACACACTATATTATCTTCAGAGAAAATAATTTTTCAGCAAAAAGACTGGATTCCTTATAGAAATTTTTGCAAAATAAATTCAATGTGACTAACCTTTAATGTAGCTCCGACCCAGAATGAATAACATGTATCAACAATTTTATTAGGACGACCATTAAAACCTGTTAATTGACGAGATATACACCATCTTCTTAATCTTTTAATCTCCATGGGGGTAAATGTAGAATTTAACCTGCCCATTAAAGTTAAAGATGCTACAGCACAAAATGTTGGTCCACCTATTTAAATAAATCAAATGTTGTGTTCAAGAATTTTCTGAATCAGTCACTGGACATATACTTCTTTATTTTTTTGTCTAAACAATATATATTGAAAACAAAGCTTATTTTTTGCCTGAAAAAAAATACTTTACAGATAAGATATTTTTCATAAACTGTGAATATCATTGTTCTGATTAGAAAATTGCAGTGTTACAAACATTTGTAGCACTTGCAAACTCATTTAAATTGATTAAATATCTGCTGTTGTGTGAAGATGCAAGATGGAATTCATTACCAGTTAAATTTTGTTTCTCGACTTCCTTGTCATTTTTACATAAAATCTCAAAATTCATTACAAAAATGAACAAAAATTTTTCTATATAGTTTTGTATGCACTATGAGGACATGTTGTGAATTTGGTGCAACTATATATAAAAGTACACATAATAATTATCTACTATAAAAACTGAAATATGAATAAGAAAGTGTTATAATTTACCATGTGCCTCTAATCCTGGCCCCTGACCAATAGCTCCTTCGTATGTCTATAAGTATATAAATTAAACAAATGAAAACAAAAACACTAACATAGAGACAACAATATTATTAACAAGATGGGCCAACATGACCGCAAAACCAAACTGTAACCCTCCACTAAAACAGGCTAACTGAAGCAAGGATATAGATTGTAAATAACCATACAATGTTAAATTCACGTTTACACAACCTTTCCTTTATCTAGTGGCATAGTTGACACATATAGCAAGATAGCAAACAATATCCGTTTTGTGACAAAATATATAAATTTGAATTTAAAGGAAAGAATATTTGAAATGTTTAATAAATAGCATTGATAATAAAGTGAAGAGAAAGTATGAATATAGACAACTTACCAAACTATTTTTTATATAATCTACAACTCTGTCTTTATCCATACCAGACCAATCATTGATAATATAACATATACAACAAGCACAGAAGACAAACCGCATATCATTCTCACTACCCTCTGGTACAGCACAGAAACTACAAATAATACACCATAATATAATTTGTTTTCTAGTGTGCTTTATACTGGTATATAGTTCACAATCCCAAGATAATAACTCGATGTTTTCATTCATTCAACACCAATAAAAGAACATTTAAGCAGTATTAAATGAAAAAAAAACCAAAACAAAACAGCCTTACAAATACTTGGAATTCTGCCTTTTAAGACTTCTGATACAAAAACCAAAGAAAACATCTTTGTAATAAGATAACACGCTTTGGTTTGCCAAACTTAGTGACTGGTAATTCAGGTTTTAAAATGCGGCATTAACTAAAATCAAACTAAATTAAAAATTATAATTGATAAATGTCCATACACTTGTGTGATCATATAGATATATCTTGTTTAGCATACTTCTTCGTTTTTTTAAGAATATGCCACCATCAGTTAGGAACAGTCAATATAAATCCTGATGCGAGTTGTAATATTTTTATTCAATAAACAAATATCTTGGAAATGGTCAGCATGTATCTCAAGACCAGCATTAATATAAGGTTTTTGAGGTGCGTTTTCTAAATATGCTAATGGTTGAATTTAATTGTGGTTGATATACAAGCAAAATTTTATAAAGATTTGCTGGAATTATGCTTCGTGTAGTGCGGTCCTCCTGCACTTACTATTGAAGTGTAGAACTTTTTACCATTGTGATAACATTTTAGTGCCAAAGAAATATTTATTTGCAATGAGTTGACCCATGAAATTTCAAGGACTGTTATATTCATCTGACATGTCTGTTCACCCAATGCAAGAAATTTTACAAATCCTAAAATTGAAATGGAATTGTAATATAATTTGAAATAGATTGGATTTTATTTGATCATATCTTACTAACCTCCCATCTTTTTTCTGTAAGGCTCGCAAACCAGCTGATATAGCTCTCTTATTGACTCCAGATAAATCATTACCTAATATCAATAAACTAGATAACGCTGTATATGTATCAGCTATATGACCACTATCATAATTGATAGGATTCTTCTGTGACTAAAAAATATGATTAAATAAATAATTTGATCTCACATATCAACATGTTACTGGTGGTTTACTTACAATAGATTAATAATAAAAGTAGGTATAGCTATGTATACGACTTCCAATTGGTAATATACTGAGAGCCATAGAAAATGCATCACTTAGTTTTTTGTATAACAAAATGATCCTGTAAACATATCTTATTTATTTTGCTTCTTATTGTGAACAATATTCAAATGGGAACACATCAATAACAACACATTTGTACACTTATGGATGTTTAATCTGTAATCAACGGTACAAAGTCAGAGGGTCAAAAGCAAAAGTACGACAAAGATGGTTAATTGTTCTGCACAGCGTGCGTAAGAGCCAGTGGAGGACACATGCGCTACTGACAATTAACCATCTTTTTAGTGCCCCATCTTCTTTAACTATGTGACTGAGAATTGTGTTAGACTAACACTTGTAGATACTGTGCCTTTTTTCGTAAATTTACCAAGTACGATGTATTACAGAACAGTTGATTGCTTTTGTAAATTATTCGAATCATGATTTGCCAACTCTACTTCACAATGGTGATTTGCAATAAACATTTGTTATAGTCTATGGCATAACTCTATTGAATGTTTTGGCATAATTAGTGGTCATTGAATGAAAATTTGAAAGTCATATAATACTGGCATTCTTCAGTAAGACTGGTCCAATGCAGTTTCTTGTTTCTGTAACCAATTATTCAATATGTTTTAAGCATTTAGTGTTCAGCTTAATGGCTTTTTATTGTTTTTACTGCAGCACAATGGTATTATAAAGCTAAGCTACATAAACGTTTTTCCCCGCTGTTTGTTTATTTGAAATGACATACCTTTTCTATGTCATAAGGACTACCAATAGCAGGAGACCCTCGGAAACCACAGCGATGTAAATTAGATTCTGCAATGAGAAATTACATTTTTTATTGAAATATATGATGCAGTCAGGACACAGAACAAATTCATAAAACAGTGTTTCAAATGCAAATAAGTCAACATAATGTACTGTTTGTATACAAAGACTGTAATATGTAATTTTAAGTACAAAAAAGAATTGGTGTGTACAAGAAAAGACAGGAAAATTATTACTACTTTAATTGTCCAGGACACTGCTTTCTTTGATTGAAGTTCAAAGTTTTAGGACAGTTGAAAATACAAGTAACTTGGATCTATGATAGACTACATTATAATTACTGCTCCCCTAGGTCCTCTGGTGATGTGTATAATCTTTACGAAAAAGAAATCTCACACGTCTGTATTCTAGTTACTTCTATCCAAAAGTAATTTGGTACTGGCAGGAAAGTAGTATACATGTAGGTCCACATTAATTGACTGAAGCACAGAATTCTATGGCGATGACCTTTTCTCTCAGGTGCTGAACAAAAGATAATGAAATTACTTCATCTGTATACTTATAAATACCTGTAAGATTTGGTAGAAGTTGAAGAGAATATATCCAGTCTATAATATTATCCTTATCTTTATCTAATGATGACAAACTATCCAATACATCAAGTCCTGATAATGCAAAAAAGGCGATGGTCATTCTGAAACATAAATGAGAAATATACTTTAAAGAGAATAAAAACTTTATACTGCCACCAGTAGCTTTTTAAAGGGCCGGTCACTTTTTCAAGATTTTCATTAGGTTATACAACACTGAAATATTTTCAAAGTTTTAATTGTGATATATATTGTTAATAGCCCTTTAGTTTTTCCTTGCAAACTTACATAGTTTATTAATGTGTGTAATGTCTAAAATAAAATAAATGTATACCCTAGTGTAGTCACGTAGTGACAAGACAATACTTTTACACTACTGAAAATATTACTGTTAAGCAACATTGCATTTTGAATGGCTGTTTCTTGGAGTATCTGCTTCCCTTTTTGACTTAAAATGAAAATTGCTGCCTTGTCCGCTTCCATTGAGTCTGTAGGATTTTAAGTTTATTTGCAAATTTCAAATAGTATACCGTACACAGAGTAATATTGTCTGGAATTACTTTTACATGAACAACCTCTGTGATTAACATGTAACATCGGTCATCTAGTTTATGACTATTTAGTTTAGTTTTGATATTGGTCATCCAGTTTACGACCATTCAGTTTCATAAACTAGACAACCAATGTCAAACTAAACGGTAGCACAAACTGGGCGTTATTTGATGAATCTTGATGGTATTTAACACTTTCTGGACAACAATCTATTAACTTAATATGTGTATTAGATTATAGATGGTAAGCTCAGTTTCTTTCCTTTTTTCATCAAATCTGAATGATTCCCGGTCCCTAGCGAGCAGATGACAACCTTGCACACAGTCCAGCCTACCGTTTAAGGAATGTAATACAGTAATATTCCTGTAAACAATTAATTAATAATATCTGTTGTGTTATAAAATAGAGCATTAAAGTAAATAATAGAGAGGAATAGAATGGTGATCTGTTGTCCCATGAAAGAATGCTAGGAACAGAATAAAAATTCCACAAAATACCGACTTCTGTAACATGCAGATATAATAGCCATTAGTTCCATTCTATGTCATACTTGTAAGCTTTAAAGCTAGCTGTGTGCAGGTATTTTCACAGTATGACATAAATTAGAGTGGATAATGTTGGCCCCGCCACAGGCCACGATTGGACTGGAAATGAAATCGGGCTGTCACTAGTGACTAGACTAGGTAGAAAAGCCTCCTGCTAGATATGTCAGGTGTGGAAACATCAACAACATAGAATGCATCTCCTGGGATTGGATTAGAATATGGTAATAAAACATGAATCATTAACTGTATATTGAGGCACGACTTCTTTAATTTTAAAGCAAAGATTCGCCTTCATAAATAGGCTTATTTATTATGAGCTACAAATATCTACAGCGGCAGACCTGTCAATGACAATTTCAGCTGCATTTTTGATTTTTCTAAGCAGTAATCAATACGTCGTTTTCGGTTGCTACGGACAAACCCGATCATCATAAAACAAATAATTGCTACCTTACCTATTAGAATCGAAGGTGGCATGTCTAGCGGGAAGGACTTGAAGTGTTCTAAGGAAAAACTTGACATGTTTATCGCGAAGAAATTTCATCTGCTCTTCCATTCTAAAATGTGCATTGAACACCTTTCGTAATCTCCAACACAGAAGATTACATAGATCTAATTATCCAGACATAGTAAACGAAATCATTTTTATTTCAAGGGATGCTACTCTATTTAGGGAAAAGAGTGAGGGTCTAGGGGAGGCAAATCTAGATTTAAAAAAATATAGTTTTCTCCCCTTTATCATAACTGACTCATCCACTGATATAAGTTTGACGAAAGTGCACCAAGTAAAAGTGAAAAAATATTAAACACAAACAATTAAAAACTGTCAACGTACCCAAGGAAAATATTATTTATTCATTAATTAATAATAAAGATCTATTCAAAGAGCCTTATTAATGAATCCTAAATAAATACGACGATGTATAATTACAAAAGCCGATCGGTCTCAAAATTTGCATCGGCGACTAAATCAGTCCATGAAGTAGGCTACCGGTAGACAAACAATGCAAAAATTGAAGGGGAAAAATCTCAAATAAATGTAGGCTATGGCTATGAATATATCTGTGTATAGATATGATTGCTTTCATTGGATATCACAATACGCGCCAGGTTTTCAAACCCCAATTTAGTAAAACAGGCACACCTCAATGAACGTGAATGATGGACATAGTCGATCTCGACAAAATCGTCGATAGGAGGTAGCGCGGTCCATGCAAATGATGTAATTATTATCGCTTTCTTCATAATTTGTCACAGATTCACACTACACGTTCTTGCAAAAAATCCTAATAAATAACAGGAATTTCCATGTGTACTCAATTCCACGCATGTTATAGAGCCTAGCGTTTTCTGAACATCAGAATTCTTTCCTGAAAGTCCAAGAAATGTCATTTTAGGAATTCTAAATTCACAAATTTTCTGAAGGGGCATACCTCTGGACCTCGCTAAAAGGCCTGCACATTAGGGGCCTGTGTATCAGTCGGTCTCATTTTTGCTATGCCCCGAAAACCCACCAACAAAATCGATATGTAAGCTTCTGTTCGTTTCACCCAATAATAGGCTTGTCAAAGTGGAGAGCAATAGGACGCCGACCACTGTCTCAGGAGGGCATATGGCCCATTACTCATTGGTTGGCGGGGGAAATTGCATACCAAACTGCAGACCAGTGGCTTAATGATCAGACATTCATATTTTATTCTCACTATTCAATTAACTGGACTTTATGGTAATAGAACAGGACAAATTATTTGAATGCGTAAGGTCTGGGAGTAAAAAAAAAAATGAATCCGTCTTCCAGAAAGAGAGCTATGAGTCCACAGCCCCTGGGGTTGTTTATGGCGTGTACCTCGGCGTATATAAATATATTTCGGTGGCATCTTTTATTTTTCCATAATTTTATGTGTTTATGTTCTTTGCACATGTTAAATTAATTTACAATGAGAATTTCAATTTTTATTTCTGGTTTTGTTGGTAAAAGTAAGAGATTGACAGCAAAAACCCTGAACTTTAACCCCGATTGTAACACTAGCGAATCTACACAATATTGCCAGACATGATCTGAAGTGATTTATCATTTAATAATATGATCGGGGTCTATGCCTATTTCTTTCGGCTTCAGAAGCATGTCCCTAAAGATATTGGTAAAATTAATTACTGTGGACCTTTACTACTTTATCTCCCTCGACATAAGTTTCATTTTGAACCCCAAACCTTACTGTATTAGACTTCTGTCAAATCAATGTGTGAGCCCTTGATTATTTCCAATAAGAAATATGAAATCCCTGAACAATACCACACGATATAGAAATATATTGAATAACAACTTCTGCGTCTGTCAAAAGTCCCATGTTGGTACCCAGATACATATAATATATGAAAGATAAAGGACATAACTTTAAGGAGATGTTCGTACAACTATACGAAATTCAAGAAAGGTGACCTACAGTTGAATATTTTTTTACTTAAAAAGTATTGAATGTATGGACTCCTAGCAAATAAACAGTAAGTAATTTTATACCATATGTTAAACTGATTTTCTGGGACTGGTTCACACTGATCAGCAGTGAATATTCGCTTGGCCGCTACAATCGCACTGAATGAGTCTTAATGACTTAATGAGTCCCCAGTATTAACTTTTTCCCCCGACAAAATAAATTCTAAAACATTTTTTTGAAGTATGAGAAAAATAAATAAAGACGTTTGAAGTATTTGTATTTTAAAAATATCTCCTATTTAGTGTAAATGGGGATTAAAATGAGTAAAAGGCATCATTTTGCCCGAAGTAATTACGTGTTATGTAAACAACGCACGCGCCATTGAGCCAATGACTACCGCCGCGTGATGTCATTGCACGTGTTGAAGACAGTCATCTGTGAGGGAGATATTATATGTAATTTTCTGTGAAACAGATTGGGACTGGTTGTGAGGGTTATGTGGAGTCTATTGGTTTGGTTACACCGAATAGTACAAATTCATTTTACTAATGGTAATTAATATGCGACAAAATTGTTGGGTAGGACATAATTGCAACCATTGTGATATGTACATTTACTGTGACGAAATTCTGCAAATTTACCGTCTTAACGGTAAATCTATTGTTTTTACAAAATGAAATCAGCTTACACTAGATGACCTACCCCGAGGGGAAACTTATCTTTAATACTTTTCATTTTCCTGTGAACAGAGGAAAATTTGCCTTAATATGTACTTTAGTGCAACATTGATGTACTTCATGACGATTCTCGTATAGTGCATATTTTATATTTTATATTCTCTCGATTCCATGATGATAAATCCATCCTGTATCAAGAACCTCTTTAAAATAATCTATTACACACACATGCCTAATCTCATCAGCGTTTATGTGCAACCGGAGAGAGAACATCGAATGAAATGTTAGAAAATTCACACATAAAACAGTCACTATTCATTATATCAATAATCCGTACATAAATATAAAGCAATTAACTTGTTGATGTTCGGTAGAAAAATTGCTGGTTGAGGACAAAAATTACTGCCGTCGACCTTTGACTAAAAAGATCAAACGGGACTTTCAATACGACCGTCCCTTAACATCAATTTGTAGTGGATTATGTCTTCGACTGCCTCGCATTTATTTATCATTTATTTGCACGATTGATGACAAGGGTGTCAGTATCGGCTTGCCTCTGACGTGCTCTTTTCTTCTACAGTATAATAGGTCAGTTGGTCGTGTCTGGCTTCGCACATCATTAGTCTGATTTCTGTAAAACGTCTAAAACGTCTAAATACATAATCTCATAGTTTCGGGTAAGTGCAGTAGGACCGCATCACAAAACAAACCCATCTAGAACATTTCCTAAACGCCCACACAGATATTGTCGCCACCTTCTTCCGTCTGTTCACTGGGAACTCGAGTCATAATTGTTGTTGTTGTATTGGTACTGACTGATATAGAAGACAACAACTAAGAGAGCCGAAGCTTCTTCCTGTATTATGGAATATGATTTTGCAATCTTTCCAGTTATGGCCTTTGTCCATGGAGTGGAAAATGTTTGCCTATATTTAATAAAATTTATCGTTTGGTAGTTGATCAATAGAAACAGCATTTATGCTTCTCGTCGTTGTGGATGTATTAAGGATTTTTTTTATCGTAGCTGCGAGGGAGGGCGAGGGAGGGGGAGGGAGGGGGTGGATGGTCGAATAGTTAGCACCTGCGTTCTGTATCTTAAACTCGACTGGCGTGGTTTCGATTGCCCGGTTATACGTGACAAGTATTAGGGTAGCTAGATAACAAACCTCATCTCTCCACCGTCCATGTTTCGAGATAAGAGATGGCCCTATTAAGTTCCACGTAGCAAAGCCGAACGCGAATCAATCTCGCAAAAAGTAAGAAAAAGTGACAATATTTTTTATCAATTGATTATTGTTATTTATAACCTTTCTGCTACATCCAACTACAATTAAGCAGATAATCCTACCAGACACGGGTACAAATCCCCCCTTTTTAAATCATAGCAATAGTAAGTAAGTAAGTAAATATATTGCATAAAAACGCCCACGAGGAGCAGCATACAATTACAAAAAAATTACATTAATACAAAACAACAAATATACATGTAACAAATAAACGAACATAATAAAAGCTAGAATAGTATAATAAAGCTAGAAACAAGAGGGATAATAGGCAAAGTGCTTCCTTTATGACTCCTTTGTAGATTGCTTTTCCGACATTTTAAATTATACGTCGTTAACACATAAAAACAACGCTTGATTTACTTTATTGTCAATATTTCTTGATAAATGATTGTTATTTCAGTAGACTGGGCTGCGTATGTGAAATAAGTACAAATTAAATAGTATAAAATTAACTTATTTTAAAGATAGTTCATGCATTAGTAAAGAAATTGAATATGCCACTTGGAACCAAAGGCATCCAATCGTAGCTAAAACAAGCACACCAGTATATCTCAACGTTTTTTTTAGTTACGTTCTCTTAGCTATAGGATTAGAGCCTCTTCAGCCTCGTAACTTTTTCCCGCCCCCACCCCCGGTTTCCCCTCACTGCTAAAGACCCCTATGCGAACGCGAATTATTGAAATAAAATTGAACCATGTGTTAGTCCCGAAATGACCTAATTTGTGTTGAGTGGTAGTTAAACCCCACCATCCCTTCCTCTCTTTTTCTCTCCCACTCTCTTTCATGGGAAATGGATCTTTTTATTATTCTTTTCTACATAGTACTTTTCTTTTGGTTTGCATGTAACGTATTCAGTGTGAAACTACGAGAATATTATCATTGAACCAGGGGCGGATCCAGGAATTTTTGCAGGAGGGGGTTTGCCAGGTTTCTGTTACGGAAATCTGCCATCGTCGTCTCTAAATTACATAGGCATACATACAAATTGAGCTTTTTAAATAGAGAAATCATTTTTATACTGATGTAGGATCACTTTGTGATGTAATTTCATTGATGCAATGCATTATTTTTTTTATGTAGCTGAGCAGGGGGGGGGGATTGGACCCCCCCAAATCCCCCCTCTGGATCCGCCCCTATGAACTCAAGCGACGCTGTGAATACAAATTTGAAAATTTGTACTCAATGACTGTCACATTGAACAAACGCAACAGTATTCTTCGATTAATGTGAATTTAATACTGCATAGATACATCTACATAAGTATCATTATGTACACAATGGATTGTAAATGTATTGTAAACATGAATAGAACCAACAGTAAATTTTCATGTCAGATTGACACGCTTTCGATCGTAAATACCGGTACTACTGTAACACTTTTACATAGGGTGCAGCGGGGTTTTAAAATGAGATGGGTAATTATATCGCTATGGTATTTACTGTCTGAGCCAGGTGGACGGTCCGACAAAACGTCGGAATCCACTTTTATTGCCGATAGGTGAAATGACCAGAAATGACGCATTAAGAATGAATCCGTGAGAAAACCATGCAAAATTCGGAAAAAACGCCAAAGTGCTAAGTTCAAATTTTTAAACCATACTCTGGTTATTGGACCACCTAAGCATTGCTATAAATGTGGTGAAGTCCCATAGCCTAAAACCTACCCAGGGGCCTACAGCTGGAACAGTAGTTTTTCACGCGAAAATAGCTATTTTTTCATTGAATTTTCATTGAAAATATCAAATATTTGAAATATCGTTGTTCATAAAGTATGTTATGTAGGGTAGTTGTCATGCTCTCATTGCAAAGGCCATGTCTCCGACTTTCTAACATGGGCACCATTTTTAGCAAATGTTGCATTATGGGGGTTTAGGAGCTCAGTGAAAATGGTATATCTTGTAAGAGGCAAAATACAGCTATCCAAACAATCCTTGTAGCACCCCCTTTGCAGGTATGTCATAGTATCTCATACGGTCGTTGTGAAGTTCATAGAATGCTTTATCAAAATAAGAAATAAAATTGGATGCAACGCAATAGTGTGATGAGCAGTGGCCCCTGTAAAAATGTGAAATCTGATCTTTATGATATATTCCTTTCCTATTTTGGGCCGTTATTATTTGTGCTTCATTCCATCTCTCGAATTTCCCGAGTAATAAAAACGGTGTCATCACTCCATCAGTGCCTACAAGACGCTTGCTGATCAGTGAGGTTTGGACTCCACCCATACGTGAGCCTCTCCCTTAAGAAAATCAAAATTTCTAAAAACATGTCAAATTTGGGCCTAAATGCGCTTTTTCGACCTTACGCCCATCCATGGAGTGTGGATTACACAGAGCATATCCAAGTGAAAAGACTATAGTGGCAGTACTCTAAACCGTGGCGGACTAGGGATTGGAAGAGTTTAGTGAGTGTTGTTTTTTCGAGATACTTGAACCCTCTTTTGATCATTCCCACTTTTTGGTTTGCCTTCTTTGTTGTTTCAAGAATGCGTGAATGGAATTCAAGTTGATCATCGACTAAACACACCAAGATCCTTTTCTTCTTTCACAGTTGTGAGTTTCACCACTTCCGCCTCATTGTGTATTCGTTGTGCATGATGTATTCATAATGGTGGTGACCTTTAGTTACCTAATCTCATCACTTTACAGTTGTCGGGTCGGAATTTCACACAGCCTAATCTTCGAAAGTCTGGATGTCTTGTTTGATTGAGTCATCACCAAAGCGTTCTGTGTTGTCGGTGAATAACTTTACGAAATTTGCTGCTAGAGCGGGTAGATCGTTAATGATTATTAGGAATAACATGGGACCGATAATGCTACCTTGAGGGAAACCACTGCATGCTGCTGTTGGTTGGGACAACCTACCATTTTCTGCAACTTGTGAACGGTTAGATAAGTAGTTTCTTACCCATGCGAGGACATTATCACTGATGCCATACATCTCCACTTGTGCAAAAAGTCATCTATGGGGTACCATGTTGAAAGCCTTCTTGAAGTCAAAGAAAACACAATCTAAGGGTTTACCTTCTTCAAGCATATCTATCCAGCATTCGAATGCGTTAAGTAGTTGCCATGAACACGGCATTTTTCCGTTGAATCCAAACTGATCTGATGATAGCAAATCGTCTTATATGTGCGACTGTAAGGGCTTGGTTATGAGGGGTTCTAACAGTTTGCAAAGACACGGAATCAAACTTACAGGACGGTTATTTCCAGGGTCACTCTCTTTGTAGATTGGAGAAACATATGCTAACTTCCAGTCAGATGGGATGATACCAGTCTCGATGGACTTTTTGAGTAAGGCAAACACTGGTTTGGTAACTACGTCGGCTAGTTCTTTGAGCATAGTGGGATGGATCTCATCCGGCCCCGTGTTCTTATTCGAGTTGACCTCATCCACTGTAAAAACTATGTCTGTAAGTAACTTGTCACTTTTGATGTCAATCACTTTTGATGTCAACAAAGACGTAACTAAAGAATGAATTTAGGGTCCCAGCTTTCTCAGAGTCATTGACTGCATTACCATGCTTTCACTAGATTTACTTCCCGAACCATCTGGTCATAAGCGTTTTTCGGGTGATCATCAGTACATTCACGCCTGACCATGGAGTAGCATTGGATTTCTTTTTGCAAAGAACTTTCAGGTCTTTAATCATCCATGGCTGGTCACTACTTTTTTGCTTTGGTTAAGTGTTACTGTTAGGATATTGTTTTTGGTGCCCGACTTGAGAACATCTTTCAGCTCTGACCATATCTCTTTAACAGAAGAGTCTTGGTTGTAATTCCATTGATGATGTTGCACGTTTTCTCTGAAGCTGTCATAGTCGCCTTTATGGTACTTTTTCATCACCTTTGGGGCAGCACTAGTGGCAGTGTAACGCTTGATTTGAAAGTTTAGGCAATCGTGATGACCTTTTACCTATCGGCGGTTCGTGAGTTAATTGTTCCACCATGTTGGGCTAGTTTGAAAATACCAAGTCGATTAGAGATGGTTTCTGCTGTTTTTTTATGGTGGGTGTAAAATATGACGAGCTGTGTTAGGAGCAGATCTTGGGTCACCTGTAAAAATTTGGAGGCCGGGTGGTTTGTTGATTCAAGGCAGTGATACAGTTCTTCAAACTGAATGGAAACTCATTCTGGCTAGAGTTTCAAAAGTTTAACTGCTCAAAAACTATATGCCCAGTTAATCGATACAATTTGGGTCTGTGCTGACAGCAAATTCGATTCTTTTAAATAAAAAAGCAAAAACCGCATTTATCCTATCATACTGACAAGATTCTGAAGATTTTTGTGTCCACTATTTTCCGTCGCCGACATGACCTTGTGTCACGGACACTTTTTAATATGCAATAGTATGATCTCTAAACCTATTTTTGTTCCTTAGTGCTGCCGCCCCTAAATTGGAAATAGTGTACCTTTCTCGTTGATGCATTTTACTTTCCTTGTACCATTCTCATTGCTGCATTTTTTTTCTAATGGGTCTAGTCATAGGACAGCGACAATACGATGGAATCCAAATTGTTCTTTTGCGCCATGTTCTTCCTGTTCAATTTTACATTGTGATTTTTCTTAGGATGAATTTGGCATAGATCAGTAGGACTGCGATGGAGCGCGCATTTCCGCATTGTGTTCGGTGTCCGATCAGCATAGCCATATTGTGCTAATGTCCTGCTATAGTCCAAATTGTGTCAAATGTAGGTCTGAATAGTCCTTTTGTCTGCCTTGTCGCCATATTTGCTAGTTTTGCTTGGATAATTGCAATAAACTGAGATATTGGTACAGACATCGTGTCAGAAGCATGGCAGTGACCTCTCACTGTGATTCAATATGCACAGGCGGACTCCCCGGTAGAGGCAGAAGCAAAACTTCGGTATTTATGTCGTTTGACTACCTGCATGTATCAAATAACGAAAACTAACTAGTACATTTGTTACGCCAGGTCAATGCTCACTCAAACTTGATCAACCCTAAGGATCAGTTATATCATAAGCAAATAAAGGTGCCACGCCCACTTCTGTTTTATGGCGTATTTAGTACGTTTTTTACTACGAATCTTATCAATATTATCGTTGGTGCGATATCCTCTACTCTTTTGTAGCATTTTACTATGATAATATTGAGAAATACACTATGCCATATATATCAAATTTGCTGTTTTTCTTAAATTTTCGTCTTTTTTTCTCTATTTTTAATCGTTCATTGTGATACACAACACTGGGCTGCAATGGATTTTTTCCTTGAATATGATTCTAGTGGCCATGCTTTTTCTCCCCGGGTACCATAATTTCCCCGCAACCCTGCAAAGGGGGCGCTACATCCGCTCAAACTTAGGGTATCAAATCTATGGTTTCTAGGATTGGGTTTGGCATCCAGTCTGAATATGGACCACTGTGCAAATTTCAAACTTTAACTAATATTTACTGTAAGAGCACAACATTGACTGCATTGTATTCAAATTAGGTTATTGTATCTCGATTGGTTTACTCAAGGCAGCCTCTCTAAGTTCAACCTCTAAAAATCGACTTTTTACTGTTTTTCCAAGGATAAAACTTCAAACCCCATTCCTGGGGATAAGGAGCGGTCCCATCGGTCAAATATCGCTTGTGCAGGCATTTGGGCCCGAACCCATCCCACATGGGATATATGACCGAAATCGCTGACATGACCCCTGTCACCACCTGCATGGTGCTCTCGCGGATACGTTCTTAATTCGTACAAATATTATCCTTCCTGTCCGTGCAGACTTACGCAGATGGCATAAAACTTTGCTTTAAAAAAACCCGACACTTCCCCCAGCTCCAAACGGATTATTAAATTCATTTTCCGAGTACAACATAAATTTTTCCGTTAACGGTTTCACTAGAACATAACATTAACTCAAGAAGGCGAAATCTCTTTCTATCGCAGATAAGAATGACAAAACAGTGCGTGTGTGTGTGTGTGTGGGGAGGGGGGTAGTCATTCGACTTCGGCATACAGCATTTTTTCGTCAAAATGTTTAATTATTGGAGATTGAAAGTTAAGTAAATTCTGTCTGAGAATGCTTCGTGAACTCGTATCTAGAACGGCAGATGACATGGAGCAGTTGGTACGGAACAGAGATGACTCCTATCCACAGGTCGTATGTGCACTGGAGATTAGGTTTATGGCCGACCAAGAAAACGGTGTTAGTTTTAAAGTAAACTTACGAATACGTGTAACATTGGACACAGGTAACCCGGAAGAATCAAACTTGTGCGCTTTTCATGTTCTACGGGGATGTCTTAATCGAACGGCTATACGGATAAATCAGTTTGAGACATCAGTTTTTATTGAGTTGGGCCACACAAACCGGTTTAAGGAAATTCAATGACAAGCGCACCAACACCTTTCATGCAAAGAGATTTTGGATATGACTGCGTGGAATAGAGCTGCAACTTTTAAAAGGCATTGTCTGAGGAGAGAAGTCTCTATGTCAAATACTTTCCAAAAAGTTACATTGTCTTGAGCTCTAAACAAACACCGTTATGTTTTATAGAGGTTTGTTAAATGAAATTGAGATTTTCATCAGTGCATGTAATGTACACCATGAAATAATAATTTCATGATCCCTATATTTTCAATGAGTATTCTTTTATCGTTATTAAGTACAAATATTTTTTTTGGACGTGAGAAGCTTGTAGAGTCATCAGCTCCTAGCACAGAGAGCTACATGTTGTGCTTCTTGTACGTACTTCCTCCCTTCTTATCCGTGATAGAAGAGAATTTCGCTTTAGGAAATCCAGCCATCAAGGGCCCTATTACGAGTGTTGTGGGGTCATAATTAAGCTAAAATGTGATTTTTTTGCATGATTGTAGTTTGGGTATTTATCTATACACGTAAATCAAAAAGAGGCAACAACAAAATTTAAGCTTTGTATTATGTAAAACAAGAAATACACGAAAAGACCCCGATTACCCCTGCCGATTACTGTATAGTCTAAAATTTAATTGATTGAGGCGTAATTACAATCTTTAAAACTATTTAAGTGTGTCTCTATAAAGGTCATTTTAAAGCTATGATTCTTTTAATTCAATTTCAATTTCATTAAATTTTGCATGTTGATTTGTACTGAAGGTTTCGAAGGTTTAGGTTCTTTCAGAGTTCTGGGATCGTTTGAAATTTGGCATTTCTGATATTAATATAGGCTTTCAAAAATAATTTATAATTCCTATAGCATTTTATCTTAAACTGAACATTTAAAAGAGAAATGCAGTTTTCCCAGTGAAGATAGATCTATTTCTCCTTCACAAATAAGCCAATTCCTTCCATTAGAGTTGATGAATTTGATTTAAATTCAATTAGTTGGCTATCACAAAATCATGGCGGAAGACAGTTGTTCGTGACAATGAAAAATGACCTTTCTTATAGAAATCCAACCTTCAAGTTGACATTTTTATTGCACGTTCGACCTGTTGATATTGACGATTTAAGCAACATCTCGACGATTGACTAATTTCAAGTTTAATTTGAACATGTCACCGCGAACGTGTCAAAAAGACCAATTTTATCATTACCAATGTCCAGTTCAATATCATTAGTTCATTTTAAACAAACTAATTGAAACTCTTTAATAATCAGTTTGTCGTACCCGAAGCGGTGAATATACCAAAGGTTGTGATCATCACTCTGTTAACCGGTTGTTAACCACAAGTCAAGGCCACTAAACACAAATCAATCGTTAATTTCCGTATTGAATTTCCAGATGAATCCTTCTAGAAGAACTACATTGTATCAAGAATACTATACCAATGCCAAATAATGTTTACATAAAACTTAAATTAGATATCTAAATAATAGATTGCTCTGTTTGTCTGATATGAAATCGTGTATATGCAAATGGGCGATTCAAAACAAAAAAACACGGAGAACTTCGTTGATCGGTAAAGAAAACAATTTGTTCTAATTTGATATATCGGGGAGGGGAGATTGGAGGGGGGGGGGGGCAAGGTCGGGGAGAGTAAGAATTGGATTACGTACAAAATTTGAGGTAGATTTGCCAATCCATGTTGAGATATAGATGTTTTAAGATTCCGTACAAATTGTATACATTTGAACAACGTAATCGTAGAAAAATGGTTTGAGTTGGCCAGTTCTGGACTTTTCGATGGTTTATTTTCTTGTTGAAAGTTCAAATGCCTGTATAAAGGAAGAAATCAAGAAACCGAAAGAAGGAAACGAGCGTGAAACATGTAAAACAGTTTAGAGTAGTAAAGGATACTGATCCACGTATATTTGTTAAAATGCCGGGCAAGAAAGAGTTGTTGGGAGAAGCCCACGAGGGCGGACAGGCGACCATACTCCTTGTCATGAAGTGGAAAGACATTTTGTCTATTCAGAACCGAGATTAAGTTGGGTCCAATATGTTAATTAGCCAATTCAGCGGAACCCTTCTATATGTAAGACGTACATGAACAGAAAACTGACCTAGGTTTCCACACGTTCCGCCATTTCATTTTTCTAACACGCATGATCTTTGGCTAGGATAGTTCTATAAGAAAACAATCACGTCAATTGATCACATTCTGTATACAAAGTTTGACTGAATGTGACCCACGTCTTACCCGAGTGAGTATTTGAGTAGTTGAACATAAAATGAAATGGGGCTTCAGGCGCGGATCCAGGATTTTTTGCCTGGGGGGGGGGGTCTAGGTTTGATAATTTCTTAACTAATTGCGCTCAACCGATTAATTTGGTAAATTAGTTTCAATTTGGTTCATTCTGACGTATTTCCGGAAGGTAATTTCCAAAATTACAGGTCTAAATCGCCAATAAAATCGCATAAAAAATTTTCAAGCCTGAGCAGGGGGGGGGGGGGGTCCGGACCCCCTTGACCCCCCTCCGGATCCGCGCCTGGGCTTAGCGTCCTTGTTTTCTGCAACGACTGCGCGCTACCGCCTACTCTTATTTCGAATGGCAGCAGCCATAGGTTCTTTTATGTCCACGTCTATGTGTAGACAGTACCTCTTTTTTTTGCCTCATCCTTGCTAGGTATTCCGCCCTGAACTCCTAGTTAGCGAGTCATCGTCTTTTTTACTTACGCGTCACGAGCGAGCCTAAGGTGCGCGAGCGTCTAAGGGGGTCGCGGGTCGATCTCCCCCCAGGAAAATTTGAAAATTGACAACCGCAAACCCATTTCAGACCAAAGCTTCCTATCTTTTCTTTCTCCTGTCCTGTGTCCTGCTCCTCCTTCCCTCTTTCTTTCCCCTCCTCTCCTTTCTTTCTCTTTCCCATTTTTCTTTTCTTTTTTCTCTCCTTTCTTTTTTTCTTTATAGGCTTAGGCCCAATTTTTTTAATGAACTTAGGCAGGTGGACAGGTGGGCCTAGTCCGGCACTGCAGATACACCACTCGGGAGAGAGAGAGAGAGAGAGAGAGAGAGAGAGAAGAGAGAGAGAGAGAGAGAGAGAGAGAGAGATGGGTTTAACGTCCATTCAACACAAACTAGGCCATTTCGGGACTGACATATAGTTTAATTTAATTTTAATAATTCGCATGCACGTATGGGTCTTTAGCAGTAAGAAGAAACGTACAACCTGGGATTTGAAACCAAGCCAGTTGACTCAATGACAGGCTTTATATGATACAGCACGCACGTGCTAACCATTCAGCCATCCAACCCCCTACACCAATCTAAGCTTTATACCTTTAAGTAGCTTAAAGTAGCTAAGTCTCTAACTCAATATCATCCAAAATCTTCAACATTGAAAACACAAATTATTTGTCAATTTAAATCAACATTGATGATGTGATCTTGTCGGGAAGATGGGCTTCTGATATCCAATATTTAAGACAAAATAAACATTTTACCGTTGGCATACGAATCGTGTATCATAATGCGTTTCAGCACCGGTTTTAAGAGACTCGAGGAACGAGGCTAGAAACATTGCACCAAATCAAACGGCATAAGCGACCGCTGGCTTATTTCACCGAACGTAACTTGTTTGAAATTAGAGTAAAAACAGAAACCATTGAATGTAAATCAATTCAGATACATTCATATTACAGTATTTTATGCGTTGCGACTCACTTGTGTCAATTTCTAGGTCCTAAATGTTAGCGATTTAGCTCCTTTGACGCAATTTCTGAATAATATCTTCACCAAACTGTTCTAATCTGCATGTATATCAAAATTAGCGAGATTGTTTGTCTGTTCACAGATCTATAAGTACTTGTTTCTCGCCACAGTCCATCCTACTATTTTAAATATTTTGAAGGGTAATTTGCATTTCAAATGCCAACCCGTTCTCTTCTAGCTGTGAGAGTTGTCGGCAGATTTTCAATGCCTCTTGAGATTTTCACTAATCTGATGGTGTTTGTTCACTGCTCATTCTTCTACAAAACGTGACATGTCAGACAAGTAGGACTACATGTAAATGATTTTAATTGGCCTACTGGAGATATTTGCATTTAAAGGACAATATTGGTGTCAGTCATTATCATATATGTGATAGAACAGATTAAACTGACGAGCGACTCTAGTCCGGTAGACCCACGGAGAAATGGGTCTAAGAAATTGTCTGACTAATGTATAGCCTTGGGGTTGTCTAGTATTATTTATAAAGGATACATCCATGGCGGTTCAATGTACCCCGGTCTCCCCTACCTTATAAAAACATGGTAATGCATGGACTTTTAATCTGTTTTTCTTTCGTATTCTCTTATCTAGTGGTAGTCAATTCTTTTTATGAATGGTCAGATATCCTCTCACACAACAACTTTTGATCTTCGAAGGAATTATTAGTGAGCAGAAATTCGCCCATGTATCTGTTATCACTAGTCACTTCAGTCAGTTATATATAGAGGAACAACTCGTGTTTTCCTTTGGCGTTCGTCACTTCCGATTCATGAAACCTTTATTACCCCTCTATCGTAGCAATGATCTCTGTGTTAAAATTATATCTGGAATGTGTTTAACCATTTCTATCACATATGTGATAATGACTGACACCAGAAATGTCCTTTAAAATATTTTGCAGGCTGTCATATTTCCACCGCGTCGCAACATTCCAGTGAATCGACTCAGTACCTGTCTGGGGTCAGAAAGCTTGGTTTCCTCTTGAGTTAGTTTTCGAACAGAATTAAAGATGCGTACCGTATTATTATTTCATTTATTCATCACTTTATTTTCAGCGATCGTTATAAAAAGGTTTACAACTAAATAGTATCACTATCAACGATGGTTAGCACTATAAATATATCCCATAATGATGTACAAAATAGGGTAAATAATAATTATGTTAAAAAGCATTTTTCTATGAATGAATGTCTAAATTACGCATGTTTGTATTAACCTTTGAACGACGGGTCCTATAAAAACGCCCGAGAAAGCTTAATTAAGATTTTATATTTTCATATATATCACTCTTCACCTGTCACCCAATACGAAACACGGAACCCGATGCACCAGTACGGAAGCAAAGTACATACTGTGAAGTCTTTTGAGGTCGAATCTGGAATTTTGACGGGTTTCCGCTGATAATAGTGGGATTAACTACGGATATCAAACAGCAAAATATACCGAAATAGCTTAACGACATTCAAAATGGCTTGGGCGCTTTCTAATAGGACTGTTTGAAAACCAAACGAATCAGCCATGCACAATGAAAATATAAAAACATAAACGTCAGGAGAACTCAATATAGTTAAAACACTAATACAATTTAAAACCCCCGACATTTATGTTTCAAATCATTGATTTAAGATATAATAATATATACCGCCAAAATGGTTAAATTATGAGATTATAAATCTATATTGTATATACATGTAGGTAAGTAGAAATAGCACATGCCGAAATAATATACCTGTATAAAGTTTATGTATATAAATAAGCACTATACTAATATTACCGTTATTATTACTTGGGGGAAATTGATAAACGTAAACACAATCAAAGACATCATATTATATTAATCATTTCAATCTGTTCATTTCTGATACCAAAATTAGTTTCACCCTTTTCAATTAAACTATAACGACTCAATAAACAACGTATGGGGATTTTAATTTTAATATAAATTGTCTACCAGATTTTTACGTTTATTGTTATTGGTTATTGGTGAGATAAAAAAAATCAATATTATCATGCTTTAAATTACTTTAAATGGCATTATGTGTCTGTAGAAGGGACAGAAATAAACCCCTGATTTCTTCATTTAATAGTAAACTACTGAACTGTCTCTGTCTTGAATTAGGTGTCTGATAGACTAAATGCTAGTTACAATGTATTATGTCTCCGAATTATAACGTTAGAAATGAAATATCTGTAGCAGAACACCCTTCTCGTTAAATTTGGCCTACAGAGCGCTCATAAACAGTCCTCCGTCTTCTTTTTCTCAGTCGGAGCAGAACAGTAGGACTATAAACCCCATTTCATTTCATAAACTGTCCAAGATCCCGAATTGATTGACTATCTATATGCACAAGTTACAGCAAGGTGCGTTATGTGTTTTACAATCGGGTGTGTATATTTTGCAACGGTTACGGGGACAATCCTTCAAAATACCACAAACTATGTCCTACCACTTTGAACATAAGAGGCGGCGGGAACAATTACTAATATAACTAAGGTGGAAAATAGCGTTATAAAAAGAAAAATATAAAACATTGTTCGATCTACTATTAAGGCAACTTGTTTCCATTCATCTGTCAGATCTTCCTCCTCAGCTTCTTTATCTGTTTTCTTTACGATGAGTTTTAGGTATTTCAGAAGCTCTTCCATACCATAAGCCGACCGTTCATAAAGATGAGCCCGATACTCTGAGGACGATTCCTGATTTGAAGTGCTTCGTCGATTTATTCTGGAATCCACATTACTTGTATTATCTTCTGCTCTAGATGCATCAGAAGAAAACGAATTCCTCGAATATGGCGTTGGTTCCGGGATCAAATTTGACGTCACTTCTGGTTCCTTGTATTTATTGGAATTTATCGCAGATCGGGCGTTTGATTTCTTTTTGTCCTTTCTGGGAGAACATTTACATTGGATGATTTTTGCTAAAACACCCAATATTAGAAATCGAACCCAGTTAGGCACTTCAGTGGGATTTGGTGGACTGTGATGTAATTTTAGTACCAAGACTGTCATGATGACCGAGACTGACGACATGGCCATGGACATTGTTAAATAGACCTCTGAAAATATATAAATACAAAAAATATAATATTATTGAAAAGGATAATTAGTGATCATGCCTTCGTTGCTCAATTTGTTGTTGAAAGTTGTGTAACTCAAGAAATGGAATGTGGTTTAACAGAACCCTTCCATTACTTGGAGATTTATTTTGAATGGTTACATCATATGCAATCATAGGGAGGAAGACTTTCTTTTTCGTGTTTTCCAAATATCTCTACACACTGGTCCTTGGGTTTTTGTACCATTTTGACAAGGACTCCTTCCCAACGTCGTGTGAAAAGTTCTCAAAAAGCTTTCGTTGTTTTGAGACTTATACATCGTATATGGTTATGGGTGCAGCAAAAATTTCTGTGTACTAGTTGGCTTATTGAATTTCTAACCGCCGAGAGAGAGAGTTAATGTGTGTACTACCAATTTTCCGTCCTATCTGAACGAATAAACACGACCATAATTTAAAATCCACAATGATGCAATCATGGCTACTTAAAGAAAAACACAATTTACCTATGAGTGGTACGGATTCTGAAGTTGGAGGCATCGTATCAGCTACCAGCAACATGAACACAGAATAAGACAGAAGTACTGTTATACTCAAAGTCAACTTTTCACCAGCATCCGGTGGTAAACAAAACGTTAAAACACTTAAAATGTTTAACCAGAAACACGGCAGTAAAATATTAAGAACATAATATAAAATACGTCTGTAAATAGTAATATATATGGTAACATCCGGAAATACAGCGTCGCCAATTGGGTATTTAACTTCATTACGTTTTAATGTATACTTAGCCAACGTCCATTCACCATTAGTGATATAGTTACTGACTTCCAATATGTTTGACTTATTTCGCAGATCAACCTGAGCCTTGTCGTAAGTCCAAGAACCAAATTTCTGAGAACATACTTGGCTGTCGAAAGGAAAATATGTGATATCTATGTGACACGAGCTCCTCAATCTGGCAGGCGGTGACCACAGAACGAGACCGTTGCTAAAAATCATGACGTTGCATTTCATAAAACCGGAAGTGTAGTCGTCTGCACTGAAAAGAAATATATTCGAAATGTTGTTTAAAAAAAAATAGTAAAAAATTAGTAACATCGATCATACAGGGTAACTATAAGCGCATACAAAATGACCAATCAGCGTATTAATAGTATAATAATATCCAAGACATGTTGACGTATTTTATGGAGAATATTTATTACTGAAAGAATTCTACCGTCTGATTCCAGATTCGTAAATCCAGATTTTGCCAGATGTACAGGAAACATAGGTGATTCTGTATCGGGGACAATATGACTTATTGATGTATTTATAGTTGGCCATCAGAGGACAGAGCGCCAGATTGAATATGCTCTGTTTTATATACACCTCTGTGACCGAATTTCAAAGCATTTTTGTGCAGATTCTACCTGTCGAAATTTTATATACATGTGTTTTCTGGAGTAATGTAAGGTTTCCCATATATTTTGTCCATCACTAGAATTGCAATGACAAAAAACGATAGTGTGATCGAATCAGTGAGACGGGGGTTAAGGTACTAGTTTTCTGGGACAAATCAATACAGGGATATGCCCTATAGTATGCTATGGGGGAAATTATCTTGCCCGGACAGAATTTTAAATTCCAAATGTCAAGGGTGTACACGATAGTGTGATTAAACCATCAGTTTAAATAACTTACTTGTTATATAAGAGTATGTCTGGTAACCATAGCTTAGAAGCAGGAACTCGGAACACTTCTAATCCATTAAAATCTTTCGGATTCCATGTCATTCTTTCATCTATCCATCCCTGATAATATACATTTCATGTATTAATTAATAAGCAACGAAACGTGACCACTTGAGATATTAACAATAAAGGTTACATTTTTCACTTAAAATTAAACGAATGATGAAAAAATTAATGAAATTATGACCGTGCTGTAATGTCGTTTCAAGTTTTATTGCTAGATTAAATTGCCAATCTGATTTAATCAAGGTTAATTGGATATTCACTCATGTAACGACATAATAGTTTTTGTTTGCAATAGGTAATCTAAAAAATTCCGAAAGACGAAGTATATATTGTAGATCCCATGACATGTACGTTTTAAAAACTTATCTCAAGGAAGGTTGGCAGATGACCCCCCCTCTCTCTCTCTCTCTCTCTCTCTCCCTCTCTCTATCTCTCAAGGCTGCAGAAAAGTAATATGCCGTTATGTATATTGTCCAGTCACGTTCAGTGGCATATTGTAAAAATGGCGGATTTGTGTCGAAACAGCAAATAATTGAAATTCAGGTTGTTAACGTAGACGGTAGTTATGTACATGTATTCATCTTACGTGGCACCTGGACTGATTTTGTCACTTAATGAAATATCTCATTATATTTTTTTTCCTGTCACTGTCAATGGGTTTGCAATTTTATGTTCTGTGTTCTGGTAGTGATTACTTTTACCGTTGTTCTAATAAAATGTATACGACAACGTCAAAGAAAAAAAAAACATGAGCAAACTAGAATGCCATTATTATAACGTTTTAACGACTGTTCTGCATGCATAATCTGTTAACAAACGTCATCCATTTGAGTGTTTCACTCGTCAAGAACCTACGATCAGTTTAAAGACTTATTTCTCCAGATCAATTTCTATTCTGATCTTGATTTCTTAATATCAGTCTAAATGAAATAGTATCAAGGTTACAAAGCTCTGAAATCTTGGCGAAAAAGCTGTAGAATAGATCAGAAAGGTATTTGAACCTTGTATGTATTGTTAGCTCAGACGGGACTTCGACGTTAAAATATTTGAATTCGTTTGTATGCAAATAAACGACGGGATGCTGTATATCGTGGACCTCAAATAGACAGTTTGTGATAAAACAAATGATTCTTAGATCTAGAAATAATTGATTATCGATTAGAGGAAGTATTGAATTGAATTTAGGAAATGACCTTACCCACTCCAGCCAGGCATTTAATGTCAGGACTTGGTTTTTCTCATCCTGAAACAAAAAACAAGATAAAGTAAGGATTTGCATCAGAAACAGACAGATTGATCCGCGTCTGGATTTTTGATACGTAACATGGATGCTTGATCACACGTTTGTGGTGACAAATGCCATTTTCTAGAACTCACTTTTATAAATGTGCTTGATGTTACAAAAATCGGAATAAAAACCGATATTCGTGTCGAGATTTTACGACTTAACATTCCCCTAGAGATATTATATCGTTTATCATTGAAGCGAACGGCTTGGTACAAACGATAACACTTATTCGAGCACATATTGCAATAAAGCAGACCTGAATTACGATGTTATTACCATTAAATCTATATCACAGTATCGGTTATAGATTATGACAGAATACAACCCCCTCACCCCTCCCAAAAAACCCGATGGGAATTATTTTATATACCAAAGAACAGAATTAATGTCGTTTCATCGCGACTTCTAGAAACTGCAGATTGGTAAAAACTAGCATCCAATTTCAATGTCCAGCGCCCGGGGCCAGAAGAGTCTTAACATTCTATTCAGATTTATGTTTCGGTGTATAATACTCCATCATCGGCGTAAATACATAGAGATCGTTTAGATAACAAGCCTCATCTCTCAACCCTCCGTGTTTCGAGATAAGAGATGGTCCTATTTAGTTCCACGTAGCAAAGCGGAATGTGAATCACACTCGCAAAAAATATGCAAAATTGACAATATTTTTCATCAAACCAACGATTGATTATTGTTGTTTATAATATTTCTGCCACATCCAACTACAATTAAGCAGATAATCCTACCAGACACGGGTACAAATCCCCTCTTTTTAAATCATAGAGATAGTAGATTGCTTTTTCCGACATTTTAAATTTACGTTAAAATCAACGTTAGATTTACTTTATTGTCAATATTTGCTGATAAATGAATGTTGTTTCAGTAGATTGGGCTGCGTATGTGTAATAAGTACTAATAATATTAAACTAACTTATTTTAAAAATGGTACATGCATTACTAAAGAAATTGAGTTTGCTACTTGGAACTAAAGGCATCCAATCGTAGCTAAAAACACGCACATCAGTATATCTCAACGCTTTCAGTTACGTTCTCGTAGCTAGAGATCGTTCAGTAATGCTTGGAAGTCAATCGCGCTCTTCCACCCAATTGGCCCAGCAAACGCAAGGTGATTATGGGAAATGTTAAATTTGTTGCACAGTAGGTTTTTTCTTTAATAATATTTTTATTCAGATTTCTATCTGAACAGGGATTGGGGAACAGACATAGCCTATATTAAACCCTTCTCCCTGTAGGGTTTTGGGAAATGGAAACAACCTCCTGTACCCAAATCGTTATCACTGCAGGCTTCAAATTAGGCTATTTACCCGGGAATAAGAATAAATGGCGTCCTGGTGATTAACGTCCTATATGTCTTCACTAAGGGTGTTAATTAAGGCTACCCGAAGACAGTAAGCGCCGAGACTTATCTAGCTACTGTGCCCCCTTTCTGGAAAATGGTAGCGTGATTTCATGCTGTTTTCTCGAACACACTACGATATCACCTGAAAGTAGAAGTTGATGTGACTGCCAAGAGTGAGAAATGGATGATCGTAGCATAAATCACTAAACACCATCTTCGATTTTGGAATGGTTCGATAACATTTATTTTCCTCTTTCCACTTTAGATTTTGTTTCGAATGACTTAGATATCGATTTCCTATTGGAGAAAATAGCAAGCCATATTATATAGGCTACTGCTTTATCTATAAACTAATTCCTTTTTAATATTCTGGCGATCCTGGCGATTTTGTTGCCCGCACAGATATATATTGCAATGCCCATTTGAATGATTTAAAGAGCTATTTCCTTAAACATGTATTTAATGAAGCAAAATTCGGAAGAAAGGGAGCGCGTTAGAGGAGTGGCCGTTTATTAAAGATATAAAACAATAGAATTTCTACGGGGAGAATTTATCGCGACTGCTTACAAGGAGTGGCTGCTCGTACAGGTTATAGTCTTCTTGGACAGCATTTTCCATACGTACGGTTAAAATAACGATTTGGTCATTAAAGCTTCATACCAATTGTCTTTACTGGCAATGGGGGTTTTAGGTAACGGAAGGAACGGGAAAAATTTTGCAGTAGTCACAAGATTTTTTATTTTACTTTTTGAACCTATTACTGACTCACTTAATGAAATGTATCAATATAAACAACTGTATCACGTACCATAATTTAAAGTTTGGTATCTACTTATAAGATACATGAAAATAATTAACAACACACGCCTTGTATAGACGTTGTTAATAACTCCTTATGCACATCGTCTATTACTTCCAATTATATCTCGTCCTGTCATCCGCAGTCTTAATTATATACACGTAAGCAGCAGTTGCCAGGAGACAGAAGATTAGATTTGTCGAAAATAGAAAAACGAAAAGGAGTTTAACGTCCAACTTTTCTGCCCAATTCGGGCTAATGATGACGGCATTCACCATACATCGTGCTATGTCGTAATTTTATCTCATGGGCATAGTGGTGGTACCTTATTTCAAATTCGTTTAAGTGGCACAACAATGAATAAATGTTATTCCTCGTCTGGCCCTCCGATCTGCACGACTTATAATGTAAACCACGCTGGTACATTCCCGGTCAACTTTGGAATCGAATCGGAAACCTTCAAGTTAACAAGCCAAATAATAGTCACCCACCCGATATGTAACTATTTCAGTAGCTTACTTCAATGAATGGATTTGATAAACTTTTTTATTTGGATATTGCAATCTGTTAGTTATCTAAATCGCAATTTTTGCAACTAATTGCCATTTTTTAAGTTTGCAAATTTTACTTGTAGATTATAAGACTATACAGCCACTAGTTGAATGGAAATGCTATATCCGGGTTTATGCTGAAGAATAAGATGTTAAACACCGTTGTATTTCATTTCAAGGCTATGCATGTATAATTTAAATTTCTCTGGTCGATTTTTCGAAATATAATAACTCTTGCTCCTGATACTTGTATTCTTAATAGCACTGTCAACCAGATTATCTTACTACATTCTGAATTATAATATTAAAGCAACGGCTTTACTTCTTATCTAGTTAATTGATTCCTACATACATTCGAACATTAATTTCATTCATCTATTCATAATTAATCGAGCTCTTGCAATTAACTAAACTATGCATATAATAATCTTCATATCAATGTCATCTTAATCACCAATTCAACCTAATTTTGAGTATTCATCTAGCAGTGTCTCAGATTTCAATCGATTTGTTTTTAAAATGTCTCATTGTCCATTTAAACAAAATAAGAGATGTTCTATAAAGTATACTTTTACGCGTGATACCGACAGATATTGTTGTCAAATACGCGTAATGCCGACAGATATTGTAGACAAATTAAAGCGAGCGAGAATTTTTTCATCTTTGTTAAATCAATACGAGATCACCATTGTTTGTTTTTCTCTTATCATTGAGATTTTCATAAACGCGTCTTAATCTTCTTTCTTCAGAATTGACGTCTTTATGACGTTCTTGAGTCAACTCAACTGGCGAGATATTGAACTAACTGGCGTTTAACAGACGGCATTGTCATCAAATATGGACTTGAAGACACAGAAAAGAAAAATCTATAATTTAAACATCTTAAGCCCAGAAGTCATTGTATAGATACCTCTCTCAGACGATACTTGAACAGATAATTAACTTAGGCAGGTTCCTTTTCATTGTATTTCTGCAGAAAAGCAGAAAGTTAAACTAGGTTTCATTCATTCACTCATTCACTCATTCATTCATTCACGGTATTTCACTTTATAATTGTAGTTCGTTCTCTTGGCGTTTCACTGTATAATTGTAGTTCGTTCTCTTGGCGTTTCATTGTATAATTGTAGCTCGTTCTCATTTTTTGTGCACTTTATTATTTTAGCTCACTGTATATTTTGCTTCTCTATTATTATAGTTTATTTTTTTGTTTGTCACTTTATATTTTATTTTTTCATATTTTGTAAAATTTTGAATTTTATCAGTTTGTATTGACAAATCTCTTATATGATGTCGGGTTTGCGTACCGGGTAGTTTTGGGGATTTTCAAACCGATCTTCTCCCCGAAACCGAAACACCACAGATTCATTATGCACTGGGGGTAAGTATAATTATGCATTTATGTTTCCGAACCAGATCTCTCTACGGCTTGTGTGTTGAGGGCTGTGTCCAAAACAATACCATGAGACAATATTACCATGTCCGTCAAACTTTAGCAGTAATGATAGATGATTACTTAGAAAGGTAAATAAATAAACTTTTAACAATGATGTAATAGACAGGGTTGCAGAACAAACAGCATTATGCTTATCACAGACGAAATGTGGCAAAATGACCAAACAGCTCAAAGTGCCGAACTTTAAAGATCCAGAAAAGCACAATACCACGGAAAGAGTGAGACACACGGGACAAATTTCCATCTCCTTGCTTATATAATCTTTTATCTTCAGGTTACAATATCTAATTACTTTTGTAAACCTAGCCGTTAGACTTTCTACAATATGAGTGGTTTTGATTGAAAAAATGAAACCACAAACCATTTTCGATCGCAGGTTGTTTTGTAAGCAAGAAAAACTATTATCATTTCTATTAATGACATAAATTGTTCCGATTTTACAGATATTATATCCTTATGTCATTCCGATGTTACTACTAAATTATCATGTTTTACTAAAAAAAAACCCACCAAATAATTATTTGGTTCATAAACAGATATGTTTGTCTATAGTGCTTTTGTTGGTTTTAAGCTGCGTGGAAGTTGGTAACAGTAAATAATGTGAGGTAAAGCTCACACTATGATGTTGATGGCTTTTCTTTCCTTTATATATCCTTATATTGCCTCTAATGTCATTGGTAGGATTAGTACCTTGCTAAAGCTGTCTGATTCCAGCCCCAAGGCAGCCATTTCGAAGCTAGAAAACAAATTAAAAAACGCTGTCCAAAAGGATGTTGGTGATATACGTCTTGGGGCAGACTTTACCTTTACGACAATTTATATTAGTCATTATTACAGCGACGATAAATACACAGCTGGGTTGTGACTCACTTTTTACGTTTTATAAGATGTTGTCTGGCTTCTAATGAATATAAACATGAACATAATTAATAATATTTGCTCAGCCATGTCCAACAAATATCTTCCAAGGGTTACACATGTGGTACACGTCTTTATTATTTGGTCAAATTGGAATTTGGTCAAAAATAATGCAGCATAAATAATGCCGTTATAACTATTTTGCGAAAATGTTTAAACAAAAATTATCGATTTAAAGCGTCCTTTGTATGGTGACCTAGACAATCAAAACAAAAAGTATTTTCAGATCGCCATCTGGTCAATTAAAAAACCCGACATAGATCGGATGTCATTAATGACCTCAATGTTCGTTGATAGCAATGTATGGAAACGTATAAATATGGGTCAATAACGCGAAAGATATCACGATATTAATAAGGCAATCGTTGAGATGCATTTACCCCCCCCCCCCACCTCCAAAAGGCAATTTTGTAAAGTTAATTTTACCAACGCGCAATGTTGTCGTTAAGTTATTGCTCCTTGCGCTCTCTCGACATATATACTACGGCAAAGTGGAATATGTTGACAATGCTTCAGAATACAAATATATTAACGTTGATTCAGCGATCATATTATGTTGAGCGCTATTTAACCCTGTACGCGTCCATAGCAATGAGATATCGGTCAAATTTTAGTGTCGGAAACGACCAGAGAAAAGAAAGATGGCGGTGTGAAATCAATAGAATTTAACATAAATGGCCATAAACATTCCAATAGGACTTACCAATTTGCCGTTTAGACAGAGTACATTGTATTGTATATGGTCTGTTATTTGTTTTTGTCTGGACTAGAACTTTTTGTAGGAAGTTGACATCGCTATTTATGTCAGCATAAATGACCATGAAAATAGAAGCCAATCAATATAGCCATGGCTCATTTAAAAACTCAAATGATAAAGAATGTCCCTATTCACGTAAATTGTCGTTTTAGCCTTTTCAAGTAATGCTTCCTGGATTAGTGTAACTGTAATGATAAATGTTTTTGCCAATGTCGTGTAAACAACATTTTACTATCAGATAATTTCTCTCATTGATTACTTTCACACTTCACGCCTTGGAAATAACCCGATTCTCACAAATACAGCAAATTGTAGAAAATCAATGCGGTAATGAATTGTCAAAGCTGTACTTGTAATCGTGGTCTTACCATGGTCTCAGATGTAATAATTACCCGCGTAACATCTTGTTTTCGCAGTATTGATAATCGCGGTTGATAGTCAAGTTTGTATTAGACGAGGACAACACGACCTTAATGTTAATATGGGAATTCAGATATATAGAGGTGTGTTTCTTGTAAGTGTAGACTCTTAATGCGCAAGTCCCCAAACTGAAAATTATCCGGACATGTATATGACATCTGGCGCTTGGATATCCGGCAACCGCACTGTAATGAATTCAAGGATTGAAGCATCGAAAATCCAAAACTAATTTCTCTGAACTTAAAGCCCCGACATTCCAGTATATATAGGTTAATTATTGATTTTGACACCATTTTCAAAATAAAGAACTTTTCAAAAAAGAAGAAAGTAATTAGATTCTGAAATCTTTCAATTCAAGTACACGTGTACTAAAATAAATAATAACAAAGACTTTTTATTAAAATTGTACATATTTCTGATTTTTGAGATAAGTGAACTATTTGGCTTGACGTGTCTCTAAAAAGGGTTGTTTTGGGTTGGATGACCGAATGGTTAGCGTGCCCGCGCTGTATCATATATCACCTGCCTTTGAGTCAACTGGCGTGGTTTCAAATCCCCGGTTGTACGTGGCAAGGAGTAGGGTCGCCTGTCCAACCTCGTGGGTTTTCTTCAGGTATTCTGGTTTCCTCCCAATGTTAATACCATATGTTAGTCCCGAAATGACCTAGTTTATAACTGAGTAAACGATGGCTCAACGCAAACTGTTAGTTATCGTCGATTTTTAGAACAGTCGATATAGCTTAAAGCCCCAAATAACACTCTTGTTGTAACTGAATAATGTGTCCTAATCTTCATTCTGGTCAACAAATCGTATTATTTTAGAATATTCCAATTAAATGATGATATAAATTTCATCTTAACACACCTATTTTAAAAAATTGGAAAAATTCAACCAATTGATTTGAAAAGTCTAACGTAAACCTTTTCAAATGTGACTTGGATTTTAAAATATTTTCGAACCCTCTGGACAAGTAAAATAGGTTGTAATGTATAATTTACACAACAGGTAGGACACTTAAACATCTAGTACTTAGAATAAGGGTATTATTTATTTTCAGGCGTTACCCAGCCAGCAAGAATGTTATTGTCCCTTTAAAGTGATTTTAAAGCGTTAGATTTTAGATTACACTCATAAATATCAGTATCTCATCCGACTTCTGTAATGGAAAGATTTTACAATGTCAAGGATATAATACCATTCTATCAATGTTCTGTTACAAAAACATTATGTTTTGTTAGCTTAGAATAATGTTTATTCATTAAACAGATGAGTATCACCAATCGTGGATTCCACCCCATTCTTTTCTATTCATTATATCATTCATCAGTTATTTTGGATAACATGGAGGAAGAGATAGTTTTTTTTATCATCGGTACTACGACGATCGTTAGTTGATAGTGGTCAAAGTGTATCTGTTATCTATTATGTGGAATTAGTTTCCTGGAATTCATTCATCGAAATATTGATAGATTTACTAAAATAATCTAAAATAGTTATAATAAATAAATAGCATCAGAATATTTGATACACATGAATAGGTAGGATCACAAATACTTTCCCCAAGATGCAATGTACCGTTTCATTTGTCCAATTTGCAAGGAACAAATGGAATGAAATGGGTTTAACATCCTACTGTTCAGCTCCGATTGGGCTAATGAAAACGGGCATACGCCATACAGTGTGCTGCATGAATGAAAATTTCCCCGGACAGCGGACTATGCCCTATATACTCATATATTGAATTCCAGCTACCATTGGTTCTTTACGTGCACGCAAATTAGTACACGGGACCTTAGTTTTTCGCCCCATCCGAACAGCTAGAAAACATGCTTTCGAAAAGAGGGAAGATTAATGTGTTGGCTGCTTGTAGTTGATGTTGCACTTTCGTATTCAGTCTCCATCTACTAGAATGTTTTACCAGAGGCATAGACTTAGAGAACATTAATGCCACGGCCATCATTTCTCCGATTTTACAAGCTCAAATAACATCTGGATTATCTCACATGTAAAGATCACATCTTAGACCTATATAGATTAATAAGGTCGTCTGGCAGTCAATTATAGAGAGCATGATGCCAAAACTGCCTTATAATTACACATATTATATGTTTGCTGGTCGTCGACTTTTCAACTTGGGTTTCTTAATTTCTTCATTCCATAGACGAATAACTTGATTAACAAGCTTGTAAACACTCGAACAACATAGAAATAGGGTCGATTATCCGCCCTTTGTCCACTATGGACGTTGCATCCAAGTCAGATAACGACCGAATAGAAGCAACACTAACCAAAACGTTGTTACTTAAGTGCACATCTAACCCATTTCAATGATTTTAATGTTTAAAAAATATAATTTATAAACAATGACCAACTTTGAGTTCTTTGAAACCGTGCAGAGCACTATACACATAAACTAGAAGTTCAAATTTGATCTGGCATATTTTGACTTGGCTTTTCCGACAGAAATGTTCTGATGTAATATCAAAACAAAAATGATCTTTTTCATAAACAATTTTCCAAGTTCTCAAAGCGGTAATGCTTCTCTAAAGAAGATGAGTGCAACAACCGAGGGTCGGAATTCATGCCACCGCGTCGACTAATTAATAAAGAATAATACGACGCAGTGACCCCTTATTTTTTTTCATAGCATTTACATTCTGTATTCACTTCTTTGAAGCACGAGAAAAATCGAAGTGTACCAATCTTTACAGCTACAAACAGAGATCTGATGGAAAAGAGTTTCAGATTATTTGATTTTTAGACATTGTTAATGTCACCGTTTTATAACTTCGTAAACGATGGCTCTAAGCAAACTGTTAGTTATCGTCGATTTTCAGAATAGTCGATATAACTTAAAGGAATAACAGAACTTACACGTCTTTCAATACGTTATCTCATTTAAAGTTATGTCGCCATTTTTACTTGCCGATACTTTACTATATCAATTCTAGATGTTACATATTTTATTTCAATAATATGATTGCGAAGAGGTGGAGTGGAGAGTTGGAATAGTACTATTTGCGACATACCGTGATAAAACTATTTAAATTTATACAGTAAGTAAAAATCAAATAAAATGAAATTGGGTTTAACGACCAACTACAATATTCTGCACCAACCAGGAAAATGAAGAAAATAATGAGATTAAGCGTCCTGCTTTTCGGCACCAACAGGAGAATTAAGATGGTTAGAAGAAAGATGTATCATCAAATAGATAGTAACTTTTAACTAAATCTAACATTTGATATTACTTTTTGCATTATCTTTCAGATTTATTGCAATGTATGAGTACTGTAGCGCTGTTGCCTTAGTTTAAAATATACAGTTTGTTTGTTTGTTTGAGAAACACGCTGCTTTCTGTTTCACTAAAGAGCAATACAATAACTCACAATATATATTAACATTAACTCCTTTTATAATGCCACCCGTTTCAATATTTCTCAACATTTTACATACTTTTTATCTATCAAATTATATCTAATCTATAATAAAGCTGTTTTCCATTAAAAAAAACCCAATTCGTTTTGTTTTTTTATTCACACAATACAAGAAATCGTTTATTATCATTCCATAAACGGAAACAAGATAACAAAACAAAACAAAAACAGAGCATGAGCATAAAATAAAACCTGGTGGAGTTGTGTTTTGTTACATCCACTTTGATACATAATGACATATGTTATTACTGTGGGACATAAACCACTAGCTCATGAATGCAGTTGATGGAGTTCAATGTGGAATATGTGGTGTCCGTAAAAGAATATGGGAAATCTGTATTTGCTGAGTTTTATTGCAGAATAGATAATGTACATTACAATGTTATGATACATCTTTTAAAGACAATTTCTTTTGAGCAACCTGTGCACGTATATTTTCAATTTATACTGCACATAGCATAGGTACTATATGGAAGTTAATTCCATTAGTGGGTTCCATTTCATCTCAAATATCCAAAATTAATTCGCTAGTTTAATTTGCTTTAAAGGTTCTATACGTATAATATTTGTGTTTGACCCCCCCCCCCCCCATCACAATGAAAATAAAGGATTACTTTGATTAGTGATGGGGCTATAGTTATGTACGGTTAAATTGTTGTTCTGAAATGGCAAGCGGAAAACGGGTTGTTTCCTATTTTAGTTTTCTTTGGGCTTAAACCGAAGACTGTAGAACACAAAATCAGTATGGCTATATTTATACGGACCGAAAATTTTAAATATACATGGATATCCATTTCACAAAACAAACAAACAAATCACATTTTGATAACTAAATAATGTGTATTGTTGTTTTATGACGTCTAGTAATTACTAAAAACTATTTTCTATGTCTCAACAATCAGCAGCTTTAAAGGGAACGACAGCTTTGTACATTAAATTCAGATCTGACACCAGGGAGCGTCTAAAACTTGTGATTTGTAGTAAGAAGATAAATCGTTAATATAAATTCTATGTTCAGTGTTCCCATGAGAATCATTTTTCTTAAGGTTTTCCAAGGAGAAAGGGAAAGTCAATGACAAATTTGTTACTATGAACACAACTGAATATAACCGGAAGTTGTACAGTGCACACTGATACATTATATAACATGTCGAAGCCTAATATCGTTCAATTCAAAATTGTTTCCAAGTCTTGTAACTTTACTGTTATATGAAAAATGTGTCGATAAAAATAGATCGATTTCTTAAAATAGGCCACAGACGGGTTAATAAATGGACAACAGCTTCAAATTTTGTCGTTAATATTTGGTTGAGCCAGCAAACGGAAGTAAACAGAAACGCTCAATTACATTTGGAACATGTCTCCTTTTCAAAGGGCTCCTGATATGAATTCGTTTATTTTGACTCTTCACGTCAAGTTGGAACAGTTTCTATTGCAGTTATAGACTGCATCGCTTAACCTTTAAGTAATTTTAATCCCATGAAAAAATTGTGTGTGTTGATAAGCGTCTGTCAAGATTAATGGATTTTAGATACATAAAAAAGCAAACGTGATTTAAAAAAGTGTTATCTTCATAGCTGACAACTTCTTCGTGCGGCAAATTGGTTTACTGATTATAATATAGACACCCACATACTCTTGCAACTTAAAGGAGTTGAATCACATTGATTTATATCAAAATAAAAGAATTGGATCGGTTTGATCACATGTGCTGTCTCGATTAGTGGTTGGGTAAAACTCTGTACAATTACTAATCTTAATTTTCCCTTTGGCGCATGGTTGTTATATTATGTCTCAACACTATCTTTGCCTGTATAGATGTTAGACTTTAATGTCCCATAACAAAAGCTATGGTCATTTTAGGATTCATTCTCTCAGCAACAGAAATGTAGAATTATTCATTTATTGTTGTGTCTATATTAAAATGTATGTATAAATCAGAATATATATGCATATGTATCTCCATTACATTGCATAAACATGTATCTCTATTATAATGCATGTGTCTCTAAAAGAATGTATACATCGCATTTACATTAAAGTATTCTCAATTAGAACAAACATGATATAGAATGATAATACGAATTATGGATATGTATTTTCATTAGAATTATGTATCTTTAATATCGAATTATGTATCTTTAATATTGAATTGTGTATCTCTGACATAAAATTTTCTATCTCTGATATAGAATTATGTATCTTTATTAGGATGTATGTATCGCTTTCAATGACGAGATATATATATATATATATTGTACTTAAACCACTCCATCTTATACAAAGTATCAGCATTAAATCGTTATTATACATCTCAAAATTGGCAAATCTAGAAACAAATTTTATCTAGATAACTGTATTAATAGCTTTGCAATGAAGTTAATTATTAAACGTTGATGGCTTGTTCAGCGGTTTTAATAACCTAAATCTCAGATGGTGGTATTGACTTAACGCGTATTGAAATACAGAAATCAATGTGTAGTTATGTTACTCGTGTTGATTAGATTAATTAATAATGATCTGATTTGTTAATTGATTAAAGAGAATGGCATAGTCATTGGCAGTCTAACATTACCGTATCAAATTTCCGCTTTTTAAAAATATAATGTTGAAAAGGTTCTGCTGTATTTATTATTATGATGTCCCATTTTAACATCAGTGAAATTAATCTCTAAATGAACAAGAACAATTAGTAGGAGTTCAATTCCATGTAGCTTCAACCTATTTTATTCAGTCCAATCCCTATATTTTAGTGATAATCTGTAGACATTTGGGATTAATTCGATGTCGCCATTTGGAAAGTGTTAAATGATAAACTTCTCAAGAAATATCTACAACAACAGTCTACTTTCTTGCTCACACTATTCCTTGCAGACAAGTGGGTGCTATACCAAATTATGGCTTTCGATTGTGATCATATAAATTACATAAACCGGATGCAGCTTCCCTTTAATTGTAAAAAAATGATTGGACAATTTTATATTATTTCCATGGAGACGGGTATTGCATTGCCTTTGGGTACTTAATCAGAGTATTTCCAATGTGATGACTGTATAAGGCGATCCTTTACAAAATGTCACAGTGTCCCTTGGCGTTGTCCACTGTTTTTCTCACTTACACATCGAAACAATATGTAAAACCATATACAAGTTGCTGTATACGAAACTAATTCACACAGACCTTTATTGAAAAATAATCTGCAACTACCTCCAGTCTGGCGTACTCATTTGTCATAAAATCACTCGGAATAACCCCTTTGGATTTCATGAACAAGATCCATGTACAGGAAGCGAGTAAATATTTTAAAATCGAATTTACAGGAAGGGGACATGTTATACGACTATTTTCACGGCACCTCAGATTCCAAAAACCAATAGTGAAATGTCACTAGGACAATACTCTTCACAATACTCCCTTTAATGTCCCTTTAACCCAACATAAAACAACCTTTTGTTTCGCCCAGCTTAATGTTGGCTAACGCATTTCTTTGTTGTGAATCGACAAAAATAATTTAAAAAGCACAGCCTTTCTATTATTACTTCTCCTCATAAGTAATGTGTTTTTTTCATACAAAAATAGAATTTGGCTAAAACTTCTATTGAGATCAATAAATAAAAAATGAATTGCCCATGCAGGACATAAATCAGTACAATTTAGAAATTATCGCTTAATGGATTTATAATCAAAGGTGGGCACAATTTTGAACATTGATTGCACAATTTCTGAATTTCCCATAGAATGATTTGAAATCTTCAATAAAGGATTTTTTTAAAATAAAGTCATCTGATTATATATTACAGGATCTTAATAAACGAACATTCAATTATAGTGCTAATTACTGTGTCATCAAAGTGGTGCCAAATAATACCATAATTAGGCTAGAAATAAGTATGTGATTAAGCTGATGCGTAAAATATTCAGTAAATAGACAAAAGATTTGACAACATATACTCGTTATAATGATGTTGAATACGGGTATACTCCTTGCAGTGAGGGACCTTTTGCACGGATAATAGTTGAATCCAAATTATCAAGTTTTTTAACGTCCTATCCAAACAACTAGACGCTGTATCTTGCCATACTACTCATTCTGAACTATTCACATGGGAAAACCACACCGGAAACTCCCATGGAACACAACTATGAACGCAACTATGTATAGAAATGAGAGAGAGAGAAATGGGGTTTAACGTCCACTCAACACAAACTAGGTCATTTCGGGACTAACACATGGTTTAATTTTATTTCAATAATTCGCTTGCGCGTAGGGGTCTTTAGCAGTGGGAGGAAACCGGAGTGCCCGGAGGAAACCCACGGGCTCGAAACCACAGCCGCAAGCCAGAGGAGACCGCCCAGCTAGAGGTCGAAGCGCGGCACTCTAGACCACTAGGCCATCCCAACCCCCATGTATAGAAGTGGTAGCTATGATATAAAAATAATGTTATAACCAATGCCATATTTATTACTAAAGATTACTAAGTATGTTATATTAATAATTAATAATATTATGTAAAATTAAGGCCACGTAACCGACTAGATGGGAAAACTAGATCATATAAGGAGTATTTAATGTTATAAAGAACTATAAAAAAGTAATATGGTTTGTGATTTTTTTAATGGAAACATAATAAGAATCTTACCATGTCCATGACTTGAATTAAATTATAGTTGAATGTAACGACCACACTATGTGAGGAGTTGAATACGGGACGAACGCTCGTATCATAATTATGGAACAATTTCCGTGACAATCGTTGTTCGTCTGGTAACACTGAAGTATCCGAAGCCAAACTGCACCACCACAAATGACATATAATCAGCAAAACTAACAAACATTTGGGACTATGATATACATCCGTTTCCATCGTATTGATTTAGGCACAGTTACTAATGAAGGACATAGAAATGAAAATTCAAAAGGATATTCCCTAATGAACGATTTATCACTCATTTATCTTCAAATCATTCTGCAGATCGCTTTGGTAGATGTCTGCTTTTAAGGCGCTATGTGCTGTTGACGTGTAAAATGATTCAGCTCCAATGAACCTATGTTCCAATAGTATCCAATGAGTTATCCATAAGCTAAATGGTGAAAACGATTTCTTATGCTTACTGCTAAACGTAGAAATGAATATTTAAATGGAAGAATCCATTCAGAAAATAGTCAAAATTGTCTATTAATTTTAGATGATAGAATTACGGCAGACTACTCCTCTATCTGTGTACGATATGAGTTCAAAACAGCCAATTCTATCATCAATAACATTTATGACTCTGTCGCAATCAAAATGACACGCTTGTTCAAGACACTATAAATCCCGCGGGGGAAATTAATGTCCGATATACTATCTTATTAGGGAAACAGTTTGTTACCATACAGTGCAGAGCTATGACAGGTATATGTATTAAGGACGGGTTCTTTCTCGTGCCTGGTCAATAATACTGGTATTGTCGCCTCAGCTACACACAAATACACTGGTAGGAATTTCCTTTCAGAGTAAGTATACCAATACAATTGGTACATTATGTTGTACTACGTGTTCAGCAGACGAAGATCCCGATTCGACACATATGCTTTTTCTTCACCTTATTCAATGAAGAAATGACTAACAGATCGAACAATGCGTCCATTTGATTGACATGTGTAGTCGTGTTGATTTGCCTTTTAAGTCTAAAAACATTATAAGATTGTATTATATGCCAATTTGCCATTTAGTTTTGATTTGGGGGAGAGTGCATTATTTCGAAAAACCGAATATAGTCTTTCTTTGTGACCATTAAAGTTTACACTGACTTCTTAAAGGAACAATAACATTCTCACTGGCTTGACAGCTCCAGGAGATAGATACCGGATAATAGCCTTATTCTAAGTTCTAAATGTTTAAGTGTCCCACCTGTTGTGTAAATTATCCATTAAATCATATTTTACTTGTCCAGAGGGTTTGAAAATATTTTTAAATCCAAGTTACATTTGAAAAAGTTTACGTTAGGCTTTTCAAACCATTTAAGTTGAATTTTTCCAATCTTTTAAATTAGGTGTGTTAAGATGAAATTTGTGTCATCAATTAATTGGAATATTGTAAAATAGTACAATTTGTTGACCAGAATAACGATTGGGACATATTATTCAGTTACAACAAGAGTGGTAAAAATAACAATACTGCTATCAGCGTTGCACAAGTTTACTTTATAATTAATGTATATATATCGACCAGGCTCGTGGGAACCTGTGGAAGTTGTGCCCCCTCCCTCCTCCACCGCCCTAATATAGCACACTGTATGGCGTATGCCCGTCGTCCATTAGCCCAGGTTAGGTGCAAGACGTTAAACTCCATTTCATTTCATTTCACATTAAACAATATTCTGTAGAGCAAGAGAGCGAAAATGTAAAACTTATTTGATTACTACAGACAGAGCATGCCAACCAACAGACTGTGTATGGTAAGGTGATTTGCAGCGGATTGGGGTTTACTAGAAAGAAACAGTTGCGAGAAAAACTTTATCCGGACATTCCCCTAGATTTAAAGGACACAATTTCCCAGATTGAAAAGCTTGATAAATATAAACGGAGTATTGATACAGTTTTAGCCAGCACTACTTTATCTATAGCACATTTGAACAAAAATGATTTGTAAACGGTTCCATTAAATGAAATAGAACGATGTTTATTAACGTCCTACTGTTCTGCACCGACTTGGCTTATGTTGGTAGAGTACCTTAAGCTATGAGGCAAACTTTGCCCGGACAGCGACACTACGGCCTACTCTTATATCGAATTACAACCGTCAAATGTTCTGTTCTGTGTACGCCAATAAGTCCAACCCGAACTATTATATACCTATTCCCTTGCCAGCAGTGGGAGGAAACCGGAGAACCGGGAAAAATCCCAGACTTTGGGACAGGCCACCCTTATCCTTGTCAGGTACAAGCGGGAAATCGAAATCACACCACTAGACCCAATGACAGACATTATGATGCAACGTTTATCAAGTAGCCCCACTTAGTTACAACGATGGCATCGTATAGCTATGCATAGCGTAGCGTTTTCTGCAGGTGGCATACAAGGTTTATTATTTCTAAAATCCAGATAACATTTCCTTATATTTGGGAAGTTCAAATAGCGAATAATTTGGGTTGCAGTTTATAATTGTATTGAAATAATGAATAGACAAATATATCATTATGGTGTGTTGGGGATATCAAAAAGCATCGACAGTGCATAATAATGGCAAAATACAGACACTACAACATCTCTATGAATATTCCACCGTTTCTCGTGAAAATTCCTCAAGCCATTACCATTTTCTTAACATAAACCTAAGCCAACTAAGTAGTATTCGTAATGTGAAGCGACGAAACCCATTACTGCTATTTAATGAACCAAAATTGCACCGGTCAAATATATCAAGAAAATTCCCAATAGAATATGTTTTGCATGCTGAAATCATTTCTAAAATTTATTTTATGGCACACAGCGCCCTCATAAAAAAATTCTACTTTCAGATAGTATCCAAATATAACTTTCACTTCTGGTACTGATGTTTTCTTCTGGTGTTTATCAAAAGCAAAAGAAAATTATATTTTAAAGTATCACCACGCCAACGTCAGGGGTCTTTTACGTGCACTGGATACATAGACGACGTCTTTGCATCTATCCGTCACTGATTACATAAACCATCTCTTATTGCCGATATGAAAACTTCATCTTGTTTACAATAATTATACAACTGTGGACCAAACGAAACTGTTCGCTTGGTTAAACAATGTTTTGACTTTGCTTGCTTTAAAAGATTTCATTGAGACCAGATAGATAAATAAGTATAGTAATAAAATAAAGATGAGTTAAATTGTAAATAGCTGTGAGATAAATCACAATGAAAGGGCTCAGGCAGCTGATAGTACTTTCTTATTTTGAATTGTCGGTGTTCTTTAATTCTGTATCGTATAGTTGCGATATGATGTGTTTTCATCGTGCAGATAGTATAGTTGTGTTGTGTTGAGTATTGTGTAGGACTGTCGTAATGAAGACACAGCAAATCAGACGTGACAGTTTATTAAGAAGCCATGATGAGAAGACAACATGTAACAATAATGACGTCACGTTAAAGTGACAATGTTAAAGGGGAGATAACACTACATCTCCTTTTCTTAAAAGAACCCCAACATAAACTAAATTACAAGTTACTTTAAACTCTGACAGATATTTTTTTTTCCATAATAAACTAAGCCTTTTTCACACTTACTTTGTGCTTTATAATATTGTTTTACAATAAAGTTAGATAATATGAATGAAAACACAATATTCAACATATAATAATGATATTAATCATCAAAACGGTTTGGACGTTTTGTATTACGTTTTGGTCTGCATGTATTACTATTTGAAACAATATCTGGACCTTTCTTTACAGGTTGAATAATTTTACAGTTATTAGAACTAGATGGATCTTTATTGGCACAACCAGTATTTTGGATACTGTTATTATTTGGCAGTTTATTTAGATGAAATCTATTTCTTCTAAAATCACCAGTATCTGTTGTGACAAAATAAGATCTATCACTAACTTTACTTTTAACAATACCAGATTCTTTTCTATTCTTAATATAAACATAATCACCCATTTCTAAAGGTTTAAGAGATTTTACACCATGTTGATTATCAAAATTTCTTTTCTGTTTAGACCTTAATTCAGTTTCACAGTCTTGTAACATTTTACTATCTATCTCTTTTCTTTCTAATTGATAAGGCACAACAGGTATTTTAGATCTTAATTTACGACCCATTAGTAACTCGGAAGGACTAAATCCATTGCGAAGGGGGGCATTTCTATAGTTCAGAAAAGCAATGTAAGGATCTTCAGCAGACATGAGTTGCTTCGCAGTTCGAACTCCACGTTCTGCTTCACCATTACCGGAAGAATGAGTTGGGCTCATCGTTTGATGCGTAAAACTATAATCTTTAGCAAATTGGGCAAATTCATCTGATGAATATTGACAACCATTATCACTGACCAATATTTCTGGGATACCGTGATGCGAAAACAAAGATTTTAAATGATTAATTACACAATTAGATGATAACCCATTTAACTTTACAACTTCTATATACCTAGAATAATAATCTATTACAAGTAAATAAGTTACATTTTTGATTTCAAACAAATCTGATGCAACCTTTTGCCATGGCAATTTTGGAAATTCTGTAGGTTCTAAAGGTTCTAATCTATTAATTTGTTTCTTACAACAGAACTCACAATTTGTTATAAATGTTGCAATATTGTTACTTAAACCTGGCCACCATACTGAACTTTTTGCTAATTCTCTACACTTAGTTATCCCTAAATGACTTTCATGTATTTTTGACAATATATCAGCTTGTAATAATTTTGGAATAACAATCCTGGAATCATACATCAGCAAATTATCAACAATAGATAAATTACCTCTATGTGAATAATAAACTCTTAATTCAGGTGACAACTTTTGCATATTTTCAGGCCAACCTTTTAAACAAAGAAATAATAATTGTTTACAAACGTCATCACTATTTTGATGTGACCTAATTTGTTCTAATCTTTTATCTGAAGCAGGTAAATGATTCATAATAGAATGGACATAAACACATGTATCATTCTGGAATATAAGATCATCATAAATAGCTTTAGCATGAGGGGCACGTGACAATGTATCAGCAATATACAAGTTTTTGCCTGGTACATGTACAATATCATATGAATACCTCATTAATCTTAACCTATATCGTTGGATTCTGATTGGAAGGCAATCTAAATCTTTAGTTCCTAAAAGCGGCACAAGCGGTTTATGATCTGTTTCAATCACGAAGGATCTTTGACCCAAAATATAGTCTTCAAATTTCTCGCAAGCCCATACAACTGCGAGAGCTTCCTTGTCTATTTGGGCATACCTTTGCTCAGTCTCGGTTAAACTTCTGGATGCATAAGCAACAGGACGCCAGTCATTATCATGACACTGCAAGATTACCGCACCTAAACCATAGGATGATGAGTCAGCACTTATTTTAGTGTTAAGCCCAGGATTAAATAAAGCTAATACTGGAGTGTCCGTTAACACTTTAACTATATTCTGAAATGAGTTTTCTTGTGCTTTGTCCCAAATCCATGCATTATCTATACACAATAGATCACGAAGCGGTTTAGTTATTTCAGCAAGATTTTCAATAAATTTCGACAATTGATTCACCATGCCTAACAAACGCCTTATATCAGAAACATCTTGGGGTTGTGGGAAATTCTTAATAGCACTTATCTTATCTAAATCAGCACGGATGCCTTGTTCGCTCACAATTTGACCCAAAAATTTAATTTCACTTTTTCCAATTGAACATTTTGATTTATTTAGTGTTAATCCATGTTCGCGAAGTCTTGTTAGAACTTTTCGTAATTTTAAATCATGATCCTCCTGAGAAATTCCAAATACTACTATATCATCCATTAAACAGCTTACACCTTCTAATCCTTCAAGAATTTTACACATTCTTTTCATGAATAGTTCCGGTCCGCTCGAAATTCCAAACGGAAGCCTTAAATAACGGAAACGACCAAAAGGACTCATAAATGTAGTTAGATATGACGACTCCTCAGTTAACGGAATTTGATGAAAACCGCTATTAGCATCCAGCTTTGAGAACACTCGTCCCCCAGCTATTTGTCCAAGAACATGATCGACAGACGGGAGTATATGACGTTCTCGTCTTACAGCTTTGTTCAGCTTTGTCAAGTCAACACAAATACGAACGCTTTGTTTTTCATCAAGCTTGCGCTTTTTCAATAGTACAGTTAAAGGGGCACACCACTCCGTAGGTTGATCCACGGGAATGATTACACCTAAATTCTCTAGTCGTTTTAGTTCCTCCTTCACCAAAGGTAACATAGGTATAGCAACTCTTCTTGGTACGTCAACGGAATAAGGTTCAGCATTATCTGTTAGTTGAATATGATATGGTTCCTCCATTTTACCTAGACCAGTAAACAGTTCCGGAAATTCTTCTAAGATTGACGATGATTGATCAATATTACCCATAAAAAGTACAACGCCAAGTTTATGACAAGCTTCTCTACTTAATAAAGGCATACTGAGTTGATCTATGACGAATATCTTTTCTCGAACAATAATGCCATTCCAGCTTAAATCAGCTTCAAAATATCCGAGATTATCAAGATGATGATTATCAGGTCCATTGAGAATACGGTTTGAAGTAAGTAACCTTTTCTCTTTAAAATATTTGATATAAACTCGTTTTGGTATCACAATGACATCAGCACCTGTATCAACTTTAAATATGACATCTACATGACCTAGTTTAATATTAACCCGCCAGTCTTTAGTAGATTTAGCACTGGGTTGATCTCCAGAGTTCACTGCACCAAGAAATACTTCATCCTGAAAATCTTCATTTTCGTCAGATTGAATAGTGTGCACGTCTCTTGATCTGTCATTTGATCTTGATAAACATACTGATCTGTAATGACCTACTTTATGACAGCTACTACATACAGCTCTTCTAGCTGGACATGAACCTTTCTCATGGGGATGTTTTCCACAGTATTTACATCGCCCATTTCCGACTCTACCATCTTCAGCTGGTTTTCTGTAAGTTGTTTGTGGCTTTTGTCTAAAGGCTTTATAACCAGGACCTTTATTACCATTCCTTGACTCATGGTATGATTGTTGTCTCTGGTGTGATCTGTAGCCATTCCGAACTTCATGGACTGTTTCTTCAACCTTTTCTGACTGTTGAAAAAGTTTATTATTTTGGTAACTGATCTCAGCAGCTCTACAGGAGTCAATTACTTGTTGTAATGTGTAATCTGCTTTCATTAGAAGATCTCTTCTTAATTTGTTGTCCCTTATTCCACATAAAATTCTATCACGAATACACGAGTCTTTCAAGGGTTCGAGTTCACAGTCATTTGCAAGATTGCACAAATCAGAATAAAAAGCATCAAACTTCTCTTCAGGTTGTTGTACCCTGGTGTTAAATTTATATCTTTCTACTGGGATGTTCTTTCGGGGTGTACAGAATGTATGAAACTTTCCAAGAATAGTCTCAACATTTTCTTTATTTTCGCCCTCTTCCCAGTGAAAACCATTGTAAACTTTGACAGCATCAATTCCGATGACATGAAGAAGAATGTTTGCCTGCCTTCTTTCCGGTTTTTTGTCGTAGCCAGAAGCAATCATGTAGATCTCGAAACTCTGCCTAAATACTTTGAAATTCTCAGCCAAATTTCCCTTTAAACTCAGTGGATCAGGTTGTGACATCGGATTATTCATGATCAGTTTGGTATTTCATCAGTTTCAGTTTCAGTAACTTCAACACTCCATTTCAGTTTCAGTAATCCCCAAACTTCCACGCTCGATTTTCAGCGAAAACGAGGCTGCGACTGCGAGAAAACGTGGGCATGACGACTCGCTTCTAGAAAAAACTTTTTTTTTCATCACACATACCTCCTGAAATCTTCATCCACACACAATATCATGACAATAAACAGATTCTCGGGTTCCTACTCTACAAAGTGACCAGTTCTGACACCATGTTGTGTTGAGTATTGTGTAGGACTGTCGTAATGAAGACACAGCAAATCAGACGTGACAGTTTATTAAGAAGCCATGATGAGAAGACAACATGTAACAATAATGACGTCACGTTAAAGTGACAATGTTAAAGGGGAGATAACACTACAAGTTGTGACGTTGTGTGTTTTCGTCGTGTGGTTAGTATATTTGTGTTATTCTGTGTTTTCGTCGTGCAGTTGTGCTGCTCTGTGTTTTTGTCATGTAGACAGCATTTTTGTGCTGTTCCGTGTTTTTTGTGTAGGCAGTATCTATGTGCTGTTCTGTGATTTTGTCGTGTAGACAGAATCTTTGAGCTGTTCTGTGTTTTCGTCGGCCAAGAAAGATCATCCAGATTTTCGGCGTGTTTTTCCCTTGTCGGTGATGCAGGGCGGAGGTCCTGAGAAGGACAGCTGTCTAGACGTTTCGGTGATGCTAAAAACCGTGGCCCCGTTTACACATTGGCGTGCACGTAAAAGATCCCGTGACCGTTGGAATTTGATAAGAGTAGACCGCAGTGCAGATGTCAGGGCAAAGCTTCCATCATAACGCACTGCATGCCCGTCTTCAATAGCCCAATTTAGGAACAGAACAGTAGGGCGTTTAACCCTATTTCATTTCGTTTTCGTCGCATAGATAATTATGATATATTTGTGCCGTTCTGTGCTTTTGTCGCGTAGACAGTATCCCTGTGCTTTTCTGCGTTTTAGTCTTGTAGATAATATATTTAATTTGTGCTGTTCCGTGTTTTTTTGTGCAATTAATTTTTTTTGTAATTCTATATTTTTGTGGTTATTTACACTGAATTTAATCAAATCCTTAGTCAATTGTTTTGTCACAGTGATAGCCAGGGTGTCACACTTTGCATTGTCTGGGTTGTTTTGTGTTTTTCTTGTTCAGTTTCTACAATTTATTTGTTAACATATATGTAGAGGTTTGTCGATAACTAAGAGATGATCCACAGCGTTCTATGTAGTCATGGCATGTGTTTAAATGTACTGCACGAGGTAAGGAAAGAAATGTCAATTTCCAGCCTTATTAACAACCGTTAAGTTGTCACCTTTAATACTTAAAGAGAGAAATGATATCATGTAGAAGTGTCTACTGGAATTGCCAGGAATACAAAGCAGTCCTGCAATCAATATAGAACTATACATGTACAACTGATATCGCAAGAACTGTGTTTGTTGAACATGATTATTCAATACCTTTTCCAATGATAAGGACAAAAGAGAACAGAAAATCAAAAGCATGTAAACGCCTTCTAGATGATAAATTATGCTAAAAAAACAAAAGGTTTGTCAGTTAAGTCTTTGTCATCTTTGCCACAATCTGAGTTTCTTGATAAAATATTCAAATTCAATAGATTTATTTTCACCTCCTTTCGGTGCGTATTTGTTGATATTTATCCTTTTCGCTTGTTCATATGATGGCCAATTCGATTATAATTGTGTCAATTTATTTTTCAATATATCTTGGACAGACCATGCTGTTACATCCAATAAAGGGATCAGCGTTTCTAGAAGTTCAGATTTGCTTGTAGCGAAACTGATTTCTGTCTGAATTATCCGTGATAAATAGCTGGATTACGAATTGTGGTGGAACGTTGCATGACGTCAATCCAGGAAACGTAATCTACACCTACAGATCTGCCCTTCATCGAGGAAACGTTTCGAAGGGGAAGGAAAATTAAGATTAATGTTTAAGAATGAAGCCTGTAAAGAAAACCTAATTAAATATAGAATGTATTTCTTTCTATCAGAAAGTAACTTTGACAGCCTTTTAACCACAGAAATGAAATGAAATGGGATTTAACGTCCTATTTTCTACTCCTAAACTGGGCTAATGAAGACCGGAATACACCGTACAGCGTGCTATGAGGGACATTTTGCCCGGGCAACGACACTATGGCGCACTCTTATGTCGAATTCCAACTGCAGCGGATCTTTTACGTGCAAGCCAATGTGTCATGCCCTCCGTCCTGCATCACTGACAAGGGAAAACCACGCCGGAAAATATGGATGAACACCCGACATCCAAGCAAGCGAGCCAGCGCTTTGCCCACTTAGCCTCCGTGTTCCCCAACTACAGAAATGGGGTTATGTGCTAATGAAGACGGGCATTTAACTGCAGTCGGAGAGATCGCACAGCACGAGTTGCATCATATTCCTGAGAAATCCCTCTCTGGCCATTTCCAGAATAGCGTCTGTTTCTTGAACTTATGACGGAGTGTGTCTATTCTTTCCGTTCAATGAAAGCTATCACTTAAGTACAGCAACATGACAGTCCTTCGTTTAATCTGGGTCTTCCCTAAAACTTTGGACAGTGATTTAAGGTATTAAAAACGGTGAAAGTATGTTCGTTTCCAAACAGTATTGTTTACATTTCATTCGACTTGATAGCCTCGTTTGTCACGCAATTAGTTTTACTGCAGTATTCTGCTATGCATGGGTGAATTAGGCATAATAAAATCGTGAGTCATGACGTAACGTTATGTAAACATATTTGGTCCAATATTGGCAGCTAGTGATTGGTTGGTAGACGGACTACTGACAAATCAAAATTTAAAACAACAATATCCACTCATAATAGCAGTGTGTAGTTGGATTACCTCTAATCAAACGCAACACTGCGCGGAGTATGTAGTTGCATCAGACGCAGTGCATGTTACATCAAATACAGTTACGCTATTGTGTGACGTATGTCGGCACGATAGGACTAAACCACACATTGTCTGTGTTTGAAACAATTACTCGCTATTTAAATAAATTTACCTGTCACAATTTACGACATATGAAATGGGAGTTGAGATATATCACACATGCGGAGAGAAAACTAATTTTCAAATGAACATGTCTTTGAAAGTGCTCAAATTTCCCAGATCAGGATAACAAATTGTTTCAACTCTTCCTTAATTATTTCGGAACAAAGAGTTCAGCGTATGCCTGCCTACTGTGAACTAAAAAAACTAAAAACATATTCAAACCAATTTATCAATGGGGCTCTTAAATAACTAGTTGGACCGTTATGTGATTGTAATGGTTCTCGGCTCAGAGCAAACTCATGTAGTTCGTCTTATTTCCCCAAATTTTTAAACTCACGCTCGCGGCAACTTACTCTGCAAGACTTCTAAATTTACTGTTACATAACCTAATACCTTGTGGTTAGTTGCTTTTGTGAGTTTAGAAGTTAATGTTTAGCTGAAACTCGTATGTTTAAAATAAAATTCTTAGACAATAATCATGCATAAGTTACGATTCAGTTTAGTTGGTTTATTTATTCTTGGGGGGTTTGAGGGATGAGACCAGCCAAATGGCGATCACCAATAATTTGCTGTTTAGCATTTGACAGGACAACAAGGCCCTTAAATTGAGCACGGAGCCAACATAAATTATGCCTGTAATAGGCATTATTATGGAAGCATACAGTGGTCATTAACTCGAAAGATATCACGATATGAATAATGGTAATATGTCGATGTATTGTGATTGTTGCGCACAATGTTGTATGTCGCCATTTCGTTGTAAATGCACAATCCATGCCGAGATCCTTAAAACATCAACGATACTAAGTTTATAATATTATAATATAAAGGGAATAGCGTTTTTGTGAAGAAAAACATTTGGTGTGTCATTTCTATTACACAAATAAAAGAGCTACTGTTGCAACACTAAAGGCACCGGTCAACTTTTGAACAGGTTACAAAAAGTATTAAAAAATCCAATTTGACAATACTTTAATTCTTCATGAATGATTTTCTTAAATTGTAAGTCGTATGATATATTTTCTGGTCATGGGTCGAATCACCGATGTTACAGCTTGTATATGTCCATTTACCATACATATCAACGTTTAAGAACATTGGGTTATCATCAAGTTGCCACTTTGTTCTGTGTGCGTCCTGCGAATGATTTTTTTTCAAGGAATCCAGTATTTGTCTAGTATATGAAAAATTTGCTATATTACTTCCCCGAGAGTGCACGTTTAGCATATGGTGCACTGTATCGTGCAAATGGACCGTGATCCACCTTAAAAGTGTTGTTTTCTCTTGTTTCAAATGAACAAAATTCCTGGAGATAAACATTAATAATGGTAACTCGTCTATTTTATTAGATACGAAAACTTGTCTTGTATACTATTTGAATACCTCTACTTAATAACTACACACATTGACACCTTTCTATATACCCACAAGCATAATGTACACCAATAAAATAACATAGGGCCATACATGTGTGTATTGCAAGTGATAAAATGTTTTTTTAGTGTCGTGTATGTTTTACACACACACTTTATATAAATATATCATACATAGGTTCATAAAATAAATCCCGCACCCTACTTGTTGTAACAAAACATTTTGTAATATTTGCTTATAGTGGCAAACTACATGTCCTGTTCAGTGAAGCAAAATGGCATCTGTTTAACCATTGTCATTATTCCATTGTCCATTGATGACATGACTATGATTATAAAGCCCGAGAAATAATTGCAAATCGAACTATAGATAACTTATTGAAAGCTGTCTTTAACAATACTTATTTCACAATAAATAGATCAGGCCGGTTCTGTTTATAGAAATATATTCGTGCCCCTATTTTGTGAATAGAGTATGTTGCTATCTAACCAATTTGAGCAATCTCACACTTCATTGCTCATTATTGTGCGTTCCGTAAGATCTTATACCATTATAAGGGGGAGGTAAGCGACAAATGCAAATGTCGACTGAAAGCAGACGAGTATTTATTGTAAAGAAAAGTCACACGTAGAGTGTTGTATTTTGATAAAAGTGGATGTTTCTAAATTCCAAGATGGTGTTCCTAGTTATGTTTTATGAAAAGAGATGAGATATGAAAATATTAGTTTGAAGTTAATGAGTTAAAAACGCTGGAGTGTATCTCTTTTGGATGATTTCTTACATATTTTCAAGTGATTGAAGCCAATAACTAATTCGGCACCTGTGAATATTTGCAACATGGTGTATGTCAACAACTTTTTTTCACTTGAATACCGCCCATAATGAACAGTTTTAATCAGTTTTGCCACGGGTGCTAAAAACTGTTGCTAATTTCTTAGAACAGCTGCTAACGAGTTCATTGACGTCAGTTAACCGTGGAATGGAACTTTCAATAAGGTAAGCATTTTATACGTATATTATTATCTCTAATATATATTACATTTAAAAAAAATAAAACGCTTCTACATTATGTCTATCGGGCCATTAATCGCCCAATTAATCATAATGTACGAAATTAAATGAATAATAAACACGAATTGGAAATCACATGGAGAATAAACAAGTATCGAGCCGCCATTTGTATGTTAGCAGTTGGGCAAATTAATTGAATGCTTGCTTAATAATAATGATTTGCGTTTTAATTGAATGTGACAGATAATATGTCCCGTGGAATTCAATTTCTGTAAATGGGCGAGAAAGTAGTAGATATTGCTTAAAAGTATGTGTTGTTACTAAACACTCATTCATAGGTAAACGGTTACTGAATATTCATGATGCTATTAAGTAGTTAATCTAATCTGGTAAATAGGTAGGCCTACTATGGGGGTAAAACGAGTACATTATGCCACAATGATATAATCGCAGAAGTAATTGGTGAGTGCAAAATGATAACAGAAAATTATATAACTTTTGACTCTGAAATGAAATGTGCTTTAAGACGGACATAGGTCATGCAATGTGCCATGCCCGAAATTTTATTCCGGACACCTGTGCTCCCCCCTTCTCTATATCGAATTCCAAATAAACAGTGTTTTTTTGATATTTGTACGCTAACGACGGCCAACACCGGGATCGAACCAGGGACAAATTGTATTTGTAAGTTACATCTGAATCAAGATACATTTAGAGTGCCTGACATCTAACTTTGAATCTTTTCACAGTATCGTTATTCGGTTTACGATGACCATGTACGTGAAAAAATTTATAAAGGAACATTAATTTAATCAACGATACAGTCCATACACAGCCAGGTGCATAATATATTAACAATTTAATAAATAACAATCAATAAAAAAAACCCCCAAACGCATTATACTGAAGGCGAGGGCCCGCCATGCAGAGCGCTGTCCCTTGTCGGAGTATCCTTCGCAAATACTTCATAATGGGAAGGCCAACAATGAGCCAGTGCCAATTTCGCTGTGACAGCCTTGCGATTGTTCTGCGCGGGCCACGTGTCAAAATAGTACACGCGTATCAATTATTCACGAAGTTATTGCCCTTTCCATCGAAAACCCTCGCCCCAGTCTTTTATGCCGTAGCCAATATTGTTTAGATATTTCTACTAATCAAATATCCATCTTTTGTTAAAATTGAAAAGCTTGAGGTTGTTACATAATTGGGGGATGTATAATTGCATACCCTCACGAAATCAATTAGCAATCTTATCATAGGGCTAGCAGACAGTAAAGACTAACAGACAGACAAAAGTCGTTAGGAAGTCATTAATCATCACAGATGTCCTGAGTTACGCAAGATCCTTGAATGATAAAGCAATCTGCAAGGGAAGCTTAATCTGTTATTATATAATGACCAGCTGCCAATCCCGGTCCTAATATAATCTGAAATATAATACCTGGAATTAGTTGATTGGCCAATAACTATATGTCCGTCCAGGTTATTGACCCACCCCGACCGGATACTGACCAATCAGGTTACAATGCATGGGTGTGGTATCAAGAAAACAAGGCTGGACATGGATCCGGCCCAGGAATTAAAAGATTAGACAAACTGTTTTGGGATCAGGCAGGTCCAGGAGGCCATGCTAGGCGGGTGCCTAGTTAAGGTACCTCAGGAGTACTATAGTCAGGCCATGGGTGCCTTGGCACGAGACGAGACGAGACGAGAGCTTTTGGAGTTAGCACACTCGTGCTAAGCCAAGCTAATTAAGTCATGACTCCTTCCATATAGTTAGTTCTACGGTCGTTTACATCACGATGTTTGTACCTATTGTAAGAAGCAGAATAAAATTATTATTAGAAGTCATACCAGTGTTGTCATCATCCAAGAACCTGATTAAAAGAACAAATACTGTCACATATCAATTGATGCCGTAGACCAGAGAAACGATTGAAGTCCTAACCACTAGAAGTTCACAGGTCACCAACGGGGTAAGTCTTTTCTAATCCTACCATGGCGAGGGTGGTAAAATGACATTAGTGCTATGTATTATAATTTAACTGGAAATCTGCAGTTTATCATCACGCGTCGTTAAATATCATGGTGTAGTTACTAAATTTAATATTAGCAAGTAGTGGAACAGGAAAATGACGAAAACAAAATTGTATATATATTATTTGTTTTAAAATGCGTCATGTTGTTTTTAAAAGATTATGAATTATAATTGTTTGTTTTTGAACACATATTTTGGCATTTAAAATTAGTATTAACAGGTTTATATTGCGCAGTAAAATGTTTTGTGATTGTTTAACTAGAATTGAGTTAACAATATCGTAATTAGGAATTTTACATTCACAAAGTATTAACGGGTTTATCTCTAAGTTTTTTTTCGTTTGTTTTGTCTATACGTGTATATTATCCAAATAGTTAATGGCAAAGGCCCCGATATTTACGGGTGAGATTTTTTATTTGTAATACCCCAAATATTTAATGGGAAAGACCCGATATTTACGGGATTAAGATTTTTATTTGTAATACCCCAAAGTTTTAATGGGAAATGCCCCGATATGTAACGGGAGAAGTTTATGTTAAGTGGTTTAACCCCAGGAGGGTTGTGCTCGGATTTAAGAGCGAACGTAGTGTCTTGTTTTGTGTTGTTTTTAAAAATTATAGAGATAAACCGTTAATTCTTTCAAAAATATCTTATTTAAGATTGGTTAAATGTGTTCAGATCATTCATTATTCTTGAGATAAAACAATATGACTCCCTAATTTCAATTGTAAATATCGTTAGATCGTTATCTAAAGTCAAATCTGTTCCACTTGCTAATTTGATTAACTATTAATTACGTTCACTCCATGATATGATACGCAGATGATCAAACTTCGGCACGGGGAGCAGTTATAATACTTTTCATAGCACGTCATAACACCGTTGGGCCAAACGGTATGGAAAAGGAAAAGATTACCGAACAAAACATGGTGGCAAATAATGCCAATAGTGTAACTACACGAAGCAGGGAAATTCTGACCTCTCGCCATTAAGGGAATCCTATCAGCCAGTGAAGTCGTGAATAAAGAAGAGGACAACAATTCATACCTCTCCATACAGTTGGCTTACAGGATAGTGTTTCGCGTCTGTATCCGCGTGTGTGATCATCAAACCAGAGTGCACCATATATGTGAATAATTAAAGTAGTTTGTGTTCGTGATTCCAGACTCCACCATATATGTGAATAATTAGAGTAGTTTGTGTTGTGTGATTCCACGATCTCGTTTGGTTTTTTTTTGCATTGACCAACGTGTGTGACGGGTGTTGTATATATAACTTTTACGTTCGTGTGTTTATCATTTTCCTTTTGTTTATAGACATTTTTTTTTGAAATTATGACATTTTACAAATGCATATATAACTTTTAAATTTGTGTGTTTCATGTACATTTCCTTTGTGTTTTTAAACATTTTTGTATACGACATTTTACAAATGTTTATTTATTTTCTTTTTTTCTATTTTTTATTCCATTTTATTCATATTGTAATTAAGATTGTAAAGAGTTTAAAAAAGTTATGCAAAATAACTTTTCTTTGGCAATGTGAGGAATGTTACATAATTGGGGGATGTATAATTGCATACCCTCACGAAATCAATTAGCAATCTTATCATAGGGCTAGCAGACAGTAAAGACTAACAGACAGACAAAAGTCGTTAGGAAGTCATTAATCATCACAGATGTCCTGAGTTACGCAAGATCCTTGAATGATAAAGCAATCTGCAAGGGAAGCTTAATCTGTTATTATATAATGACCAGCTGCCAATCCCGGTCCTAATATAATCTGAAATATAATACCTGGAATTAGTTGATTGGCCAATAACTATATGTCCGTCCAGGTTATTGACCCACCCCGACCGGATACTGACCAATCAGGTTACAATGCATGGGTGTGGTATCAAGAAAACAAGGCTGGACATGGATCCGGCCCAGGAATTAAAAGATTAGACAAACTGTTTTGGGATCAGGCAGGTCCAGGAGGCCATGCTAGGCGGGTGCCTAGTTAAGGTACCTCAGGAGTACTATAGTCAGGCCATGGGTGCCTTGGCACGAGACGAGACGAGACGAGAGCTTTTGGAGTTAGCACACTCGTGCTAAGCCAAGCTAATTAAGTCATGACTCCTTCCATATAGTTAGTTCTACGGTCGTTTACATCACGATGTTTGTACCTATTGTAAGAAGCAGAATAAAATTATTATTAGAAGTCATACCAGTGTTGTCATCATCCAAGAACCTGATTAAAAGAACAAATACTGTCACATATTGTCGACTTAACTTTAAACTCTGTCGGTAAGATTTAATCAAGTCAACGGTTGTTTAAGTCCATGCAACTTTTCTCGTAAACACACGAAATCTGTAAGATCAAGTTTAAATATAGACGAGAAGAGGATTACATTTAAGACCCACTTCGTCGGTCTTAAATTAATATTATAGGATGCAATTAGCGTTTATATGCAATTTATTCATACCTATATTGATTTTCTAGAAATGGGCCATCATTTTGACTATTTAATCTCCAAGAATAATGACTGATCGCATAGAAAACTATTATTTAACACAATAAGATAAACTGACGCGCCTCCTGTTGCCTAGTAACCTGAATACGGAACAATGGCCATTTTGATGAATAAAACTGTTCTTCAAATCAGCAATGTTATAATTAGACATGATCGTATAATAATTAGTTAATTCTCTAATTACAATATGCATATAAATGGAATAAAAGAGGCGGATTTTCTATTTACATTTATCTGAGTGTCGTCCTCGATGTTGTTCTACTTCTGATCGCAATACATTTACACATTTTGTGAAAAGCAATATCCTGAAGTATCTTGGTAAACTGTACATGATAATTACAAAATCTGTGTTCAGATGAAATTGGATGACAAAAAAAAATTCAAATGTCTTTGGTTATGGGAACAAGGGAGACGACTCTTATATCAATAATGTTAAGGATACCTGTGGTTCGAGACGAGGTGACTCTGGTGTTGGCAATTTACGAACTGTCCCTTACGTTTTCTTTAATTTTGCCCAATTCTAAAACATTGAAGTATTACGTACACATTAAAATGGGAGACAGAAGAAAGCCATATATTCTGATACGATCTAGAAAATCTAATTCAAATGGACAATGACATTATTCCACTTCAATGCCCAGAGTAATGGAATTCACTTTAGGTTATAGTATCACTTTAGCAACGCGCCATTTGGGATAGCATGTAGATTACCTTCCGGTTTGTTAACTTCGATTTACACAGTGTAAAGAAAACAATCTTATCGCCATCAGCAAGGACGAAGAAACTACCAGATACATTGACATTGTTTGAATTTAGTGATAGCATTGCGGACTCTGATATCCCTAATGGTCAATTATTAGTACAAAATGACTAACTACAAAAGTTATTGTTAAAGAAGTTCAAAGATATTCAATGATCACAAATATTTAAAAATCCAGAAAATCCGACGGAAAATAATTTAGAATACATGTACTGATCTGCCTTGCCCGTCATCGTAAAGAGAATTCAAGAGATGCTCAGAATATTAAAAAATCGAGAAAACAATTTAGAAAATACTGATCTGCCGGGCCTTTCATCGTAAACAGGAATTTAACAGGTACTTAGAAAAACACATTTGGTCTCTATAATTGGCTAATTATATTTTTTGGGGGGTTGGGATGGCCTAGTGGTCTAGAGTGCCGCGCTTCGACCTCTAGCTGGCCGGTTACCTCTGGCTTGCGGCTGTGGTTTCGAGCCCTGGTGTGAGTGTATGTGACATGGAGACAGGGGCGCCTTCTCAACCTCGTGGGTTTCCTCCGGGCACTCCGGTTTCCTCCCACTGCTAAAGACCCCTACGCGCAAGCGAATTATTGAAATAAAATGAAACCATATGTTAGTCCCAAAATGACCTGGTTTGTGTCGATTGGACGTTAAACCCCATTTCTCCCTCTCTCTCTTTACACATTTGAAATAAAACAAACGTTGCTAAGTAAGGACATATACACCCACTAACTAAGAAATCGCTAGACATATTTATACAGTATATTTGAAAAAAACTTTGTTAAACATTTATCAAGCATTTACCCAATCGAATCTTTCACTACAATTCTGCCTAATGACCAGTGAACAAATCCGCATAAATTCTAGAAACAGGGCAATTATAAGGTTTCATTAATAACAACTTCGTTGATAATTGATTCATGATATTGAATTCCAGCGAAAACAAGGGTTTGATGACACTGTGAATAATAATTAATGCATTTTTAACTTAAAAGGATTTCGTATAGCGCCTACGTAATAGTAAACAATTCCATCTACCCTTTTCTAGTCATAAAATATAACCAATGTAATGATTTATAATGATTTATTGGACCTTACACTAAGACCATGTGCATACTCTTGCCAGATTTGTATTTTTAAATGTTCGCGCATGGTTTATCAAACCAGAACGATCAGACTATAAATATTTGTGTTCTCTTTGGTTACTGTAATATAGTGATTTTTCTATTAGATTCAAATTGGTTTTTATTGTTCCTGTACCGAAACGTGGCACCGCTTGACGCTTTATAGTCGTTGGAGAGTTATTTCTTCAGTTTGAAAAAATATTTTGCAGGGACTGTTCAAGCTACAAAAGTCTGGTTACTTGATATATATAAAGTGCGCTTTTTATTGCGGTGTAGAAATATGGCTTGGTACGTCAAAAACATAAAATGTGTTGATGCATTGAAATATATCACAGTTAAATAAACAGAAAAGCAGTAATTTCAGTATATTAAATAGAATGGAAACAAATATTATAAAATAGACAACGAGGAATTTATAAAAGAATAATATCAATTTTACTAAAATGTTAAGAATTAATCGCAAATGTGCAGCTAGCAAAAACTGTCGTCCAGTACTAAATGTTACGCCTAATAAGGTGATTGAAAAAAATTTTTTAATGGTCTAAACTGATTATGTTTACCTGTATTGCCTAAAATAGTCAGATTTTAGGATCCAATTTGCAAGATTTGGTTGCTAAATACTATAATTGGCTATTAGTTTCATCTTGTATTTGGGATTTTGGTTGTTTACAAGATCAGGTAGTATTTTCAAAACGTTACCATAACAAACAGTTTGAAATCTTTCAGTCTGACATGGTTAACATTTGAATAAGTTCCTTAATAATAGGACTATGATATAATATTCACTTACATGAGTAATAATTTTACTGCAATAATTCACCAGTCAGTGGGGAAAGGTCCTCAGCAACGGGGGGGGGGGGGGGCAGAGGCCCCGTAGAAAACCCACGAGGTTTGAAAGGCGATTCTTGCAATGTACAAGCTGGGAATCGATATAATGAGCACGTGTTAGCCCCTCTTCTTTCCCTTAAATAATTGGAGCTTTGAACGGAAATAGACCAATGAACAACGACACTTTCTGTCTTCCTATAACCTTATATGGGCACCCCGTTAGATACATAAGAATGCATACTGTTAAAAGTCTATTACACCCACAATGCCTGATGTTGTTGACAATTCTCATAATAAATTTGTAAATTCAGTAAACACATCTTTTGTAGATATCCGATGTTGGTGTTCGATAACCAGTCATAACTTCACTTTCATCTTTGAGTAAGGATCTCAAGTAACTCGAGGCCCTAAAAATTATAATTTTTAAATATTTGTTCAACTTAATTAATTTCTTAGGAATTATAGCAACCCCACTACCATTAAAACTATGGTCAAGAGTTACAGTGTAAATAAATATTAATATACCGGTGATTTAAATCGTCTTAGAATTCCCTTCTCTTGATTACTATAGTGATACCAACTGCTTTTCTGTTATCTCGGCACCGAGTCAAATTACCTATCAAAGTGTCGATAAATATCAATGTCTTTTTCGGATGTCTTCGCCGATTTAGAAAGCTAACAGAATCTGTGCACCACACATTACTTTTACTGCACTTTCAATTAATAGGATTACATGTAAGGATTATATAAGTGGACATATCCTGAAACTGCCCCACTGTTTTAAATGAAATACGTGGTGTATAGTTTCATTAAAATAATAGTTTAAGTGAAGCAGTAAATAATTTGATTGTTCGGCGCTTTGTAGGAAAATAACTATAAGCAGGGTTGGTGTAACAATGGGGCCTCCCACAACAATTTATGTCTGTCGCGTAAAATAAAGTGAATGTAGGCTTGATCTGCCAAGTAACGTTCAAATGTTTGATGGATCATAACCAACAGCCTCCCATTCGGTTAAAGCGTTTAGGCTACTTCCCTTTCGGATATAAGCTTTTTCTACAACTCCCTCTCAGATTTTGTTCATTCATTAATAAGAAGGATGTGCTGGATCCTCATTGCGGAATGTGATGTACCCTCTCTCATCAAGTCAAAAGCCACAAGGCCCTCACCAGGTTCATTCGCCTCAATACGAAGTTAGTGTCAGCCACGTATTTTTGGGAATGTGGCGGGCCTTACTGTTGACTTGTCCTGTCGAAGTAAATTCAGTTTTCACCATACAGGGTGGTAATGAATTAGAAGTTTTCCCTTTTTCTGATTAGTTATCTAATTAAAAAATGACAATCCTGATTTAATAGAATGCCACCAATCAACGCTCGTTATACTTTTCTGTATATGGAAATAAGCCAAAGTATTGGTAGTTCCATTTTAAAAAGAGCAACGGTCTGCATCCCTTTAGATCTCTGTCGCCATACATCTTCAACCAAATCAGTATTCATGATGACACGAAACGGAGGTTTTGTTCTTTGAGTAAATATAACGGTTAAGTTGTTCTATATTATTCATGGGTTCGATCATGGGTGTGCTAAAATAAAGTCATTATTTATTATACGATATTCTACATTGTATAAAGTAGGTTAGTGAGTTAAAATTAGTAACAGGTGTTCTGTAATCGGGCATATTGTGGATTTTGTATATTTAATCGGTACTTGCCGAGAATGTATTTTGTACTAACGAAAATCGCATCACCCCAAGCCTAAATGTTTGGCTATAAATATTAACCTGTCATCACATGGTCCCTGACAAAGTAAAAAAAAAGTGTGTAACGTTTTAAATCACCTCTTCCTTTGTTATTTCCCTGTCGGTATTGTATGTGTACAAAAAGGGAAAGTCCAATATAATTTTGGTATTCCCACCCTTTAATATGATTATAGTTAATACGTAACCGCATCAGACTTCACTGACGTAACTTCACTGATATATTGGCTTTTGCCTTGCTGGAATCGATGAAGTATTTTGCTCTCCACTCTTAAGACTTTCTTCAACACATATCTTCATTATCTGTGGAGATAGATTGTCATTCGATTAAGCTTCAGACCAGCATGTCAATCGTTACCTTAGGTCTTATGTTTACCAATATCGTTTTGTTTTAATGAATATTTAAACCCATCAATCTCATAGATAAACAATTCAATTTCAATAAAGGCGCAATGCGGCAAACGGCTAAAATAAAAATAATCAATTATACTCTGAAGTCCCCCACTCCCAAACGTGCCGAAACGTGTTCGTAAAGGAGCCAAACCTCTAACTTAATATTATTTACAATATTCGAAGTTTAAAGCAGAAATTTTATATTTTATAAGAAAGTCAAAACATTATTATTTTGCTCAATAGGTTGTCAACTCACTATTATACGATCATAGGCATTATTTCCAACACTTATACAGGTAATAATAGCACAGTGTTACCTCCCTTGTTTTTCAATTCCCCGATGCAATAGCTATCTTCAAACGTTTACATTTGAAGTTGAAAACGATATTTTTGCCAATTTCTCAACTGGCAATAGTGAATTATAGGATTAATAGGATTATTCTTTAACAAGGTAGGACTGTGTATAAATACCATCTATTGTAAGGCTTTATTTTAGAAATATAACTTAACAATATGAAATTTACGGTGGACACGCAAAAAGGAAAAAAAAAATAATATCTCGAGCGCTCGAGATAATTAAGTCGAGCGCTCGATATAATTAAGTCGAACGCTCGAGATAATACAATCGATCACGTCTCAACCGACATTTTAAGCTATATAATTTTGTGCCCCTCCCTACAACTAAATATTTCCCATTATATTTACCCCCTTCCAAATGGCGAGTATATAGCATGTTATTATAAAATTAATAATTGTATATATATAGAGGGAACAGATTTTCGCTAGGAGAGACTGACATTTCCTCTTATGTAGAACAGGGCGGAGGGCCTGACAAGGACAGTTGTATAGTCGTTCGGGTTGGACGAAAAACCGAGGTCCTGTGTACACATCGGCGCACACGTAAAAGATCTCTTGGCAGTTGTAAGAGTAGGCCGTAGCGCCGCTGCCTGGGCAAAATTTTCCTCGTAGCACAATGTACGACGTATGTCCGTCTTAAATTCGATAGCCCAGTTTAGGAGCAGAACAGTAGGACGTTAAACCCCATTTCATTTCTTATATGTAGAAGCTCAGGTCTGTCTTATTTACCCTGGCGCATGTGACGCCGTCGTGCCAGGCTTCTACATGAGCCCCCCCCCCCCCGCGCCCCACCGGTCCTTACACCTTGTTCTAACTGAGGATTCAATGGTTCCAGTTCCACAACCCGGGAAACCTTTAACTTATTAAATTCAGGGTCCTTGCTGTGGACAATACTTAAAACCACACTACTGAAAAGGCATCTCATTAACTTGGAAGGGGGCAGATATGTAATGCTGCTGATGTATATGGGATGGAGTTGGGGGCGGGGAGGGATATCCCCTTCCAAGTTAAGGTGTGTGGAAACTGGGATGGTTGCAGTGATGTCGCGCTTCAAGCTATAACTGACCAGCTACCCCGGGATTGTAGTTCTATGTTAGGTCCCTGTTGTAAGCGTATGTGCCTTGATGATACATATTCCTTTTCAATCGTGTGGTTTTACCTCGTGTCCTTAGTTTTCCTCTCACAGCAAGGACTCTGAATTTAATAAGAATACCCAGCTAGAACAAAGTGTTGGAAACGGCGAGGTGGGGGCAATAGTGGGGTGGGCGTACAAGCCCGACATGATCGCGTCACTTGTGCCAGGGTAAATTAGGCAATGATCAGTTCCTACATATGACATACATTACTTTAGATCAGAGCTGGGCTTCTAAATAAGAGGATATGTGAATCTCTCCTAGCAAAACTCTGTACCCTCTACATATACAATTATTGATTCGTATAATAACATGCTATTTACTCCCCACTTAGAACGGGCTAAATATAATGGGAAATATTTAGTGGTGGGGAGGGGCATGGAATGGAATGTATGTGTGTGCGAGGGGGGGTGGCGCTCGTCACTGCAGCTTTGGATGGACTGTAAAAATGAACTAATGAATATAATTCTGCAAGTATATTATTGCATATGATGCACAAAATCATATACCTTACAATATCGGTTGAGACCTGTTCGGTTATATCATCTCGAGCGCTCGACTTAGTAGCTCGAGCGCTCGACTTAATTATCTCGAGCGCTCGATTTAACTATCTCGAGCGCTCGATTTATCTCGAGCCCTCGAGATATTATTTTTTTTTGCGTGTCCTAAATCAGCCACCGTAGAAATTGCAGCTTTAAATCTTGAAATATGTAATTATATATTGGACCATTTCAATTAATATTAGTGTTACATTCTTATGAGCGTACCTTGGAATTATGTGTCATGGGGCACAATAAACATTTAGAATAGAACACGACGTCGTGTACTTGATGGTTTCGAATGCCATTTGTACAAGACTGCGAAAATGATCAAAAATACCCTATTCGCTAAAGACAAAATTTAAAAAATATAAACAACCTGTACAATGGACAAAGCGGGCGTGGCGTGTTCACGTATCTCACCGAACATCATTGATTATAAATTACATTAAAACAAAAATCACTAAATATATACATTGTGTGCTTTTAGAACCACGTTTGTCTATTTCGAGGTTACTAACAGTAGAGCCATTCACCTTTTCAAGTTGCATTGATGTATGATTTTAAACAGATAAAACCTCAAAATTCAGTTGGATACCATCTATATTAGAGAATACAAATAATTGCGTCGTTCAAATGTCGACATAGGACCACGACATCAAAAGCCAAGATGGAAGGCGATGCGAAAAGAATAGATCGTAATGTGGACTTCAGATGACATGTACCCCTGGGCCTTTAGGATATTTTAAATCAAATTGAATGTATTTGTATAGATATCGTGTACGGAAGGTTGTTGAAAGCTAAATGTCGAATACGCTCGCCCATGAAAGCAATGCTACACACCAAATGTGAAACACAAAATCCATTCAAACTTTTGAATCTATCGCGTTAACATGGTTTTCGGCAAAGGCGGAGATGACTGACGATCGTCGGATGCCGAATATCGATATTATTTGCCCGCCGCTATGGCCAAAATGCTTCACACCAAATTCGAAAACACTACCACGAGGCAATAAGTTGACTGATTGAGAGACGGACATTGGTGACGACACAGTACCTCCACACAGAAATGTAAGCTTATAAAAATTGGTTTATTTTTAAGATTATCCCGAACTTTGCAGTTTGCAGTGATCTTGGCTGTAAGCAAACATCTTAAGGGATTTGAACTTAATAAAATGTGATGTCTTCATTCGGTTATTTAAAGCTTCATATCATTTAGTAATAAAATTGAAGTATTGTATTGGCGAGAAATTAAACCTCATTAATTTACATTATAAAAAAGCGACCTGATTATACAATACTGTCCCTGGAAATAACGTATCCATAAATTTCGATTTGTGTGGGGTAATAACCATATCGACAGACAATAATGTGGGTTGAAAAAATGTCTTTACTTCATTAGTCCATTATCAGTCACTTTCAATAATCCACATAATTTTTTTTTTTAAAAAAAAGTCTCTTGGCTGATATATTTACGACAAACATATTATATATTTAATAACAATGAATTATTAATAATTAAATTACTTACAATATATACACATATATCCCAAAGCCAAAAGTACTTCTTTTTTGCCTTTAAACTAGAATTGGCCAATATATTATGTTATTAATATTGAAGAGATAATGATAATCCGGCGTACGAACCATTGCCAATAGTTTGCTAGCAATCTATTAAGGAAACAATCTATTCATAGGCGTACGAGCCAGGGGCAGAGGGGGGGGGCAGCTGCTCATCTAACTTTCGGGCAAGCTGTCTTTTCGGGCAGACGGGTAAAGTGAAAATAAAATTATTTCATCTACTGGGCAAAATAAAGTGCCCGAAATCTAATAAAACACTTATTTTACGGGCTAGAATAGCAGGAAAATTCGTTTGCAGCCGTCAGATACTTCAAAATTTTCTTGCGGGTCCATGCAAGGTCAGTTCCGCTTCTTCGTCTCTCGAAGAAAACCGGCGCCGCTGTCTGTTATTGTTAACCAGAAATTTTTTCGGGCATTTCTAGTTTTACTTCCCTAACTGCCATCGAGCCCTAATATATATAACACTAATTTTACTTTCCTTTTAATTGAATACCACGAATTTGTACTGAGTTGACTATGGATTAAACAATTTTGTCTGGAGCCACTCTACTTTGTGCCACATTTGATTGGATGGTTGGAATCATAGTGGGATTTCGGTTACAAAAACATTGGATACTTTTGGAGTTGCTTACACGGGCTAGAAGAGCTGAAAACGCATTTGCGGTGGTTAAATTTTCAAAATTTTCTCCGGAAGGGTAAGACCCCCAAACCCAGCTACAATTGATTGGTTGTTTGGAATCCGGGACAGCCAGGTAGGCTATACTGGACCAAACAAATTGAAGTTGCTGTATTCACAGGCTGAAATAGCAGGAACTCGCGTTTGCGGCAGTTAAAATTTCATAATTCTTTCCATAGGGAACCGTCTTCGTGGACTGTAAACGATTGATTAGAATTCGAGTCAGCCACCGTAATTAGGCTATATTAGACCACTTTGAAGTTGCTTTGTGTTTTCAGTCGTCAAATTAATATTCCAAAATTTTCTCGGGGTGGGGGAGCATACAAGGTAAGCTCCGCCTTTTGGGGCATTTCGAACTCTGCCATCCTTACTGTCAACGAGCCCGTACGCCTATGAATGTATCTGTGCTAAACGGTAATAGAATATTTTTTTATTAGAGGTGCATAGTACGGACGCCACGGTGGCTCAATGAGTAAGATGATTGTTCGCTTACATAGAGACCCCTGCGTTCGATCTAGGCGGGCAGAGAACGTTCATCTGGATTCCCACTTGTAAGCGGCACATTGTAGTCGTTCGTTCGGAAAGAGAAATCGAGTTCCCATCCCATGTATACATTTGATATACTACAAACAGGTCATTATTTGATTTTTCTATATAATTCGGTAATTCTGTGATTATTTTAAATATTATTACATACACTTTATAACCCCTCTAAATACACATTATAGTAAAAGCGACGTGAACACCTCAAACACCAAATGTACGGCATTCAATGCGTTGGACCTGGGCCCTGTTTCACGAAATTTTAACTTAAGATAAAATCCAATTTTAGTAGATACTTCAATTTTGATTGGCTAAGCACTAAAATCAATCTAATATTATCCAATCAAATTACTAAAATTGGGATCTTATCTTAGTTAAAATTTCGTGAAATAGGCCCCTGGATTTCAAAAGCCGAAAAATACTGGGTTGAAGATAAACTTGACCTAAGGTCATCAATACAATAGTTAAGAAGTAGTACCAGATGATCTAAATAGTGTACATGAGGAAGTGGCATCAAATATTCAAAAATTAATAAGCATAAAGATATGAATTTATTTTTTCGGACAATTGGTAAGATGATTAGCCTAATGCTTCTGCACTGAAATCTATAAATGGTATTAAGTTCTTCACAGCCCACCACATTTTCTTGGCAACGTAGGTTAGTAGGTTAGTAACATATTTCATGATATAAAAAAGCGTTTACTCATGCTTTAGATGACTTAGTTGAAGTAGGGGTTAAATTTGTCAGGTTGTCTAGACAATCAACAAACAAATCTGTTCCCTAAACCAATAATTTGACAAAAAATATACCCATCGAAGCGAACATGACAGGTATAAAAAGAAAAACAAACATTAACTCTCATCCTCGAGTAGGAAACACGAGGATTCAAAAGAAGTAATCACAATTTTAATGAAGTTTTTCGTGCCAAAAACGAATGAAAATATCCCATTGCGGACCTTCGATTTATTTGTGGCTGTAGAGAATAAAGTTTCCTCTGGTGTTGTAACTTCTGAAAAGTCCAATTCTAACTACAAAACAAAAGCCACCTCTCCAGTGGAAGCCCACTCAGCCTTTTAAACTAATTGCTTCAGATCAGCTTTTGTTGCTGGCGTGGAAAGTTCGGGGGAACTTTTTATTGGGGTTTAATTTTATGGTAACCTTTCAAGTTGTACAACAATTCTCACTATCTAATCTATTTAAAAGTTTAAAGGTGTTACAAGAATCTTTGTGGGGGTTTATTATCAGGGAGTGAAGGGTGTCATGTGACACAAGATACAACGTTCCACGTGGTTTTCTGATTGCAAATGTGCTCGGGTTTCTCCGGTTAATTACGGTAGATTTTCTGCTTTCTACATTATTTCCCATGTACAAAGTTAATCGTGGTTTTAAGTGGAAAGGGAAATTACTGTTTCTGAAATGAAACTAGAACTCGTGTGTCACGTACAGATAAACCGAAGTGTTTTTTTTTATTCCTATTAATGTTGCAGTGAGTGTGAAAAAGATGTGCTCAGAAAAGAACGCTGACTGTCTAGTTTTTAGATTCTAACTGCAGTGTCAGTATTTATTGGTATCGACATAAAACATTGATATAGAATGTAAACATTTTGAAAATCTTCTGAACTTTGAGTCATATATATATATATTTAGCATCTTTAATAATCAAAATCTATTCCTCCTCACCATATGTTATAGATTATGTTACTACGCATACCTGCCACCACATCTATGCAATGTCGTTTTTGTTTTTTACAGAGGTTGAATAAACTTTGGTATTGAAAAATCACTTCTTAACCCACACAGTAAGTTGGGTGTGAAAAGCTGATTGATTATTATTTAAAGATATGTTTCTTCTAGTTTGATTAATTCGTATTTGACACACGCAAACGTAATTTTAAAGGAAAATACAGTTTTTTTTTATTTTCCGGAAAAATAAACGTTTTCGCTGAAAATGATTAATAAGTTTACAATGAATAAGGTAAACATGTTACTATTTCGCCAGAGAATATAAAAGAAATTTATCATCAAGTATGTAAGCAGCACGTACACAGTCACTATGTCATACCCCAAAAGATCGGAAACGTTTGGGGGTTGAATGGCCGAATGTTTACCACGTGCATGCTGTATCATAAAGCCTGTAATTGAATCAACTGGCGTGGTTTCGAATCCCCGGTTGTAGGTGACAAGGAGTAGGGTCGCCTGTTCAACTTCGTGGGTTTTCTCCGGTTTCCTTCAACTGCTAAAGACCCCTACGCGCAAGCGAATAATTGAAAAAAATTAAAAACACCATATGTTAGTCCCGAAATGACCTAGTTTGTGTCGAGTGGACGTTAAACCCCATTTCTCTCTCTCTCTCTCGGAAACGTCTAAACCTTATCGAAGTAGAACAATTGTGTAATTCAAAAATGGTACTTTTATTCATCTATTATACTGACGAATTTCTGAGTCTGATCGACAATACTTTTGTAGTCGCGGTGTACCCGAACAACCCAAATAAAACTGTAAAATTATAAGGTCTGTGGAATATTTTATATGGCCCATTTTAGGGAGCTAAACTTCAAACTCCTTATTTTCCATAATATTCAAATTAAAAGACAAATTAGAATTCCACATTGGTCCATTTCAATCAACATTGATATTCTTATCTTGACTTGAAAATATGGGGTCCGGATATCCACAATTAAGACAGAATGAACATTTTTAATCAGTACACGAGTCGTATATTCTATGGTTTCGGGTACCATATGTAATGAACAAAGAAAATATATCCTATGAGACAATGCGAAAGTAATTAGTAATGGCGGATTCACAAACGACAAAATAATAAACAAAAAGTAGAATAGACTAAGCAGGCGTAAATGAATATCGTTAAATTTAAACTATTTCACCGAACATAATTGACTAAAAATTTGAATATAACTTTTTATATTCATCATATTACATTAATAGCTCCGTTTAGACTCATGTTGGTCTATTTAAAGTTTCCAAAGAATAGAGCTATATGCCCTTTAATTCTAAATAATTTGTTCCAATATGAATAAGATTTCATCAACCTCTGTCATTTAGATTAAATCGTATATCAACTTTGCCATTCTGAATGACGAATTGGTAGTTGACAGCCATTTTATATTAAGATTTATGAAATACATTCATTAGTTACAAATCTCTAATTAACCCTTTACCAGTAGGAGATTAGCCAACTTTACTACTACTGACCGCAACTCATTAACATGGTGACTACCATTAAACAATTAATTATAGTTTCTAATTCCCTTAATTTGTGTCTAGCATGCTGGCAAACCGAGGATAAACCGTATAAATGTCGCAGCTGTTTGAATTGCGACTGGTAATGAAATATCGGAGTCTACGTGTTGGCACCCTTAATGACCATTGTGGCGACGCCATGGGGCGGTAACAGCGTTGTTTATTTCTAATAATGTAATGCGGTTTTACCAAAGTCTCATACATATTCTTAACAATAAAGATAAAATGAAATGGGGTTTAACGTCCTACTGTTCTGTTCCTTTACTGGGCTAATGAAGATGGGCATACGCCATAATATGACCTACTCTATATAGAATTTGAACTGTCCAAGGCTCGATTTAGTAAAAAGTGTCCGCGTCATTTCGTTACCTAATTAACCTTATTATCTGTCGTGTCTTAAACATTAATTGGTGAACCGAATAATTACCTCGGCATTAAGGTGGTAAATAATTGTAAGTGCAAGAGAAAGCGCGCCATACATGAACAAACAGAAATCAATAAGATAAAAGCGAAGACATTGCAAGCAAAAAAAATCCCCCCCCCCCCCCAAAAAAAAAAAAAAAAAATCAAAGTATTATCTGATCATGTGAGTGGATCCGGTGACCCACCGGAAGCGTTCACTGGACGAAAACAAACGTACAACAAGAGAAATAATCATCGAAAAAAATGGAATAATTTCTCTAACATTATAATGTTGCGTGTGTCCTGACCAGCTGTATTTTTACAAGACGCCTCAACGCTATTACACTGAAGAAAACGGTTCGGTTATTTTTGTGATACTTATAACAAATATTATTAGAATGTTGTGTAAATATTTAGGTTTCTGATATATTTTTAATTTAAAAAGTTACATTGGTCAGAAGAGATTTATTTTATAATATATTTTCCCTACAAACAGATTATCTTCGATAAAAAAATACCTTTTTGTGATATTATCCAAGTAGACATATCTCTTTCAGAGATAGACATTTTTTGAGGCATAATGTTTTGTAATACTGTATATTTCAAGTGGAAATATTAATTGTTCTGTAAAGAGATAGACATTTTGAGGCAAATTTCTGTAACATATTTCTAGTGGAAAAAAAATGGAATTTATTGTTCCGTAAAAAGTTAGATATTTTTAACTAGCATATTGTAGTAGTTTAGTGAAGCATAGATCTACACAATTTACAATTTATGAGAAATCGAATTCTTTCTAAGTCATAATTCTGCTCAAAAGGGGAACTTAATTTGATATATGGTGAATGGGGATTTTTCTCATAACAGTCATACCAGTCAAAGGCTAATGGCGATAAAATGATGTATGTCAAAGACGATTGACTTTGCGCTCTCAACAAACTTATCTCCTCTAAACGATCTTAAGTAATACGAGGGTTACGTAAGGAAAACTAGACACCAATAAATTTACTTTTGATCGATACACGATGCTTGAATTTAGAATGGAGCACATGTGTGCATTTAGTTATGAAACATAAAACATGACTTAATATTCCTATTTCTGTGTATTCCCTTAGTTAGAGACAAATTGAATTGCTCTGGAAGAGTTCTATTGTAAGTCTGGAGGAGTCTGAACACGGCATTACGGTCCCGAATCTTCAAGTTAAACTACTAACTCGCTCAACTAATTCTATCGATGTTCTTTAGTTTAAAGATTAATTGTGTGTCGTGATCCGAACCAGTGAACTTCTAAGACATCAAAGATTGGACCAAGATTTTTGTGTTTTGGGTATTAATGTGTTTCACTAGCGGTGTTAGTTTAACAAAATTGGGACGTGTTCGATTTAGTTTTATACTGGAAACGATTCGATGGATTTCATTAAAAAAATCTAAATAAATTCAGGACTAATTCCAGACAAAATCAATTAAAGATAAAGGTTTTTGTGTTCCATGGATACCAGGAAATTATCTGAGACTTAATATAATGCCCTGTAATTATTTCTAAGTCTACATTAGGTCCGATTTAATGTTCCAGCTATCAGCCATCTTAAGGTTATATCAGACATCTGGAAGGAAGTGACATAAATGAGGTATCCTTTATATCATATTTGACATTATATGTAAAAAATGTAAACACTAAACAAAAAAAAAATATTCATATTTATCTTAATGAACATTAATATTTTTAATGTTCGTTATAAATTCATTATTGGTGTCATGGCCTGAGGATAATTGCGTGTTGTAACCATAAAAGTGTGGGCGTATACAGTAAAACCTCGTTATCACGAATTCGAGATTATGGCAAAGGCGATGGGGGTTCTAGAAGAGTACCTTGTCCACGGCACCATATGTCACCAAGGAATGTTTTAGCTATGCGATCTTAAATGTGAAGTAGTTTCAGGTGTCCCAGAAAGAGTAAGCAGATAATATGTTTCCGTGCATAACACTTATCACTACCAGCAGTGGTATCAAGACGTCTAGAAAATAATAACCAGTTTGTATTAGTAAGATTGAAAACCGAATATTCTGATCATTTAAAAAACTAATTCGTTTCTTTCATTTTCCAGATATTTAAAAGCTACATTTCAATGGAGTGCAAGATCACAAATCAAAGGAAAATTAATCATTATTTGATTTTAATTGTATTGAGGAACACTGTGACTGATTTACTGGGGTTATTACTCCCCCTTTCAGGCAAAATATTTCGATCACTTTATGTTTTCGCTAGTTTTTTCTTTCTATCAAGATTGTGTATTTCAAATTAAATATATGTAAAGATTCTTGCGAACAAGAAGACAATAATGATATATAGTTAATATCCATATCAAGCCCAACATAAAATTGAAAGATTCAAGATGTCCTTGGTTAAGCTTATACGGTTTTAAATCGATTTGAATACTTTTGATAAATGCTGCTCTTAACGAAGGTCATAACTTAAGTGGCAACATTAAGATACCCTGGAAGCTGTGACAGTTTCTTTGAGTTATGTTTTAATATCAAGCGAAAATTAAGAATTTCAATTCTAAAGATTGCGATGTAATGGAGTTTTTAGAAATCAATAGCCGTAGATTTCTCGTCTAGTTTATATATTTCAATTTAATGAATATTTACAATATTTACAGTCAGCGAACCTGAAGTAGCTAATCCATCGTAACGTCTTTACAGTTGTTGATTCATCGTAACTTCTTTACAGTAGTTGTGATTGGTTGACTGTTTGAACTTACAGAAATGCATGCTCAGAATTTGTTTATGGGGATTTCTAGTGTTAAAGTGCAAGAGAGAAAGAAACTAGGAAACATAGGTGCTATATTACATATCAACATAAACATGGGATCTGAAATATTCAATGTGGGTAAAGTGAATTTAATTTCATCTGCATACTATCGTGAAAATCAGAAAGTATATAACAATCAATGCTACCAAACATTTATTCAATCACGTCTGGGCTGGACATTTCCAATTCTTAGTTAATTCTACTCTCTGTCAAACGTGTGCTGTGCAACTAAATATGCGCATACAAAAAGTGTAGCTTGATTTGCATTGGTTGTCTGTCACTTATAGAATAGAGTATGCAATTACGTTCTTTAATTCCAGAAGTTTATTTAATCTAGCATTCACATACAATTCAGATTTACTATGTCAATACAGACATTTATGTCCAGTTCCTCAATAATGGGTAAAAAGCCTATTCTATAAGAGGTAAAAAAACTTATAAAAAATATGCAAGATTAGAAAAAGAGCTGAAGTTCTCGCTATAATAGTTAAAACAATGGGGAAAAAGCCTATTCTATAAGAGCTATAAAACTTATAATACAATGAACATCACTATATCTAAAGGGGGGTTAGGTAAGATTAGATAAAGAGCTAAAGATCTCGCTAGAATAGTTACAGAATAGATAATGAAAACAAAATATGATGAGAATTTCAGCGAGATATTAGCAATTCAATTTTAGGGTAGCCTCTATCGTCATTACTAAGGTTGGTACGATAATAAACAAAGTCTCGATAATCCATTCTTACGTTTAATTATCCATCACAAAATGTCTTCAAATCCACTAAACATTACAGACCAACGATGGCATCGAGAGTTAATTAATATCTAATTAATAATTTAGATAACAATTCAGGCCTATATAAAGACCGAGAATAGGCAGATTTAAATTTTGCTCTTGCATAATTAATGTTTGATTTGCAGTTTATTTAAATCGATTAATTAAATGGCAATTTAAAGTTTGCATTAGTTTCTGTTGATTTCACCGCGCCATCTTTATGTGTCTTGGACAAATACATAATAATAATACTGCTATCATTTTCGTACAAGCCAAACCTTTCTTCATGAAGTTGTTTATATCCTAACGTGCCTAATTATTACAATAGTTATTATATTAAGGTAATACACAATTTTGACTTACATGAAAGATTATGTGTGTACGACCTGTCTTGTGCCTCTAAAACAAGAATGTTATGTGTCGATGGACACGATGCAAGTAAATTATTTCCCCAACCAATGCCACAAAAAAAAAACTTATTTCATGGTATATCTCTCAGTCTGGTATAGCTGATCATGTTATGACGTCAGCATTCCTTTGCGACCTACTTGAAATTAGTTTTCAATTATTGCAGGTGTGATCAATTTTTGAAAATGGAGAAAAAAATTTCGTTTGCGGGTTATATTATGACAGGCATTATGTCTATAAAATCATATTATGGATGAGTTGCTCATATAATTACAAAATAGTTATTTTTTCTTAAAATCAAAATAACCCTCAGATTGTCAAAGCCTAAAACACCTGGTTGAGCGAATATTGACTTCAATTTCAAAATATTAATATATAAAATTATGACCATCAATACAAAGATTAATTTGAATTAAATGATTGATTTATTTTACAGTTTTATAGCACATTATGTATTGTCTGCAAAATGCATCGAAGGTTTTTACACACTATAAATTGATATTATTGGATAAAAAATTCCTATTTTTCAGGTTGAGTAGGCCTGAGTTCCACTAAATATATACTGACAGGTTACAGTAAACTTGAGACAATGAACATGGAGATCCGTGCTGTTGTAACCATTTTTGTTATCTTTATCATATCCTTGGTGATTGCAGGTACGTCAAATTGTTATTTTTTTTAACGTTGATCCAACGTTTTATATCGATGTCACACCGTGGCAGGGTGTGCTTGCGCTCCGGATAACGCCATTTATACCTTCCCGTTTAAAGGATTACACATGTAACTAACAACGTCAAGTGTTTAATCATATAAGGTGATTCAATAAAATAAGGAAAGGCGATTCTTTTTGCATATGCAGAGTCCAGGGGAAGAACGATCCAAGTCACTTTTTCCATAAAAAACCCTAGTTAATGGCGCCATGTGGTAGCAAAATGTATACTATTCAAAAAATGTAGGGGATATTTGATTTTGGGGGCATAATACTAAAATATGCAAATGACTACGAAAAAAGTCACTATAGAACCTAACAGAAGAAACATTTCCAGTTACATGTGACGCCCAAACGCACCAATAGCTACCGCATGGAATGCAGGTGATGCTTAGGATCATCATGGGGGTCCAACCCAAGATTTGCACGACTCTGACTTTGAATGTTACAGTCATTGTGGCATTGAATTCCAGGGTGGAAACATCAGTTTAATTGTTTTAGTGACCAGAAAACAAATTTTGATATGCGTCCGCTTAACCAAAATGAAAGGTTACGTGCCCTTGGCATGCTACAGATTGGCACAACACAGGCAGTTGTGGCGCGGACGATGAATGTTTCTCAGTCTTCAAACAGACACTGGTGTGAGAGTGAGTGGCCAGACGATTCGGAATCGACTGCATAGGGGTCACCTTCCAGCCCGACGTCCTCGCATGATCCCTTGTTTGAGAGATCATCAAATTCAGGCAAGACGTCGTTTGTAGGGATCGTCGACGCTGGAGCAATGTGATGTTTTCAGATGAGTCAAGGTTCACTGTTGATTTTTTGGACAGACGTAGGAGGGTGTGGCGTCGTCGAAACGAGCGCTTCCAATGCGTTAACGTCATCAGACATGATCGATTTTGGGGTGGTTCTGTTATGGTGTGGGGAGGCATCACTGTTGCTGGAAGAACGGCTTTACATGTTGTTGCAGGGCGTGTTACAGGCCAGTACTACCGGGACAACATCTTGGCAGTCCATGTTGTGCCGTTCGCACGACTTCATGGCCGCCGTTTCATCTTCCAGGATGACAACGCAAGATGTCACAGGGCCAGGATCGTTACAGGTTACCTCCAACAACAGAACATCACCACATTACCTTGGCCAGCACTGAGCCCCGACCTCTCCCCCATCGAGCATGTCTGGGACATGCTTGAACAGAGGTTACGTCAACGTCAACAACGTCCTGCCAATGTCCAAGAACTTGCTGCTGCGTTGCAACAGGAATGGGACAATCTGGACCAAAATGACCTTAGACGTCTCATTAGGAGTATGCCACGTCGGATCAATGCTTGTTTGGCAAACAGAGGAGGATTTACCCGTTACTGACTTTGTTATGATGCTGTGGTAACTTTGCTGTTTAACCCCGGGTATCATTTTACCCTTATAATGGTCAGTCTGTGCCTTACTTAGTCTAACGATCATTTGGAATAAATCGATGAATGTGAACTTCATTTTATTTTGTCATTTGTTTCTTCATCAGTTTCATTAGGTGACTTTAATAACACTTAAAAATCAAATATCCCCTACTTTTTTTGAATAGTATATAAGCTTTCTATGGAACAATCAATTTCAGGTAGGAGTCACATCGAACAAAGGCCGTTCTGAAACGGCCTCCCAGACAAAAACATGTCCATTGGACCCTGTATTTAACCTTAATTTGCCCGAAGAGTTGAAGTCCGTTGTACTGGTAATTATGGTTCGTGTTAAACATCATTTTGAAGTTGTAATTAAACCCACTTGTTGATCTGTCCGCGTCAAACATTCTCGTCCAAAAGTCTGTTTTGCGTTTTATGCGAAAAGACAAAAATGTGACTAAGATAATTCTTCCCCTGTACTCGTCATATGTCTGTCCACTGGGGAACACTATACAGTACCACGTGTTCGATGTATAGATAGATGAACGACTGTGTTTTGAGATGAATATGATGTAATATGTTATTATGAATGTTACACCAGACTGAGCATTATCGTGTGTTTTGTCAGTGAAATTTATAGCATATCCATAGCTACACAACTGTTGTTAATCGACTGCGATGTAATAATATTTTGATAATATGTTATTTACGGCGCTATATTTGGTTTTCATTACATTAAGGCATCCAACTTGATTCCAATTTCGAGACTTAATATCGTTTGTCTCCATGGTTCAATTGATTTTATCATAATGTTTTGGACTTCGTCGTTGCTGCTCTGATTGACTCTTCCAGAATGAGCCCGCCATTTTGAAGTTATAATACCTATAAATGCTATTAGTATTACGCAATAACACGGGAGTGTTTTATGGCTGCCATATGTTTTTATTCGGGGGGCTACATGGTCGAATGGTTAGTGTGCGCGCGCTGTATCACACGACCTGCCATTGAGTCAACTAATTTCAAATCCCCAGTTGTACGTGACAAGGAGTAAGGTCGTCTGTCCAACCTCATGGGTTTTCTCTGGATACTCCAGTTTACTCTCACGGCTAAAAACACCTACACGCAGGCGAATTATTGAAATAAAATTAAACCATATGTTACTCTCGAAATAACCTAGTTTGTGTCACGTGGACGATAGAACCCATCTCTCTCTCGTCTATATTTATAGCAGTTCTCTCTCCGCTTTTGTATGCCCATTTTTGTTGATTTTTTTTGTCTAGAATAGACGAAGAGGGCTTGAATTAATATTTTCTGCTAGTTTTTGATAAATATTCATGATTTTTAGGCGGAAGGATAACGGGGTATCGGGTTGTCTACGATGATATGTACATGATTTTAGTATGGTTCTTCAATTTGTGTATCTCAAAAATTTTGGTGGTCAACCTCATACAGATTGTAGTGCAAAGACGTGGCTATTTGTTCCTCTGTCTGTAATGAAAAGCATTCAGCACAAGGAAAATTTGAGGAAAAGTTGGAGGTGGGCAAAGAGTCCGGAATTAACATTAAAGTCAGTGGGTCATTAAAATGGGCAAAGAGTCCAGAATTAACATTAAAGTCAATGGGGAAATCAATGGCGGCTTGTCCCCGAATGCTGCCAGACTGAATTATCGTCCCTGATGTATGATAGGGGAGATCACAACAACTTACTACTTACATCATGATGGATGTCTGGCTAGCTATCCTCAAAGTATAAAGCTATAAATATAAAGGTAAAATAATGTAAATTTGAACGTATGCCAGACGTGGAACTACTGAAACGATCACTTTGAATTATCACACTACTTACAAGGAATGTCATTAGACATGCATGCAAGTCTCACTTTGTTCCTATTATTTGTAACAAGATGATATTCCTGTCTATTGAACAATTGTCTTCATATCACAGGGAATTGCACCCGGAAACCAAACGTGTATCATTTACAGGTGCGGATCTAGGAATTTTGAAAGGGAGGGGTGTGGTGGGTGGTGCGCCGCAAAATTTGGGCACTGACCGCGGAGACGGGGCTCGTCGCCAAGAGGTGGTTTTCTTTTCCCCCAAGAAAATTAACCGTCATTTCCTTGCATCTAGCAATTCCAAGACCTATTTGACTGATATTGTCGTCGTCTAAGTAAACGTGCGGAACGGAAGAATTTGGGTCTGAGAAAAAGGTACTTTCAGCAGTAAAAAGGGACACTGTCGAAAATTAGGGATCCGCCTCTGATTTATAAACCAACCATCAAGCCATAATACCGTCACTCGGTTCGTTTTTCTTGAAGGGCAGTTACACTATTAAATTATTTTCAGATGACCTTGTCCTACCGAAATCATATGGACCGAGATGATTGACATGTCAGAAGGTCAAGGTCTGGTGGTCGCGACTTTTATAAAAAAAAATGAAGAACACAACGTGGAGTTGGTCTATCGGGTCACTAATCCCCGATCGTCCGGAAGACACTTCTTTGCAAATTTACTTAGGAAAGTCAAACAGCCTGGTTTTTACTGACGTGGCCAAAGGGAAGATAATTAGGTCACCCCGAACCAGAGCCACAATGGACATAGGTTGGGGACTGTAAACTATGGGGCCCATTTCGTGAGACAGTTTTGGGCGGCCGCCCCAATTTTCAGACCACTCACAATTTCGGTTCTGGAATTTGGCCAAAAAAACCCCTGCAAAAATAGGTCTGCAGTCGCTTTTCCAGGTCAAAGTTCAGTAAAGGGGGAGACATGGCTATAAATATTAAGCCAATAACTGTTACTGGGCATTGGTCACTCACACCATTAGGAACAATATGCAAATATTTATTCCAAATCAGGTGGGCGGAACCCCATTTTAGCTCACTAAACGCGTTATGGTGAAATGGAAGGCTTCTACGCAAACTTATTAGTCGTTGTTTTGATTGGTCAACTTTACTGACCCTCCTTCTTGCCTCTTTAAGAGAAATGAATTAAAATTTAAGTTATGTAATTATTAACTTAGACCCTTTGAACAGCAAGATATATACCAGTCAGACATCACGACTGCATCTTCCAGATTGACGAGACCAATAGACCCCTCATGAAATCCCTGTATATGGATTGGTTTCAATTATGAAGGCGTTTCCGCCATGAGATTTGAATAAAAAGGATGCATATACCCACAGTGCAGTTGATGCACGCACTATATTCTCGCCAAATTTTAGAAGTACCCACAGGTTCAATATTCGGGAATTTATTATTGATGCCACTTGAGAACTAATGCCGACCTGTTTCCACCGCATAGCGTGTTCAGTCATGTCGTCTTGTTTCCAAATTCCATTCAACGTCATTCTATTTTGATTTCGACTTTTACTAAATGCAAATTTAATTTTAAATTTATTTCTTTTACATTAGAGGAATTGAGTTTTCACGTCGTATACTCGACACCCACTAGTTATATTTTGCGCGTTTGAGGTCTGTATAGCAGTGTGTGTGTGACGACCTGGGGCAAGCGACCATACTTATGTCACGTAGGATGAGATCGTGACCAGCAGGCCACTAGCCTCAATGTCAGAACCTGGGATCTAATGACCCCCCTCCTAAAAAATAAAATAAGTAGCATATCTTCTTTGATTTGGAATGTTTTACATTACATTTGTGTCACATATATTAGGTCTATGGTATTGATAATATAACAGAACTTCAAAATAGTTTATTTGTAATACTATAAAAGTTGTGATTTTATTTATCTGAAAATAAAATGATTCAGGTGTGTTTAATAAATAGACAGATTTAACACTCGTATCGATTTTAATGTTAATTAATCGACATTTAAAATCCGGTTAATAACCATAAAATACTCGTATTATTACTACTAATATCTTATTGGACATTTTTAATGATTGACAGAAGAACTATTTAATGAATTATGGGCAGGTGATGGTCATGTTATTAATTGAACATAGAAATTGTTGTATGTGAGATATACAACACCTGATACAATATACCATTCTGGATTATTCTGCATGAGTACTGCGTTGCTCATTAACCAGCGGGTCTCGGTCTCGATCTCAGTGTCGGTAGATTTTCTAGCTTGGTTTCCATTGCCGGAGACGCGGGACGGAATGCTTGGCAAGTAAATGTGTCAAATCGTACGGATTGGGTGCTAGAGATTTCAATGGTATGCTGGAAATCGATACAATGCTCATTACACATTATTGTAAGGGTCATAAATGATATATTTTGTTGAAAATAAACTAACAGAGAAGCAAAACATTGTACCAATGTTTTGAAAAAATCGGTATTATTATAATATTTTGGTTTACAGCTTGATGCCTTGGTCATGATAAATCTAGTGCTTCGTCGTCCAATACATTAATTAATATTATACCCAAATTTCTTCTGTTGTTTACTTAGCTTCATTTAAGTTTCAATACGCCTCAATAATTTCTGTCTTGGAGATTATGATTTGTCGATATATTAGAGCAACCCACCAATCACAATCCGCGATACAGAAATTCGGAGAAATCTTGGAAAATACGTTAAACGAATAATTATGGTATTATTATATTGTCATTAGAGATCCAGTATTTACCCTTTTAAAACGTGTAAAATGTCTGTTAATTAAACTACCTCACGATCTTGTATTTTATTAGTTTCAATAATCTTTTGTCAATCGGATTCAAACTGTTTGAAGTCAGGGTTCATATCACGGTCATAATCGTGTTGCTGTATCAATATAGGAATGGGGTGGTTTAGGAACTACACGGGTTAGAATGATGATTAAATTGAAATGAAGTGTAGAAATAAGACAAAACAAACGAAACGAATTAAAGATCTTATTTTAATTACATCGTCCTTCTATCTCAAGGATGTCTAGTTTTTATCAAAGGTTCTACCTGTTTTATAAGAACATGTAGATCTATCTGGGTATGTCTTGTTTACTTTGATTCACCTTCAGATCAAACCGATAACAATCTCAATACCCACCTGCTCACATTCATCACCATTTGTTTACTAGATCCGTCGGGGTTAGAGTCTGGGCTTTAATTTAACTCACTTTACGGATTTTCTGTTTTATTTTATATTTACTATCCTAAAGAGCGTTTACATGTTTTTGTTCGATGCCACCTTGTTTGTCAATATTGTTTATTAATACATGAACAACTTTGCTCGAGGCACGTTTACGTGCTGCCAAAGCGCATTCCCGGACCCAATACGCTTTCTTTCAATGTTTTTTTTTCAGACAGTGCAGTACTCATTGCAATGTGTACAAAAGCAAATGACTATTTACGCTTGTCCGCGATACCATGGTCATAGCGACATTTTTATTCAATACGCAAATGACGGCGTACGGTTATCCCTATTGAAAATGTCATGTTCTCGATAATATAATCTATTGATTTCAATCACACATACATACACATACATACATAAATGTATGTATGTACGAGAATAATGCTTGGAACAAAATGGGATTGTGCATGGTCTAAACTCTATATCTAACCTTTATTCTAGCAATTTGGGATGTTAAGTTTATGTATCAATGTGAGCGATCATGTGTTCATTAATTGTCGACATTTTTATCTTGGAAAAGAAACGGACTCGAGGTTGACGTTGTCTACTTTTACAGAATTATTCACGTTATTGTGCAAAACCAAACCTTAAATTAAAATTTTCATTCTTCAAAAACCCAATGAGCTGATCTAGACTTTAAAATTTTCCAGTATATTTTCCGAATTTTGGAATATAAATTAGTATTAAAAATTAAAAAACATTTTTATTTTTCTAAAATTCGTTAGAAATTCAAACAAATTCATTAGAGTAGAATAATGGGGTTTTAGAGAAAATAAACATCGCTGGTATAGTTCTTATGGCACAGGAAAAACTATTAAATTAGTCCATACAATATTCTCTCCCATGTTCAGAACTAAGGTTAATGAGTGAAACGTTAACACATTCTGATAGAACTAGAACTATTTGGCTAATCTAACACCCATTCGTTACTTGTAATTCTTATTCTGCGAGCGAAGTCGTGTTAGTATTTGATTGAAGAAATACTTTAATTATCACTCAATTTAACTAGTTTGGGAAATTTGAATTCGGTAAGGGCTTTTCCAGACACGGAAATTGGGATATAATGGAATTATTTTGTGTGTTGGTATTTTTTAAAAGACAACATGTTCTTCCTCATTGCGAAATGAAGGTTACGTGACATTCCGTTCAATATGATGTTTTATTTGAGACATTCACTTTGCTGCCGTTATTTTTGTTTATTTGAACATCTCTTGGGATCATATATGGAGGAAATGTGTAATAATAAAAAAAATATTATCAGGTCGATGTAAACTTTGGTTTCACTGTCACGTTTTAAAAGTTTATTGAAATGGATTGCTGCTAAAACTTTTTTTTGCGAAACGAAAAGCTGTATAATAAAATCATATATCTGGTCAAATTACACTAAAATTTGGGTAAAATTGTCTTAAATAGAAATGTTTTCCCCCTTCCAGAGCCTGGATTGGAAAGGCATCTGGTGGGACGAAAATCGAGTTTCAAGTGTATATATCATTGGCACTACGTTGAATAACCCTTGACATCTGGAAAACGAAATAAGAGTAGGTCGTACCGTCATCATTAACACAATTTTTGGAGAATAGCATGGCATTAAACCCTATTTCATTTCATTGTATGAACATTATATCATTTTTACAGATGTATATTTTCCATTACAGGGACGGATCGAGGGGGAGGGGGGGGGTTGTATGGTCCTGCTCAGCTACATAAAAAAAAATAATGCCTTGCATTAATGAAATTACATCACAAAGTGATCCAATATACATCGTTATAAAAACGATTTCTCTGTTTAAAAAGCTCAATTTGTATGTATGCATATGTAATTTAGAGACGATGATGGCAGATTTTCTTAACCGAAACCTGGCAAACCCCGTCTTGCAAAAATTCCTGGATCCGCCCCTGCATTAGTTATCCATATTTACCTTTTGTTGTGTTGTGAATAGCTGACGGAACCTCTAGATGTCATTGAAACAATTATATGCTTTGTTCATTGTTAACCCTAAGTTAGCCAGAGCTGTGATATTTTGATAATGATACATGTATGTGTTTTTTAAAGGTAGAAAATACGTAAATTTTAATGTATTTCCATTTATTTCCTTGAGTACAGTGATTATGTCCATGTGTTGCATTTTTGGTGTCTATAACAGTGGTATGTTGTTATATAGACAATCCTTGTAAATTTACCGTTTGTAAACATACTATTTCTAGCGTGATCTTCTTTTCAAAAACGTAGCAACCGTTTGGTGTATTACGAAACATTTTATTGGAAATGACCAACGCCGGCAAGTGTTGGTACAAAATGACCTGGCGATTATACGACTGGGCTATCGTATAAAATATTGAGTTTTACTACAGTACTAGTACATACACAGTACTTAGATTCAACTGAACACCTACACATAACCTATTACGTATACCTGTTGGACATAAAGTATTATTACCCAGCTAACAGACATGGTTTCTTATACCATATTATAATATATCAAATATACTATATTTAACTTCTAATTGGCTTATATAATAGCATTATTATCTTCTTGAAAGTTCTGGGCAGTGTTACTATACGATTTATTGACTTTGAAAAGTTGGTGATGTTATAATTTAATTGGAGGAGTGGTATGAAATGAGTAATTTATTGAAGGATGTACGTGAGATGTCTAAGATATGTACTCTGTCTATGGCACATCAAATAAACTTTTAGTTTTATTAAGGTGTCATAATAACTGTTAGTCGTCATGGGTGGTTTGGACAAGATTTTATTCCTTTGATAATCGGCAACTATAAAATTTCAACATGGCATCGAATTTATGGTAAAACGGAATGTTGGATTAGAATATTAGTATAGCTACCTTAAAGGAGCCAAGTCTATAACTCCGTATCATGCACAGTAGTCGGTATTGCAAACACTTATTGGTCAATTTGAATTAACATTGATGTTGTTATTGTAGAGAGAGAGAGAGAGAGAGAGAGAGAGAGTGTGTTAACGTCCATTCGACACAAACTAGGTCATTTCGGGACTAACATAATATGGTTTTAATTTCTATTTCAACAATTCGCTTGCGCGTAGGGGTCTTTAGCAGTGGGAGGAAACTGGACTGCCCGGAGAAAACCCACGAGGTTGGAGAGGCGACCCTACTCCTTGCCACGTACAAGCGGGGATTCGAAACCACACCAGTTGACTCAATGGCAGGCCGTATGATACAGCTCGCCCACGCTAACCATTCGCCCCCCCCCCCCTTGTACCGTGACAAAATGATTTCGAGCGCCAGTTGTATGATGCGACTCGATGAACGAGGCTAAATATATTCCATATAGGAGAATACTACCGGTGGACACTGGGATAACCAGACGTCAAAGACTGTCATTCAATTCAGAAATTACAGTAAAACAGAAACGATTGAATGTAAATCAGTTAATATACCATACCATATTACATGATACGCGTTGCAACCCATTTGTCTTCATTTCTAGATGCCATCGAAAAGCGATTTAGCTTCTTTAAAGGCCCAATACTACTCTTGTTGTAACTGAATAATATGTCCCAATCTTCATTCTGGTCAACAAATTGCATTATTTTACAATATTCCACTTAATAATTGATGATACAAATTTCATCTTAACACACCTAATGTGAATTGGGTTTTAAAATATTTTCGAAACCTCTGGACAAGTAAAATAGGATGTAATGGATAATTTACACATGTAGGTCACGTAAACATCTAGCTAGTATTTAGAATAAGGCTAGTATTTATTTTCTGGAACTGCCAAGCCAGCAAGGGTGTTACTGTCCCTTTAAGAGAATGGTCAAAGTTACGGAACACAACATTATTCTACAAATAGAATGTCCGTCGAATTTCTATTAAACATTACGTGTCCTTGAAACATCCGAGCCACTAGAGGACTAAAAGACGAAATTTCACCAAACATTCGACTTTGTTGATCACGCTTCGAAGCTAATTAATGAGAATTTCGAAATTTAATTCAGAATTCTGCCTATATAACGAGAATTTAAAAGGATGGGATCATTGATGCGCGGTATATAAGATAGATATGTAATTAAGATAAGTCGTGGAATATCTTATTGAGGCCCCTGGTCAAACTTAATTAGTTGTTTGATATTCTATATACTAGTCTTAAAGGTATTAAGATAAACTAACCGCCCCCCATCTATCATTATCACTCATCAATAAAGACAGTTTGTAGAGATTTGATAATATCTCGCTTATTGAAACAACATCTACCTCATTAATTATGATAACACGGTAGCGATATAGTAATCTGGAATCATCTATCTTATATAGTCTCTATTTATTACTGAAAACTTTAACCATCTGGACCGAGTTCTCGTTAATCCTCTAACCAGCTGTCCATTATATAAAGTTTATTTCTATATCGTATTTATATGGCACCCATGTTTACAAATCCGGTATTTTCATAGGGTGGGGAATGTCTTTTGCAATTTGTTTCTAAATTTAAAGAAAAACCTGAACGAGATCATCGCACCTAGTTACATTCTTTATAATGACGAACTAAATACGAAGGACACAATTTCAAATTATAACAATACTTCCAATCTGGACTGAGAATATCTACGATTAACAAGGTTGGCTTTTCATTCATTAACTTCATTTTGACAGAATGATGAAATCTGTCCCACTGTCATTCATCACATTTTAAGAATGCCATTCATACTTGCATAAATTAAATCAAGGCCAGTTATAATTTACCAATAAATCTATGTCATTGTATTGATCTTAGAGTACCATGACAATTTGATCTCGGGATGCTGCAATAATTTGAATAATTGACACCACATTAAACCAACTGAGATTATTTGAAAAGTAGTGTAAAACATGTAATACAGACATCGTGATAGTACTGCATGACGCCATTTGTCACGTGATTGATAATAACCAGATTGATATCTCGTCCTTGAAAGAAACAGCAAACATATGATCATTGACATATTTGATTTATAAGGTGGCTATCTCGAGCTCACATACTTACACATCGTGTTGATTTTCAGAAGAAAAGACTCAAGTTTAGATGTCTAAAGATGATTCGGACCACTCGTTATTTACTATATCATTGACCTCATTTTGCCATCTGTAAAGTTGTTGATGCCACTTTTGTGTTACTTGTACAGTTAATAACGGATATAGATTCTTTGTACACCTATACATTTAATGATTGGTTATTACAGAAGTCCAGCATACTAAAGCTTTCTAAAGCGTATTTATTGGATCCAAATATCGGTATATCAATCATGTTATTTACAGTTATAGACGTGCTGATGGGTCTTATGTATTCAATATGTATAGATCATCCATATACGTACGTGTAAAATTGTCTGCCACTAAGTTCTTTGAGAGTTTTGTAAGATGTTGTAGCGCATTTATTGAATCCCAATTGTGTATTGAGAATACTGATATATCAATCGTTTATTTAATTGGGGGTGGGGGTGTATTCATATGCATAAGACCATGCGTGTAAAATTATCGGCCATGCCTTGGAAAAGTATCTTAGTTCTCTATGAGTTTTAATAGGTGTTGTTGCATTATTTCTTTATAAACAATATTTTAATCATAAATGAATGGAATTTGAGAATATACATATTTAACCCCTCTGCTATCAGTGGTCACCATAAGTCATTTGAATAATGGACAAGGCAAGAAAACAACACAAACCAAAATATGGTCAACATGTTTCTAAATATAAATCAATCGACTCTTATTTTGTTTAATTAACACTTCAAATATTTAATCGGTCGTTTTGATTTTTTTAAGGTGGTTTTGACCAATTTATGTTCATTTGACTAAAAGTTATGTATATATGTTGACCAAATCTTGGGTGTTTTTTTTTTTGTTAAATTGAAGCCGGTGCCAGCGTTAAGTTCCGTTGAACTATTTTGAGAAGTCACTTTTTAATCTGGTTGCATCCATGCCGTGAGATAATATACCGTTGATATGCTGATTTTGTAAATGCTAAATGTTGGATTGATTCGTGGAACATTTGACATTTACCGAAAATTACAATGGCGCATCAAGGCTTTAACAATTGATTTAAGACATTTAAGTTTTAAAGGAATTTAGAAGCGGGATTATCTGATTTCTCACAAATATTTATTTTTTCATACTGATAGTTAAAATGTCAATCCCATCTGTAAAATTCGTCCACGTATTCAGAGCAGAACAGTAGGACGTTAAACCGCATTTCATTTTATTTTCATTTCCTCTCTGTAAATAAGGTAGTCACGAGCTGTTCCTGCGTTCGATGGTTATTTAAAAAAACAAAACATAACCCCGCGCCCATTCCGTTCTAATTCAGATCGCGCAAGGAGGTAGTCGATGATTTCTGAATGTTCAAGTATTAGAGACCCCGAGCTCAGTTTATTTATAAAACTTTATATCTGGTTGAAATAGTGTACATATATACCGTAGGCGTCTATTCTTATTCAAAACATATTCTGTCCCTTCTGATAGATTTTTGAGTAGTACATTTATTACAGATAGCGCTTCGGGCTGGCATCAAAAGTAGCAGAAGACCTACTTGGTCTACAAAACTGAATTTAAACTTTCACGCTCTGAGCAACGATGATTAACCGTTTTCTATTAAATGCACTCGAGGCATGTGTCTTTATTGCTAACGCCTTCTCTGGTTCTGACAGAAATGTCGGCATGTGAAGTATTTAAGATCTAATCCTTTCGGGCAATCTTTTGGCTAGTGATAAGAAGCCATGCATACTGATTTCATATATGGTTCTATCTGTCCGATTTAAATTCTGCATTGCATGGAAGAAGATAACCTTTTAATGACAAGCTGAAATTGTTAAGCTCAGTTTCAAAATGACAATTCTAGTATCTAAAGCACATCCAATGCAAAATTCGACTAGACGACAACAACCCAAACTGATTGGACATTTTAATTGACTATAATGAAATATCACGACGATAAGGTTTTTGTTTTAGGATGCTACGAATAGTTGATGGTATACACAGCTAATATAACGCATTCTTGATTTGATTGTTTATTTTTTGCAATGTCTGTTATCTGTCTTGTTCGCAGGTTTATATTGTAGACTATTACTATACATATGACTGAAATGTTCTAGGAGACCAGGCGTCCCCCCTTAATTATTTATATAGCCCCAAACAGGAACTCAAGTTAGTAATTCAACACTTTTCATTAATCTATATAATAGAAGAAGAAGAAGCAACTTTATTTGATAAATAACCATACATGTATATGTGCATACACAAATAAAAATAATATAAATATACTTGAGACAAACAAAGGATACATACATGGACGTAATTATACAAAGATACATAACTTTACAAAGACATGAGTGGATTGTGTACAAAAGCTCCCAAACGTTTTAAAATTTCTATATTTGTATCATCAGTATTTAAATTGTTGTAAATCATTCATGTGATACGATTTAATAGCATATTTTAACCCGAACTTTATAGCAGAAAGTAATTAAAATTTACAAACAACCCGAATTACTACATCTATTGGGAAATATAGAATGTGGAACTCTTGATTTCTATTTAAGGTATCCTTTATCCCAATTTAAACCATAGACGAGTATATTAATCCTGAAGGTCGATCTTTCTTACTTTTCTGTGTGGTAATTAAATGTCTGACAATCATAATCAGTTCACTTGAAATACACGAAGATCTAATTCTGTAGTCTAGTTTTCGACGTTAAAAACGCACCGTGAGATACTAGTATTTACTAGGACTATGGTTATCCTCTTTACAGGGGACCAGACTGGGTATCGTTCTATTTTCGTAGTGGCAATCACTGGGCCTCGATAAAACCAGGTCCAGATCTGGCTATAATGCTGACCAAGAAGTTGTACCCATTTACCGTTCTCGGCACTTCAACTCCGAGACCGACACCGGTTTCTAATGGCACGTGTCGTCGTTGCAAACCAAAAATGTCCGTCAATCGAATGCAATTGTACAAAGAACACGCATACCAAGATTCATGTCGATCGCTTTGGGTTTTTGTTTTCGACCCAAAACGAAGAATGAGTAGCGTTTCAGATCCAGTTTCTGGTCCAAATAAACACCTTATATTATTATGTAGGCTTAGATCACGTGCAATTAGTATTCTTCCATCAAACAGTAATCAATTAAAGTTACTGGATATTCATGGAACGGGTGGTCCTTCATTTTAGTACTGTGTGGTATTAAACTATATTCAAATATTCGATTTAAACGGAATTAGAATTTTATAACAAACCAGACGATACCCAATCCAAAGAGCATGCCACAATATACTTAGAAGCTTTTTTTAATATGATAGATTAACTTTATCCTCTGGGAATTGTGAATAAATAAATATTGATGAATATATTTTTTGTAGTCATTAAATGGTAATCAAATGGCTTTATGTTATAATCAGTGTGAAGGATCATAAAAAAGAATATTTACATTCGAGTTACCCAATTAATATGGTTGTGTTTATGATATTGTTGAATGGCCGTATTTAATATAAAAAATACGGTTTATTTGGGAAGAAAAAATAGAGTAGGCTACGACTTCGGTGTTAAATTTTTCAAGGGAAATGTATTGCGGAAGCGTATAGGGGTCATGCAAAATTTTGTAGAGGGTTTCTAGATCCTGCGGCCCTGTGACACTTTCTCCAAATCCCGAGATCGCCTGGTATTTTTTCCTGCGATCTAAATTTAATGTTCTCGAAATCTCGTGATAACCTGAGATATTGACATCCTGTGTAAATTTTCTCGAGAATTCGAGTTAATCTTCTCGAGATATTGATATTCTGTGTAAATTTTCTCCAGATCCCGAGTAAATATGAAACCTTATAATACGATAGTGTCTCCACGTTGTGAACCAACCATTGGCCCAATACTTCGCACCAAATTTGATAAAAATGACATAATAAACTAACAATCGATAGGATACTCATATATGATTAAAATCTTCAGGGTTCGTCGTCTTATGGCCCAATACTTCACACCAAATATAAAATTCAAAACCCTATAGCTTTAATGAGTGAAGCTTTGAATTACAGACATGTCATTTTTTGCATGGTTTTAGAATAAATGCTAGACACATAGGAATAACGCCAGAACAAAACGTCAGGGAACGCTGCAAATCAACAAGGTTCATTGTTCTGTAGACAATAAATAGGGTTAAAAAATTGAATGATAGCCACACAAAGTGTGGAGATACGTTCACGCAGCATATATGCCCCAACCGCGGATTATTCGAAAGGAAAACTTGGAAGTATAATAAATTGAATAAGGATCTAGAATTCATCAAGAAATCTAATCTCTAGGGTGTTCACGTGCTTGTTATAACCTTATGTTGCTTAAGATTTTAAGATTAACAGGGTTCATCCTTGTCGCGGAACACTGAATATCGAAAATCCGTTAAAAACAAGGTTTTCAAAGAATGGAGAATATAACTCAGGAACGGAAGATCGCTATTCATTGAATATCAAATCCCAAAGCTTCACACAAAATTGTAAAAATGAAGTCTGTATGACGTGAACGGGTGCGCGCGCGTGTGTGTGTGCGGGGGTAATATTAAGGAAAAGAAGGTCACAGAATACTGAATATCGATTGGGTTCGTACTCTCATCGTCACATATTTAGAAATAAAATAAGGACAAAGAGGCTAACTCTCGAACAGGAGTTTGTGGAGTATTGAAAATCGAACTGTTTTAGTTCTTTACGCCACTTTTGAAAAACAAAATCGGTTAAAAACTGTAGCCTTTAGCGTTAACAAGTTTTTCGGAAAGGAGGGATAACTCCAGAACGACAAGGAGCGTTAGAAGCGACAGGGACCGACCTCTTATGGCACCAAAGCTTTACACTAAATTTGAAACAAATTCGTTAATAACTGTAGTGTGTGTGTGTGTGAGTGTGTTTGGGGGGGGGGGTAGGGATATGAGGCATTGAGAATACGTTACAACTACGCGCACGCATAAAAATACCCGAGATCCCGAGAAGATTACATAGGATGGCAAGATCCCGAGAACATTAACTCAAATTCTCGAGATAGTTAACACAGGATGGCAGATTCTCCAGAAAATTATTAGGGGTTTCGAAAACATTAAAATGAGATCTCGAGAAAGGATCGTAAGATCTCGAGGTCTATTACAAAATTTTGCATGACCCCTATACGCTTCCGTATTGTAGCTCGCCATCACGTTTTTTTTCATATATCCGAAATTATATAGACTCTTGGAATAGATCAGCATCATATTATTCAAGGGCAAATAACTGCATCAACAATAGCATTTCCTATAATTCAAACCTCTTATTAGTTATCCAAAAGACATTGATTTTATTCTTGAAAATGGTAATTATGTGCTATGTAAAAGAAAGTGCTGGCATTATTATGCACAAAATTTTGAAAGATTATACCTTAAGACAATAAAAACAATACTAAACAGCGAATACGAGAAAGATATAACTGACGAATTAACTCATATGTCTCTAACTACTAAGGAGGCACAAAAATGTAGTCTTAGATAATAGATTGATTTGAAAATATATGGGTTTGAAATTAAAACATAATTTGGAATAGTACAAAAAATATGGCCTAAACTTTAGCATTTTCCGAAATTATCTTGTTCTTTTCCAGAGTAGTTTATTATCTATGATCATTTTTGGAATATGCGGTGCTTGCATATGATATGTATTCCTTATTTGTAAAATATCCCACAATTCTACAGTATAACATTAATATTGCCAAAGTTCACCTCACCTGATTAGGCCTATATGATTTTTACGATTTAGATAATGTCTGGTTTAAAGATTTATGATTTAAAATTTAACTTTTGAATCTTTTGATATATAAAAAAGAAACGACTGAAAGACGTAAATGGACGCGGAATATAAGTTTGTACAACATCTTTGAACGGGGGTCATTTGAGTTCAATATAATGTTAATTAGTTTATATGATAAGACATGGTCAACGACTAAAAATAACAGGTGCTATTTCGTTGGTAATCTTCAAAACTACACCTCCTTAAATTTAATTAATCAGATTAAATTTAGCATCATTTAAAATCAGATGACCACTGGTCAGTTTGTTATCAGCTTGTTATTCTATGTTAGTTTTAATTGACATCCACGATTCCAGCGATTCCTGGAGGAGAAACTGACAAGAGTGGATGTGTCGTTTCAATCTGGCAAGCAGAACACGATGAGCTGGTTAATGGGCTGATTAATACAGCGCTAGTCGACCAGAGCATTGCCTTGTTTGTTTATATGGAAACCATGTTTTTACACGACGTTAGCAGCTGTTTAGTGGAATCGGACTTAATAAAACTATGATAGAATATGTATAGATTATTTGAAGTCAGTATTTACTGGTAAAATTGATATCAACTAAAACGTCCTTGAGCTTTATTCAAATTAGTAGTAGTTCGGGTTCCGCTTCAGGAAAGAATAAACTACGCACTAGCCAGATCGTTCACTCACATATCTATAAGTAAATATATAAATAAATAAAAAAATTCTCCACTTTACTTCATGCTGACATATATTAAATCATATAAGCTAGTTGTCTGCCTTCTATGCACGTCTTCAGATATATGATATAATTATGTACTACTTTAATATAAAGACTATTGTAATGATATAATTAAGCACAACCGAATATATAAAAGTTTAGGTTGAATAGACTCGCGTGTACACAAAAGATAGTAGAATTGGTGTTATTTTAGTTGTCTTAGACAGATAAAGATGGCTGTATGAAATCAATATGAACATTTACAAGGTTCTCCTTTTTCAATTAGAATCGATGGATTTGAATAATATTTTGTTGATCTTGAATACTTTATCGTCATTCTTTGTTTGATAAAGACGAGAGAACCGTAGTCGAAACGTTGCCAGAAATAAATCTTTTAGGTAACTTGTATTCCATATAATTGGGTCATGTATTTTTGTCATTATGACATCTTGGGATATAAATTCACACAGTTTTGATACAAGCGACCCATCTTTAGGGCCATTAAATTATCAACTGTGATATGTAGGTTAAAAACTGCAAACAGTAGACATAACATCATTTCAAGTTATAGATTTTAAGATATGTCAGGGTGCCTTTTTAAATGTTGAATACGTTTTAAACAATCAATATACAAAGGAAACGTGTCTGTAGAAAGATCATATCTATCAGGAAACCAGTAAATTGTTGAGAACGAATTCGTTTCGGCTATATTATCGGTTTCGAATATTTAGGATGAGGTAAATGTTTGTACAAAAAATAGAAGCGTTCAAACTAATCCAGACATGTCAATACAAATTACAATAGGCACGAAAACAAAATGCACCGTAGTTTTAAAAAAAATGGAGGGGTCAAATTAATCTGTCTGCAGACTTGATTGTGTTACCCCACAGATCATCCCCTCTTCATGATGAAATTAATCTCTTTTCTGCTAAGTTTTAAAAGGATGAAAACTGGTGTCTTAGATCGCCCACAGATTTATGAATAGTTTAGGAAGAGTTCTTGCTGTGCACAAATGTTTAATTTGACTAATGACGCGAAAAGTCATGTTGCCGCCCATACGATTACATCATGTGTACCTACTTCAAGAATACACATGATGGCAAATGGCCGCCATTTAAAATACTACGCCCGCCTCTTAGAGACGATAACTTAACTCGCTATAAATTGTAAAAAAATTTATTTCGGCTAGAATTAAAAAACACCTAAGATTAACATTTGCTAAAAATTTCTAAAAAACAACCTAAATTTATGGAAATGGGGCCAAATCAAATCAGGCAAATTACATCAAATAGTCCATGTTAAACGTATAGCAAAAAATTTAAACTAACGCGAGCACGCGCGTTTCTAGACAACGCCATAGCGGGTCATAGCAACCAGTGAGTGTAAATTGGAAATCCCCAATGACGTAGATATTATAAATTGGAAAGCCGAGTCTGTCTTAAAATAAGTAGTACCGTCAGTAAACAAGATGGAAGCCATCTGCTATCGTGTTTGATCATGGAGTAGGCAAGCACAGGTGTGTCGTATGGTTGCCGCCATTACACAATCATGCTCAACGAAAGATATTACAAGTTCACAAAGGGCGTATAACTCTTTTCCTTGGAACATAGAAATATATGAAAAGGGTTCTAAAAACAAACATTTATGTAATATGTGATAAAAAAAAATCAATTTTTAAGACTTTTATTGTAATTCTAATCAATTATGTTAGATGAAATTTGCGAACAATCTGAAATGAACGGAAGACATTTTTATGTTTTTTTTGTTTTTTTTTATCATTTGTGAATCAGACATTTTTAATTACTTCCAAATTTGCTGTTATATATTTTCTTTGTTCATTTCAAGTGGCATTCGAAACCACTTTATGGTTAAAAGTATCACCCCCTCCCCCCTGCATATTTAGGGGGTTTCACCAAACAGTATATATATCACTTTTACATTCCTATAATATGGTGAATCACGTATTAACCGTATTAATGCTATACATGTGCCATTCGGAATATATTAAAATCTTTTAACATCTTTACACGTAATAATCTATTTTCAAATGAATTCGTGATATTAATTCACGTAGCTATCAAAGATATGCCATGGTAGTATTTTTTTTTTATTATAATATCGTTTAAAGAATGATACATAAATTCACGTAGCTATCAAAGATGTGCCCCATGGTAATATTTTTTTCATTATCGTTAAAAGAATGATACATTCTGCTTAAAGGTACTTATGATTACACCATTAGTCCAAATTGGTTAGAACTCAAATAGCTAAAAGTGATTAAAATATGGTAATTTTATTTCCGGCACATTTGAAGAGTACATAAATGATTTGATCTTATTCTTGTATTATTCGTAGCAAGAACTACGAGAGCAACTTCTGTGAGAATATACCAAGTGTTATGTATGCTTATCTTCTACTTCATCGATTGCGATGTATTTTCCTACATATCACCATTCAGTAGAATCGCTAGATTCTGTCTACGAGACAATCCGTCGCAACAGTGTCATTCACTAAGAAAAGTGCAAAGCTATCAGAAACAAAATCAACCGCTCAATTAGAATCTGTTGTTATAGAATTGAAATATTTACCGTAATAGAACATACATTTCAAAGTTGGTAAATCAAAGAAATGAAATCAAATCAAATTTAACGTCCTACTTTTCAGCACCGACTGGGCTAATAATAAAGACGTGGTAAATCCAAGAGAAGCATTGTTTTACTATATTGGCTTTGGTATTTTAAAGGTCGTTTTATACATTTATCAAAATCTTACAGCAGAGATTCAATACATAATGTGACCAATCAATAAGTAATAAACCATGGGTTTATTTTTGATAAATGCAACCCCATCTCCATCCGATCCCCGAAAATATAAGTTTTTATTACTTATATTTGATGGTGACCAATATTTTGAAACGATCACTGAAATCTAAACTACGGACTGCATGGATCCGATGTTCTGGCTAACTTCTATGGTATAAGAATAGCTTCATCTTGTATAAATTGGCTTTTAGTTCAAAAAAGTTCTATTGGTGGTCATTTGTTTACAAAATGGCGCCTGTTCTATTGACATATTCGATCAGAAGTCTATATCAATATCTTTAAATCATACGATTCGTTTTAAGGAAAGGCTATATTTGTTACCAGATTATTAATAAATTTGTTCAACAATCGGACTTGGTGTCAGCTTAGATTGAGGAATATATACGGAGTATATAAATAGATAATTCAGAACAAATACTATTCCTATATTTTACGATGTATTTGTACAAATATATTTGCTTTGTAGTTTCCAGGTCGCCACCAAAGTACATGTATACTATTGAACAATAGACACTGGGAGTAGAGACACAATCTTTCACGTCTCTTAAATGTACTAAGATGTAAAACTTGTCAAAAATTAGATAAAATTATGTTATTTCTTGTGTTATTTAAGATTACACTCTCTCGAATTTATTCTTCCATGAGACATGATGATAGACATTTAATTAAACATCAATCGATTTGAAATAAATTTCTCTGTCAACTTGTTTCGTATAGCTTAATTTTAAAATCAATATATGTCTATAAGTACATATAGGTAAATTTATCTCATAAAATTCAAAAGTACATGGGATATAGAATACTGTATTGAAAGGTCAGAGATAGAGAGACGGTGGTAGAATAAAAGAGAGAGAGGGGAGTAGCGAGAGAGAGAGAGGGATAGTGGAAGAGAGAGAGAGACTTGAATCCATGACAGAACTTATGTTCTAAAGTAGATTATTTGTTTCGTATTTATGAACGTGGAACATCATAATGTCACTTTATTTTTCTATTTGGTTAAAATTGGATTACACTCAAATTATAATGAATTTTAAAATTTACTTGAAGTTAATCAATTCAGGAGTCAAAGAAGTGAAGTAATTGAAGAATTATTAGCAATTGAACTTCCCAAAAGGAAGCTGCATGTCGTCAACTTGGAAATTAAAATGAGAAAAAGCGTTAATGTGTCTACAAAAAAGACATTTGGTTAGTGCATGGGCCAGGAAGCGAGCATAACGTCATCGCAATCGTCATTGAATTACAAGGGCATATCCAAAATCTAAGTTAGTTAAACAATACGCAGTTGTCCAAGGAACAAGCATGGGCAGGTTTCATAATGTCGAGCGGGGCCGTAGTCCGTAGCCCCCAACGAAGAACAATACATTTTGAAATCCTTTGGAAACTTTTGACAAAAAAAAAGTTCTTGTCGGTTCTTGTTGGTGGTTACTAGTCAGCATAGAATACTTGGGCTACAGTAGAGAAAACAAAAATAGATCATTTCCTTTTACGACGGTAATGGGACATTGTTTTCTTATTCGTAGAAAATGCCGAAAATAAATTATCTTAGGAATATTACCTTTAATTCCCATAAAGCTAACTACAACATCTTTAAAGTACACTTCCTTAATGAGAGGTAACATCAAGGAATCAAACAGTTATTTTAGTTGATTTCTCACAAATATAGACGGTATTATGGATATCATGTACCATTTACTGACGTTTCGGTACAGATGTGTTTAACGCTAGCCCAAACTCTAACCCGTTAGCTCCTGTATATTACCACCGTTTTATAGCTTAACAACGTCGCCATTGGAAACACCGGTCGAACCCTGTCTCAGGTCATCCCTATATGGTGGTAACATGCCTTACCTGTCAATCTCAAAATATAACAAACAAAAAAATCTGTCAGCTTAACTCAATACTGAATGATACACCTATTAGAGACTTTTGGCAAGTGGTGTTATCTTATCCGTATCATGTATCCGTATCGTATACGCGACACGTTGCGTCAGAGTAGTTTTAGAGTTTTGGCAGATTCTTGCGCCGCGTACGTATGCGTCACTGTGCTGAGCTTAGTTCTGTACAGCTGAGTACAGCATGGTGGCAGTTATCCACCAAGATCACCATCAGTACTTGTCAAGTGCCTTGCCTACTTTCCCGGAGTGCGTGAAGTCACTCGACAGTCGCTGAGCTATTAGAAAATGAATTAATGTCCCATCTTATTAAAAAAAATCTTTGACTTGACTCGACAGGAATTTTTGGTTTCACTAATTTATCGTATACATCCCTTTACCATAGAATCACATCATTTACAGATTTGCAATATCTACCTAAATCTAGTTCGTAGATCAACTAGCGTGCAGACAGACAGACAGGAAAAGTATGACAATTCCGAGAAAAACCCATCAAAAATAATGATTAAACTCCAGTCTTTATTTTGATTAAATTCACATCAAATATGCACCTATTTGTTCTAAGATACACATAGATTCATAAAAAACGCTATGATACAACATTTGAGCGTCTAAAAAACCGACAATGTTATACGGACCCTTTCCGTATGAAAGCTGTTCGATACGGGCTGCCGTATCCGTGTGCCGTATCACGTATGAGAAATACACACACACATTGATGACGTGAATGCTTACTTGAATTACAAGCTAACGATATATGTGGTAATTTCCTCGTATAAAATTCAGTACGAACGAATAAAATGCTAACTAGCCATGAATTTATTAATCGAAAGTAGGGCCGTATAACCGTTAAAGTAACTGATCCGCGTATGATCTTGACATCACAAGTTCTCAGATGACATCAGAGCAATAAAATGTTTATTAAAGGAACAAGTGGACTGAAATGACTTCAAACCAAAATCCAACAATCCAGCCAATGTACTTACACGTAAATAACTGTATTAATATGCGTCCAAATTTTAAAATGCATATCTACTGAGGCATGAAAAACTTGATGTTAAGATTATTTCGTATTATATTCTGGACTCGGTGAGGATTCTGGATATCCAATTATAGTTTCCATTTCAATCAATTCATCCCTGTCATCATTAGCCAGAAAAGTAAGATGTTAAACCCAATTTTATTTCAATTAATTAATGATTATCTAACATGCAATGGTTTGATTTAGTCTTATTATTTTTACCCTAAAAACAGTTATCTTTGTGAGAAATCAACTAAAATAACTGTTTGATTCCTTGATGTTAACTCTCATTAAGAAATTATACTTTTAAGATGTTGAAGTTAGCTTCAAGGGAATTAAAGGTAATTTTCAGCATTTTTTTACGAATAAGAAAAAAATGTCCCATTACTGTCGTAAAAAGAAATGATCTATTTTGGTTTCTCTAATGTAGCACAAGTATTCTATGCTGAGACTATAACGTCCAAGGCGTTTGGATGGCACACAAAATAAGGAAAACATACCGGTGTGCATGTGAAAGAATACTTGCTGTTTTGATTCCAAGAATATGCGGAAACGCCCCAGTCCGGTCAAAATTCTGTACAAATTCCCTTTCCATTCCACACAATTCTATGCTGACTGTTCTTCGTTGTTAATAATACAACCACGGGCAAGACAAATCCTTTGGGCTGTTTTAATTATTTGTTTTTAGAGTAATGTAATTGATCCAGGGAGAACATTGACAGCCATGTTAGTGTAGATAAAGAAACAGACCAAGGTTGTCTTCATCTAGAACAGAAAGGTCGTTCGAGGCCAATTAACATGCTACTAATTTACGCTGATTAATGAGAAGCAATAGGCTGCATTTCTTGACCTACCACTACTTCGTTAAAGCTGATGGAGTAGCCAAGGGACACACGAGGGCACAGAAGAATATATAAGAATTCCTAACCTTATAACTTTGGAGTACGTAGTGTCTAGTTATGGGTAGATTTCTAACCTAATCGAACTAACCCATGCTTTAGGTCAAGGTCCCAAATAATAAATCGGTATGCATTTTATTTCTTAAAATCTTATTATTCCACCCTCAGCTCGATGAGAATTTTATTAGTTTTTGTTGTCATCTGGAATTCATGCGGGTTTCGCGTGACTAGTGAAATGACCCTTTACTGTCGCAATAGTTATTTTAAAACGAAATATATTATCTATTGAACTTATTAATGTATCCCTAAAATTGATAATCCGTGGAATAACTTGCTGCATGCTACTTCTTGATTAGGATACGAACTACTACTGGCGTCATATGACGACCCGAAGGTGGTGGTATTGGTAGAGGATGGGATGCGGTCCAAACCTGCAAGACATAATAAAATTAGTTTCCATTTCTGAATCTACCTTTCCATACAAAACGAAGAACTCGCATTTCTTTATTAGATTGGAAAACAACAATATATGGAAAGGTCCAGCAAGTTGGTACACGAAATGATGACGATGTAATGATCGTAGTAGAACAGATGTTATGTATGGACGATGATATAAGAATCTAGAATATTTACTAACTTACTTGTAGGCAATATGACGATCATATATCTAATTATGTCGACTATCAGTCCTCATTAATGAAAATGAATGTATTTTTTTTAGAGATAAAAAATCCGTGTAACACTGATAAGGTTAACATGTTGAACCCACAATCGATGCTTCTTAATATACGTATAGATAACTTAAAGATTGTTTACAACTATTTATAGAACAATAAACTCTTTTTATCAGTATAAATAATTATGTGGTTATGTACTTTTAATTGGAATGTTATGTTTATTTCACTTCAGTGTCGATATATTATTAGTATTCTGCAATTTTACCAAAAGATATGAAATAATGTAATGGTACCATTAATGCATGGAATGGAGGGGTTTTAAATACTGCCATTTATATTTCTATGGTTACATACATGCAATGCGTACCAGTATACTATAGACGGGATTCGTATAGTCTTGGCATACTTAATTTTTCAAAACACTCAATTTATTTGGAAAGTCCACCATTTTGTATATTTAAAAATGCTTTACAGAATTTAAAAACTGATGAAGTGTCATAATATATGAAAACAATATATTCTCGTGAATTCTGATTGGGTTTAATTTCCAGTCTAGTTTATAAAGTACATTCAGTAAGACCACACCAGCATTTACAAGCATTATAATTGTATGTATTGGTTAAGGGATGACGGCTTAAGAGCAATTGTCAATTTGTATAAATTATTGGTGACGTTATCGATAATGGCATACACAGATGGAAGATTTCAGTGCCATTGACATGGCTTAGTGTCATATCATATCATCATGGCGTACATAAATCATATTAACTAGGGTCCGACGAGTAATAAAAGAAACATTCAAGGACACCAACAAATGCCAATTAATGTTTACATAGCTTGATGAACTAATATCAGAATCTATAAGTAGACCTTATTTTAAATAATGTCCCTTATGACTACAAGACATCACACTATTGCCAAGAAAATTCTTTATTTCTATGAAATTTGCGCGAATTCATAAACAAAATATACGTGATTGCGTCAGTGTTGTGCATTTTGTTCGATTCTTGAATTCAATTTGAAAATCGTATTCTTTTTTGGCGTCAACCCTAAACTATCCTTGTGGTGTTTAATCGATTGTTTAGTAGTCAAAAAAAAAAAAAAAAAAAAAAAAAAAAAAAATTGTAAAAGGGGTTTTATTTAAGAATCCGTTTACATGTATTTGTGGTATAGCTTCTGTCTAATTATCTAGGGTACGTGAATTTGAACACCAAACAAGTGTTATTCAAGTTAATTTTGAGTGCACACATTTTCTTTCGAATCTGATGTATTTTACAGTGATTGAATTATAGATCCAAATACGTTCAAACAAGCTTTGGAAGCTAATGATCATTTCCCAGCATGTTGATCTGACTAGTTTTATTTTTATTTTATTTTTTTTTTGGGGGGGGGAGGGTTATGACCATGTGACAAAATTGCACTTAGTAGGATGACTTATTTTTCACACCCATGCTGTAAGCCTACTTACAATTTATATATAAAATGCATGTTAATTACAGAACATGTGACATTTGTTGTTGTGATGTTAACACTCGATTGCACAGTTCTAATTCAATAAACTTCGAAATGTTAACTTAAAAAAGGTACACATCAACTCAACACGACAGAATATCCTTGTCAAATTCATTTCCGTGTGTCACCATTGTTGTGGCGTCTTATATGCCACCCATCACAGATTATACTGGCTGTGGGCATTGTCCACTTCAGAGATTTGGAACGTATGGATCTACTTTTATATCTAAAAAAATCATCAATATAAAGATTGCCAACGTGAAATTATTTTCTACAAATACCATAACATATGGTTATATCAGGTACCCGATTGTAGCCTCAAATAGTATAAACTAAAATGGTTTAATTGAATAGAGAATGTCAAACTATATTTAAAATTTTCATAAAACAATTTAAACATGTTACAAATCTTTTAAACTTTGATAAAATAATTTAAACATGTGCAAATGTTATAATAGTTTGCATTATTGGTTACATTTTGTGGTGATTTGCATATTCGCCCTGATCCATTTCACAAGAAATCTAGGCCATTTCAATCCCACATCATATAATTAACATATCACAGGAAAGATAGAAATCGAGAAATAAATATTAGCGTGAAAGTGTATGAATAGATGAATATGGATGAGGGTGAAGAGATTTAAATCTGTCTTATTTGAGTTGTAATGTATTACCATTTAAATAATCATTGTGTTTCTGTGTTGATGGAAATACTATGAGATGGTTTTGTTAAAGATAATAATTAAACAAATCACACAGCTTAAGCGTTATAAGATCGATGTCAACGATTGTATTAGCCGTTTTCATTATAACTATTATATTCGTAACCCACCCCTCTGTCACATTCAATAAAATATAACGACGACCAATTAATATCCACACCGTCATTGAACTATCACCGTAATAAGATATCCATTCGAGATAAGGCTAATACCTTTCTCATAGACAATAATTTTCTTTTTCAATGCGCGTGGCGTTTGCTTGTATATTGGCTACTGTTCATTATCATTGGAGATGTGGTAGGATGAAAGAGTTGTCTTACGGTATCGGCAATGGGTTGAGCGGCTAGCTATGATAACCGTTAATGATATTGCTATAGCCATAGTACTACAACCCTGAACACTATTGATTATGAAGTGCGATCTGGGAGCATAAACTTCAAAAACACATGTGAAAATTAATATGATGGTCTTTTCAATGTGTTCGATGCTTGTTTCATGAGTTTTCAAAAGGGTGCTAACTTTCGATTATGTGTTCGAGGAATATTATTCTCTATTCAGTATTTTTTGGCATCATATTTGTGAATTTAGTACAGAATAAACCGACGGACGAACAGCGATTAATGGATACAATATTAGGGGATTATAATTCAGCGTCCCGCCCAGTTTATAATGCGTCTCATACTGTAACTGTCAAATTTGGAATAACTTTAACTCAGATTTCAGATATGGTGAGTAATTTATATATTTCTTTACGCTATTCTTTTTTTTCTTTTTTCCTCAACATATAGATCCGTTGGAAAACAGACCTATCCCAGATGAACAAAAGTTAGTTTCTACGCTTTCTAAAAATTATGACATTTTGTCCAGACCGATATTTAATGCTTCTAAAAGTGTTCGGGTCAAATTTGGAATGGCTTTGATACAGCTTTTTGATATGGTAAGTATTTTTACAATATATTAATGAAACTGATTTAAATCAGTTGAGACACACTTAATAGTTTAGACATCTGTCGTGGACATATGGACATCGCGCGTCTTTTCTAGACGATGCCACCAAGACACAACTTATGAAATGTCATTTTTTAAACACCCACGACTTCTGTTCCCATTCTCCGAACAGTATTTACATAAATTCTGATTCTCAGACCAGATTCTAGCGCTCAGCTCAAAGAAATATTACATACTGCAAATATTTTAGAAATCTTGTATTTGAAAAATAAAACACCAACTGGCAATACTCTCAACATCACATCTGATATGGATGCACTTGGGTACTTGAATAAAGTTGGTTGCCTTTAGCTTTACTTATTTTAAGTAAAATTTTATCTAAAAAAAAAATCCATCCAAACAAAATCAGCAAAGCGATAAATGTTCGTTAACTGAAAAACACTTCACTTGGCAATTAATTGTTCCCTGGGTTCGAATTTCTTACACCAAATTTTAATAGAATTATAAAAACTTGTATAATATGTTTTGTGCCATACTGTGTCTTGATAGTCTCTATCTCAATTTTTTCGCTATCTTTATTAAATGTTTTTCTTACAATTGGTTTTTATACATTTTTCTCTTGGAGTGCAGTTTTCTAAGGTAAAGATAGTTATAGAATATTGTATTTTGCTTAGAATCAACACGATACCTTTTTTTCTTATAACTAAAAAATGAAATGAAATGGAGTTTAACGTCCAATTCTTCTGCACCTGACCTGGGCTAATGGAAGACGGGCATATGCCATACAGTGTGCTATGAGGGAAATTTTACCCGGGCAGCGGCACTTCGGGCTATTAATATATCGAATTCCAACTGCCAAGGGATCTTTTACGTGCACGCCAATGTGTACACGGGACCTCGGTTTTTTATAACTAAAGGGGCAGGGGCATTATGTAAGATTCAGATAAAGAGTTGACCCTTCTGGCTATAATATTTCAAAATTAGATAACGCAAATTGAATATATTGGACATTCATCTCATTATTTTGAACGAAGTTATCAATGTTCGTAGTTTGGACAAGATGTGTGCATTGATCGTAACCACCGCATTTCTGGTCATTCGAGTCTTAGCCTTGTTTTTCCATTTTTAAATTAAATCATTAAATGGCAGAACCGTTCCAATAAGTCTGAGTCACGTGGGGCATGTAGGGCATCTCTTTACCAGGAGGAGACTGCAGCGTATTTGCTGAACTTTAAGGCTGTTTCGACTTTCCTTTCCTTCTCTTTGTTACTTTCAAAAGTGGCATTACGACGGTCAACTGAACGCTGAACACCAAAATCTAAAGGAACAAAAGCCGCTTACAATCTGCCTTCTGCTGTTTTATAACTAGTTTTTGAAGCAAATACCGTAAAGAGTAATTGCCGTCTGAAAAAAACTCTAACCCATGGCCCACGTAGAGTGCCCCACAATTTTTATAAGTGGCCTAGCCTGGCCCATGACCCAACTACAGCCCCTCCCCCTCCCCCAGTCTTGTGTGGGACCTATTGTGATATTTATGTGTGACTTAGCTTGACCCATTGCCCCCCTCGAGTGTCCATATTTTTTTTTATCGTGATCTAGCTTGACCCATGACCCACCGTATATGTGTGACCTACAGCTTTTTTCGGTAATAGATTTGTTTTTTTTCGACATTTAGTGATTTTTCGGTATTTAGGGTTTTTCGGTAATTACTATCAAATTCATTTTTCGAGGTTTTTCGTTTTTATTCCCTATATAATTAAGTCGGTAATTTGTAGATTTAGCTCTTATATAATGCCTGTTTACTAGCTATTTATTTACTTTGAGATATTCGATGTAGTATAGTTTTGATTTTACTTGCTGTCTACTGCAGCAATTATAATATTTGCAATAGATAAGCTTTTAAAACAAAATAATGCAGGATAACTGCATAACAAAACACAGACATAACAAACTTTACATTGTTACGGACGAATCAGTACTGTTAGATACTTTTACACAGATACCTACCTTTTCATGAACCCTTTGTATCACTTATCATTATGGGATTTTCTTTATGCAACGAGTCCACGAGTACAAATTTTATTAGATTAAATCTTCATTACGGCCGAGTAGGCGCATATTAATATTAACAATGCATTTACACAGCGCCTACAAACCCACACGACGAGCTGCTCATCGGCATCATTACATTTTGTATAACACAAAAATAATGATGCGCTTTACGTACATCAACAAATAAAAGTAAAACACACAATTGGAAACTTCAAGACGTTTGTTCATGCAGGTGGTTCATCCACATGATGTTTATTCACGCGGCTGAAACGCCAGCATGATAGATAGGAAACTTAACATCCAACACGACCAAATAACATGCTAACAAAGCGATTTCAGTGAAGCCCAAATTCGGAATACATATGTTTTGCGGCCGGGGTATAGTGGTAGATCCGGGGGGGGGGGGCTGTCACCAATCGAGAAAGCGTCATTTATGAAGGACAAGAGGGGACAATGGCGATCCCTCATCTCACTGAAAATATCACAGGAAAGAAAGCATTAATATTTAATCATGCGTAAATGAACATCAGTGTAAACTAATTTACAGAACTGTTCATATTGTTTTATGGATTTACATTTGATCAAAGGGCATATTCCAGAATAAACGTATTGGTCATATTGGTCTAACAGTATTTTCAGTACTTTCATCATGCCATCTTTTTCCATTATATATAATCACCTGTTGACGTCTGGACGATATACCATGGAGATCCACAAATATACTTTGTTTGTATTAATGATCATATAAAGAATACTTTTCCAACCTTGTGATTGTTACATTAATATTGCCTTTTACAGCCAATTAAATGTATTTTGTAAGCAAAAACTGAAATTTGTGACTTTAAAATAAGGAATATTCCCCAGAGAGCAATAATCGTTGTATGATCTTTAGCATTATTATCGGAGATGTCCGATGACAACAGAACGTTGTTATAAAGCGTCAACAATAATCTATGTTGTATGGTAATACAGGTTTACTTACGCACTTCCCGTTAACATGTGATCATCAAAATGGTGGAGGTCAGTCTGTAGGGACTGTTTGTTAGTGACTACTAATGATTTATATTCAAGACACAGTAATGAGCAGAAATCGAATGTTGTCGTAGATCAGCTATATGAGTAGGTGTGAACAACCGTGTTTACACGTCCCGATGCCCCTCTGTTGCGCGTGTTGATTTTGTCACGTCACAAACGACCATTTATTATCACCATAAAATCCCAGGTCTAAACATCTAGCAATGTCTGTATCAGAGCTATTTCTAAAGTCTGCTGAATTATATTCGCTTCCATTCGACTTGAAGGAACATTTGTCTAATTCTGTATTGTAAAAAAAATACATAAGGAAAAAAACCCTTCAGAAACCTCACTGACATTCATAGCAATCCTCTAACATGCAATCATGTAGAAGGAATCAATTGAATTTAACGTGTTGGGTTGGGTTTTTTTTATACGAAATACTGAAATAAAAGCCTTTATTTTTCAATTGAGATGATGCACCTAAGGTTGAAATCTGGATTTGACGAGATTATTCGCGAACTTTTCAGCACGAGTGGTAGTTAATTCACATATTATTTTTGAATTTTCATTAAATATGGTATCGGGTATATCATTGCCTTCGGTGGCTTCTAATTCTAACCATGGTCGGTGCATTATAATCATGACCTTCCAGCCCCAGGCTACAACAAATTGCAGGACGACCAAACAAAACTCCAACTAAAAAAATATATGCTACGGAAGCCCAGCATCACGTTTGTCGCCAGACCCGTTTACTAATTTTTATGGAAACCAACGGTTCACGGTGACATTGGTTATGATGACGACGGTAATGATGCACCCTTGAGAATCCTGTGTTAAAAACAATAAAATTATGGTCTCTATCTAACAGGACAAACTTGTTTAATTGGCCAAATAACACCATTTTTGTAATATCGCCAATCAACACAAACTTGTGTAATATCGTCAACCAACACAAACTTGTGTAATCTCGTAGACCAACATAAACTTTTGTAATCTTGTCAACCAACACATACATGTACTTCTATAATATCAATCAACATAAACTTGCGTTAAAGTTTTGGGTTGATACAAGGAAACTTGTGTGACTATCCTTGTGTTGTTTATTAACTTGTGATGTTTATTAACTTGTTTGTTTATTAACTTTTGTTTGTTTTCCATACGTATTTGAAAAAACTATTAACACAAGACCCGCGGGGCGTGGGTTAAAATCTTTTGTTACAATTATAACATCTGATGCCACTTCTATATTATTTGCAAAATAACGATATTATACACCGACTCTAGACAATCCTGGGATATTCAAACCGTTTCCCTCCTGGACTGTGTGTTTTTATCGAGGGCCATACACATAGAATATTAAGTACTCTAATGCTTTGGTTCCAAATCTGAGGCGTCATCCACAATACCACCCCACATTGAATATCACTATCAGTGTAGACAAAATACTGGCTATAACACTGAGCGCGCCGGTAGAACATAATATAGTTGTTCGCCGATCGTTATCTTGTCGGAGAGCGGTTTTGTTCTAGTTGACATAAAAGTCATGTCATATTAACATTATATCATTATTATCGGTTTTGTTTTTATTTTTTCTAACCTTATGGGTAGTGGCTATAACACCGAGCAACATGAAAGGAGGGGGGGGGGGGGTCCGCGTAGAAAAATTTGAAATATTGAATCGATATCCTGGCATTAATTTGAGGTCATTACTGGGGAGCTAATTATCGTGGAAGAATGATGACATCGAGGGTCGTAGGCGCGAAATAATTTCACATTATGTAATTGTTTGGGACTGGGTCTGAGGAGGCCTTGTCTCTCACCCCCCGCTTCTAAATCTGCACCTTCATAACTATCGATACGTAGCCTATTATCCCTTTGAAGGTCATTTCTTTTTCAAAATAACATATTTATTGTTCTGTATGTAAACGCTTCGGTTCACTGTGAGTAACTAAGAATACACCAATCACTCGGACAGCAAACTAGAGCAATAGTTTAAAATTTGATTTTAGAGGACCAGCTGTTCCGCTAGGAAGATTACCGATCAAGATGTTAAAGTACTAAATAAAATATTAGTTGTGTGAACTGTATAAACACCCCAAACGACTTAGCTGCCTAGCAAACTATATATGGATTTATAATACATGTAATGGAATCTCGCCATGAATTATATAGTTTCAACCTGTATATTGGAAGAGAGAGAGAGAGGGGGTGGGGGTAACTTAACGTCCACTCGACACAAACTAGGTTATTTCGGGCCCTACCACATACAACCATGAATAGAAATCACGACAGCTGACTCAATGCCATCTCTTATAATACACGTACTAACCACACGACTACCCCCCCCCCCCGAATATCATTAGAGAACACAAACTATTGATAACAATGACATTTCTTCACATTCCATTCAATTATACATAAGATAGAGCTATAAAGTAACAGATGTCTGCGACACAATGTTGACAGCATTTCTCACTAACATTATTTATTTAATGTGTTTCTTAATCAATTAATTATTTATAGCCGAATAAAGTTTAATCCTATTAACTGTGAACATCAAACCTCTACTGAATAGTGATTTCAGTTCAAGTCTGAAACTCACAAAAAGTCACCAAATTGTATTTACCTACGCATTTTGACTTGTTCGTGCGCAACGTCCCTGGAGATTTATTTCGAGACGATGGTGAAACTTTGAAGAATTCTCTGAATGATTTGGAACAATGGCCAAGATCAGATACGCTTTACATTTTGAACCAAGGGCAAATAACTCAATCATTTATCCCCATGTGACGTCTTTTATTGGGCAAAACTTCTGCAAGATATTAACAAAGTTCAATTCTCTATCAGTTTAGATCCTGATCCATCTCCGGTGAAAACATCTTGTTGTTAAACCATTTGTCTATGATGCAGATTTTCTAACAGTCATTAATAAGTTTGTATATTATAGCGTATATTATGCTTTATCTCCATGAAAAAATTGTACGCGTTAAAGTAGCCAAGTCTCTAACTAAATATCATCCAAAGATTTCGATATTGAAACATTATTTATTTTTCAATTTAAATCAACATCGATTTTGCGATCTTACCGGGAAAAGATGGGCTTCTGATGTCCAATATTTAAGACAAAATAAACATTTCATCATTACATTGGTACACGAATCGTGTACCATGATACGTTTCAGCCCAATTGTAACAGGGGAATAGAAAAACGAGGTTTGAAATATTCTACAAGTCTTGTCAAACGGTGGCGCAAATCGGTGTAGACTGGAATAACCACATGCTAGAGATTGTCATTCGATTGAGACTTCTGGCGTATTTCGACGAACATAACTGCTTCGAAATTACATTAACAACAGAAAAGATTGAATGTGCGTCGGTTACATTATTTTATGCGTTGCGACCCAGTTGTGTCAATTTCTGGGTCCCAAATATTAACAATTCAGCTCCTTTAGTATTGATACTTTGAAGGTTATTTCCTGTATAATTATTTTTGTAAAATTAGCGAACGTCAGTTTGTTTGCATTTGACATCGAAAATCGGTGAAATAATTAGCAATAATTCAACTTTGTTTCATGACGTAAAAATAAAACGGCTATACAACAAATAAAATTTACGTAATAATAAATGAATAGATATTAGTAGTCCAGTTGCCAAACACCATTATAAGCCTTAACCTGGAAATATAGTCCACCTAATGTTTTTTGATGGATTATATATCTTCAGTATGTGTAAATTAAGAATCAAGATGATGCCACCCTGGCACCCTTGGGGAAATTTAAATAAGATGGCGGTCATATATCTGAATGGCGAAATATGCCATGACCGAAAGAAACGCCAATATGGTTCCCAAATTCGACAAAATAGTCAAATTTAGTAGACCATGGAAGATAATAGAAGCGTTAACGTAAAAAAATATGTATCGAAGGACTAAGTGCACAAATTACAGAGCCATATGAACAGAAGCTACGGAGAGCGAATTGTCAAGCATAAATTATCCACTATGACACCCGTACGTATCACCTTCTCTAATAGAAAACAGAGTGGAATAAGGGATGGAAAATGTTTCTCAGCGTGATACAAACGACAGCCAACCGGCGCGTATGGATGACTAAATATCTTGCAAGACAAATGTCACCCCCGTTGCATAACACGAATGGAATGGGAAGAATCAGAATGTTCTACCGATTGCGAGTATTCCAGTTGTATAAGCCAAATATGTGAGCCCCAGTTAGTAATTAAAACATTTGTTTTCAACACACGATAGTTTGACCCTGTAAACTTTGTGTCCGTATAAGAATATTTGCGGAAGAATATCATCGCATTGGAACACCTTTTTGTTCCACATGTATTTATGTTTATATCTGAAGAAATTGACAATGAAAACCTATATTTCAATATATAACACACCGTTTCAGGGAACATTAAGAGTTTACCTAAAAAAAGGAGCCGTCACTGTGAATTTGGTCACTTAAGGAGGAATACCGAAATTCATTAGATTCAGCGGATCAAATTCTTACAATTCTTACAGAGACCACCTTCATACTGAGTTTCGAGAGAATCTGTCCAAATTGTACCCCATTAAACTAAAGTAAATGCCTTTTGAATTTGGCTCCCTAGCGGAATTAGCCGTCACTTTTAGGAGAAATACCCATGCTCATTGGATTCAGTGCGTCAAATTCTTATAAATCTCCAAACCGAGGTCCGAGAGAATCTGTCACATATTTTGCGCCACTAAATAACCAGAAAATGCATCATGGCGGCCATCTTGAATATTTAAATTTCCCCGAGTGTGCTAGGGTGGCATCATCCGGATTCTTAATCAACACATACGGAAATTATGTAATCCATCTAAAAGCATTACATGTAGGTGTGCTATATTTTGAGGTTTGCCGACCTGCTGTCGGACTATAGCGAATCCTATCGGCACTGTAATTCCTTGTCAAGTTGTAGCCATATCCAACACCAAAAGTCGAAAATGACAATGACAATGTATCGGAAATAAAGTTTGTTCAGTTATCTGGATGAAATTGCATTTTTTTTTGTAATTTTATTAATTTTTATGAAGCAGGAACTGGACCCATAGTTCTACTCGTCTTGGGGCTACGCTTCGGTAATTCAAATACGATCTGCATAATACTTTGTATACATGTTTATTTGACAATTGTGCGTGTGTGTTCGTCACAATTATAAGATGGCGACTATGATGTCACGCTCGCACGATACCTTGTCGATATAGTACTATCGTTTAAAAATATCGTATACATTGCCATGTACTATTTGGTATAGTCTACCTCTGAAACTGTTTAATTATAAAACTTATCTTTTCACATTTTCAACAGAAACGATAACATCGATAGCCGTGGTATATTTACGACAATTTCGTTTTATTTCTTTCAGTTAATAACATAAACATCTATATTTATTAACATTTAAGAAACAATTTAATGGCCATTAGGGAATATTGCGTTCGATTCATCTTTCTAGATAACACATATATGTTGAACACATAATGTTGCTGTGTTTTGTGGCCATGCAATGAATCGAGCTTAAAGGCAACTACAAAAACAGTTAGGTGGGGGCTGGATTAACAAATTTGAAAACAAAGAGTTACGAAATGAAATGAAATGAGAATTAACTTCCTATTGTTCTGCTCCGACTGGGATAATGAAGACGGACATACGCCATACAATGTGCACCGAAGGAAAGTTTGCCGGGATAAAGGCGCTACGGCCTACTCTTGTATCGAATCCCAACAGCCAAGGGATCTTACACGTGCATACCTATGTGCACACCGGACTTAGGATTTTCGTCCCATCCGAACGATCAGACAGCTATACTTATCAGGTCCTCCGTTCTGCACCGCTGACAAGAGTAAACCATGCCGGAAAACCCGATGAACCTTCGCAGCCAACACCGGAATTGAACCCTCCACCTACAGGCTACCGAGCCAGCGTCTTGCCCAAAGAGGATTTCCTTAAAGAGAAACGAGAAACATTAAGTTTAATTATCGGAGTCCAGATTCAGATATCAAACAGGGCCCCACGTGTTCATTTTTTATTGCATGTTTGTTTATAAACATCACAAGCCAACATACCTAGAAATGGCTAGAAAATAACGAACGCACAATTTCCTGCACTTACAGGCCGGTTATTGGCACGATACTTGATCTTGACTGACCTACAAAATATCGTTCCATGTTTATACCAACAATTCCCTTCGGAATAGTTTTACCCACAATCCACTGTTTTTACAGCTTCAATTTATACGTTTGAAATGTAAATTGTCAACCAAACCTTTAACCTAACCCTAACCATATAATTTCCCAGATCGGTCAAGATCTAGTATTGAGCCGATTATTGTTTTTAGCTCTTGTAAGTTGTCTTTCATTTGGCTGGTAACTTGTGCAGCGAAGTGATAGACAAACAAACAGCAGTATTTTCGTGCTAAACTAAAATAGAAACCAGTTTACTTGTATCCTTATACTGTTCTGATGGAACAAGAACGTTTTTATCCAATGCAATAAATCAAAAGAGTCGCACACTAAAAACGTTACATCTTGCGATTCAACTTAATAATAGCGTTTCAAGAGAAGACATCCATAAAATACATATTATATGCGTAATGTTTAAAGTGTATGTTGACCATACACAAAAACACAACAATACATTTAGTTAAACTTACATTATGGGAGATAAGATAAAGAGATGGCAGTTCTCACTACAATAGTTAAAAACTAGATAGTGTAAAGATAATTTGCTGAAAATTTCAGTCAAATTGATTCACTATTAGCCGAGAAAAAAGCTTTTGAAATATTCATAGCCTCGGTCATCATTACTCAAATCATTAATATAAACAGCATAGTCTCGATTGTCCTCTTGATTGATTTAATTATCAACCGCCATTAAGCGGCATATACGTTTTTAATCTGCCAACATCGAAGGCTAGTCTTGACATAAAGAGTTTATTATGGTCTGGATATGTTAATTAATGTCTAATTGATTATTAAGATAACATCTCAGGCTTAAAGAAAGACCTGTAAAAATCAGATTTTGCTCTTGCATAATGCTATTTTAATGTATACTTAGATCTTTTTAAAGAATGCCGCCAAACTGACATGTACCAAAGTGACCCCGAAGTCCATCAATCAATTTTGGAAACTTTAGACCTAAGGCTAACTAAAAATCATTCTTAAATTTATTCATCAAATTCGTAATGAACATCAGTTTGTCACAGGGACTAATAATTGTTTACATGTATATACATTTTCAATAATACGTAATTAGTGAGTTATTTTGATATATAATTAAATTCTATTAAAAGTTATCATCGAATCAACTGACTTTCCACTTACCCAATTGAGCAGAAATACATGTATATACATGTACATAGTTGATGGTACTTTTTTAAAATTATATTAACATATATTTTATATTCTATTGTTAACTATAGAATACATTTGTTTGAAAAATCAATAGTATTACAATACAAACATGTTTGTGCATAAACATATATAAAATATTTCTCATTTAGCTGGTAAGCTTATATAACTTGTACTGTTATGACACTTTCTGGAAGATCCCCAGCTTATCATGTCTTCTACATAGTAGGTGGCCATTGGCACGAAGTTATCTACTACCACATAACTCCAGTCAGGTCTCTTAGTTAAAGATGCATAATGTGAGAGCCAAATCTTCCCTTTGCTGGTCTTTTTTTTTTGACTTCAAATGTTATATAAATTAGTATTTAGACATTATTACCACGATAAACCCACGATCAACTATCATCGGATGGCTTACATTACACATGCTATAGTTAAAAGTGTAAATACGCATATCTTCGTTCAGAATCAAGTAATTTGATTGGCATTTTTAATATTATATGTATCTTTGATCTGTTATGGTAAGAACGATCAAGTCTTTATTCAAATCTTACATAATGCATAGTTAATAAGGTATAAGCTAATTGATAATTCATTATGAATTGTATAATTTAATAGAATATGTAGCCTGGCTCTGACGTCAGACTATGTGACATGGTCATATCACCTGCTCCAGTGTCATAACCAGTCTTATGCCCTTCATCATATGGACAAAGTGCGTACGGTTAGGCTTGGTTATCTTGTTGTGGGGTTATCTGAACTGTTCCTGGATTTAAAGTTTCCGTGGTCCGTGAACCTATGTTTTGCTAGGGTGTGTGTGTGAAATAGCTTTATTTAACGTCCGCTTCCACTGAGGTGATATCGCTAGGGTTATGGTACGGTCTTTATATACCCACGATGGAAGCCATAAACTTAGGGAACGGTAAACAATAAAGGTGTTGCCGTTCAGCGCTTTACTTGCAGATTTATTTCGTCATTGCCTTCTAGGCGGTAATACTATGTATATGAACTAAATAGACCGTGACAGTTCAAATTATATATAAAAGTAGGCCGTAGCGCCGCTTCCTGAGTAAAAATTCCCCCTTATTATGACAGTCTTCATCAGGGAGTCGGAGAAGAACAGTAGGACGTTAAACCCCATTTCATTTTCATTGTTTATTAATCCAACAAGCTGAAGTTAAACCACAATGGCAGCCTGCTTCAAAATGGCTGTCGTTTTATGTACAATGTTGGACAGATACGCAATTAATTTTGATAGGGTATAGATAAGTCTGTTCAATCTTGACCAATCTAAAAATAATGAAGGATCACCGTTGCGAATGATTATCTGTATAAATAATGTGTCACCACTGTCTATAATATGTCATTTCGTTCTCAAACCAATTTTACATACGAATCTGTTATTAAAATATTTAGAAACGTTTCAATTTTTCTTTCATTTCTCACAACCCTTCATTTTTAATTAAAATTAAAATGAATTAAAAACACTTCTAAGACAATGTTGTAAATTAGATTTTTTAAATCAGGCACCATGATCTGCTTATTGTGGAAGACGCTCTTCGGAAGTTTATATGACCACTCAATTATTCCAAGATAGCTGCGATGACGTCATATTGATCGGTTACTTTTCCATAGTACGTCATACTTTTTACTAAAATCAGCTTAGCACTGGACAAAAAAAGGACCGAGACTTCATTATATCCTACCATTAGCACCATACCTACCACGAGTATTTCTTCATGGTTATTAACCGTTCCAGTACAAAATTAGAACTCATTTCAGACGTATTGGTCCTATCTGCATATAGTTTACACAGACCGCAGCTTAAGGTACAGTTAATTACATGAGTAATATCTATTTGGCTTTGATCTCTGATATCTTAAAATTGCAGATGTCTGCAGAAATAATAAGCTAGTGCTGATAGCTAAACAGAAACAAGTTAATATTACCGGAGTAGACTGGAATAAGCAGACGCCAAAGACTGTCATCCCATTTGAACTTTTCCCGTATTTCGCCGAACTTATTAGAAATTACAGTAAAAACAGAAACGATTGAATGTAAATTAGTATATATACATTCATAATACATTATTATATGCGTTTTGACCCATCTGTGTCCATTTCTAGGTGCCAAGGAATAGCGATTTAGTCCCTTCAAATTTAAACTATAGACGCTTTTTAACGTGTCTGTGTATTAATGGAATAGAACGGTTTCAGTTCAATTTAATGTGCTTTTCTTTTTTTTACTGATTGGGATAGGCCAATATAACGTCTACCGAACACATGCTATATCAATATCACATTGTCGGAGGACAAGATGAAAACCCACGCGGATCAAAACCACGTCACTTGACTTGATGGTTTACCTAGATATATATGTTAGATGACAGTAGCCATAATGTTTTTGTCAGCGGACTATGTTATATCTAAACTGTAAACTAACATAACATTATTACGTAAAATAAACCCAAGCATTTATTTTATTAAATTGCACATTATATATAAAGAGAGATTGTTGAATAAATGTGTTTGCGTTCATGAATCTAAGGGAACGATAAAACGTTGTTGACAAGATAATCTTCCATGGCAGCATTATGGGGATGTTGTTTAATTGTTCACCAATCTAAACAACAGAACAACTCTACCTGCATATATAGAAGTGACCCTGACACATTGGGTACCTATAATACCCGTACCACAAAAGCACAGGCTATAGGGTAAACGCATTAGCTTTTCTACTGAAACTCTGTTTGTAAACAAATAAATCAAAGCAAAATGTCTTCGACACTCAAAAAACCGAAGTCGTTCCAGTACTGTAATAAAAAGGACCATTTAATCCGGAACTTTACCGCGTACCGAAACTCATGGCACACTGAGGCTGCCATCTTGGAGCTATTGTGCCATAACAAATGGACACTTTTAAACGTGAAGGGCCGGCTGGCCGAATGGTTAGCGCGTGTGCGCTATATCATAAGGTCTGTCATTGAGTCAACTGGCAGGGTTTCGATTTCCCGGTTACATCGTGGGTTTTCTATGGGTCCTCTGGCTTCCTCCCACTGCTAAAGATCATAAAAATGGAAAAAATAGGTTAGTTTCGAAATGACCTAGTTTGCGTCGAGTGGACGTTAAACTCCATTTTTCTCTCTCCCCATTTATTCAATATTGAAAGCGTTTTAAGACATTTATTTAATATTGAAAATAGCTAAATTCTTGCTGAGATTACTGATCAGTATGTGATAGTTCGCTCTAGTTATCTGGATTGCTGGAAAAAATGACCAAGTTATAATCCGATTCCTACAATAAGCAAATGAAAAAGAAAAGGTTGTAGAAATTAAATTAAAAAATAAAACAACAACGTCCCATTCATCTACAAGGTAATCATCATGCTTGATAAGCTTCTTCTGAAATACCCTTTTGTGACACCAATGCCTAAGGCCAGTCAGTTTATATCGATAGTCTATCGAGTGCGCACAAGCTACAAGAACCTGGACGATAATCCCAGATTAATCAACAAAGATCATACCACAATGTATTTTAATTAATGAATCAAAAATATTTAAATATACAGACTTGTGATTATGATCTATCATGGTGATATAATTGGTAAATGACTCAGACTTTGATCAGATTTGTGTGTATTTTTTGATACTAATCCCAATGTTAAAGTCTAAATAATTTCATTAACTGTGTTCTAATAATAGTACAAGGTACTGGTACACGAACTCTAGAAATAAATATGTGGTTTCTTTAAGTTACATAATGACCTCGAACTTTAACTATGATTTCCTTAAGATCTATTTTGAAACTAATAAGACAAGTTGCTTTCTCGCTGTCTAAATTGGGTATATTTATGACGTTTGCGTACTATTTAAGTGTCTTCAGATGCGAGTTATTGGAATTTATAGCAGTGTTTCGCAGTTTGCACTCCGGTTATGTCTTCTTCGATTATATGCTTGACCAACAGCCAGACTTGCCTGGGGTCTGGGGATAGTGTGTTTACTTGAACCCCCGCAGTTCCACACAATATAGCCATACCTTGGCAATGTCGACATAAAGATAAAAGCTATAAGGGCAGTAAAGTACGCAATATAGTTTATTAAAGCAAGAGCTTCTAATCAACTTATATAAAAATTGTAATGTCCCTGTTCAAGCGTTATCTTTAATAAAACAATGCGTGGGCCACCCCATCAACACTATTATCCGTTTCAGTATGGTGTCTTGAAGGTTAAAAATATTTTAGTAAACTGTTGAAAGAGACATTTAATTTAGTTTTACTTTTAAACCTTGTTGTCGAGACATATTCATCGATTGATAGAATATAGAAATAGATGAATCCCGATCTGCGGTTAAATCAAAGTCCACAAAAGCCAAAACTTTGTTAGAACGTATGGCAATTAAAAGAGTGAAAAATGGTGGTCTAGAGAGAGAAATTTTTACACTGGCTCGTACATGACAACTGTCATGACCTAAATAGTCCCCGCTTGCCCAACGGAGTAGCTTCTCCTCTCGTGCAAGACGTCGGTTATGACCTAAATACTCCCCTGTTTGGCTGACGGACTAGCGTCTTCCTGAATTCAATGTACCTTCTGGTGTATCTTGTTATAACATTGAAAATATCACTAAACATTGACCCATAATATTATGAGTTTGGTAAATTTCATTAAAATTCATTGATGTCAAAATAGTTTTATGTCATGTGTGGCTTAGATCATTTGTCCCAAATATATAACTTGATAATGCCCAATGTTTTCTTCGTCAAAGTTCGCAAAGCAAATAAATAAAACCTCATAAACGCTGTTATCATCTTTTAATTTTTTGAAAAATTGTTCTCCTGTAGCTAATGTCTTTTGTTTTTATTATAATAAAGCTAAGATTTTCTCATTTCTACAAACTGAAAGCTATACCTAATAGTGTAAACCCTTTCACATTATTTTAATAATTCGCTTGTACAAAGGGGTCTTCAGCTGTGGGAGGAAATCAGAGGACCCAGAGACAATCCGCGAGGTCACGTACAGACAGTGAATTGAAAACACGCCACTTGATTCAATTGTCGGCCTTATGATTCAATGCGCACGCGTTGCCCATTCGGCCATCCACCGTACAGGCGGTATAGGATGTTTTTACTGCTATCTAAATACGGCAATGGCTCAACAGCCTACCGTTAACAATGCCTCCGAAATATTTACACATCCAGGATTAGTTATACATCATTTACGTTTTTCAAATTTGATGCAGTACGGTGTTCACGAGACCATTTCAAAATGCTTTGACGTAAGGCAGGATATTTTTTCCCAGCTGTAAAAAAAGTAACGGTATAAATTATTTGAAGTAAAACTGATGTGTTGTACGATGGTGGAAGATGAGTAGACAAGAGCCGGTCCTTCTCCTGACCCTTCACGCTCAAATCATCTTCCGCTCACTACACTCTCCCATCAAGAAATCGTATATCAACAAAAAATTGATCCCAAAATCTATATTTTAAAAGATTTATGACAGAAATCGTTATCTGGCTGGATTTTTACCGTTTATCTATTAAAATAGAAACATTATCGATAATTCAGTGTAAATAAATCACCACTTCTAAACATATTCCCTCTTCTTATTGAGGAAGCGAATTTCATGCACGAAATATAAAAAAAAAAAAAAATTAAAAAAAAACAAACCGCTACCCCAAAATTAGGCTAACGTTACGCTTTATAATCACTTTCAAATTTAATCGCAATGGTGGAACTTGCTGAAAAGATAGATTTCATTATTGAAATTCAAACAGATACTTTATATACCTAATACTTTATCATGCCTCTTTAACATTCCACAATAAAGACTGTACCCTTCGTACAGTGTTGGGGTTCACCGTCCACTGTTTTATAGTATGTAGTTGGTTGATTTTGTTTTACAAGCGGATAGGGATCTGTATAGTCAATAAATACTGTATTTGAGATGTAATTGATAAGGAAACTCTACCAAAGAACTGGTTCCGATCGTTTTGCTCTTTTTTATGAGAAAAGGAAAATTCCGATCAATTTGTACTATTGTTATATATTAGGGACCAGTTGGGCTACAACAGAACCTACGTACCAATTGTTCGAGCCAGTAAAATAATAATACTACTGTTTCATTTCACCTACCAGTTTCCCCGTCTTCACAACCCCATTTCATTTAATTTTCATCAGTTTTTGATCGATACTTTGGAAACTTTGTTTTATTTAGAAAAAAAAATAAAAGAAATTGTGAAGAAATTTGTATCGCACAAAAAGACAACTACATATTCGGTTTAGTTGAATCAAATTCGTCCGTTTTTCATCGATAAATTGGAAACTTATTTTTAAGCAAAAATCTAAAAAATGAAAAAAAAAAATATATATCAGGTGAAGTAATTTGTTTGGCAAAACCAGGTGACCATTTATGATGTTCTTTTCCAACACGATGTTATATTTTACAAAATATTTAACTTGCTTAGAAGAGTGTATGGTTTAAAACTATATTTGGAACCCTCAAGCATAATGTTTAACAATAAAAGAAAACTTACCTTTTTTAAAAAATGACAATGTTGTGCATGTTATTGTATAGTCTCTTTATTGGATTTATTGATCGTTCTATTATTTTACATGTATTGCGCTAATATAGTTTTTTTTATTCATTTGTTATGCTTTATTTGGCAAATTGATAGAGGTTGGCGACAGCCTTGGCGCGAGAATGCGTTTTGTGTGAATCCAGAAATACCGTCAGCACTATCTCTGTAATTAAATTGTGTAAAGGCGTGAATTAGAGTGAAAGAAAATCTATTTTCTCATAATATTGCAGCACTTACTGTTTATTATTGCCATTGTAAGCATCGAATGAATTGTAAATTAAATTGATTTAATTATCAATAAAGATGTAACCTATCCAAGTTGTGTTTTGGTTTTTTTGTCGTAGGTTTTTTTATGTGATCTGAAGATATTATAAGAATTTATATGGCGTATCCATAGAATACATGACATTTTTAAAGAAACAATATTGCTCTAAGAAATATGAGCATGAATTTAACAAAACAGGAAATGATATGGTGCCTCTTTGGGAAGAAATATACAAGACGACCAGACTTTTGTTCAAAATATGATCATTGGTCATTATTTGTATGGGGTTTAAAGTCCACTGGACACAAACTAGGTCATTTCGGGACTAACATATGGTTTAATTTTATTTCAATAATTAGCTTGCGTGTAAGGGTTCTCCAGTGGGAGAAAAATCGGAGTACCCAGAGAAAACCGACGAGATTGGACAGGCGACTCTATTCCTAGCCACGTACAACCGGGGATTCGAAACTACGCTAACCATTCGCACCCCACCCTTTCTTACTAACAAAATGGCAGTCCGAATGGAAAAGAAATTACCGTTGAAATGAAATGGGTTTACCGTCCTACTGTTCTACTCCGACCGGACTTAAGGAAGATGGGTATACGTCATACAGTGTCCTATGGGTTTGAACTTTTCACAGACTGCTGTGCTACCGCCTACTCTTTTACATGTCAGTGTGTACAGGGACATCGAGTTTTCGTCTCATCCGAACGACTATACGTTGTCCCTTGCCAGAACATCTTTCTTGAACCACTGACAAGTGGAAACGACGCCAGAAAATCGTGATGGACGTCCTTTGCCAACACCGGCAAACGCATCACTTACTGAGTCATCGTAGCTTCCAAAAAGGTAGGCATTTACCAGAGGAAATACTTATTTTATGATTGTCCACGTTGAAACATTGACTGATGTCATTAATATTTTCCAGCAAATTTAATAATTTCTTGCAAATTTGTATCATCATATTTGTATATATGATGTACAGTTTTGTTCGATTCTTTGTTTAACGAAGGCATTAAATACACTTCTTTGGTTAATGGCTGAAAATATACAGGTGAACATTTTGTGGACAAGATGATACATACATATTTCGAAAGATTTTAGGTTGTTCAAGGTTGTTGGCAAAATAGTCATACACATATCCATAAACAATTATATAAATGCGAACGGGGTTTAAAGCAACCCTGCTTTCTCCCATACTATAATTGATACTGCATATTGGTTTAGATTTTCCCGGTTTCACTTAAGAAGCAATGTGCAATGAACCTCATTTCCAACCAACAATCTAATAAATCTAACATTATTGCTGTAGGATTACACGGAGTTAGCCTTGCAGAAATCTCTAGGTCAGAATCGACCAAAAGAGAAAACGATAAGAATGAATCTATGGAGACAATTCCATTGTACCGCGAAGAGTTTCAGTATACAAATTAAAAGGTAGTGTTTGTGGATCAAAATTTTTCTTGACATATTGTTCTTAGTTGAACTAGCTGTTTACATAAGTTTACACAACTTTAACTTTTATAAAAATTACAAATCTTATAGCTAATTTGCAATAAGTTCAAGAACACTTTCTAAAATAAAACAAAAGTAAAGAATACTTTATAGATTTTCCAAATATTTTGTTTACGCCAATTAGATATTTTGTGTGTCATCTTTAATACAGATTTAAACAAGAACAAAATGAGAGAGAAATTGGGTTTAACGTCCACTCGACACAAACTAGGTCATTTCGGGACCAACATATGGTTCAATTTTTTTTTCAATAATTAGCCTGCACGTAGGGGTCTTTAGCAGTGGGAGGAAACCGGAGGACCCGGAGAAAACCCACGAGATTGGACAGGCGACCCTACTCCTTGTCACGGTCAACCGAGGATTCGAAACTACGCCAGTTGACTCAATGACAGGCTTTATGATACAGCACGCACGTGCTAACGTGCTAACCATTCAGCCATCCAACCCCCACAACCCACAAGAACAAAGAAAAATGTGCCATTGAGCCATGACTGCAAAGCATGGTTATTAGAGGTTTTCGTCAGATCGGAGTGACCCACTCGCTCTGAACCTAATAATACGCAGTCGAATCGGAACCACATTGAATTCGATGCGATCTGGGCGATCTTTCAGTCCCATTAACGCATTATCCCATCCAAAGCGAAAATGTTCGGCCCAAGAAAGACCTAGACAGTAGCTATTAATGGAACCGAATGACAGGTTTAACAATACCCCCAACCCCCATCAACTGCATAATAGAAGTAATGCAGAAAGAACACAAATCATGTTGTGAGTGAACAATATACACGATACCGAACACCTCTAAGATCATTAATTTGTTGATTTGTAATTGTTACTGGAGCGCGGTAAACCTACTGGGGTCTTGGTCTTTTAAGTGCTCGCCAGTGCTTACACAGGATGTCGGATTTTCGTCCCTCGGAACGACTATACGTTGTCCAATCGTCCTACACCACTCAAAAGGGGAACTACGCCGGAACATCCCTATGAACTTTCTCGGTCCACACAAGGGGCCTCCAGGTTAGTGATCTGACATCTTACTCACTGATCCACCACGGCTCCCATTCGTTAAATAAATACTTTAATGTAAAACATGTTTGACAAATTGCATAAGCTTCGTGTAAGTTTATTACGTTTAAATTGAATTATGAACATTCATTTCTATTTTCTTCAAACATCATCCTTAATCTACACAGTTAAAGATGTGCATGTTCCGAAGTCTGTTTAATGTCACCGTTAAAAAACATTTTAAACCTTATGGAAGATTGAAGCCTCCCAGTACGCCACTTGGTGCTTTAGCCATGCCTTATTTTTGTTGATAACGTATTTCGCTGACATTGGCAACAGTACTATTGTTTGGAACAAAAATAGTTCAGCGGCATGTTTTCTATGCGAAGTTATCGGATAAGTGGAACCTGTAGATTCTCCAACAGGGTTAAACACTTTAAATTAAAAAATACTTTCTACGGTTTGCATACATTGTTTTTAAAAATTTTTTAAACTTGATTAGCGTGTCATCAAGTTTCTTTTGTTTGAATGTCAAGAATATTCCGACAGCCTTACAAAAAATATACTCATATTATATGACATGGTTCGGGTATATAGCAAAAAGTAATATCGTACTCCAGATAAATCTGACATATTTTTGGCCCTCGAGTCAATAAAACATTTCAATCACCAGTGAACTTCAATGTCTCGATATTCTTTCTCGAGTGTAATGTCTGTTTCTGATTCTGATATCATGTCTGGATATTGGATTTTTGTAATAAATTACCTGAAGCATGTAGAATAGTCTATAAAGTAAGAAGAAAAAAACCCCTCATACTTATATTAAATAAGAATGCGTTTAAGACCAGATGACATTCCTAAAAGTTATAGAATTAACAGTTCAAATTAATTTCAATGATTGAAATATGTAGATTAGTTACAGTCACGGACATTGTAATTAAATTACATTACAGCTACGTTGGTTTATGTTTCTTTCTTTTGATGTTTGGACCAATATCTGGACCCAAGACTGCTGTTGTTGTTCTTCTTCTTGGGGTGACGCAAGTACCAAATCAAATACGATCAACATGAAAATTGACGGACTTGCTCTATGGACGAACTGCGATTTTTGACATGACGTCATAATTCCAAGATGACTGTGATGACGGCATGCTCCTTGTCCACAATCTCCCAATCATGCGAAATAATTACTCGTATAAGTTTGGGTTTGAAAAGATTCACAATTTTACCACACAACTCAGCCATGTATACCAGAACATGCACTCTTATTAACCAACAACTTAATGTTTTCGTAAAATTTACTTCGGAGAAGTTCTATTAGATAGCAATGCATTACAACACCAGAATTTTAATCCGTTTAAGGCACATATTATTTGAAATTAAAGACTACTGCAATATCTCCCTCCAAATCTGCTGGTTTTCGCATATTCATCGAACATGCAATTACTAATTGACGACAAATTATCGCCAGCAAAGATCGTTACTTTGGCGGAGACTTTGATTACTTAACATATACGCCGTAAAACAATCGAAACAATATTCATTAGATAACATTCCATTTATTTTGAAAGTAAAGCCCTTTTTGTACTAAGCAGCAGTAAACAAAGGTATTATTCGATGGAAAGATATACGAAAACACGTTTATTCCTTTAGGAAATTGTGAACTTTAATTTTATTTGCTCCATCCGTCAAGCTGAAACCCTCTCTCGCAGATTAAACTTGGATACCGTTCAAAATGTCAGGATTGGATGAGAAACAGTAATAGAGACCACAGGCGGTGATGGCCACCATTCTTCTTGAAAGATCTTCAAACTGGAAGTGACAACATAGACAGCAGCACCCCATTCTTCAATTTAAATTTTCGATGAGATTTACATCATTCTGTGCAGACGTAACAAGCTGGATCAATAACCACTCCTGTAAAGAGGTAGATGACGTAACGTGAATAAATTGAATTAATTGTTTCACATAGTTATAACAGCTTGAAATATCTATGATTGAATTCTGGCTTGTGTTGTCTGTTAGATAAAGGGGGGCGTGGTGGCTCAGTGTAAAAGGCCCCAAGCTTGCTAACCTAGATGACTCGGGCACGACCTCGGTGCTGGTCGCGATAGTACCTCGGCATTTTCCGGCGCTGTTTTTTCAATTTTCAGTGAGACAGGACGTAGGCCATGCCACAGAACATTGTTCGGATAGTAAAAATGGAATTCAGCTGATGTCTAGGCAAAATTTCCCTCATAAAACACTTTATAGCACCATAATGGTTGTGACGATTACCAAAACTGGAAAACTGTTCTCAAGGATGTCTTTTAGTCAACGTGGTTACTGAGCCTTAAATGTTATATGAATGATAAATTGGACATTACTTAACTTACCACAACCATAACCAACTCTTGATGCAAGAACTAATCTCACAAAATGATCCTCTTTACATAAAATTAATGCAATTTCTTTTAATAATAAATAATTCAAAATGTTAACATGGACTTTGGTGGTTTTCATATGAATAATTTACTCACTAAATACCTTAGAAATCGTATTATGCAGTCATCTTTATGTTGTTTTGTATACTGATATAAATAATGTATTACACACACTTGTCTTTTTACAATATTGACCTTTTCCGCTTTCATATGAAGTGAAAGATCTGTAATTAAAGTTCCGAGTTTACACCTCCGATAGACTACCCTTATCCCTTCATTAGTTTTGGCAGTCCTCGTAAAATGACCATGTTTTTGTCTGGTCGGTCTTTTTGTCTTGTGGGTTTGTAGTTGATTGGATAATGTAGTATTACTAATACCAGAGTACAACTAAAATTCCTTGTCAAAATAAATATCACTCAGGGGATGTGATACTGTGAATTCCAGCTACATAGATCGGTGGTTTGGATGCGGATTTCATGAGATGAACCTACTGGCTTAAGGATAACAACAGAGCATAGTAGTTGGGTACGAGACCTAAACTCCGTCACCAATTTGCGGGGAAGTTGTTAAAAGGTGGTTTCTCTATGAAAAAAACCTGCTGAAGCATTTAAGCGTGGGTGCCTCTCTCTAAAATGCTGGCGGAAGCCGCTAGAGGGCCAAATTCAAAATGTTGGTTAGATGTGGCGGGAAAATATAAAAGTATGTAATATAGGCGTCTGGTGTGTCTATTCGTATGTTTTAAGGGTCTCTGAATCGAAATATTGTAATCAAAAATCCATCCAGCCACTAGTTTTGCCAATATGGCCGAAAAATCTAAGATGGCCACCATTTTTGGCCTGGTAAATAGTTTCGGGGTTGATGTCTTCAATTTTGATGAATTTGTCTCGATAGATGGCAACCAGCAATAATACTCACCGATATTTATCATCTGATATACTCTGTAGTCCACTGATTTTGATTTTAATTTAATCAACGCTTAATAATAGAGCCATGTAATATTTAATCACGCATGATAATCAACATCACCAACTTATCCAGTCAAAGTTTTACTAATCAGAATCCAATTCACAAGATAGGTCCAGTTTTGATTGTTCAGATTCAGAAGTTGAAGTGTCATCGGAGTCTTCATCACTTGCACTATCACTGCAGTGAACACGCAAGTCACTTAAACGTCCTGTTAATGCTGGGTTCACATATCTAATTGAGACGCACTGTCCATTATGGAGCAGTTTCCAACCATTACCAACGGAAGAGTGTATAACGTCAGACTTTCAAGCATTAAATAAGCCTGAAAATAAAATAAAGACAAGACACAACTATCGTTATGCGAACAGTTGTTTTATTTATAGCTCGACGATGAACTTAACTACTGAAAATCGGAAGGATGAGGAGGATGACGCTATTGCATTTATTTTCCTTGCTGGTGCTCATCTCAGAAGACAACATTGTCACGGTCGTATTACATTATAGTATCACTATCGTTCGCCCAAACTCTGCTGCGTGGCTCGTCTAAACTAATTACCTGTAATATATTAAGGCTCGCCCAAACTTTCTACCTGCAATGCACGTGCATACAGGTAGTATATAAGCCGGTCAATCGGGGAGATGAATTATGACAGTGTTGGGAGATGAATTATGACAGTGGTACTGAGGACTCGATACTGTGCAGGATTCGTATGTTCTACTCATCGTTGTATATTTTAGTATGAGTAAAATTTATGTACAAATGTTGACTAATTTAACGTGATACCTACTGATTGTTCCTGGAATGGTATCATCTAAGAATAGTCGCCGATAAATGGCATCGTCGTTGAATAGTAGCCGATACATGGTATCGTCGTTGAATAGTAGCCGATACATTGTATCATCGTTGCATAGTTGCCGATACATGGTATCGTCGTTGAATAGTAGCCGATACATGGGTATCGTCGTTGAAAAGTAGCCGATACATGGGTATCGCCGTTGAATAGTAGCCGATACATGGGTATCGTCGTTGAATAGTAGCCGATACATGGGTATCGTCGTTGAATAGTAGCCGATACATGGGTATCGTCGTTGAATAGTAGCCGATACATGGGTATCGTCGTTGAATAGTAGCCGATACATGGGTATCGTCGTTGATCAGTAGCCGATACATGGGTATCGTCGTTGAATAGTAGCCGATACATGGGTATCGTCGTTGAATAGTAGCCGATACATGGGTATCGTCGTTGAATAGTAGCCGATACATGGGTATCGTCGTTGAATAGTAGCCGATACATGGGTATCGTCGTTGAATAGTAGCCGATACATGGGTATCGTCGTTGAATAGTAGCCGATGCATGGATATCTTCGTTGAATAGTAGCCAATACATGGTACCTTTGTTGAATAGTAGCCGATACATGGTATCGTCGTAGTATGGTCTTGCCGATGGGTGGACAGTTTCTTCTTGGAATGGTATCGTCTAAGAATAGTCGCCGATAAATGGTATCGTCGACAGTTTGTTCCTGAAATGGTATCGTCGATGACTGGTCGCCGATAAATGGTATCGGCGAAGTATGGTCTTGCCTATGGGTGGACATTTTGTAACGTCATAATTTATTTAGTGCGCGCACTCGTGTTATGTTGTATATAAACTGAATTCTTTTTTATCTTAGTTTTCTTTATTCCCCAAAACGGAAACGCCTCGCCCATCCTGTGACAAACATGTCTTCAGACAACGCCCACGGTGCTGGGTCCGGCCAGTTTTAGAACTCGCAATGAACTGGCCTTGAAACAGACCGGGAGATGCATCTCTATAAAATATCGTACTGGTAATTGCGTGTTCCCCTCTTGTGCAGCTGCAAAAGAATTGGCATGTTCATTGTCTGTGTTCCCGGTCACAAGACCACATGTTCCGTGGGCGAGGCCATATGATCCCTGACTACAACCTATGCGAAACAGGCACATTAAAAAACAAAGGTTCATTGTCCTTATGGCGCGTCAAAAGGTCACAAGGGAACACGCCACAAGTGAACAGCCTATCGATACAGGGCCTTACATGGGTCCATTATTAAGCGTTTATTAAATTAAAATCGAAATCAGTGGACTATCAGATGATAAATATCGGTGAGTATTGTTGTTGGTTGCCATCTATCGACACAAATTCATCAAAATTGAAGACATCGACCCCGAAACTATTTTTCCAGGCCAAAAATGGTGGTCATCTTGGATTTTTCGGTCATATTGGCAAAACTAGAGGCTGGATGGATTTTTGATTACAATATTTCGATTCAGGGACCCTTAAAACATACGAATAGACACATCAGAAGCCTATATTACATAATTTTATATTTTTCCGACACATCTGACCACCATTTTGAATTTGGCCCTCTAGCGGCTTCCGCCAGCATTTTAGAGATAGGCACCCAAGCTTTAATCGCTTCAGCAGGTTTTTTTCATATAGAAACCACCTTCAAAACAACTTCCCGGTAAATTGGTCACGGATTTTAGGTCTCGTACCCAACTATAGACCCCTCACCAGCTCTGTGGTTTTGTTAAAACACGAAACTACAACAATAAGTGTTGGCCATGTGACGTCGATGTGATGTCCTCAATTGATCAGTGGTTGCGGGTATTATGAAAGGTGGAACCACCAGCATTATCTTAGGATTATGTTAGCGGTAAAGGACGTCGACAACTTCGGTGCCCATATTTCCTCTTCACCAAATTGATAATTAAGTAAAGAAATCAACGAACAGTTGTTGTTACAGAGTAAAGTGGGGGCGATGGCATTTGAATAGAGGATTTCAACCCCCATGTATATTACTATATATCCTGAAGACGCATGGTCCCACAGATATAAAAAAGCTAAAGAGATATTAAAGAAAGTCGTGTGATTAAAGTGTTATTTCTAACGTATTTTATACTTGCTCTTTGCTCGTGTTATTAACGAGTTAAATAAAAAGGGATAATGGCCGCGTCTGAAGGTGGAAATAAGGCATCAATCTTTAATATAATATAAATATCATATTAAACTATCGATCATGGCAAATGTGATTCTTGGGTTATCTTGACTCACGAAACAACAATTTATCGCTGTGACAAAGTATACAAATGGAGCATTTAGCTAATTCGTCGATGTGGGGCATGAGTGTTGGAGAACCCCACCCCAGAGACTAAGTGAGAGGGGCGCAATGGCGCCATAGTTTTGAGTATTCGTGCCCCCTTGACTTTTTGTACCGCCTCGCAAATGGAAAACATCACGCGATTACAATGCGTTTCAATATTATTATCATAATCATATACGATGCTTAACTAGTGTGAGACATATACCACAGGTCAGAATATGCTGCAAATCGACTCTAACACGTTCCACACAGTCCAATATTATCCGGCGGCACTGGGAGCCCCCTCCTACCCCAAACACCCCCTCCCGCTCTTTTTACCTGTATCAGATTTATTTTTGATTCTTTAATCACAAAAACGACGCGGCCTGAAATGTAAATGAAAAACAAACACAAACATTCTAAAATTGAGTGTTCTCAAGAGGCTACGAAAATGGCGGAAAGTAGGAATCGCTGTTTTTATGACCACAGAGCATCACTGATTTCCTCATTTATCTTAATTCTCGTCTCGTAACTTCGACAATACTATATACCGGAAAACATCAGAAAACACCGGAAAACAACAGGAAAACACCATATTATACTGAATACCGGAAAACACCGGAAAAACAGTAAATACCGGAAACACACTTCATACCGGAAAACACCCTAAATAGGTAACCCGGAGCCTGATCCTCTGTCTGCGTGGGTTAGGGTTAGGTTTTTCAGTTGTGGGTTAGGGTTAGGTTTAGGTTTTTTGTTTGTGTTTTCCGGAGGACCAGGCTCCGAGTTGCCTATTTAGCGTTTTTTTCCCGGTATTTAGTGTGATTTCTTGTATTTAGTGTTTTCCGGTACTTAGTATAACATGCTGTTTTCCGGTGTATTTTGATGTTTTCCGGTATATAGTATAGCCCGTCCCCCCCCCTGAATGTACCACTTTCTATCACAGGTGGAACAACATGGGCCAAAAGCATCAGTGGAATTAAACGTAGAAATCTTGAAATACATTTGAGCCATAGAAAGCATGATAAATTTAATGAATAAACTATAAAGTGTCGTGCGCGAAGATGGGGGTGCTTAATTGATATTACTTAGTCACGCAACCGAGCACACTTTTGTTTTTACAGTTTGTGTTCTATTAACTAGACGTGTTGATGCGTGATCACCATTAGCTAAATTTAATCACGGTCATTGAAAATAGAAACTCTTAATTTGCCAAATTAGAAACGATTTTTTTAACATGGTATTTTACGTGCCTTGCTCAATGGGGGTCGATAATTGACCTTGTAACGAATTGTGCTTTAAGAATATTATCCGATTTAGTCTGACTCTTAATCGTAAGTGGTGTTACCTTGTAAATGGATACAGATTCTGATATGTTCAAGATTAGTAAAGTTTATGTTGCTTGCCCATTGTGATGGTGTAATAATAGCATGACATTTTTTAAGTAGTAGCAAAAACAAATGCAATAGATTTAAACTTCGTCTTTGTCTGCACGGACAGTTATAATGAATACGTTGTTATATGTGCTAGGCCACAAATTGAATTCGAATTGTCAACGGACCCTTTACCTACACGCCAAGGTGTACCGAACGTGGTCCCACCGAACGACTCGGCACTGTTGCTCCTAGTAGTATCAAACTTACATCATGAACTTATTAATTATAGCACCCCATGTTACTTTCATACATAATCTTAAGTTAATGTTTTATCTTTGTTTTAGATTTGTATTTTATTATTCAGAATTTAGAACATTATGACATGATGTATCATTCTTCCCATTTATCAATGTTTCAAGAAATTGATTAACGAACCCAATGTTTTGAAACTGGCCACCATGGAAAACTAAACAAATTGTATTGAATTGGAACTTTTAAAAAATTGAAATGTAGCCAATTTTTATACCTCTATAAAATTGGCTATATTGGCTAAAAGACAGCCGTTCAAACATCCAAAAGGCTGATAGATGCATCCCAAGGGCAGGTATGTTTAAGTGGCCATTTCCAATAAAGCAGAAGTACATTACATTGTAAAGTATTGTGTAATGTGAAGGAACGTGCCGCATCACCGAGAAATTGTTATTAGACAATAACAAAAGGCAAAAAATTATATTTGCTATATCTTGAGCACATGACAGACATATATATTTTGAAAGCTCATTTTTGTTTTGAGTGTAGTGCGGTTCTCCTGCATTTACTATTTAAAGGCTTTTGTTGTAGTTCCCATATAAAGAAAATAGATTAGTTCAGTACGATCTAAATCACCCAAGAATGCCGTGAAGAATGCCTTGAATAATAATAACGAATAGTTCATCTGATTTGCAATCTGTATTAGTTGTGATTAGAGAACTGTGCTAGGAAACATTCAGCTACATTGCATCTTAATACAGAAATTGAGCATCAGAAGAATAGGAATTAAGAATTGCATAACACACGCGGCTAAAAGACTATTCCAAAATAATTCTGAGCTACCTGAAAGTTTATTTGAATTACACCGAGAGAATAATCTTATTGTGATGATCAATTTAGTATGATTGTCGTTATTAAACATGTGTTCGATTCCATGTATAATAAACAGTACTAATTGATCCCCGAATTATTACCACAAGCAATGTTTACGTATCTGCTATAATAATACTACTAAAATAGACTGTAGGTTATTCAGCCCACCCATAAGCCCAGAGAGTAAATTCGTTCGTCAATAGTTGTTCTGAATTCGTTGTCAATTAAAATACGAACGGGGAATAAATTGATTTTCCGTTTAATAATAATAATAGCACTGTTATACGGACACGGTTCGCCCAGACTGTGCTTTACAATATGACCCTAGGTGTGGTAAATACGACCTTTTCCAATAGTTTGGATAATAACCAAAGATAAGAGAATGGATGATAATTTTTAAAGGGGAAATTTTGTTCAGGCCCGCTTATCACAGATCATGTACAGTGTATACTTCATTGTCATGACTAGTGTCATGGGGAATTGCTATACAAGAACTATCAAATTGGGCTTACATATTAGATACCTCCTCACAAACGAAATTGTTCTACTAGAACTAAGAATTCATGAATTTAAGGTAAAAACGTTATTTCCTTTGATTTGTATAGGATTTCCCGATTTCATGATATATTTTATTCAGTGTTATCAGTTTATTTATTTAAGTCCTATGATGTTTATATCGTAAAATTCGATATGGCCAAAATTAATCACTTTACCAAGGAATTAGTCATGTTTATTTACGCCCTAGTAATGTATACAAGCGAGATATCAGCAAAGAATAGCGAATTCAACATCAATTTGAAGTTCCCCAAATTTTCTTTTAATTGCATAAATATATGATAGGAAACACTTATTATTTGTTTTGAGGCAAAGCAGTATGGGATTTTGTAAACAAAAAGATGACAGCTTGAACGTTACATGTTGACCAACTTCAAAGATATTTTGTTTTTTTTGGTATTATCTGAATATTTCCTCAAATGCCTGTTGTCACAGTTTGTTATTTTGTTGAGCGGGGCTAATGTTTGTTTGTGAACATTGATTTATCCCGACCCTAACCATGCTATACAAAACTATTTATGAATATGGATGATATACCAACGAGAAGATGTCAAGAAGGTTAATTGTTCTCTTTTAAACGTCCCAAAACATTTCCTAATATTTTCTTGTCTCTTTGAACAAGATATCAAACCATCGTCGTCTTATTTTTGATCACAACAATAATATTGTGGTTACAGGCAGATTTAAAGACTGTCTGTCACTTACTAGCAGAGATTTTAAATAAGTTTATTCTACCAGAGCACTTTCTGGAGTAAATTCGGATGAGACAGCTTTTCCTTTGAAATCCATTAAACATTGATGTAACAACCTGGTACTTGTGTATGAATAATTAATATCAACGAACAGGGTTTGGAGATTTTATTTCCTTTAAATCTAATTAGGAACCCAGAAGATAATCCCACCCACCAAACACTCACGTATGCATATACACAACGCAGATCTTGTATGTAATAAAAAATCTAATCTATATGTGTCCTTTGTAAAGACAAGTCCATCAATGTGAATCCCGAACCCAGAGAATAAAATTGTGCTATCCCTATACATGATTATCACTTTATATTGTATATACATATACATATGTATTATCTATCTATATATATATATACATGTATATATAGGTATATTCAAAATGATTCAACAAAAAGATAAGACCACATTATTCAATTTCGACATGTTTTGATTAATAGAGGTTACGACACTATCTATATTTGTGGACTATATACCGTGAAGAACCAGTATTTATAAGCACTAATGGTATTTTTTATTACGTTTGGAATTACAAAACTTTATAAAACTTGATTGACGAGTTCGTGTGACTTCAGGAGGATGCCGTCAGTGAATTTATCGTCTACAAAGAGAATGTGTTTTTACTTGCTTTGTTTTCATGTTTTTTCGTGTCAAAGTGTCTAGTCTTAATTTTCAAGTCAAAGGAATGGAATAAAGTGGGGATGATTACCTCTAGATGAATAGAATGATATATCTTGCTGGTTTTATCAGATAGATCTGGAATGTTGAGCACTTCTCTCAAGCAGCAGCTTTATCGTACCTTTAGAAGACTCTACTTCCGTGTTAATGTCTTTTGGCTGCTATGCGATTAACTGTTTTACAAACACAGGTCAACATACTATTAAAAAAACTGATAGCATCATTATAAAACACTGTTGGCTTAATGTATTGAGATCATTTACCTACATAATGTCATGACACTTAACATGATACCATAGGTCTATACTCATATAGATTATTGTAATTGCTTAAGACAACTAACTTCGTGGATTTGGGAGGTCTGTTTGGATTTCAAATTAGATTCGGATTTAATTAGGCGGCCTAAAAACAAAATGGGTCAATAGCGTCAATCCATAACCTTTGGTGCCCCCTCCCCCGCTTTAGTTTGGGATGTATGGATATTGAAGTCGATATTGAAGTTTAAGAACTGTAGTGTCAAAACGTTTATTAGCTGCCGTGACACAGGGTGACCGTAGTGTCACATCGATTATTTGGACGCGTGACACTGATTGAGTCGCACAGTGTGACCGTAGTGCTACACAATGATGTATCAACTACTTTTTGATACCCACCACAAACACATCCTATCATTAATGCAGTATGTAAACTATATATTGCGTATTGATCGATAAGTTCATCAAAGCATACATTTTTATTAATAAATGCCCTATACCACTAATGAATCAATCTTTTCTGAACTCAACAATTCTTACATGTTCACTAAAAGATTTATTGGACTTTGTTAGCTACTTTGTATATACACAATAAGACTAAAATAAAATAAAACCAAGTACGAACAATCCAAACCATTAGTCAAAATTCGAAGTCCAATAAAAACGGTCGAGGCAAAATAGTGTAATCAACAGATGGACTGGTCACCGTGTACAAAATACACGACAAACAGTGGTAACAGGTGTCCGGAAGAGTAAGTTACGATTCGGCATGTTTGATTATCTATCTTCAATGGTCAGTATATGATTTAACTGGAAACCAAGCTGTCTGAAAAATTCCTCCCAAATGGTTCATTTCCTTGTGTTATTTTCAGCCAATTCAAAAGCATTTAATTCAATTCCTCCTTTTTCGTTTCAGGACGAGGTAAATCAAGTCTTAACTATAAACGTCTGGTTAGAACAGGTGAGTGGATATTTATAAATGATAATATTTTGTTAGCAAACTCATATATTGGTAGGCTACCCCGCACCTCTTGCCACGTGCAATCCTTGAACGAATTAAAGCCACTTCATTCAATCTATATGATTAAATTATTTTAAATACATGGCTCTCTCTAAGAATGATTCAGATCTTGTACTTATGCTAAAACACAGCCAAATGCTATGAAGAATATCCTATTCATTCTGAGATATGGTGGCCCACAAGGATCCGCACTGTTGGGCCTTCTATTATGCAAACTAGATGCACTGGCCTGTGACCCACTTCAATTCGTTTACATGTGCCATAAACAGCTCAAATAACGATAGTAAGAAAATCACAACAAATTTCAAAGACAAGGCACTATATTTCACGGTCTCATGTGCACTGACGTATAAATTAAAAAAGCGAAGAATCTTGGTTATGTCATGGATGTCACTATGTCTGCAACTCCCCAAATAAACAATATTATTAGAAAAATGTACTTTAAATTGAAACCAATAGCAAGTATCCGAGGTTATTTGAGTAAATCTGTCTGTGTAAGGACTGTGACTTCATTAGTTATTTCCCAACTTGACTATGCCAATGCTCTTCTAGCCGGAGCACCTAAATACTCTCTGGATAGGTTGCAAGTTGCACAAAACAATGCGGCCAGACTGGTGACTAAAACACCTAGACGTGAACACATCAGTGACAAACTAAAGGAACTGCATTGGTTGCCAGTCAGAGCACGAATTGAATATAAAATCCTTACGACTGTATATAAAAGTCTCTTCTCTATATCCGCTCCCAGCTATATGAAACATTACACTGTATAGTGATGTACAGATACGCCACAACCTCAGATCCTCGAACGATAACACATTACTATCTGTGCCGAAATATAATAAGTTACGTGGAAAATATTCCTTCCCTGTTAATGGCGCAATTCTCTGGAATGATCTTCCAAAAACAATGCGGGAACTATCTACATTTACAGAATTTAAATCTGCTTTAAAAACTTATCTGTTTAGTAAAGTGTACTAGTGGTGTGATCATAAATATACTCCAGAGATACTTTCCACATGATATACAGTGTGGCTGAACAGCGCTTAGAAATGACCATTGGACATAATGTAGCGCTATACAAGACAATTATTATTATTATTATTATTATTATAATGCAATCCAAACCAAACTGCAACAGCTTTAGCTAATGAGAAGTAGTATAAAATTCTTTGTTATGTAAAGAATATGTATAATATTCCCTAACTGAATAACAGAAACTGCAGCTTAATGCTAGTAGGCAGTGTCGCGACAGCAAACTATCTACAAGACACCATAGCAGACACTGTTGGCTATGTGACCCCCCCCCTCCCACAAAAAACACAAGGCGAGACAAATAAAGGTAGTGCAGGTTTAGAAACAATAGAGAAGTGATCTTTTTTCTGGCATACCCAACCTGTCGCAGGCAATAGGCATATCGTCAAACCTATTTATAATTAAAAGGATCGAAGGTTTTTAGACGCCGTCGCTATCTTGTAGGTAGAAATTAAGTGATTACCGGGTTAAATGATTACCCTTAATTAAAATATAAAGTGCTCAGACTGTATTGTTTAACCTCAAGTGGCATCTTAATGCCATGTTGTAGGCTAATTTTCTTACATTGCATGTGCATTTAAAAGCTAAAACCTTTACGAATTCAGCACTAGTTATATTACGCATCAGTTATCTGCTCTTTCCTAACCCCTGACCTAATTACGTCCATCATTGTACAAATGAAATGGACCCGTAGGACACTTATCACTGGACCGATGACCGCACTACGTAAAAGAATTTAAAAACCCGATTAACTTGAATGGCCGCAATAGAAAAATCTCTGAAAGCGAATTATCAGGGATGGAGTTCAGATTTTGGTCAATTGTCTTGAAGATATTCCATTAACGTCTGTCAATATTTCAAGATTACCAAATAACCTCTTGTACTGGGATTCCTTTTAACAAGAACATTATATGCATGGCTTCACAGTATCCGAAGATCGCCATTCTGTTTATGGTAACGAAATAAAACAGCCAATATATATATTGATCCTACAAATGATTTGGTTTGGGATTATTTCTACTGGTTTCACGGTAGATGTGCACCTATGGATATGAGAAAAAATACTTGAAATTCAAAGAAATAACAGGGTTTCGGTTTAAATATGCATTATGTAAGATTTAGATAAAGAGCTGACCCTTCTTGCTATAATAGTTCACAAATAGATTATGAAAAATGAATATAGGAAAATTTCAATCAAATTTCTTTATTCTGAGCAAAGTTGTGGGTGTTTGTAGCTGTGACAAGATAATATCCTTTGTACAATTGCTACGATAATAAACAAGTCTCTATTATCCAATTCAACGTTGTATTATTAAATGGCGCATGTGTTCTAATATATTCGATATTGCGGCCATCCAGTGGTTCAGAGAGTTGATTCTGGGCTTGCTTTGTGCATAAATGTCTAAATAATAATTTACATAACATTTGAAGTTAGGGAAAAGACACGTGTAACACTTGCATCATGCATCTTTAATTGACGTAAAAATGACCTTGGAACAACTGACGTCGGGGCCGTTACCGTTTAGATTTAACACTTTTAACCGAGTATCTAAGGCAAGTAAAACATTACAAATGCTACTTATTTTATTTTCATGATCGTCAATACGAGGAAATTATTCGGTGAGCATTATTTTTCCAAGTAAATTTGGCTTCCTTGTAATAAGTGGGTCTTCTCGTTATTATCTTGTACGACGCCTTTCATTCACAACAGCACATATTTGTTTTTCGCTTCATGTAAGAAAAAAATTACAACAAATCTTTAGCCGATAAAAGCTTAATAAAAATGCATTTTTTATATCATAATTACGCAGAAATTCATTACCACGGTTTGAATTGAGACATTCATACGAAACCTGGTTATGTTTATAGACAGATCACGCATAGATAAGTAAATAAGCGAATGTAAATATTCAGGAAACATTTGTTTGAACATCCTTAAAATTTCTTATTCGCTTTATTGGTTACCCCCACACTCTCTTTCGATTGCTCCCAGAGAACCCTTCACCCTTAGATATAACAATAATAACGTCAATATTGCCCTCTTCAAATATCTTCATTGATAGACTAGATTTTGAGATATTTTCACTGTCTAGATAATGTACTTTACTGGTCCACTTGATTTTGATGGCAGGCTCGATAATTGGCGAAGTCTTGATCTCGGTGACATTTTAATCTCTATATATACACAAATAGATATCCAAAAAAATAATCGAATTTTGGGAATGTAACAGAAACATTGCTTTCTCCCCAAACTTCACTTAATTAACGCATTATTAAAGCAAATTGATACTTAATAATAAGTTATTAAACTGGATCCTACGTCTGAGACTTTCTATCAAACTCAAATAGGTTTTAATACAAAGTCATGCTTCAAGTTCAAGACTTACAAAAGGTCAGTGTTAAAAGTAACTAATTTAATTAGTCACTGTCATTAATTGTCCTATTCTTTATATAGCATGTATTGTTAATTCGCCAGACACTATGGTCTCCCACATTTTAACGTAACGAGCTCGTGGTCGTAATTGTGTTTTTGAGATGGGTATTAAACTCTAACCATCAGCAAGTGACTAGGCAGCCAACCACGAGTCCATAAAATCAATTCTCAGACCACAAGCTATAGCACATATTATTATACCCGTTACCTTTTAGAGGAAATACCATCGCTCAATGGCATTTTGCATTTTGAACTTTTAACAGAAAACTTCTAGCATGCTATATCTTCAGCTAGCTATAAGTAGTGGTGATCATTGTGGTGCACGGTGTGACATGCATGTTCCTTCTAGATCATCGGTAGCCATTTCTTATTAATGTATCGAGTTTACGCTCTCCCCCACGAGATAACAATCTACATCAGTTCAAAATTTCATGTTTAGAGCTTACATGCTCCAAAATATTCCACTCGAAATAATCTCATACACGAACCAATTTTCGCACCCAAGACGACCAGACATATTAATGTATGTGTTTTATATATCAAATGATCATTGAACATATTGTCTCAAGGATTCCATTTCAACCCAATATGTGAGAGGTTGTATACCGTCAAAATCGTTGACGACTATTAATTTGATTTACTATTTTCAGAGAAATCATTAAGGCTTCAAATAGTTACGTTTTATTTTAAGATCTTCGATAAAATAATTTCATTAGTAGGGTGTGCCAGATAATTAAGTTATAACTGGTGGTAATGAGAACATTGAGGCCAGTTAGTTATTATTGATCATGACACAGTCCTTAACATAACTTTATATACTATAAATATTCGAAAATGAAAGGCGGTGGGGGTGATGCTAGGTAATTTGTAACCCCATTGTCGTCGCGGCAAGATCGATTGCATTTGGTTTTTGTTTGCATTTATTGTATTGTCATATTCTGTATTAAAATCCCATAAACTGTACAGCGTGGCAAATGGCTATGCCCAGCTCCTGAATCCATTCGCTTTTTGGGATAATAGTTTTTTTCCTGACCATATATATGTTATGGTTTTTCGTCATGTCCCTGGGTTTTTTATCTTCTGATTTCCTATAAGACTTTCTCAAATAGTTCCCCAACTTTCCATGCACTTAAACAGGAACCACTTGGGTCCATCAGCAGTTTTAAACATATTGCAGAATACGGAATTTGGGGAAAAACATAATTTAATATTCAAACATACAAATGGGAAATTTAATCCGCCGGGAAAGGGACAATTTCTAGAATAAATATATCATACTGACGATGTTTGTTGGTAAACAAATGTCACTTTAATGAATACTTATGATATACAGTAAACAGGCTTGGCAAATAAAACACGCTCCCAGGTGACCCATCGTTTTAAATGTGCAGCCTCCATAAATCATTAAAACGAAATCCCATTAAACTGATTTATATGCAGATTGCAGATTTTCTCAATTTTTATTGTTAGAAATCGATGATGTTTACTTTTCACAACTTCGATCCCCGATTAAATGTCTGAACCTTTAACGAGAAAACCTATAAATGGCTACTGTTTTGAACCACCGAATTTACCTCGATAATAATATGTAGAAAGTAAGTTTTCCTCACCTAGATTTAACATTAGTAGAAATTCAGCGCATCAGATTTCAGAAATAAATGTGTCTTTCCTCCAAAATAATGCACTCACGACCGTATACGCGTTTTTAAAAAAAAAAAAAAAAATAACAACTGTATACCTAAGACGTACGTTAACTGCAGATCTCTTTTTGTTTTTTCTCATGATAAGTATACTAATTCGCTTGATTCATGCTAGTTAATAATATAATGGCGCTATAAACGGTGTTAGTATGGAAACTTTAAATTCATATACGTGTATACAAACAGTGAGCACGCAATATTTTGTGCACGACACCCACCAGTGATAATACCTTTATGAAGTGATGACGAAACATTTTCAAAATCTGTTCAGGGCGCCATTTTGTCATTTGTGAACTCAAATAGAAGTAGAAAATGTATAATATTCCGAAACGAAAGAAAAGAATTCATAATGGGAATTGGCATATTTTCCTTAATAAGATTGATCTCTGTTACTAACTGCTACACTAACGATTCATAGAAGATTGTATTAGTAACACTGTCAATTAACGTCTCCTTTTCATAAAATGTCTGGTCAACCACTAAAACCACCAAGTGAGACACGCTGCTTTAGGCTTGGAACATATTGATATTGCCCCACGAAGTGAACAGAACACCATTAATAACTATATAGCATTTGTAACTTTGTCTCGTTTAGTAAATGCCATGTTGCCCGCCTGGTGCCATTATATTGAAAGAGGGCGTAAAATAATAAGTAATGGGTGACAGCGATCGCCGATACTACCCTAAACATTAAAACTATAATGACTTTAGTGTGTATGAAAATAGACTATGGGTACTATAAAGACATCTGTGTTTATTTACATACATCCACATGGTATACAATAAATCAAAAGATCATTTGGTTTTATGATTAACTTCCTGTCAAAGTAAGTGGTCACCGTGTCTACAAGAAAACGAAATTCGGACCGGTAGACCACACCATTTTGATTTTCTGTTCTTCGGGGTTTTTGATCAATAGATATCAACTTACTAACAAGTCTTTTCTCCGAAGAACTCAGAAGTATATTTTTTACATTTGTACTTCGCAGAACAAAATAAAAAGGACAGAAAATCAAATTGGTGTGGCCTGAGCACAGACTACTGGCTATAACTACATAACTTACACGAGTGGATTTTTATAGTATCTTATAGTATCTGAAATTCTTACCAGATAGTACATGGTGTTGGTTGTATATTTGTATATCCGACAGTATTGTTCACAATAAAGTTGACACATATTTTCGTAAGAAAAATGTGTTGTAATTATATTCATCCGGAACGAATAAAGACCTTTAGATACCCTAAGCAACCCACCCCTCCGCCCCACAAGTATATGTAATTCCAAATAACAACATTAAACCGTAAAATAAAGCCTTATGTTTCGAAATGATAAAAATCTTACAGTAGACGTTATATCATCAGTTTAACCGTTGATAAAAATGTGATATTAAATTATACAAATACATAGATGTATTAAGTCCTATAAATTAAAGGGACAGTCACTCATTATTACTACATACGAATTGGATACCAATAAACATAGAGTTGCCAGATTCAAATTTTGATATATTCCCAAAGTTAAACATATTATTAAAATAATATAGATATTAGCAATATTTCATTATTATTAACATTTTTGTGCATGTATTTTTTTTCATTCATTGTGGACCCTGGTCCGTTGTAAATCTTGCACTGGAAAGAAAAGCTCTGTGGGCCCCAAGCACTAGTGTATTTTGCTTAATGGCTAATGAGAAGCTATGTACATCCGGACAATCTTGACAAAGAATAGACTGGCTTAAAACAAAACTGTACTAAAAAGAGAGAAAATTAAAATTGCTAATCAAAATGGCAGCCTAGATTGATCTCTTGCGTACAGCGTTAAATATGTTTCCTTCCCTCGAGGAATTACAAATTAAGCATCCCTTTTAATCCTTCTGGTTTTCAGGTCTTCTCATTTGTATTTTGATATATTATGTACCCTGTATGTGGGTCTTATAGGCCTACTGTCGATGATCCACTTGAGGCCATTTTAGATGCCAAAGAATAGCGATTTAGCTTCTTTAAATTTTATTTTGTCGTTTTAAAAGGATTTTGACATTCATGATGTTTCGTATTTTGAAACTGTTCAAGGGGGAGCTACTTAACAGATGTAATTGATGTGTGACTTGACGGCTGGCCTTGATATTTTCTTTTCTTGTTATTTATATAACACTGGCTAATCGATCCCAATAGCTCCGATTATCAAGGATATCTGAGTTCCGTCACCAAAGCCACCGTGGCATCATCAAATTGTGTCCTTGAACAATAATGATATCGTTGTGTCAAAAAAAACTAGGTAAGGTTTTAGCATCGATCAAAAGTATTGTGTGTCGTGTAAGTTGAAACTAGATAGATACCATCTATTCACATCTGAGAAGTCATATAAAGGGCACGCTAAGGATGCCATTATTTTTACAACCATAGGCCTGGTTCGTGATTGACAAGATAGATTAATATGGCTTCAAATTACTCAAGTAGACGAATGAAACCATGGAATTAATTCAGAGTCATTCGTGGACATGCCTAATACATAATTATTTGGCACATTGATGATTATTAGTATTCTGTGATTCCTGTAACTTGGACAGATAAAAGTATAAAAACGCCATGTAATCAGGATGAAGTCTTGCATTGGTTTGATATTTCCATTCTTTTATTTTAGCAGTTAGATGACGTTTGTAATGGATTTCAGTCAAAAGATAAACGCCCGCGTCGAGGCATGCTTCAGAAATACCTATATTTTACTCAATAAAAATTATGCTCTTGTTACGGACTAACTGTGGAATTCGTGAATTGGCAAGCATTGGATAACCTCGCGGCTATTTTCAGATAATTTTACTGATTTGATTTGTCTTTACGGCCAATTGCGAACTTATTCAAAAGGTAAGACCGACTGCTGAGATAACGAAAGCATTAGAATGTTGTTTGTGGTGATTAGGACGGAGCCAAATTAGGTTATTCGTAGGTCTTTGAAATGATAAGATCGAGACACTGTTATCGAAAGTTTTGTGTTAAACATGTTCAATTTCTTCTGGAATCAAATCCGTACTGATTGCCTCTTAACCCCCAGGCTATGAAAACAGAATCACCAGAAACTAGTCCTTTGGCTGTGTAATCATAAGAGGTGAATAACGAACTTTAATGGCTAGAAACACAAGTGACAGTAAAAAATGTTCACATTATTGGGTGCAACCTTAATTTGAGTTTGATCAAACTTTGTTACACAAAATGAAAACTTTTGAAATAAAGGATTGTGAGAGCTTGAAATTGTTATTCTTGATGTCTTACCGAGCATTTCTAAAAATAATTTACCAATTACTGAAAAAGGATATAGTACCTTTCTTCTCTGTCGTGGTCTTCGTAAAGAAAAGTGCACTAAACATGTGGCCTTGGTGGTTGTTTTCGATATGCGATTCTGGACTTCTGTATTTATATTCAAATACGTCGTGTTAGAGTGTTTGTTAGAATATGCATATGGTACACCAGGAAAAGCATCGGGGGATTGAATTTCAAATTTGACGGGAAACAAAATAACTGTCTTATGCGCTTTTAACTTACATAATTTAATATATATTTCGTGAACTTTGGTTTAAGCTTGATAATATTAATTTACCTGTTGATAAGAACGATCAAGATTGTAATGAGTGAACTTGCTAGGTTATAACTTTCATTTATATTTTAATTCGTTTACCGGTACGTTCAGATAAATTTAACTAATAAAAAACTGTATTTATAATTTTCTTGTGGGTTTTAATTAAGATCACTTAGATTTTAATGATTTAGCTTTTAATGAAGTTTACTGTGTTATATGCCATTTTTATTACTGGTATTTTCGCTCGGGGAAGGGTGAGGGGGGCCTTATAGTTATCGCATGCGCGTTGTATCATAAGATTTGTTATTGAGTCAGGTGGTGTGGTTCGATCCCCCGCATGTACTGGAAAAGGCGTAGGGTGGCCTGTCAAACCTCATGGGTTTTCGCCGGGTCCTCCTGTTTGCCCTACTGCTAACACTTTGCATACACTCATATTTTATATGGTGGTATATATTGGTCACCCTTATTGTTCACAATTATTGTAAATGCTCTATAACCTCCGAAATTCGGAGTCCTCATTTAATTAAATGCTTAGTTGTTGCTCATGATTCGAAATTTGAACATCCACTCGCCACGATGCCTCTGGTGGATCTTCATTCGTTGCCTGGCAACGACAAGTTTCTTCGTATAATTTGTTTTGGTTGTCAGTATATAGATAGATAGATGATCTGAACTATAAACACATTAACTTCTTAGATCTAAAATATATTTACGACCTTTAGTTAATGTACATATTACTCTATTCCCTGATGATCGACTGTCATATGTTCTATTGATTGAAGGCTTGATTTGGGTCCCCGAACACTGAACATTAAAAGTATCTGTTATTATGTACATCACACATTACCAAATGATTGAAATTTTTAATCTCACAACACTGCCTTTTATCAAATGTAAAACACCATTTAAGTGTTTCACAAGAAGACTCAATAGGGTGAATAAATCCTGGTCGTTTTAACGAATAATGTGTTAATTGGAGTCATGTGTCAAGCAAATATCTTTACGTACTGATAACACTGCAGATACCATTACAATCTTTACTCATTAAACATACATTATGCAAGAGCTAAATCTGCCCATTGCAGATCTTTCGTTAAGCCCGAAATAAAATTATCTGCCATAATCAAGTTTCGATGGCATCGCCAGCCTGTGATGTTTATTGGATTACGTTCCGATTTGCTGTTCGACTTCCATTGATAATTAACTCAAAAAATGAATAATCGAGACTATTTTCTTATCCTACCGACTTTAGTAATGATGATCGAGGCTAGCCCCAATATTCAATCGCTAAAAACTCATAGTAGATCCATTTGACTACTTCATTATTTAGTTTTTAACGATTATAGTGGGAATTGCCAGCTCTTTATCTAATCTCCCATAATGTTTCAGTGAATGAACTTCATGCATACAAGTTACGTGGATTATCACTTTGACAATAACATCTGTAAACATATCTTGTTTTTTGATCCATCGATCTGACCTGAATAAGTTTTTACCCATTATTTACTGAATAAGAAATTTTTGTCGAAAGGAAAGGAAAGGTTATATATGGAAACACTATAGAACATTCAAATATTAAAGACATGTTTCTGTAGAAAATACAATTAACGGCGGACTAGTATATCCTGTTCCGTCACAGTCCCCAACAGACAAAGATGACACTGCAAGTCAAACTTCAGAATATGACATTGAATGAAATTAATATTTACGCAGATTTTACAAAAATCATTCAGAATATAAATCAAATTAACCATTGATCGAAATTATCCCCAATTCCGATATTTTCAATCAATATTGATCTTATGTCATTGAATCACAATTTAATTAATTTGATTTTCTTTGATGTGAATTACAGGAATGGGAAGATGAAAGACTGATTTGGGAACCTAGTGATTATAACGGTCTGGAAGTGCTCCGTATACCTTGTGAAAAAATATGGCTTCCAGATATAGTACTATATAACAGGTAATAGATTATCTTTTAAAACTTTTAAGTTTAAAACCACTAACTCAACCATCACCCGAAAGCAAAAACAATGACGTGGCCACATAATTCAACCATCACCCGAAAGCAAAAACAATGACGTGTTATAGTTTTTTTTATTATATAATTAAATAGATCTGCATACAACACAACCCGTCGTGAAAAGAAACGCCCGCCAGAAATATTGTTACTAATCTGTATCTATAACACACAATGATGGCGGTGTCAAATCAATAGTAACCCACGTAAGCTTTTAATAGAGATTATGGAAGTTCCCACCATAATAGTTAAAAAACTACATGGTGTAAATGGATTATGCTGAAAATGTCGATGCAATTGCTTTACACTTAAGTACAGAGAACAATATTTTGAAATCTCTGTATCCCCGATCGTCATTGATTGTGTTTAATCAACAGATCGAATTCAAATCCAGCAGTGAAAATCGTGCAAATGAGATGGCGATTAAAGTTCTTTTCATGTTAATAAATGTCTAATTACAATCCTAAAGAAAGAAGAGCAATAGGCAGATTTACCGTTTTCACAATGCATGGTCAGAACTTGAGCTAAAGTATAATTGGTCGATTTGAATAAGTTCGCCATAGAATAAGTGAAAGAACACTTGGTTTAAGATTCTGTCTTATTTCTCACATATAAACTGAAATGTTCGGGCTTTAAAGGAGCTAAACCTCTTTGATTCAGGATAAAATGAAGTGTTGATTTGGGTTCATTCAGTGTATTTTATTTTTGATTAATGATGTGTCAGGAGCTATACGATTAATAACTAACGATACGGCGAACTTCATTTAACTTCTTTAAAACTTGAAGAGTTAACGTTTTCTATTAAAGTCACCTTAACCGGATTTGTTTTATACCTATTTCCCGACTAAAAAGTGAAAAAAAACATCCAAAGGTGCAAAAAGAAGGTAAAACAAATTCGAAGCCTGTGTGTACCTGAGCCCACTTATTATAAATGATTATATTTAATGAAATTTTAAGATTTTAAGATGCCCACTTATATATGACTAGAGGGTGTTCTTAGTACGTTTTTTTTTATGTTAAATTTATGCATGTAATCATTGATCAAAAATATTTAATGATGCATCAATATAATATACCAAAATCTCTAAACGTCACGTGGGTCACACAAAATCAAATACTAATACATGTATAACATCTGCCTGTTATTATAAAGCTTGGTACGCTCAAAACCTATATCTTTAAAGCTGCTGTGGTATTCCGTTCGATGACCAAAGTACGGCAGGAAACGATATAAGGGTTAAAATAGAACTGCTGAATTAATTAATCATGAAACCTGATTATAACGCCCTATACTTCCGGGATAATGAGGAAGGACATGCGCCATGCAGGGTAGTATAAGGACAGCGATGCGCTTCAGTCTACTCATATTCAAATTCAAAATATCGAGGGTTATTTTACGTGCACGCCATTGTGTACATGGTTCCAATATGGCCGACTAGATACTGATTCTGAGACAGACCTTCCATCCCGACCTGCATAACCAACAAGGAGAAATTGGTATCCAATTATTGTCCGGAATAAAACACAATAGAGGCCTATCATAACGGCCTAGCCATACTGCATCATGCGAACAACTGCATTTCTCAATTACATCGTTTGCAAACTCAGTTTCGAAATTAGTTGTTTATTGTCAACGAAGTTATAAAGAAATGGCATGGAAATAATCTTTAATTTTACAATTTATTTTTAAACTGGCCTGTATAAATAATATGGTTACACGCTGGTAAATTGCTTCTGTAATATGTTGTTCTTGAAATTTGCACGCTAAACAGTATAGAAATATCGAAATATAGTTGATGCAGTACTTTGATTTCAGCACATTGACTTTTTCACAGTTTTGGAATCTTTGACGCATCGGTATAGAATGCATTAGCTGACTTCTTTTTGTATCTATACAATTCTCTTCCTTTCGGATTAACCGAACTCTGAAATAAAAATTGTTTTGACCGAAGATAACACCCAACTCTTGAAATATTATGCATTCGATATCCTTTTTGTTGGAAATTTCATTACGTGTATTGAGATATAATACCAAGGACTTCCAATATCAGATTTCACGATCTCCTTAAACTACGATGCATTAGGAATATTAATCCTCGTCTAAATACGGCACATTTTATAAAGCTTATTGAACGAATTTAGTTATTAAACAAACATATCCTATCCGACCAGTTTCATGGACGTAATAAAAAGACCCCGATTTGAATAGACACGAAATCCATAACTATTTTTCCTTGTGTCGTAACAATGGATGAAATAACCCATAGCAATTGAGCAGAAATAAATGCACTTGGTGTATGAAATATTTTTTCTAATATTATGAAATAGTGCCCAATAGCTCATCAATTTTGTCTATTGAGGTAATATAGTAGTATTTTATCACTTGACGTAAATCGAATGATAGTCATTCTTTAAGAGTATTGGCAGTAAATACAGTTTTTGTTGCCTTGGATTGAAAGGTATTGATAAGACTTACTCTTAGTGAGTGCTAAATCAATCACGATGATCTGCTGGATGGGCAACAAAATACTTTGTTCCTCACATGGGTTTTCGTCATTCGTTAAATAAAATCACTTTTCTCCATAGTATTTATGTCCAACAATTAATACAACTTATTTTTTTTTGTTTATCTTTCAGCGCCGATGATTTTACGACGGGGTATATGAAAAGCAAAGCTATGGTTACGAGTAACGGCAACGTATTTTGGGCCCCTCCAGCAAAGTTTAGAAGTTCGTGCAAGATAGACATTACTTATTTTCCCTTTGATGACCAGAGGTGTGAGTTAAAATTTGGTTCGTGGACGTATGACGGGTTTCAGGTGGACATTGTGAATCGTTCGGGTCGGGTGGATTTAGAGAACTATATATATAGCGGTGAATGGGATTTGATTGATGTTAAAGTAGTTCGACATGAAGTTTATTATGCATGTTGCAAGGAACCTTATCCCGATGTTCGATTCACTATAATAATTCGCAGAAGAACGTTATATTATTTATTTAATATTATATTCCCATGTCTGTGGTTGACAATTCTCAGTTTATTGGGATTTTGGTTACCCCCTGATTCAGGTGAAAAAATAACTTTAGGAATTACTGTGTTATTAGCCTTCTCGGTGTTTATGTTATTAATTGCTGAAAGTATGCCTGCTACATCAGAGTTTGTTCCTTTAATAGGTATGTATGATAACATTTAAAAAAAAAGGGAACCCCAGATATACATAACGAAGTAGTTAATTATATACGGAAGACTTTGCCTACTTCCAGTTACTTCAGAGGCACCGTCCATTTTGGCGGTGGATTTTGAGACCATCTGCTATGCATGCAGTCGCCCTGTTCCTGGATTGACATGCCTATAACCCACGGACGTGCGCAGTAACAACTTCCTGTCACAATTTCTATGTTTATTGTTTATCCTTTTCCGGAGAATATTAGAAATTTTCCTGTCATTGGTGTGTTTTAATTATTATTTATCAGTTTTGATGCAGATAAAATGTTGAAGTCCGCGCAACATTTGCTATATTATACAATTCATGCTATGCTCTTGTGAACTTTGATATTTTTTTTCTGTTATAACCAAAAAATAACCCGTCTAGAGTAGAATACCTTTTATTGGCAAACGTATTATTCCCTACAGTTACATTAAACTATTGAGTAATAGTATTAAATATTGGATAATAAATTGTTAATCTTGAAATTACCAGCGTCCCAACCTCTGTTGAATTTAACCATTAACATGACAATTGTTCAATTATTACACGCGAAACATCGTAAATAAATGCACAGGATATATTGCTATTTCATAAGAAGGTGTCATGGACTATAAATAACACTTCCACGGCCCCGAAAGTATAATTTTCCCCGCAAATCTATCTTCATTTACAAAAAAAACGTCAAGTTTGTGATTTAAAGGGTGGTATTAGTATATGATAACTTGGCGAAGAGTCTGGTAGATAATAGCTAAATAGCAACATGATAATCGATTGAGCCATTGACCCGTATTCGTTTTGGGGGTGGGGTGGGGTGTCAATTAGTCTATCGCGTGCACTTTCGATCTCAGGATCTGGTATTGTGTCAAGCGGCATGGTTTTGATCCAAGCTTGTACGTCACAAGGGGTAGAATAGGCTACCTTACTTTGTTGGGTTTTTTTTCCTGGGTATTTTCTTCAATGGTATAAAATTTAGTTATTTAGCTAAACATATCTGAAGTTTCAGAACACCGAAATGCAACTTCTTTGGAACCCTTGTTCGCGGCTAAAACAATTATGCTAATAACTTGAAACAAAAATATCTGGATATAAGTCGTTTCTTTTGTTGGTCAGTGTATCGTATTGTTTGTTGTGGGTAAAAGAGTCACGAGGTTGTCAGACAATCATGTAAATGATAAACCTGTTTAGCTTTTGTATAATAAGAAATGGATGTAATAAGATCCGATTCCATTAAAGCTCGTGTCCATATCGTGGTAGGGATTACTCTAAAATGAATACTGAATGAGAGGAGGTGATGAAGCCTGTCTCTGTAAATGACAGTGACGATTCAGATATTGCGTGAACCGTCGTTTAAAACCACATCCACGTGCTAATAAACTTTTATCATCAGACTTTTGAACCACGTTTATGAGCAGTTTATCGGATATCGTCGTCAAATTTATTGTTGAATGACCATTTCAAAGACTTACTTTGTGAATAAGGCCATATAAAATATATTGGCGCTAAAGTCAAACAAAATTTCAGTTTCTTTGTTCTGCATGTAATGAAGGCCAAACAATGATTATATTAAGTTTTATATTTATCGAAATAAAAGGCAAACATTGAGATAACGCAATAAATATTGTAAATGATAAATAAATGTGTGACCATTATTCGCTGATTTGCTTAACATCCGCGCAACTCAACAACATGTTTTATTATATTGACAGAATGATTTAATCTATGTATTGCCAAAAGAAAATGTTTAACAGTAAAAGTTGTTTGTAAAAGTAGTTTCCGAAACAGAGGGGTTTTGGGGAGTAAAAAATTAATTATGTATAGTGGCGTATCAAATTAGAAGTGTTATCCGATGTTTCCGAAACAGTATGCATTATAGAAATATATTGCATGAATACAAAGGTTTAACATTTATTACATGTATGATAAAGTCATTATTAATTCTCTGATATAAAAATAACGCTTATTCAATAGACAACAGATGCTGGACTACTAGATGTTTTAAAATACCATCGATGGTAAGAGTTATTATCAGACGAATATGTTCTTTTGGAGTACTGCTACCCCTATATTCTGTTAACTAAGTTATTCATAGCACTATCTCTACGAAATTAGACTCGTTAAGTCATCTCGCTGAATGATTCGAATAAAAAGGTTGAATTTTGTCTTGAAATTTATTCCAACTGCCACCGAAGTATCTTTTTGGGATAGAAGAGTAGACATTCTAATTGAGATTTTTACGTGACATGGTTGTCTTATTCCCAGACGAATTTTTGAGCGTTTAAAATCCCTCATAGTGTCACAGAATTCCCAGGAGAAGCCGATGAGAGCAAGTAAAATCCATAGATAATTTGTAAATGAGTAAACGATGACATCGGTTGATCCTGTGTATTAAAACTCTGATTGCTCCACTGGTCGTATCTGTATGTATAGAATAATCTATGAAAATGATAGGTTGGACATAATTATAAGGCCTAACAGTAATTAAACATCTCACCCTTTTCCTTTAGATATCCCTCGTTACTAGGGTATACAAACCAGTATGCCCCGGGTTCAATCATGATGTTGGATAAGAAAGTTCCTTGGGTTTCTCCTTTTCGGTGGCACAGGGCGGAGAACCTGATTAGGAAAATCGTCTTGGCATCCGGGTGGAACTGAAAACCTTTGCCACGTGTATGACATTGACAGCAGGTTTTAAAGAGACCTTACGATGTACAATGAGGGAAATCTTGTCGGACAGCTGCACTTTTTTCCTTTATTCTTATTCTTTCTGACATGGGTTTATTTTACGTGCACGTCAATGTAACACGGAACGTCGATTTTTCTACCCACAGGCTATACGTTGTCCCTTTCTTAGAACCTCTGTCATGCACCATCGTTAAGGTGGCGCGGGGGGGGGGGGGGCGTACGCAATAAACTCCAACAATAGAATTATAGTTAATAAACAAGCTTATTCTTTTGGTACAAAATTTAACCACATAGTGTTTAACATACGAGATAAACACTTTATTCTCATCAAACGCAAGGGGGTTTAGCTATTTTAACTAACACTCGTTTGGGTATGATAAATATACAATTTAAAGAAAAAGTCGCGACGATAGCATGTTTGTATAAATAAATTACACTAATACTGATGAATACACCTCTTCAATACAACCTTTAGTCTGTGCTGACATTAGTCCCGAAATGACCTAGTGTCGAGTGGACGTTAAACCACATCTCTCTCTCTCTCTCTCTCTCTCTCTCCCTCTCTCTCTCTCTGCTGACTTTTATTCCCTGGTCCATTTAATGTAATAATATAATAACAATAATATATTGTATCGTTTCAGGTATTTATTTAACAGTCACCATGGCAATGACGTCAATGTCTATAATACTGACAGTTTTTGTTTTGCAACTTCATCACGTCGGACCGCATCAAAAGCCAGTTCCACGGTGGATGAAATCGCTTGTGATTAATATTTTAGCCCGAGCGGTGTGTATGTGTTCTACGGCACAATCTGCAAAGAACCCAAGTGATGACGTATGTCTGTCAACTTTTATGGAAAATATTGAAAGTGGGAACTGTAATGGTGGACGTCCGCCAAATGGATTAATAGTGCCACGTGACCGGAAGTCTGAACAAAGCGAAAGAGTGACCAGTCATTTAAAAGTCCTGGTTGCTCGACAAGATTCTGAAGACGCGCATTTAGATATTGTAAAAGAATGGCGGCTTGTTGCGCACGTTATGGATCGTCTGCTGTTCTGGATATTTTTAATTGTGGCTGTCGTGTCTTCCATAGTTATTCTCGTTGTTAAACCTTTAATGAAACCAGACTTGTAATAAATTGAAAAACTGTAAATATTTAGTATAAATGGTAATGTGGAGAAAGAGAGAGGGTGTGACCGATAGATGGATTTTTTTTTAAAAATTAAAAAAAAACTAAGACTGTGAATTTGTAATGAGCTTATCGTATACATCCAATGTGATTTATCGTTTTTTATACCGTATGATTTGTAAATATATTCGATGCAATAGGCATGACGTTGTGCCCTTTACATCTGTTGTGTGTTATTTGAATATCTTTGGTGTTGATAACTTATTTAAACTGGCAAACTTTATTATTCACACTTTGACTTCTTTCAACGCATCCTAACTATTTTCCTTTTCGCAGTTCGTTCTCATTTTTGTAAACAGAAACGATGGAGAAGGTCACAAGGACATGTGTACTGTGTATATGCTCCTGGAAAATAATTTTAGTTAATAACATGATTTTGACCATGATAATTTCACTTAACGACTATTAAAGCTATAATTTCATATTTCCGAAGAAAGTCAAAACATAATTATTTCTTTGTCTTTTGCTCAGTAGTTGACAACTCACTATTATACGACCATAGGCATTATTTCCCACTCTTATAAATCATAAACACCGGAAGTAATACCACAAATTACCCCCTTGTTTTTCTATCCCCCATGCAATAGTGAATTTTAGGATTAATAGGATTATTCTTTAACAAGGCAGGATCGTTTAGTTACCATCTATTTTAAGGCTTTATTTTAATATATTTTAAAAATATAACTTAAAAATATGAAATTACCGCTTTAACTGGGAGAATGCAGATCTGAGAGGTTAGTGTAAACCGTACGTACGACAGCTTTTTTGTTTACACCAAATTCTGTCCTTTTATGATAATGTAGCTGTATCAATAATGTATCTTTTGAAAGATGGTGTGATTTATGTGTTTATGAACTGTGCCCTTCAAACGATACAGCTATGCCAGTGATAGGTTAAGCTCTGTTTATAAAGCCTTGATCTCTAATTTTAAAAGGCATAATATAGGTTGCTGGTATGACTTGATCTGAAATGGCGCCACGGTCACATTTGGTACTTGAGAATTTTCTATTAGAAAATGAGACTTACCACCGAAGACACGATGCAATTCGAATGCATCATAAGTTTTCCAATTTCGGATAACTGCACCAGTACTTATCTGGTTGTAGAAATTAGAGGTCAATTCTTATTGAACTGGGTTATATTATATATATATATGTACATATAATTTACATAAGGTTTAATTAATATATAATTATTTTGTGTTCTTGGTAAGTTTTGTTTTAAAGATAATTGTAAAAGTTATACCGTCCTTGATTGTCAATATACGTGTAGTACGTATATCTTTACCTACAGGAGATGTACACGTTTATCTTCAATCGTCTTCCAGCTATATCCAATTATATGCCCCTTATCATTTTTTATACTCCTTTGTTTTACAAACTGTCTGTTGCTACAGAAACACAAGAATATTAAAGGGCGGGGTAGTGGGTGGAGGTAGAGTTATACGGATTAAAACTGGCATTTATCACCTGGGCTGAAAACTGTAGTCCAACAACTAAGGAAATGTCGTTAAGTATAACAAAGTCTGCCTCTTCTATCATCGCTAGTCCCGAAATGATCTAACCTGTGTCGAACGGATGCGCAACCCCATTTGTCACCTTATTGTGTATCATCAGAGATCTGTAAATTAACACTGTTTCTGTATGTACTCACGAGCGTATTATAGTAGCAGTGAGTGACGTGTGCAAAGCAGGGTATTATTATACGTATACGATTATATTAATATTTTTTTTTTGCATCAACGGACTTTGTGTGTGATTGTCATTTAGAAGTGAGAATACAATATTCATTTGGCATTTTATTGATCATACTATGACATGACAAACAGATTAAAGACAAATTTTAATAGTGATAACGATCTACATCTCGTGCATCTTTCACATAATTTGTAATAATAAATGTATTGGTGAAAAAAGAGGGCATTTTGTTTATTAGTTTTCATTGCTTTGTTTAACCCGAAAAGATAAAATAAAATATAAAAGTTGAAAAATCAGAAGAAGCTATATATTAAAGGGCTTACCCTACCCTTTGAACAGAGTAGGTCGATTTCACCTACACCTTATTTTGTATAAAATAAAAGTCTGCTTTTATCCAGACACAGTATACTACACAGCTTGGGTCGCTGGTCTACATTTCCAGTTGAAGACTGGCGGGTTTAATTTTTTTGAAAACCCTGAGATAGAGGATTTTAAGGTTTTAACACAAAATTAATCAGTTTTATTCACCAAAAAATAATCGGTATTAGCCATGTAAAGATAACCATTTTTGGCAATTAAAATACGAAAAAAATATTTTCACGCCCACACCTTACCGGTTTTATGCTCCACACCCGGGGGCCCATTACAGTCAGTATCGTTTCTGATTAGATCACTATAAATTAATTACAGTTTTACGGATGGGTTTATTAGTAGCCATAGCATGTTTTTTGTTCATTACTTCTGTAGTGTAATAATGTAAGAATTTGTACAATAATTGTAAATATAAATTGTCATTTTATCATCATTCACTTGGTTACACAAAATTATGCTAAATGAGAGTATTAAATAAAATATTTACTAATCTATCTAGATTTTGTTGGCCATCTATTCGGATGTGTTAATGGGACAAATAATTAACTAATACGCATTAGGCCAATAAACGTCGGATTGGTGGCCATACTGTCATAAAGCATGGGACCAGTGGGCTTTAAAGCAGCATACCAAGGCCGTGTCGTATTGGTATGAGAATGTTCTAGAATGGCTTGCATTTATAAATGGATGTTGTATTATATTATTTGGACACGAGACGGGGGTCATGGTGGCTAAGTGGATAAGGCACTGGTTCGCTAGCCTGGATGTCGGGTGTTCGATCCCTGCATTGGCCGAGAAAGTTCATCTCGATTTCCGGCGTGATTTCCCCCTGTCAGGGATGCAGAAGGAGGGCCTGACAAGGACAGCTGTCTAGTGGTTCGGATGGGACGAAAAACCGAGGTCCCGTGTACACATTGGAGTGCACGTAAAAGATCCCTTGGCAGTTGGAATTCGATATAAGAGTAAGACCCGTTTAGCCCTGATCCTTGAAGGAAGGAAACATTATGATGAGGTCGAACAGTTATTTATGGGGGGGGGGGGGGGCTCACTATCCACTGGGAAATCTTCAAAAAGTGTTAGTTTGGCCGCCTTAGGCTATATTTATTATTTATTCCACATCAGATACGCCTTTTGTTGTTCTTCACAATCAAAATGGCGCACCGATAAAAGAGGTTTAAAAAATGAAATTTTGTTTCGATTTGTGGCAAGTATCAGGGAATCTAAGTTATACATTTGGCTGTCCTGATCTTCTGTGGTGTGACGTTATGTGGACTGGTCTGAAAACCCTACCACTGTACAAAACTAAACATTTCTGGTTTATACGACATATTTTAGATGTTTTAGCCATATTGACAGAGAGATGTTAGTAGAATGACTTACATTTCCAATCCTGGTTCTTCACCTCAATTAAACTGACAAAGCTGAAAATGAGTTTGGTGATTTGCATTACATCCAGTATTACATCTCGTTTAATGGTTCAATGTAGCTGCTATCAATGATTTTAAAGGGGAAAATGACATTCAATCGATAGAATTGTGTACAAAAACCATTACGATTTGCAAGACAAACCCATATCTCAATTTGTCCATGATAGCGTGAATCGGGGCCTTTTTTTGGAAATAGACTTAAAGGAGCTAAGTCTCTAACTCAATATCATCCAAAATCTTCAACATTGAAAACACCAATTTATTTGTCAATTTAAATCAACATTGATGCTGTGATCTTATCGGAAAAAGATGGGCTTCTGATATCCAATATTTAAGACAAAATTCGTGTACCACAATGCGTTTCAGTCCCAGTTCTAGCAAGAGACTCGTGGAACGAGGCTAGAAACATTGCACCAAATCAAACGGCATCTGTAGACTGGAATAACCAGACACTCGAAATAGCCACTTGATTGACACTGCTGGCTTATTTCGCTGAACATTACTGATTTGAAATAAGAGTAAAAACGGAAACCATTGAATGTAAATCGGTTAAGATACATTCGTATTACAGTATTTAATGCGTTGCGACCAACTTGTGTCATTTTCTATGTCCTAAATGTTAGCGATTTAGCTCCTTTAAACGAATATATCAGAATTAGCCAAATTGGAGCAAGGAATTTGATGGAGGACAATAGGTTTTCGAGCTATAACAATGCGTTTTAAAATCCATGAGCCTTATTAAGTATATATATACTACACCTCTTTGGTTGGACTAAAAATAAGAGTGTTAGTTTTATTGAATTGAATATGTTTGTAGGTTAAAAATCTAACTTCGTCGAAAATTGTCCGTCTATGGATAAAATCCATGTTGGGATATGTTCAACTGTCGACACAAATTAAAGTCAGAATAGGTAAACAAGTCGACTTCTGATTAGCCCACGGACAAATCTTAATTTTCAGTTTTTTTCCAACAATTAGAGCCAAGATAATCTGAAGCATGTATTGGGTCTGTACAGCAAACGATCTCAGCCTTTAACTTGCTCCGATAAACATGGTAACAACTATGCAAAGTTTTAAGAAAATTCATGAGACATTTAACTTGAAAGTTAACGGAAAGACAGCGTATCAACAACATACCATTTACAGGTCTTATTGGTGAGATTTGGTGCAAGGGAAGCAATTCTATATAATGAACATTACCAAAAAGATCAAATCTTAGGTTTAAGACTACCATTTTAATATAATTGATTCCGTGCTGTCAGCGGTATTGTCTGTGTGCATTTCCTCCGCTTTAAAAACGATTGTTTCTAGCTGTCATGAATATTAGCAAACATAAATTAATAATCATTAACTTAAATGGAGTTGGATCTATATTCTTCAGAACCTAAAATGGACTCAAATATGCCAAAAGACACATATTATTGTAATATGAGTGTATATAAACTGATTAACATGTACATTCACTTTTCAAAACCTTCATTGTAATTTCTAATCAGGGCATTTCCTCGAAAGAAGTAAGAAGTAAGTAGGCCACATTGATTGGTAGTCGCTCGCACCTTGTTTGTCCAGTCTGCACCGGATATACGGGTTGTCATTTCACCTACGCATGGCTGTTTAGTCTCGTTCACCTCATTACAAATGACGCCTATGAACATAAAATACACGCCAAGAAACGCTAGTTTCTAATGATATACATGTATTTCTTTTAAGTGACATTTTCCCACAAAATCGACATCTCGATTTTATAATTAAGCGCCTATTTAATTGAATTGGTTGCTCTTGTTAGCTCTGGCTCGAAACCACGCCACCTAACTCAATGGCAGACCCTGTGTTCTAAAGCGTACACGTTAGATCCCTTTATTGCCCGCTCCCACCCCACTGTCTTTGCTTTTTTGGTCAATTTGTCTAAATTTTGGTGTGATTTTAGAAAAATGTGTTTGTAGTTATCTCCCTTTGTACGCCGTAGAAGTTATCTTGGCAGAGAGAGCCTTGATGGTGACCCGACTACAATCACTGATAGGGATGACATCGGTGCGGCTTAATGAACCAATACATGAATAACTAATATTAACTTTTCATTCGGCAAATTAAATTTAGAACATTTTTTATAAACGTTAGAAACATAAATAAACAAAACATTTTTTACAATGCGACGAAAAACCTGAAAAGGGAGGAACAAATATACTGGATAAACTATGTATAAAAATGGAAATGAAATGGAATGGAGTTAAGCATGCTACATGCATTGTGTACACGGCACCTTAGTATTTCGTCCCATGCGAACAATTATTATAGATTATCCCTTAACAGGACGCATTTCATGGACCACTGGCATAGGTAATTAATTACAGGGATCTAACACGGATCCGCCAGGTTAGCGAGCCAGCGTCTTCACAATGAGTCACCTCGTCTCCCACTATGAATAAAACCCACAATTAGAATACTATTTATGTGTATGATCTAAGAGTTTATATATACTTTCTAATTTCACACAATTCTCTCTTATCTGTCCTGGGAAACAACAATCTGTTTAACCGAAATAAATAGGTAAGTACACATTCTTGGTCAAAGCTAACGAAATGGTCAAATCAATATTATATTCTGGTATTTTGTGTATTCTATTAGGATACATGTAAGTTATTTTGTGATTTAGAGCTGTGTGGAGAGAAAAGATTAGGCGCTAAATTCCGCTTCAACGGTATCAGATGGCGTTGTTTTATGAAACATTTAATTTGAAATTATTTACAGTATCTTTAGATTCGAATAGAAAATTTGGGTACAGGTTTAGAATTTGTGAATTTTTGTGTACTTTAATAATATGCTTCAAAGTTTTTATTCCACGTCATTTAAATGGATTATTTAATGCGGTCGTCTCGAGAAGTGGGGTGGGTGGAGCAGGAGGACCCAAAAGAAAACGAAATGGGGTCAAACGCCGCACTTTTCTGATCTACGGGACTAATGATGACGGACAAACGGACATACGCCATAAAGTGAGCAGTGGGTGTAATTTTATTTCTAATGCCAACTGTTCTACGCAAATGTGTATCCCCGGGACCTCGGTTTTTCCGTTCCACCCGAACGATTAGAATGTCCTACACCACTAACAATGGGCAACCACGACGGAAAGTCCCGATGAACTTTCTAGAGGAACACCAGACGCGAACACGAGCCCTTCTGGCCAGAGACCCACAGCGGCTCCCCAGAAATAATTAGAAGACTTGATCAATGAAGTGAAAGTAATTTTGATATAAAAAAACTGGTGAAAATGACATCCAAGTTCAATTTTGCATATTCCCTTTTTGTCTTTCGATTTCCTTATGAAAATAAAAGTAAAATTGAAAAATTCCGAGAAAGTGTTATCTGTCAAATTTTAAAGTTTATATTTTGTAGAACAGTTTCGTCTAGTGAACCATATGAAGACTTATTTCATGTAGCCGACAATAACAATGACACTTTCCTTACATCTACAGAATGCAAAAATCTGTGGTTGATATTTGATGGCGATGGTAAGTAAAAATAAATCACATTGCTAATTTTAGCCCGGTCGCCAAACCCAATAATTGAAATGAACCTGGAAATTGTATATAAAGTTTGATTGTAGTAGCCCAGGGAGTCCCCTTCTAGAAACTGCCGGGCGAATCTCGGTCACCCTAGATCGTTTTGAGAAATTTAAGATGGCGTAGGCTACAAGGCGGCGGCTATTTTAAATAATCCGCTATTACTCCAATAGTATTTACTCCAGGATGACAATTTCGACGATAATATGATAGTAAATACAAAATGTCAGACAATATGACCCTTAAATCCATCAGGCACATTATTTCACCAAACCAAACTATATTTAGAGACAAACTATATATTTTGGATATAGGAGCATAAGTCGGAGTGATACGATAACATAACATACATGCTTATCAGGGGTTACAGGACCACACGGACAGCCCTTAATAGCATGGCACAAGCCGTTTTTGAACATTAAAAAAAACCCAAACAAATGGTCCCCACAAAACACGTAAAAGCCCTCATAAAACTAGGTAATATTCAGTTTAAAGGACAATATTGCACACGATAGATTCCGAAAGACATCTTATATTACCAGGCCCGGGGGGGGGGGGCATGCAGTCGTGCCCCCCACCCATCAGGCCCTGTGTGACATAGTTGATTTTCGTTTTCGTTCTTTTTGTTGCTGTTGTAGTTCACATATCTGCTCTTTAATAGATATAAACATGATTTTCGCATTATCTCCGTTGGGGACTACACCAACCTGATTACCCTTTGCTCCAATGTATGGCCCCTCCCTTTAACTAAAATCAACCAACAAAAAAACTTTGTGCACAATTCCCCTGTTTAGCCCTACTTCTGCCGAACTATTGGTTCAGGTTTTGTGAAAAACTAGAAACCGTATTTTGTCCCTCAATGACGTTGACTTGACAGCGTTGCAGTTACTCGGGGCTAAACTTAGAAATCACATTATCAAGAAACAACTCTTAGTCTTTACACAAAGATTAACTTGTTTAATCATTTTTTATTTAGATGATAAAATTATCTCCAAGCTTGAATTCGAGATACGGTGGACGTTCTTAAATTTGGACCACAGAGAACATGCACCCGTATTTTTTGAACAATTGGATAGGAACCTTGATAAAATAGCCGATGCCAAAGAAATAAAAAGAATATGTACCTACTTCGATGACGATGGTGAGTGTAGATTAATGAAAATTGCGAATATTCTAAGCCACGCTTTGTTAAAGGACAATATTGGTTCTAGCCATTATTACATGTGTGAGAACTGGTAAAATACATTGCAAATATAATCTTAACACAGATCATTGCTACGGGAGATGTGTAACAAACTCTTTAATATACGGGAAGTATCGTCAAACATGATAAAAACGAGTTGTCCTATATAACTAACTAAAGCAAAGAGCGATAACAGACACGCAAGCGAATTTCATTCCAATGACAATTCCGTTGACGAAAGTTATTAATGAGAAGTTATCTTACAATTCACAACAAGAATTGGCTGTCAGTAGATAAAAGATAACGAACAAACTAGAAAAAGTTTTTTTTTTAAAGAGCAGGATGAATAAAAACAGTGGAATGCACGGGATTTTCCAAATTTGTTTTCATTTTGTCTTAGTGACAGTCAATTCTATGTTTGAATTGTGAGATATCCTCGTCTTATAAAACAACTTTCTATCGTCAACGGAATTATCAGTGAAATGAAATTCGCCTGCGTGTCTGTTATCGCTCATTAATTCAGTCAGCTATATAGAAGGATAACTGGTGTTTGTCATGTTTGACGTCACTTCCCGTATACTTAGAGAGTTCGTTACACATCTCCCGTAGCAATAATTTGTGTTAAAATTATAAATTATATTTGGAATGTATTTTACCAGTTCTATCACAGATGTATTAGTGACTGGCACCAATATTGTCCTTAATGGAACCAATAATTCATGGTCTACAGTTATACGTCATTGCAAACTAGGATAGTTAGTGTACCGACAGTGACAAACGGCTTAATTCATGACCAAAGCATCCCACCCCATTTATGTATCCACACTATAAAGAGTCCCGATGAATCGAAATATCGACAATTAATCATGTATGTGGGATCAACTGCATATTACTGACGGGGGAATGGAATTTCGACAATTACCCGTGTGGGATTAACTGCATATTACCGACGGGAGAATGGAATTTCGATCGGGTTATTCCGTACAATTAGTCAACTAAAATCTCCGGAAGTTCTCAAATCTGCGATCTTATTGTAGAGGGGTTTGTCTTTTGGTTATCGGGACAGTTACGGCGTCTTGCTGAACAAATACAGAATTATGAAAATCAATTTTCAAAAGAATTTACAAGAATGATACGATTGCGGTAGGAATATTTCACACATTAAATTTGAGGTTATAAAAAAATTTCAAGCTCTGAGTAATTGATTTATTTCTTTTTCAGCTGATGGATTTGTATCTAAATTTGAATACGATTTGAATTGGAAGGGAATTTTCTCGGTTGAATAAACTAGGTACCCAAATAGATAACATGCTTCTCTTAGTACATAATCATCGTTGATACGCAACGTACCAATTGCATGAATAACCTCTAGTCCAAATCTGTGTTGCACGCGTTAACCTACATGTCTACCCCGTCATTTTACGGTGGCTACGTTGGCAAGACGCTGGCTCGCTAACCTGGAGGTCAAGTGTTCGATCCCTCCATTGGTCGAAAATTCATCCGGATTTTCCGATGTAGATCCCACTGTTAAGTCATGCAAGATGGAGGGCCAGACAAGGGCAGCTGTTCAGTCGTGCGGATGGACAAAAAACCGAGGCTCTGTGCACAGGCGTGAACGTAATGGAAAGAACCCTTGGCAGTTGGAATTCGATATGACAGGCCGTAGTGCCGCTGTCCGTGCAAAAATTACCTCTCAGCACACTATGGCGCATGCCCGTCTTTATTAGGCTAGTACGGAGGCAGAACAGGACGTTACAACCCCCCCCCCCAATTTCTTTTCTATCAGTTCAGATTTCAATTCTCATCAATTCATTATGCACTCTGGTGAGATTTCTAAGGCCCGATTTTCTAAATTAATTTGGCAACGCAAAGGGATTATGTCATCTACGCATATTAATATAGGCGAGTTTTCGACAATTCAGCTCACGTGCTAGTTTTGACCAGTTGATCAACTAGCCAAGCAAATAAGGCGACTTATTTGCGCAAATACCTTGCGCGATATACTTATTCATTGTGGAGGGTTAGGTGGTATGGTCGGCCTAATGCTTGCGCCTCATAAGAGATGTCATCCAAACTTTGAGCCTAGTGGCTACTCCCAGCATGTCAATTCATAGGTTCTTCCCGGTCCCCCCGAATTGGGACCACACCTTACCCCCAGAAATGAACTATACGTCTATAGTGCGTTACATCCCATTGCTATATCAGTGCTTGGTTATACTTTAACAGTTTATGAACACGGTCTAGAAACACCCAATAACCTACAACCATTTTATTAAATGCATTATACATTAAATGCCCCTACAAAGTAAAAACTCTGGGACAAGTCTGCAGATTCAGTATTTATTCATTGTCCAATTTGTCGACGAAGATGCGTTCACTTCTAATCATTATCTTTTTACCTGAAATATAAAATTTAAGACAATTTTCGGGTATGTCCACAATTGTACGATTATTTCTAATGAATTGAGATATTTCAATGTAAGGCCATGAAAAATTACCATTCATAAGGTTATACATATCTTTAATACAAGTTAATTTAGAACACGCCATATTGCTATGTTTAGCTTACATTTAGTGTCAACTACATTTCAATGATTATCAACGAACCCAAGGCAAAAAAAAATATAAAAAAAAAAATTCAAAGGCCAAATTTTGCCCACCCCTCTAGAATATTCTAATTTAAAAACATTTTTGGACAATTTGCTGCCCAATATCGTGAATCGGATATTTGAAATAGCAAGATCCGTGCTTTAATAAAATACTTCATAAATTGTCATCTGCAAAATCCTTCAAAACCATTAATGTCCTGGGGCCGAGGGGCGTCCTGTGTGCAATCATGTCCCCTAATTTTGACTCGTGATCCCTGTATGGTACCAATAGGAGATTGAGAAAAACTTGGGTAGACATTTCAGATGTGGGGCAGAAAGGTGTAATTCGAGATGGCGTCCAAGGGGGCCGTTGTACCCTTATACCCGATATTAACTATCTGGATTTGTCCTTAAGTGATGAATTTGGTGTCTTTACCTAGGTTTTTGGGATCAAGGAATCCATTGAAATCATTTTCAGGGTAAAAAATGTAGCGGGTAATGGCGAATTCCGAGATGGCCGCCAAAATGGCCGCCACACGCTCTCGGCTAGCCTGCAAAGGTGCATAATTAAAATGATTTCAATGGATTCAGCACTTAAGGACAAATCCAGATAGTTATATCGGGTATAAGGGTACGGCGGCCACCTTGGACACCATCTTGAATGAAACCTTTCTGCCCCATATCTGGAATGTCTACCCAAGTTTTTTTTCAATCTCCTATGGGTACCCTACAGGAGACCTGATTGCACACAGGACCCCCCCCCCCCCCCCCGGACTATAAGTGAAAATACAAGATGAAAATATTGAGCAAACATGACTGGATTCCAAAATAACATAATTTTCTTGTCAGCTTTTTTTTCCCCCCACAAAGTTCCGCAGTTAAAATATCATTCCTATACTAATTTGTGACTTGTGTCCGTTCAGGGTTGGCGTTACATTAGCTGTCCGAGGCAGAAATTTGGTGTAAGGGGTAGCTCAGATCGGCGACTAATGTAGACAAAGTGGGAGAACGTCTACGGCTTCCAGTTTCGGAGTTAACTACTTTCAATCTGTGTAGCGCCGGGTAATCGACTAGTCAAAATGAAGTTATTTTATTTATAATACTTACCAGTCGATCGTTTTCGGCGTTTTTCCAGGTCACAGCCACTCTGTAAATTGAAATAATAAGTATGATTTTGTTCTACAGTGTAGAATCCGTCCCATTTAATGTGGGGTAGTAAATTCAAATAAGTATGATTTTGTTCTACAGCGTAGAATCCGTCCCCTTTAATGTGGGGTAGCCTTTTTAGTGTTTGCTATATCAATTAAATCCCGTTTTGCTATATCAATTAAATCCCGTTTTGCTATTCTGCTATACATTTGATCAATATTTCCATATGGTTGGCTTTAAAAAAAAAATAACAAAAATGGAATAATGCATGGTCTCATGAAGAACATTTTTATACGCCCACATTTTTATGTGGACGTATATTGTCGTCGCCCCTGTCCGTCCGTCCGTCCGTCCGTCCGTCCGTCCGTCCGTCCGTCCGTCCGTCCGTCCGTCCACATTTTTTTGTGAACAGTCTACAGGTCACAATTTTTATCCGATTTCAATTAAACTTAAAATATAGGTTTATCACCATAAGATCTCGGTTCCTTTCGATATTGGCATGTATCGGACTGTAACTTCATGGGTTATGGCCCCTGATTGTACGAAAAATCACGTTTTTTAGCTTGTGAACAGCGTAGAGGTCACAATTTTGAACCGATTTGGATGAAACTTGACATGTGTGTTTATAACCCAAAGATCTTGGTTCCTTTCGATATTTGCGCCAATCGGATCGTAACTTCCTGAATTATGGCCCCTGATTGTCCGAAAAATTGCCCTTTTTAGCTCGTGGTCCCTCTGGAGGTCAAAATTGTTATCCGATTTAAAAAACCGTGTGATTATATCACCGTTCCATGGTTATGAAGGTCGAGTTCGAATTTCGTGAAAATCGGACCAAAATTGACGGACAAAATGGCCGCCATTTGTACGCGAATAGTGTGAAAATATGTTAAATCAAGGTTGTGAACAGTGTAGAGGACACAATTTTGAACCGATTTGGATGAAACTTAAAATGCATGTTTATAACCCAAAGATCTTGGTTCCTTTCGATATTTGCGCCAATCGGATCGTAACTTCCTGAATTATGGCCCCTGATTGTCCGAAAAATTGCCCTTTTTAGCGTGTGGTCCCTATGGAGGTCAAAATTGTTATCCGATTTAAAAAAACGTTTTCTTATATCATTGTTCCATGGTTATGAAGGTCGAGGTTGAATTTCGTGAAAATCGGACCAAAATTGACGGACAAAATGGCCGCCATTTGTACGCGAATAGTGTGAAAATATGTTATATCAAGGTTGTGAACAGTGTAGAGGACACAATTTTGAACCGATTTGGATGAAACTTGAAATGCATGTTTATAACCCAAAGATCTTGATTCCTTTCGATATTTGCGCCAATCGGATCGTAACTTGCTGAATTATGGCCCCTGATTGTCCGAAAAATCGCCCTTTTTAGCTTGTGGTGCCTCTGGAGGTCAAAATTGTTATCCGATTTAAAAAACCGTTTGATTATATCACCGTTCCATGGTTATGAAGGTCGAGTTTGAATTTCGTGAAAATCGGACCAAAATTGACGGACAAAATGGCCGCCATTTGTACGCGAATAGTGTGAAAATATGTTAAATCAAGGTTGTGAACAGTGTAGAGGACACAATTTTGAACCGATTTGGATGAAACTTGAAATGCATGTTTATAACCCAAAGATCTTGATTCCTTTCGATATTTGCGCCAATCGGATCGTAACTTCCTGAATTATGGCCCCTGATTGTCCGAAAAATTGCCCTTTTTAGCTTGTGGTCCCTCTGGAGGTCAAAATTGTTATCCGATTTAAAAAAAACGTTTGATTATATCACCGTTCCATGGTTATGAAGGTTGAGTATGAATTTTGTGAAAATCGGACCAAAATTGACGGACAAAATGGCCGCCGTTTGTACACGAATATTGTGAAAATATGTTATATAAAGGTTGTGGACCTTATAGAGGTCACAATTTTGAACCGATTTTGATGAAACTTGACATGTAGTTTATAACCCAAAGATCTTGGTTCCTTTCGATATTTGCGCCCATTGGATCATAACTTCCTGAATTATGTCCCCGGATTGTCCGAAAAATCGCTTTTGTTCGCTTTTGGTCCCTCTGGAGGTCAAAATTATTATCCGATTTAAAAAAACGTTTGACTATATCACCGTTACATGGTAAAGAAGAGAGAGTTTGAATTACATGAAAACCGGACTAGAATTGACGGACAAAATGGCCGCCGTTTGTACACGAATAGTGTGAAAATATGTTATATCAAGGTTGTGGACCCTATAGAGGTCACAATTTTGAGTCGATTTTGATGAAACTTGACAGGTATGTTTTAAACCCAAAGATCTTGGTTCCTTTCAATATTTGCGCCCATCGGGTCATTACTTCCTGAATTATGTCCCCTGATTGTACGAAAAATCACCCTTTTTAGCTTGTGGTGCCTCTGGAGGTCACAATTATTATATGATTTAAAAAAAAACGTTTGATTATAAAAACCAAACAAATTCTAATGATTTTTTGATAATTCCTTAATATGCGACAATTCTTGTTGACTGCCCGGACGATTTGGCTGCTGTGTGGGCGTATGTTTCGTTGCCTGGCAACCTATTTTCCATATCGTCTTAAATTTTATATCAAACGCCGTTTTATAGCTTCGCATATTGGAAGTCTTGGTTGGCTATAGTTTTGTACATTACTAAATCAAATTAAGACTACGATCCAAATCCTTCGTGCCTTTAGTAAAACCATATACAAATGTTTCAAATTATTGACGCTTAAGGGGGTGTGTGTCACAAATTGAAATGCGAACCTGCTTTAGCCGTATACGTTTTAATCATGTCAAACGTGTCGAAAAATCCAGAACCATTTGAAATAGAAACGTGAACAATACACTTTGAAACTAAGAAAATTTAATGGGACTATTTCATAGTGAATTGTCAAAATAAATTGGTAGACACGTTTTTAAGCAAGAAATTATCCTCACCCCATTACAAGCTCTGTCGCATACCGTTGCCAGGCATTCAAATTTCACATTTGCCATATTTCGTATCGCAAACATGTTAAAGAAAGGACTTCTCGCAATTTTTCCAACCGTATAAAAACCTTCCTTTTTACCATATATTCGACCATTACCACACCTTTAAGAGATAAAAAGTCAATTATGTCAATAACGTCTACGATGTTTGTGGTAGAATCGGTTAAAATAAAACAGCGAAGACTGCAAAACTAAAACGCGACCCAACGAACCACATTACAGTGGGATCCCCTCTTGTGTAGCGAGTCTTAAGTCTAGAGTTACAGGGAACGAAAAAGTTTGTTGGGTGAAAGTGATCAAGCCACTGGTTCAAGAGGCAACCTCCTCCAAGTGTCACTGTACTGCCTTTGTACTTTAAAATTCTCACGATCTATTCCACAATGAATAATGAGAAGTCAATTTTACAGAATTCAACCTGTCAAATCTATTTGAATATGCAAAATCTCTTTACTTACCCTCCGCTCAGTATGACAGATTTAGCAGATTTCCCATCCTTAGTATTAGCCATGGCGGTACAACTTATCACCCTTAGTCCACTGCCTCCTGTAAACGAGAAACATCACACGTCAAATACGTTTTCGTGGTCTGAAGAAATCTTTGTATTCTGGACGGTTTAGGAGTGGATGAGATCAGATGATGTAATGTACCGGGCAAAAGTGACATATTTTCCTCCTAAAATGCTACTTACTACCCTAACTTTCCATTCGATAGACACCACAGGCACCAACAATCTAAATATACTTTAGACAATCTTGGAAGTTCCAAGACGTCTGCCATGTTAAAACCTTTATCTACCCAAAAGCAGAGGTAAATTTTCATGTATAGCACTCTCGATCTTTAACAAAATCCGACGTTTTCTTCCAAATGGACAACAAAACGCTGAGGACCTATGTTATTGTGTTCACAAGCTTACAAAAGTAAGGGTGGGGGGAATAAGCGTTTTGTATTGCATAGACCGAAAATGATAATTCAGCAAGAAATCGGCACCCGTTCTGATTGCAAGTTTTTAATGGCCTGAGAAAGGTATGAAGAAATATGATAAACCGAAATACATCGACTGAAAATATAAGTTGATACACTTGGTTTAAAATCATTACTTACCCTTTCCGGTGGCAGCGAGAGAAACAACTCTTCCTAAGGCAATATTTCCTTTAATTGTTTTATTCAAAACATTTTGAATATCTAGTTGGAAAGCATCTTTATCTTCTGTTCCCATAGATTTTAATATTTCAACTGGAGCCAGAACACTGAAAAATATTAAAGTGTAATATTTACAGTCAAACTAAATTTGTTGCTTTTAATTCTGTGCTCTATTCGACGATAAGATGTTATTGCTACTGTTTCACCCTGTATATGTTATGGCGATGGTTCAGTCAGTTTTCAAATATATCGAACAATACCAGGTTATTCCTACAATATTTATGCCAGCAATTGTGGTTTGAATTTAAAACAAATAATTTGTACCCGTGTCTAGTAGGCCGATATGTTTAATGTAACAAGAAAAAAAAATGACCCTTTGTTTGAAGTTTTGGCAGGTAAAACTAAGTACGACAACTCATCTGGAAACCGGCGGGTTGAGAGACGTCTATCTAGATATAGGTTAGTGTTGTCTTGGCAATTCACAAATAAAATACAATACCTTTCCGATATTACTTTTTCAGTTGTATTTTTCTTTCCATATTTATCGAAGGTACAAGTGACACTATTAACTTCTGTATGGGTTCTTACGGTACCACCAACCTCGCCCCACGCAACGCTTACGCCTACAGTGTAAACATTGGCACCTTTGCGTTTCTGAAATATATAAGCAGCATTGCAAAAGAGTGGAATGGGACAAAGCAAGTGATGCAGCTACGATTGATTTTTACCCTCGTCAGTTTCAATGCAATGAGAGTGTGAAATACCTAGCCTCCATCAAGTCAAATGAATATTTTATCAGTTGTGTCATTACAACGCTCGAGGTTTTGACAAAGTCCTTTCTAAAATCAGAAAACAATGAAAAAAAAAATTCTTATGCGAAGTTTTGAATGAAGCGTTCACAGAAAGCACCAAAAGCTTACACAAGACAGGGTAGAGTTAAAAATGTTCCCCGATTTATCCACAAACATCTTCAAATTCGTAACAGAAAAATCATAATTAAATTAACGCAGTGAATGGAATAGAAGACTTACGTAAAACTGGCAAACATCCTTAGCTGAGGTCGTTGAGTATGTACCATTTACATAAAAATTAACTTTATCGCTAGAGCTAAAGCTAACGTTAGCATTCTTACAGTGCGCGTAAGCAGTAATAGAAAGATCGGTTACAATCTCTATACTCGGCGTTTTCGTACGTAAATCTGAACACTGTGGGGTGACTGAAATGAAAGAAAATAAAGTAACAGTAAATCATAATGTCTGAATCTGTTTCCTGCAGTCACGTGTTGACAATTTCCATTATCATATTTGGAAATTGTGAACCATTTGCAGCCGTTTCCTTTTAGTATAGTCAACTTATTGAAACTTGGAAAAGGATTACTGGGTGCTCATCTTGCATCATAAGCTCCCAATATTGCATCCCACCATTAAAGGCTATGTTGGAGACTATTTCAGAGAATACAACCCTGAAATGGTTTCTTGTCCACCCGACTCCAAAAAGGTTTTTAAATACTGTTAATTGCAACCCTTCCCCCAATGTTATTTTACGTTCCCCCGATTAAAATGAAAAAATAATTACTTATTAAAATGGAATCGTTCGGCAACGCCACAGCGTAATCTACTACTGCCTGAAAAAATATAAGCATATATGTACAAGTAGATATTCGGAGACGAAAGCTATCTCCGAAACTGTTTACAACAGCGGTGAAGTGTTTCTATAACTAAAACAAGTGTATATAACTGATAAATTAGAATAAAGAGTATTTATATCAAAACTAAGACGTCCAATACTAAATGCGTATTGGCTTTTAAATAAATGTATCTAAGCTAATTATGATATATCTATATACTGAAGGTAATATAGTAATATGCTGGTGATGATTTATATTATATACATATTGAAATGTATTTAAAATTATGACAATAATGGAAGGTAGGCATAAGTTTAATTTATTAACATATTTACAAAGTATTAAATAATAGAGGTTATAATTCATTAAACTCAATTTTACTTTACATATCGATATATTCTGCCAAGTGTTGTCAGTTTAACGATTATTCGCATCACTCGTCTAAAGTATAACGAGTCATTTTCTAGTAGGGTGCCCCACCCTAAATGAATATCTCCAAATATCTCGACAATTACACCACAATACTAATATATTTAGAAAGCCTTAAATCTGTTCCACACATTTATAGTCACTAAATAAACGACCATGCTGTACTTCATAAGCTATGATCATTTAAACCATACATAAATAATACTGAAAAATGGTTTGGAGTGGCGTCCATAACATCCAGACACTTTTGAGTAAAAGATAGGTTACGTGCCCTTGTTTTGAAATTAGTCTCGCTTAACTAGTCTACCGATCATTCTACGTCTAATTGACGGGTCGGGATAATCAAGACTACTTTTTTTTTACGAAACATGGAACAAGAAATTGAATTTAGAAGCACCAACATCAGGCGTCTCAATATTTTTAAGAACCTTGTAAAAGTAAAATGAAACTACTGCTTTGATCATTATTCTTCCATATGGACGTTGAGTCAGAGATATTATTTGTACTTAAACCAAAATATGCAGCTTCTAATGGTACAGCTAATTATAAGGCAATTTAAAAAATAAAACGAGCGTAATTTCTAAAGATGCCGTAATAACCAAAAAGTTAAATATTATTGCTATTCAGAATCGTCAACAACAGATTTTTTACGGCTGTAGTAGTGTTTGGTGTTTTGAACATTTCCGCATGCTGTTGCTATTTATAGCCTCAACGAGTGTGCGAGACTGTTAGAAATCAGTAGTAAGTCATTGAACTAAAACGTGCAGGATCAACGTGTCAAGAACAACTTTTCAGTTGGCACGTGGGGCACCCTATTTCTAGATTAAAAAAATTGCAGACACCTATCGCATGGTAGAAAGGAAAGCAACTCAAAATCCAAGACTCGACTACTGTCCCACACCATCGATCAGAGTATCAATTGCGATAACAACTGTCACCAATTTTAACGGTGTTACCGCAATTGATCAAGACAGTGAAATTTAAATTTTCGTTTAAATAACACGCGGGTGTACGATTTAAATGGATATTGTCAGTGTAACCGTGTATTTAGACCCGAAATATTTAACCAAAATGATAAGTCTGAAAGAAGTCCATAGAAAAAAAATGAGATATTTGAAAACTAGATTATACCGACTTGCAGTGCTACAACAAAATTGAGTTTTAAAAATGGCTGTAGTGTTGTATCGGGTATCGCTGCGAGACTATTTCCCCATGTTCAGTTGTTTACCCTGTAGCAGTGCAGATTGGCATTTGCTTTTATTTTACAAAAGTTATAAATTCCAAAGGCCTTTGTGTATTTTCATCCATTTTGTATTGTGTATTTTCATCCATTTTGTATTGTTTGGTATCATCTAAGCACATGGTGAATGTTTAAGGACCCTAAAATTCAGGTTTGGTTTGTAATTTTAAAAATGGAATGGGGCGATTCAATTGTACATGCGTAATTTTATCATAAAAGTGCAACAAAAATGAGGAAAGGGTACTCACGGACAAGACGAAGAAAACAGCGAACATTCGAACCCCAATCATTTTCAGTAGCTGGCTGGAATGCAACAATATATAAACATTTTATTTTCATAAATACCAACACGAATGCATTCTATGTGTAGTGGCTGCATTCGCGGTCAAAGAATAACATTTCGAAATACAACATAAACTACCCACCTGATTATTGTCGACAACAAAAATCTACTGAAATCTCCACGCTGGGTCACCTTTTTATAGCAGTTGGTGCGTTGCACGTGCATTTACACCATGAACCTATACTATTGAGATCTGCAAGCTCGATGGTTGATGTTAAAGAGGATAAAAATATAATTTAGAAAAGCAATATGTTGGTTATTATAAATCGGAAAAAACCCCACAATAACTCATTTTAACACATTTGTATCCCTGTAGGATATTTTTTAAAAAAGGAAATACGGCAGTTGACAAATATATCCGCGTGGGTGTAGATGCATTTGATTTTGATAAGTTCTCAAAAATCGGATAGTTACGAATGTAATGCAGGAGTATCGGAGAAACCGGATTGTCCAAAAGAATAAGCCATGGTTTTGCTTCGTTCACACGGTTTCAAAGAGTAGTCTCGATCTACCAAAGGCGGTGTTGTAAGTACTTAAATAGATACAAGTTTTAAATAAAATCACGTGTGGTTTTGTTGTCCTATTTTTTCCCCGTCATCCAGACAGGGACGTTTCCCCGCATCGCAGCGTTTCCGCCCGGTTTTCATCGAAGTGTACATGCAACCCCGATTCTTCTTAGCTTTGCTCTACCTGTAAGACTTGACGCAGTTCCTTGACACACCAATTATATCAGCATATACGCGAGTGGTGAATATTTACTTCTGTTCTAGAAGAAATATTTTAAATTAAATTTATGTTAAAGGGAGAGAGAGAGAAAGAGAGAGAGAGAGAGAGAGGGTTAACATCCACTCGACACTAACATATATAGTCCATTTTTATTTCAATAATTCGCTCGTGCGTAGGGGTCTTTAGCAATGGGAGGAAACCAGAGGACCCGGAGGTTGAACAAGCGACCCTATTCTTTGTCGTCCAACAATAGGGTGTGTACATAAATCGTAGGAAAAGGGCCAGGAATTTAAATAATTTTGCTCTTTTGCTATTAAATTGGTTATACGGTTAAAGAAAATGGTTTGCGGTTTCATTTGGTTATGCACAAATACGTATACGATGTAGGACAAGAACACAGAATGCGAGCTGTTAGCTACGTGAAATTATTATAAGACTCTACATCCTAATAGATGGATCCAGTTGAGAGGTTATCCGATGTTCCAGAGGGTCAGAATACTCGTTTGAACCCGTGATTTTCAAACGCGGGGCACTTTAATCAGAGGTGAATAATTTCAAAGCGAAGTGTTATGGTCAAAAAATGTCTAGAAAAAATGGAAAAGTGGAAAGGTAGTATAATTATATAAAATGATACTCAACAACGAGAACATCATTTTAAAACTCCAATAACAATGGTTCCTATAATTATTTACAGATTTTCATTAATTATTGAATATAATTTTAATTTGAAGTTATACCCCATAGAAGCGATGCAATTACATCTACATAAATTGCCTTCTTTAGTTTCCAATCACTGTCAGACACAGATACGTGTAACCTTTGACCTAAATGTATATCTATCTGAAGCCTCAGAGGACTCAACATATAATCAATTTACAATATTATTTCAAGTTAACTCGTAATGAGTTTATTAGTATTACAAAGTCGTAATATATATATATATATATAGATATCATCAAATAATGCTGATTTGCATCTTTTACAGACAATAGTTACAAATTTGCAGAGGGCAACTGAACAATGTTCATAGTGCACATACTAGCCCGATAAATAATTTCAACTAAACCTACGTTGTTTTGAACACCCGGCTGCACGTTGTTTTTTTTTTTTTGTTTTTTTTTTTAAAACAGTTTTATTTTTAAATCAGACATGTTGTATACAATTTTCACTATTATCATAAAATAAGGTGATTATATTTATATGTGTGGCGTCAAAACGATTTCTTATACTATATAAAACATGCTATACAAAACATTTACATCAATTTACAACAATAAAATAAAGCGTTTTACCACTTGTATCCTTCTCTTGAGATGTAAAAACCTTTTTAAGTTAAGTTACTGCAGTATGATCTTTTCATAAGTTTGGTCTTCACGTGTTGGTTATCAATTAATACTCGATCCCTGCACAGGCCGAGAAAGTTCATCTCGATTTTCCGGCGTGGCAGTTGGAATGCGATGTTAAGAGTAGGCCGTAGCGCCGCTGCCCGGGCAAAATTTCGCTCATAGGACACTGTATGCCGTATGCCCGTCTTCCATTAGCCCCGGTTAGGTGCAGAAGAGTAGGACGTTAAACCCAATTTCATTTCATTTCGATAAACTACACAACTCTTTGCTATTGAAGCCATGTAGTAATAACCAGAACTCATCCATATAAAAGTAAAGCATCATCAATACAAACGATTTTAGACAGAATACATCGACATTATTTTTACATCGATTTCTGGACAGACAACGTTCGTAAACTATCCTAGCGATTAAAGGGGGATTTATAAGTGAATCCCGTTATTCAGTCCAAAGCCGTTTAGCTAAAATGCTTCAGATTGACCATTTTTAATGGCGTTAATTTATATGGCCTCCGTGACTTACACCCAACATAGACGGTTACAGATTGTAAGATCAAAGGTGAATCTCTGTAATATTAAAACTGTTAAAAGAAAATCGAAATCGACCCCCGTGTTAGCCGCTGTTGATTTGCCTCTTGTCAAGTCGCATTTCTTGGTCGTAAATGGAAGTTTTTGTAAAGCGCTTAACTAAGCGTATTAACAGCTTCAAAACACTGTCGCCAATCAAACAACGATTGAACACTGGCACAAAATGATTATTGCGTGTAAAGTTAAGGTAATGTTACGGCTTCTGCTATCAGAATACATTGCCTGCCTAGACTCTCTTTCACGAAGTCAATCATTTCTATATAAGTCAAGCGAATTGTAAACGTTTGCCGCGCTTTACTACGTAGCTATCAATTTTGTAGTCTGATGTAGAATGGTCAGCAGAAGTTTATGACTTAAACGATTGAACACGAAAGGATTCTTCCATTACTGGGAACTAAATATAAACAAAGATGGAAGTCAGAAGGTATGCTGTTTTCTTTTTCTCCATATGTTTATTTTAATATCATTGGATCTATGTGTTTGATTAACATACAGATTTTAGGGCATTTCTTTTAATTGGTTTATTAAATGGGCAAGCGATTTTAGTTTTCTAGTCAATATTATTGCTAGACTATATTTTTTGGGTAGTTAACATTTTAAACCATATCTATTATGAATAAGCCGTACTTAAAAGTGTGATTTGAAAATAAATGTCATGTGTTAATTGCTTTTGTTTTCAAACCCTTTGGTTTAAACATTTACAGGCTCGTGACACGATATTCATACTATGATTATTTTGGGGACTAATATTCAAATTGTTATTTCATTTGAATACAAATCTATGCATTATTGTCGTGTATACTTGCTTAATTTAAAGAACAACCAATACTTGGCATTAGCTGCACGCAACATCCAGGTGTGATAAAAAAAAAAATACCCCGAGGAATCGCCAGTTTCCAGAAGATTACTCGTCTTAAGATATCTTGCATTGCAGATGAAAAACTGATTTAAAAATGAGTTCACGCCTTCTTGTTAATGTGGTATTGTCATATTTAGTATTAACCGAAAGAATGTTCATGTTTTGTTTTTATTGTGATACTTGGCCGAGATTTCCAATAATGTATCAGTTGACTCACATCAATCTAAATTTTTACATTAAAGGCACAGTCTTCTCACAAAAGTGTTTATAGGTTTTTTTCCAATGAAAGTATGACATATTTTGTATATATGTAAAGCAGTGGCATCCAATCTTATTAGAAAAATACTGGATTGCATGAAAAACGCTCATGGACTGCCCACTGGACGAAAATGTGAGCGTTTCACTCACTGACAGCCTGTGTCCTAGTGTGACGAAAGTTCCGCTTCATATGTGTTGACCTAATAGCTCCCGGTTATGAGAACATTGGGAGACTTATAATACGTCCTTTAGACTCTGGAAAAACGAAGTTAGGAGAGGATAATCTACCAAGAATTTACCAAGGCCTCCATAATTACGGTAAATAGGTAGCGACTACCGACAAAAACATTCTAAATATCATTTACTTTCAGATAAAGATAATATTTTACTTGTAGAAATATGTCTTTTAATCGACTAATAAGTATTAATAATTTCAACTTTTTATTTTATTTCGGTTGAATAAGCAAATAATTATGTCTTGTGATTTATGTAAGTCCAAGTGACCCAACTGTAAAGCTTCCGCTTTTGTGAGCTTACTTTGTCTCCGAATTTAAAAATGATTTGCTTCTAGTAGAACTTTAATAAAAAAAAGGATAAAGATCAAAGTTTAATCGTCGGCGTCAAAGCAGACCCAGCCAGCCAGGTTGTCTTCCTTATATAGACACACAGCCAACAACAGTAATACAAAACCGTAATGCAATGGACTCCATCTCACTGCGGTATTCCAAGACATGACAAGGCTGATAAAATGGCAAAACATGGTGCCATGGCATTCAGGAAGAAACAGACACATTCCGTCTGACGGAAGTGAGTACCATCATAAAAGCGCTCTGTATGTCATCACATTCACGGCATCAGCTAACCAGAGCAGACCAGGAGGCCCTCTTCCGATTCAGAACCTGGCAAAACAGACTATCGCCCCATCTACACCACAATCTGCATCTGTAATCATCCCCAATGTGCACACGTGGGTAGGTATAGAACAAACCACAGAATCCATTCTACAGGACCGTGGGGGACCTGCAGTATCCGAAGAATAGGACATGGCCACAGCCAGTGTCAATCAACGAAGAGCTTTACGTTCCGAGTCTGCAGAGGTCCTGCAGCGGAATATCAGATCCATTCATGTCTACTAGTGTGATACCACCCCACCCACCTCCCCGACCAAAAACAATAATAAACAAAACACGTTTATACCTGTATATCAGTTTACACAGAAATATTATACACACCAAGATAAGAACTTTGGCACCCATCTTGCAGAAGCTTTTGTCATTCCTAACTCCTTGGCGATAATGTGCTGAACCAGCTCATCACCATTTCATCCACCCGGGCAATGATTCAATTCATTGAATGTTTGTTGTTGGTGGTCTTCCAGGTATGGTGGCTCATTGGTATCATGTCGTAATGTCGTGATGTCGCCTTTCATAACGCGACAACCCGACATCACGACATTTCTACCTGACAACACGACAACCCGACATCACGACATTTCTACCCGACATCACGACCCGGGTTGTCGTGATGTCGGGTTGTCGCGTTGTCGGGTTTTCGCGTTATGAAACAAAAACCTGGCAATTAAGAAATGGTTGATCAAGTGGAAGTAGATTCACACTCACATTGCAGTTTGAGTTGCATTCGTATCCATTTGTATACGTCCACATTCATAATGTGAACCGTCTTCATTAGCTCAGTCGGATCAGAACAGTAGGACGTTAAACCCCATTTCATAATGTGAACATATTATGCCGCCGCCCTTGTCTGTGTGTCTGTCATTGAGTCAAGTGGTGTGGTTTCCAGCCCAAGCATGTACATGACAAAGAGTAGGGTCGTCTGTCTATGAAAGGCGACATCACGACATTACGACATGATACCAATCAGCCACCATATCCAGGACTTGGTTCATCATCAATAGTGGTATCAGTCATTATGTGATAGAACGGGTTAAACACATTCAAAATATAATTTTAACACAGAGATCATTCATAAAGTTTTTATGAATTGGAAGTGACGATCGCCAAAGGAAAACACGAGTTATCCCTCTGTATAACTGACTGAAGTGACGAGTGATAACAGATATATGGCCGAATTTCTGCTCACGTTCGTTACTTCCGATTGGTGAAACCTTTATTACTTATCTAACGTAGCAATTATCTCTATATTAAAATTATATTTGAAAAGTGTTCACATATGTGATAATGACTGACACCAATATTGTCCTTTAAATTCCACAATCGACTTTTTTATTATGGAAAAGGAAGAGGCATTATCACCTAAAGCAGAGACCATGTCGGCATGCATCTGTGTTAGGATTAGTCCTTTCAGTTGCGGGGGTCACGGTGGCAAAGTGAATAAGGCGCTGGTTCGCTAGCCTGGGGGTGGGGTGTTCGATTTTTGCATTGGCCGAGAAAGTTCATCTCGATTTTCCGGCGTGATTTCCCCTTGTCAGTGATACAGAAGGATGGCCTGACAAGGACAGCTGCTTAGTCGTTCTGATTGGACGAAAAACCCAGGTCCCGTGTACATATTGGAGTCCGAGTAAAAGATCCCTTGACAGTTGGAATTCGATATAAGAGTAGGCCGTAGTGCCTCTGCCCGGGCAAAATTTCCCTCATAGCACACCGTATATTCTTTGATTAGCCCAGGTTAGGTGCAAAAGAGTAGGACGTTAAACCCCATTTCATTTCATTCCCTTTCAGTTGCAGGTACTTGAAGATTGCCCTATAAGCAACAAACTTAATTCTTACATTAATCACAAACAAGGACCGATGTACAAAATAAACTTACCGGTATGAACCAATAAAAGAGAGATCTAGCATATCCAACCATACACGGTTACGTTTGAATAAATATTATCAATGGAGATATTTCAAAATATAAATTGCTTATGCAATATGAAATGTATGCAGTCATTTTGAATCAATAAATTTTGTCTGCTGGGGTCAAAATTTCAATTATCCATAATTTTGTCAATCTGTTTAAGGAAATCGAAATTATTTAAATGATGTGCAGAATATACATCTCTACAGCAATCTTTGCGTGTCGTCACTTTTGTTCATACGTTGCTATTTACAAACATTGCTCTTGTGGGTTCTTGTCGGTTAATATATAGTTGTGCTGTAAATATATGGCCACCTATTCAAGTTTCTACACACATAAATGTTTATTCTACAAATATAGTATTACATTCTATTGGTTTACCATTATACTCTTCAAGATTTGTATCATATTGCACAAGATTTAGTTTAGTATCATATTGAACAAGTTTAGTATTTATATTTAATCAGTTACATTTATAACAAAATACATTTATAACAACCATAATGATCAGATTGTTAACTGTCCGTCTTCTACAAATAAAATTGGCGGTCATTATTGATAATCTGAATAGCCCGTAACTATATTCTGCAAATACTAATATTATCGGTTATGACTTAAGTAAGCTTGGGCAAATAAACTTTTACTCTATATAGCGGTACTGGTCCATGGATTTCCCAAGAATTATTCACTAGGGTTAATGGCGTCTAAAGATATGTTAGCTGTATGTATAGTCCGTTATTGAAAAAAAAAAGATGACCTCGTCTGGCCTTTTCATTCTGCCAATATAATTTAGAAAACTGTACTTTGTGATATGATGCACACACATGGCAATTGACATATAATTTGATCTCTTTACTTAGACGTTCTCGATAATCAATTTTCTAATTCGACTTATTGTTACCACCATTAGGGAATGGAAGAATATGTTTTTAAGTATCAAGTTCTGACTAACTGTGTAAGATAAGATCATAACAACGTGGAAATAAGCGTATACATATAGCTGCCAAGAATAACAGAATAATTTTGCATAGTATAATTTGATAATTTTATCAGTTATTATCTTACCCTGGGGGTACATACACCCGTTTTATTCTTTTAAAGTCTCTAAGCGTGATTTGAGCGAAATAGAATCCCCTTGAAAACCACAATATTGTCAAATTCGATTCACTAGTAGGAATAGAAGTTCAAAATTGGTTTAATGCCGTCCAGTATTTACAAAAACATGATGAATTGAAATTCCACCGATTTATGCTGCGCCCATGTTTTCCAATTTTCTCTCTTTTCAAAACTTTTTCTTGACATAATCTGTCAACAACAGCCGTGTACCTATCTAGACAGTTGCGATATAAATATCCAGTTACGGGTTTTTTTTTTATTGAGGTTATGATATTCAAATATAATAAGCCAACCACAATCTTTATGTTTTTCCCGATTAAATCCAAGCCTTAAGATCATCTTGCGTTGATGAATACATATATAATAGAGTGAAATATTTTATATTCACCGAAAAATGCAAATCACAAATAGTTATTATCCATCAATGATTTAATGAAAGTTAACAGGGAAGAAAAAATCGGATTTAATCCAAGCCGAGAGATTATCTAGGGTTAATATGTTGATGTTTTTTCACATTTATAATTTAATAAAAGTTAAAAGGAAAGAAAGGAACCCTTAAAAACACGAATAAAAGTATATATCGCAATCCATTATAAGATTATTGGTGTGTTAAAGGGGCTTAGAATTCGATAATCCTAGGTACAAACAATCTATAGCTTGTTGATTTACACAGATAACTAGGACACTGTGAGAACAAAATATATCCCATACAACCTAGGAAGAGGACTAAATGACTTGATTATCATCTAAAAATAAATACCAAGTAATTAGATAAGATAGGATAAGATATTTATTATATGACGGCTTTTACAACTTAATTTGGGCGTTATTGTATTGGTGTATTCTGATTCCTGTATGGAAGTACACGTATAAGGATACCTCGATGACACACACAATGCAAAGATTAATTGAGTATATGAATAGCAAAGTGTCGTATGATTGCAAAAATTTGAGTTAAAAGTGGGTAGCCTTACTATTAATTACTATCGCTTGGATTGCGGACACTAGTTACAGAGAGAAATTCTCCAAGGAAAAACTTTGATCAGAATGTTCATCGTTTGATTACTCAAGTAGTATAACCTGGTCACCAGGAGGAAATTTCAGTTTGTGACACTGGCATCTTTGTTCCCCAGGGTTAACAACAATTCATGGTTGAAGAAACCGGTTGAAGAAACCACTACATACGTTCTACACAGTATGATATTATCGTTCTATTTCTGCATTTGATAAAATAAAACTAAACAGTTTAGAAATATATACTTTTTTTGTTATTTAATGATGACTGAAAATTGCCTTTTGTTTAAAAGATATTGAAATTTCCACTGAGTATATTAAATCTTAGAGTGTGACGAAGACTGGTAGAGCAGAACAGTTGGACATTCAAACCCCATATGATTTCATTTCGTTATCTCGCGGTTGCCGTATCGTAGAATTATACAACTGGTGAGTTTTCACGGGTTGTTATTTAGGAAAATTTAGGAATCGTATCAAATAACTTAAATTTGCAAACTTTAAGTAGGTCAAATTGTTTTTTTTTACTGTGAACTATAATAAATTGATATAATCTCCAAACGCCTGCAGTCAGTATTGTAATACGATTTCATTCCATTTGATACTGTCAAATTGTTCATTAAATACTGTTGCAACCGATTATATTTTTTAAGTTCATTTAGCATGTTGAACTTGGAGGAATACCCGGAGAGCTATTTGTGTAAAAAAAGACTGAAAGTGTTCATGAAACGTCAAGTAAAACAAATGACAGACTCTATTTTGCCCTGAGATATGTTTAGCTTATTAATAATGGATGATGCTAATCTAAGATTACTCTTTCATATGAGCAAGAACAGGTTTTATTAAACTACAAACACGGTGCTATAAGAACGTATTGTTATTCCTTTAGGCTCTTTAGGTCATAAATACACGGAGAAAAAAACTTTCCCGAATAGTATTCCAGTTTATTTATTGATAAGTAATATATCATGGGGGTGGGTTGGGTGGTGTTTATTGTTTTAAAAATGAGTGTATTTGACCGTAGAAATTTGCCAAATCAATTTTGTATTCAGATGTCATGACGACAAAAATTCTGAAATTACAAACCTTCTTAAATATACATTATGGGAGATAACGAGTTGGCAGTTCTCACTACAATAGTTAAAAACTAGCTAATGTAAAGGCACTTTGCTGAAAATTTCAGTCAAATTGATCCACTATTAACTTAGAACTAAGCGAATGAAAGTTCCGCTTAGCCCCGATCATCATTACTAAAGTCGGTAAGAGAAAACCAGTAGTCTCGGTTATCCCTTTTTATTGGTAAATCACGAAGGAAAATATTTCAGCGAATCGAACTACAATCCAACAAAAAATCTCATGCTTGCCTCGACATCGAGAGTTGATTATGGTCCGAATAAGTTAATTAAGATTTTGCTCTTGCATGTTTAATTATTCAAAAGTATTAAAACCAATCTGCGAAGCGACATTTTAAAAGGAAACAAGGGATTATGCACTGCTTCATAACTAAACAAATATAAAATGGAGAGATATTGCAAGAATGTATTGTTCACCATTAACAAATCACTGTTTTTAAAATTGATTAAAATTTCAGGAATATTTTGTGATATTCTCTATTTATAAAATATGTTCGTCATAATATATATGTGTTGTTAATCTTCCCTAAATAGGTTCGTCTATATTTAGGACCTGCATAAGCTTGTGCCACGCCCGTTTTCTTGAATAGTAAAGTAATAACTTTTCTATCTTATTTTTGTAAATATCATAACTGTGTATTGAGCGTTGTATATCTGTCACAAAGATACAACACCCCAATTACATTACCGTGCTAAAATATTAACCGTAATGGGAGATGGTAATTGGCTAAAATCGCTACTTTAAAGAAACAATGAATACATTTTCCCTTATTTGGATTAAACGTGCTATTATTACAAAATAAATAATGAGCCATATTATAGGTTTTTTTTACAAATTGCACTAAAACCCGCGGCTATTATAAAAGAAGTAATGCTATATTTGTTTTTGCTGTTTGCATTAAACCTGCTGTAATTACAAAAGAAATGATACAGATATCTGTTGACAGTTTTAAACTGGTTATTTTATGATTCACGTTGTGATACACCACACATTCCGTTTAGAATGTAGCTTTCATGCAAGTGAAATATTATTATTTCCACGTAGTCATATTATTTGGTTATTAATCTTCACAGAACATGTTAGTCCCCAAAATTATGAAAAAGAGAATATTGTAAATCGCCCAAGCATTTTACCAAATCGTCTAGTATCAAAAATTGTTGCTATCATTCAAATTTGTCAACTTGGGTCGTTCTTTTTAAAAGTTATAATCGTTTGTGCTACCCATTTATATTTACCTATAAAAAAATCACAAGGAGTTTTGGAGATGTATAAAAGATTATGGATCGGCAAAAGGGGTCTTTATTTCTGTTGGAATTGTTTATCTCTGACAAAGAACACAATTGGGTATGCAACCTGAATGAGGAATAAAGTAACATATACATACATACGGTTGTAACGGTCATTGTTTTTTTATAATAGAGAGGGAATTTTGCCAGGTGAATGACATTTTGACAACTTCTCATCAGTGTGTTTTGATACGTACACGTCCACGTGTAAACGGTCTGCCATTCTTACCACCTTGGAACGACTAATATTATAAGAATACCAATGAAATGGGGTTTAACATATTGCTTTTCTGACTATAAAATAGGGTGAATCGTTGGATTTTTATTTTAAAAAAAATACATTTTGGCACACATGTGGATAAAGTATAGTCTGATCATTATTAAAGTGGTAGTCTCGCGATTATAATAACTTAAAATTCAAAAGGCAACCCAGTAAATAAAACCAACGAGAGTGAATTGAAATAGTGAATTTAGGTACACCGGCCACGCGTGATTAGGAAATCATTGACACAGTCCTTGTCAGTGATATTATTCTCAAAGCCACCTTCAAATAGCAGGCAATTGGTTTGAAATCTCCAATTTTACCAGCATGAGTCACAGGAAGCCACAAAAACAAATTGGGGAGTAAGGAGTTGCATATTGGAAAAAATGGATCGGTGCAGGGTATTAACTATACATGTACGGTATTTTTACTTTTATTTAAAAAATTTCAATTAAAATAGCTTTCCATTCAATATAAATGAAGATGTACGTAACAATTGCGGTTTCGACCTGCACTTAATAATGGTTATTTAGTTTAGAATTCAAGTTTCTCTGGACTACATTATATTGAAGTTTCGTTACCCTGCTTCTGTTAAGTTCAGCTATTAGACTAATGGTAGTTTAATGTTATGTTACCCAAACCAGAAACATCGGTGTTTTCATGATATAAAAAGGTATACATGGTGAACTATTCTATTGCATTCTTATTCCAGTGTGCCTCATGGAATATTTTTACCGTCTTTAATGCAGCGTTTATAGATTTCTGCTCCATATTGTCCAGTGCAGCGTCATATCTCTATGAGACTCTGGTTCTGTTTTCGCCTGTTTTGCCGATTCATGTCCAATGCAAGGTTGAGTGTTCGCGGCGTGGTATTGACACATACATTGAACTACAAGAACAAATTTAACAAAGATAAATATGTCTAAAATATATAAAATAAGAATGGTAAACAGAGTACAACGTTTCGACAGTTTTTAATCATTTATTCTGATTCTTTGAAAGCGGCACCTTAGTGCCAAGTTACGTCGTCGATTTTGCAATAATACATAACGGTACCACCAGACTTTAACGTACACCATTGGCGTACCTGCAAATGTTATATTTTGGTCTCGCTTTATCTGTATCTTCTACCTCCTATTTGTGACCATCTTTCTGGATTTTTTTGATGACCTCGGTGGCAGGAGGTTTTGTGAAAAATCTTAAAGATGCGCCAATTTAAGTGGTCGACATTAAACTTGACATGCTTGCTCTTCATACCAAACTTATGCTGTCTACAATTAGAACAGACACTAAGCTAGTTTACAGACATTTTAAGCCCGGAATCGACGCTTTTAGTTGAAACACAGAGTATATTTCGAGAATTTTAAGAAGTATATATCCTCATTTAATACAATTGAAAAGGTTTAATTTGTTGGGCATTTTTTGTGTAAACCAATATACCAATTGTTGGATATTGTGGTCAATTAGGGCAAAGATCTATTCTGGAAGTAGAGTAGATAGTTCTCTTACTATTGTCCACCGACAGGCGCATTTCATGTCTGATGGCTGTGAAGACACGATATTCGACCCTGGTCCGTACTGCGCACGTACTTGGTACTTGTTAGTATATGTGACTTGATTGACATCAGAAAATCTAAACATTTTGTAAGCATCGCTGGCGTGATAATATAATTGGAAGATGTGCCTAGGCTCTGTGTCGAAAAGCTGCCTTAATTAATGTCGAGGGAACACGATATTTGCAATGTTTGTGACGAAAAAAAGTCAATTCTAAAACAGTGTACACCATTCACAACACCTTAACTGAACAGTTGGAAATAGAAAGAAGAGTAAATCGCTATCTGTGCAAAATTTTCCCCATAAAACCGTGTGGCGTATATCCGTCCTCATTATCCCAGTTGGTTCAGAAAGTAAGACGTTAAACCCCATTTCATTTCACAGATACGCTAATTTGCCACAATGTGTTTTTAATGACACAATATTCTTTGGGTAGAATTATTAGTGGTTATATCGGGATTATGGTCTCCTACCATCTAGACGCCATTACAACCTAAAAGCACAACATAATGTGGGCGATTATGTTACTAACTTACACGCCGTAATTCTTACGATCATTTGTATCAGTATTGAACTATCTGAAACCCATCTAAAATCAAATCAGGTAATAAGAAAACATGGTTTATTAGGATGTTTACGACGGGAATATGTAATATATTACCACGATTTTAGGAATGTTAAGTAGACGATCTCTTCAATTATTATCTTTAACGATTATTTGAGGTGTTTTTGATTGATTGACTGATTGACAATGTCTAGACCGTAAGTAATCTATCAACACATAGCCTACCTATATATTGACAAGCTAAATTTAAAATTTCTATATATACCGAAGACATGGTAATTCATTTTTAGTTGGAGCTTTGTTGCCTCCATAAACATTGGGCCGGTTAAAAAAAGAACGAAAAATGAGAAGTTTTAAAATGAGTAGCTTACATATTTGTAATTAAGATTCGGTAGAAAATCGTCTTTGTCGGAAAAAGTGACGTTTCCTCCTACTCTTATTGAATTGTAATTCCCAAAGACCCTTTTGCTTACTTATCGATATGTTTACGAGTGGAAGTTTTTACTTTAGACAGGACGGTTGTGTCTGGATATACTAATCTAAACTTTGTTCATTCAGTACAATAAGGGTATAGCTACGTTATTATTTGCGAATGCGAAGAATAATGTCATGATATGACTGTTATATTATTTAATTCATCTCTTTAAATATCCTTCTTAAAGGTACAAGTTCACAATGATTGGTAATCGCGCACCGAGGAGCTCACCTGATATATTTCTAAACTTTTGAGCAAAAAAAATAAATAAAACTACAACTATCTATAAATCATGTTAGGATGTTTTTGTCTATTAAAGAATGTGATAAAATATCAATTTATAAATATGAATAAATATTCACTGCGATCAATGAAATGTGAAGAAAAACTATTTATACTGGGGGATCGGAGTCTGATAAAATTGTCAATTGCAGACCTCTTGTCTGTGTATCTCAACTGGTTGAAAAGGAAACCAATTTAGCGTGATGTAAGAAACGCTAAGTAGAGATCCTGGTAGCAGTTATAATGGAAGTTAAACACGGAATGTGTAGAAATGTTTGAGGTCCATATTAAAGTTATCTCCAATCTCGTGTACGTTTCTAATGGTATTATCTTGGAGCGATGGAACATGGGGGAGTTAAGTAACAATAAATACCAAGTGTATTATTCAAGCGTCTAATTAAAGCGTATCTTGAATTTATCGTCAAACTTTTGACATGCTGTTCAACCGTTATAGGTTCGTGGTCATCAACGTTCCTCAATCGGAAAGTACGTTTAATGAACATCATGTCTGTGGTTGTTAGAATTGTGAAAAAATAATCGTGAGCCGCTGGGTCCAGATTAAAAATTTACAGGCGCGCCACTCAGCGCTTTCCAAAAATTGCCGGGTTTGGTTCTAAGTTCTTGGAAGTCGTTTTCCAGGAAAAAGCCCACAAGGCAGCGGTATACGTCAGTAAAATCAGAGCACGCCCATTATACAAAACTAAAAGGCAGATCTATAACCCACAAGGCCCAGTTCCTGCCATCAGAGTAATGTCGTCAACTTTAATGTAATTATTCTATATATATTTACCCCGAGGAGGATGAAAACAACAGGTGGCCGCTTTTAGATTTGGACATTCGGTTACAGTTACAATACCATAGGAAACGAATAAAAAACCCGACAATTCTACTTGTTTTAACTTTAAAGTAAAGACATGACTGAAATACGAAGCTAACATATATAAAGTTACATTTCGTTTTGGTTTACATTGACTTTCGCAATTTTAATGAACAGACATTACGTTATATAGCTCAACCCCACTTCGAGAAGAAGTAATATCCCACCCTTACAACCCCCATACGAGATAACGTGTTTTACTCGATCGCTTATGATTTCCAATAAGTTCTATTATTATTTAGTGATGCATAAATGAATAAGCTAAGACATTCTTATGGATTTTTTTTTTACCGACGAGAACATTTCATTTCGGTGAGAATTTCTTCCGCCAAAATGTCTGACTGAGAGTACGTGTAAATTCCCTTACTTAAGGAAAGTATATGTTTAGGTGTGTAACAAAATATCCCTAAGGCTTCCTGGAATAACAAGCTTACACCAGCTCCACTATCTTTCACACAATATCGAGTAGGCTGCTGGGAAAAACCCTGTCGAAAGAACCACAGCCATCGATATCATGAAAGATTTTCTTTTGAGCAATATTCCGCTGCCCCTAGACGGCTAATTTCTGAAAAGGGAGCCAAGAACGGAAATTACACGGGCAACCTTTCTACTTTCAATATTTTTTTATAAAAGGTTTATATTTATTTGCATTCGCGAAACATATAGTTTGTAATGTACATGGTATAGCTGTGAGTACAAAAATATAATTTAAATACACTGGCCGTCAAAATCCTTTCGTATGTGAGGCGTCCAAAAGCTGAAAATGGATAATGATTTGCCGTTTCCATTTCCGAATCGTCATATTTTATGCGACAGAATGACATTCTCAAGACGCAATTATGTTTAAATAAGATGCCAAATAACATTTCATGCAAATAAACTAATCGCTGAACGACAAGCTATTAGCGAAAATAAAGATGCGGATCCTTTGATGGGCATCTTGCAAAAGAGTTCCAATTTAAAAGGATTAATTGAGTGCTTTATTTGAAGATTAAAATTCAGCACATGATTTTTGGGTACATACAGACAAGGTGGATAAAAACATTTTTGTAAACAACAAGATGTTATTTCAGTAATTTTTTGTTCGTTGTGTATGTCGTCAACAGTAACAAATTCGAAATGATATGATGTATTTGCACATATTAAAGTGGCATTGGGTAAGATTAGATAAAAAAAAAACCCTGTCAAATCTCGCTGTAATAAAATATAGATAATAAAAAAGAATCTTTTGAAAATGTCAAATTACTTCATAATAAACAAAGCCTCGATTATTCATTTTTACGGTAACCGCATCCAACAGAGGCATCCGACGGCATCGGCCTATGGAACGACCATTGCGATAGGCAGATATAGCTGCTTGAATGGATACGTAAGTAAGGAAATGCATTCTACAAATATGACCAAAATTGGTATCAATGTTTTTTTTACCGAAATTAATAATTTTAAATAAGGCGTTATAATTCTTTTTTCATTGGGCAATAATTTCTACCTAGTGTGTAATAATAATAATATGGGTTTGAATCCAAGATGCATAAATTGTTGGGAAATAAACTAAACATGACTACATTTGAAATGGGTTTAACATCCTATTTTTTGCACCAACATTCGAAGCCGGTCATCCCTTGTCAAGTCAATGAAAAATAGAACCTTATAGGAATGAATTTCAATGAAATTTGGTATGATGATATAGCTGCATGACTAACCAAATATCCACCCCACCCCCCTACAAACAAATAAAAAACAACACAAAAAAAACAACAAGTTATTCTTGGAATTGTCGACCTACTTGAATTGGTTGAGCCTAGGGTGGTTTTCGAGAAAGACAATGTGAGAAGGAATTTGGGACCGAGTTCCTGGTGCAAACGTTTGCTACGATTGACTTTGTGATTTTGAATGATAGGCTGGCACTGCCTGGCAGGATACGCCCACATTTTTGAGAGATGGATAGAGAACAAGCAATGCCGAAAGTGATTTTTCCTACATCATTAAGTCCTGTATTTCATACTCTATTGGGAGCAGCCATTTTGTTGGTCAGTTCCAGTCTGATATTCATGAAATTCGAAGCCGACAATGATTATGGTGTGACGGTACACAACCTAGAAATGTTACTTTTCGTCAAAACGGGTAAGAATTGTGACCTGTAGAGAGTCCACAACCATGATATACCATATTTTTACACTATTCGCGTACAAACGGCGACCATTTCGTCCGGCAAGTTTGGTACGATTTTCACGAAATTCGAACTCAACCTTCCTTACGGTGCAACAGTAATATAATCAGAGTTTTTTTTTAAATCAGATAATAATTGTTCGAGAGATAGACAGAGAACAAGCAATACCGAAAGTGATTTTTCCTACAATCAAAGGCCAAAATTTATTAAGTTACAATTTGATATGCGCAAATATCGAAAAGAATAAAGATCTTTAGGTTATAAACAAGCAGTTCAGGTTTCATCAAAATCGAATTAAAATTGTGACCTCTACAGGGTCCACAACTTTGATATACCATATTTTTACACTGTTCGCGTACAAACGGCGGCCATTTTTTCTGGCAATTATGCTCCGATTTTCTCGAAATTCGAACTCAACCTTCCGTAGGGTGTAACGGTGATAATAATTGTGACCTCCAGAGGGACCATAGGCGATTTTTTGGACAATCATGGGCCATAATTCAGGAAGTTACGATCCGATATGCGCAAATAACGAAAGGAACCAAGATCTTTGGTTATAACCATGCATTTCAAGTTTCATCAAAATCGAATTAAAATTGTAACCTCTACAGGGTCCACAACCATGATGTACAATTTTTTAACAGTATTCGCGTACAAACGGCGGCCATTTTGTATGGCAATTTTGGTCCGATTTTCCCGAAATTCGAACTCAACCTTCCTTACGGTGTAACAGTAATATAATCAACCGGTTTTTTTCAATCGGATAATAATTGTGACCTCCAGAGGGGCCACAAGCTAAAAAAGGTGATTTTTCGGACAATCAGGGGCCATAATTCAGGAAATTACGTTCCGATAGGCGCAAATATCGAAAGGAACCAAGATCTTTGGGTTATAAACATGCATGTCAAGTTTCATCAAAATTGGTTCAAAATTTTGACCTCTATAGGGTCCACAAGCTAAAAACGTGATTTTTCGTACAATCAGGGGCCATAATCCATGAAGTTTTGATCCGATACATGCCAATATCGAAAGCAGCCGAGATCTTTTGGGGATAAACTTATATTCCAAGTTTCGTCAAAATCAGATAAGAATTGTGACCTGTAGAGAGTCCACAAACAAATTTTGGATGGACGGAAGGACGTCCGGACGGACAGGGGCGACGACAATATACGTCCACATAAAAATATGGGCGTATAAAAACAACCTTTTCATGATATAGTGATATTTCACTTTAATTTTTTTAAACACTTGACATTTCTCACCTGTTATCTGAATACTAAGTCTATGATCGAGTTGCAAAACTTGAGTGATTATTTATATTAAAATCAGAGTTAATTCCGGTATGCTATTAAACGCAGACGGTTATAAATATCATTGGAAAATACTTTGACAAAACTAAACACCAATATCAATATGCAAAAATGTTTATAATACCTTTGACATCAAATTACAAAAAATAATCCTCGGAAAACCTATTGTTTTTTTTTGTTCTGTTTTTTTTTTTGCTGCGGTTCGTATAGCGAAGATCCGTCTAACGAGGGATATACTTTTCGCAGTGAATGACCAAGTCTTATAATAGTTGGACAAGTAAAAGATACAATTTTTACAAACATTTCTTGTACAATAATTACATGTATTCTTGAAAAGAGGGGTGGTGGAAATGGTAATTAATAGTGACTTGTGCAAGCATGATTGGTCTCTGGTTTCCTGTAGAGACCTCGAAGAGTTAAAGAAGACTTAATCAATCAGCACTTGAGAAATGTGAAGATGTATTATTGATCAAAACATCTTTTAAAAACTACGTTATGCAACTACATGAGTTGCAACCATCTCTTTACATTGTGAACAAACTATAATATGGATTGAAGAATCGATCATCACTTCTATCATTACGATACAATTGTGTCCTGCTGATCTTACAAATGAGCATGTTCAACCATAAAAATCGTTTCATCAACGTCCATTATAGATGGTTTGTTGACATTCGGTATTAACATTACTAAGATTCCACGTCCACATTAATTAAAGAATTACCAGATTTCAGCGATTAATCTAAAGTAAAGACTAATTGATTATATTACCATCTTCAACTGTACTCACATTTTCTTGAAAATACAAGCCGACGTTAAAGATCTATAGACAGACTGGTTTTGTATATGTTTGATGCACTAGGGATCCAAGTTTGCTTGGGACCTCAATTCGATGGCCTAAAACGTTCATGGGTCATGCTGGTGAATTTGATACCATATGATGTGTGTGTGTGTGTGTGTGTATGGGGGGGGGGGGGGGTCAAATTCGATGGCCCCAAAAATTCACGGGGTTATACTGGTTAATTTGGTACCACATTATATGTTTTGTTTTTATTTATATAGAACAATCGTCCATATTAGATAATTATATGGGATTTTTTTCCTTAGTAAATTACATGATATGCATATTTGCAAATTAACATGATATTCATGCAGGATATTCAACAGACGATTTATGGTAAATTTATGAAGCATAATCGACCATATTAGTCGAAATTCTTTGGTAAAATTCAGAATTGTTTCCCTTAATATGTGCTAAGGAAGCCCTCTGTAGAAGCGGAATGTTTGTAAGGGGTATTTCAACGTTAGGTCTAGAAGTCGTAATCGTAACTCAAGAAGATCAATGATGAGGTTTAATTTGACGGAAGAGCAAGACATTTACAGATCATCAGTGTCAGTGAGAATATATTGCTAAGACTGTTAGCTTGAGATTTATGATGTTTAATATCACAAATTCAATAAAAACTTCTTATATATGTCTGGGATGAGAATGGCCTCTTCGACCACCTTCATAGACACTACATGCTTTTATAAATATCACTCCGATTCATTTCGTTTGTATGCAGTCGAACGGCGCTCTCTTTATCTGCAAAGATGTTATGTTTGGCGAAAATGGGAGGAACATGTTAGAACTGAAGATTAATGATCCACGTGCAATAATTACGAATGATTTTAAAGATATAATTAATCATTGCGTATTGACAACTATCAATCCAAATTTGAAATCTTAAAAGCTTTTTCGTAATATTAGGGAATGCAAAATGCGAATATCTCGTGAATGGGATTTTTGAGAATGATTTGTACACTTGAATACAAATTGCTTAAATTATTTCAGACCCAACGGCCAATATATCTTTCCTAAACATGCCCTTGTGTAATCACTGAAAAAATCCAGAAAGAACATTGAACTGCACTTAACGTTAATTTTCGTTTACGTCGTTCAACTGAATCATGATCTACTGCAGTAAATAAATCAAAATATAGATTGTTTAGCTATTCAAATAGTTGTTTTGGGGTGAGTATAGTACAGAATATCCATTTTTTGTCTATGCAAATGACATTACATTGATAGTGTTTATAAAGTTTTGTTTGCTAATAATAACAGAATTATGTTTCAAACTTAAAGACTGTGTAACATTGGCGCCCACTCGCCACTACATAATTTAATATGGTTACAGAAATAAATTTTCCAGGACTTTTAATAATCTCCTACGCTTCATAATTTTATCAAAATAATTTTTAGAATCTAGAAACATTAACCAACCCAAAACGATCGTACACTTTCCGTTCCTAGTTTATTTATTATCAACAATATATATCTTGGTAGGCGATATGTGAGCTTTATAAGAGAAACCATGTATCTTTTTGTTTTGAAGCCTGGAACCTTAAGTGTGAGATATCAGATACATATTATTATAGCAGATAATCCACCTATTTGTTATCTTAGTCTGGCACTTACATATATACCGTCTCTCGCGCCATGTAGGTAAACACATAAGTTAAACTAATATCAACAGATAAAGTTTTCCATGAAGATGGGCATGTATGTTCGACAAACATACGAACACGTTCAGATTAACTAACTCAGTATTTAGTTATAGGGATCGTCCGGAAATTTCATCACTTGCGTCCAAATCAACAACCCATGGATAGATCTAGATCCTCCAACCCACCTGCACGTCCGCGACAGGGTCCCTTTACACTGATAAGATAAAATTCAAACGATGTTTCAGATTTCGACCATTTTGATAAAATGTGAAAATGAAAACACAATAATAGGAAATCCCTAACTTGCATAAATTTATTAAAATGAAATGTTTGCTTGGAGGATAATAATTGTTTTATGGTAATGTGTTCGCCTTCCTGGACAACCTATTTTATAACTGTCGCCCATTAATGGCCAGGAGGGACAGGTAAAGCATGTAGCGGGTTAACACTTCCCATTTAAGCATCTGCCTTAATCTACTGCAAATACGCCTGTTTAAATAAATATGTTGTGTTGCCTTAGAAGTGGTGCCAGATTGGTGTCGCATTATTTAAAGTTAATAGTTGAACGAGAATATAAATGATTGGCATGATTCGGATACTTTAAGATTGACCTATCATCTCAATGATTACAAATCTACACGCAATCTGGCATGTTATTGACGTATATATTAATCTTGTTTAGCTTTAAGAGAATACAAATCATGGTTGTTTAAAGAGAAATATTTCAGTATCTTACTGTTGTGTTATGCATGAACTATTCTATGGAATCAAAAGTGGACATTACGATCCATCAATGCCACAACAGAACGTCCAAACATAGCATTAAATTGCATGTTCCCATTAATTTTGGCATGGCGTATGATTTCCCAGTATATAAGGACGTTGTCTTATCAACCTAAGTTATCCTGTCGTATTCTTTAGTTTCTTGTGGTAGGTGTGGTCATTTTAACGATAACTTTTGAAACAGTAATATTACTGTTCATCTGATTGTAGTGTGGAACAATAGTGTCATGAATATTTTCTGGCATCAAATCAGCCAACAAACCTTTAATGTCAGGTGTTAAAAAATAAAACGTAGTCGGAAACCTGTCATCCCTTTTAAATATACAGATGTCTGGAAATAATTTGTTAATTATACATCACGATGGGAGATGAAATAGTATTTGCGCCTTGTCTCAAATAAAGCCAGTAAATGTAAAGGATTAACATGGATTATATTTAAACCGTTGATACAGTCCTACACTGAAGGGTGATGAAACAGAAATTGTGTTAATTGAATACCACGTGAATAGCATTTATTTAATAATTTCACAAGATTTAGTGTCTTAGGCTATTGTTAATATGATTATATGAATCCTATTACTCTAGATTTTGTGTACTTCATCAAAACCTTTACACATTTAGATGTGAATGTTGTGCACCAGGTAAGGCGTGTAACTATTTTTTTGTTGTATTTTCAGGGTAAAATCAAATGAAATCGGGTTTAACGTCCCACGTTTCTGCAGTGTCAGAGTAACATTTGTGTTCACTAGGAACGTATTGCAAATAGGAAAGATTTTAGTCAAAGAGATGCTTGCGTTTCTGTATTCATTGATGTTTTTTAAAAATGACTTTACATTAAATGTTTTAATTAGAACCATCGATAAGGCAACAGTTTGTGTCATGTGAAAGTTTAAGTGACTTGGCTGCAGCTCTGATTATATTGATCAAAGGGTTGCTAGAAACTTAGTCAAGTGTCATCAAAGATCTTTCGAATAGACAACAGTTTCTTTTCCAGTTAGCCATCATTAACCCCTTTTCAAGTGCTGAGTCTATAGACCTTGGTTCCATTACCGTGACTGATTTTATTAGTTGCAAGAATTAGTAGCACTTCTGCCAACTTCCTGGCAGATTGAGCTTCTTGTTAAAACCTCATAAACGTGGAACCATCGATAACCATTCCTTTTATTCTTGATATTGAATCTGTTTGTCCATTTGTGACATCCGTACAGTAAACCTTTAACTTCACGTTATTTCATATGTATGGTAAAGTGCTACAGACAGACTTGGCCTCTGTTACTTCCTTTATGTAAATGGTTTCCCGAAAATAGCGAATTTATTTTGAGATGATTTATTACTTTCTACTTTTACTCCTCCTACCCACTCCCACCCCATCAAAAAATAAATAAAAAACAAACAACAATTCATTTCGTTGGTAATAGGGTCTTTTGTTGGAATTGGATAATGTGAGTAATACTGTAAAGTATAATATTTTGTCATTTTAAGATGTCAATTTTCAACTTTTTATTTAAACTTAATTTACTTATCCTATGGTTTTGCATTCATCATTTGATATTACTCATTGTTACTAGAAAACCGTCCAAAGATTTACTTTTTATTTGAGTACAGCTTTCACTATAACTATTTGTAAGAATTTAAATATTTCCACAATGCATAAGAAATGTAATGTATTGGCAAGTGTTTGTTGCGTTTTAGGTACAATATTATGGGGGCATATCCGTTTGAATATTTTATACAATTAACAAACCGTATCTTTTTGATTCCGGAACAGACACTCGTTTGTACATGGGTATACATCGTTCAATATCTCAAGGTCATATGGACAAACAGATGTATTGGTTAGTCAGAACGAGTTTAATTAGATCAAAGGAAGAAAGAAGATGGACAATCGATGGTAACCAATTGAATAGCTTGACCAAATCTAGAAACAGCATAGCCGTGCAGTGTGATCTGAGGGAAATTGTGGGCAAACAGCGACATAAAGTTCTATCGTTATTTCGATCTTTAGCTTACTGTCAATGGCATGCCCGGGACTTCGTTTTTTAAAAAACATAATTCGAACCTCTAGAGTCCTCACCCACCCTACACTGATGACAAGGGCGAGGTTCTTTCTGGCTCAACACACGGAGTGAGCAACCGCCATATCCTACTAGCCACCGTGACCCATAAGCTGCTCATACGAAGAAACCATGTTCGATAAGATGGAATAAGAACATTGTTTGAATAATTTTATTTAAAAAAAAACCCTTTAAACTATTCGAATGAGACATTTAAAAATGCATACCAGCGCAGATGACATTTTTCTTTTTTTTATAGCGGGTTTTTGATGGGAGTAACGCTGCTTTCTTAGTCAAAAATACACAAATTGTATTGTACGCATTGTTATTGCATATTCCATAGTGTCTATTCGCCTTGATGAACGCAGTGTTAGTGTACAAGATTGATTGATGGTTTTTATCAATGTTACTCACAATGTATTTGTGTTCATTTGTGCTGTAAATGTTGTTGATCGATGCCATTATAGAACTTTCCGATTGATGCTTTGGAATCTATTTGTGGAGAATAGAGAATCTGTATGCAGTTAAAAGTCTTATCCAAATGACGCATCTGTTGACTTTGTTCTTATTATTCGACTGTCACTTCGGTGCAGTCATGTCTATCAGATGGTGTGTTACCCCGTGCACACCCCTTACTGGTTCTGACGGATATTGTTCCAGTGTCGTTTATTGGCCATGGCCTAGGGTGAACTATACTGTCTACGTGACATATGTCAAAAACTGATGACCCCTTATATGTATTTCGATTAATTTTTGGAAAGCATGCTCATTGGAAACGTTATCAGATATGCTAATCTATTATATTGCCTGGCGCTCGCTTTTTATCCACCGGACTTCATAAGTGGTGAAAGACTGTCATAAAGCCATTATCCACATTATATCTAAAATTCTTCTTAACATCTTTGTTTAAAGTGATCATTGATACCATTCAATAAAGTCGGGAATCCTTCAACTGACGAATCTGAAATGCCGGTTATCACCGTATATGTTACCATGCTTAACGGATATTAACTGTATGGATTCTTTTGGAAACAGTCAAAGTTTCATTGATTCACGCCTGACCTCCTTACCCCTTTAGGTCAGCATTTGGAAGACGATTTGCAATAAAAGTTACCCGACATTGTGTCATATATCTTGCACTTCTGTATTGAATCACATTTCTTGTAATTCTGTAGGTATCTTCTGTATTGGATCTCATTTCTTGTATTTCTGTATTGTATAATATCATATTTTTGTACTCATGTATTATATCACATTTCTAATAATTCTGTATGGTATTATATTTCTCATGATCCTGTATTATATCACATTTCTTGTACTCCTGTATTGTATCGTAATTCTTGTACCGCTGCCTTGTATCACATTTCTTGTACTCCTGTATTGTATCATAATACTTGTACTACTTCATTCATTTACTTTACTCTTAACTTTATATTTTAGATATCGATGAAAGAGGACTATTGGTGAGAAATAATGGCTGTTTTACTGATTATTATAGTTTTATTATACCTGTGTGTAATACCAGACTTGAGTATATTAGCATTAACAGGTAAGCGGTTGAATAGTCGAATTACATTCGGTTTTCGTAATGTTTCACACTAGTTTTAATTGTTACAACTGTTGTAACCTACTGCGCTGTCTGTCGCCAAATAATAGTTATATGTTAGTTGGCACGGTACTAAGATTGCAATCCCTGGAACTAAACAATAATTATGTTGGATCAAAATAGATCAGGATATAATGCAACAATTTACCGTAGTATTTAAATCCGAAACTTATTTACACTGCGTTAATATGTACTATTTGGCTCACCATTTACTAAACTATATCTCCAACACAGTCGCAATTTGCTGAATTAATCTGCAACATGTTACCCTGAATTGCGACCATATTGATTGAATCTAATACAATCGGTACTCATAAAAAGATCAATATTTAATCTTTTGTGACTGTTTATTCATTTAGTATGATGCTAGTAATTGTCATTGACTTATACCTTCACTGATAAGTCAAGATGAAATTGTGGCTATATTCTATTATAAAGGGATAACTAATTTTTATTCATAAAAAGCAAATGAAATTTCAAAACGCCGTTGCTAAAATTTACAGTTAAGGACGGTTTCTGTTTAGTGTTACGAAGTGCCGTCATTTCATTAATGAAATAAACTAATAAAATAAAATAAGAGAAACTGTCTAGTGCAATGGTTATTTGTCTTCTGAATAATCCAGGACCGACCAGCTATTTTTCGGAGCAGGACAAACAAATGTTTATTTGGGGTAAAATACAAAAAGTTCATACAATAAAATATGGCCATTTCTTGGTTGCTAAAGCAGATGTCGCAGAGTGTAATTCTATGAAATGATGCATGAATTTAAACGACGGAAAACACGAAACTGTCCTTAATGTATATTAAGTCTTTTTAAAGAAAAACAATACTTTGTACTCTGTTGCCCCAAGTGATGAACTATTACAGCCAGAATTTCAAATCGATCAAATCTAACTGAGGTCGTGACCATCAAAAGTTTACTTTGGTCTCTATATATTCGATTCCACAAGTTGGATTTGGTGCGATTAATTTCACAAAATGGTTGAAGTACGTGACAAAAACTATTATTTTGTTTGATTTGGCCTTTTTTTTTAAAAGTTAATCAGAACGGATACAGTGGGTTTTAGTTGTTGAACGTAAACAATTTATTACCGGAAACGTCGTAGTGACCTGGTATCAGCAACCTTACATATGCAAAAAGCAATCAGTTGGCTACCTTCATTTAATTTGCATGTAACGTTTTCAAAAATGACTTTGTTAAGATTACACTTATAATCGGTATATTGTGTTATATATTTTGATACGCCATTAACCGGATAGCAGCAGTTTGATTTATAATATAGTCAATATGTTTTGATCAATCGGTACTTATACATATTATTATATCCTGTTTATCAGCAAAAAAGTTATAACTGGGTTGGTTATTATTGGTTGGTTAATATTGTTATTGCCGATATAGTTTGTATCAGTTACTGTAACAACTAGAATAATGAATCGTATGAATTTTAATAAAGTTATTAAACCGCCTGAAAATGAATGTGTAATGCTTTGTTTTACAGAGTATCAGATATGCTTCAATAGAAGTGTACCAGTTCTGACAGATGAACAGAGATTATTTATGACTTTAATGCACTACTATGATAATCACACTAGACCAGTATTTAATGCATCACATGCTGTAGATGTCTATATGGGAATAACCCTTACACAAATATTTGACGTGGTAGGTAAATTATGTAATAACATTTCAAATTGCTTATCATATTGTACGAGTGAAAAAATGTTGCGAATAAATATACTGAGCTCCATGGAAAGCGCATCACTTTTTTAGCGTTTTTCCCAAATATGTATAATATTATGCAATACTATGAACTATTGTTTCACACAATGCTCCCAAACGCAAAAAATATCGGCCCGTATGCACAAAAAAATTGCACGAGATGCACATGAAAAAAAGATATTCACGTGTAGCATTGTGTGTGAGCCCTTTGAAAGCATGGTTTCAACTTAATAATGTGCAGTACAAGAACTGTGAAACGTCAATCTGTCGTAATTTGCCGAGATGCCGAGACTTACTGAAAATCAACGGAATGAAGCCATGGGAATGCCCAGGGCTGGCAAATCTACACGTGCTATTACCAGACACTTCAGTTGTCATCAGTCCACTATTGTAAGGTTGGTGGAACGTATTCGAGGTACTGGATCAACACGTGACCGTCAACGTCCTGGTCCACAACGCGTTACAACCCAAACCCAAGACCGCTACATCCAGGCCACTCATCTGCGTGACAGATTCCGCCCAGCGACTCGAACAGGTGCAGCAGTCGTCGGAAGACATGGATCCGTAAGTGCCAACACTGTAAGACTTTGTCTAAAAGAAGTAGGACTCCGTGCACGACGACCTTATGTTGGGGCTATCCTCAGCGATCATCACCGTCAGCGGCGTTTGATATGGGCTCAAGTGTGCTCTTCAGTGATGAGAGTCACTTTTATCTTTATCACGCTAATGGCCGTTAACGTGTGTGCACGGATACGTCTTGGGGAACGGATCGTTGGGGTGGGGAAGTGTAATGGTTTGGGGGGATTCATATTTCATCAACGGACCCCCCTACACATTTACAGGGGTCGCGTTAATGCTGTAGCCTACCGTGATGATGTCTTGCAACCAATTGTTGCTCCGATGTTTCGAGCGCACCCACAACGTCAGCACTTCCAACAGGAGAATGCACGTCCGCATACCGCCCGTGTCAGTATGGACTACCTGGCTGCTAACAACACCAATGTCTTGGACTGGCCAGACCAGCCATGTCTCTGGACATGGCACCAATAGAACATGTCTGGGATGAGATTGGACGCCGTCTGTATCGGATCCCACAGATGCACACCATTGCTGCTTTAGACGCTGCTCTTGTCCAAGAATGGAACTTTTTGCCCCAGGCCTTCTTTCAAACATTGGTTAATTCCATGCGACGTCGCTGCACAGCGTGCGTAAGAGCCCGCGGAGGACACACGCGCTACTGACATCTGTGTCGTACTTTTGGTTTTGACCCTCTGACTTTGTACCGTTGATTAGAGATTAAACATCCATAAGTGTACAAATGTGTTGTTATTGATGTGTACCCATATTGTATATTGTTCACAATAAGAAGCAAAATAAATAAGATATGTTTACAGGATCATTTTGTTATACGAAAAAAAGAGATGCGTTTTCCATGGCGCTCAGTATATATAGTGTTGGTATATTTGGTGCTGCAATGGTTTAAGGGAAAGTTTTATACATATTAAACCAAGTGTCGTTTATTTGGGTTTTTCATGCTAATTTTGATATTCAAAGAGTTAATAATTGTTGGCGTGTAACGCACAGTAATTATTTTGTCTTTTGCAATAACAGATTGTTGACATTAGCACAGGAAGTAAACAGGGTTTTTTTTCAATTTTTTTCGTTTAATCTTTATTTGGTTTAGATGGCTATAAGAAAGTATCTTTTAACTGGGAGACTCCTATATCGCATTCCAAATGCCAAGGAATCTTACGTGCACGCCAATGTGTACACTGGACCTCGGTTTTTCGTCGCATCCGAACGAGTGATCTACTGCATACATGTTTTATTTGTGGACATTTTCGATCGCGGTATTTACCGGGTAATACAACAGTCGCCGATTTTTTTAGATGCAATTTTATATTGGGATCCTCGGTGACTCAAACGTCGAATTTAATTATGTTATATTTTGACAAACGTCGATTCTGTGGCATTGTTCTTGTCCGGAGACATAAATCCATATTTATACGTTAAAATATAACATGAATGAGAATATGAATACCCAATATCCAGTAAATGGTAAATTGGTTCATTATTTCATTTTTTCAAAGACGAGGATCGGAAATAAGTGCCTAGGAATAAGCTCTTTGCAATTAAACAACCTGGGAGAATTATTAAAAATGAATTATTTATGCCCAAAAACTGTTTAATCAGGAAACGGATAGAAAGTAATTTTAAAAATATGGTACTATGATATTCCCACAAGATCGTTTATCGTTCAAATGTGCATTCATCTATAACTAAGTAGTTTCTAACTATATTTCTCTTGACTGAAGATTTTGTTTCGGGTGAATTATTGACGCTTTGATGCGATACCGAATAATTTGGAATGGTAAGACATTTTTTTATTTACAATATCAACTTTTGAGCATTGGAACTTGATAAACTCGAAAATAAATTTGGGGGTGAAAGGATTTATGAAATATGACGACCAGTTTAAGTTCACGATGATAAGTTACATTTATAAAACGTATTAGCATTTTCTTTAAATATATCGCTTTCAGACACTTTTATTCTCAAAAAAGATATTTACTTGGCCTTGTGGTGTCAATGTGCCCATTTCATGTCGTGTTATGAAAAAAAAAACAAACACAGGAGAAGTATACCAACAAAAGGCTGGTTTATGTCTGTTTAAATTATATAGATAAGTCACCTGAGATTAGATAACAAACCTCAGCTCTCCATCCTCCGTGTTTCGAGATAAGAGATGGTCCTGTTTAGTTCCACGTAGCAAAGCCGAACACGAATGACACCGAAAAAGTAACCGAAATTGACAATAATTTTCATCAAAACAACGATTGATTATTGTTATTTATAACATTTTTGCCACGTCCAACTACAAATTAAGCAGATAACCCTACCAGACACGGGTAAAAATCCCCTCTTTTTAAATCATAGCGTTAGTAGATTGCTTTTTCCTACATTTTAAATTAAACGTCGTTAACACATGAAAACAACGCTAAATCTACTTTATTGTCAATATTTGCTGATAAATGATTGTTGTTTCGGTAGACTGGGTTGCGTATGTGAAATAAGTACAAATAGTATAAAATTTACTTATTTTAAAGATGGTACATGCATTGATAAAGAAATTGATTTTGCCACTAAAGGCATCCAATCGTAGATCTCAACGTTTTTAGTTACGTTCTCGTAGCTAACCTGAGATAAGTGTTGGATGAAATCTTCCAGATATTTTTTTTGTTTGTTAGACTTTTGAAAGGGAAACTGTTGTCAAATGTACAGTTGTAGTATAAACTTTAATAGTTCGGTGGATTTGGTTCCTGTTAAAGAACAAATACATATCTATATGCTTTGGAAACTTAAAATAAACGAATATTGGCCTAAAACACATATTAATGGAATATGAGTGTGTGTAGGTGTAATGGTTAGAGAGTGCGTGGTTTCGATTCCTCGGTGGCCAAGTTCTAACTTCATTGGTTTTCTCTGGGTCCACCGTGTTTCTCCCGCGAATTGTTGAAAAGAATTGGACCGTATGTTAGTCCCGAAATGACCTTGTTTATGTAGAGTGGACGTTAAATCCCATTTCTCTCGCTCTTACATTAGTCTCCATTTTGCATGACAATGATTCAAACATAGATTATATATACCGCCCGCAACACACGCTATTATTATTATATTATTTTGAATGTATCAATAGTTTAGACGTGCATTTTAAAAGACAACTTAGGGTTGATAGTCATCAGTGGAATCAGATTATTAAGTATTCAATTTTCGTAGAACCGTCATAAACATGTATTTATCAGACTTAAATATATTAACGAGTTCACATCTAAGTTATTTCTAATATGATTAGAAAACCATTCTGGAGCTTTTTACTGCCTCGTTTCATTCTGATTAATCTGTTACATTAAAGAAATATGACATTTTCCCCATTTATCAAGATATCCAGTAATCTTTATGTTATGAAGGTGGCTTTCTAAGATCTGAGCAATGCATAATAGAAAGTCGCAGTCAAAAGGCACCATCGTAGTTCGCCTTGAACCCATATAATGCCTATTTATTTACTCCTATGCATGCTAACATTATATGCTTTGTGTAAAAACAAATGAACAGTCATTTTTTAATGTATTGTTATTTTATGCTTTGTAAATGATGATTAAACGTATACTGACAAAATTACATGCGGATTTACAATATGACGGAAACCATCAAATAGATTATTGATTTTCATAAAAACTTTAAGCTTGTGATTTACTTACCCTCAGTCATTTATTCATATTGGGTTAGTGTCTTGGATAAGATCAAATGAATTTATTTTTTGTATCTTTTTTTATTAATGTAATATTTTCATATGTATATTACATTCTTGAATACGCTATTTTAAGGTCCATTTCGAGTTTAAATCACCGTGAGGTTTTATTCTGCCTAGTATATATAGTTTCGGCTTATATATGCGAACTATTGATCAACAAATAATAGTGTAATAATGGCTTGTGTTGGCTACAATGCAGTGTATGCATAACTTTAATCTGTGACATATTAGTAATTGTTTACATCAAATATTTTCGACAATTACGACCAGGATTTTTGCATGTGATATGAATAATACATTATGCATTAAAGGCGGTTAATTATTTTCCTTATTTAGATTTAACTAAAGTGAGGTAATCTTCAGATAATTATTTAGATCACTAAAACACATATGTTCATGGATAAAAATGAGGTTTCCTTCAGTCGTCAAATGGTTAATAGAAGATCAATGGGAAATATGGGATTATCATAACCTACTTTAAAACGGATCTACGTTATTAATAGTTGAACCAATATGTACGGCACAAAAGTCCATACGTAGCCTGGAATGTTGGGGCTTTAAACTAAGAATACATGTATAAATATATCATTTTTGGTCATTGATAATAGTTTACCCCATAAAACTAGAAAGGAATTGGCTGCTTGTTAACATACTGATTACCACTACCTACTTGCCCAACTTTCATTCAGATACGTTACTTTTTAAATAGTCTAAAATAGTCTAAAACTCTCCAATACTGTTTATTTAAATGCTAAGTAGATTACATAGAGAAGGGTAATTGATTGGGGTATAATTCCTGTAGACAATACAGTAATTACCAGACAATTGAACGTCTGAGTGCCACAGAAAGAAGGGAATCATCGATTGGTTTCCCAGTTTGTTTATAAATTGCTTTCTATTCCGTTTTGCCCTCTTGTATAATTTGTAAGTTACCCTAAATATAACCTAATATTAAAAAAAAACCCATTAAATCTTACGAACAAAATGTTAAGTGTATTTATGCTAATTACAAAACATATATATATATATATAAAAAATATATTATTGCCTTATATACAAGTATAAGTATTTGATATATTTTTTTTTATAGACAATCAAGTTAGACTTGTTCCTGTATGGAAACTATTTAGCTAACAGAGTTAGACAGTATATAGTTAAGGTGAAAGGCCGTATTAACAATCCTTTTCTACCACGTGTTTCCAGATGCTTTGGAACCCGCCTGTTCTTACTAAAGTCATAGAAACAACCCAATCTTGTGATAGATTCTAGCGAACATTGATCTCAATGTCGTATATAAATTTCATTAGATAGTTATTCCTGACAAAACCCAGTAAATCCATCAGTTAAAATAGAGTAAATGATTTCAATATTGGGATATAAAAAATCAGGAGCACGGACGATCAACCCTTTTATAATGATATTTTTTGTAAATCGAAGTGTTTTCTAGAAGTGACGTTTATGTAGGCTATGAGATTAGTATTCGTCTCTGAAAAAACACACGATCTGTTTTTTTTATTTCTTGACGGTTCTTACGAATCGTTATGTAAAACTCCTTGTCCGTGTAGGTGTTTACATTGACTACACAATCATTGCCTTGTGAGGAGAAGTAAACCGATCGGATTAAAGCAACATTCTAGTTTTTGACTGAAATATCCTATGAAAACCCCATTAAGTCTTGAAAGAAAGTTTCTACATCTTAAACTCAATGTGGCCACTTAGAAAGCCATTGGAGTTTAATTTAAATTTATAAATTCCGGTAAGCATTATTGATTTAGCTATATGCTTATGTTGATAATATGTCTGAAGTTGTGAGCTTTAAAAAGAAAGATGAAATTTATATGATAATGCAAGTTTACTTCAACAGATTTTTGTTACGCCACAAAATAAACACGATCTAGGCCACCATCTCTTATAATTATAATTGAAACAAATATTAATCCATCTAATATAGAAGTTAATATCCTTTCTGCTGTTTACACACATTCAAATGAATGTCTTTCAGAGCTAAATTACATTACACATTACTTTGTTAAAAATGGTTCCAACTTTCAAAATGGTTAAAAGAAACATAACGTCCATTATTACTGTCGTATACTGGAAAACCATACCACCACCAACATATCATTTGGCTTCGAAAGTAGTTCCTTTAAAGTAGTTCTCTTTAGATTTTGTTCTTGTTTAATTATGGTTGACGTTTTGGTTGGTCTAAAATCATAGAAGAGGTGTGAATTCAAATTTCTGGCATATTTTGGTAAATATTCCTAATTTTGAGTCGGAAATAAAACGTAGACAACATAAAGTACAATTCCTTGTCCAACCAACTCAAAACCAAATCTCAAATGACGGATAGTTCCATGTCTACTTGTATTCTCAATCGTGTATTTAAAGGGCCAATCCCGATAACTTTTTGGGGAATAAAACTGCTTAATTTTGTGTTTAAATCCTTTAAAATCCATAACCTAAGGCCCACCTACTAACCCGATATTTGTGATACGCTTGTAAATAACTTAAACCTGACAATCTTCATCTGGAAATGGAGACCGTTTATTATACAGTATCTGGATAAAACCAGACTTTTGTCTATAAAAATAATATGTAGGTGAAATTTACCTTTTGTTATCAAGTACAGTGCATGGGTCATTCACTGTATAGACCTCTCAAGAAACGTTAATCGATTATCAGGTCACCCAATGAGAAAATTGACCCGAAATCTTAAAAGGGTTACGTGTCCGGATAAGCAGTGTTGACGTACACGTCCAAACAACTCAATATTTTGAGCTGAAATTTTAAGACAAGGTAAATACACCATGCCACTATATTTTGGTCCATAAATTTCATAAATACTCGGACTTTAATTTTTGAGACTCTGTTCTTATCGGGATTGTCCCTTTAAGGCTGTGGCCTTAAAAAAGTTTGTTATCATTTTTTCATTTGTATTCATATGGAAAGAAAAAATATGACGACCCGGCGTCAGTCACTGACTGTTCCATTGTATTCTATCCCATTACCATTTGGCATTATCTGCATATTAAAGGAGTTTATTATATTCTTACAGCATTCAGGTTAATGTAGACGAACAATAATCATTAATCAATTCTATATTTATTTTAAAAAATGGGCTACAAGTCTGTGAAAGCATGAATGGTGTAATGATATTTAATACAATACAGATATCAAACCCAATCTGAGATTTTCATCAAGATTCACTTTTTAATGTCTGCAATATTCATTACACAAATTGAGTCTAGCGTTCTATGTTATGAAGTGCGTTTTTCAGTTAACATGTTAAAATCGATAGTATAGTGGATTCAAACCGGGGTTAAGTATAGAGATAGCTCTAAAATATGAATGGAGGTTGATTTATGATTTAAACGCTAATTGAAAAGATGAAATGATAATAGTGCTATATGAACTTAAGAAAATCAAGGACTTTTTTTTTCTTAAAACCGCGCATGATCACTGATATAAAATCCTAGACAGACCCCGAGAGTGTGCGATATCTATTCTCGTTGAAATTAACACCCCGAGTTTGATAAAACTAGGCGAATATAAATCATCCCAATCATTCCAAATATACACCATGTATTACCATCGATTCTACGGTCAATCAAATTCCAAGCTCGTGATGGAAAATCAAAAATCGATTTGCGAAAGAGGGTTAATTTCTCATGACAAGTAATATCGGGTGTTTCGGGAGAGGGAAAGCATGGCCTGCCATGTGCATAACACGGCTACCATAATGGCATGACTTTCCATTGATTAGTACCAATATAAATTATGATGATCTGGACTCAAGGGGTGATGAACAGTAATTAAAATGACGATATGTTTTATTTTTCAGGAAGAGAAGAATCAAGTGATGACGACAAATGTTTGGTTAGATCAGGTTAGATTGTTCATATTATTTATTTAGAAAAAGAGTAATGTCAAATACTATTTTCAGCTAATGGCTGCGATATTTTCACATCGGTTTTAACCCACTAAACTTGCAATTAGTAGATAGTTGGCTATGTGCAAAATAGGGCTTTAATTGTACTTTTGATGATTTTACAGCTATTTACACCTGATTTAGTATAACAGTTGGTTAGTGATAACATAGTATAGTTCTTCATGATGTATGAATTCGTTTCCGATTTTTGGTTGTATAATTCTAACCCTTCGTTTTATTAGGAGCGTATTTAATACATACTAAAGCAAGTCATGCCTTTGTTAATTAGCATCTACATTTTGAAAATAAAGTTTTAACTACGCTTAATTTATAAATCCCGGCAGGTGCCATGCACGATGCCATGTTCCAATTACTTTAACACTATTGGATATTTATGCATGTAATCTGATATTAAACATTAAAGTTATGCGTGGATTTCAGCGTGTATAACAACACTTCAGGGACAAATATCTCCACTTTTGTTTTATTCAGAAATAGTTTTTTGCTCATCCTTAAAGTCTCCTCTTTCTTATCTCATTATTTCTTATCTCTGATGTTCTATAAGAATCATCGCTAGAGAAATCCATTATATTAGGAGCATAAATGGGGATATGTAATATGTTCCTCCAAGTTTTAAAATATATTGAATCCTATTTGATCATACTGATGTCGGTCCATCCATCAATCTCAAGCAACTAACTACCCTGAATTTATACAAATGGAAATAATCGATCCGATAAAACTATAGAAGTGTCTTGTATAGGAGAGGTAACTCTGTCATTCTTAAAGTTGTCACTAACAGCATTTTTTTGTTTTAGGATGATTGACATACGGAACATCTTTTAGTGATGTTTTGAGTACAAATTTTTTAGGCATCAGACCAAAATATAGAATTTTTATTGCTGCTTATATCACTGAAACTTGTATATATAATGTGCAACCTTTCAATGCGAGATGCGCAGATTGGAGATTTAGCTGTTGGTTCATTTTAAACTCTATTTCGGTCACCATTAATGATTAAGAATCCTCCGACCTTTCTTTTTCATTACTTAAATGTAACCCTTGTATAAAATTTGTTTTACAGGAATGGTGGGACGAGAAATTAAAATGGAACCCAGATGATTTTAATGGTTTAAAAATGTTAAGAGTACCATGTCATACAATCTGGAAACCCGATATTATTTTATATAATAGGTATAACGACATACTATCTAGATCTCTTTTATTGAAGAAGTCGCGGTGACTCAGCGAGTAAGGCACTGACTTGCAAACCAGAAGGTCGGAGTTTCGCTCCCGGTGTTGGCCGCGTGTGTTTCTCTGGATTTCACGGCGTGGATTAACCTGGTTAGTGGTGCTTGAGGAGATCGTGGTAAGGGACAGTATCTAGTTGTTCGGACAGTTGCAATTCGAAATAAGAGTAGACAGTAGCGCCGCTGTCCAGGCAGAAGTTTCCTCATAGCACACTGAAATGAAATGAAATGGGGTTTAACGTCCTACTTTCGGCACCTAACCTAGACTAATGAAGACGGGCATACGCCATACAGTGTGCAATGAGAGAAATATTTCCTGGGCAGCGGCGCTACGGCCTACTCTAATATCGAATTCCAACTATAAATGGATCCTTTACGTTCACGCCAATGTGTACACGCGACCTCGGTTTTTCGGACGACTAAACAGCTGTCCTTGTCACGCCCTCCATCCTGAAAATCTGGATGAACTTTCTGGGCCAATGCAGGGATCGAACACCCGACCTCCAGGCTAGCGAGTCAGCGTCTTGCCCACATAACCACGTCATCGTCATAGCACACAGCATGGAGTAATAATTGGTTGATTCATGTGTGTTCTACTTTATTGGGTCTCCATTGCACTGGGTTAGTACCATTTAGCTTAAAGTAGCGGTGGATTTGTTTATGATACAAGGCATGCTTACACTTTCTAGAACACCTAATATCATTTTGTCTTTGTGGAACGATTGGATATATAGGTATTAAACCATCCATTACTGCCTGTACATACTGAACATGATTAGTGTTCTGAATTAATAACAGTATTCCTAATTTAAAGATACATTATCAATGAAGTATTTATAGGGTGGTTATGTCCATTAAAAGTATGGCAAATTTGGTATATATGGAAAGTATAGATATCCAATTTTACTAGAAACATACTTGATTACCCGATAGACACCGGTTGAGCAAGCACTAGGCAAAAATGTCAGGGTATCACTAACTGGCAACCTAACTGTTGTATGCCATCTTAATGCGCAGTAGTTTCACTGGAAGCGTATTTCATTTCGTGATCAAAAGATTAGGCTGTTTTGGGAGCACAAAGTGGAGTCAACGCACAAAAGACTCTGCAATTAAACGGCGGAAAAAGAAGTGACGGTAAACATTTAAGAATTCACTCAGGCCTCAATATGCATGATAAACGGACAGTAAGAAATGAAATATGCAGGGGCGGATTGGGGGCGAGACCCAGCCCAGGCTCCCGTGTCGGAGCGGCCCCTTTTACTGATCGCGGAGGGACAAATATGCGATTTAGTGGCATATCTCATTATAAAATCTGTCAAATAATATATCTCACAAATCGATTAATTTAGGCCAAAACCCCGACCTGCAAGTAATTTACAACCATCAACCTGTCCAGTGATGGCGTGGCGGCTTGCTAAAGCCACCAGCCGCATACAACATAGTCATCATCGCTCCATGGCCGGTCAACTACCCCCCCCCCCCAATATTAGGTTCAGCAGAAAAAGACTTTTTTTAGACGAAGTGGACAAAACTATTTTTTTCATTTCTTGTCCGACCAACCCTATGGGCCGCCGACCGACCGCCTGACGGCCCAGTCCGCCCCTGGAAATATGCATTCTGAAAATGGACCCTGTGTCAATGAATTGGGGTAATAGACATGGCGCCTGACAACAGGTTATTTATAGCTTAATTACGTTTTAAATTAGAGTTTCTGGGCATCTGTACCATAGTTAACAGACCGGTTGCTGATGATTAAGAAAAACATGCGTATTAGTTAGTTAGCCAAGGACATAAAACTTTACATTAATGAAATAAGTATCTTATGCCATATTAGTAACCTGTCCTCTGTGCATTGTAAAGACCATGACGGGTTAATTAGTAATTTTCCACATGTTAATCAAATCACATGGGTATTCGGTTAAAACCGTTAAATAGATAATTACTCAGCTAACCGTATATTCACGTAGTATCTTTATTTCAGCGCTGAAGACTATACTAATGGTTATATGCAAGCCTTAGCCATGGTGTCCTATAAAGGAAAAGTATTCTGGCCACCTATTGTTAAATTTCGCAGCACCTGTCACATCGATATTACCTACTTTCCTTTTGATGATCAGCTTTGCCATATGAAGTTCGGCTCCTGGGCATATGATGGTTTTCAAGTGGATGTCTTCAACCGCTCAAATCCGATAGATCTGTCCAACTTTGTTAGTAACGGCGAATGGGATTTACTGAGCGTGAAAGCTGAACGACATGTTGTCAAATATCCTTGCTGTCCAGAACCTTTCCCAGACGTGACATTTTCGATTCATCTGCGTCGTCGAACTCTGTATTACATGTATAATGTTATTGTGCCGTGTATAATGCTGTCGGTGTTGACATTATTGGTATTCTGGATGAGTCCTGACAGTGGTGAGAAGGTTACCTTGGGTCTGACAGTTTTATTAGCCTTCTCGGTCTTTATGCTTCTAATAGCTGAAAACATGCCAGCTACATCAAGTTTCGTCCCATTAATAGGTAAGAAATATGGTCAGATAAAACCGTCAATAGATATCAGTAAGCTCGTAAACAAACCATATAATCCATATGGTTATCACACTATTCATTATAAGATGTAACCGGCTAGAACATCAATCAATTTCACGTGAGCTCATTCGTTTAATTAACTATGCATGGAAAATATACCTAGCATGATGCAGGTTATTATTCACTTTCGCAGTTCGGTGTATTATGAACTAGAGCCGACTGCCTAGACCTCTGCAGGAAATAGTAGAAATGGCATTAAAAATGTACAACGTTAGTCTCAATATGACCTAGTTTGTGTTGTGGATGTTGAGCCGCGCGATTGTTTATTCTGGAAAGATTTGGGTTAATAGTAATTGACGTATCAAAAAAGCCTAAATTTCGACTGTGCCCTTTCAATGCTGAAAGTGCCTTTTCTCTGACCCAAATGTGTCCATTCCGAACTCTTACTTAGACGAAAATATCAGCCAAATAGCTCTTGGAATGGCTACAGATGCAAGGAAATGACGTATAATTTTCTTGGTAGATCACCCCCCCCCCCCCCCGCAGCGGCGTGCCCCGTCTCCGCGGTCAGTGCCCTCATTTTGCCCTCATTTTCATTCCTAGATCAGCCCCTGAAAAGGTTATTATAACCCTCAAGAAAACAAACAACTGCGGGAAATTCGATCACGTAAATGTTGTACTAAAATTCGCCGTACGTGAAAGTATTTCCCACCTCTTTTATGGGACTAATCTTAGTCATATGAAATTTCATATTTTATAATTTAATAGTTTAAAATATTTATCTTCCAGGAATCTATTTGACGACAATAATGGCATTAACGTCTATGTCAGTCATTTTAGCTGTCGTCGTTTCTAACATCAGTAATAGTGGTCACCGCGAAAAGGCGTTACCGCCATTTATAAGAGCAGTGGTTATCCTTCTCGCCAAAGTATGCTGTATAAAACTTAGATTTGTTAAACGGGCAGTTTGTGACGGCGAAATTATTCAGTGTACAAGCAAGAGAAATAGCCAAATGTTCTATAAAGGAAATTCCAACAACATTTCACACGATTCGGGTTGTGGTTTGATAGATTTTGAAAATGGCGAACCCAACCATGCCCGTAATCTGGAGCGCGCCAACAAGCGACGTGATGATCGAGGTGAAAATCGTGAACTTAATGAACTATTGTGTAAAGTTCATGAAATGATGTGTCGTGAAAATGACCGAGATAAAAATGATTATCTTTGTAAACAATGGCAGGAAGTTGGTATTGTTGTTGATCGGTGTATGTTTTGGATTTTCGTGTTGGGGACGTCAATGTCTACTATTTATCTTTTAGTCATCATGCCCATGACAAAACCAGATAAAACTTCGTGAAAATAACTATAATACATTTATGATGATTTTCCGCTAATGGGTCCCATGGTAGCTGGGTGCATACAATGAACATAAATCCTTTACAACGCGATAAAGGGGGTGATCCGGGAATTATGATGATGAAACAGGAGCGCGGCAGCGACGAAGAATCAGAACGCTTGACCCACACGGCCACCTATTCTGTTTCCAAGTGACTGGTTGCTGTTAACGGTACCGTTGCTGATAGCGTGCTTAAAGTCAGAATAACAACTTTTTATTTCGTTTATGTGTTTTGTGTGGTCAAAGCGAACAAAATCGATTATAACCTTTAGTCAAACTACATGTCGAATATAAAAACAATCGGCAAATTAAAATAAGGACAGTGCATATAATAATAGGGATTGTTAATGCAGAAAATCGAACAAAAAATGATCAAATACGCAAGAAACAGTATTGATTGTTCTCTGTTGTGCACGTTACCCCTCGCAATTTTTAGCCAAATGAACCGTTATAATAAGTTTGTGAAAATTACCCACAACGATCACTCTTTATAATGTGCTAGAGGTTTAAGTCAAAATAGTCCAAAATCCTGTGTTATATTTGAATTCATTGAACTTTGCATTTCACTGATTCATAGTTTCAGTAAATTATGAATACAATTTTGAAGGAAAAAAGACACTAGGATTGATTGTATGTCAAGGAATTAAATCTTTGTTTGTGTGCGTGTGTTGGTAATCATTTCTTTAACTTTATACATTCCTAAGCCCGGTTAAGATTTATTTTTTTCGTACATTGATTTAAGTTGAGTTATCTATCATAGATCCGCTTGTGAGTGCCTACCAGTACCCAATTACAGCAGATCAACACTGCAGCAAACTCGCAAATAATGTCGTTCACTCAAGATAAATGTTTAAGTACCCCCATTTCATATTAACCTTTACATACAATGTACAACGAATAACGAATTAATGCATGTATTCTACTCCTTAACCGATCTGGTAAATTATGAAAAATTATCGAAATGATTCGAATGTTGGCTTTTCGATGATCTCGAAAAGGAAGGGTACACAAGAATTAATTTTGCGCTCACCCATAAAAGGGATTGGTTGGTTCAAGCAAGAAACATCTGGTTGTCAAAGATAAAAAGATATGATATAACTTGCAGTTATGTATTATTTACGAATAATTCAATCACGTCCCAATGCATTTACTTTTATCGTGACACTGAATTTTCAATTTTCCCAAATATTTTTTAGCCATTCTTCTTTTATGTCAAATATGGTGAATATTTAAGTTCTATTTGAAGCATTTAGTAAATTATAAATAGCAGAGCTTAGAGGGATTTCTGTACTTATGTGCCGATAATTAACCTACTGCATATTTTACAGGTGACGAAAATAAGATAAGATATCTCTCTCTCTCTCTCTCTCTCTCTCTCTCTCTCTCTCGTTGTTTTTTTAAGAACTACTGATGCGAACGAAATATGACATGGTACCTGCCTAACAATACTTAATCACTTAATCAATGGCAATATCGAAACATCAAAACATGTAAGTATATCCGTATCAAGCTAAATTTACATTAACTCACATTATGTAATAGAAAGAGTAATTGTATTCCGCGTTCACACAGAACCAAACATTTGCAAAATAATCATTTCATAAATTATATTAATATCTTATATGCACATACATACATTTCCCCGAACTGTTATGTTAAAGTCAAATTTAATTGTTAATTTGTAACATACTGTTGTTTTGTTTGTCTGTACACTGAACGTTATGACTATCCTTTGTTAACAAATCACATTATCTTGACTTTAAGATTCCTTCAAATACCATTTGTTTATTATTATTAAAACGACACAAAACGTTACCGAATATATACTACATTTACAATCCCCAAACATATCCCATTTGGCATTGTACATGTAAGTGCGAACTAAACTAGACCAGTGTAAATACAGCTTAAGTCGCGCTCGACACAGTTTAAGTACTGTAAAATTGTTTTAGAAGTGATCGATACATTTAATTAGAATAGAGTAATTTAGGTGCAGTTATGTGATTGCATTCCATATCAATAATTTACAAGTCACGATAAACTCTTCCGTGATCGTGATTTAAAGATAACCAAATGTATTGATTAAGAAATTATACTCATGACTGAAATCGCTTGTGACAAGTGTATGAGAGATCCAAAACCTGACACTTAAGTTCTGAAACAATAATACAAGATTCCAATGTACATGTACATGGGCTGAAAATAAAACATCGGGGAAATGAAATAACGATTCTTGGAGATGATAATTGCTATAATGCTGTTATATTCGTATCGAATTTTAATATTGGTAAAAAAGATTTACAAGCCCATCTATCCTTTTAACCGTCTTCTAAAAATATAAATAAAAACTTGAAAGTAAAATTAGGATATTATCAACTATTCTTAAAATACAAAGATTTAATGTGTTGTAATAACAAATGTTGAAGGAATCGAACGGATTAGGGGTTTCGTACCAGGAGACAGTTTTGTTGTTCGCTTTCCTTTTGGGCATTTTAGATTCCAAGTTAAATACACATTTAGGCGAATATTGTTTATGTAGCAATATATAGTCGATATATCTGTAACATCTGTGGAAAGCCGCGGTGGCTGAGGGAGTAAATACATTGGCTCGCTAACCTGGGGGTCCCGTGCTTGATCCCAGAGTTGGGAGGGAAATTTCATCGGGATTGGTGTGGCTCACCTTTGCAAGTTATGCAGGACAGGGGGGCTGGCAAGGGACAACCTATAGTGTTAGCCGAGAAAGTTCATCGGGACACCATTTGTCTTCGCAGCAGAATAATTCGAGCATTTTCTAATTCATATTTAGAACATCTAATATATTCCAAAGCATCTTTTCTTTTATGCATTTTTTACAGACATATCGATTATTCTCTTGCTGCAAACAAATCCGCAACTGAGACTTTACCGTTAATTCAAAAACAGGATGCTTTTATTCACTAGGCGCTTTAACTCTAAAGATCTCTTTTATGTTCCTTTACTGCTTTCTTCCGTCGTGTTTTCTGTATAAGCCATCTAAGGGATAAAATGAAGATTTCTTTAATCACATAACTGAAAATATTGTTTTAAAGATATAAAGGTTAATACAGGTTTGTATATATGAAGCTCACATTATTTTTCAATGCTTTAAAACCTGAACGTTTTTTATGCCGCTAGATTGTTTCAATTGACTGTTGTACTGTGTCGCATTTCACATAAGCTAATAAATGGGGAGTTCCAGTAAAACATTAAAATGATCAATGTCACACTCAGACAGTTATTATTACAATTGAACGGTTAAGGGGAATTTCTACAGAATAGATGATGGTAAAATGGTTGATCATTTGTTTACCAAGCAAATAAACTCATCTCCAACTGACGAATGGTTACATCGATGATCAATTCAACGTTACAAATTAATGTCATTAAGGTCGCTTAATAGTTCAGTCGTTTTAATACACCCACAGCAGAGAGGTTTATCTTAATAAAGATAGCTCAATGGTTAAGGTTCAAGAATTTTGGGCAGAGGTTGAGTCTCCACATTAGTTCGTGATATTTTCTGATTTTATAAAATACATACAATGCATTACATTTATATACAAAGTTGTTTTCGCATGTGTAGCACCGTACGTCTTTTAGTCAGACGTGGAGAGCGGGAGTAGTAAACCGGTCTCACATCCTACGTATGACCCATGTATCTTTTCTTACTACATATTTTGGATAGCCTTGTGATCGTCTAGAATTTCCACTTATCGTCATTGCTTCTCCTTCACGTTGTGTATTACTTTTTACTGTTTTCTTAAAACGTTTGTCTTACCAGGAATAACAATGCAACTGTTCGTTTTGTATCAAGCAGGGTACATAGTATAAATTACAATACAAAAATCATTCTCAACCACTAGCCAGCCAACTTCGCTGAGCGAGTTTTCTGCTGTCTAGGAATTCAGATGGTAATATCTCTCTGAATCTAAATACAGTCTAACGAATTCTCACACGTATGCTACACATGTGGTATTCTGGAAGTTTTGTTTCTGAAAAAAAAAATATATAAATATATATAAAAAATTTGAGACCCTCGGGTGAGAGTCACATTAGTGCATTGCCTACTAAGAATTGGGATCGGTTTAAGAATTTGGGCTGAGAGGTATTTTCTGATGATATTGGGCGCACTTGTTGCTGTTGTGCTAAGGGGAATATTGTGCTAGTAGTATGACTATTCAAAGTGTGTGATGGGGTGTGTGTGTGTGTGTGTAGGGGGGGAGGGGGCTGTTGATTTCAATTTGTCAATCCAGAACTTTTCTCTTGTTAACCTTAACGTTTTAATTTTCTTCTCAAGTTTTAAAAAGTGTGTGTATGGGGGGGGGGGGGGGCTGTTGATTTCAATTTGTCAATCCAGAACTTTTCTATTGTTAACCTAAACGTTTTAATTTTTTTCTCAAGTTTCAACGTTGCTCTTAGCCTTTGACGATGAGACCTGAAATCTCATAATTTGGTTCGTTGAAGTGAATTGAGACCGGTTTGTTTATATTTGGTGACTATGTCTGACCGGTGACTGTTAATTCTTTCCCTTAGTGTATTTTGGGTCTCCCGTATGTGTTCTGAATAAATCGATTTCCAAACTAATATTGAAACACGTAAATATAAATAATCGTACAGTAATCTGCTATGCAGATTTACAATAGATTTACAAAAAAAAGAAAAAAAAAAAAAGAAAAAAAAATGAATACCAATTCCAGTTGTAATATTAAAACTTACAAGCATATCGATACTCCTATCCACACAAGAGAGAATATCCACCTTTTTAAATGGAACATGCAATGGCGTGTAAACGGACTTTTTTAATCAATGAGATTATTAATAGGCCATAACTAATAACAGAATTTCCATGGATGGCACTGTTGCAAGCTACTAAAATAACACGCTAGACACGCAGACTAGGAAATATGACCATAGTCTCCGAGGTGTAAGACTGTTAGTTATTGCTCTTGTTCACAAATATCTTTAAAATTTCCAAGGATTATGTATGATACAAACTTATCATCGATTCATGATCGACTTAAAAATTATACATCTATATCAGTTCATGTATTATCATTGCGGTTCCAGACACGACAAGTTTACCGTTTCTACAACGGTTTCGTCAAATACTTGAACCTACACGCAATTAGCTATTATAAACAAAATATGAATGCTGTGAACCATATTGAATCGTGGGTAATCAATGTAAAGATGTCCGTTTATATGCCGGTTGCTGATGGACACCGTGTTAATCAAGCGAACTTAAAATGTTTTAGCGTACGACTTTTTACAGACAGATTTCAAATTACTTACAAATATCTTTAGAAAATATAATACACTTTGACGGTATTTTTCTTTCTACCCCAGCATTGATAAGAGTTTAGAAATTCGTGAGAGCTTTGAATAGATGTTAATGATGTGTAAGCACCGAGGTTATTGACTATTACCTAATCTCTTAACTCGATTCAACTCTCCATTAGAGCGGAGTTTATCTGTCTCGGCGATCGTGTGTAGTCTTGACAAGGGTTATATCAACGTCGTTTCAAATGTTATTTGGAGAAATTGGAATGAAATCTTTCAGACGATTATGGCAAAAGTGCTTTGAAACTCGGTAATTCAATCAGTCTTTTGCTTTCTGAGCAATATATTTTTTTTTTTTTTAAAAAAAGGCAAAGATTTGCTTTTATATTGATCGTTGAACGAGATTCAAGATTGTAGTAATTCATCAAAACAAATATAATCTGAATAGCTGTTGTCGACAACCAAATTCACCAATAGTTAATTCTGATGTGGGATTGCTATATTTAATCAGTTTAATTGAAATTATATCTGCACATAGTGATTGGTCAACTCCACACTAACCTACGAATCAAAACCTTTCACCCAGAAAATTCTGCGACATCTTTCTAATTCTTTTGATTGTCGCGACATGATTGGCTGTCTAAATTCAAAGATATTATTATTCTGTCGTCACAAACCCAGGGCATGCTTTTCGTAAACATGGCTGTAGATGTCATTGAGGTTACTTCAGGTTACTGACCAAATAAACTGACCGAAGAAAAATAGCATCTTGTATTAATTAGATACTCGACTTACATCTATTTGTTCGACGCATTAAAACTTAAATTGTTGGATTACATCTATATATTTTGCAAGGACATTAACCGGATTTAACACCTGTCTTCGATTTCCATTAGTAATCAATTCTTTTGTTCTATAGTTGCAATAAGAAAAATTAAATATTCCCAATCTGGTTTAACGGAACATCAGTGAAAGCTTCTTTAATATCCAGACTTGCGAAGAAAACAAATGTATCTCCTTTTGTTAATGTAAATCTTGATGCTTTAACTGGGGTATCTTTCAAATTAAACGTACAAGATTTTGCACTTGGGAATATGACGAGCTGGCAATTACTCAAGTCTAGTCTCTTTAAATCAATATTTTCAGTTGAAATCAAGCCATGCAATGTCCCAGAAAACCTTTTTTTCTCTCTTTTCAGTATCAAGCCTCTGTATCTTCATACCGTGTTTTGCGCAGTTCCTTTTATGAGCACAATTTGTTACAATGCTACTATAACGATTACTTCAGTAGCCTTCTGACTCTGAACATCCAAACGCAAATTTATCCAAGTGAGAGAAAGCGTGTGGTGGGGAATTATTTAAATGGCTAATTATTTAGTGCTACAATGCCAATAAACTCGTTATTCTTCGAATTTATTGTTATTTGTCCTGGTATTGTTCACTATAATGGTCATTAGAAGGGTGTTGGTTATAAATATTTTTATAATAAATTCAAATATAAAGCGAAAATGTTGATCAGTTTGTGAAGGTGAAAGATGTCGATAATGGAAATATTATTTGAAGAAGACGATGGTACACCATTCGACACCAAAGAAGACGATGCGAAAATGATGTAAACTGGCAAATGATGATACTGATAATGATTACCAATACTAACCGATTTTTACAAAAACGATCGTTGTTCCATACACAGTCGGTACATGGCTACACCTTGTCACCAACGTTCATTAACGAGGTATAGACATCGGTATCAGTTTAGTTTGTTCTGTAAAATATATATTTTAAAATATTCTTAGGTTATCGCTGAGTGAAGGAATAATACAAATAATACAAAACAAATCTGTTGGCGCCAACTAAGTGGCGGAAACACGCGCACAAAATCTGTCGGTATCAACAAAGGGACGGAAATGGGCTATACATGATTGTATAATATTGTGTCAAATCAAACAATTATATTCATTTACATGACGCCGAAACACAACCAATTCTTCTACATTAAAAGATGTCCTCATATTGTTATAAATATGTATTAAACACGCTTAACATGAACCCCCAAACCAATTAACACAACACATATCAAGCGACTGTAAGAGGATGATAATAAGAAATTAAACTGAGGACAACTGTGGCAGCAACATTGATTTAATTAATAAAATGAAAAAGAATACCCACACTTGTCATTTCAGTTCCTTCAGATTGGTGAACATTTTGTTATCATGTCAAGATAATCAAATGATGTAATGAAGTCATAATGTCAGTTTCAAGTGAATTTCTATCATATTGCAATAGTTTCTTGAGACATCATTGTCATGTTCTTAAACATGTACATGTATTTTCGCTCTCATTGGTAGATTTGTTAATATATACCATAATACGGTATAAGCTGTCTATAGCATCAATGTAAGAACCATTCCGGAAATATTTGTAATATATGTATAGCGTTTTCGTAATGATATTATATAGGGTTCAATATCACAACTATCTGGGGGTTTTGTCTTCCCTAGTTGATGAAGTGTTGTAAGGAACCCTATTTTTATTTAGATTTTCTTTCTCAACTTCTGATTTCTTAAAAAGTTTTACGCACAGTTTGGATATACCATAAAAGTTTGATACTTATATATTAAAAGTCAAAAGAGATCCGCGTAAATTTCCTCGAAAGCCTTCAATGTGGTTTGCCCTTATCATTGGCACAGGACAGAGGGAATTCTAGTCATTCGGATGGAAAGTGAACCGTCTGCCTTAGTCAGTTGGAATTGGATGAAAAATTGGCGGCTACGCTTCTGTCCGCGTGCAAAATCTCCATCATAACTCACTGTACTGAGTTGCCCGGCTTTGTTAGCTCGGTTGGTCGTGAAAAGTAGGGCGTTAAACCCTATTTCATTTTATTTCAGAACGGCTTAATATAGCATAGTGTGAAATGTTATATATATCTCTCTGATTAGGTCTTTAAATATTTATCAGCTCGTTACATAGTTTGCTTGTAAGGATAACTTCATAATTTATTTTTCTCCAACGGTTTCGTTTTCTATTAAACAAAATATAGTGAGCTTATTTATATCTTAATAAGACTATAAGCCTACCATATTGGACTGGTATAATAAATTCCCCCAAAATAGTAATTAGATATTTACTGGCCAGTTTAGAATATATTTGCTGGGCTGTATTAGCATAAGAAAATCGGTTTCAGGTGAACTACCAAACAATGCACGTGAAGGAAATACCTCCTGGTTTATTGCGATGCTGTCATCCAAACACTGATATAGAATTGAACGCCTTCCAGCTCGCACTGCATGTATGGATAACGTTCAACGTCCCAGGAAACATGTAGTAGATACTTAATATTGAACGGGGATTGGTAGCCGGGAAGCACACTCGGTGTTACCGACCAGAGAAATAACTTATGAAATGTAGCCGAAGCAAGATCACGTCGAAAACTTAAAGTTACATTATGTAAGATTTAGATGAAAAAAAATACTAGCCATTCTTGCTACCAACGTCATGGATGTGCGAAGCTAAGTCTCGCTCCTCCAGTTTTAGCTTAAATCAAAATAAGGCTAACTGTTCTAATCTATTTAATATCGGGGATTTCCGATGCCATCAAGAGTTGATTATGGCCTGGATAAGTTAGTTAATGTCTAGGCAGATTTAGCTCTAGTATAATGAATGTTTAATATTTATAGTATATGACAATATTCATTAAAATATACAAACCATATCAATGAAAAGTCATTAGTATAACAGAGAAAATATCATATTATGTGGCAGTAAAACGTTAACCCCACCCATGCCCAAAACATAGCCATTACTATCAAATATGTTCACCGAAAAATTTAAATTAAATAATATATACGTGTATACACGCCATATTTACAACAGGTCGTAATGTGGGACAAATCGAATTGAATGGATCAACAGCAGATTTGATAAGAATAAGTAAAAGCAAAGTGATAGAGATTTCAAGGCGATAAGCATGGCTCGACAATAGATTAACATTTGCCTATTAACAACAACAGTGAAATATATCGTCAACACACTAATGCTAAATTTGAAGATTTGTAGTTTGAACCGTGAGCAATGCTCTTGGGCAGAATTTTGCAAAGACACCGTCATTCAGATATCCATTCCAAATTGCAACGGCCTTTGACCTGGATATGTCATCCCAATAGAACGACTGGACAATACTGTACTTGTCATCCATATAAGCGCTAACCCTGTCAAGTGCGAACTAGGTTTGAGTAATCTCGAGATTCTACCCAGGATTCAAAATCAGGGCATTCTAGTTCCGGAATTTAATACCCTTATCGCAAAAGGGTTCAAACTTAAACACTGGCTAATATTAATTTTAATCTAAATCAAATAGGTCTTTAGACATTTCAGATCACAATTCAGTCCATAAGTAGCAATTAAAATAGTCATTGGTCTCCTGCCAGATTGCTTTCCCAATTCACATCATTTGGTTACTTAACAAGTAATGGTTTATTTATACTACAGTTGTACTAAAAACTATTTTCGACCGTCCAAAATTGACATTCCGATTGACACCGACCATAAAACAAGCAATATTCACGAATCTTTATTCCATTAATTTACAGAATAATTAGTATTTTCGACAAGTAAAATGCACCCTAATATCGTATGTCAGTCTTTAATCTTTCGTTAAAAATGACATGGTGTTATGGTGTCTAAGGGGTTAATGACTGTCATAAGTGAACGATAGGTTTAACCTTGTTTAATGTAGGCAGCGGTGTCTATATGTCGTCGAATATATATTTTCTAGTTCCAATCATTACAGAAATATATGATTTCGTTTTCCATAAAATCTATTTCAACACTGCTGGATTCAAAAAGCGTTTACATCATTTAAATAATAAAATTGTAAAATAATAAAGCGGCTGACCATTATTTTCATTTTTCGGACATAATCTTTAGGGGATAAACACTTCCTGTTTCGCATTTAGACGGGTGTTATTGTCCAATAGACATGTCCTGAGATCATTAGGACCCAAGACGCGTAGCGTCGCGGGTTCTAATGTTAATGGTAAACCTTGCGTTCTGATTGGTTGATTAGACACTGTCTATTGGACAATAATACCCCCATGTTTTAGTAATGTCTTTTAAAATCGTAAAAAAGCATGTTACAATGTCGATAAAAACTTCCTGTTTCGCATTTAGAGGGGTGTTATTGTCCAATAGACACGTCCTGAGATTTTACGCATGTTACAATATTCCACAACTTAATCCATACATAATTAACATTGGGACGTTAAACCGCATTTCATTTCAGAGATCCAACTTTCACAATTTTGTAGCTTGCAAGTGAATAAATATAGTTCTCATATATATATGACTTAGATGCATTGGATCTGTACATTGTATTATACAATTAAATTTGGCTGCTGAAATTTCAAATCAAACGACGAGAAATATAATTGATCTTTCTCAAACATTTGATATCACTTTTTAATTGGATTTGGTATTTCACACAAACGCTACGAATATGTAATGACCCAATATGATTGTATTGTAGGTACAAATGGGAGAATCTACAGAGTCACTAGCCCCGACTGAATAAACATAATGATATAGCATGCATTAGCTATTATGAAAAAAAACATGTTTATTCTTTTTATAAGTTGCTATTGTTCATGATTTATATTTGGTACAAAGTTAGAATATTCAATAACCTTCTGTAGAGGATTGTACATGAAGATTGATTCTTGATGGTGCAAGACAGTGGGTTCTGATCAATGCTAAATTATCATCATTTCAGTAGAAGCGTCTTACTCGATCGAACATTATCGAAAAACAGAACACGAAAGCTTTAGTTGTAAAGTGCCTGTGGTAGTCCTTGAAAAAAAAATCTCAAAGATTATGTAGCCCACGTGAAAACATTACAAATGAGGGTGTATAAAGGTTTTATCAGTGGAAAAAACGTATAATTATGTTTTTCTATATAATAGCAACGCATCGGGTGTCGCATCTATAAATCTCAAAGTAGAAGACAATAGCTTGAATTACTTTTTTATCACAAAGACAACTCGCGAAGATCCATTAATGCGGACATGTGATCTTTCCGAATCCGTTTAGATGTGGCAGACGCTTTAATAAGTAAAACGAATTCGACTACGCCAGATGTAGAAAAACAGCTCTACTCACTTAATTCACGCATAGGAAATATATCAAAGGAAATTTTGATTGCTGTCAATGAATCTAATTTGTCAAGATCGAATCAAAGAAATAATCCGTGATTGATCAAGTTCCGTTCAATTACTTCCAGTGCTGTTTCATTGAATTCTTGAATGTGTTAATAATAAAGCGGCGCATGTATTATACCATGTTGATGACTATTCCTTCAAATTTTGAGAAATATGGCTATGCCAAAACTGGCAGTTTGTTTTAAATATGTGCATTTTCCTATTGTCCGTAGTTATAGTTTTAGGGAGTTTTCGAAATACATGATAGCTTGACCAAAGTAGTAACCCTGCTTCCTACGTACATTTAATTCATTTTCCCATCTTACAATCTTCGTAATCGCTATAAATGAACCGATTACTTTTGTCCTACAACTACATCCTTTATACCTTAATAGGGCTGAATAACCTTGATCTCACTATTAAAAATTCGATCTAAATTGAAAACTAAAATAACTAATAAGGATAAAATTATAGCCTCTTATTTCAACTTTGGTAAACGCAAATATTACGTCTTCGTCTTTCTTGCCTTTCTTGCAGTCTACTAAATGTTCTAGACATATACATATACTAATTAAACAAAAAAGTCAGTACGATTTCAAAATCAGAGAGGCACTTGAATCAAATCATTCTAGAAAACGACTTGCTAATAAAAAAAATGGACCAGGGCAATTGTTCGTGGAACAGTATGTTGAAACATCAGTGATTAATTGATCACAATTCAAAGAGATTACGAGAAGGTTTCGAGTCTGTACACAGTCTATACATCAATATCTGCTGTGTCCACCGCGAGTTTCAGCGTAGCGTCTGCAAATGGAGTGGACCGGACGGTTGATGAACACCATTGGCATCTGGTACTTTCAGAATAGCCTAGCTCAATCCATTGGCTGTGTTTGGTCTCCTCTGAAGTTCATCCCAATGTTAGTTCGGACTAATGGCTGACCAGTGCATAACGTTGACACTCTTCTGCTGTAGAAAGTCCCGAGTAACTCCATCGGTTTGGACACGAGCGTTGCTGCGACGACGTACAAAATGTGGTATGAAATGGGGCCTGAGAGCTGGATCGTTGTAGCGTACTGCTGTAATGCCGCCTCCTCTCCCTGGACCTGGACCCACTCTCTGGTTCAGGCCGAGTCCATCCGAAACAATTATGTTCGGACCTCCCCATGAGTCTCGTTCCATGACACATTGATCAGAATAACGCTGGCCACGTCGACGCCATATTCTGTTCCTGCTATCTGAAGTTCATACGTAATACCGACTCTCAGCTGTAAACAGAACAGTTCACCATTGCCTGTGTCGCCAGTTCGGGTTTTGCTGGACAAACTATAGACGTTCACGGTCTGACGTGCTGTATCAGATGTCTTTGTGAAGGAATTCTGCAGGTGCTGTCTACCAATTCGGTGTTGGTGGCCCGAAAGCGTCGCTGAAACATGTAGATGGTCCGATTATTGATCTGGAACTGGCTGTCAATGGTTTGGACAGTCCAAGCGCCTGAGCTGTCGTGAGTCATGGCACGCAGTTTACGTTGTAGTATCAATGATACAGCAGGTATGGGTTTGCATTTTTTTAGGACTCCATAAAATCATGGAGAACACATTACCGTCTCAGAAGTCAGGTTGTGTTTTTGAGAACATTTCCTGTGTTCAATCCTGTGTTTGGCAAGTTTTATGCAATGCGTCTATTCAGAGTAACATACCAACTTGCAGTCTTTTGCAGCGCAGTATATTTAGGAAGCCCCGAGTTTGATTGTGAACAGTTCTCATTTTCTGTGACATTGCTTTTTACATTTTGCAACGTGTAAAATCTTTATAAATCATAATCAACATACGGACAACTGCGTAGCCAATAATATGTATATGCTTGTACAAATGTTGTTGATGAAGTGTTCTTTTTGGTGTTTTGTTGTTGATTTTATATATCCATAGTCATTATTTAGGGAGTAAGTCATGTGTCTGTTTCAATTTGTTGCACTTTAAAATTCAGATGTTTCAATATTTCCCTGTGAAAGGAATTCGGAGTAAAATGAGAATTTGTATTTTTTTAAAAGCATTACGCTAACATTGACGATAACGGGAACCGTGGAATTTATAGAGTTGCATGCTTTTCGAACGAATAATTACCTAATTCCGACTCAAATGAACATAAAAATATATATGTTCAAGCACAATCATTTCCATCTGAAGCGCAATTACCCCTTCCACATGTAACGCAAATGATGTATTGCACTATTTTCGCTGTAATCGTGTGGTTGTTTACAAACTAGGACGGTCATATTTTTAACACCATTACATCTATCAAAGTCAAAAATAAAACAAAGCATAATATAATTTAATTGGCACTTACGCTTGATTAAGGGGGTGGATGGCCGAATTGTTATCGTGTGTGCGTTGTATCATAAGGTCTGTCATTGAGTCAAATCGAGTAGACGTTAAACCCATTTCTCTCTCTACGCATGATTACTTGCAGTGCATGTAGTGGTAGTGTCTGTCACAAGATTATTTTTTCTGCGGTTTTTAATGTTGTTTTGAATAATGCACTCGGAGTTACTGCCTACTTTTAGAAACCTTGGTGTTACTACTCATGTAAAGGGTTTGTATGAATAATTGTATTCGAATCTAAAATGCAGTCAAACTGGAGCCAAACTACAATAGCAGTAACATGAACTTTATACTAAAGTAACTTCCATTGACATGACAAACAAGTATCGGACGTTTCGAAAAGAGTAATTACGTGTCTTGGTCACCACTTCTACCATATATAACTTGATAAAAGCAGACATTTTATGTTAATCAACAGTTTTCTGATGACAATATTACTGTTTTAATAGAGATTTTAGCTTACGTTTAAAGGAGCTAAATCGCTAACATTTGGGACCTAGAAATTGACACGAGTGGGTCGCAACGCATAAAATACTGTAATATGAATGTGTCTTAACTGATTTACATTCAATGGTTTCTGTTTTTACTCTCATTTCAAATCAGTTATGTTCGGCGAAATAAGACAGCAGTGTCATCGAATGACATTCTAGTTATTCTAGTCTACATATGGCGTTTGATTTGGTGCAATGTTTGTAGCCTCGTTCCTTCAGTCTCTTGCTAGAACTGGGGCTGAAACGCATTAAGGTACACGATTCGTGTATCAATGGTAAAATGTTTATTTTGTCTTAAATATTAGATACCAGAAGCCCATCTTTTCCCGGTAAGATCACGGCATCAATGTTGATTTAAATTGACAAATAATTCGTGTTTTCAATGTTGAAGATTTTGGATGATATCGAGTTAGAGACTTAGCTACTTTAAAATATCTTCGTCAGTAATGCGGTTGTCAGTACCAAAAAACTCTGTCAGAAATCTATCATACAATGTCCACTGTGAATTAACTAAGATATTAACACCCAACGATCAGGTATATTGCTTCATGTCGACAGGAAATTAATTAAGGGAAAATTAAACTCGCCCCCTATGCCACAGTTTCTGGTTTTGATCAATTTTCAAATTCAAATAGGATGTTGTGGCTTTGTTAATGGCGCTACCCCAGGACTGGGCCAGGAGTAGATCAAATCTATATGATTACTCATATTTGTTTTTAATAATATGCAAAAATTATGGGATTTATTTGGGGAAGGTGTGCAAATCTTACTTGACTCGGCCAAAGATACTGGCTAATCCACCACATAAGAAAAAAAAATTCTCGGTTACGCTTTGGTAATGGAACGTTTCATCAAATATTGACAACGCTTCTGGACCTTCAACATAATTCCCGTGATCGCAATGCACGTATTCCACATTACTCCAGCATATTTAACAGAGACCGCTGTTTGCCAAGTGACCCTAATCAGTGACGATTTTATCATCTGTTCCAAGTCTATGAGCAGTGCGCCTCATAACAGTGTGGTCGTTGGTCACGTGATCATATTTTCTCGGAAACGGAAAGAAAATGTTGTGTGCGCTGTGCAAATTTAATAGTATTATCGCATAATCCATTTTTATTTATATTCCTTTGTCGGCTAGTTTATTCTGTATTGTTGTTATTGTCTTTTCAGGCAATCAGTTCAGATTCAGAAGAATTTCCTCAATAAAATATAGAATGAAAAGAAAGGTTTTATGTGGGTTAAATAGAGGTCTGAATTACATAAGCGGAAAGAAAGAAACCCACTGTAGACCAACCCTGACAAAGATGTAACCTACAACGCAGACGTAAGTCAGGCAAGATGAGCATATTGGTTGAATTTGGGAAACCCACTCGTCCAGGCCAGAAACGTTTGGGACACCCCTCATATCTCCAGAAATATTCATAACAACTAAATCTCTGTTCTACCTTTGCATTTGCACTAAGAAACAAATGGACTAAAGTTTCATGTCACTAGATTGTAATGACTCTTATTTATCAATGATGTAACCAAGGCAGCCGGTCATTATTCTACTATAAATACGCCAATTTCCACGGACATCAATATACTCAAAGTAAGAAAACCCATAATTCTAGTTTCTGCATCACGTCTCCAATTATACAACATGGCCGCGGGTGGATTTTCACCAATGGTGTTTATAAAAGTGTTATACCAGGCAATAGAAGTTGTAATTGTCGACAATAAACAAGCTTAAATTATTGATGTATGCTGGAGTTACTTCTAACCCATACTTTGTAATTCCCGTCGACAGTGACAATAGATAGAAAATCACAACGGAGCAACTGACATTTATTCTGTACAATTCTTACTTTTTACAATGGATTCACGTAAGCAATTACTACTTTATCAGGAGTAGTGTTATATAGATGGGTAAGAGGTATCCTTGCGTGGGCCACGGCAATTAACAAAATGTAGTGATTGTTTGTTAACGGATACATTCACTCTTTTTAAATTGTTTTGTTTGTGGTCTCTGAGCACGATGTCTTGCCCATATATTTGTTTTTGTGTAAAATTGTGTGTGGTGCAGTTCCCCTGCACTTACTATCAGAGGGTCTTTTGTCGTTAGGTAATACTGTTTCGTAGGTGTTGTGTAGAAAACAAAATAATTTTAAAGAGCTAAATCTATCTATTGCAAATCTTTCTTTTGTCCTAAACTTTTACATAAATTTTTAAGTAGACATTTACTCTCATGCCCATGCCAAGTCCATAATGAACTCCCTAGACCGGATTGAAAGACAATTGCCGTTTGATAATTTAATTTAAAAACAGTTCATCGAGACTACGAACGCTAATCTTCAAACTCCGATCAGAATGAAATAATTATCTGAAATGTTCAATATATTCCTTTGCCATTATCTGTGTTTAAACTGTTTGTCTTTATCTAAATCTTACAAAATACTGCTTTAAATTTTATGACCTTTAAAACATCATGGAACCGTAATTTACTTTGGCGGCTGCTGCTTTAGGATAAGGTGTGTTTTATCTTTCCGGTATTTATTATTCTGATATACGCATTTAGGGAGACGCCAGTTAACGTCACAAACGTATGTGCAAAACTGGAGTCAAATTTTGAGACATAGAGACAAGTATTTGAACAAGTATTTGGCGACTAATTTGAAAACATGGGGCGCGCTATGAAACTAGATCTGAGATGTATCGCATAGTTGTCAGTTTCCCCGATATTTCTGCTTCAGATGTTAACAGTTTGAGTCCAATAGACAAAGAAACATAATATTAAGAATACTAGCTTGTCATGCATAATAAATGATTTTATCTCCAGACACGCATTTTATATGCTCTACGTCACCATGGATTTTCTCCCTGAAGGACGCATATTGCCAACATTGGAACGCTTTTGACTACGGATGGAGCAACGTGTGGTATAGAAAACGTTTAAGTGTCGGGTCCTGCACTTCAACGTAACTAATCGCTGAACTGTTATCCTTCCGTTTAAAGAATAATGAATATTCAGCCAAACATGGCAGAAAATATAAATTTTAACCATTTTCTTCCACTGTACACAAAATGTTAACAGACTTCACTATGCAAAGAGCACGGGTGGGGGGTATACAAGACAATACATAGAAAGAACTACATTTGTAATCAAACATGGGGTGTGCGTTGGAACTGAATGTCTTTCATCGAGTCAAGTGGCATATGTTTCAATTCCCAGCTTGTACGTTACAGGGTATAGATAGGGTCGACTCTCCAATCTCATGGGTTTTTCTTCGCGTCCTCCCACCGCTAAAGACTCATACGCGCTGCGAATTATTGAACTAATAATGAACTATAATTATGTTAGTCCCGAAATGACTTAGTTTGCGTCGAGTGGACGTTAAACACAATCTCTCTCTCTCTCTATATATATATATATATCTCCCCCTCTCTATCGCTAAAGTATGGCAGAAATGTAAATTCAAAATATTTTCTTCCACTGTACACCAATTCGGCAATTAAATGGACTACATTCGTAACCAAACAAGAGCCATTAATGACATGTCTGTGTCCATAAAAGAGTCTGAAGACTAACTATATGAACTTTATATGCAAAGGTGTACATAAGAGAGAAAACCGGTTTGATTAATAAATTCAGAAACGGGTGTACAAAGCAAATGGCTAATGTTATTATGATATTATGAATAAATTTTAAATTAACTGTAATCAAATATTTATGTTTTAAATTTCCTTTATTATAAAGATTATATGCAAATGTATTTTTTCTAGACAAACTTTCGTTTGTATTTATTTTTTATAAACGTTGATTGACATTTCCAATTACCTTGGTTGGATTACTGCTCTCCTACGCGAACTGTTTCTTATAGTATATATATTTATTAATGCAATACACACAGGTCTGGATCTTTATAGTCTAAAAATATTTTATTTGGGTTTATGGTTAATGTTGTTTTAACATAAATTGAATAAACCACATCTTTTGAAGTATCGACAGATTCAAATCTATACAGAAATATATACGGGATGTGATATTATTTTAGATAGCCGATAACAGTAAGCACCAAGGTATGTTTAACATCTGGTAGGGATAGTTTTCAGAAGAGTATTCATATAACATGATACCATCATAGTAAAAGAATATGAGCACTTTATACACAATGGCTGAAGACCCTCAACGAATGTGTGAATCTAGTACTCCACCTTTTACCAGGTGTTTTAATTAAGACGTGCAGGATATACCAAACCTCTTAACCATATCATATTAATACAATCCTTAGTTTATGACCGGTCTTTGAACTGGACGAAAGAATAATAAAACTAGATAAAGTGGGCGCTTTGATGTAAACAAGATGGGGATGCGATATAGATAATCAGTTAATTATCACTTTTAAGAAGAATCTACTCTTACACGTAGGTTTATATTTGGAAGTATATTGATAAAGAACATTAGATAAATTACATTATACAATAGTATTAAATACTTGTGCTTTCCATTTTCTAATACATTACACTTAATCAAATTAGCATTAATATTTTATAACGATATGATGGAAGAAATTAAGTTGACTTTTACATGGCTTTATTAATCGTCATGAGAATTAAAAATATCATTTAAACTTAAAAGAATTTCAAGAATCAAACAACAAGAATAAGAGATTTATAAATGGAGTTCAAATTCTCTATTTGAGACTAACGTAGAACGGTTGGAATTCAGATACGCCCAAAAAGACGTCCTCTTTGACTTCGGTCAAAAATGAAATTGATGACGATTTTTGGGGTTTGATATTAATCATTTTTAATGTCAGCAGATAAATCTAATGTTGCGATTCTGTGCTTAAGTGTCGATACAGACTGCCAAAGGCCAAATTAAAATTTGTAACCATATGAATATCTGCTTAAAGTTGCATTATATAAGATTTTAAAAAGGGGATTTGCCATTCAACAGTAGATAATATAAAATAAATATTTTTTAAAAAATTAATCAAATTACATTATTTATAGGCGAAGTTATACTTTTGGAAATTTGTCAAGAAATAACAGATTGTCAAGTACCATTGCCGCGATACTAAATAAAGTCCGCCAATTTAACGTTAATCGATTATATAATGGCGTGGGTCGTCAAATCCATTCAATGTAACAGCCATCCTATGGTCTAAGGGGTTGATTATGGGCTAGTAATGTGAATAAATGTCTAGCCAGAAGAAGGATCAGCAAATTTAGCTTTTGCATAATTCATATTTAAACCTTCGAATAAAACAATTAAACACTATAATCGCACATAACTTGTTCCGCCACTAATTACATAACACACCAGACCGATCAAATTCATTACTATTTTGAATTAAATGTAGCGGTTTAGCTCCTTTAATTTGAAGTTATCTACAGTTCTGATCGAAGTGATTAGAATAATTTAATAGAGTGCAGAAATCAAACCAATGAAAATCGTTGAATTACACTCACAAATTCTGGACGTGATCTGCCTAGAAACTAATTTTAGATATTTCTTTTAGATGTAATGGGGTATTAATAGTCAGTTTATTTCAGATTACGTATGTGCAAATTCATTTAACATTGGAGCTCGAATGTTCATGCATGCGTGGAATTATTCCACGATTTGACATTTAATCACAGACACTGATGATGTCTTGAACTTTATTACTACCAGAGATAGTTACCAGTGAAACTGTCGTGGAAGGTGTTGTACGTTTAACTATAATCTGTCTGTGATATCAGAATGTGTAGAAAGAAATATCGACGGTAGATTGATGGAGAAGATGCAATAACACATTCCTAAATAAACAGTCAGCAGCAACTTTCTTAAAACAAATACGATGTCAAATTTTCAACGACAATATTACATGTACGTTAATAAAACTAAACATGATCTCAGTAAATCAGGGCGTATGTAGAGAAAGATTTTGTTACAGGTTTTATAATGAAATGAAAGAATTTTAACGTTCGATTGTTCTGCGCTATACAGTATGCTATGAAGCATATTTTGCCCGGACATCTTATATCGAATTCCAACTGTCAAGTGATACTTTACGTGCACGCCAATGTGTTTATTGAACCTCGGTCTTTCGTCTCAATCGAACGACTAGATGTCTGTCCTTGTCAGACCCATACGTCCTGCATCACTGACAAGCGGTGGGGAACCACTCCGGAAAATCTGGATGAACTTTCTCGGCCAATGCGGAATCGAACACCCGATTTCCAGGCTAACGTGAGCCTGGTGTTGTCAAAATCAGTGGTTTGCAGTATGTAAGCCCAATCCAAGCAAAACAGTATAGAAGTTATTTGTATATGATAGTTAGATAATTAAGTTAGTAGATTTTGCCTTTTATGCATATTTTTTTTATAATTTTGTTTTTTTTTCTTGCCATTAAATCTAGGTATAATTCGTTCAGATGAAAACATTGGGGATATTTCAGTAAGTGCAGGTGTTAAATATCCCCAAAACTGCATACTTTGGGATATTAAATAACTAATTAAATAACTTATTGGGCATGTCAGGTAAAACTGATAGCCCCTATCACGCATGTAGCAGAAAAATATTTTGTTAGCAAACCATACTGCTCAGGGAACATATCATCGGAACCATATTCCCGATGATTTCTTTCGTACGGTACACTTCGTAGCACTAGGTATTAACACGCATCTTAAACAGGACATAGCTTACCCACCCGTTCTTAAAGACTTCATATCACAGATCATTTATTTGTAAGAATTCTTTGGTTAACGAGTATTTATACACATAACACAAAATATCAACATGGAATTTTCAGTATTTAACGATATGTTATTTTCAAAAGGACCAAAATATGGTGTTGCGACACACTGACGATATGACGAAATGTTAAACCCCATGCTCTTCCTCATCATTTGTTAAAAGTTAATAAAACTTTTTTTTTTTGTAACCTTCCTTTCGTTGTTTAATAAATTCTATATTTGTTGTAACGAAATACTGCTTTAAATTTATCTGTAGTCGTTTAGTAGTGATGGCAAATTTTTACACCTTTACGTCAAAATGTCATTACGTCAAATAAATCAAGCTATTAACCACTAATCAAAAGTCAAACAGGGTTCGATAGCAAGACGGAAAACAGGTTTTCTACAATATCTCTCATTTGTGTTAAAAACTTAATGATAGGCGACTTTGTATCAGCGATCAATAGCACCCATGGCTTGATGAGGCAAACCCGATTTATATATAGAAAATACGCGCCATACACATAGCGACATGCGCAATATTTGAGGAGTATCGCTCGTGAAAAGATGTCGTCTGCTTTATAATATTTTACAAGAATTTCAGTCATTGTTTGCTTTTGTTTTATTAGTGATAGATTTTTTTAACAAAAATGTGTTTTATGAATTTTACGATCGTTCTGTAAGGTAGTAGTGCAAAGATCCCAAATAGTCTTTAACTACAATTTTCAGGAACGTATCTCTGTGAATCTCGTTCTGCCAACAGGATAATCATACAAGGTTAATTCGAAAGCTTTCTTGTGAAATTTGAAGAACACCAATGAGTGTTAAAAGTGAAAATTATGATGTATTTAATAGTAAGATGGGTGTTATTAATTAACATAAGTGTTATTCTGCAGTGTTTTCGTGTCTTTGTCACAGGTGAGTAATAGCAAATTTTCATCATTTCTTTTATAACATACGTTATCAGCGACGTTTTATCGTAATGGCTGACACTATAATGTCGCCGAAAAAGGCATTTTATCAAAAACATTCAGAGTTAATTTCATGTATGATCGACGAATTGTCAATGGGCTTTTTTAGCGTGAGTTGGCCAAAATCCAAGAGATTTTAAAATTAATTTCACAAACTTGAAAACAAAATAGATTGATTTTTTGTTATGCAATGTAAATATACGGGAAGTTTTCTAATTGTAACATTTATTCGCCCTCAGTTAGTGGGTTGAAGATAAACATCGCAGGTTTCTTTGAAATAATAAGTTCTGTTGCGAGGCAATAATACATATACCATCACCCGGATTTTCCGATACATGCTGTGATGATTTGAATACCTGGTTTAATAAAATTAATCACCTTAAACTGTTTTGTCTTTGATTAAATAGAAGTGCCAAGTATATTAAATATAATGGGATGATGAATTTATCTCGTTTCTTCTATAATAGCTTCTGCGATGGTTTACGCAGTCGACTTATAAAATATTCTCAAGTTCAGAATAAAATGTTACAAGGCCTGTCTCTTGCTAATTACAATGACAAATTCAATGAACCGACTTATTTATCAACCAAGAGTATGTGGACGAATGGACAGACATTGATGATGACAATAGACGTCCACATTACCACATAATATAACAGTAAATAACGTAATAATGGGAATAGAACAAAAGAGGTCAAATTTACCGTGTATACTGTAAATAAGAGGGTTACATGAATTTGAATATAGTACCATGCGCATTACACGTTTTTAAATATTATATTTTAAAATTTGCTCCATAACATGTCCATACCTAATTTTAGGTCAGTACCTATAAGTTATTTTCATACTACCTGAAACTGCATGGTTCGGGATACAGTATGCGATGGGAAATGATAAATAAAATGCCTGCAAATGAAGTTTATAGTTTTAACGAACGACGACTTGGTAAGCGATACGAGTAGACAAATGAAAAGATACGCTAGCAGCAAGTGGACCTTAGGAACATGAAGGTTGGCATTATAGACAAAACAAGGCAATAAATAAAACTCCAAGTAATGACATTTATACAATATCACTAGCGAATGAATTGAGACAGAATAATACTCCATAACACGATCGCTTTCGTTAGAGCTATTACAGCACATAAATTTATAATTATATTTTTGTATAAACATCCAGGGCCATGGTTTTTGACCCCAAACCTGATCCAGTGTCATCAAAAGATATATTGTCCGAAAGCATGCAGGTCCATTACAAGGATGCGAGATAAATCCTCCGGTTTTTCCGATGTGATTTCTTCTTGCCAGCTATGCATGATGGGGGGGGGGGCTGGCAAAGAAAAGGGGCTAGTAGTTCTGATAAGACGAAAAACTGAGGTCCCGTGTACACATCGGCATGCACCCTTAACCCTGCAAATAAAAGTAGGCACACTGCATGTCGTATGTCTGTCTTTATCAGTCCAAATGGGTAGAAAAGTAGGACGTTAAGCCGCATTTCATTTCGCTTCCCATTACAAAAGCACGTTATTATATTGAGAGTGTTTTATGGGACTTTGAAAATGCATAACCACTATTACTAATATTCTAGTCTTAATGTTAGATTGTACAATGCCGTAATGTATTTGGTAACATGGATCGTCAAAAGTTCGCCTCGTGTATCTAATTATGAAATAATTTATGACAATCTGTCTTGTTTTCACTTCAAGGCCGTTCTCATCCGCTAGCATTTTAAACGTGTAATGTGATAAATGTGGTAATAATTCCACGTTACAAAAAGCTGTGGTTATGTGGTGTTTTGTCGTTAATAAATTTAAAGGGCTTTATTCCTTAATCGAGACTAGTTACATCAACCAGTCTTAATAAGATTACTTGCTTACCTCCAACGATCATTGACTTGAATAGAGGTTAGCACCCTTATCAACAAGTACAATCTTATTAAACTGTAAAAAAAAATCAGAAATGATCGATTTACAAAGAAGTCTGGTTTAAAACATAGAAAAGTCATTATCACTGGTTGGTTCTGAAATAATGATTTTTGTAAGATGGACAAGCATGACGACCTGTGTTGAACCGTTATGTGGTCGTTCTGTTTTCCATGAATATATATTTTGTAACCCACCAATTTCTAAATGTCACTCAACAAAGATAATAATATGTTTTATGTTAAAGGTTCCTGAGTCGTTATATATATCGTGAAATTGTATTGGGCTACATTCGATCTCTCGGTTGTATTCTCGTCAATTACAGATGTCCATAGACAGCAGCATATCCAAAAGGGGAAATCTAATCCGTTGTATCTGTCACAAGCCATTTCCGGATCGTAATATATCCCTAGAACAGAAAATTCTCGAGTGCTGAAACACAACACTGTTCATCCTTTCCACATCAAATTTGAAAATCAATAAGTTTCAGCTTCCTCTTCAAATTTGAAAATCAACAGAGTTCATCCACTCATATTTCTACTTCTTCACATCAAGTTCTGCTTCTATCTCATGCATAATGTTTTCGTAAATTGGTGTATAAACTCTAGAACGAAGGGTTACATAATGCTGATAATTGAAACGGCTTGTCATGTAAAAAACAACTGTAGGCTGTCCACAAGGATTTTGGAAACGGGGGAGGGTAAACATCGAAGGCTATACTACATACCGGAAAACACCGGAAAACACACTAAATAGGCAACTCGGAGCCTGGTCCTCCGGAAAACACACAAAAAGTCTAAACCTAAACCTAACCCACAATTGAAAAACCTAACCCTAATCCCAACACACAGAGGACCAGGCTCTGGGTTACCTGTTTAGGGTGTTTGCCGGTATTTAGTGTGTTTCCGGTATAACATGGTGTTTTCCCGGTACAAAATGGTGTTTTCCGGTGTTTTTTTTGTGTTTTCCGCTATATAGTATTGCCCAAACATCGATACGACCAATCCCCTCATGACCAATGCTTCACACCAAATTTGAACAAAGTCCGTTAAAACTATCGTGTTTATAAGCCACTTATGGGCGCTTACAAATGCTAGTTTAAGAATTTCTGTAAAGCACTTAATTACAGAGTGAATAGCTCTATTTTTGAAACCTTCATAGACCGAAATGGTTCTAAAAGCACTCATTATGTGCTATACGTGTATATAAAGTGATTCATATCCATTTTTTTATTTTCTTATTAAAATTTCTAATCAATTATGTTCGGTGAAATATTTTAAATTATGACTACATTGTCTTCGTGGCATGTTTTATTTTCTCTGGTCAGTATAAATTGCAATCAAAAGCATTATGCCCTTAGAATACACGAGTCGTGTAGTGATTTTAAAATCGTCATTTTGTCCTAAATATTGGATATTGGGATCACATATTTCCACGGCAAGATAATATCTATATTGATTGAAATGGACCAAAATTGAATTCTAGTTCATGTTCTCAATTTCCAATAATATGGAAAATATTAAGTTAGAGGTTTGGCCCCTTTAATGTCATAGTAAATTCTTTTCACACCTTATCACAAGGATCCATTGTGCTTGATATTGGAAAATAAATCAAACCCATTTGATCCGTCCAAAAAAAAATCCACTAACCGATGTGAAGATGTGTAATATAAACACGTGTAGTTTTGAAACATTAAACAAAATGTATATGTAATAAAATGATATAGAACACAAAAATTAGTGAATTAATCTTGTATCAAATTAAAATGTAACTATAGTTTTTGGGGTCTATATCATTTTATTACATATTCATTTTGTTTAATGTTTCAAAACTACGCGTGTTTCTATTACATATCTATTATATTCAGTTTAACGACCCTCGCTCTTAACATAAAACCTATTGGTTGCAGAGCCAGCAGTGAATCCAGGACAATTAAATCATTTGAAACTAACCCAGTTATTGCTTAATATTGGATTTTTATCCGTATTTCCGAATGACAGATTTAGATTAATGATAAAGTCGCTTTCAGTGAGACCCATTTATGTCCATGTCGTTCTGTCAGGGCAAAAATGTAGAGACCAATAAAGTAATAATAAGACGTTCCTTATTGTTTATTTATATCTGGTGAAGACTAATACTATTTCATCATTCGGTTTTCGCATACAACCCCTTTTGTTCGAGGCTGGTATCAGCCTTGACAGTGTTGCGAATAACCCTCTCTTTGACACTCCACCATGGACTGTATCTCCCCCAAAGATTGATTTCGATCTTTCACAGCATAGAAAGCGAGATACTAGCTCGACGGTGTTTCAATCTCTCTTTAGAGAGTTAAGGTCTAAATATGGTGATTATGCTCCTATTTACACAGATGGTTCGAAAGATGGTGATCGGGTAGCTTCGGCTACCGTGACGCCATCCGAGACCATTTCTGTTCGCTTACCACCTGCTGCTTCTATTTTTACAGCTGAGCTCCAAGCTATTCTCCAAGCTTTGGAGTTCATTCAGTCCTCATCAAATTTAAAACACATCATCTTTTCTATTTTTACAGCTGAGCTCCAAGCTATTCTCCAAGCTTTGGAGTTCATTCAGTCCTCATCAAATTTAAAACACATCATCTTTTCTGATTCTTTGTCCTGTCTTAAAGCAATTAATAACAAACAGCTTGATCACCCATTAGTAGCAGACATTTTATCGTATGCTACTTTCATACGAGTTGAGCAGCAAGGACAGTGTCCTTTGCTGGCTCCCCAGTCACATGGATATTAAAGGGAATGATCAAGCGGACTCGGCTGCCAAGTCTGCTTTAGATCTTTCCATATCCGAATTTTACATTCCTTTTAAAGATTTTAAATCGAGTATCAATTCATTTATTTATGACCGCTGGCAACGGTCTTGGGATCTTGCGGACACAAATAAACTTCATCACACCAAGCCTCTCTTAGGAGACTGGCCAAGCTCCTATCGTGCGAGCAGGAGAGATGAAGTCGTCTTGTGTCGCTCTCTCATAGGTCATTCTTTTTTAGCACATATTTTCATTTTAAAGCGAGAGCCTCAACCAGAATGTGAACACTGTCATGTTCCCTTGACAGTTAAGCACATTTTGATTGAGTGCAAGCATCTCAAAGAAATAAGATTACGGCATTACCGTTGCCAATCACTTCATCAGTTGTTTGCCCAACCGGGTCGTTATTGTAAAGGGCTAGACTTTTTAAAGGAGACAAATTTTTATCACAAATTTTAATTGTATATATCTGATTTTCACTTTCATGTTTTAAATATATATACATAAAGTTTATATTTATTTTTATTTGATACTTACTGTGATATTTGTTTTTATTTATGTATATATATATAATATTGTGATTATATTTTTCTAGTTTGTCTCGTTAATTTCATCATTTTTGGCGCAATATGGCCCGGTTGGAGCTGACGTGCCATTAAACAACATTTCTTTCCTTCTTTCTTATTGTTTATTCTTTACCAATTCCGATAAATTATGAAGAACATATTTTTTTGGTGGCAACATTTCAAGGTCCTTTAAAATTGGAAATACACGTAGTTTGAATGTGACCATAATATGTTTGTATACCGACGAATCGTCGGGCACTGCACAGATATTTGATCTTACATGTTGAATGAAATCAAATGATTTACTTCTGAAATTAAGACATCTTGGGTAGCATATACTTTTTATGTTTATTAGGGCCTATTAACCGGTTATGCATACATCTACTCAGCTTGTTGAAAAAACAATTTTTAAAAAGCATGACACCATAAAACACGAGCTGTTTCTGGGGCCCTTTTCTTATCCCCAAAAGATTTGAATCTATCTATTAAACAAATTTGAGAGCCCATAATTTGTTTTGTAAAGTCCCATGGAATTACTGATACCAAAGTTTCAAGCATGATATTAAGCTGCAAATGCTTGTAATGTAATAGAACACGTGTACTGTCTTTTATCTTGACCTTCAATAGAATCGATGACTACTTTACATTGCAGTTTTCACATTTCCAGAGTTACAAGAAGTTACATTGCTTTGTATTCGATAATGGTGATGGCTCAAAAGTAAATCTCCGCAATTCCATGAACATCTTTAACTTGCGAAAAAAAGTTTTGAAATATTGAGAGGCTGTTTTTTCCTGAATTGTTTTAATGGCAGCTTTGGGCATATTGTTTTTGTTCGAAAAGAGACTAGATTAGGATATGACGCGTGCACAAATACCAATGTATGGTATCTCAAGTACATGTTTTATGTTTTAAAAGATGTTGCAATTTATATTATAGCCATATTACACGCTTCTTGTGTCCCGGCGGGAAATGGCAATCATGAATTTACGACTTTTCACCATTGGGATGTTAAATAAATTAGCTTGTATATTTAGTTTTATTAAGTTGTCATTTAGAAAATGGTGGGTTCATTTCCCCCACCCACCCTAAAAAACAAACATACCAACTAAATGCCAACAATGCATCTTTTTGATCGAGATTGAAGGGTCCGTTAAAATCAGAAATGTATTTACTGAAACGAAATAAAATTTATCACAGACCCAAATCCTGTCATGGGTCTATTATCTTTAAAGAGAGATAGGGACATGCGAATCACATATACCGGAGAGTGCGCTAGTATTATCAGAGGCGCCGTATCGTACTGTTTAAAGTTTATCGAGAGCATCTGCTTAATTTCGAAACCAATTCATCTCGGTAGCGACCTATGATCGCATCTAGGCTTCCCTTTCAAGTGAATACTTCCCGGAAGCACCGAGTGGATATTGAACATAGATCTGAATAACCCATCTGAAGCCTTTCAGAATAATACATTGTACATGTGTCAAAGCATTATATTTAGAATTAAGCGACCATTCGTTTTCATTGGGCCAAATTCAAGATCGTTGTTACAGAGCTAAATGTGTTTGATGTTATTGAGAGGGACCTGTTAAATCCATTTAAATTCACCAATTACTGTGATATTTTTGTGCACAGAAATGTTGAGTGAGCCATTCATTGGGATCTCTTAATATACATTTCAATCAAAGGTTGTAGATCAGTAACGTAACAGTCTAGACTTTGATCTACTAGTTAATGTCTCGTTAAATTAAGACATTAATTAGACAATATTGGTGTCTGGATGGTACAATGTAATCTATTGGTATTTCTGAAACATTCGATTCATTAAACGCTAAAGATTGCCCTCATTTTTGTGGGTGTCACACGGTCCCGGAACTGACATCAGAAGGACACGAGAAAGTAAATGTTCAAATTCGGCTTCTCAAAACTCAAGCAACAACAGCGTGAGTGTTGGCATTAACTTTGCATCGGGTGTCACGTCCACTCGACACAAACTAGGTCATTTCGGTACCAACATGGTTCAATTTTATTTCAAGAATTAGCTTGAAACATATGCCACTTGACTCAATGAAAAACCTTCAGATGCTACGCACACCTCATGTTTAAATACGAAAGTAGTAATGTCACGATGTCGGGCAGGTGACCCTACTTCTTAAACACTTGGATTCCGGAAGAAAATTGCCCCATGGCACCGACGATCACACACAGTAATGGCGAATTCAACACAAAAATATACATTCGCAATGTCTTTTGGCCATCGTTTGGTGTGCCAAAGATTTTGCTAACGCCCACGAAGTTGCTGCATGAGTCTGTGATACTCCATAAGTGATCATACGATGGCTTAAGATGTCCTCACGAATGGACCAATGTTTATATAATGAGAGCCGAATTTTAACTTTTACTTGTGACCATCTCGAGTCAGTCATGATAACCTCATCGGAGCCATCGTGTGGCTTTCGTGTCAAATTCGGGACAGTGTGACGCCCAACGAGATTTCCCCAGTTCCAGCATTTAGGCCAGTGATGAACAACTGTCTAAATGAGACGCATGTCAGAAACCCATTATAGCAGATGAATCCGAAAAATTATGTCATAGAAGATAATGACACGGTACAGACGAAGTGGCTCAAGACACTAACCTTTACCCGCTGATAAATTTTGTCATTTTGTACTTTGACATTATGGCGAAGACTCATTCAAAATTGATGTGTGTATTTGCTAAAATGCTGTATCACGGTAATTGTTCTTATATACAAGAAATAATTTCATAGATCCCATACCAATTTAAAGATGCTTTCCCACAAAAATATTTATCTTTTGGTTATTTCTCATTTTGGTATATATGGAAAGTAAAAACATTTAATCTTACTAGAAATCTACTGGATTCCCTGAAATAAAATAAAACAAAATACGAACAATTAGACAAAATTCTAAGTCCTAAAAAAACGGTATAGGCAAAAAAGTGCTGGCCGAGTAAGTGCCGCCTTTCAGTGTATCGTTTGGATGGGACGTTAATTCCGTTGGCGTGTGCGCATAATTGCCCTTGACAGTTGAAATTCGATGAAGAGTATACGGAAACGACACGGTTCAGGCTAATTTTCCATCGTAGCATCATAAAAGTTCATACCCTTTGCTCATTAAAACCCCATTTATTTTCTATTCTGTCAATACGTATAAACAAAAGCCGTACGTTTCACAATTTTCATGTTTCAATATCAGATTCTGTGGACGTACGTACATACTATTTATCTGTATGGATCGCTATCTTTTAAGCTCAAAAGTCTTAAAGTGAAACCATGGTAGAAATAGGATACTATCGATAGTTTAATGACGTATGTCTATATTACGAGTACAGAAATGTGAAGCCTGCCACTTACCACACATTTAATGTATATTTCCTCTGTAGTACCGATCCTCAATACATACCCATCGATTGGAAACTATATTTCAAGATGCTTCAAGACAAACTCAATGAACAATCTATGAATTTTAATCATTTAACACTGTACAAGGTGACGAATAGGTGAGCACTGGTGTGCAATGTGCAGGCAATGGTTGGCAGTTTCGAATCACTTAGCCTTTTTTGGGGCTGATGCTTTTGTTCACGGTGATTAAGACACACATTCAAATATAATCTAATTATGCTGATAGGAACACATTAATATGTGTAATTTGTGTCGGTCTTTTTGTATTATTGTTGTAAATTTTCAATCCCGGTTCATGCATATGAGGGGTAGTCTAAGCTGGGCCGATTGGGAAAGTGTAGCTTAGTGAGTTTATGTAGTGCACATAAACGACCCTTTCACTGAAGAGTATATCCTAATAATATCCAACGCAGACATAAATATTACTGTCAGAAATCCTTTTTAATCCACACCTTAGCTCAAATATGCATACTTTTTCTGTTCGTAAGAAATAAATATTGCAAATTTGGTAAAAGATTTTATATATACTATTCAAAAAAGTCGGGGATATTTGATTTTGGGGGCATAATACTAAAATATGCAAATGACTACGAAAAAAGTCACTATAGAACCTAACAGAAGAAACATTTCCAGTTACATGTGACGCCCAAACGCACCAATAGCTACCGCATGGAATGCGGTACAACCCAAGATTTGCACGACTCTGACTTTGAATGTTACAGTCATTGTGGCATTGAATTCCAGGGTGGAAACATCAGTTTAATTGTTTTAGTGACCAGAAAACAAATTTTGATATGCGTCGGCTTACCCAAAATGAAAGGTTACGTGCCCTTGGCATGCTACAGATCGGCACAACACAGGCGGTTGTGGCGCGGGCGATGAATGTTTCTCAGTCTGTCATAAGCAGGCTATGGTCCAGATACCGTGATACACAATCTGTACTGGACAGACCACGCTCAGGTCGACCAAGGGCGACAACTCAAGCCCAGGATCGATTTATCCGTACCTTGGCCTTGAGAAATCGTGTCATCACAGCAAATCAGATCAGCGCTCGTCTTCAAACCGACACTGGTGTGAGAGTGAGTGGCCAGACGATTCGGAATCGACTGCATAGGGGACACCTTCGCGCCCGACGTCCTCGCGTGATCCCTTGTTTGAGAGATCATCACATTCAGGCAAGACGTCGTTGGTGTAGGGATCGTCAACACTGGGATAATCGACGCTGGAGCAAAGTGATGTTTTCAGATGAGTCAAGGTTCACTGTTGATTTTTTGGACAGACGTAGGAGGGTGTGGCGTCGTCGAAACGAGCGCTTCCAAGACGTTAACGTCATCAGACATGATCGATTTGGGGGTGGTTCTGTTATGGTGTGGGGAGGCATCACTGTTGCTGGAAGAACGGCTTTACATGTTGTTGCAGGGCGTGTTACAGGCCAGTACTACCGGGACAACATCTTCGCAGTCCATGTTGTGCCGTTCGCACGACGTCATGGCCGCCGTTTCATCTTCCATGATGACAACGCAAGATGTCACAGGGCCAGGATCGTTACAGGTTATCTCCAACAACAGAACATCACCACATTACCTTGGCCAGCACTGAGTCCCGACCTCTCCCCAATCGAGCATGTCTGGGACATGCTTGGACAGAGGTTGCGTCAACGTCAACAACGTCCTGCCAATGTCCAAGAACTTGCTGCTGCGTTGCAACAGGAATGGGACAATCTGGACCAAAATGACCTTAGACGTCTCATTAGGAGTATGCCACGTCGGATCAATGCTTGTTTGGCAAACAGAGGAGGATTTACCCGTTACTGACTTTGTTGTGATGCTGTGGTAACTTTGCTGTTTGACCCCGGGTATCATTTTACCCTTATAATGGTCAGTCTGTGCCTTACTTAGTCTAACGATCATTTGGAATAAATCGATGAATGTGAACTTCATTTCATTTTGTCATTTGTTTCTTCGTCAGTTTCATTAGGTGACTTTAATAACACTTAAAAATCAAATATCCCCTACTTTTTTTGAATAGTATATATTATTCTTTAACAGCAATCCAGGGATGATTTTTCCAATGAGTATCCCTGATATACCCGAGAATTACTGTGAAAACAAAATCTCGCCTACAGCCGTGTCTGGGCAGATGTTACTAGTATGCACAAAACCTGATGATTACTGTTATTTCATCGCGTGTACGGGAAGTTGACGACCGGAAATTTGTACTCATTTATCGCTCGTATCCATACTTAAATTAGGGTTTAGACAAATTCTACGAAAATATTCCAATTTACATATTGACTTGCTAACACCGACAGATTATATAGATGGGATATGGAAGTATTTAGGCCTACGGTAAATATATTTCTAGAGTCTGACTCGGCGTTGCAAGGGTAAGAGGCCTGGGTCAGAAGTAGTAAAACTCCTTTAGTATATCTCCCAGACTCTTGTTGCCTTTTGTACCCAAAATATTATTTCAATTTTAACAGTTACATTCTTATGCCTTAACCCTGTGCATGGGTGCAGTATTTGACAGAATGATTATCTTTCGGGTGGAAGTAATAATAAAATATGTTATTTTATGAAATATCTTGTCAAATTTTGAAGTCGGTGCAAAACTCTGATGTGGCGTGATGCTTGATAAGGTAAGAACATAGGCGTATCTAGATTTGTTTTGTCTTATTTTCTTAAAATGGGTCATACAAATGTTGCGACATTGTTTTTAAATTTATAGACAAGGAATAGAGAAAAAAGACGGCTTAAACAATTTGTATCTTTACAAATTAATCTCCATTGTCAGTATATCAGCTATAGTGTGAGTTTATTTAAAACGCAAATTGTTCAAACAGTAGTGAGGGAATAACAGGAAAGGGGGTCTAAGTTCAAGGATAGATTGTGTCTAAAACCATGTGATTGGAAATTTCCATATTGCATCAGGGTCATGAATAGCCAAGCCTGTTGCGTGATGTCCATTGGTCCTATAAAAGAAATCATGGCAAACTTTTAAGCCAGATTTCATTAGATTCCGAAGAGATTACCATCTGAATTCGTTAGACAGCAGACAGATTCTGGAAGAGAAACTATGTAGCAATTTCTATCAGCAGACTCTCCCAGCTGATTACACTAATTTGCTTATACCGGTTTTTAGGACTTAGAATTAAGTCTAATGATTTAGATTGTTCGTACTTCGTTTTATTTTATTGAAAACATCACTTGCACGTTAGACTTACAACATAAATGAATGTACGCTCCTATGATATGATGCTTTGACAGTCCCAGAGATTGATGATTTCCATTGATTCTTGATCAAAAGCTAAACACTTTGATGACTGTAACTGGTTAAAGGTCATGTCGGTGCCATGATATGAAATATGATTGATGAAGAGAATATACATGTCTTATTATATCCATGCCTCTATGCCAACAGTCCTGTATGTAAGATTTATGTCTGAAATTGAAAATCGTTGGTTGGATGTCGCTCGAAAATTTAGTATTTTATGTTGACGTGAACATTGAATAAAAAATAACAAGTATTGGTTAATCATTTTAGTTTATATTGTGGTGAATATGTTATCGAAAGATATAATGTGTAAAAGTTTCTGACTGGTAGTGGTAAATTCAGTTCAGAGCTGTTATCTTGATACAAAATCACCAAGACGAAATGAAATGCCAAATCGATATATTTAAGACCCAACTTTTTGTATATATAAATCCTCTTACGCGTTTTCATATCCACCTGTTTAGATCAATATTTCATTTCGTTTGGAACATGCATGGCCTTTTTACATCATTGCGAGCACTCGTCATTAATTATATATAGTGTACACTGTAACAAAAATATCTGTGAAAAAACGGAAAAAAATTCCGGAAACAAAAATTACCAGGAAAAATTTATCCGTATTTGTTTTTCCTGTAATTTACAGAAATTCTCTCAATTAACATAAATTCCATTTTCAAATACAGAAAAATAAATCCTGGTAATTTTTGTTCCCTCGACTCGAAAATGATAAGAATTTCATCGAATTAACCATTGACTTTGTATGGGTGCGTGAAATAGCTTTATTTAACGTCGGTTTCCGCCGTAGTGCTATCGCTGACGAAATGTGCCTCTTTCCGCTAATATGAGAATACCCTCATCGAGAAAAGGACGTGTCGAACAACTATTAATGGTCAGTGTTAGGACCGTTTGGAGGCTTTCAGATGTAAGTTTGCGGCTTACACTGGCCAATCGGTTATAATATCCAGAGTGAAACGTGTAAAGTTACCAGACAACCTATACTCACTGGTTTTGAAAATTGTTTTCACACATTTATGAAAATACTTACAATCTGATTACCGTATGATGAATGGGAGCACACTTTATAGATCTTATAAATAATGGAAATTAGCAATACATGACTTTTAATATACCAATCTTGACACAATATGATCCTTCATATTATGGTTGATAAATTGAAATGAATAATATAAAATGATAATTATTAGGAATGATTATATATGTATACGCTTTTTTATCGTTGCATTTGAAAACAGAAATAGTCCGTTATATAATGGAATAAAACATTTTATCCCTAAATTTTACGTAACTTTCCTGCCATTCCACAGTTTATTCCGTAAAATAACAGAATTAAGTCCGTTATAGAAGGGAATAAAATATTATATCCCTAAATTAATTTCACGGCAATTTCCTGCTTAATACTCCACAGAATTACATAAAACACATAATTTGAAGAAATGTTTCACTCTTTTAACACAATTTCTCAAAAAAATCCATCAGTTAACAGAAAAAGGGTGTTAAACTATGGAATTCGGCGACATAAAAAATGGAAATTTTTTACAGTGTATAAGGTTGCTGAAAAGACTTATTTGTGAATAATTTTGCTTGTCATGCAATTTTAAACGACTTGTATTTTATTAGCCAATTCGTTTTCTTTCCACGAAATTTATCAATGGTTTGAGAAAAATATTATCTTGAATTGAACTTTAATTTACACAAATTAATATTTTGCAGGAAATACGGCCCTTAACCCCACCCCCCTCTCTCTATTTAATTCCCTGTAAAGTATAGTGTTGAATATGGTAAAAAAAAAACAATCGACACCTATAATTGTCGCTCTAATCATTTGACGTCTAAAACTTAACTAAATTGGTTGAATCCAATTTCAGAATTGTAATGAGATCTTAATCAAAACGTCAGGAGAGCCAATGATGCTCCTCCTGGAAATGTATACAAAAGCCGTGGACTCTCGTCGATTTCATTACATGGAATAATCAAATCCTCATTTCTTGCTATTTTGTGCAGTGAATGTTAATTTATGATATTATGACATTGGCATATTTTCGATAGGGAGTGGTCACCATCTGCAGTGAGCACCACTTAGATCTGCCACAGTTAAAATCATTTGTGATGGAAAAAATAAGCTCTTAAATTCCACAATTCAATATATTTACAACATTGTTTCAACGATATTAGAACAGCTTCGGATGGGCTGCTGTTTGAAAATAAGGATTCTTTAACATAAGTATCATCTGCAGAGCTTAATTTAAGTTTCCTTTTTCTGGACAGAAATCTGTCTAGGACACATTCTATAAAGTCTTCCCTGTCATTTTTAGACAAAATGTGGTCATTGATTTTGATCACCGATTCATTTTCCACAATAAAATCTGCCAAAGACTGGTAGGATAGAGCCGAGGTGACTGAACCCCCAACCATCCACTGAACAATAATTCAATCATAAGACATAAATTTGGGAATCAAGATCTTATACTGGAGATACGATTTGGCGATTTCATTGACAAACTTTGTTGCCTTTTTTCCACCATCTCACATCCGAACCTGAAAATATATAAGAAATCTATAGGCTACATTCTTTTTATTATTTATTCTGTAAAGTATTCATGTAATTTTATACAGTAAATACTTTCTTGTTTAACTGTGAAATTCATGGGCGTCAAACATGGGGGGGGGGGGGTGCTGAATATACTTGCCCCCCCCCCCCCCAAAAAAAATAGCAGGAAACAGGTTTGTGGCAGTTAAATTTTCAAAATTTTCTCCCAAAGGTCCCGTCTTCGTGGGTGTAAACGATTGATTGGAATTCGAGTCAGCAAGCCACCTTAATTAGGCTATATTAGACCACTTTGAAATTGCTTTGTTCACGGGCTGAAAGGGCAGGAAAAGGTGTTTGCAGCCGTCGAATATTCAAAAATTTTCTTAGGTGGGGTGGGGATCCATACCAGGTAAGCCACGCTTCTTCGCCTCTCGGAGAAGACCGGTGCCGCTGTCTGTAAACATAATAAACATTGTATTGGTGTGATGTTTTAGTTTAACCCCGTAAAATATGCCAAAACAGTGTTTACAGAAGACTGGAACTTTAAACAAAATTTATGGGGGTACCCCCACCCCCCGTTTGAGAGTGACCCTCCCTATTGCGCTACATTGGCTGCTTCGCAGCCTCGTGCCCCCGGCCTAACAGATTGTCAACATGTTATATAATTTCATTTGCTGACCTCCCCCCCCCCCCCAATATATATTTCACGGCTACGTCCCTGGTGATATTTACACTAATTTTAATATACATGTACATATTATACTTACATACCTGGTATCAATTGGACACCATTGGCTTTCTGTACATCAAATACTGTCTTGGAAGTACTTAAAGGTTCACTTTTAGCTGCTAGCAAATATGAGAGTGTGATAGAAATCTAGCCTAATCGCTTTTGAAGTAAAGTGTAATAGTATCATAGCCTGTCAGTAGAAATAATATCATGCTCATAGGTATATACTTTCCTGACACATGTAGATCTATAGCTAACCAACTTTCAGCCTACACTTCCACAAGGGGAAATTTGATTAACGAAATGCCTCGTGTCTACCAGCATTTGGAATTATAATTTGTGATAAAGTCATACATCACTAAGACAGTAGAAACCTGAAAGCATCTCTTACTGCATGTTGAAGGGGCACGTGTATGTTTGGATGAGAGTTTATACCGGTATGGAATTATTATTTTGATTACTCGAAACATTGTGTTCTTTCTCTCCTTCCTCCAACTGTATATAAACTGATTTACATTCAATGGTTTCCATTTTTCTCTAATTTCAAATCAGTTAAATAAGCCAGCAATCTACATGCGCCGTTTGATTTGGTGCAATGTTTCTAGCCTCGTTCCTCAAGTCTCTTGCTAGAATTGGGGCTGAAACGCATTATGATACACGATTCGTGTACCAAATGAGAAAGTGTTTATTTTGTCTTAAATATTGGATATCAGAAACCCATCCTTTTCCGGTAACATCACAACATCAATGTGGATTTAATGACCAATAATTCGTGTTTTCAATCGTCGGCCGAGAATTAACTAGTTCTATCTTACATTTTTCTGGTTCTGAGGAAATTGAGTTTAAAGTTTCGGGATTCTATATTTCTGTTACCTTTAAAGATTTGCTTTTGGTATTTTGCATGTAACTAACATGATTTGATATTAGTGTACATACTAATTGACATGTCCCATGTAGTGCTGGAACATAATAATTTCATTGGTCGATTTTGCAGATACACCTTTGTGACTTCGAAATGTTTTTAATCTGGGTGTCACAAAGGTGTATCTGAATATCTGTTGTTTAAAAAAATAACAAAATAGTTAAACTAATAATATTTCATGAATTATTGAACATTTAAACCATAAACATTAAATTATCATTTTAATTTTAAGTATATTAACTATTCCTGGACATAGTTTCTTCCCTTTGAAGAATCTCCACTGTCACTATCTCCACATGCATCTACTCGGGGATAGTAGTCGGGTCTTCTTCATGTGTACTTATATCAGAGGATTCATCAGAAGAATTCCTAAAATGAATAAAATAAGTATCCTAATTTATTATAGTAGCTTGGTTGTTTTCACACAATTATCGATGTCTACAGTCTTGATATAGAAGGAACTATTGCTAAAAACAGGCTACCAGTTAAAAAATAATTGACAAAATGTTGCCAAGGAGCAAATACCAATATTTAAAATAATTTTCATTAAATTGTGTAATATGATACTAAATAAATGATAGTTAATTAATAAATAAAATGATCCACAAAAAAATAGGATTAACTAGGTGTATCTGCAGAGTTGATGTTACACAATAATCGCCATTATTGACTTTATTTTTTAAAATTCTACATCTGTATTTAGTTATAAATCATCAGAGGTAGGGTGAGAACATAAAACTAAACTTACGTTTCAAATAAAGATCTAATTTCATCAGTAGACATCAGTTTTCCTCTATTTGACCTAGGCTTTCTGCCTGTGCCCGCCATGCTGGATGTTGTTATCACGTGACCATATATAGCCATTCCTATTGGCTAAATCAGTTACACCAAGTTAACACTTAGTGGAAGACTAAATTTACAGATACACCTTTGTAATAATGGGCATAACATTTTAGGGAAATATGACACAGGCATTATATTGAAATCAAAATGGAGCTACTTGAGAAGGGATTATTTTAATACAATAAAAAAAATTTTTTCAGTTTGACAGATAGAACTAGTTAATTCTCGGCCGACGCAATGTTGAAGATTTTGGATGATATTAAGTTAGAGACTTGGCTACTTTAAAGTGGATAAGATTTTTTTGGGGTGTGCATATTTTACATCAAACGCCAGTAACTAACGTTATATCACGCTGAATATTTGTTTTATATCTAATGGCACCTTTCGTGAAACGTAAGTGGACAGATCACGCATCGCGAAATCATGTGAGAAATTAAAAAAACAAGGCAGTGATTTTGATTAGTCAAGAAATAAAGAGACCGCTTTCAACCAGATCTATATTAAATGGAATAAACAAATTGAAATAAAACGGAATTAGCTGATAATTAACTTGAACCGGCTTTTCGACAATATTTGGAAACAAGGGTTTATTTACAATAGAGAAATGAAATAAAATTCGTTAATCAAGTTTTCCCTTGTGAAAGTGTAGGCTGAAAGTTGATTGGTGACATATCTTTAAGCTAGAGATTTACATGCGACAGGAAAGAACACGTACCTATGAGCAGGAGTACGGGCGCCATGAAGCGCTAGCGGCAAGGTGCATCTCAAACGGCAAGGCCTGCTTAATAGTTAAAAATTATATGTAGACCTGTAATTGTATTGTGAGTTTGGTACACCCATGTCTCATTGACATTCATAACACTAAGACGGATTGCTGTTTAATTTACTAAGTCTAGATCTGGTCGATTGACAGCCATGGACAATTATTAGCATGCGCTATAATCCCACAAGAGACTGATAACCTGGAACCATTGTTTGTGTTAATCCCAATAGCACTCGCAATTGACTGTCAGCCGCGCTCTCTGAATTACAACTATTCTTAATGCGTGGTGGTGATGAATAATGTAATAATAATAAGCCTTTGATTAAAGAAGTGTTCTTTGCAGACTATCATTTTGACTATAATATTCCCACACATAGCATATTTGAGCAATTCGACTTTGCCGCTTTGTTGTGACCCTGTGTAGTTGGTCTAAATTCCAAATATAAAATATTTGATAAACTGCCCCCCCCCCTCTGATACAAGGCGGGCCCATTGGACCGAAGGAAGATTTAAGTATTAATATCAGATGAAGTAGTTGAGCAAAAACCACGGCTACCTAGCATATAACGCACTAGTTGTCTATTAAGCAGAGAGTCATGCTGTTGACGACGGCGAGAAGTGGGTTTTCGTCGATTAATGTGTTTTTATTTGGTTAAATGAACAGTTAATCGTCGTATTCAATGTCTACAATCATCCCAATTCAAATGCAAGATTTAGACCAGGGAACGCTGTCCTTTTCTGGGACGTCCAGTGCTACATCTCATTTAGAGTTCACATCACAAGCGGATCCAAAAAAGTGTCATTCTTGTTTTGCATAACCTATCACGGGCATTAACAACCGGGCTTTGTTTCCACCAACTGCTTACCGCCAATATGATAGAAGCCACTGTATTAATAGCTGTACAGGTAATTGTTGATGAAGCAGATATAATTGGGGTTGAAGATTTTGTGGTAATGCACTCCGGACACTTTGATCTGCATTGACAAATACACTGCATTACCAACGGATCATTATACGTTATTTGTATTTGCCTTTGATGCATTTAGCGTGATCGTTTCTTGCAGATCGCCGAAGAATGGTTTGGTATATCTCACCTAATTCCTTATCTCTATTGTTTACAGTGTTGAAAGGTTAATGAATTCCTTTTTTATTAAATAACCGTGTTTATTCCCTAGCATTAATTTTACTTATTGTTTGCAGTCACGACAAGCCTTAGACGGTAAAATCTATGGGAATCCCCACGAGAAATCAGATGAGTTAGAAATTGACATCACTGTACAGTTACTATGACCGTAACTACTCGCTAAACGAGTGTATTTGTCTTTGGAAGCTCGTTTTATTCACCCTTTTATTCACCCTTATTTAGTTCTTCCGTATGATAAAACTGGGAATTTCGTTTTAAATCTTTGATTGGTAACCAATTTGAATGTATGTTTTTTTTAAAGAAAAATTTCCTTTTTTTATATAATAATACATATAGATTGGATATAATGAAGTTTCGATTAACGCGAATGGTTGATACTTTGTCGTCTTAATTTTTAATATAAATGCAAACATTATGTTTTTATGGACACCTGTCTGAAAAGAAGGATTATGTCACATGACTGTAGAATATTTCCAGACTAAACAATAATATTCACTTCCTTTAATGTATACTGTTTATCCGTCCTATTTTACGACGTATTACATTTAACAAAGTTGTCGACCCCAATGTAGAAATCAATAACACCATGAATATAATGGCACGTAACTGTAAAATTTCTTTTAAAAAATGCGTTGGTATAATCATTCAAAATTTACTGCGGGCCAGTATTAAAGGGGCTAAACCTCTTATACGTACATTATGTAAGAGTTAAATCTGCCTATTGCAGGTCTTTCTTTAGGCCTAAAAGGTTATCTAATGAGACATTAATTAACTTATCCAGACCATAATCAACTCGCTATGTGATCGCTAGCCCGCGATATTTACTGGATTAGGATTCGATTGAATGCTCAACTTCCATTCATGATATAATTATGAAATGGATAATCGAGACTATGTTCTTTTTTTTATCTTTTCTACTTTAGTAATGAAGATCGAGGCTAGGCCGCCAATTCTCGGTTCAGAGTGGATCAATTTGACGGAAATTTTCAGCAAATTACATTTACATTTTTAACTAATATAGTGCGAACTGGCAGATGTATATCTCATAAAGTATCTTTTAACTCAATAGTATCCTAATATTCGACAATAAAACATTGGTACATTTCAATCAATATCTGAGAAAATATGAGATCCTAATATACAATATAATGTCACAATGAACACTTTAAAATCAGTGCATGGCGTCAAACGATTCACTTTCAATTTGGTCTTTAAAATTGAATATAAATCACCGTGTGTCCATTCATATTACATTGATGTGCTTTTAGACCCATTTTCTATGGCGGTATATTAGTGCCAAAATTCTAACATGCTATCGTCTAATTTCTAACCTCCATTCATGTAACTTCTAACCTCCATTCATGTAACTTCTAACTTTCATTCACGTAATTTCTAATTTAAGACAATGTATATGTAAACTTCTTTAATTGTTCAGTGTAAATATCAATTCTATTTCATCTTATTTCTATTATTGAGGCGAAAAATGTCTACTTCATTGTGGTATTACATGTTAAGCATGAACGGCAAACAAATTTAGAATTTTGATACTTCTACCTAGCAACCATCATTATGACATCGTTTGGTGTCGCCACTGTGTGCTCAATTGGATGATTGCGCACCTGATCGGGACCATAATTGGTATAAACGACCCATTCTTCGTTTGGTTGAAGGTTGGAAGGGGTGCTGAGAGAGAGAGAGAGAGAGAGGGAGAGAGAGAGAGAGGTCATTTAGTATTAAACTCAGTATCTGTGTAGGCCTATCCATAACATTTATACCCTGTGTTAATATAGACCAACTGCATATAGATATTAATTATTGGCTCAACCGTAAAAAAAAATAAAATAAAATTCTCCAAATCCCGTTTAGCTTATATTTGAAATAGAAAATGAAATGAAATGAAAGAGGGTTTAACGCCCTACTGTTTTGTTCCGAACCGGGCTAATGGAGACGGACATACGCCATACAGTGTGCTTTAGGGAAATATTGCCCGGAGAGCGGATCTACGACGTGGACTTATATCGAAGTCTAACGGTCACGGGATCTTTTACGTGTACGCTAACATGTACATGGAACCTCGGGTTTTCATCCCATCGGAACGACAAGACACTAATAAGGGGGAACCACGCCAGAAAATCTGGATGAACTTTTTTCGACCAATGCAGGGATCGAACTCCCGACCCACAGCCTAGCGAGCCTGCGTCTTACCCACTTAGCCACGGTATTCGAAATAATATTTGCAAACCATACATTTATATCACGTTCAATGTTGTTTAGAGGGTAGGATGGCCGAATGGTTAGCACGTGCACGCTATAACATAAGGTCTGTCATTGAATAAACTGGCGTGGTTTCGATTTCCCGTTTTTACGTGACATGGAGCAGAGCCGCCTTTCCAACCTCGTGGGTTTTCTCCGGGTCCTCCGGTTTCCGCCCACTGCTAAACACTCCTACGTGCAAGCGAATTATTGAAATACAATTGAACGGTGTTAATACCGAAATGACCTGGTTGGTTTCGAGTTGATGTTAAACCCCATGTCCCCATCTCTCTCTCCCGATGTTGTTTTCACTTTTAACACTCGGGCAAGCCACTCAATCTGACGAAGAGGGAGTCGTTTGTATCAATAGAATGGTCCGGATCAGGTGCTCAATTCCCAGACTGAGCACACGGTGGCGACACCAAACGATGTCATAATGATGGTTGCTAGGTAGATGTATAAAAATTCTAAATTTGTTTGCCGTTCATGCTTAACATGTAACACCACAATGAAGTAGACATTTTTCGCCCCAATATTAGAAATAAGATGAAATAGAATTGATATTTACACTGAACAAATAAAGAAGTTGAATATACATTGTCTTAATTTAGAAATTACATGAATAGAAGTTAGAAGTTACATGAATGGAGGTTAGAAATTAAATGAATAGAAGTAAGAAATTAGACGAAAGCATGTTAGAATTTTGGCACTAATATACCGCCATAATTTTCGCCCATTTCAAGGTTACAAAGAATTATACAACTTTAAACCGCCTTTTAAGTAAACCTTAAATCATCAAGAGGTTCGTTTTTAACCGCCTTTTGGTCAGCTTTAAAACACCAAGAGGTTCGTTTTGAAATAACATATTTTATCAACGGACCATTAACACGTGAGCAGTTCTAGACAACGGAGAGACATAATGTTCTTTTAAAAATTGTATTAAATTTTGCAATGCATCCGATGGTTGACGGTTATCGTACTTTTTTTGTTTTCATTAAAACAGAAAATGGAGGCTGAAATATTTCATATAAAGTGATATTTATTAATACATGTAATAATGTCGGAAAAGTGCTGTCATTCAATACATTTTCAAACTATTTGATCTATGTCTAGTGGATACACATAGAAAACTGTTTACTGAAAAGGATCAAAGTGTTAACATGATAATGTGGCGATTGTTTTTTTCTCTTCAAAGTTACTTTTTTTTGATGAACTTTAATGCATCAAAAGGCAAAACCCACAAGTAAACATGGAATCGATATGAAAGCTACAGTGGAAGGATTACAAAGCGATAACACATTAAATTTCATGTAACAAGCAGCTAAGTGTTATCGAAAATAAGAGAACAGAGACGCAAGGAAAACTGATTTGATTGGCGAGACAAAATTGAAGATGGGATATTTCGCATGATTGTAGGCTTGACATTTACTAACACAAGAAAATCAACAACAACCCGCTTAGGCCAAATTTACGGTAAACGTGGGCACAATTAATAAAAATCAAAAGTCCGACATGACGTAGAACTGAAAAAGCAAGCCTGCGATTCTGCAGATCGGGTCGGAAAATGTGCGTTCTTGTCAAGTTTAGCCGACTAAGCTTTGATTACTCTGTTTTCGATCGCCCGTTCCAGGATGGTAAGATGATTTCATTTAAATAATTGGGCGATGGGCCTGGTACTCCTGTAATAACGAAGTAATTTTATGGTCTATTCTCTTTATCTTCCAAATTCCCATTCTGTGGAATTCATTTCTTTTGTATTACAGAGACAACATCATTTTGAATTGCAGTAACGAGGTGGTGCGTCTCTTAAACGAAATTCTGGTTTTTATCGTGTCTAAGTACATTTTTAAAAAGTAGACGCGGGTTCTGTTAGCGACATCGGCAGTTGTTTATTACAAAAATGCATGTAGTATCTAATATGGAGTTAGTGCCGTCCGAAAGAGGGTGGGGTGCATGTCATAGGTTGTCACAACCTCAACCTGAAAAGAACAGCTACACAATACGCATCCAACATCATTATACTTTTAGAATAGTTAAATTGTATCAGACGTCTAATATATGTTCTACCTACAAGATTAAATACCCCTCCCCCACAGAAAGAGCACTCAAGATGAGTAGACCTCCTCATCGACGACCACTTTTAGGGTCTGAATGTAAGGTTTTTGTAATAATGTAATGGTTTTCCCAAGATTTTCGGGTCTCTTAACACACCATCTTGTAACTGAGGCTTACCAGATGTTAATTGAAAGTCGAGTTTTCAAGTTTTACATAATGTGTATCTATTATGTACATATTAATACTCTCTGTTACAAAAGACTTGCCTAAATTCCCAAGAACGTTGATATCAAGTCTGCAAGATATTATTAATAATAACATGTCCATTTAATATCGTCCACTGGGGGTAGGGTCATTTAATATCGTCCACTGGAGGTGGGGTTATCTCTAAGCTTAAGGCTGCAGTTTTGTTAAGGCGTATTATCCTATTTTCTACTTGGATTGTCTGCTGCGGAAACACCGCCGTTGGAAATTGTCCTGTATAATCTGTGGGCAACCGCGCCTTTTAATGGATTAGTCATTAAATCGACACGTATATTTTTTTTTGTCCAATGAAATAGTGCTTGTTCTTTTAAATGCTGTGTTGTAAACCAGTCGATCACAGTCATAATCCATGCTTTATTTTTGAAAACTAAAGATATGTTCTACTTGTTCAATATGCAAATTAACTCGATTGTGGCAATCACCGGAAATACAGATGACAGAAAAATAATCTCACGTTTTTGCTGGAAGACTCATTTATTTTTGTCTATAAATGTAGTCAGTATATAATTTACGTGTACGAGGTCTTCTTTCATACACTGCAAACAATTTTACTGCCGTTAAATTACACATATCCTATGTAATATTACATAAATGGCTGTTATTAACGATAATTTTGTCCATGTAAATAGTGGCGTGCTCTGTGAAAACATATCATTGCTGGCAGAAGGGCATTTATAATAGATGATAAACTGAATATCGATTATTGTAGCTGTCATTTCCTTAATAGCGACTTTAAGAATTCTGGCAGAGGGGTTATACATTTCTCTTCATAAAGTAAATCCATGGATATCACTTACATCTGTAAGGACTGAAGACGCTAATAAACTTCAGTTGGTTTGACGTAATCATGAATACACAGAGTATAGAAGCCTGTTGCGGCCATATTTGCGAACGCATGGAAACAGGAACATCATAGCTTCTCGAAAAACAAATAATGTGACTCATTCGGCTGTGTGTAGGTATTTTGCTATAATAAATCTGAAGAAATAAATTACATGAGACATTAAGATTGATCTAAAATTAGACATAGTGTCCATTAGCCAACGAATCCTGTTAAAGATTCCAAAAAATACTGCCAGAGTTATGACCCTTAATTCACCATAATCCGATTAACTTGAAATCTCTACACTGCGTTTATATGATCCCTTGCTGAATATAAGTTATTTTTCGATTCACGTTTGTGTTACCGAGACGAAGAAGTATATTTGTTTCAACGATTTCCGATATCTTGAATAGTTTATTAAGATGTCTTCGGAATTGACTGGCCATCAGTGCATAATTTGAAAAGGAATTTGCACTAAGAATATTATTAAGTAACGAAATTAATGTGGTTTGCATTTGCAATAAAGGTTGATTTAGACGTACATATAAATTGAATTTCTGATTCGAGATATTATGAAATGGTCGCAACTGGCTCCCATACAAGAAGTATTGAGGGGATTTGTCTGTCTTTCCCCAGCTTGTCATTAACTTGATCACTTCAATCATATTACATTATCCGATGTGTTCCAACAACTTTTCAGAGATGTCAAAACATGCTGGCGTTATGTTATCGTTATTTCGGAAATATGACAAAAACACTAATTGCAAGCTATACTCGTATAGAAAAAACAACAACTCTAACTGCTTTTCTGCAACTGTATTGGTGGTATAAATCTTTAAAAAACGATGTTGTTTAAATTCGCCTGAAATAACTTGTAATCTACCACCAATGCTTAATTTCAGACTGCAAAATAAAAACACGTGAACACCAAAGGCTAATTTAAAGCTGCAGATTTTCTCATAATCGATTAAAAATCATGCAGAGACCAAAGAAACTTTATAGGTATTGGTTATGACCAATTGATGGAAATCTATCAACAGGAACTGATGTGCATTATATACTGTGGTATTAAACCCACCGAATCCCATAAAACTTCAATAAATGCTTATTATGAATGCGTGAAGCATGTTATCTTTGAAAACAAACAAGTTACATAAAAATTAATTAATCTTCCCAGACCGAGCTCAAAGAACGCGTGTCTGTTTTGTATGGATATCCATATAGAACAAAATATGTAAAGCACTTGCAATTGGTACGATAATTTGTTTTTTTTTATTATCCAATAAGGATAGGGCGAGGTGGGTGGGGGTAGCTACGAGAACGTAGCTAAAAACGTTAAGATATACTGATGCGTTTGTTTTTAGTTACGATTGAGTGCTTTTACATCCAAATGGTAAACTCAGTTTCTTTTTTAATGAACGCAACATCTTAAAAATAAGATAATTATTTTATACTATTGTGACCCATTAAACTTACAGATGTCAATCAATGTAGTGGCACAACTTTTCGCGTTTAAATTAATGAAGCATTGTTTTTATCCGACATACACGTTTAATTGCAGTTAGATGTGACAGAAATACTATTATAAATAACAGTAATCAATCGTTGTTTTGATAAAAAGTTTTGCAAAATTTACTTTCTGATCCCCGGATGCCATTCGCGCTCGGCTTTGCTACGTAGAACTATATATAAACATCTCTTTCCTGGAAACACGGAGGGTTGAGAGATGAAGTTTGTTATCTAGAGTAGGGTGGCTAACGCGTGCGATTTAGATCCAAGGTTCGTGCACGAAAAGGAGTAACAGTGCCTGCCCTGCCTCTTTGGTTTTCTCCTGGTCCTCCGTTTCGTCCCAGTACCCAACCATTGGAATCAAATTGCACCTTTTGTTTCTCCCGAAATGATTTAGTTTGTGTCGCTTGGACGTTAAGCCGCGTGTCTCTGTCATCATAATATATCTGTTTAATTACTGGACTCCTACATTATAACAATATCCGGTTGGCAACTGTTGGTCGCAGATTAGGGGAGGGTCAAAATTACTGGAATTATATCCTCTACTAATCGACCGCACCCATGTATTAGAAATAATTTCGGTTGATTTTCTTTGAAAGATTTTATACTTTAAAGTATAAAAACTGACATTTGACATTAATTGTGGACACATCTATTTGGTTTTATGTTCTTAGCGCGCGTTCGACCACAAATGTTCAAATTTTGCTTAAACCCCATTTCACTCTCTCATTGCATAATAATATAAAAGACGAAGTTATCTTTCATCACTGTCCAATGACCATAAATATCGAAGCCTAATTATATTCTGGATATGTTGTATGTTTAAATCTCACACTTTTTCCTAAGTCCGCTCACAATCATATTTATCAATATACATTAAGCGCTCCTTAATGAAAAGAAGTCAGACAATCTGCAGGTGCAATCTTTGGCGTCTCGCGGGCAAACAGTCCTACATAATCGTCAGGCTGCAAATTAGTGACACTCTTACATTTTTGTATTGTATGCGAAATGGTTGTTTTCAAGGGAATCCGGTATTTTTGTAGTTAGATTGGGTTTCTCTACTTATTTGCATTAATAGCAAATATGTCACACTTTTATTGGAAATAACCACCCGATAAATACTTTTGTGGGAATGTATCTTTAAAAGAAATTTAACGCGGTACTTCAATTGCAAGTACATCCACGGATGGTACCACGGCGCCATGTTGTCTGTTGAACAAATTATTACCTGACAAATATCATAAATTAATAACCCTTTGTTTGAGCGGGTAAATACTTGAATACCTTGTAATTGTCTTTGGTCGTGTCAGTCAGTTCACGTTGTCATGACTAAATTATTTTAATACAATCTCAAAATTGTTTTTAAAACATAATCACTTTGTGTATTTTTTATTTAAAAGCAGCACACGATAAGTAAACACATTTTATGTTTTGGGTATTGTACATGAGTAATCTTTGGGTACTATATTTATATAATATTTAAAAACAGAACACAATAAATAAGTTGTGATTATGGATATTAATATATTTTAGGGTTGTTATTTAGACAGTGTGCTTTGAAGTACGTTGTCACCTATTGAATGAGCACCCCTTTGTTTTGTGTTCTCTTTGTAAAGAAACTTTAATAATGTTGCTTCTTTTCACGTCTAGAATGCTCTATATGATTTCGAATGTGAAATATTCGTCACTACAAATTCAGTTATCGTTGATTAATCATAGCGATCGGTTCTATTACTTCAGACATAATAAATGTTCAAATCAGCAACCGCAAATCTTAAGTGATTACCAATTACGTCATCTACAGTGCATGCATATAATCGGGGTCTTTTTTTTTGATGCACTTGATATTCAAGTAAAGTATAAAAGGCGTTGTCTGTTGCATGACATAAATGCAAGGAAACGACGCGATACCTAAAAGCCATCTGTTAGATTGTGTGTGAATAATGCTACCAACGATTGCTGTGCTTCTTAAAAGCTTCTTTTTTTTTTTTAGCGAAATTAGATTTTGTTTAAGTCAGCTAAACTTATTGATGAACCACGCGTACTTTGGTCTTTTGCTTAAATATTTCATTCATATTATTTACAAAGAAATAAGGTTGTTGCAGTTTATGACCTCTCGTTTATTTTGCAACATTCGTCATTTCTACTTAATTGGTTGATAGCAAAATTCTATTCTTAGCAATACTGGGCATCAGTTTTAATGTCCATTTCATAATCGATTTAGACAAATGTCAATTTTAAAACGATCGACAATAAATTTTCAGCATTCTGGGTGTATTTAGCCAGTATAGCGTCAGAACAAATGACAATGACGAATAGATTATGACGCGATATTTGTACGGAAATTTTATCGAGGTTTCGATAAGATCATGCTCCGAAATTGCATGCCCTTTCATATTTACATCGATAAATGAATTGATGTTATGTATAATATGCAATTAAATTATGTGTGTTGTAATTTGGAATGAAACAATATGCAATGAAATCTCTTACGGACCAAATATGGTTACTCGTATAGTGTGTCACGAACAAGTATACGCTGGTTATTATAATGTAATCTTAAAGGTCAATATCGGCGTACGTATCCAATAAGACATTTATTCATCATCCCGATCTACAGTAAGACACGTGCCCTCATAGATTTATGGTCCCTTCGAATTGGAAACCTAGTTTTAACCAGTGGAAATAATTGGTTCAATTTAATATTTACAAAGCAGTCGAGACAGCTGATTGGAACTATGGTGAACGTCGACAAATAGCAATCAACTTACACCACTTACATCAAAGAGCAAGTTTAATAGAGAACTGCTCCAGGAACAATAGAACAGTACAGCAGTCTAGAAATCGGTAGATTATAAAAATGTGTTAATGTAGAATTGATTAATATAAAAATGGTCACAGTGCACCGCTGATTATTTACATTGCAAGCATTTTCGATTATTATTTTCATTGATTAAAAGTTGCGAAAATGTTTAAGTACGAAGAAATTAAATACAAATATTAACGAAGACTTGGAGTTTATAGTATATTTAAGTGCAGTTTAGATTTCTTAAATTGAAATGCATTCTACAGCGCTCCACACAACAAAATCCGTACCAATTTTATAGCTTTTTGGTCTCATCTTTGAGGATAGTAGTCCTTTGAAACTAAATCAAACAACTATGAAACGCCCATGAAATGTCTGGTCTTGACAAATTTGAATCTGTAAAGTAAAACAGGGGTATACCATTGTTTGATCTGAAGGACAGTTGAGATTGTTTCTTTTTCCCTAATGAAACGAAGTAAACTTCTGTGGATTGAATTTACCAAAAAGAATATTTGTCAATTAGGAAGGAAGATTCTACAGATAAATATTCGTTTAGACGGTATTCTCTAGTTGAAATTTAACAAGATGATGTCTTATTGCCTTAATAATTCAATATGGAGTAATATGATAAAATAAGTGTCTTGTTTGAACGACCTGCATCGTTTAAACAAGTCCAGATAAAATCAACATTATTAAAGCTGTATAAATAACAGTGTTTATCAAGGTTCACACATATCCTCTCGAGGGTATCTCTTGAAATTGCTTGCACAAGTTAAACTAAAGATGGAAAGCCTTTGTACCAAAAGTACAATCGATATCTTAAAGTAGATATATCGTCAGACTGTGATGGATTGGTTAGATCTTATAAAATTCCACTTTCTCAGTATTGATTAAACAATTAGGCTAGATTACAAATATGGTCATCGATGGTCATTGCTAGTTTTTATAACACCTTTGTTGATTTGTTACTGATAGATACATTATTAAACCTAACAAATATGTTTACTTTATTCAAACTAGCTAGTTACGAACATAGTTCGAAGAGGGTTCAAACGAGTTAGTTGCCCCTAAATTTGATTATATCCCTTATATGAATACTGATGCATTTGGCTCCAAGCATAATACTGAACCTCGACTTTGTGTTATGTTTGAAAGATGTTTCCTGTTTTACATAGAGAGAGACTAGTCATTTCAGGACTAACATATGGTTTTGATTTTATTTCAATAATTCGCTAGCGCGTAAGGGTCTTTTAGCAGTGGGAGGAAACCGGTGTGCCCGGAGGAAACCCACGAGATTGAGAAAGTGCCCCTATCTCCATGCCACATACGCTCACACCAGGGATCGAAACCACAGCCGCAAGCCAGAGGTGATCGGTCAGCTAGAGGTCAAAGTGCGGCACTCTAGACCACTAGGCTATCCAAACCCCCATTCTGTTTTACAAGTGTCAGTGTTTCACGATGTATCTTCAAAAAAAAAACATAGAGGTCTATCGTTGGCTAGTACAGTACCTGCAAAACATACCAATACTTGATTTTGAAGAAAAGTATCCGGAAATATACTTGTACCTGCAGAATTTCTAATAGATTAGCAGTAAATATTACCAAATGGAAGGCTTAACTAAATAAAATGTTGACGTAAATAATCTGACCTCTTGAGGTCAATTAAATAACCTACATGACGGCATAAAACTCTTATCTGAATTTAATGGTGTTCTAAGGAAGGGGTAATGTCTACGGTTTTACATAAACATGCTGGTTCGTGATTACGGGTAAATATCATGTCGTGTCTAGCGTTTATTCAGCTAGAAACATGCATTATATTTCTTTATGTGAAATATAATTAAAATTAGATTATATATTCGGTGTTTTTTGGGATGGGGGGAGGGGGTGCACCCGCATGGAAATGTGGTCTTATATTCCCTTTGCCGCCGTCCGTCCGTCCGTCCGTCCATAATTTCAATTATCTTATTATTTTAAAATTTATATATTCTGTTTACATTAGTGAGACGAAAAATTCTATTCAATTTCAACAATTCCTAATAAGTTTAAGAGTTATGGTCCTTGTTTCTAGCGACTAAAGCCATCATCCGATCTATATGAAATTTACAACGAATAAGCCTTTCGATTTTTCGTTTTATCCGTTAACGCTCCTTCGATAAGAGTTATCACCCGATCTGTATGATATGTTTATGCATTATTTAGATCAGTCAAACAAAAAAACTATTGAATTTCAACAATTTCTAGAGTTATGTCCCTTTTTCACCTTGTAAGCGCAAAGTCGACAAAAGTTATCATGCGATCTGTATTAAATTGTTATGCATTATTTATATTAGTAAAATAAAACGAATTTCAGCAATTTCTGTTAAACACTTCTAGAGAAAACTGTTATAGTCCTTGTCGTTGAACTTTGTGAATGCTCTAAAGACAAAAGTTGTCATTTGATCTGTATAAATTTGAAATCATGATCAGTGTCTTGTAAATTTTCTAATTTCCCACAAAAGAATAAATTTGCGACAAACCTTGTAGCTGCTGTTATCGTATGGTTTGTTGCATAGCTACCTAATTTTTGAAATGTTTTCCTAAATTGTACACTGCATCGTAACCTACCAACTTTTTTTTTTTTTATCAACGCAATGTTATTGTAAAAGTGCTTCATTTATCAGGCAGTTTGTATTCTAAATGGTTATTTCCGCGGAACCAGACAGCACAACATCCTGTTCGCTTTTTCGTCGCAGCCCTGCATCTCTGCAGTACATATATTATTTAATTAGTAAAGTAATTTACGGAAACAGATCGCAGACTTGAGATGGTAATGTGATACATCATATCAAAAAAATATCAAAGGAAACATTTGATTTTAATCCGATTCTTAATCGTGGATCAACTCATGTCGCGAAAGTTAAAGCATTCAATTAAAACAGCTGAAAATCATCAAATTGAAACAAACTACCCGTGTTAGTTATAATAATATCCGTATCTACACCAGGAAAAACAGAACAAGTTATAAGACGCATTTCGTTTTAGATGTTATATTTGAAATAAGCCAGATTTAAATTGTACTTCAAATTTTTCTCCGAATGTGGCATGGAGATGGGGGGCGCCTTCTCAACCTTGTGGGTTTCCTCCGGGCACTCCGGTTTCCTCCCACTGCTAAAGACCCCTACGCGCAAGCGAATTATTGAAATAAAATTCAACCATATGTTAGTTCCGAAATGACCTAGTTTGTGTTGAGTAGACGTTAAACCCCATTTCTCTCTCTCTCTTCCTATTGTTCCATTTGCCTATTTGAGTATTTATTTGCATCATAGATAAGTACAATTTGGAGCATGGTCAGGAATAGACCAGAGACTAGCTCTTTGAGGTCGGGTCCTGTTTCACCAAATGTTAACTAAGATAAAATCCAGATTTTAGTAATTTGATTGGACGTTATAAGATTAATTTTAGTTCTTAGCCAATCAAAATTGAAGTATCTACTAAAATCTGGATTTTATCTTTAAGTTAATATTTCGGGAAACAGAGCCCTGATTAAGCAGTTTAGATGAGCCATATAGTGGACTAGTAATTACAAAATGCCAATATATTTAGCTTTTAATGTACCTTTTTCCAGGTGTTCGCTCGTCAACCGCAATCGATATAAATCGATTAACAGGTGAACAGAGACTACTAGAGAAACTGATGGTGAACTATGATCCAAATACAAGACCGGTTTTTGACGCTGCCCAACCTGTCGTTATTAAATTGGGTGTTACTCTTACACAAGTCTTAGATGTAGTAAGCAACCTTTTGTTTCTTTTTTGTTAAGGCAAGGCGGGGGGGGGGGGGTATTTTTAGTTATGGATAAATGTGTAATGAACTGAAATGAAATGGGGTTTAACGTCATACTCTTCTGCACCTAGCATGGGCTAATTGAAGACGGGCATACGCCAACTTGTACACGGGACCACGGTTTTTCGTCCCATCCGAACGAGTAGACAGCTGTCCTTGTCGAGATGAACTTTCTCTGCTAATGCAGGGATCGAACACCCGTCCTCCAGACTAGCGACCCAGATGGATCGAACACGCGACTTGGGGTTACCGAGCCAGTTTCTTACCCATTTAACTACCGTGTCCCCCTCTTTATGGTAATATCAGTGTCACAAAATACATTTGTTTAAATGACAAAACGTAAAAAACAAAATATCAGCTACGCTGAATCTGCTTTTCCGCATATGCAAAGATGCAGTTTCGAATCAATAAAATATATTCTGCACTGTATTTATAATTTCTCTTTAAATGTCATTGCTGGCGTTTCATAAATAACTTTTGGATTATAATTCAATAAGTATTTGAAATGAATACATGTATTTGTAAGTCTTTTTGAGTTTTCATTCAATGCGAGTTTATGCTACACTAATAATGGTAAATATTGTCTTGATACTTATTACAGGACGAGAAGAATCAGGTTTTATCCACTAATGTTTGGTTAGATCAGGTAAGTACGGAAGCCCAATACGAACCATTTTTGTGGATTTTTTTTTTTTATTTTGAATTTTCCTATTTTGAATTTTAATTTCGAAAAAATAATTTGTATTTTCGATTTTGTAGAGTAATTTTTAATTTTATGATTTTTTCCCCCAATATTTCTTGGGAATAGGCCTATTACTACCATTGCATTGCCTGTCGCCTTGGGAACCACGGTGGCTAAGTGGGTAATACGCTGGAGGTTACGGGTTCGCTGACGGTTTTTGCCGAGAAAGTATTTGGGGGTCCGGGTGGCCGAAAAGTTAAAGCTTGTACATGGAATCGGAAGGCTTGTCATTGAGTCAAGTGGCGTGGTTTCGATTCTCCGCTTGTACGTGACAAGGAGTATAGAGTCGCCTGTCAATCTACGGTTGTTTTTTCGAGTTTCATTCCAATTCTAAAGACCCCTAACGCAATGAATTTTTGAAATAAAATTGAACCATATGTCAGTCCCGAAATGGTCCAGTTAGTGTCGAGTGGCTTAGTTTATGTCGAATTTGTATCCGGCAAACACGGTTTGTACTCAACCCCACCCCCATTAAACTGGGAAATATTTTCGTTATCATTTGCCAAACAAAACAAAAACTGACACTTCATAGACTGTACTTGTCAACGCAAATATTGTAACGTATTTGTTACATCCTTGTCTGGAACTAGACTAAACAAGAATAAAAGCATTGGTGAAAGGATAATACATTAAGAGAAATAACAAATAATATGACGCCATTTTATGATAATATTTTTTATTTAAAAAGTCGCACAGTAAAATAGTGTACAGTAAATTAATCAACTCAGCTGTGTCCCTTTAATGAAACAATTAACTAAATCTTTTGTTATGTAATAGGTACATGTATAACCACTCGGATGAATGGTATGACACGTCGATTCAATTAAATTTCTTTATCGTGTCTATATAATACCAAGGATCGTAATTCCAACTTCATCTGTCAGAATCAAGCATGTTTCACCAACTTAACGAATATGGTTAAATTGTTCAACAATCGTCCTCTGTACGACCTTTTAAGTACGCTACTTTCTAATTTTCTTCAAAGAAAATGTTATTTTATTTTCCCCAAAGGTTTCATTAACTAAATTAATGACCGGACTCTAAATGAGAAATTGCAAGTAACAGTAAACGTTAGTTAGTCTTTCATCAAGAACATTGGCCGTTATACGTTTTATATGATGTCGCTGTGATAGGTTATGAATTAACCACAGTAAACCATATGATATGTATATGGCGATGAACTGTAATAAATCATTCCGTGTCTTTTGATACATGTTCTATATAATCAATAGAATAATGAAGGAGCTGCTGGCATTTTATAATAAATCTTATCGTATCCTTCATGTAAAAGATAAACATCATAAACACGTTTCGTAAGGAAACAGAAAAGGGCATTCACTAAAAATGAAAGTATATTCGGTCTTACTAATCAAAAACAATAGGGTTTTTTTCAATAGCATTAGATCCGTATTGTAAAATAAAAAGTTACCGACAAAGGGCAATGTGGAAAGTTTACCTTAGGATAAGAGTGTGGCCATTATTGTGTTTCATTTAAAAAAAAAAAAAAAAAAAAAAACACCCCAGAAAAATTTTACGGTAATAGATGTAGTCAATGTTGATATTTAACCGAACTGAATGAATTCACCATTAGAATATACATTTAAAAATCATTAGTTCAGTTGTAGCACACAAGATCAAATCAATTCAATACCTTAGGGTCTTAGTACCTTTATAGTAAATGCAGCCGGGTGAAGGGGGGGTGGAACACACGACATTAAAAAACGCACAAGACAAACCTGTGCAACATACACACAAACTGCATCGACACCAATTAAGTAGTCTCTATCATCCATACAAATATTCTACGAATATTAGTCTGGATGGGTCCTCAAAATTTGACGGAAAATGGGTCATTGTCTGGTTTATCCAGTCTTTTAAGTTACCACGTACTGAATCTATCAAAACAGCTCGCTTGTCAACGATGACACTCTTTAAAATTTTGTTGTGTAAAGGTTTCAATTGAAATGGTAATTTTCTCTCGTCATGAATCAGACGTATGGCTTCTCACAATCTTCTTAATTCTTCATCGCGATGCATGCTTATTCCTCGTCTCTATTTTGTTTCGAATAATAGATGTGCCAAGTGAATTGTGGGATATATTTCAACCACGCTTTATAGAATCTAGCAAAATCGGCCCGGCTTCATAAGATCTAGCACTTACTGATACAACCTGTTTCACGGAGAATTACTAACGAATTATCCCTGTAACGGATGGCTGTCCAAAACACGTGCGTTGACTGCATGCCTCGTAGTCATTGGCTCAACGGCTCGTGCAATGTTTACTTAACACCTAACTGCTTCGGGCAAAATAATGCATTTTACTCATTTTAATACCCATTTACACTAAATAGGAAATATTTTTTAACTACAAATACTTCAAACGTCTTTATTTATTTTTCTTTTACCTCAAAAAAATGTTTGAGAATTTAATTTGTCGGAGTAAAAAAGTTAATATGCCGTACTCATTAAGCTTATCCGGGATTGTAGCGGCCAAGCGAATATTCACTGCGGGATCAGTTTGTTACTGATACTTTAGCCAAAAGGTTCCATTGCCCATGCGTAACCAAATGTTTGTTTTTTTTATGTAGTAGATTATCCAGTAATTTTCGTCAAAAATTGAGAACCGACCCAGACCCTCCTTGCCTTGAAGACTAGGGGGTTCTGGGTGACAGAGACTACCAATTAAGTAACAAACAACACCAAATCAAGTTAGTTGATAGATCCGGATGCGCCCAATTTGGGGTGTTTATAGTATTCTGGAACTTATGGGTGTAATATATATATTAATCTCTTTTGTCTTACTCCTTTTTTCAAATAATATAGCCAAACGCTAATCTATTGATAATGTGTAAACTATCAGACAATGTCTTATTCTCTAGCTATTTCTATAGTTAATTGTCTGTTTCCTTCTTGTAATGATAGTTTGACGATTTTATTGTTTCCATTGAAATGGGATTCATGTTGGATGTAACTGTACTGATAAACCAGTTATATTCTTGTTCCATCACCAGTATTGTTCAGTACCTTTGATATTCACACAATGCTTATCATTGAACTATTCCACCTTACTTAAATCAATTTTCACTAGGTATTTATCTGGTTCGTATATCATAAATCGTGATTGAAGTGCTAATTGTGGATAATTACACACACACACACATTATATTTGTTTTGCTGATATTCAAAGTCTTTTACATGTATGATATCTGAGATAGGCTACCTGAGATATTAATGACGCACGTTTTCCGTTATTTCGACTATTTTTGTGTTACGACGCTGCCTACGAAATTAGGGTATAAGAAACATGATGCATTTTTCCTTCTTGCATCATGTTTCTCGCGTGGGCATGACTTACGCATCATCAATAATCTGAGAGAGAGAGAGAGAGAGAGAGATGCGTTTTATCGTCCACTGGACACAAACTACACAAACGAGGTCATTTAGGGACTAACACATGGTTCATTTTTTATTTCAATCCGCCTGCGCGCATGGATCTTTAGCAGTGGGAGGAAACCGAAGGATCTAGAGAAAACCCACGAGGTTGGACAGGCAATCATACACCTTGTCACGTATGGGTATTGCGCAATGGGTCTATAGCTGTGGGGAGAAACCGAAGGACCCAGAGAAACGCACGAGGCTGGACAGGCAACCATAAAGTCCCCTTGTCAAGTAAAAACTGGATTCGAACAGCCTTAAGGGAAACTGCGTGTTAAATTATGATGAATACGTCAATAATTTTGATTTTGTTTTCTTGGTTCCTTTCTTTATTATTTTGCTTTTGGCACTTATTGATCACCTAAGTTTTTTTTGTAAATGAAATATTATTAAAAGAAAACGGTGATTTTCTTTCTCGGTCAATTTCTTTTTAAACAAATGTTACGATGTCACTAAATTGAAAATTTAGAAAAAATGAAAGCAATAATTGAAGAAGTTATTGATAGAAAATATCGACATATAAGAGCGTTATATTTAATGACTCACTAACATCATTCAGAATGGCCCACAGGCAATAATACATGATTGTGTATAAATGCAAATTTTGTGAAAGAATAGAAAATTTTTCACAGCTATGTAATATTAATTTAGGATTAAGGATATTGCGCCTATAAAGAAACGCAACATTTATTGGCTACATAGTTTTCGATACAAATGATTTGAAATTAAACCGGATCCTTCTGAATGTATATATATGGCACTAATTTCCTAGAAAGCAACACTATATCCATAGATCTAGGTGTAAGTACTACTGGTGAAAATTGGTGCTCGATTTTATGAAGGATAATTTAGGAAAATATTCGATTAGTTTTCGCCGAATATTGGATAGTTTTTCTCCTAAAATGGTTCGTTGCATGCCTTCCATCGCTGCCTCCCACACGCCCATCAACGCTCGCAAAACACACATGGCCCGGGTCTAATACGCGTAGTGGAATCATTGATCCACTTCCTATTAGTAACAATTAACCCGAAGCCGTATGTATTACCGATTTGTTTTTGAGAGACATGATCTTGGATACAATGCCCCTTTCCAACCTAATAAATTATACTTCAACCAAGTCAAATCATATTTGCCTTTTTGTTCAACGAAACATAAATGCCAAAGCCACTATCTAATATATAGGCAGCTCGTGTTTGAATTAACAAAGACTCTGGAATGAAATTATTCAAGTGAATGAAATAATTATCTGAGATCAATTTGACCGTTAAAATATATGTGAGAACTGCAGAGACCTCGAAAGAACAGAACATCCAACTTCCTAATGTCACCTTAATATTCCGTCTTAAAGATAAAATAAACTTATATATTTTCAGGAATGGTTTGATGAGAAACTGACGTGGAACAAGGAGGAATTTAATAACATTAGCATTATAAGAATTCCTTGTAAATTAATATGGCTTCCGGATATTGTTCTATATAACAGGTACATGTATTTAGTAACGCCTTCAGTCAACATTTAATCCTCAAATGATTTTCTATACAAACTATCTCTGTAATAAAAGATATATAATGGCCTACATTTGAAAACATTACAAAATGGAGGCTTTCAAATAATCGCGGTTGATCCTTTATAAAGTATGCTCCTTCGGTTGGATTTAGTTTGTCTTGTACTAACAGCAGATCAATAATAAATGAACTTAATATCTCGACTTACACTGTTAATATAACAACAGGATGGTAAACCCCATTTCATTTCATTTTTACCGTTAAAGTGAATGAAAATGTCCAAGTATTATAATTTAAGGCTACGCCCCGCTGAACAATAATAATGTAACTTTTTATTAAATATTCTTTTTTTAAATTGAATTTTATTAAATTATGTTTACGGGTATATATCAAGTTTACCCTCGCTGTTGCTTGTCTTCAGAAGAAAGCAAATAATCAAACAGGGAAAGAAAAACGCTATTCAAGCAGCCCTAATCGCATTGATCGTTGATCTTTCAGGTCTGAAAATTGATAGATTACCTATTGATAAAAGATGATTTTCTGATGAAGAATTACTTCCGGACCTGACAAATACTTTGCCAGGATGATGGTCAATCTATAGATTAACATGTCGGTTAATGATGTCATCAAAACTTCATCATTTTTATTTTTATTTATTTCAGCGTTGATAATCATAACAAAGGTTACATGAAAAGTCTGGCAATGGTTGAATCTGACGGTAAAGTATTCTGGCCTCCGATAGTACGTATGCGCAGTTCTTGTAAGATGGACATCACGTACTTTCCGTTTGATGACCAGGTCTGTAAATTGAAACTAGGATCATGGGCTTATGATGGATTCCAGGTGGACGTCTCTAATCGAACAATCGACATGGACCTTGAGAATTATGTTGATAATGGAGAATGGACTTTGATCAACACTAAAGTTGTGCGAAATGTGATTTATTATCCATGTTGTAAGGAACCGTTCCCTGACGTCACATTTTATCTCCATATACGCAGAAGAGTTCTATATTATTTTTTCAATGTGATTATTCCGTGTATTTTGTTGTCCAGTCTTTCAATGACTGGGTTTCTCTTGCCACCAGACTCTGGAGAAAAAATAACTCTCGGTTTAACCGTACTGTTGGCTTTCTCAGTCTTTATGCTACTGGTTGCTGAAAACATGCCACCTACGTCAGAATATATTCCACTTATTGGTAAGTATGCGTAATTATTATTATTATTTATAAGCGTTTATATAGCGCCATTTCCACAAAAGTGCTCAATGACGCTTTACAATAAACATAATAATAATATAATATAAAAAATATTGACAAAACAAATATAGGATTAAAAAAGAAAAAAAAACATAAAAAAGGGTGTATAATATACATAGAAGTTGAGTATAAAGAAGTAATGTATAAAATAATAAAATAATAGATATAATTATCACAGAGATGATTAATTAAAAGCCCTATTAAACAAGTGGGTTTTAATAGTTTATTTAAAAGCTCAGAGATATTTTAATTTACTTAAAGATGCATTTTATAAGCTACAATCAAAAAGGCTGTTCAAAACAAGATAACTAAAAATTAATATATTGAATATTTCAGTTAAATTACTTTATTTTGAGCAAAGTTATGAATGTTTGAAGTTTTGTAGAAAAGAAACCGTCTTTGGGAAAATGCTTATTTGCGCATAAAGCCTCCAGATATTGGAACATAATCAACCCGATAATCACTCGGGAAGACGGCTGTAAGCCCATGGCATTTATCGACGATCTAAGTGCCGTTCTTGTCATTTCTCGATACACAGTGGGTGGGTGTGTGTGTGTTCGGGAGGGAAGAAAGGGGATGTGCGTGGGTGTCATTTTTAGGGGTACTGGCGCTTTGGGTCTAGTGCAATTGAATACTCCATGATATGTATTATATTGTGTTGCGTGATTACGTGTGTCTGTAATAGCGATAGGGTGGTGGCAATCTCAAGATACCCGGACGGTTAAACTCTAACTTGGCCACTGAGTCAATGTATCTTACGGGGCCTTGCATCATTTTCTAACCCATTGTTGTGCCGAAGAACAACTTTGACTCCAATCATCAATGTAAGCCTTCTTGCGGATTGTTTTTAGCACCAAAGACACTTCTTTGATCAAGGTTACATTACAAATACCCATTGCTAAGTTGAATTAAAAGCTCACTCGAGACATACTACAGATAAATACCCTACTTACGATCTGGCTAATGTTCTTTCAATTTTATTTTCTAGGAATTTACCTCACAGTGATCATGGCAATGAGTGCCCTGTCTGTCGCCTTGTCAGTGTTTGTTCTTAATTGTCATCATAAAGGAGTTTTGCTTCACCGACCACCACGATTTGTGAAAATGTCCTGTTTGATTTTGGGGAAACTAATGTGCGTTCGCCTGAACTATATAAACAAAATGGATGCTTTTAAAGACCTGACTCGACCAATGGGAGAGAGTGAAAACTTACTTGAATCCGGCAAAATTGAAAACAATAACCCAAGTGATCGATCTCGTGTTGATCTCAATATCAATGGACTTGTTGATACAGGTCAGAGATCAAGACAAAATGTTGGCTCGGGGACAAACGGTCTCCAGACACAAAATACCGAGCTCGAACGAGAAATTTTAAAATATTTAAAATTTGTACTGGAATCATACGAAAGGGGACGTAGTGAGCGGTTGGCCGTTGTGGAATGGCAGGAGATCGCTAGAGTTATGGACAAATTCTTTTTCATTATCTTCATAACAATTACATCTGTGTCCACGTTAGTGTTGTTGATAATTAGTCCCATGACCAAAATTACATCTATACCTTATGACTAATTGAATAATGTATAAAATTTATTACGTCCTTTTGTGTTTACGAGGTGGGTGCTGTGGTGTATTTCCATGAAAGTAAATACTTTGAAGTATAAACAATAATGCTAGCTCTGATATTGAAAGATAACCCTAAGATTGATTATGACATGCACAAAATGGTGTATTGAAATGTTCAGACGAAACGCGTTTATTATTTGACACATAGCAAAAACAGAGTATATAACTGAAATATCTGATCATATATCAATTTTCCACAACAGGATCGTGAAATGTTATATGTGCTATCGAATCAATCTTGTCATTTCACATGCAGCAAATTATGTATTCAGCCGAAATCTTTAAGTGTCCATTGATGTGATTTACTTGATGTCTATAATTTCATTGTTCTCCCACTACTTTTGTTGATCAGATACACTAGTCCTTTTATAGATTACAGTCCAATGAAGGAGACTGTTCTTTACCTTCATTTATCTTTATTTACTGTAAGGATAGATTTATTATTAAATTTTACCTTATTTAAGTTTCAATATCGATTGCGAAATATGTGTCCTGATGTTAATGTTACGGTTTTATGTGCTACATATTAAAATCTGTAAATAAGATATTTATTTGTTTCCAGTTTATTCATGTGAGAAATATTGTAGGTTAGAGTAGTGTAATTGTTTCATGTTTTTGAATGTTACTGTGTTTAAATGGAATTTGTTTTATAAATAAGTATGGCTTAGTGTATACGCCCCCCCCCCCATTGTAAATATCTCCATATAGTAAAAAAAACAGAAATATAAAAAAAATACATGTTGTCTTTTTATACGCCCACTTAATATTACGTGGCCATCGCTAAAAGTATATCTATCTAGCCAAACCTTCCCGTGAACACATCATCTCCCATTCAATTTAAATGAAACGTTGTGCATGTATACTCTCGATGGCGAGATTTCCTAGAATATCAACAGAAATATAGCAAGTGCTAGAAATAGATCATCAAATTTATATAGGTTAGAAGGATTCTATACGTATGGTTTCAAAATGGTGTGCAATTAGTATGTGACAAACGGTATGAACAATAACGCAGATACTGTTTTAAGTACATGGTCTGTACCAAACCATTTGATGGTATTTTATGCATCATCTCCGAGCCGAATTCAATAATGCCTAAATTACTTTTAATTGCCGCGTCCTCTTATTTTGTAATGGGACAAAAGATAGTGGCCCCATTCATAAATAGGTAGTGAACATAATATATCTTGAAATTCGAAGGCGGATTTGCGGCTGGATATAGGTAACGCACACTCCTACCGTAAACAAATAATAATAGTTGCGATATCTTATCCTAGATTCCCACTGTCGTATGATGATTGTCCACGATCTGGTATGTGCAGATACATTCGGATACGTTTCGATACGATCAACACGATTGTTACTACTACTGGCCTCAATACATGACCAAAACCTGATGGATCACCACGATTAATCCACGATATAAACCACAATTTCAATCGTAACGCGAATCGTGATAGTGAAGAATCTAGCATTATTTACAAAATGACTACGTTAATACCATCCCATGTTTTAAACATTCGATTGCATGGTGGGGGACATTAATTATATATAGTTGGAAGTGTTTGTGTTTTTAAACGATTGTCATCATTTGTCAGGAGTTTAAATTCAGATTAATAGTTGATACTAGGCTGACAGTTATTGAAGGATAACGCGTGGTGTGGGTATTATTATCCAAATATTCATTAAGTAAAATGGCTTCGTTAACGAAAATGGTGTACTGATAATTGAATCAGACACTAGTCATAACATTGAGTGACTGGCATGTTTTTGTTGATCTTCGTTTACAGTTTGAGTGATATGTTGTGCTGTTGATTTCGTCATGGATGCAACAAACAAGCAGACGTGTAATCATATTATTGAGCATACAGACATACCTTTGTGGTATTCAAAAATGAAAGCGGGGCGATGATCATTTTCAACCAACACATAATTACGTCACCTGTCTTTGCTTTCTGTTTTACACCGTTTTCTGCTTCTATTCGTGTGGAAAGTTCATTTGACAATGGAAGCAACCGTCGATGACTGGAATCAGAAGTTCGAGACAGCAACTTGACTTAATATAGCGTTAAAAGACGATTTTCTTCTAGACGTATGTTTCGTCTTAAATTTCTTGAGTGTATTGAAAGAATTTCCTGACACAAAACAGAGCTCCGGCCTAAAATTGCTTTGAGTTGCGGAATCATCTGTAGAGAAAAATATTGAATTCCCAATGGACTGCACTAATCGTATTACAGTAATTCAGATTATTTAAACATAAGTGCACGAAGATCAGTGAAATTCTCCCTTGGTTACATTATTCTTTCTATAGTTACGTGTATTTCACTGGCCAATGCCTCTGATAATTGCTTAGTTTTCAGAAACCAATAAGCTATTTCATTGATTATCAACTTCCTGGATTCAGTGTACTGTCGCCCGATTAGGAGAGAGTCACACAATGTCAGTTATGGTATCGCGTACAAGGCAGACAGTGTGTACTCTTTTCGAAAATTTTCAATTTACTTTTTCTTAGCCAGGATAAGAACTATTAATCTAAACTTGTTTGTTTGTGAGTATGACGCTGGCTCACGCACATGGTGATCCAGGAAGTGACTCCAGTCCTTGGTATGTATCCATGGATGCAGGACAGGAGGGCCTGGCAAGGGAAACATGTAGCCTGAGCCCAAAACGTATATTGCTTGGCATTTGGAATTCGGTGAAGAGTAGTATAAGGCTGAAACGCCATTGCCGTGGAAAATCTATCCACATAGCACACTGCATCGGCATTGCTTGTCTTCATCAACTCTGACGGTTCTGAAAAGTAGGATGCTTGTGTGATATATATTGATATAAAATGAAATGAACAAGTGTTAGCGTCCTTCTAAAGAAGATGATTACGTATAATTTGTATTGTCGAAACAAATAATGAATGTGTGATACCAGTAGGGCAAATGTAAAATCCACTGTTTAACTTATAAAATCAACCTCATTTGCAATTAAATTACATTTTGATCAGTTGATATAAAAAAAACACAACTATCATGACAGAGTAGGTTTAAACATATAACACAAAGGTCCTATAATATCAATTTCATAGAAAATCATAGATGATATCGATACTTACGAATTACAAAGTTTACCACCGTTTTCATCTTAAAGCAATGACATCCACCAGAATGTGAACTATGTCATCTTTCTTTGACAGTAAAGTATATGTTGATTTACTTCGACCATCTCAAAGATGCCAGATCCAGCTTTCACCGTTGTCAGTCACTGCAAAACCTGTTTGCTAAATCAGAACTATAATATATTGTTAATGCCAGATTTGTCATTCTTATTGTATATTCCAATTATATGATTTTATTCTTATCATTTAAGCTTACTCGTCTGGACACCTGTTACCACTGTTTGTTGTGTTATTTGTATACGGTGAAAAGTCTATTTTGCAATATCGTTGTTTTAGGACTTTGAATTCTGTCTAATTCTTTGGATTTTTCGTACTTGGTTTTATTTAATATAAATTTACCGTTGCTATCTATGGTACGCCCGTACTTGCATTCGCCAACTGTTCACCTTCTCATATACAGTACAATAGTATCAATGATTCCATCAAATTTTATATTAATAATTTATGAAAAATTAATTAATGAGGCCTACAAGTCGTGTAACAACATGAATAAAACAGTTGTTCATAGAAGTGATTAAGAATTGTTGGATGTTATGAGTTTGATGTCAAAGTATTTTATTGATGATTTAACTCGTTGGCACTACACATATATTTATAAAGTGGTGAATTACGGCATGAATAACGAATCACTAACGAATGACCAACTCCAGTATCCAAAAGACCAAAAAGAATAACTCATCTGGGGGTTTTCGTTCTCGATTGTATTGACGTTTGTAATTAAGTTCATTAGTGATGATGCTATATAGGTCAAGCTGTAAGTGTAACAATGTTACGTTGTGATTAAAACAACTCTTGACAATCACAGGGAGGAACATTGATTAGTTTCGTCGGACATGTCAATAACAGAAAAAAAATACTATAACCAATCTAGAAACACTTGAATTGTGCCTACATCGCAATTAATAAAGAGGTCGTTCTTTAGAAACTTCACAATCATCTGTGTTGTGAAAATCGTGAAGTTTTTGCCTAATATAATGTTGTTGGATGAATCGCAGAGTTTATGTAATTAGAATAAAATTTACAATAGCTTGAAATTAACGTCATCTTGCGCCTCCTTATAAAACCGTTTCCGGTTCATTTTTGAAAACTTCATAATCAAAAACTTATCGCAGGGTTTAATACATCTCCATTCTACATGGATGCAGACATTTGGGTTTTATTATTATTATTATTATTATTTACATTTATATAGCGCTATCTTCCACAAAGCGTGTTCAGATGCGCTGTACAATAAAACATGTAATAAAAATAAATATACTTATACAAAAACTATAGAGGTAAAACATAACAGGGTAGCTTAAAATAAAATATATCACAAATGGGTTTTAAAAAATCAGAAGTTAAAGGCTTTCTTAAACAAAAATGTTTTAAGAAGTGACTTAAAAGAGATTAAATTTGTGCAGCATCTTATATTACCGCTTTTAAAATGACGACTACGAATAAAATGGTCGTTTGTGTTTCTAGAAATAACCTAAGCGTAATATTTTACACGTATTATTCATGTAAATTGAATGTACAAATATTACACCTTTTTTATTTCCAAAGGAAAATTCATATTAAACTATATTATAGCTAGCATAGGGTAATTACAATTAGATGGTTTAGAATATGAAAGACTGCGTCGTTTTGCATTCGCTATAATACAAGTTTAATACTGTCAAGATTGTTAAACGCCTGGATACCAATAAATTGTAATCACACAAACAGATTTAATGGGAAATTGACAAATATCTTTTTCTTTTTTAATTTTACAAAGAAAACAGTTTTATCGAAAAGATTTTAAATAATATGTGATCAAGTTGCAAAAATGAGACATTGAGAAATGTCAAATCGAGTTATCAGAAGATGTCAAAAACAACCCATCTTCCTGATTCACGTGTTCATCGTGCCAATATCCTAATTCAAGGGTCAGTATGTACAGGATTCCAGTCTTGACGCGTTGCATGACACATTTAGTGGTAACAAAACAACTGCTGGTGCTGATGGCAATTAACATATTATACATTTAACGTGCGAAATTGACTAACTTTGGTTTATATCCAAATTTACATTTGTTTTTTTTTGTCATCTACAAGGTGTGTTAATTAACAATATTATCGAGACTAATCGTGCCAACGCATATTGTTTTTTACAGTTTTAGTTCTAGGAATACATCTTCAAGCTGATGATTGTCCTTTTAATTCGACATTCGTCATCATTAGTGAGGTTCTCCACAGAATTACAAAACTCCGCTGATAACATTTTACATACAACCGATAACGACTAGTCTTTTACTACTGCTTTATTTAAAGTGCCAGAGTGATTGATATGATGTCCCAGTGGTACCATTGATTCCCCAGATTCCAGATTCCTGTAAATAGATAACTATCGATTATTTTACTCTATAATTTCAATCATTACATTCCAATAATGAAAAATATAGCAACTTTCAAGTTGCACAGTTTCTAACAATGAAAGGCTTAATCAGGTAATGTACATAAAGTAGTGTTCAGCAATACCGATAAAGGTTTATTGGATCGTTGAATGGCTGATGCCAATTGGCGTCCTCCAGACTGTCGGGTGGTCATATTGTGATAAATGTCGACCTCAGCTGGAATCCCCCCCCCACACACACACCCTCTGAGACATTGCAAAGTAAATGCACAGTATCTGGCTATGTCTTGTTATCTTAACCCTCGTCGGCGTCGGTCATGGTATAACTTCTAGAACAATGGTTCCCATCTAATTGCAGAAACCATCATCTAATCATGGTCCCCTTGAAGACCAAGATCACAGTTTACTCTGAAATATGATCATTATTAACAGATCAAAATGACAGACCGGGGAAACACATCGTGAGAGAGGAAAAGAGATTCGCAATGTGCCAAGTGATGAGCATATCCGAGATTTTAAACCTATCTGTGAAAGACCTGTACAGTGTCGATTGTTTCCTAAATAATATTTTCAATATAGCCCCCTTTGGTGTGTACACACTTTCATTTTGACAACGATGTTGCCAGGCCGGGATGCTGGCCGGTCAGGAGGAAATTTTTTCAGCCACCCTTACAAAGTCGCTCACAACTGATGCGGCGTTATCATTACTAGGAACATAACGACTGGCTAGTTCCTTTTTCATTTTTGGAAACAGGTCTCATCCATTGTCACAAATCTGACCAAAAAATTAGCGTTTTTTCACCCACTTCGCAGAAACTTTTGTTATTATTAACTCGTTAGCGATAATGTGTTCAGCCCTCTCATGCCCACACCACTGTAAATATTTCCAGTGGTCAATCGTCGATCAGACACCTCCGAGTCCTGAACCCAGATAATGTTTTGTTGAATGATTGCCGTTCAGGACGCGGCTCACAGTCAAGGCTCTCTCTAGCTGGCACTCCTAAATTCCACTTCTATACTGCGAGAAATGAAGGAATATCATCCCCAAGCTGGCGACCTATCCTTTCATGAGAGATGCTGACAACACAGACAAAATGTCTAGCGGTCACTCGTCAATCATCCATCACGATGTCATGCACCCTGGTGGTAATGTTATTTTCACTGGTTGCTTTTGATAGCCTCCCAGGACGCGGGTAATCGCTAAGGTTCTCTTTGCCACGCTTAAATATCACATCCCCCTTCTTTATCATGGAAAAGGAAGTGGCATTTCGGCATATTTGTATTCGGGTTAGTCCGTCCAGTTGCGGGTACTTGATGGCTGTGAAAAGAAGGGGGGGGGGTAATCTGGTTGTAAGTAAATTTGATTAAATATATGGAAGATTCATTTTTGACCATTGTCATTGACCATTGTCATTATAGTGTAAGTATCGAGTCAGAAATCGATTAGCAAGAATGGGTTGCCTTGTTGAAGGGAGGTAAATCTATTTCAGATCAACAAATGGCAGTCTGCCAGTAAATTTCAGCAATTAGCAGTAATTGAATTTTGTGCGTGAATTATAACCGGACATTTAATTTTGCACAAACAATTGGTTACATTTAAGATGTCAAGGATTTATAAGACTTCTTATGGCAAAACATGTAATCCTATGACATTTACTCCAAATGGGTCCACACCCCAAAATGGATATGCTGTATGTTTCTACAGCTTATTAATGTTTTACATTTTGGATGTAAATCTATTATTTGTGGCATTTACAGTGCAAAATTTTAATTAATAGCCATTTTATACTCCTTTAAGTCGCGAATGACTTGTATGTCATAACTCGCGTTTTCCACCACATTTTGTCAGGAAATTCACGTATGCTTCTTCGAGTTTGTGTATCTCAAAATTTTGGTGCTCAACCTCACACAGATTTTAGTGCAAAGACATAACCATTTATTCCTCTGTCTGTAGTGAAAAGCATCCAGCCCAACGAATATTTTTGGAAACGTTGGTGGTAGGTAAAGAGACCGGAATTAACATTGAAGTCAATGGGGAAATTAATGGTAATTAACTGTGTCATTTTTTGGACTAATGATTCAATTTTCAATAATTTGCTTGTGTGTATAGGGGTCTTTAGCAGTGGAAGAAATCCTGTGACGTTGGACAGGCGGCCCTACTCCCTGTCACGTAAAACCGGGGAATCAAAACCACGTCAGTTGACTCAATGACAGACCTTATGATGCTAACCATATTGATTCTTTTTCTTTTTAGCTTAAATGTCCTAAACATCGATAATTATACAGTGCCATTGTTCACAGAGCTGATCAACTCAATCCATACATAAACATATGTTAGTGTAATAAAACATGAATAAAATGTTTTCAGCTTCTGTTAGAAATGTCACAGAAAAATATATGCTTCTTTTAGTGACGGAGAACTAGAGTCGTGATGGAAGGTATGTGGTATAATCCAAGACACCGGAAACCACTTCGCTTATATTCATGTATGCAGTGTATTAATTTTTTTTAATTTTTTTAAATATTCAGTTTCATTTGTCTTTTCGCACTGCCCCTGGTGCGTTGTGTAGTGCATTCTATATTTTCTAGTGTCAGTGGTTTTATGAGTTGAGCAGTGGATACCTCGAACAACACAATTCCCCCACCCCCACAAACTCATAAGAGGAAAACTGCATAATCACTGTAAAATTCGAAATCATCTGCACAAAATATACAATCAATCCGCTCTCAAAATTCAGAAACAACGTTTTCGTCCAACCTGTCATGCAAAACGGCGAATAATACGAGAGAGAGAGAGAGAGAGAGAGAGAGACTTCAATGCCAATGGGCGGAGGGTGCTGCTAAGGTAAGTCTAGAGGGCCGGGGTGTATCTGAGGTCTGGGCTGTGCAAGCGTCTTTTCGTACGATGCTTATGATGTTAAACCAGGTTATTGGCAAATGAAAGTGAATTCTGTGTGATTTAAATACCGATGTTGGATCAATATTGTCGTGTACATACAAGGCTGTATATACAAAACTAGTTATTTCACACCGGAATTAAATGTCGCCTTCAAATGTTATTCTGTGCAATTCATTTCAACACGAGCAACATTTTTTTTCTGAATAAAATCTAGGAAAATATAGGAATCATGCCTGAAGGCATGAAGAATCGATTTTTTAAAGAACTTTGAACCAAATTACCAGAAAACTTGTCTTTGAAAACATGGTCAATAATTCGCTGCGCATCGTATTATACACACCCCTACGTTGAAAAACACAAGACTTTACATTAACCTTTTTTTTATTACATTGTATTGACAATGATAAAACCAAAAAATACGATAAAAAAAAATCCCCGATAACAAAAATATTGTTAAACGACTGGAAGAGTTGTATTTAATATTAATTCTTTTCAATGGTGTATAAACGTCGGTATGACGAATGTGAGAATATCACGCTTCTTTTAATTAACGTCTATATAATGCAATAATTTGTCCCTTTTTATGTGATGCGTCTTATAATAACTCACAAAGGGAAATTGGACTTCCAAAATTACGTGTATCAGAATAATTGAATTGTTATTTAACGGCATGCATCATGCAAGTCCTAAACCAGTTCCGGAGTAAGCCGGAATAATTCGAAGTTCCTATAATTCGGCATTAATAGACTATAGGAGTAATTCAAGAACAGTTCGTTAACTCGGCAACTAATTAATGACGGTTGCTAGAAATCCTGATAACAGTTGTTATCTCTTTCTGAAGTTCACATAATAATTTGAAATATAACATAATTCTTTATAACGAAGTATATTTTACAGCTCTTTCGGTAATGCATTGTCTATTCTATGTGACAATGAAAAACTCCATAGAGCAAGAGATAAAAATGCAGCATGAAATTTAAATGTCAAATTGAATGCAATGCCTCTAGAAAATTGAATTATTGCAGCTGAGACCGTTCGTGGCATATGCTTTTGCCATTGTTCAATCCAAACCATTTTTATATAGAACTCATTTATTATTTTGAATTCTTTATACGATTGGGTTGCTATATTCATTTAGATTTTGTTATTCTTTCTTGTATACACTGGTTGTACCTATATACTACTGGAATGTTACACACAATGTCGTAGTTTCCATACTTTACTTCTGTTAGAAACCAAACAGCCCGAAAAAGAATTTCATGAAATACAGGCGTCTATCTTTCCGGAAAAGAATAATCTTAAAAATGAGAATATTGCCTTCTTGTGAATCTTAGAAAGCTTCGATTTGTATATTTTTATTGGCCTTATTTACAGACGAACAGAATTCATTGCATTATGAAGGAAGTATATTTATTAATAACACGTTACTTTTCATACACGAATGCTTTAATTGTAGTTTGAAAATCAACTAGAAATATATGTTGATTTTTTTAAAATCTATTTTTTTTTCACCAGTTATAAAGTGACTTAATGTTGTGGTGCTTTAAAAAATGTCGTAAATTGGTTCAATATTTACCGAGAAAAACAACAGTCTATAATTGAATAGTATTACGCAGTTAAAGAGGATGAAACTACACGAAATATACCTATGGACATTTATTCACACGATAAGCTCATTATCAACTCTCTAGATCGCCGGATGGCTTAGATATTGAATAGATTAGACAATGCCATGAATATCTTCTATAAAATGCCAATATGGCGGTCTCACGTTGATGACCAATTGAACTGTCAATCGGCAATCATCGATACAACTTTTTTTATTTCTTGTCAAAACATCAAGCAAGGGCACAATTTGACTGAGATATTCAATATATTCAATTTTCTTTATCTATTTGTCAATTAATGTGGCAGGAATGGTCAGTTCTTTATCCGAATCTTACATAATGCATCTTTATTTATAAGAATCATCTTAAACGATACGCTCTTCGCTACTAATTCACAGAGTATGCCCGTTTTAGACGTATTTCCTTTATAATACAAATGGCTCTTTTTATCATTAATTAGAAACTTAGTTCTTCTGACGTTACTTAAACGGGGACAGGGTAAAAAAAACATATTATAAAATAATTTGAGAATTTATAGACTGCCACAAATATATTGATAGTAATTTGGACTTCACAGAGTAATTTCCTAATACAAATTTTATGAATTTAGTCTGAAGAAAAGTTCATCATTTGGACTACCTGATATTGCATTGGACACTTGTGACTATCTCTCGGTTCCATTCACTTGAATTAATATAATACGCAGGGGCGGATCTATGAATTTTGAAAAGGGGGGTGGGGGCGCAAAATAAGGGCACTGACCACGGAAACGGGGCACGCCGCTGAGAGGGGGGGTGGGTCCCCAAGAAAATTATCCGTCATTTCCTTGCATCTGTAGCCAATCCAAGAGCTATTTGGCTGATATTATCGTCTAAACGATCGGAAATCGTAGAAAAAGAGCATCAAAATAGAGCAAAAAAGCTAGTTGAAAGGCACTTTCAGTAGTAAAAAAGGGAACTGTCGAAAATTAGGGGGGGGGGGGGCGCCGCCCCCCATTGAATCCGCCTCTGCACGTAATATTGTTTATTGTTTAAAATGTCCGGGTATCTAGTGTGCTGGTTTGTCGTGTGTAATTGTGTAATGCGGTACGTCTGCGTTTAGTATAAGACCAAAGTGTCGGAACACATTTTAACAAAATTACTTTTATAGTCATACGCGAGAATAAGAGAAACGGAAGTGATATAATGCATTATCGTTTGTTTGTTTAACAGCAACGCGAGTTCGGTGCACAGGTACTGTTGTAAACTCGATCACTGGATATCAGCCAACCTTGTTTATTTTTCATAAGAAATGAAATGAAATGGATTTTAATGTGAAAGGTTGAAAGTCCTACTTTTCCAACTCTTTCCTGTACGGCTTACAAGGTTTATTTGTCATAAGAAACTTCTCAATAACTTAAACGACTGCAGAATTTAATACCAATTTAAAACACATAGGGCAAAGCTATAGCTAACCTGACAAAAATCGACATACATCTCTCTTCTGGATTGGGGGGCTTTTTCTTTATTAGATTATGCATAATTTCTAACCTGCATATCTTCATCTTATCACTTGGGACTAGGGGTCGTTGTGCTTTATCACTAGCATCATTGTTTACAGCAACATCAGATCAGTGGTGGCAGATCCACTTACATAATAACCTATTTTATAGATACATGTCATGATATTATTTCTCGTCTTTGTACATTATTGTCTTACTCACAACACGAGATTGATTAACTTGCAAACAGAGATTGAATTAACTGACTTTTTATACATTTTGCAATTAACACACTGCAGCTGAATAAGAACTTGATCGACATTTTCTTACTGACATCATTTCTTCCCCATTATATTTCTCGAGAATACAAATAACATTATCGGTAGCCATGTTTCATGTTAGCAAAGTGCTTTCTAGAGAAGTTAGAATTAACTTAATGTGCCACAATGGCAATCAGAGCATCATGCAAATCGAGTAATGAGAATAGATAGTGTACACTATTAGATTCGATAAAATGTTCGGACGCAAATTAATTTGATAAATCGAGATTTCACCCATTATCTAAGGTCTTCTTCACATACTGTTATACTTAAATTGGATCAAGTTTATTCGTTGATTAATGTGAGCTTCTTGAAGGACATGTAGGAGTTTTTGTATATTGTGTTGATAAGTGTTTCCTATTTGTTGATTATTTCATTAACTAGGGATTTACATACTTTGATAAACGTTCTTACAAATTACTTATTGTCCTACGACTGAAATCCCCACTGTATTTCCTGATACCATATATTGATTGAGGTGTTAACGTGCTGTGAAATTGACATCGTGCTTCATTACTGACAGGCTCAATTGACAAGTTATTCGTTTGGGATGTAAATGGACTATATTGCGCGATCTTCTCAATGAGTATCGGTCTTCACGAGTCTATGATTCGAGATGGAATAAATGGCTAATTTTCCGCACCACGGCCGCGTTTTATAGCTACTCCCGACTTCGATTTTCAGTTTTCCATCTACTGGGGCTTTAATCGCTATTTCTTATTAGTAATTTCTTGTTAGTTTTTCTGACAATTCCAAAGACTCATTAGGTGAAAAAAGCGAAAGTTGATTTGAAGGTATACGGACACCAAAGAATGATGTATGATAGGCGATTTATGGCCGTAGGGTAAGTAGGTTCACGTCATTGAAATCTTATTTCAAGAGGGAAATATGAAATCGAATGTCTGCTTGTTGATAATTGGTGTTAAATGCAGCGAGTAATAAAGTTGATACAAGCTTAAGGTACAAGGACAATCTTGGCTATAGAACGTTCAGTAGCTTCTACAGTAAAAGGGACTGTAGTTTAAGATTATGAGTTTTCTCGCTCCAATGGTAATTACTTATTCTTCGACCAGATGCCTGTTTTCCGGTGAAGTTAGCTACACATTAGTAACACTACTTTAAACATTACTGGCTTCAAATGTCAACAGAAGATTTCAGCCGGAGAAGAGAAGATAGAAGATTTGTGTAAGGTAATTGTTTCCTGTGTTGATCAACATTAATATTTGTTTTGTTGTTATTTAACTGTAATTTAATCGATGGAATATGAATTGAATTATTGTCTTTGACTATCTCATTCTGTGAACGTTTAATTATTGAAATATTCCGAAGGGCTTTACGATTGCTTGGGTACGTATATATTTATAAGCTGTCTGATGTTCTTATTTTTGGTCGGATTTTTAAAATTCATTTTGCCATACCCTAATAGGCATTTACATATTCTATAGCACGGTATAGTAAGGTCGAGATTTGAGATTACTAAACAATCATGGGGTTTGGAGGTCAAATTGTCGGCACCTGGACATAATTTCAATAAAATTGCGCAAAAATATTGGTTGGGGATTTGTTTTTCGGGATTCAAAACGGTAGAATTCTAAACTGTTTCAATGGCAGAATTCTAACTCCATATATTTAAAAGTGAGAATAGTTTCGACATTGGATGTCAATATTATGAATCTTTACTCATTTACATTTTTAATTGCTTCAACTCAAGATACTGACAACGTGTATTCATTACAAAATTGAAATTCATTTTAGAGAATTAAATATTCAGAATAAACAAAGGACGTTGATGCAAGATAATGGAAGCAAAGATGACGTTTACATCAAAGATGACTATTCTATTGTTTTTGTCCACCAAGAATATCTGGATCTTAAATCCTTATAATGAATGCAAAGTGTATATCAGTTGTTAAATAGCAAAAGAGGGGGATGTTGGAACATCAAAGATACATGATGTTAAATAAAGAACAAAATTCAATTCTTCAGATTCAAATATGACGCGTCAGGATTTTATATTTATAACAAATCCAACATCCGGCCAAACTTCACGCTGCCTGAGTTTCACACAATCCGAGCAGTTTCAAATCATTAGCTTAATGCAGGATTCTTACAATATTTACTCTAAACTCAGATCTAGCATTAGCTGACACGGCTCCTCCAAACGTAGGTTGTATCAAGTGCATGCACATGACTCGCTACTTCTAGGTAAATGCAAGGAAGCTCCAGAGTCCATATGCACTTTACGACTCGCTACTTTTAGGTAAATGCAAAGGTAGCTAACCCCAGTTAACCTCTACAAAAGTCGTGAGCAAAATAACATTGTAGACTGTTTCGTGCTCTTTGAATGTGAACTGTCTCAGCGCCCATCAAATGATAGATATGGACGTCTTGTAGAAGAAGAGGTGTCTGGTTTTCAATTGATTTATACTCTAGGTATCACTTGTTTTTATTTCTTCCCAAGCGGTTACACCATTATCCTTCAACCAATATGAAAGTGTAAAACAATTTTCTCCTCTTTTTTCACACTTGATGAAAAACTCACAAATATGTCGTCGAGGAATAAATCAATTCCATAAATCACAATATTTTACCCGAAGTTTAAACACAAAACATGTTTCCTTCGTTGGTAAAATACTACTGAAGTGAGTAGAGCTGTTCAATTATCACAACACATAAGAAAATAAAATCATTTAGTCGTTCAAAGAAACTATCATAGTATTGTTCACGGAGTCCGTTGAACTTCCGAAAACGACTCGTAAAGAGGGTTATTATATCTATATCTCATCGCTGGAATGTCAGATTCCCAAATTGAAACATGCAATCTAATCTGAACACCACCGACGGTAAATGTTTACCGCCCTGGGAAGATTTCAAGATTTCCCCAGTAAATTCTGAAATATTTCGATAATTAAGAATACCATGATTCTCGGACTTCGTTTGGTTAGTCGGGTCAAGTTGTACCGCCAGGTTAGAATGTTGATATTGTTTCATTTCAGATGATTATCTCCAATTTCAAATTCGATGGGTTGATTTGAGACTTTTAATTTCCTAGAAATGATCTAGTGGCCAAATTTAATAAAATACGTTACCGTTTTTATAATGTAAAATGCATCGCATTTCCGTTTTGAAAGTGGTTTATATGTTCATTTCCACAAATATAATGGAGTTCTCGATAAACGTTAATACCAGTGCTCTTTAAATACAGATAATTTACCTAATTTCACAATAACAATACTATTCTATAACGTATTTTTTGATACACGCCAACTTTATCAATTTTTCGGTTTTCTGTATAGCATAATAAAATATAAATTAATTGGTAGAATGAACAGGAAAATGTTTTAAATACTTGGGTGCATCGCATTTTGAAGTATTTGCAATATCAACTAAACACGTTAGTCCTGGGCACTAGACCATGTTCCTAGTCTATAATGATGGCCCCTGTCGTCTGTCCTCTATTTGTTTGTGGACAGCCTGTATAGGTCACAATTTTTATTCGATTTTGACGAAACTCGAAATATAAGTTTACCTCAGAAATATCTCAGTCGAAATCTTGGACCGTAACTTCCTGGATTATAGCCCCTGCTTGTACGAAAAATAACGGTTTTGGATTGTGGACATTCTAGCGGTCACAATTTTTATCCAATTTTCGTAATTTGCGCACATCGGATTCTAACGTCCTGGATTATGGTCCCAACTTGTATTGTATGAAAATTCGCTTGTCTATTTAGAATAATATACACTGTTGGAAAGCTGAATAATTTACAATTTTCAAGACGCACCTCCGGTCTTTCGGCACTTTATATATTCCTACTTGTGCACGAAACAAGAGACTTACCTAGTTTCAAAATGTGTTGGGTGCAATTACCACGATTTCATCCACATATATTTATAAGTGTTTCGGGAAAAGAATCCGTGCCACCAAAAAAAAGACATTGTGTACCCGAGAAAGGTGGTTAGGGTAATTCTGATAAATTTACAGTAATAATAGTAGCTGGTGACTTAAAGGACAATATTGGTGCCAGTCATTATCACACATGTGATAGAACTGATTAAACACTTTCCAAATATAATATTAACACAGAGATCATCGCTACCATAGAGGAGTAATAAAGGATTCATGAACACGAGTTATCTCTCTATGTGAATGACTGAAGTGACGAGTGATGACAGATAAACGGCCGAATTTCTGCTCACTAATAATTCCTTCGGAGACAAAAAGTTGTTATATGGGACCGCAAGAGGTTATCTGAAGATACAATAAAGTAATTAAGTGTCATAAGATAAGAGAACACGGGAAAAATAGAAATACTCCGTACATCCCCTTGTTTTTATTCCTTCTATAGGGGAGACCGGGGCACATTGAACCACTTTGTTCACATACATGTTTGTCATCATTTCATATCAAATGTTTTTATTAGAAGATCTCTTTATTTCATGATCAAAATTTTAAAAAAAAAATCAATATGCCCTCTTATATGGATCAAACCCCGGTTTATCTGGATTGTATAGATTAGACATATATGAACTTAAGTACAAGAATTTCCTAGGCTAAGAAGTTAACATGTATGGAAAATGTTTCTCTTTTAAGCGCTTTTTTGAAAAATCCACTACCTAAGAAAATAATTCACAGCATGTGGCTTATTGATGGTAAAATGGGTCTAAGAAGTTACCTCACTTCTGTATAGTGTTGGGTTGTATAGTATTATTTATAAAGGATATATCCATGGTGGTTCAATGTGCCCCGGTCTCCCCTACCTTATAAAAACATGGTAATGGACGGACTTTTAATCTGTTTTTCTTTCCTGTTCTCTTATCTAGTGGCAATCAATTCTTTTTATGAATTGTAAGATATTCTCTCACAGTGTCACACAGCAACTTTAGGTCTTCGAGGGAATTATTAGTGAGCAGATATTCGCCCATGTATCTGTTATCACTAGTCACATCAGTTAGTTATATAGAGGAATAACTCGTGTTTTCCTTTGGCGTTCGTCACTTCCGATTCATGAATCCTTTATTACTCCTCTATGGTAGCGATGATCTCTGTGTTAATATTATATTTGGAAAGTGTTTAATCAGTTCTATCACATATGTGATAATGACTGGCACCAATATTGTCCTTTAACGATTGCTACCAAACTAGAGACATCACAGAAGAGATAACATACACCTATTGTCTTGTGAATTTTTCCTCGATGTTACAGTTTAGCTAAAAGATGTGCACTTAAATTTACCTTTAGTATGCCAACGACTGCCATTTCAACACGTGTCAACTTCAAATGGAAAGGCGGGACAATTACAAATGTATAAATACGGAAATTATAAAACGTATCTAGTCGTGGTCTTTGAATCGTTAAGAAGGAAAATGTGCCAATTTATATAAATTTTCCTTTTGAGGCAATTATAAAATATGCTGAAATTAATTGGACGATATAAAGCGATTTCCTTCACAATTCGGCAAAAAAAGATAACTGTATAAAAATTTGATATCCTTTGATGTCTGTTGAGTTTTCAGCAAATGAGAAACGTTTGGGCGTCGATCTGGTTGTTGATCTAGGTTAGAAGATGTGATCTCTTCATCTCCAAGGATAGCAGTTTTAACATCTTAGATATGGAACCAACAAATATGTTATTTTAGTCCATTTTTATTTGTAAGATACTGGTTTACATTAGGGCAGGTCATAAATGGGTCGTTATAGCAGACGCAATCTTACTGCCACATATAAATAATAAAGCTTTATTCATGATTCTCGGCTTATTTTTGCTGTAAAAGTAATATGGCTATACATATCATTACGACGGTTCACATTAAGTCATGCGTGTTTATTTTTATATACAAACGGAGGGTTGGGTGACCGAATGGTTAGGACGTGTGCACAGTACGTGCCAAGGAGTAGGATGGTCTGTTCAACCTCGAGGTTTTACTCCGGGTCCTACCCCCTCCCCCCACTGTTAAAGCGAATGATTGAAAAAGAATTGAATCAATCCCGAAATGACCTAGTTTGAGTCGATTGGACGCCCCCCTCTCTCTCTCCCTCTATCTTCGAGGTGGCCCTCAATGTCTACTCCCACAATAGCCATGCAAACGACGATATTACATTAAATTTAGTTGTAAGTTAATCACTAAGGGAAAGGTAAATGAGTTGAACATGCGTTACATTAAACCGCTCAGTTTGTACACTAATGAATTTCCATTTTTCTGTTTTCGTTCACTTTTTGACTATAATGATAATGGCTGATTATCTTTCAGTATCTGATCCCACGCAAATTTTGAATCCCGATTTCAAGATAATTTTTATCAATAAAACATGACTCACATTCTATAATATTTCAATCAAATCCAGGGAAAACCATATTCTGTATTGATTGGATCAGGGTTTGATAGTAAGACTTTTGACAAAGGTCAAATAAATACGCCAGCCCCCGGAGGTCTACTTGGCTTACTATTTTGTTGACACGAGAAGAGTGTGACATTAATTATTTACTAATTAAGAAGACCATAAAGCACGTAAATATTAGCTACTTTTAAGATGTTAAGAAATGCGACGCCATTAAACTTACTGTTCAAGCCAATTATGCTCATTTTATATGGTTATATCTCGTTTAGAACGAAACTTCTAATTTGGGGTTTACCTCTTCTTCTATACAGAAATAGGCCTGCAGACACCATTTTAGAGCAACAGCCATTAACAGCAGACGTCGATCTAATCGAGACTATCCTTACATTCTATAACTAGTAACCAAATTACTATATTATTAATTGTGTCATCCCCGAACTCATATAACGCACCTTTGACTTATCATTGACAGAAATGTTGTCCTTCTAGAAATCACTCCGTTGTTATTGTTTCGTTTTTGCCTTTATAACATTTCTTATTCAGATACAATGTAAAAGAGGTGTGTTAAATGCGTTGGGCTGACGTTATTATTGCAGTATCTTTTTATTCTGTTGTAATGTCACGTTCAACGGAAACCTATTTATTTCAATGACCGGTTTCTGTATTGACAGGGTATATCAAACTAATTTAGTGAAGATTGATACAAATAAAAAACGTTATTACGATTATACATCTTTACGGTGCCACTATAATCAAAAATATTATTTGTTTTTAACTAGTGACTGGGGATATGCTGAATACCATGAAATGCATGGCTTCTATTTTTAATTACCTTCATCAAGCCCTAATAAATATGACTAACGGGAAATAATTTTTGATTCATAAGAGTATTCTCTGCCACTCTGTCCGACAAAAAATGAGTTATGGGATAGGTTATCTAATATATAAGATTAGATTGACATTGAAGTCAACGACGCAAACATTTTCTCGTTTGCAGATAACATAAATCTAATTTGCAATTTTGGAATCTGACCATGGGGCTAGACGGAATCAGAGATATCCGCGAATAATGTCTTCCACGTATCTTAGAAAAACAACTGCCCTGAAAGATTGTCCAATGTCCAGTGTCTAGAAGTATACACATTCAAATTTCATAGAATAACATTTTTGTGAAGTTTTTAATAGAGTTTATTATTAATATTGACGTCTTAATATTTGAAATGGAAATGTAAATCAAATAATTTTCTTTGGGAGATATTAACTCCTTTGGGAACATGATGGAAAGTTGTGCACATACAAATATTCTGCTTATTATATTTACTCGGGGGATCACGTGGCTAAGTTGGTAAGACGCAAGCCTGGAGGTCGAGTGTTCGATCCCTGCATTGGCCGGGTAAGTTCATCCAGATTTTGTGGCGTGCTTTCCCTTTGTCAGTGATAAACCGTGTACACATTGGCGTGCACTAAAAGATCCCTTAGCATTTGGAATTCAATATTAGAGTAGGCCGTAGCGCCGCTGGCCGGGCAAAATTTCCCTCATAGCACACTGTATGGCGTATGCCCGTCTTCATTAGCCCATTTCATTTCCTTATATTAACTCGACTGAAATTAAAATTACACACTTTCAAACCTTTGGAAGCGCTTAAATATCTCAACCAAGTCGCAGAAACATGACCCTGCTACACGCTGGGTGAAGCGAAGTTTAGAAACGTCATCGTATTGTTCGCGTGAATCGTTAGATGATTAAATAAATATGTCAGAGTTTACACATAAAGACATAATTCTACTTAAATAGGACGCTAGAAGAATAACATCCTACAGATCCGGGGCCTATTTCACGAAATTTTAATTAAGATAAGATCCCAATTTTAGTAATTTGATTGGATAATATTAGATTGATTTTAGTGCTTAGCCAATCAAAATTGAAGTATCTACTAAAATTGGATTTTATCTTAAGTTAAAATTTCGTGAAACAGGCCCCAGATCGCCAGGGATACCCATTTTAAAATCGTTTTAGCCTCAAATTAGAGAACAGTATCCCGACACTGGATTGGCTTCGAATCATTAAAGTGTGCTTGAATAGGGCACTGCGTATTCCCATTTACCAGGCTATCGTCAATGGACAGGAGTTAGTGCAGACAAATATGCGAGGTAAAAGCATCGCAGTTTGTTCAGCTACCTTCAAAGATTAATGTAAAAGTCAATGAGTTTGTTGATATTTTGAAGATAACCACCAGAGCACAAATAAGACTTGCCCGATATACACTGACTCTATATATATGTATGCGATGTTAATTCGATACAGTCCTTAAAACTTAACGATTTTCGAGCATCCATCTCCAAATAAAGTTACGCAGCAATAGATTTCAATTGTTTCTTCGATTAATTTCCTTAGATTTAAAGTGTCTGATGTCTGACATTTTAAGCTTTAATAACTATCTATACGCGTGCGGATTCGTACCTGATACAATACTATAGTGTTTTGGCTATATAGACTTCTTATTTTTCAGAGCAAATAAAAGTCACATTAACTCAATGTGGGTCTGCGCTAAACAAATACAGTAGATGGGGTTGTGTTGTAAAACATTGGTATTGGCTTATAGAATAGAGAAATTAGCCCCAATCGAATTTATTTCAGGATTTAGACAACATTTCAGCAGGTACATCAACAGTTAACCGGTTTTATATTGACAACAGAAAGCGACTCAATTCTCTGTACACATAAATGTTCATATGGAGTGCCATAAACCTGTAGACAATTTATGGGACTTTTTAAGTAGATTTTATACACTCACAAAATAATGCGATTTTATATTTTCATCAATACTATAGTCCTCCAAACTAGTTTTGGATGACAATAGATGCTGGTATGGTATTGTTCAATTAAGCAAGCACAAGGATCGCACATTTTCTTTTAGAATTGCAGAATACTTGTTTGGAGTATACTTAGCTTGATATATTGCCCTTGTCATTAAAATGAGATGTAATGGGGGTTTAACGTTTCTGCTAAGAGGGAAATATTCCGTGGATAACCGCGTTTTAACCTAGCGTTTTCCCCATCAGAACCACTAGACGCCACATTCCTAGTGGCTGTAAACCAAGTTGGAATATCCCTAGGAGCTCTTTGGCCAACGTCAGGATCTAACCGGTGACAACCTAGTTTGTTAATCAGTTCCAATACGTTTGAGCCACCCTGAGATGGGTGCAAGTCCTATTTACGAGGACAATGTTAAAGAACGTCAGGATACAAGTCTAAAAAATCTAATCAGACAATCTTTTTGCTACAGAACTTCCATCTGAAAAGATAATTCTAATCTAGGCAAATTTAATATGTATCACTTTATATATCCTATTCGAGACACACCGGTTTGATAACGAGATCTCTAGTTAACATTTCATTGCAGTATAATGAGTAGCTTATGGCATGTTCGTGAAAATTTAAAATGAGTTAAGGCAGAATTGTTTTTTCAACCATGGTCAAATATCTTCCATTTTTGCTCAGAACTTTGTTACTTTTTTATTTCGAGACACGACATGTCACACACGATTAACCATTTTGAATACGTAAAACGTCGTGTTCGGTTACATCATGTTCACATAAATGGCCGATTACCGCTTAATCTTTAAGCATCATTAAGTAATAGAACAATACTTGGATGGCTCGTAGCTTATTCTGGTTTAACCGGCAAGTATGTTTTTATTCTAAACGTCCATAAATCATTGACATCTAATATTGATGTATTGATGTCAAGGCGCCATAAAAAGCATGAAAACGGTTCTATCTTGACAGAAACCTTTTCTCTTGAACACATAAAACAATGTTTACTGTTCTCCAAAGCGCTCATCCTGTAGAGATTGTGGCATGGTTTGTCGATGTATTTGCAGGGAAATAACGAGCATTTACATCACTAGACAATAAGGTTATGATCGTACAATGTTAACCTTTTCAGCACTTCCCACATCAGTCATACAACTAGAATTCTCTAGGACGAATTTCCAAAATTAATTGTAAACAACCGTTGATTGACTGTCAATCAAGTATAATGATCTCTAATTTTGACAGCCGCGTGATCGATTACAGATCATGATATTTGCCCAGTTCCGATATGAAATATTGGTGATATAAATGAGTTCCTCCATGTTTATAAGCAACAATTCCGATCGATGCCTATGGTTCCTGTAATTGTCTCTTGGTCTACATGATTCACACCGTCATGAAACTAATCTGAATATTGGTGTTGGACAGTGTTAATCTTGTAACTATTGCAATAAGCAATTTTCTGGTAGTTTTTGTTGGCGTAATTGAAACACGAAACTTTACCTTTAATTCATTATATACTGTCGATTTGATTTCCTTCATCTTTAATCTCACTAATTCTAAAATAACTTTGGTCAGTTCCTGTTATTACCAAGTATTGGTAGCGATTTTATTTTGAAAATATCAGATATTGCTTGCTTCACGAAATTGAACAATACAAAACCAAGCCATATCCAAGGGTTTATTCGAAGAGTTTATTTAACCGATTAGCAAAACATAATCAGATTTTAAATAAAATGATACATGTTATGTATATTAAACACCGAAAGTAAGAAGTTAATAAACATAAAAAATGTTCCCAGCAGACTGTTAATGGTTTCTAAATGGTAGCAATTACTGTATTTTCTTATGTATACAAAACACGTAACGGCCACAAGGAAGTGGATAAAAATTCAGCGTTCTTTGTCACAAATTATAATTCAATAATTATATATATGCATTATACGTGTATATACTGAAGTTGGTAGTAATTACGTGAAACCTTTCACAGTTCTTATGTCTTATGTTCTTATGGTGTATAAAATGGGGAAATATCAAACAAATATTGGTATTGTAATTGAGAAATTATGCAAACAAGTATATTAGATTAGATATAGAAATGATAACGTTTGATGAATAATTACATGCGGTTTAAGCCTAATATACCAATCGATTAAATCATCCATAAAATGGACATTTATTTTATTTAGAAAATTGAAATTTGCTTTCAGTCTTTATCTCAATATCATCCACAGTCTTCGTCATTAAAAGCACGAAATGTGGGAAAAGATAGGATTCTGGTGTCCAATATTTAAAACAATAAAAACATAATATTTTACCATTGTACGCGAATCGTGCAACAGAATACGTACTCGAAGAACGGGGCTAGACATACTATCGATTGAGACACCTGGCGTATTTCGCCGAATATAACCGATTTGGTGTTAGAGTAAAAACGATTGAATTAAATCAGTTTATATACATCCATATTACATTATTATATGCGTTGCGACCCATTTGTGTCCCAAATATTACCAATTTAGTTCCCTTTAATGTAGTTTAATGAAAGGGTCACATCAGTGGACTCTTCTGGACTGATGTTCAGCGCTTGTCCGACCTAAACATGTGGATCGTATGGCTCGACACATATCCGTGCCCACCCGACCGTTTACACCAAATATTTCTCCTGTTAAATTTGCTAAACGTATATCTCTTCCTAGTTTGACTATATCTTTTTTTCATCTTTGAATTCCTAGTTATTTCTCCATGTTTCCCCACTTCCTCTCCTTTCATTAAATTTGATCTGCGTTACCGTTACTCTAGCCCTATTTATGTTATTTGTTAATTATTAACTGAAAAATCATTTGATCCATATCTGCATTACTTATCGTTTCCTATTCCTAATGTTATTTATCAATTATCCGAAATTCAATTATCGAAATGCGTATCAAATTTAAGGAAAGGAAAGGAAATGGGAAACATAAAGAAATGACTAGAAATACAATTCATTTAAATAATTAAACATACATTATGCATAATGTATCTTTAAGTAAAATGTGAATATTTTTCTGCACAATTATATAAAACTGATCCATTTTCCTAAACTTTGTTGTTTTCTTCTCTCTTTATTTATCCTCTTCACAATTACACAGAGCTTTTAATAATTGATCCTACTCACTTTAAATTATCTCGATCGCTTCAATAAAATCTCCCAGAATGTCTAGCAAGTTTCGTATCATAGTTTCAGTCATATTTAATTTATGCCTGAAATTTCGCATGTACTTGATAATGTGAAATCACACATCTTGTAACCCAACCTTTGAGAAGACTCCCTAGCATCTCGTGTAAGGTACGTGATAGAAGATGCATATTGAACTTTCTGGAGCGACCGAAGAGCGTATAAATATCTGGGTATTGTATCATGCTAAACCCTTTGTGTTACAGCTTTTTCAATCTGGCATAAGATTGAACCAGGTGAAATTCCAGATTGTAATATGTTTAAGCGTTCAGCGGAGTTATTAACACCATTGGAACATTTCGATGGTACACATGGTTTACTTTTTGAAATAAATGCTCATAGTGTGATGCGAAATCGACACATTTCATGACATTTTCTGAACCGTTTTGCGAAATTTTAGTTCACATTTTGACCATTAAATTTGTAGATTTCGAACTTAATGAGCTTATTGGTTTCTGGGTCTACGTTTCGATAGTTTAATCTCTCTAAAGTAGACTGTTACTGAGCTAATTTCAATTACAGATAACACCAAACTGTGATTAAAGTAAGAAACGAAAGGAGTGTAAATTTGAATGCGACTAGACGGTGGTCTGATAAGAACATAGTACTAGACTCATCTCGTCAATTAATTTGACTGACATCGACTTACGACTATGTACAGAGGCGGATCCAGGATTTTCAGAAAGAGGGGGCGTGCTGCACCCACTTGGGAGTGAGAAGCCCGGAACAGTGATTTTTGAGTGGAAAAAATGCCCACAAGGATTTATTTTATACTAATACTGTAAATTAGGATTCCCAACCTAAACTATTTTTGTTCTCCTTTCTCGTGAGAATATACTGAGCTAAAATTTGTTCACCACCTCAAAAAATAGAGGGGGCGTGCGCCGGGTGCGCCCCCCTCTGGATCCGCGCCTGATGTAGTGTCCAAACTGTCTTGGTAACCGCGTGGGTCAAACGGTACTATTCTGGTCGATCTCGACTTCTCGTCTTATATTGAAAACTGGTACTAGATGTTTATGAGCCCACTACAGCTAAAGAGCTACTCAAACAAGTTTTGTATTTTCTCAGAAAAAAAGTTGTTATGTCGGAACTAGGAAAATAACATATTAAAACATAATGGCAATTTTGGGGTTTTATTGTTAAAACATTGCACATCCATGGCAAAACACAACTAGATTAATGCCCAGTCGTCATTTGTCCTGTTCTGTCCAGAAAATTGGTGTTGCGAGTTCTACTGTTTACTGTTGTAATAGTGGTCACCGATTATATCTGCAGTATGAAGTCCTTCCTGCAGACCATGTAAAACACAACAGTCCCCAAAATTGAACGTTGGCGCTACGGGCCATCCAGACCTTGATATATGCTCCTCCACTTACAACATTGAGGAATAACGGTTGGCTGTATCCCACCCTTACATCGTTTTTTGCAGTGACCTTGGAGTGGCCCCAGAGGACATACAACTTGATCCTAATGTAAAAATTAGAATTCTCCTGCCAAAACTGATGGCCATCTTATATAACCCCCAATATTGTTCAGCGCTAACAATGTGCATGGAAATGGATTCAGTTACCCCGAAAACGTGTTTTTTGTTACCAAACTCGATCATATTATAATTGGGTAGAAATCGGAATGTACAAGCCGGAACCAGCAGCCATTTTGGATAGTGGCAAATTCGCCTAGAACGACAATAAACCGTGATCAGCATTTCTATTGCAGCAACTGCCCGCACTTATGCTACCTTGCCTGGATTAACAGAAATGGTAAATATCACTATATTATAACAATAAATTGTTAAAAGTTATGATGCAGGCTGACCGTAACAAATTTTGTCATAAAATAAAATAAAACCATGTACGAACAATCCAAACCATTAGACAGAATTCGAAGTCCTAAAAAACGTTATTGGCAAAATAGTGTAATCAGCAAATGGACTGCTCCCCGTGTACAAAATACCGTGTACAAACCATTAGACAGAATTCGAAGTCCTAAAAAAACGTTATAGGCAAAATAGTGTAATCAGCAAATGGACTGCTCCCCGTGTACAAAATACACGACAAACAGTGGTAACAGGTGTCCGGAAGAGTAGGCTTACCCTGCCTGGCGCGCCACACCCGCCATAGCTGCATCCAAACTATTAGGCAAAAAGTCGGTAAAATAGCGTGATTGGCCAATGAACTATCGGTATGCAAAATGCACGTGATGAACTGTGTTAACGATATAGTAGTTATAATCAGGGAGATAGTAATAGTATACGTGTCAATTAAATATATCTAGAGAGACACATTATATTTACCAATCAAGTCAATATGACGGCCATAAAACTTTTTAAAGGTTTTTATAAGTTTAGTGCGCATCCAATAACATATTTGACAGGAGATATCGCTCTACGTGAATTTGATTGTTCAATTAAAAGGAACTACTTTCTTTTATTTTAAAGAAACCACTTAATTTAACTAACAAGTATCTTCTTTTTTGTTAAAAAGAAACTGTTTTTATTTAATTGGCCTTTAAGGAAATACTGGGTCAATATATAGGACTTTGCAATAGGTAAACTTCTGTCAAAAATGATGTATCACTACGCTGTAATGTAATCAGATTCAGTAAAAGTGAAATTTATATCAAAGAATTATATTTATTTATTTGTGCATATAAGAAACGATCGGGTGATAAATAAAATCTCCAACTAGTAGGAAATTTTCTATAAATTCCGACATATATTTTAACTCATTGGCAGTGTAACAAATCTAATGACTGCATAGTAATATATTTATGTTTAATGCGTTTGGTTAATTCTTATTTTAATTTGGATCATCTTGCAATTAAAAGTGTATGTTGTACATTAAATGATTTATCAGATCACAATCTTGTTAAATAAAAAGTAGTAGTCTATATTTCATATGTTGGAAATTGTATGCATGTTATATTCTGACATTAAGTAAAATTCTATCACATGAACAATAGCTATTACAATTTGTCATCATCAACAACAATTCTAATTTTAACAAGAATTGTAATTAGTGATGCTTCAGGGAATTCAGTTTTACATTTCGAATTATTCTCTGTTTCTTGATACGTTCTGATACTGAAAGTAATAGCCACACTTGCTTTGTATCAAAGTGCGATCATTTTACCCATTCCATTAATCAGACTTCTGTAAATGAACTGCAGTTTAATGGTAATCTTGTCACGAGGGACAACTTCATCTATATCGTCTTAGACTCAATCGTTAAAACTCTAGAAACAGGTTCTAGTTGCTGTGGGAAATTGAAAGATTAATTAATAGGCCTCTCTATGTTCTGTTCAAAGTTAATTGAATTGTTTGATTTCTTGACTGATGTCGCCAAGTACCACATTGCTTGCTTTGTAGTTTAATTAGAAAGAAGGGTATCGTGAGAAAGTTCAAATAATTTTTTTTTTATTTTACTTTTTTTCGGTCGAGTAGGATCTTTTTCTATCGAATAGAAACAGAGCAGATAACTATCTATACTGTAGCGTAGCCTACAGCCTGGCGTAGTGCTTGGCGTAGGGCATCGTGTCCGATAGTGGCTAAAATAACAATAGCAAGACGTTTCGTTTAAACCATGGTGTGGCAGTTACAGGATCATTGACCACTGTTACCTTTAGGGGGAGGGGGCGAATGGTTGGCGTGCGCGCGCTGTAACTGCGTGGCGTGGTTTTGAATTCCCGGTTTTACGCGGCAATGAGTATGGTCGTCTGTCACACCTCGTGGGTTTTCTCCGGGTACTCAGGTTTCCTCCCACTGCTAAAGACCCCTACGCGCAAGAGAATTATTGAAATAAAATTAAACCATATGTTAGAGCCGAAATGACCTAGTATGTGTCGAATGGACGGTAAACACCAATTACCTCTCTGTTACCTTTAATGCGTGCATAAATTTTTGGACATATTCTCAAATACTTTCAAATTACACTAAACGGGACACATGACATATATATATTTATGCATGGCTCACCCTGAGATCTATGAGGGTCGGCACCAGTGCTATGGCCCATTTGGAGCACGGGAGGTTATTGGCAGTCCATGAGCCCAGTAGGGCTTTTTTCGTCGAGTAGCGCTTGGAGACCAGTTCCTGATCCAGAAACATCAAAACCAAAGTTATTAAGTTAATAAGCTCAGTGAAATGTCTTGAATATAAGTTAAAACTTAAAAAAAATAAAGTCTTAACAAAAAGTATACTTATCAGGTCCTTGGTCCCGCTCAAATCACAAAGAAGAACCACGCTGGCAAATCCCGATGAAATTTCGCGGCCAATGCAGGGATCTAATTTAAATTAAAAAAAAGGTACTAATTTAAATATCGTTTTTAAAACCTTTTTCCTTTCCCTCATGTTCAAATTTGACTGTTATAATTAAAGCTTTATTGCATTTTTCCTTCGATCCCTTAAAACAACTAGTGATAATTTGGTTATATACGGTACTGGATGTGAGCCGTTTGAGAACTTCTTTCTAAAAGCATGAAATCTTCCTAATTGCATATGATACAGTAAACCGGCAGCCGCATCACAGTTGTTTTGATGTAGGTACACATCACTTACCGCCATACAACCGAAACTAGATGGAAGGGTATCAGAGTCTGCCGAGGTTTGACGAATGAAAATATTGTTGACAATATTGATTTCTGCTTTAACCCTTCCATCTGCATCATGTCCGACAAAAATTCAAACACGGGGGGGGGGGGGGTAGTGGAATGTACATTGACTCCTATAGGATTATTTGCATTGCTTCAAAAATAACAACGGGTACAGATTCGTGTGTTATTGATATAAACTTATCAATAAACCTTTCAGATTTCCCTCTTTGATTTACTTCTCTGATGCTCCTAATAATCTATGACAGTAAACAACATTTCGGTTTCCTCAATCTTTTTCCTCGCTATTATGAAAGATTTAAGCAATCTTGAGCATTCTATTGGGCAGAATATTTTCACTAATGCTCAAATTAAACGATAAACCAAGCTTGTCTTTTTATGCAGTACTTTGTATAATTCCGTTACTGTTAGACAGGGTTATAACCCAGACAGAGCTAAGCTAACTACCGTAGTTAAAATCTAACAATTCATTAATTGTTAATATGCACCAATACTTACACATGCTTGAAGCACACTATAATAATTTAGTACTTTAAATATTCGTAGCCCATTACGCAATCAGTATTTGGGATACAAAGTCAGAAATTCAAGGGCATAATTTATACCATTACCCCTTCAGAGATTAAAATAGAACACATTTATATTACAACCAAATATATTTAAAATAATTTGTGTTTGAGTTTAATGCATTTCTGTACATTAAATAGCACCCTCAACGACAAACACGCATGCGGATTCTTTACAGCTGTGGTTGTATGTATTAAATATTATAAATACTATTCTGAATAAATGGAGACGTAATCCGTTCGTGTAATTATTCATCAAAATAAAGCGAGGAATGCTAGCCTGTCCATTTTGATGACAGGAAACTGACAGACCTTTTTAGTAAATCGTTCTTTGTTCTCTTATATTTTTGCCTACAATGCACCCATCAATATTATAAATTCTACAGACATGTCTGCAAGTAATTCAGGTGAGATGGAATAGTCTGTCAGTTTTCAAATCTATTATTCACGAAAGAGACAGAAATACAAGTCTTTGATTGTTTCTGAATTATTTATCATGTCAATAAAAGTACGTTCACTCTAAGTATGATTTTGTTCCTTCACATTAAAGCTTACGTTGTTCCATTACGGATTAAAATTTATGATCAATTCAGATGGGATACTGTGGTTGAACAATTTCCAGTCTAAATAGTTTAACTTAAAGGTGGCAATGATGGTGTGTGTGTTTGTTTCCTTGTTTGATTTTTTTTAATAAAGACAAACATCATATTTAACAAATGTTCAGTCTTAGTCCTAAAATTGTAAGATATGTTAAGGTACGAAACCTCAACTCCCTGTTCAAAAATGAAACACGAAGCGGATAATAGCCACGAATATATTACAAAATTTACCGGATTGTAAAACAGTATGCATTTCTTTATTCCACATAATCCTGAAGCTGAACATGTTATACGATTCTTATTCTATATAGTACCATTTAAAGATATTTAAAAAAAAACATTTGGAGACAAAGCTAAGTATTTGAAAATTAATGCTTGTATTTAAAAACAGTTTGACAAAATACTGCCCCATGATCTGTTCGATGCTTAACATGCATTTTGAACAGCAATTTATAAACGATTGAGTTAATTTATCAACTGAATGCTCATCCCTTCACGATAACCTCTTGGGTAGTTTCGACAGTTTTAATTTATTTGTTTATTTGTCAATCCTTCACCGATAATGACCCAAGGCAATAAGTATAATACTCTAGACAATGTGCCGTTAATTTCACAACAAAATACAAATCGTGTTTCCACAATACGTACCTCATTTCCAATTAGAATAATGTTATTTTCTGTTTATTTATGTTTAACAAAGATAAAGCTGTAAACTAACTATTGTTGTTTTAAATGTTTATATGGTATGAAAATGATCTCTTTTCATTTATTATCGATGGTACACTTGTCCCTTTGTTGACATGAAACTTTTCACCGTGTAATTTGAAAATACCTCGGTAGCAACCTCAAGAGGTTACATTTCAGACATACCCATACAGAAATAAAAAGTCTTTTTTTATTATGTAAAAGTTTAATATTTGCATTAACATTGTATAGTTTATAAATAAATAAACTGTGTCACTTATTGTATACTGATACAGATTTCTCAGCAGTGGATACAATTTATTTTTAAAAAATCTGTGCTATGATCGGGTCGACACCAAATTATTAACTTTGTCCAGGTACACTAAATGAAATGGGATGTATGTGTTTTATCTCTCGCGTTGGCGTTCTGTACTATACAATTATTAGAAAACAAATGTGTATTAAGATTATCTGCCCACACCCACGTTAGGTGAATGTCCGGTTAGAGTTAGCAACAGAATATACAGCTAGATTTGAAAAATTCTACTGATATATATATATATATATATATATATATATATGTGTGTGTAAACTATCCATTCGGTTCAATAAAAGGAACATAAGTTTACTTAGTGGATTATAAGACATGACATAATCTCTCCTTATTCCACACTCCAGGATAACTGTATTAAACACTTAGATGACAATGATGAGAGAGAGAGAGAAATGGGGTTTAACATCCACCCGACACAGACTAGGTCATTTCGGGACTAACACATGGTTTAATTTTTATTTCTTTAGCCACATACGCTCACACCAGGGATCGAAACCACAGCCGCAAGCCAGAGGTGACCGGTCAGATAGAGATCGAAGCGCAGCACTCTAGACCACTAGGCCATCCCAAGCCCCATGACAATGATGATCACTTGCTTCAAATTGCAAATTCAAAAATGAACTGGAAGACTAGTGATCGTGTTAAAGGGATAGACCCGTTATGAAAGGAGGTATTGAATTGTTCTACTGTCTAAATTTTAAGATTAAAGAAATGTAACGAAGTAAATATTCAACTAGAATAGCTTAACAAGTCGAGTGCGTAGATTGATTAATAACAGAAAGTCGTCGACAAGTTTTCAGTAGTCGTTATTAAGCATACAAATTTACAAATGAGGAAAAACGCGAAAGTGTAGGTACATTCAACAATTATAACAGTAACCCTAAAGGAGTAGGGTCGCAAGCAAATTATTGAAATAAAATTGAACCATATGTTAGTCCCGAAATGATCTAGTCTGTGTCGTGTGGACGTTACGCCCAATTTCTCTCTCACTCTTTAATTGGTTACCCAGACAGGGTATACTAGATAAGATTCAATTGTGACAACACATGTAGTTACTTCTGGGGATAAGGGATTAATGAGTCATTAATCAAGGCATGGGTGATAAGGGTAATTGGGCATCAAAGAACTTAAATGAGAAAAAGGTTGGATTCAGGTTGTCCTTAATCATAAGCGTTTTGGTAAATGTAATCTATATCCCCGCTTGTTGATTGAGTAAACGTTGGATTGGATTTACCATTTAATGGGATAACAACTCTTACTGGTGGATGATCTGGTTTGGGTTTATTTGGTTTATTCTCTTGATGTATTAATAACGTATATAGTTGTTCCGAGTATCCGTTCAGAGTTGTGAACAGACATTAATTGTGTGTCTAGTGAGAGTGGGAATGGTAGATATTGCAGGTGGATTGGTTTGATTTAAAATGAACTTATCGGCATGTATGTGTCAGTTTTCGGAACACAGATCCAGAGAGCTTGTCTTTCTTCTCTTTCTATCGTAAATTGCATTCTAAATTGTAAGCTGTTTTCTCGAAGGCTGGTGTGATGATTTCACTTATTATGGGGTATAAAAAAAAATTTCTAAACAATATTTATTCACAGAAACTGGATTGGAGAACAGGCAGAAGCCTATAGTCCCAATCTCCATACAAGTACAAACATAAAATATATATTGAAAAGTAATGTAAAGTAAAATAGAGCAACAATTAAATTATAAGATTGCTATATACACTACATACACGATATGTACAAACCACGAGCAGAATATTTATATTTCATACACCGTCATAAAGGATTTTCAAAATCGTTGGGAGATGTCGATGAAGCTATGTACTGCCGAAAAAATTACTCCAGAATTGTTTCTGTCATCAGTTCCGAATAATAAATTTTGAGAATTTTGATAAGGCTTTGGAAGTATTGATATTATCTCAGATCGCGCATCTGAAAGTAAGGGACAAAATAAAAGAAAATGTTCAGAGTCTTCAAAGGCATGACCACAATCGCATGTAGGACTGTCAGAAATATGCCTGCGAAATCGATGTCCGTTTAAATCACTACAAGAGAGTCAAGGCGAAAATGGGTTGCCCATAGGTAAACCATGTAGCAGTCGTCTCCCCGAGTGAAATATACTCTTCAAAAAAAGAAACGCACAACCCATTTTTCATCATTTTTTTTATTTGAACGAGGTCTTTGTTTCGGTAAATCTTACTTGTTTTTAATGCCATTATGTAAGGATAAAAGAAATTCATTATTGATTTTAAAGGTAGGGTCACTATTTGTGACTGGTCATCCTTTTTGTCGAAATTTTTTATCGCTTGATTGCACCAAGAAACATGAATTTAACAACTTAGCGAGCTTTTCGCGTGGAACCTAAATCTAAGGTCTTTAAAATCCCGGGGTTCTCTGTTTCCAAATCAGTTGCACATGTAAACACTCAAAGACCCAAGTGATGCCACATCCGAACGGAGACCAACGCATCAACGCTATTGATGGATTACAAGCAGGTGACTCCAAGACAGATGTAGCCAGGCTGCTGAATGTTTACCTTAGTTCCATTTCTCGCCTTTGGGATAGGTACCGACAGCGAAGTTCAACACATGAACGCCCTAGCTCAGGCCAAACAAGTGTGGTCCCACTTGTCCTGGATCATCACTTCCGGTTACGTCATTGGCGTAAATGGTTTTCAACAGCGACCTCTACTGCAGCAGCAATTCCCGGACGGCGTAGAATCTCGTACCAGACAGTAGGCAAACGCCTACGTGAAACCGAATAACCGCAGACGTCCCCGTAAGAGCTTCTGTTTTGAAATACGCCGACACCATGAAATCCAACTTTAATGGGTTCAGGCACTGAGGGTATGGTCACAGCAACACTGGAGAGCAGTTTGGTTCAGCGACGTGTCGCCTTTCTTGTTGCAACAAGGCGATAGTAGAGCGAGGATATACTGACGACGAAATGTAACGTTGCGTTTCTGTTTTGGGAGAGTATATGTAGAATTAATACATTCTTCAATAAGGAGATGGTGGTTTCAGTTGGGAAGGTGGAGGACCAAGTTGTTGTGGTCTAGTTTCTAATGCTTCTTTCCTTGGTACAATAGTAAATGAATCAACTACACCATAGGATATCATATGGCCATGTTTCGGGGTAGTTTCGGGTTTTAACATCGATCGCATGAATCTTGATAAATGAACATGATGATTTTCCTAATAGCGCCTGTAATTTGGACAATCATTTTACGGGATTATAATATTATCAGGCCTTTGGAATATATCAGTAGGTGCGCTTTTAATGGATTCTTATGGATTTATGTTGTTGCCCTAGGGTGGTCGTCGATGGTTAAGTCTCAGTTGGGGGTGTGCTTCAGCCTTAATTTGGTTCCTCATGTTTCTTCAGTGTGTTTCTATGGGATCTTTGTGGATGCGGCTGTACGTGGTAGTGTCGTTTAGAAAGTTGGAAACCATAGTTTGGTACTCCCAGGGGTTCAAAATGACGGCTACCTACTTTTATCGGGAAGAACTAATAAAATAATAGACCGATGTGTTTGGGTATTGACGTCGCGACCATTTTTAATGTACCACCATGGAAGACGCCATATGCGATGGGATCTTTGTGGATGCAGCTGTACGTGGTAGTGTCGTTTAGAAAGTTGGAAACCATAGTTTGGTACTCCCAAGGGTTCAAAATGACGGCTACTTACTTTTATCGGGAAGAACTAATAAAATAATAGACCGATGTGTTTGGGTATTGACGTCGCGACCATTTTTAATGTACCACCATGGAAGACGCCATATGCGCTTTCAAATGTTCGACTAATACGTGGCTAAAGCCGTGATCGAGCGAACTATTAAATTGTCAGAAGAAATAGCAGCCGAATGACGAGGTACCTGTAGACTAAAATTGAATTTTATTCTACTGATTTAAATCGAGCCCAGTGGGAATCGCGCTAAATGAAGAAATTCTAGTTGTGTTTGAGAATTGACATTGATTGAACAATGTTATTATAAAAATATAACAGAATAGTAAGAGCCACGACACAACAACAACTATGTCCTTGTATACATCATCGCGAGAACCTGAATCCCAGTTGCAATGATTTGTAAACGTGCCCTGACTTTGTGTCAGGAGGTGATGCGACTGCCATCTTTGATTTATTTGAGAAATTATCACATACAATCTTTAATGTCTCAGACGGAAAAGCTGATTATTTTGGGGTTCTTATCCTAAATTTGATCACCATGACTAGATTATAACCCAAAGACATGCTAATAGCCGTAGATGAAATGGACCAGAAGGATTATAAGTTTGAAAGCTTAGTGAAACACATTAACTAATATAACTCTTAGGGTTCGACAAAAATGAACAACACATTGCATGCTGTGACAGTTCCATAAACACGAAGTTGGTTTTATATTTATCCTGATGTTCGTTTTTTTGGTGGCGTTGGTTTAAATTTTTCTTAACATTATAAATTAGGAACATAGAGATTATAACCCTGATGTTTGTCCTGGGGTATATTCACATTTTTTGTTGTTTACCCGAGAGTTAATAGTGATAATAATTTGGACTGGGTTTATAGATTGTAGATTTATTTGTGCTATTAGATTGTTTAGAGGTTTAACATGCTCTGATATGACGAAGAGAATATAGAGAAATTTCAGTTATTAACCTAGTTATTTCCTAAAATCACTACTCGATTCATGCATTTTAAATTTTAACTTCATGTAAATTGTAATATATCTTCTATTCAAATAAACTCCAACAGATTCTAATGTCTTTCTTGAAGACTTTTTCAATATGGTCGTCTTATTATAAAATGCAAATTTAATCTCGACCCCATACTATAATCATGTAACCATAACGTTTAACAGAACTCCATTATTAAGTAAATCTTAATAATCCCTTTTGGTGGGTTAACATGTCAGTCAGATGGTACTACTTTCCTTAATATAATTAGGTCTGTCCTGGCTCCAATAAACTAATTCTCTAGCCTATGATATTGATATATTAACCACTACTTGACGATAGATGGCATTATTTTAAAAGGTTAACTTGTCAAATAAAGACAAAGAAGGAAATAACTCGGGGTTATTATGGAAACGGTTTAGACACCTACATCTTTGTATTACAGCTGATCGGTGCCACTCATTTCATTCTATCCATAATTTTTTTATTGTTTTTCATTTAATTTGGCTCCAGATATATCTTAATTCTATACGAACCTAATTTTGACATAAACTATACAGCTTTATGTGATAGATCATCAACATCAATGGTAATTAAGTGAAAAAAATCATATAGGACAGTATCTGTGATCGATATATATTAACAGAAAACCAAGTTTGTTCCGACTTTGGAACTTTAAGATATTTTTGCTTTAAATGATAGAACTAAATGTTCTGAACATTATATCAAAAGTTCCTAGATGGGACAGAAGCAGTAAATTAGTTCTTTGATCATATTTGTTTGTTGCGCGAAGAGTTGCTTTTATACTATATTTAGACTAGCGTGTTACTTAGTATTCTTAAGTAGCCAATCACCGGCAAGTAAACACTTAAAACACGTGGTCTTTTCCACGAACTGCGTGAGATGTTTTAGACACTACGGTAAACAAAACTACACGACACATTTTAATTAAACTTAAACGTATGAAAACTTCGATTCTAACATGATCTTAATTGTACCTTGATAGCGTAAATATCAATTTTACATAGTTTGATAATATTTTTCATTCAAGTTTTGTAAATTAATAGTTACGCGGTAATTAAATCCAACTCTCGAACTCGCCGGAGAATAGCGCACGGCTGAACGTGTTTCCTTGACAAATACTCGCTTATTTTTAGTTGTCAATAAAATAACTTTCCCAGTTTAGTCTTTATTAAAACGGATCTTGTTAAATCAAATTAAATTTCACTCTGCATTGAACTACAATATATTTATAATTACTATGCTACGTTTGAAACTGGGGTCATTAGTTACAAGTACAAACAGTAGGCCTACTAATATACTTTTTTTTGCACACTTTACTCCCTAGTCCGATACACATATATTTGGCCAGTGCTTCAGTATTACTTATTTCATAACACAAATAACACCCCTTTGGCCTCCCTCTTTCCCATATGTTACTCCGTAGATTTTGGCAAATGCTTTTGTATTATTTATCTCATAATACATATTACACCAATACATATTACACCACCCTCCCATTCCCACATGTTACTCCATGTCATTACACATATTAGGCAAATGCTTTTGTAATATTATCTTATGACAGAAATTACACATGTTCATAGTCCAATACACATACTTCGACTATTGCTTTTGTATTATTTATCTCAAAACAAATAATTACACTTTTCATTTTCATATGTTTCCTTGGAAAATAACTACATGTTTAAAGTATTGAATGGCCTATTTCCATACTTTAAACTTGTAATTATTAACACGAAAAAAATATGAAAATGAATAAAATCATACACCCCTCCCCACACTTTATAATTGACTGATTGCACTGTAGTGTGTTTAACTTCCCACTGCAGCTCCGGTTAATTATTAATACCAAAATGAATTTTCAGAAAGACACCAAATTATGTTCCTGCAGCCCCCTCTAACCCAAGCACCAAAATCAATTTCCACTTCCTTTCCTCCTTTACAATACAATTGTCTAAATTGTACTTCCAAGTTTAGACAAGGGTTTGACAGATTGGCTAGGTAGCAGCGGTCTGGTAAGAAAAGGGTTTAAATTGTGTGCTTTTTTAAGAACTACATACATGTACCTCTGTCTGCTCAGTATCATGTTTTTTCACTTAGAGGGTTTTAATACACATTATTTTAAAAAGAAACATACTTAAAACAACATTTAAAATCTAATGCCAAAAAAGTGTTCATACAATATAATTGAAACATACAGAAAAAAAATTGCACCGAAACCCGGTCTTTGACCCCAAAATATGAGTGAAACAGAAAACCTAAGTGTACATGTCAAATATTGGATTATTATTTAAAATCATTAACGCATAAGACACTTTCTTTTAACCGTTGTCGACATTTCCTTTCTTCACTCCACTCCCTCGTTTTGCTGTACACATGAAGTTTGTTGCAGGTTAAAACGTAAAACATAAGCTTTGAATGATAGCAAAACAATATTTACTGGGGGCTGCCACTTTCGTTATTGTTGATTTATTATTGGTCAAGATGCGTCACATGGTCCCTTTAGTCACCTTTGACCGTGTCACATGACCAGTTTAATCAACACCGACAATATCATAATTAAACCATTTATTTAGCAATAACTGCTGCGCCGTTACCTAGGAACTTTTTCGTGAGGCTTCAATATACGTTAATAAAGTTATTTGTTTTCTAAATTCTTAACGTTCCAGTTGTCGGAGCAAGGGTGACACGATAATCGATGTCAGAATCTGGCCTAATAATAACATTTTTTTACAGCAAATTTGTGACAAATTAAAGGACAATATTATCACATAAAAACGTTCCAAATATAATTTTAACACAGAGATCATTGCTACGATACATGCGCTATGAAGATTTTAAGAAACAAAACTGACAAACGCAAAAGGAGGACACAAGTTATCTTTCTGTATAACTGACTGATTTTACTAATAATTCCTTCGAAACCCAAAAGTTATGTGAGACTGTGAGAGGATATCTGATAATTCAAAAATGTAATTGAATGTCACTTGGCAATACACGGATTTTTCTCTTATCTAGTAACAGTCAATTATTGTCAGCCCCCCTCCCCCAGTCTCATATCACAACTTTTGGTTTTCGAAGAACTTATTAGTGAGCAGAAATTCGCCCGTGTATCACTCGTTACTTCATTCATTTATACATAAGGGTAACGTTTGTTTTCCTTTTGTGTTCGTCACTTCCGTTTCTTCATATCGCATCTGTCGTAGCAATGATCCCTACGTTAAAATCATATCTGGGGCGTGTTTAACTAATTCCATCACATATGTGATAATGATTGACGCCAGATTTTCTTTTAATGATATTACATTCTATAAAAAAATATTCCTTTGTCTTTTACTTTAACTGGCTATAAACCAAATATTTACTTACTCTTTATGCATATTTGATAGAAGCAAATTGGGACATAAACGTTACATAAATTGTCCTTTCTCTTTATTTTATAATTTAGTTATAGAACATAACCCGAATTAGAACATAACCTCTGTACACATTTTCCTAGATGATATTGTCTATAATATTACTTCTGTCGACCAACAACAAACTAACCTACCACTTGTCTATTGTGGGCAGTTATTTTAGTGTCTCTTCCAGATGAGTTAAAATCACACCCTGGTGCTGGTTCTTCTAGACACCAGACAACCGCTTGTTTGCCAAAATAGCATTATCATTCATCCCAAGAAATAATTCTACATTTACTCCTTTCTAAATAATGATTTTTACATCTGTTTCTGCTCTTTACTCATTTTTCGTTGGGGTTAATGATTTTATCAGAACTTTATTTTACTTGATAACTTGGAGATCACACGTCAAGTTGCGATTTGTAAACCTTCTAAAAAGCACCTTAAGGTAAACCTGTCTCAACAGCTATCACTTAATGCTCGTTAGCGTATTCATTGATTTATGTCATATCCATGAAATCTGGTTTGATTCTGAGTCCCAAACAATGTATACTTTTTCTCGTCTGAAGTCTGGTATAATATCTGAAAGAATGAATGACAATAAATCCCCAGACATAACAAATGCATGTCATGTTTTATCATTTTATAAGTTTTCATTTATAATAAATAAATTAAATACACATAAACTAAAAGAACCTGAAATATATTTCCAGACATTTATTTACTTTGTTCCAGGATTTTCAATATATTGTTGTTTGTAAACCAATCAACTGTCCAAGACAAAATATTGATTTATATATATACGTATACCCCACCACCCACAAAAACATTCTACAATTTGGAAACGAACGATCATAATTCGGTTGCGTCATATATACTTTGATATGTAACCAAGCAAATTCGTTCTATACATAAATTTCGACCGCAACATAACACATGACAATGTATGTCTCCTCCGTGAAATTGACTCGTAAGAAATTCTTTTAGGCAAAAAAGACATACTGTGATCTAAGCCTGTTAGATCTTACATGATTCTCATGATGTGGTTTAAGCTGTTACAACCTACATAATGATTCATAATGTGCTTTAAGCTGTTATAAGAGCCTACATAATGATTCATGATATGGTTTAAGCTTGTTTGAGCTTACATAATGATTCCTGATGAAATTTCAAAACTATTTTGATTTTTATTTAAAACACCCCGCTGGCTTATTGTGAGAATGTTTTTCGGATTGACAAGTAATCTATGATTTATCATGTGAGTTTCCTTTTTCAACAAACTATCATAAATTTTTGTATTGCGTTTTCAACCTTCATGTTCACAATTTACCATATTTTTTACTCGGGAAGCTAATATTGGATGAATTTCCTGTTACATTCTCCATAATTGACTGACTGTAAATAAACGATTGTTGGCCAATTGTGTAGAAAAACAGACTGAATTTAAAGTGAATGTCGAATACGTGTCACGAATTTATTAGAATTCCCAATGGACACACAATCTTAAATACATTCAACCTCAAGAGAAAATTTCGATAAATCACAATGGAAAGACCCAAATTATCCGTCTGAATTCCCCCTTCCATTTGTATGAGGTATTGGTTTGATGTAGCTTTTCTATAGGACATAAGTAAACGAAATGAAGCCATCAACCTACAAAAGTAAACTTTGCGTAGTTCCAAGAGCATGTACTTGTATATACCACCATTGGCAATCATCGGTCTGCGATCCAATAAGACAATCGCAAACAATTAATCACAAATTTATACCACACGAAATTTATGTTTGAAACTTGATATAGTTTAAGTGTCAAATAGAACTATTTCCAATGACATCATAATTCCACACCGTTGGTATACATGCTGCGCGTTTAGATTGGATTGGACGCTTACGACTGGCCCCCGGATCCATTCACTTGATTTGATATTTTTCGCAGGTTAATCTTATAGGTTTTTGTTTAGCGTGTAGTGCTACCCTCCTGCACTTACTATAATATATATTATAGGTATGTTATGCAATGATGTTCTGATCGTAACATACCACGTAGCTTGTAATCGCACGAAGACCTGAAAAGAAAGAAGGAACGTTGTGTTCAAGTTCTGGCAATGAAAAATATCTCAATCAAATGATGTTTTGTTCATTTCGATATTGTAGTGGAAATCAATACGGTGTTTAAGTTCGTGATTGCTTTTTAAATTAATGTGCCCCTCTTACTGCTAAAATTAATTTTTTGATTATGAAACTGTTGAGGATATGTTAGTATCTGTAAATTTTCCTTCAAGATGTAATGCCCTCTGTTCTCCATAGTTTTATATACCATTTTCGTCTGTGGTATCTTGAAAATACTCTAAGCGTATAAATATACATTTTGATTACTCTTCCCAAATCCGATTCAAACGAATAGATCGATTACCAGCGAACATGTATTCCGATCCTATCCACATAGTGTTTATTCCATTTCTGAAAATAACCAGAACTTAGAATTTTATAAAGTAATTTCATTCAAAACATCAAGTTTCCACTATTCACGGTAAGATTTAACCATATCACGGATTGTAGATTATTGAAATTGTTCATACAATTTTCGTTTCGAATTATATCGGAATAGCAAAACATATTATAAGATCGTATCTGATCTGGAATTCGGATTCAACCATTTTGATTAAGTTACCCCTATCAAATTGAAAATCTCTATTCGCGATTTAGTCACGAAATGACCTAATTTGTGTACAGTGGTCGTTACCCCCCCCCCCCTCTCTCTCTCTCTCTCTCTCTCTACCTCTCTCTCTCTCTCAATCGGTATAATGTTGGCCAATAACAAACAGATAATAAATAACAGGCCTATCATTAAAGTAGCTTGAATATAGCTCCAGGGGTAACGAATCTAAAGTAAGGGAGGCTGGTTATTACTTCCAATAATTATAACCAATAACACTGATCTCTATGACTGATATAATCTTCCAGACAACTAGAGAATTAGAACTAGTGTCAGCACTGTCTAATTTGTCTGGCCAAGTATTTTCCAGTAAAGCTCCAGAAATTTTGTTCCTGTGCTTTTAATACGAAAAGTTAATCCTTGCTAGAATACAAATCTACGCCATTTATTACACATATGCTAAACTATACTAGCGTCCAAAACTACTGATTACTGGAATATTTTGAACTTTCTGTGAAATTGTTACCGGAAATAATTTCATGTGGTGACGCAAGTACAGCGTTCATTGAGAACGCCTATTAGGTAATCTCTCACACGGCCTCTGGTGATATCCAAGACAAAACTTAAACGAGTTCTATTCACTGAAGTATACCTGGGAAAGATCTTTTGAAAATAAGATATTTGTAAAATATATCATACACATTGATATAAATATTTTGATTTTACCGACTGTATCAAACTATATCAGTTACATGTCAATGATATAGTTTGATACAGTCGGTAAAATCAAAATATTTATATGAATGTGTATGATATATTTTACAAATGTCAAATGGGTTAACTCATGCACGATAAATCCTAGATTCTTGTCATTGAGTCAAGTGGCATGGTTTTGAATCCTCGCCTGTCAACCGCCATGGGTTTCATCACACTGCTAAAAACCCCTACGCGAAAGCAATTTATTAAAATATGTTAGTCCCGCAATCTTCGGCTTTCGGACATTTTCGGATAGAAGAACCTAGTCTAGTTTTCATGTCATGCGTGAGATCGAAAGCGCATCTTTAGATTTAATTAAAGCACTCGTTTTAGGCGACTTAGCGATTTAAATCATTACCAAAGACGAAAGATATAGTGGCATAATAGCGACATGTTTATTAAAAGTAAGAAACGCTTTGCTTAAGGCTCTATGAATACATGAATGGTAGAATTAAACGTCTAATAACATTATTATCGCTTGAATAACATTTGTGAGCAGTGATTTTTTTAATACGGCAATAACCTTACAATTAATAGCTTATTAACTGTAAGGTGGTAAAGAGCGACTATTAACAGAGTATTTCATTATAAAATGTCAGAGATCGATAATTTTAAGATAAACAGGTTAATTGTAATAAAGCGTAGACAAGGACATGGACGTGAAGTAAGTAAACAGGAAATGAAATGAAATGGGGATTAACGTCCTACTCTTTTTCACCTAACCTGGGCTAATGGAAGACGGGCATACGCCATACAGGGTGCTATGAGAGAAATTTTGCCCGGGCAGCGGCGCTACGGTCTACTCTTATATCGAATTCCAACTGCCAAGGGATCTTTTACGTGCACATCAATATGTACACGGGACCTCGGTTTTTCGTCCCATCCGAACGACTAGGCAGCTGTCCTTGCCAGGCCCTCCTTCTGAATCACGCCGGAAAATCGAGATGAACTTTCTCGGCCAATGCAGGGATCGAACACCCGACCTCCAGGCTAGCGAACCAGCGCCTTATCCACTTAGCCACCGTGACCCCCAACAAGTAAGCATATAAATATGTAGATGTATATGCATTAAAAGGACGAGTATAGTAAGAACATTAGTTTATTTTCAAAGAATTGATCGGTAATTCAAATATAATGTGTCATGCAGATTAATGAATGGACATACACGTACACATTTTAACCTTCATTTTCAAATACCTTTAATCTAAACATATAATTCTCTAGATAAATAATTTTTTGAAATATCATTCGATAAACATGACTATTGAAAATTAAACACAAATGGTCATCTTTCAAAACTTTCAAATACAGGATTACCCATTAATTTACATATTGTTCAATATAAAATACTGAATTAAAATATATTCTGATGAACTTGACTGTTAACAAACCACAAACGTCCCCCTTTTCATATGATACTATTCAATTTAATATACGGAACTTACCATTTTTATTATTAATAAACTTCGCATATAATATGTCACTAATAATAGGTTCAAACGTATTGACATTCCAGGTGTAGAGAACTGGAGTTGAAATTACAGACCACAAAGCTTTAACTTAATATTATAATATTCGAAATCATAAACTGACTTAGAATTCGACATTGAATCTTTTCAATCAATTTAAATATTTGAATGTAAATCAGTTCAGATACATTCGACACTTTTTCGTCAATTTCCAAAGAGCTACACCCCTTTAACAATTTGCATGTGGTATATATGAAAATGAAATTTTTACCGTCCGACATTTTTTTTTTAACTAACCGGGCGAATGAAGACAGGTAGTGTGAAGAGGTGTTCGGTACAGAGAAACTACTCTGAGCCCTTTAGATGAATAAAACTTGTTCAATCGATAAGTTCAAAGAGAAAATCAAGAATAACCTATAGTCGTTTCAGATGTAAACAAAAGGAAAGCACACTTATATTTTTCCTTAGTAAACTATTTTTAGCTTTGATTAAGAGACAATGATTAATTAAGTACGTCACTAAACTTCATGTGAACAACAACCATAGGATTATTATTGTTAAATCAAGACAATCATTTCTAAAAAGAGCAAACGTTAGAGATTTTGTAGAAGTATTTATTTGATTTTCGTTAATGGAATTGATTTATTTCTCAACAGCTTCTTAATTGTCTCCGTAATCTATTTTAAAGTTGGTCTTAAAATGTCATCATCTGTACTGTAATAGGAGTCTGAGAATATCACACTCATAATGCTCAGTTTTGTTTTTCCCGTTTTCTATGCTAATTTTGACTACAAAAACTAATATATCTTGAGGCCACTGACAACATATTTTAAGAATTTGATTGATAACGTTGACACTATGTTTCACTGTTATACATTGCTACAAAATAGCTCACAGGGGGCGCTTGACAAAGAATCTAGAGCAACGTTATATTTATGTACAATACTGACTATTATGACAGAACTCAATTCAAAACTTCGCCACTGATGCAAGCACATTCTACCTGCGCACATCTAGCCTAACCTACACAAAAACAAAAAAGCTCTAATATTTTATCCAGTATTTTGATAAGCATGATCGATTCGGTAGCATCTGGTTCAAATGGTTTTGCTAGCTTAAAACGGGCCACGGTGACAACGACATCTCAGTTTAACAGGTGTCGTCGCAATATATAGAGAATCTCATACGAGTGTTTTTTGATATTTTTTGATATCAAAAAACACGAGTTGGGGATTTTATTTATCACCCAATCCTTTCTTACATGCAGAAATAAATAAATATAATTCTTTGGTATAAATTTCACCTTTACTGGACCTAATTTCATTACTGCGTAGTGATACATCAGTTTTTTGAATGTAGCTATTGCAAAGTCCTATATATTGACCCAGTATTTCCTTCAAAGTCAATTAAATAAAAACAGTTTCTTTTTAACAAAAAAAAAGTCACTTTTTATTTAAAATAAGTGGTTTCTTTAAAATAAAAGAAAGTAGTTCCTTTTTGATTGACCAATCAAATTCATGTAAAGCGATATCTCCTAAGGAGATATCGCAGTAGATTATGTAATTTATCATACAAGCGATATCTACTGTCAAATAAGATATTGGGTGATAAAGTGGTATTCATGCAGTATTTTCTCAAGTTTGGTCAAGTTGTAGGGTTCTTTTTCCCATACAAAGATACAATAACTTGCACCCGGCGCACACCCCCTCTATTTTTGTTTCAGAGAATGATTTTTAGCTTCATATATTCTCGCGTGAAAGGAGAACAAAAATAGTTTAGGTTGGAAATCCTAATTTACGGAACTAGTATGAAATTAGGCCTTCTGGGCATTTTATCCGCTCAAAAATTGCGGTGTTTCCCTATATACACTCCGTGGAATAAGAGACGTTCTGAGAGGAAAAAAGTCCGCGAAAATATAAAATTTGCGCTGGATTATCGTCCACGAAAATATGAAATTCGCAGCGGATTATAGTCGGTGGAAATATCAAATTCGCGGGAAATTATGGTCCACAGTGATTCAAAATAGTCAGTAATTTTGCCCATTTTGTCACAGGGTTGATCATCACGGTTTTATCCGACTGTTACGTGTTAATGTACATGTGTTCCGCAAGGTTGACGATTTAAATCCGAAGATATTTAACTTCAGGTGTGATTTACCGATTTACAACGCATTTGTAATTTGGCTATTTTAATGTACAAAACTTTCGCCCACGGTAAGGCCATGTATGTAAATTTTGAAATTTTCGTTTTTTGAATGAGTTTGAAGTAGTCGATCATATTAATGAAGTAATGTATCGGTACAGGCAGCATAATTCTATTTATTTTCTTATTTAAAAGCCTGCCAATTTGTTACATGTATATTTCAATATAAGCCAGTAAAATCGGCCTGTCTAACCGTGTTGAATTGACAATCTTTTTTTGCATGCCGTATTAGCTGATATTCGACTACTATGACTGTGGTGCAACTGCACGATAAATAACCCTATTTCTAATCAGTATGGATGTGCTGACTGTACATGCGTCGAAAGTTCGACTTCTTAAAATTCGCGATGGATTTGTCATGTCAAATTCGCGGAGGGAATTTTGAAGGGAATTTTAAGTGTGGCCAGAGCGAATTGATTAACTGACGCCCGCCATTTTTCATTTCCGCCCTGCTCGGACAAAGTGGAAATTTAGCACTTTCGTCTGACTAGTACTGTATTACGAAACGAGCTGGTTTGTGACCTGGTTGACTGCCTGCCAGTCCGCCCACCGAGAGCCGGGCTTCGCACTCCCAAGTGGGACAGCACGCCCACTCTTTCTGAAAATCCTGGATCCGCCCCTGACATGCATGTGTATAGCTCGAGACATGTTATAGATGATATGTTATTGTTATCAGTCTACGGTTTTGATCATTATGTGTTTTCATTGTAACTATGTTTAAAAAAAATAATGGCGCCATTGAGTAGCACATCGATTTTCAAGTTCCAGCTTTCTATAAATTTATAATTGCATTCGTATCTATAACATTTAGAAATAAAGGGTGTTTTTCGCATTCATATGAGCTGCAATGCCTTGCCCAAACGGGTCTCAGGAATGGTCATATTGGCTTTATTATAGGCATTTAAAAAGCAGAAGTACCATTTTCTAGAACTTGCGTTTCCCACACTTACTTCTGTCCACTGTCACACTAATCTAACCATTCAGTGTAAATTCCACCGAAATAATGTTTCCTTTAATATATAAACTTGTCATTTTTGCTCATAGTCTTACAGATTGGCGTTAAGCACGAGTGACGTATGTTTGGGACGGTAAACTGTGTACGCGTTAGCTTACATATAAAGAAACCCTTGGCAGTTGGAATTCCACGAAGAGTAGACAGAAATGCCACTGTCCGGACACATTTTCCGCCTTGTAGCTATCACGCTGCAGGAGATTTGCAGCCCATCGCTGTTACTTCAATATTCGACAAGCTTTAGGACAATTATGTTATAATAGATGAGTTTAATATACAATCCAATTATGACTGTTTTAAAAAATGCCACTCGAATTAAACAAACTTTAAATCAGTCCTGCTCCATCCATTTTCGCTCAATGTAACGGATGTACGCACCGATCAAGTGAACATTTTGTATTCTTAGAACATGTCTTGGAAGAGTAAGACATTTAGTAGACTAAATACGACTAACTATGTTAATTCCAATATTTAGTGTCGTGTTTTCGGACGCCTACATTCATGCAGATGCTGCGTGTATCGTGGGTATTATCTTTCTAATCTTAATGTGGTGTTATAAAGACAGACAAAGGTTATTAGAAGACTGAATCCGAAGAAAATACAATACCAATGTGATAAAAACAGGCAATCAATGTTATCATGTATTGGAAATATTAATAGAAAAGACTATCTAAATCAATAACGGTCATTATTTCAGATTTGTACCACGCAATCATCCGGTCGCAATATAAACCTTAAAAATCCAGTAAAAGAACACACCTTTTATCAAAATTATATTGGTTCAGTCAACTTATGTTAATCAGTATTAAGTTCAAACAGTTCTAAAATCAATTAAATCAAACTAGACTTTCTTTGTAGACAAATAAAGAACAGTAAATAATTCTTGTAGTGCTTCAGAGTGGTAGAATTTGTAGCTTATTTCAGCTCAAGAGAAACAAAATGGAATCTACATTTATACCCGGTTAGAATATGGGTTTCTTTTTAACCTCAGTTAATAATTACATAAGTGATATAGTGTTGTAATTTATTTCAAACCATATCCGGGTGGCCTACATAACATTATATTTGAAATTACTGAAAATGACGCTTGAAAATCCGTCTTACAAATATAACCACTGTCTTCTATATTGACCCCATTCCTTTTCCATCTGCATTAGCTTAAGTCGGTACGGAAAGGTAGGACGTTAAACTCGATTTAATTTCTTTAATGACCAGCTTATCGATTTGGTCAACTGAGCAAAAATTGTTTACAGATATTTCTACAGTTTTCATTTTGTTTTTCTAATTTTGTTATGATACAGTAATTAGACTAATGATATTGTCAATATTTGACTAGTAATTAATACAACACATAGTGATGTAGCCAGACATGTGTTAAAAATGTTTGGTATTTGATATCCATTAGACCTGCAGTGCAGCTCCAGTGCAAAAGAAGCTTAATGAAAACAGATAAATACAGCACAGACATCAATGGTAACGGCAAAGCCCTTAACAACGAAATAAATAAATAAGTGCCAAAATTTACCCGTTGTCAAGACAGTATTTTCAAAAGGTTCGTGTTATATATCTAAGGAATTCAACGTGAAGGATTTTGATCATCTTTTTCTTTCAAATTATTCATATCTATGACAGATTTCGTGGCTCGGCTATTATTTTTCCTTCTTCTTCAAGCCTACATTATCTTTTATAAGGGTGGTTATCAGGGGTAATGAAGATTGATTGCAGAGTCGACATTTTATAATAAATCTGAACATTTCAAGCATAAACAGTAACTTGCACAAATGACACCCGTGTCCTCACGTCTGACGTCCTGTGGCAGCTACCTTGTTTAAACCAGGCCGTACAGAACATACATATTTCATTATACAAATTAAATTAAATATTTGTTCAACTGTCCATGCTGGCCGGTCACCTCTGGCTTGCAGCTGTGGTTTCGAGCCCTGGTGTGAGCGTATGTGGCATGGAGATAGGGGCGCCTTCTCAACCTCGTGGGTTTCCTCCGGGCAATCCGTTTCCTCCCACTGCTAAAGACCCCTACGCGCAAGCGAATTATTGGAATAAAATTAAAACCATATGTTAGTCCCGAAATGACCTAGTTTGTGTTGAGTGGACGTTAAACCCCATCTCTCCCTCTCTCTCAACTGTCCATGGCTCTTGAAATGCTTTGTAAAACACACGTGAACCTGAAAAAACAAAATGGCGGCGATGAAGTTTGTAAACTTTTTCAGCGAATTAAGTTTTTCACATGCAGTATAAGGATGGGAAAAAAAGAGAATTCAAAGAATAATAATTCACAACTTAATGCTAGTAACCCTACACTTAAAGACATATAATTGCATTTAATAACTGTTTTATGTGGGGGATTTCTTTGTTATTCTAGGAAAATAACAGACGATAACATGCGATATCACGTATGCTTAATTAAAATTGATGTTTAACATGTTGAATGCACAAAGGAAATGATCAGAAGAAAAATAAAGACGACACCCGAAGCCTTTCCTATTTACGTAAAAACACATCACTTCTAAATATAGTTCGCAACCTTATAAACGATTAAAGGAAAGAGGTCTTTAACTCAATATCACCCAATTTAAATCAACATTGATCTTGGTATTTTATCGTGAAAAGATGGGCTTATGATATCCAATATTTAAGACAAAATGAACATTTTGAAATTGGCAACTGCGTGCTAGAATGCTTTCAGGCGCCATTTGTAATGAAGTGACTTGATGAAACGAGCCTAAACATATCCCACGATGGAAAACCACCGGTGTAGACAGAAATAACAAGAAACCGAGAGACAGGGGCGCAACGGCCTTATGTATTGAACTCTAAATGTCATTGGTTATTTTATGTACTTGAACAATGGATCCCTTCTCCGCCTTCCCCGAACAAGATGCCTGGTTTGTATCACGGACAATGGGATACCACGCCAGAGAATCCAAAGAAACTCTCTCGGCCAACAGCAGTCTCGAACCCTCGACTTCAAGCTTAGCGAGTAAGTGCCTTCCGGATTGAGTCACTCCGTATACCACCAATCCTAACTACAACCCTTTAATAGAAATGTGTTTAATAAGTCGCTAGTAGAAACACCACATTTTTCGAAACAAGGGAAGTTATTTCTTAACTATTCACAAACGTTGAAGTACACCTTGGACGAATGTCAGCGTGAATAATGGACGTTTGTATAAGTCATAGACCCTGCCTTTGACACTTTGTGTCTATATTTGTATTTTTCATTGTCATTATAAATATCATATATTAATCTAGATATGATTAACGATGAAACATACGACCGAATTATGCTCGAGAGAACATCATATTTAATACCTTTGAGAATATAATTTAACAAAATCAGTTTAATAGCTTTTGGGTTAATGAATATCAAATGTCTAATAAGGTACACAAGAAAGACCGATTAATTGTCCTGCTCAGAAAGACCAACATCTGTAGAATATCCGTGACTGCCAAAACGTGAATATTCGTAATCTCCTATTTACCTTAAAATGCCTATTTGGTTTTAAACACGCAGATATCTTGTGTTCCATTATTATATAAACAAACGCATAACACGCGATGAACTAACAGCCAGAGGGAGAATTGTCCGTCATAGATTTAAACCATCGAAATGTCCTCAAAATCTAATCAATATTGGACACGAATTGTAATTTTTATCAGCAAAATACAGAGAGAGATACACACCTTCTGGCACGAGTAGTGAGTACAGTTTTTGTACTGACTAATAATATGAATACTAAACAAAACACATGAATAATATATGAAACCTTTTAAAATAATTAAAACAAAAATCACTATTAATTTAATAAAATTTACTATTTTTCACCAATGTTCATTTATTTCTAATTGTCTATACATTTTCATCATTGATATTTTTAATCAGTTTAATTGTGTACCGCGATAACTTGAATCAATATACATGTAGTTATATTTCTAAAAGCATTAAAGAAATAGATGACTTTAAGGTAAATCGTTTAAAAACGACGAGAAGAAGAGAGAGGTTTGATAAATAATTATGCTGTTTGAAGCCGATCTCTGCTTATTGACTTATTGGCAGCATTACTAGATAGCCACGTTGTATGAGCGGCGACCTTACACATCTTCGCTCTTGTCAACATCGATTCTAAACGTTGACTCGTCTTGAACCACCACGAGAATCATTTGTCGTGATGTGATTTTGTATATCGTAGGAATCAGTCGAGTCAATGAGTAGTAGTAATATGCCATGATTCTGATAACAATTATATACTGTTAGTGGTTGCTCACAACACTTAAGAATCTGAATATCTTGGTGTTTTATTTTCTGGCTGAACTTTGGACACACTTGGGAGTACGTTTATTGATTGATTTACTTCAGCGTGTTAAAACTTTTTTTCATACATTTTTTTTTCAAAGATCTGTAGCGATAGGTCTTTGATTTTATTTTTAAATAGATTGATGATGCACTACTAGTCTGGTTGTCTGTAGGAGGAATTGTAAATTAACTTCATTGATTTTCATTTCTAAATGTGCTAAAACTTTATCTTTTCAGATCAGTTCACCAAACATTTTTAAGGTATGGATTTTTATGTGACCTGATTCGCAAGACTTGTTTCCGTTGGTAGTTGTTATATCCGAGTTATCTAGAAAAAGATTTGGACTAGAGTCGTTACAGCGTCTGTGAATTGAAAGGAATAATATTAAGAGTTCTGTGTATGCTGATATTAACTTGTGTAATGTTGTTTCGGCGTCACATATAAGCCGATTGGGACTTTATTAAGCCAGTGTTCTATCATTTCAACCACAGACTGAGAAGGTGATCAATCCCGGAAAGGCTACAAAAAGTGTGGGCCGATATTAACAGTCTTATGGACAACATTTCATTTCTTAAACCACTCTAAAAGCTCTCTAAGTATGGAGATATTGTTGACCGGTTTCCAGAATATTTAGGAATACACTGGTAGTGTGAAACTGTCGACAATGACATTGATTTTGCCATTCAGCGAGACCAAAATGAGCTGCATGGTTTTAGTTTAAAATTTTGGATACGAAATAAACAATGTTGACTCTTACTGATAATGGGAGTTGCATTAACACTTTTTTAACGATCTGATCTAAAATACGAAAATAACTAAAGCGTCTGGATCTGACGCAGCGCCCTCTGTTTAATTGAATTCTAGGATATATGTATGCGTTTATCTATCAATGGACATCGAGAGAGAATCATGTGGTTGCAAAATAATATTTTGTGGATTTATTGTTCTTTATATTGGTTTATAGCAAAGGGTAAGTATCTATACGAATAATCTATTGTCTGTTATGTTTATATTCTATTTTAAATGATTAAAATGTTACCAAGTGGTATATTCTTAATTTCAATTGGGGATCCTGCGTAGGGCGAAGTCCTAGCCATGAACAACGTCGAGTCATTCCTATGGGACGAAAAGCTGAGATTCTGTGTACAAGTCGAAGTGCACGTTTAAGGAACCCGTTTGACGAAGAGTAGGCGGAAACGTCACTGTCCATGAAAACCTTCACGTATTACCCACTGCATGACGTATCCTCCTTTTCATAAGTCCGTTTGACGACGAGATGTAGGACGTTAAACCCCAAATCGTTAAGTGGTTAAGCTCTACAGCCTTCTTAGGATGATAAGACCCCAACGTGTTTTGAACTACCGCGCATCCCATGCACGCCATGTTGTTAAGGGCCCCACCCTGGGTTAGATGGGCGAATGGTTAGCACGTGCGTGCTGTATTATAAAGCCTGTCATTGGGTCAACTGTCGTGGTTTCGAATCCCCGGTTGTCGTGAGTTTTCTACGGGTCATTCGGTTTCCTCCCACTGCTAAAAACCCCTACGCGCAAGCCAATTATTGAAATAAAATTAAACCATATGTTAGTCTCGAATTGACCTAGTTTTTGTCGAGTGGACGTTAAGCCCCATTTCTCTGTCTCTCGCTATGTTAAGGATGCGTTTTGCATTCTGGCACACCTTTGGAGATCCCTCCTGACGACACTGCATTTAAAACCACACAAGTGCATCAGGATGGTCCAAACTTACAGCCTTCGTGGGATGGCAAGAATCCAGCGTATTTTAAACATTTTGTTGTTTAGAATGCATTTGGCATTATGGCACACCATTGGAGACGCTCCTGGCGATACTGTAGTTGAAACCAAACAGATGGACAAGGGTGATCCAAGGATGCATCTCCTTACACAACTTTTCCGGTTGAGGATGTCAGGTCACCAAGCGGCTGATGCTGATAACTACAAAGCTGGAGATGGAGGATGTTCCCTCCCCGGAGGAGCAGTCGACTTCTTATGTTCCATGTTCTAGACTATATGAACATATTCAATTTCTTTTGACGATATGTCGGAGCAAACAATAATACACACAACTGACTTGCGTTTCACGTTTGTCAGGAGTAAGTGTCACGTGCTTATAATGTGCACAACAGAATGACGAAGACTACATGTAGCACCCGCCAAACCTCGACAGATTCCGGAACGTACAACTAGTCTCGGCTGTATGACAGTAAGTAATATGTACCTACGCCCATATATTTGCGATGTGGCTACCGGTTTACTTTAACAGGAAAACTTGACGCTATTACAAACAAACAAGACACCATGGGCGCAGCCATGTTTTATCCGGGACCTTTAATAAAGTAGTTCCAATATGGCAGAATTCGTCATACAGCCGAAACATGATGCAGGTTCCGGAATCTGTCGATTTTTGCCGAGTGTATATGTAGCTGCCTTGGTGTGAAAAGTACTGGGTCCGTACTATTTATAAACCTTCGCCCTGTTTTGTTTTGTTTTTTCTTTTTTTTTTTTTTTTGCTTCCGATCTGCGAGCTACCAGAACCAACGACCAAAACACCTACGACAAGTTCACTCGACAATCCTCGACAGATTTTAACAGGAAAACTTGACACTGTGGGCGCAACCAAACACAAATTGGCGACCTATTTGGCTAGCGACCTATTCGACCGATCCAGCTGGTAACCTCCGGAACGAACATCTAACCTCGGCTGTATGACGAATTCAGCCATATTGGAGCTACTTTAAAGGTCCCGGATGAAACATGGCTGCGCCCATACCGAACACAAATTGGCGACCTATTTGGCTAGCGACCTATTCGACAAATCCAGCTGTAAGATAATGACGAAATTACACTTCTATTCTGAGCTCAAGGAATGGATAAAATATAATATATTCTACTTTCATTTGATAGACATAACGTTGGATTTTATTGGTTGATAAATAGATGAGTTAAGGCGACCGTTGTCGTTTCCGGCGAACAGGTTGCAGCTCGATCGGTCGAATAGATCGCTAGCCGAATAGGTTCCCAATTTGTGTAATAGCGTCAAGTTTTCCTGTTAAAGTAAACCGGTAGCCGCATCGCAAATGTATGGGCGTAGGTACATATCACTTACTGTCATACAGCCAAGACTAGATGTAGTTTACGAAATCTGTCGAGATTTGCCGAGTGACAGCCGAGTCTCGATTATGCAGTCCGGACAGTCCGGACTCTCCATTTCCATTCGTTTATTGGTCACGTGACCATTTTTGGAGAGTTCAGATCGTCCAACCTCTCCAATTTTTCGACCGGTGCGATTGCAGAGAGTGACGTAACAAGATGGCGGCAAGATAAGAAATTTCCTTCCAAATTTTACAAATATTTTACAAATATGAATCCGTTTCGTTGTTTTCTGACGATAATCTCACCCTACAGTCGCCTCAATCGCTTTGTAATCTTATTTGTCGATAGAATTTTTGCCTCGCCTCACGTCAAATCGCTGCATTTCAGCTAAAAACAGTTGTCTGTCTCAAAATCAGGCATAAACTAAATTTGATTTTGAATTTATTTTTTTACCTATCTTCAAAATACAGCCCATAACCGGAGATCCAGATATTTATTATACCCCAAATGATTTATTTAACCGACTTACAATGTTGACAATAAAGCAATACGTCGTCTTCTTTTGACGTGCTCTCGCTGGCAATTTGATGGATCCGGGAGATTCTCTAGAATCAAAACTAGAGTTACAGTCGCCATTTTGGTTCTCCACCTGTACTCGATTACACCGTAAACGCGGACAATCCGGATTGGAGAACGTGGAGAGTCCGGACTGCATAATCGAATTGGCCCTAGATGTAGGTTTCGGAATCTGTCGAGGCATGCCGAGTGCGACAAGTTGTCAGTTAGGCTTATGATGGCAACGTCAAATCTGCTGCAATTAACTTGATTAAAGATGCATTATGTAAGCGGTAAATTACCTTAAACAGGTCTTTATTACTTAGTCATTATTCACATGGTAAGCTCTCTAGACTATTAGATTGATAAGATATTAAGTAGATTAGAAAAAGCCCGTCATATCTCCGTTTAAAGTTTATTTTGAAAATCATAGCATTGTCACTTGACAGTATTTCTGTCAAAACTTCAAACATCTTTTTTAAGGTCATACTTTCTGCACCGACTTGGTTAATGAACGTACAATTACAAACGTACAATTTAAAACTATTATAGCGAGAACTGACTGATCCTTATCTAAATCTTCCGTAATACATCTCTACTTTATTGTGGGCAATTTCCGACAATAATTTAATTCTTTTTGGACATTCGAAATTATATAAATAATGCTCAAGGGAACTTTAGTTATATTACCATTGCATTTTAAAATAACAATTACATGATAGTGAAGATACCAACCCTATAAGAATAAAAAGAACATCATTGGGCCAAAATTTTCTATTATTCCTAATTAATTACCTGCACTTATTGGAATGCCATACAACAATAACATATATTTTTTTAATAAATAATAAATACCATAATACTTTACTATTCTAATATCAGTTGGTTGATTATTACACGCCTATAACTCTGATTGATTATAAATATTTAAACAGTTTGCCATTTGATGCCGTCATGAAACTATTCAACCAGATTCTTGTTTTTAAATTCTTTTTTTTTTCTTTTTTTTTTTGAACAAAAAAACAACAAAAAAAAAAACAACAAAAAAACAACAGCAAAATGTATATTTCATTTGATATGACGTCATTTTTAATAGGACACGAACTCTTTGAATTGGTTGAAAAATCAATGTATCGTTTTTATTTGATATGACGTGTTTATTGGTTTTGAGATCTTTGTAAGTTTACAAGCTAGCGGTTATAGATTTTGTGTTGAACAATCAACGATGTCAGTACGTAAACGGAACGAAAATGAGTAATCAACATGAGTACTTTTTTTTTACTTAAATCGAAAACGTCGTTCTTTTCGTTGTAAGCACGATGAAACGATTCGTGTGGTTAATGTAAAGTTTCAATATTCAGAGGGTAATTAAAGTTCCACCCTTACAGCTGCCGGATTATGAATCTGTAAATCACAAGTTCATTAAATAAACCATTTAGTGGACTCAGCTGTAGATTGATGTTACAGATATAATATAATAGCTCCTTTTTATAACTTGATCAACTTGTAAAATGTCATTCACATCGAAGCTTTTCAAAAACCCAGGTTGTATCGTGTAGCGTGTCAGTTATTTACTGAATGTCAACTAAAAATTTGCATGGATTTTCTTCAGAAAAATTTCTCATCGCAGTAGATTGTTCAGCGAATATGCTGACATTAGGCCCCTCGCTATATAAGAGGAATACTCAGTCCAAAATCGTGATGAGAAGTAACCTAGCTTTAGTTATTTGTCTTAAGTTAGGCATTTAACTCGCAGATGTTTCTATCTTAAATCGTAACCTCTGTAATGTATGCCAATGGATACCCGCATTGCCCGGGTATAAGTGTAAACGCGCCCGACTCGTGCATTTGTAAAGTAAAGTTTATCAAATCTGCTTGAGATGATAGAATACCTTTTGCTGCTTTATTTGTCGCGGACCTTATGAACACTTTGAGGCTATAGAATGCCACAAATATCATATTTGAATCAAATATTTTTATATATACTATTCAAAAAAAGTAGGGGATATTTGATTTTTAAGTGTTATTAAAGTCACCTAATGAAACTGACGAAGAAACAAATGACAAAATGAAATGAAGTTCATATTCATCGATTTATTCCAAATGATCGTTAGACTAAGTAAGGCACAGACTGACCATTATAAGGGTAAAATGATACCGGGGTCAAACAGCAAAGTTACCACAGCATCACAACAAAGTCAGTAACGGGTAAATCCTCCTCTGTTTGCCAAACAAGCATTGATCCGACGTGGCATACTCCTAATGAGACGTCTAAGGTCATTTTGGTCCAGATTGTCCCATTCCTGTTGCAACGCAGCAGCAAGTTCTTGGACATTGGCAGGACGTTGTTGACGTTGACATAACCTCTGTCCAAGCATGTCCCAGACATGCTCGATGGGGGAGAGGTCGGGACTCAGTGCTGGCCAAGGTAATGTGGTGATGTTCTGTTGTTGGGGGTAACCTGTAACGATCCTGGCCCTGTGACATCTTGCGTTGTCATCCTGGAAGATGAAACGGTGGCCATGACGTCGTGCGAACGGCACAACATGGACTGCCAAGATGTTGTCCCGGTAGTACTGGCCTGTAACACGCCCCGCAACAACATGTAAAGCCGTTCTTCCAGCAACAGTGATGCCTCCCCACACCATAACAGAACCACCCCCAAATCGATCATGTCTAATGACGTTAACGTCTTGGAAGCGCTCGTTTCGACGACGCCACACCCTCCTACGTCTGTCCAAAAAATCAACAGTGAACCTTGACTCATCTGAAAACATCACATTGCTCCAGCGTCGATTATCCCAGTGTTGACGATCCCTACACCAACGACGTCTTGCCTGAATGTGATGATCTCTCAAACAAGGGATCACGCGAGGACGTCGGGCGCGAAGGTGACCCCTATGCAGTCGATTCCGAATCGTCTGGCCACTCACTCTCACACCAGTGTCTGTTTGAAGACGAGCGCTGATCTGATTTGCTGTGATGACACGATTTCTCAAGGCCAAGGTACGGATAAATCGATCCTGGGCTTGAGTTGTCGCCCTTGGTCGACCTGAGCGTGGTCTGTCCTGTACAGATTGTGTATCACGGTATCTGGACCATAGCCTGCTTATGACAGACTGAGAAACATTCATCGTCCGCGCCACAACCGCCTGTGTTGTGCCGATCTATAGCATGCCAATGGCACGTAACCTTTCATTTTGGGTAAGCCGACGCATATCAAAATTTGTTTTCTGGTCACTAAAACAATTAAACTGATGTTTCCACCCTGGAATTCAATGCCACAATGACTGTAACATTCAAAGTCAGAGTCGTGCAAATCTTGGACCCCCATGATGATCCCAAGCATCACCTGCATTGGTGCGTTTGGGCGTCACATGTAACTGGAAATGTTTCTTCTGTTAGGTTCTATAGTGACTTTTTTCGTAGTCATTTGCATATTTTAGTATTATGCCCCCAAAATCAAATATCCCCTACTTTTTTTGAATAGTATATTTAATTTGCTAAACATGGCCTAATTAACACCGAAACAACACCATCATTGAGGAAACTAGAAATTATATTTATATCTCATGTCTTGTAATAAATGATTTAATTTAATATGATAGCCTGTCCCCGTTTCGTGACAAAACAAAAGCAAGCATGTAGGCCAAACAATATCTGCAATGCATGCGCGTAGAAGTAAAATCGTTAAATCTCTTACATCCCACTTCTACTCGTTGCCGCTGGCAACCTTTGATGAAACTGTCCTGTTCATTTCCAATACATGCGTAAAAGTAACCATGTATCAGTACTGTTCATTTCTGATACACGGATACTTTTAGACGGGTCATAGAAACTTGAAAAGCATTAAGAAGTGGACGTTTCATACTGCACCATGCTAATGTACATGAGACAACTAGTCAAAATCATAGTAACAAAACAAACATGTAGGAAATACATGGCAGTGCAAAAATATATACAATGACATTAAATTAACGTAACAACATATTACGAAAAACAATTATTACACATATCAATTGGCATTTATTCCCTAATTTGGTTTGATTTATATTAATATGCAAAACATATAAATTAGAATACTGAATAATCATTCTAACTAATTGTGATGATAGAAGGTGCAGTTCTCTTGCTGGGCACTTCACAAGCCTTGAAAATGAGCAGGATAAAACAAAAACCACCTAGAAAGTCATAAACTTTATTACAAATAAATTTCAACGGACGAACCATCCACCGATGCATACTTTCTCCAGGAATGACCCCCATTTCCTTTACACCACATTTAATATCAACGCAGTCCTCTATGCCATAGACAAGTTGTTTTGACGATGTGGTCTAAACAAACACGTGGCAATATTAAGCTCGGGGTGTCACAACAAGACGCACGTGTAAATTCTACCATGAAATGTAACGTGAGGCACAGAAAGGGATAAATGAAAGAGCAGAAAGTATTTGTCACTTTTCTGTTGAAACGACTCGATAATAGATACTATTTTTCACATTTTACTTCAATATACTCGATAGAAATGTGATGTAAGTAACTTATTAGCACCTTTCCTCGGTGTATTGGTGAATATCAGGACAGTTTTGGTCGGGGCCGCAGCCGAGGAGCCCCCGACCAAAACTGTCCTGATATTCACCGATACACCGAGGAAAGTGTGCTAATAACTATTACATATCTCCAAATGTGTCTATACGACTCATTAGTTAATTGATTCGATTATAAAACATGAAATACTGCATGTTCACAATATGTCTTTTCTCTACATTATAAACTCCACCATCTTCATCGGGTAATCTCGCTTTCGTTTAGCTAGTTTAGTCAAATAGTAAGTGTAGGAGGGCTGCACCACACACAATTCCACACAAAAACAAATATATGGACAAGACATCATACTCAGAGACCACAAACATAAACAATTCAAAAAAGTGAATGGAGCCGGCCTGTGGTGACACAGACTTCACTCATATTTGAAAACAATTGGGAATGCAACCCAATGTCAGCATGAGTCATGATCTATCATACGTTGCAAGAATTACGAATGCAAGAATATTGTTGTATAAATTCCGCTATACAAGTAACCACGCCGTTAAATGTATCAGAGAAGTAGGCCTAGTTCAAAAAACTAAATGCACTAAATCAATAAAGAAGAGGATTGAAGTATATTGAATGCATTTAGGACACACATTACAACCGTCACAGAAACAAACAAAACTGAATACATGTTATGTTTGGAACTATGTATATGTATTCTGAATTGTACATTTGTAAATCGATAATGAATTTTCAATTATATATGTATGTATCCTTTATGTATCTAAATGACCGGATCTTATATGTTAAAGTTGTGATCATATAGAAAACACAACCATTGACTGGAATGTAATATTGAAAATGGGCCCTTATTTGTAAAATCGACATATCCTGTGATGTCCAAAACACCTACAAGACAAATGTCACATTTTTCCTTCAAATAAAATGAAAATCGATGGGAAATCATTTTATAGAAATATATACTTTCTTCGAATAGTCAATAAGTAACAATTGGCCATTAATTTTATTAATTAATTTTCTAAATTAATTTATCTCTTTAGTACCAAACGAAAAAAAAATAATCCGTTTGAACGAGTTAGTATCTCGTTTGAACGAGTTAGTATCTTTTCGTTTGAACGAGTAAGTATCGCGTTTGAACGAACTAATTATCTCGCTTGAAGGAATTAGTCATCTCGTTTGAACGAATCAGTTATCTAAACGAAACAAGTATCTCGTTTGAAAGAATTAATTATATAAACGAGATATTAATTCGTCCAAACGAGATACTAGCTCGTTCAAACGAGATACTAGCTCGTTCAAACGGGATACTAATTCGTTCAAACGAGATACTAACTCGTTCAAACGAGATACTAACTCGTTCAAACGAGATACTAACTCTTTCAACGAGATACTAACTCGTTCAGACGATATACTAACTGATTTGTTGTTTTAACTTGTCTATATATAATTGCCCTACACATTTGTTACTGTACTTACTTGAAAACGTTGAGAGAATACTCTTCGAACCGTAGCCTATTCTAAATAAATTAGTAATTGTTATTGCAAGTATGGTATAGTTTAGAGATACTAACTCGTTGACACTCGTTTGTCACTGGAAGACCACTTATCAGAATGGGAGATGATCCTGATGCGAGAAAGACTGAATATGTTACTCTATTTTCTGAAAAAAATTGCTTTGGATTTCAAGCAGTTGTCGATGATTTTAATTTGAAAATTTAGACCACTTTGCTTTGATGTTCAAAGTAAAGCATCTACTAATGTTTATTTCCCTTGTAGACATGATACGATTACAGATTAGTTGAAATAAAGAATACAGATCCATTAAGATATTGCAACTTGGTTCACGACATCGGTCATTGACGTACTGGTTCCTTATTGAGTGCACAACAACAAATGTTTCAAGCGCAGAAACTAAGAAATAACAAATGTTTTGGGGACCGTCTAGACTATCGAATTCATTCTGTATAGATATACTATTTTGAGCCGCGCTCATTAAACCCTGATAACGAAAGAATGATTTAAATCCAATTTTAAATGCCCTCATAGTCCAAAGAAATATTATCCAATGAAGCAAAAGACAAATTATATGAAACTCATAGCCCCGAAGAAATAATAATCTTTCAAGATTTTAAAATCACGTGTAATTATTAAAGTTAGGATAGATAGTAAATTAAGACAAAATTATCGGATGTCTATAAAAACTTTATCAGGTAGCTATATAATAGCTGGTGTGTGTGTGTATTACTAACATCATAACAGTCTATATACGTTGTACAATTTTCATTCATGCGAATATTCAACGCGCTGTCCAAAGTAGATACCAGCTGTGTGACCCACCGTAAATAAATATCTCCAAATATCTCGACAATTACGTCACAAACCTTAAATCAGCTTCACGCATTTATAGTCACTAAATAAACGATCATGTTGTACTTAATAAGATAATATGACCATTTAATCTATAAATTATAGTAGACTGAAAACTCGCTCCGAGTGTCGTCCATAACATCTAGACACTTTTGAGTAAAAGGTTACGCGCCCTTGTTTTGGAATTAGTCTTGCTTAACCGGTCTACCGACGAAAGTATACAGGGTTTAAAATTGATCACCAACTTAAAGGAAGAAATGTTGTTCTTTGAGGGTTGTAACGAGAGCAAGATATCTGGACTGTGTTCTGGATATCTCTTGTGGTCACTAACCCATAGACCATGGTGCACCAGCGCCAATCTGGTTAAAATACAGATCCTATTTCGTTTCGTTTTTATAGTTCAAAATTTCGTTTTACTTGTCTTTACTACACTACACTGTTCTATTTGAAATGAGGTGTCAGCCAATCAAATTGACTGTCGAATCGAGGGTTTGACCTTTTTTGCGCGGAATTGTAGGTAGGCATTATCAACGATAGAAATCAAAACAAAGCAACAACGATTCTGATTGGTTAATCGAATGACTGAGGTTATGGGGTCAAATGTCACCTGCTTGACATCTGAACTGGCTGAACGTGACCTCCTGCTGATCGTGACCTCCCGCTATAACTTGTTAGATCTACATGTAGTGTATGCCATCGAAATTATAAAAACCGAAACGAAATATAGATCTGAATTTCAAGTAGATTGGTGCACCAGCTAGTACTCCTTTACAATAGTCTATTAAGCTACCTCCAGATATGATTCCAATGTTTCATAGGATGCTTTTGATATAAATAGTTGATATGTGTTTCCATATTGAAATTCTTATGAACACTCACTCTGACATTTGTGCTGTTTAAACGTGAATATGAAGTCTGCAAAATTTCACGTGGGTTATGGTGCACAGGTCACGTTTGGTTGCGAAGCCAATACGCCAAATCTTCAGTTTCTCATCATTGAGTTTTAGTTTCTTCGCTGTCAATTCGCACTGCGCTTTCAAATTAATGATATTACTATAAGATAATCATGTTATGACCATCCGAAGGAGGAGAATTTCACATAAAATTTAAACATGTATGTATCTTTAGATGAAAGAACGATCTAAACGTCTGTATTTTCATTATCTTCTTTCATAAATCTAAACGAAGAAATGGCTGCATCTCTGTGAGGGAATAATAATATTAATTAAATAGGCATTATAAATATTTTATTTCATTGACACTAAAAAAATCATCTACACAGTAGATTTCATTAATTAAATAATATCTGTTCCCCAACGGCGCTCAAAATGCTTTCAACTGCGTATCATTATGGTACATTATGCTAGAGCTAAATCTGCATATCATAGGTCTTTTTTGGATATTTATAAATAAGTATTTAAACATTTATTCACATGGTAAGCCTATAAACAACTCTCTAGATCATCGGGTCACCGATATACTGAATGGATTAGACAACCGCGCCATAAAATCAGTTAACGTTAAAATATATATTATCTAATAAAAAGACTGACAATCAAGACAAGACAATGGTACTTGACAATCGAGCGCGTTTTGTCAAATGAAATGAAATGAAATGGGGTTTAACGTCCTACTCTTTTGCCCCTAACCTGGGCTAATGGAAGACGGGCATACGCCATACAGTGTGCTATGAGGTAAATATTGCCCGGACAGCGGCACTACGGCCTACTCTTACATCGAATTCCAACTGCCAAGGGATCTTTTACGTGCACTCAAATGTGTACACGGGATCTCGGTTTTTCGTCCCATCCGAACGACTAGGCAGCTGTCCTTGTCTTCTGCATCACTGACAAGGGGAAATCACGCCGGAAAATCGAGATGAACTTTCTCGGCCAACGCAGGGATCGAACACCCGACCTCCAGGCTACCGAACCAGCGCCTTATCCACTTAGCCACCGTGACCCCCGTGTTTTGTCAAAACTCCAGACAGTCAGCACTTTACCCAGATTAATGTAAATTGACGGCAATTTTCAATAATTTCATTTTTCATTTTTTTTATTTTTGAGCTATTGTAGCAAGAACTGTCAGGTTTTGGTTTTTTTTTTGGTTTTTTTTATCCAGAATGCATCTTTAATTTGTTTGACTGTTTTCAGAAAACAGTTGTTACTTACATCATGAGTTATTATTATTATTATTATTATTATTATAGCCTGCACTGATAGCCATCATAATATTGTTGAGTATGACCACCATCCTAGACATGCTGGAAGACCGGCTGTAGAGATACCTGATGAACAGAGATTGTTAAATCATCTGTTAAGAGGCTATGAACGGTCTGTGCGACCAGTACGTCACGCAAACAACACGGTTCTCATCAAAATGGGACTAACACTGACACAGATCTTTGATATGGTAAGTAACTGTAATGTATTAATCAACATCTTTCTATATATCGTCCTTGTGATTTTAATCCAGGAGCACCAATTCCCTCCCTTTACTTTTAACACTATGCAGTAAAAATCAGAATAAAAGGTAGTCAATGCACAATTTGCAGATTTCCCTGTCCTTGCATTTAAGATGAATCTATCGTTAATTTCACATTTATTAAGAAATACAAACTATTAACATTTCAACTGAAGCTCAAGTGATCTCGAATTTTGAAAACAACTAGTTGAAAGTACTGGTTCAATCTAATGACAAATAATAAATCAACACGCTGCAAATACAAATTATCCTTCTGTAATACGAAATTACGTCTTGTTTGAAAATATCAGCCGAATTGTTTTGGTCACACGGTATCATTAAGAAGGAGCTTGTGTTCAATCAGTACCGCATTACCTCTGCTAACTTGATCCTTAGCCAAAGTAAAGAAATGTCGTAAATCGGTTTCCCTCATACTCAATGACTAACTAACTTCATTGTGTTACCAGCGTCGCTGTTAAATGGTCATTCACTTGACCCCATTTGAATCAGAACTCTGGTCAACACTAAATTTATAGATTGCATTTGTCAATGAAGAAGCGGCCTAAATAGCCATTTGTCTCGCAGGCCAAATGTTGGTCAGCATATGACTAGTTTCAGCATTTTATACCATATAATCAAAGTAAATAAAACTGTCTATAATCAGGATACGCATCAAGCGTCGCAATTGTCTGATCTTAATTTTACCCTCTTTGATTAAAGAAAATGCTTTAGAAAATGTGTCTTTTGAATGTGTTTGGTAAGCTTGTCTGTGATTTAGGCTACAGACGGTTTTCTTATATTGTTATGAACAGTTGTCATTGATTCGATAGTTTACCACAGACGCCAATAGTTCAGTGTGTCATCGAGATTTGAAATAAGCTCAACTGCCATTTACATGCCACGATTTGGCGTAATGATAGAATTTGCTAGAATGAAATGGCCTACACCTTCAAATGTGTCTAGGCGGTGCTGCAGATAGATCATAGTCTAACGAAAAATATCATTCTTGATTTGGTATTGCAGATTAGTAATCAGTATTGGGTATATTATCATATCAATTTTATTCTGATTATCTCAAACCTACCAATATTCGTGTTTTTTTTGTGTGGGTTTTTTATTTCTAAATAATTGAATTTCTATTCAAATAATTTCACTAACTAAATAATTTTTCATCTTCGCGCCATTAATAAATATTGTTATTAGTTTTTACGTGTTAGGCTTTGTTTTGAGTTTTTGGCTTAATTGTCAAATCTCTTTCTAAAAAATTATTATGTGAATATAATGCATACCAATGTATTATTCTTATTAAACGTCTCATTTACATACATGTTATCAAAAATATATCTTACACGATATAAAGTTATTTTTATTTTATTTTATTTATCCCGCTCCCTTATTTTGATGATGTCTGGATTCTAGACCTAATGAAACTATTTGTGTTTTTGATGTCATATTGGGTTAATTAGACACCGAAACCTTGTTATTTCTAGTATATTGATAATGCTAAAAGTCGATTCCATTACACGTAATGCAACTGTTGTGTGTTTACGAGGTATCACTCTCGTACAAAACTCGTGCTTTCGCTAATCTTATGAGAATTCATTGGCTTACGATTCGGATCTGGTTACCACTCTATTGTCTGTCCGCGTGTGGTGTCTGAAAGCAAATCATTAAGACGTGGTTAAGTCTACCCATAAACCGCTTATAATCAAACCCCTCAGTTTTAAGACTTTGCCGCAAGATAAAAAGCACCAAACCTCGCCAAATCGAATAGCCAACGTCCGTAGCTGGCTTGTCATGGTACATAATGGTTTCCAGTTCTCCAGTATATAGGGAACTGACATAGATATAGGGTTGGTGTGGGGATAATTTCAAATTAACAATTCCCCTATGTGCGTAAAGAAACAGCGAACCTTGAGCTAAATGTTTACTTGTACAATCCATTAGAATCTGAGCTTCAACACTGCTTTACTCTTACCTGTAGATAACAGAATTAGAGAAAAGAAAAATAAAGTAACTTTTCCAATAAACCCACGGCCTCGAATCATGTAAGATGTTTTAGTAGTCAGATAAACGATGGATATGTTTGGGCGACAGCCGAATGAAGTACTCCTGTAGAGTTATGGCTTATGCCAATTTGAAAACAAATAACTTGAGACACATGACAGAAGATGTATGTTATTTCCTGGAAGGCTTTTTTTCCAATATACAGGATATTGTTCTCTTATTTCATGATTACCAGTATGAAATTTTTTCACGGTCAACAACTTTAAGTCACCTTCATTTTGATCCAAATTTATTTTGTGATATTTGCGTATTCTGATACCAAACATTCTCAATGTATTATTTCTTTTATCATTGCGCAGTTCGATGGATTCAAAGTTTCCTGGCTTCTCTTCTTCCAATTTAAACCCCCAAGATGTTGTAGAGTCTGTGTACCATTTGTTCTTTCATATTCATATCATCGGGACATGCGTTTGCCCGAGAAACCGAAACATCTTTCCCTTCTCGACCAACACCCGGAATTCCTGTCTTCTCGCTGTTCTGTTCTATTTTCTAGAAATGTTTATACATGCTTATATGGCCATTAATGTCCTCTATACTACCGTTTCACTAGATTCTCCTCTTCTGAAATGTCTATATAGATCATTGTTATCATTAAACTTATGTATGCTTCTACATCCTATCTAAAAATTTAAATCTATTATTATTGCCAATTTACTTTTTACTGTAATTCCGGACGTTGCAATATGAAAATACCACTCTACCGCCATCTCTGGTTTAAGACAAATTTATAATAATTCAATATTATTTTCAAGTAGAATTTTGCGACCCCTTGTCCGCGAAAACGCGAGTGTCATAATGGCAGAGTAATTCAACAAATTAATGTATTTTGTTTATGTTTGTGAATCGCAAATTTCAGTAGTGTTGAATTATTATAAATTTGTGTTAGATGTTACTCGAAATGATTTCTTTTGGTGAAAAGAAGAAGAATCATGGTGAAATATAGAAGGTAAGGTTTACAGCGCAATAACGATGAAAAGCAACAGTCAGAGGACCGTTCCTAAAGGAACTATCTCTACGCTAACAAAATCTAAAGAAGAAGGCGTTTATAAACAGATGCGTGTTCAAGAATAATCTGCAGGAAAAGAGATGTCGTCAAATGTTAAATTATATAAAACCACAGAAATCGTTATGTGGTTGTTACGTGGCTAAGCGGGTAAGGCGCTGGATCGCTAGCCTCGAGGTTGGTTGTTTGATCCCTAGCATCGGCCGAGAAAGTTCATCTGGATTTTCCGGCGTGGTTTCCACTTGTCAGTGATGCAGCACGGAGAGTCTGACAAAGACAGCTGTCGAATGGTTCGAATGGGACGAAAAACCAATGTCCCAAAATATCCCGTGGCAGTTGGAATTCGGTATAAGAGTGGGCCATTGCGCCGCTGCTCGGACAAAATTTCCCTTATAGCACATTGTATGGCGTATGTCAAATATCAGAGAGCACACATATGCATTATTATCTGCCCTTTCGTTGCTTCTGATTGGCATTGAAAAATTTGGCACCCGTCCGTTAAGCTTGTTTAGTGAGTTATGTCCCTTTCCTATCTTAAATTCAGTGAAACATTTTCGAACTATTTTGAGATATTTGATAGATGGTTTGAACACTTCTGTATTTGAACTATAGATTTACAGAAATACTTACACCGTATGAAATTCTATTACAAGCACGCATTGTACAATATCGTACACTCAGAGTGCTTGATTTATCACAACAAAATGAGCTTATTCGATTTCATTTACATGTACTTTATCGTATCACGTATTTTCGTATTTCTCATTGAATATATTGCATATTGAGATCCATGTTAAACATCCATTTGCATACATGTTATCAAAAATAAACCTTACAATCGATATAAAAATTATTTTTAGTTTATTTATCCTGTTCACTTGTTTTGGTTTTGTTTGGATTCTAAACCTAATGTAAGTTTTTGTGTTTTAATGTCACATTGGGTTAATTAGATACGAAAACCTTGTTATATCTCATATATAGATGATGTTAAAAGTCGATTCCATTACACTTACAATGCAAATGTTGAGTGTTTACGACGTATCACTATCGTACCAAACTCGTACATTCGCAAATCCCATGACATGTATATCTGTATATCTTATTAATATCTGAAGACCCCATAGAAGGCAGACAGCTAGCTTATATGATTTAATGTATGTCATAATGAAATAAAGTGGAGAATTGTTTACCTGGACGTATTTTTTTATTTATTTATCTATATATATATGTTTTCAATGAGAATTCTTAAACTAAGGATTCATATCTGCTGACAACACATCTGCCCGTGTGCTGAATCTTAAAGTCAATCATTGAGACATACGCAACATACCATCAAGCCCCTGAAGTTTGATAATCAAGATGAAAAAGGACCAAAACTCGCCAAATCAAAGAACAACGTTAATAGTTGGTATGTTACGATACCTCATGACCCCCACTACTACGCCGCATGGGGCACTCAAAGTGGTTTGAAGATGGTGTTGATGTATGAACAATTTCAATCCAACAGTTTCAATCTTTACTTCTCCTAGTCGCTTGATCTTCTACACAGACAATCGGTGCCTAAAGACACTGTGAGCCTTGAGCGAAATCCTCATTATAAAATCTATCAGAATCAGAGCTGTCTTTCAACACTGCTTTACTAGATTACAGAATAGGAGGAAAGGCAAATAATCTAACTTTTCCAATAAACCCACGGCCTCGAATCCTGTAAGATGTTTTAATAGTCAGATAAACGATGAATAAAGAAGGTTTTATTGATCACTGACAGCCACATAAAATGCAATATTAAATTATATTTCGATAATGGATATGTTTGAGCGACAGCCTAATGAAGTACTTTGATGTAACGATTTACATCCGGGGAGAGTTATGGCATCTGCCAATTTGAAAACAAATAACTTTGGTAGAAATGTCATCCTGTATAACGGACCACAGAAAGGGAAATGAATGTGGTTTATCGTCTTGTTATTTCCATGAAGGTCGTTTTTCAGCAATTTTATGATATGTTGGATGTTGTCTTCTACCGTCCTTATTACAAGGAAGAGCTTCTCCAGGGAAGCAGCTTTAAGTCTGTGCCATTCTGAATCTGGCTTTATTTTCCTAATATTCGTAATAACACTAGGAATGTTGGGGTGTTATATTCTTTTAATTCCTCCAGATATGAATTACACGTGATTTAATGCCCCGGCCACACACAGGTCATCTTGGCGTTGATATTATATTACAAGCTGTTATTATTTCTTATGAATACCTGTGAATTTAGATGGAATAAAAAAAATTCCTGGAAAAGCGGCTTTTTCACAAAAGGTTTTAAGAGTACATGTATGGTAGATAACTTAGTATTTGACGTACAGTCGAACGAATAGAAACTCTAATCATACGACCACCCCCACCCCCGACCAGCGTTACGCCCGACAAACACACGAAATCAATTCCCCAACCTGTCACCTTCGTCGTTCTGTTCTATTTTCTAGAAATGTTTATACATGCTTATAATATGGCCATTGATGTCCTCTATACTGCCGTTTCAATAGATTCTAATCTCCTCTTCTGAAATGTCTATAGCACCATTGCTATCATTAAACTTATCTCTGCTTCTGCATCATATCTAGAAATTTAAATTGATTATTATCACCAATTTAGACCAGTTACTCTCTACGCTAACAAAATCAATATAAATAGCCGTTTATTCACAGATACGTGTTCAAGAATAATCCACAGTAAAGGAGATCTCGTCAAATGTTAAATTATAACCTAGAGAACTGGTATAACTCCCACTCTTAAAGATCACAGAAACCCAGTTCTTGGTTGTTACTCATTTTGTCGTCTAAAACCATAAGGAAATGTCAATAATTGTGTTATTTTGATGAAGTTTGGAAGTTTGTGCACATGGAACGATATTTATGGATTGGATCTGGGTCATTAATCAAAAAACATGTAGTCAGATTCTACTATACTGTCATTCTATTGATTCTGACTGGGATTAAATAATTGGGCGTCTTACACCGAAATATATTTGATATCACCCACTCTACATGCTTGAAATGTTAAAAAAAACCCACATTCTCCGCATAATATCGGACACCTTTGCTCAATTCATCCAGTTGAATGAACTAGATATCTTAATATTTCACACACATAAAATTGTTCAGTCTTTTTTAAGAGTTGATCTTCAATAGGAATGATTTTCATTAACATTTTGATTTGAAATTTTTGCAGGATGAGAAGAATCAGATATTGGTGACAAATGTTTGGCTAGATCAGGTAAAACCTTATCAATTACTCTTTTCTTTACTTTCTGAATTATACCCAATTAGTCATTTTGCGTTTCTTCAATTACATTTGCTGTATCTATTTGGGTTTTTTTTCAACTGGACTTAATATAAGTGTCGTCCGTATCAATTTTCCCTGCACTGGAAAAAGAAGTCACATACACAATAATTATGGAAATATTAAGCTTTTGCACAATTTCATGGATTTACTTTGTGTATCTTAAAAAGTGACAAATAAGTCACTGAAATTTACTTATGTATACAAAATCATTTTTTACCTGCAAATATTATAGCATTTCAGAGCGGATCTACAAAAGAAATTCATATTATTAATTGACTGTAAAAAAAATATCGATCGCGCGGAAGATTTGTATTTAAATTTAATTGAAAAGATTGTGACACCTATTTAGAATAGGAAATTGAATAATCAGAAAATGAATATAGAAATTAACTCTCACGACGCCAAACATCATTAGCATTATGTATTATTCTCTCTTGGGAGTCAAAAAAAATATGGGTTATTACTCCTTGAAAAAAAAAAGGAATTGGATATCGACGCGTTACGTTCTTGAATACTTTATAAACCGTGTTAGAAAATAGTAACAGATAACTACAGAACTCTTTATATTGGTGACTGTGTCTTAAAAGCTTGGCCTAAGAACCACTTTAAACAACGATCTATAGATTTGACGCTATTCAGTCTTTCAAATATAAGAATTCTTGATATGAATACATCCAGTATCTGAAAGAGATGGTCATCTTGTTTGGAAGATCCACAGTATAACAAGAGTGTATGGAAGTTCTTTTTTTTTTAAAGAAACACACTCTACTGGGTCTCTGTTTCTTTCCAGTCGGTTGTATGTAGCACATTGGCTGGCATTAATGCAATACAGAGCGGATACGAAAAGTAAATTAGAACAATTTCAGCCCCGACATATACTCGTATTCATGTCCCCATGACTAATCTGTTCTATTATTTAGTTCTACCATATACAACACAATACATGCGACATCTATCACTGTTAGGTTACCTTGCGTTCGTTACTACCAAGAAGTTTTGATACTCTGTCGGGTGTTCGGTTACACACTTGTATACAGCAACGAGAAATGTCACCCACGTATAAACCCACCGGTTTCCTCTGCGATCTCCGCTTTCACCATTTTTATACAGGTCACAATTCTATGGAATACAATTACTGCTTATCACTGAGCGACATTTCGACTAGGCTACTCAAGCTTGATAATGAATGACCAGTGAAGCCTAGTCGAAACGTCGCTCAGTGATAAGCAATAATTGTATTCCATAGCATTGTGATGTATTCTCCAATTCAATTACTAAATGCCGTTGAAACAATTCACGATATTTCACCAAATTACCTAGTTTAAGTTGAGCTTATGTTAAACCCCAGTTTTCTCTCTCACGATATAAACGAGGCCATTGCTCTCATTCGGGTGGAATGGCAAACCATGATCCTTATTAAGAAATGCGAAGATAAGTGCTTCACATATTACTACGAAATACTTAATATATCAAACAGCTGACGGTTAAAGGCTAACGGAAACCATTTTTCTTATCAAAGCGTAGTTCAATGTAGGCCTACTAGTACATACAAATTTATCCATAAAAGTACTCAACAAAATCCAACGATTCCATTGTTTCTTGCTTTTTATTATCAAACATAATATTTATTTTTCTTTCTCCTAAAAAAAAACCGAATATTATTAACATTTTATTTATCAAAGACCATTCTCTTTCAAGTTGAAATGTCAGTAAAATGTTGTGTTATTTTAACTGTAAGAGGTTGAAGAGAAGAGAAATCAATTTACAAATAATGAGTGTTACATGTTTTAACACTTTTCTACTATTGTTATGTCATCAAACAGTCTGTCCCTCTTGATCCTTCACTCGAAAAATTACAAAATAAAATGAAATCGTTTGAAGAACAAAATAGTGGTAGACGTAAGGTCATAGCCGTCCCGTGTAGCCATGTTTCTGTCTGTGTATTTTTTATATTTGATCAATAAAGATTGGGAAATATAAATTTCACTGACCTAAGTATTGTGGATAATATGGATGCATAGGACCATTCAAAATAATTGCATGTACAATTTGCTTCATCCCTAATTTGATGTCTTTATGTACGTACAAGTACATATTAGACTCATTCCTAATCTGATGTCTTCGTGTACAAGTACAATTATTAGACTCATTCCTAATCTGATGTCTTTATGTACGCAAAGACATTATTGTTAGACTCGTTCCTAATCTGGTGTCTGTGTGTACAAGGCCAACGCCAACTATCCCAGTTTACACCCCGGTCGGAGCTATACCAAAACACCAAATTTCAACTTCGGAACAGCTGTAGTGCAGCCGCTAACCCCGAACAGACAGAAAAACGACAGGCACAAATATAGATTATGCATCAGTGTGATCATATGGATGGTTGCTACTGACTGAAGATTACGTTATCAGAATGATGTCAATCGGATGGTATCTCTTCCTATAATAGTTCTTTGGCTGTCAAGATTTGTCATGTCGAGGAATATCATTTTTGTTTGGAGAATTTATGTGCTGTTCTATTTTTTTTTTATTTCTCATTCAAAGCGTTGAAGAAAACAGAATTTTATTCCGTTTTGTGATTATCTGTATGTTTCGTAAATGTTTAAACAATTTGATTCACCGACCGTCAAACGGATATCAAGTGTGCTTTCTCTGGTACCCCCGGGGTCGCCGATTTCAACAAACTTCTAAGGGCCCTAGCGTATTATTGAAATATATCACATATTAGTCTTGATATGCCCCTTTCTTATGTTGAAGGTGTATCCAAAATACTTAGGTCAGTGAAATTTATATTTCCCAATCCTTATTGATCAAATACAAAAAATATACAGACAGAAACATAGCTACATTAGATACAGAGCTGACGGTTCTCGCTATAATAGATAATAGAAATAGAGAATGACACAGAAGATGCTGAAAATTACATTCATTTGCTCCGCTCTCAACCGAGATATTAGCTATTTGATTTTAGGCTAGCCTCAATCGTGATTACTAATGTTGGTACGATGATAAACAATGTCTCGATTATCCATTCGTTAAATTATCCATCAAATCCACTAGATATCACAGGCTAAAGATGGCATCGATAGTTAATTATGTCTTATGAATTAATTAATGTCTTATTTATAATTTAGATGGCATTTCAGGTCTAAAGGTAGGCCCGCAATAGGCAGAATTGGTCCTTGCATAATGCATGTTTAAGAAAGTCGAAGATTATAGTGCCACATTCCACAGCGATGGCTGAATGGTCCCGGTTGTCAATATACCATATTGATGTTGTCATATTTATTATTCCTCTATAGCTAAATAATTTAAAAATTTGACTAGATCGCGGAAAGTCAGAGCTTTTTAAACATTTAAATAACGTTTGATGTCGATGTATTATGTACGGTTTATGTATGATTATGTTCATGTTTTCAGGAATGGAGGGATGAGTTCTTGGTCTGGGACCCGAAAGAGTTCAACAATATAACCACAATTAGAATACCTTGTCATAAATTATGGTTACCTGATATAGTACTTTATAACAAGTAAGTAAAATCAACTAGGATATTATGTTGAAACTAGACTTTGGTATGAGTGGCAGGTTAGTAAGCTTATCATAACAAGAAAGAGGGACGCATTGGCGAACTTTGCGTCGTGGTTTTGGATTTGTCCGCCGCCTAACGTTTTTGCGCCCCTTCGCAAATGGCAAAAAATGCGGGTTTCAACATTATAATCATAATTAACCAGTGTTAAACATATACCGTGGGTCGGATGCTGTAAATCAACCCCTATCCCTACCCCTCACACGTATCTTAATATTGCTGTTTTGGGGTCGAAGAGAGATCTTATTCCCCATGCAAGAGGATGGATACCATGATCCTGAAGTGTTTAAATTTTTCTATATTAACAGTCGACTTGCCCGGACCTTAAATAGCAATTACTATTTAATTAAGTTTATTACCTTTTGTTACCTATAATACAATATAGATTGAATACTTTTATACAAAGTGTGTGTAAGAAAAAATAGCTTCAAGTTTTTTTTATAACAGCGTTGTTGACATTGAAGGCATTAGCTGGTAGTACATCACTTTAATTATAACCCCTGAGGCAACAGATTCGTGTTCAGATTCGTGTACAGCTTTTTTCATTGGTACTTGGGTATACCCAAGTACCTGAGCTATGGGTGGGATGAAGTTCCCCCCCCCCCCTGCTAATATATCTGGATCCGCGCTTATATGGTACTAGTTGTATCGGTGGTTGGCATTTCAATTGATTCTTATGTCTGAAGATGTTTTTTTCTTCTTTCTTCTTTTAATTCATCAATCATTCCGATATCCCCTCTGTTTTAGCGCCCGGTTCCATGAGATGCTGTCATTACCTAACGCATTGAATTATTGAATTAGAATAAAAAGTTATAATTACCAAAAAATCTTCAGGGAGTATTAAAAGCGTCGAGAAAAACTATCGAACCATCTCTTAAAAGCATCTTTTTTCAGAAAAGGCCACTATGAATAGTTTTCCCTTCGAAGATCGAGAATCCATTTTTTTAATGTTGTGAAAATATTTATAGCAGTATTCACCCAGGCGCTATTTGTTGACTTACTGTATATAGATATTTTGATAACCTATTGAGCTAACAGAAAAGTTACTAATTGTCTGTAATTTAGTTTTAGGTTATCCATCAAATTAAATATAAGAGAGTAATGACTTTATGGGAAAATAAAGTGTTGTTTTTTATTTATTTTATCAAATACACCTACACCCACCCCTTTTAAATCAGTATTTAACACATTCAATACATAAGCCTTTAGAAAATATAGAATTATAATAAATATGAAATTTAAAAAAACACCAATATGAATATGTCGCTTCGCAAGTGATACTTCTCATTTAATATTGGCGTACTTCATCTAACCTGTTCTTATTATCCATTAGTGCGTGGTTGACATAGTTCTTTGAATATTAAGGAAGGGCCCTATCCAAATCTCGACTGTTTACATCCCCTGACGCGATACTGTGGGTCAGTTTTAGCCCAACATATTGTACAGCCTGTGTCACTCATTCTCTTAGACTATAATCGTGGGAGGGAAATTGAGATCACCAAGTCTTTTTCGGTTCAGAGCAAACTGACTCCACATTGATAACGACGAATGTAGTATTCGATGTGGTCGGAACGGGAGAGAATTAAAGTTGCCGAGATGGAAGGAAAATATGACATACCACAAACATATTTTCACATACAAACGTGGAATCAAACATCCGACGCCTACGCAGGGGCGGATCCAGAGGGGGGGGGGGGTCGCCCCCCCCCCCCCGCTAAGCTACATAAAAAAAATAATGCCTTGCATCAATGAAATTACATCACAAAGTGATCCCACATCAGTATAAAAATGATTTCTCTGTTTAAAAAGCTCAATTTGTATGTATGTCTATGTAATTTAGAGACGATGATGGCAGATTTCCGTGACAGAAACCTGGCAAACCCCCTCCTGCAAAAATTCCTGGATCCGCTCCTGTTACGTCGATAACGCTGATCTTGTGATCGACAGCAACAACTGACCACCATGTACCTGCGTCTCCCACCATGTGTGTGTTCTAATACTTGTTATCCATATTTTGATTATGTCTAAGCTGCGGCCTCGAGTACATTTTGAATTTTTGTTTTTGTGTACACCCATCTTTGGTCCAGGAAGATGTAGTATATAAACTCTAACCAGGCGCTATTTCCTTCTAACTTCTTAAATGATCAAATATGTAGATTAGTCACTTTCTTTCAAGTTGAGTGACTTTTTATAACATTATAGTTAATTCGTTCAGAAATGTAATAACATAGTCCCATATTTATTAAATATTGATGATGGGATGGTTATGATCGCGAGTTATTTTGCAACAAATAAACACTTTGTAATAGGCATATTCCTGAAGCAATGACCCGAGAAATCCCTCTCTGGCCATTGCTGGATTAGCTTCTGATTCTTGAACTTTTGTGGGAGTGTGTCCATTCTTCCCGTTCAATCAAAGCTATCATTTGAGTACAGCAACATGTCAGTCCTTCGTTTAATCTGAGTCTTCCCTAAAATTTTGGACAGTGATTTAAGGTATTAAAAATGGTGAAAGTATGTTCGTTTCCAAACAGTATTGTTTACATTTTAATCGATTTCATAGCCTCGTTTGTCACGCAATAAGTTTTACTTCAATATTCTGCTATACACTGGTTAATTTGGCATAATGAAATCGTGAGCCATGACGTAACGTTATGTAAACATGTTTGGTCCAATTTGGCGCTTTGTTTAAAAGGTAAAGTCTTTGTAACGCTGTCAGCTTTTGGTTGGTAATGTGACTACTGACCAATCATAATTCAGAACAAGAATGTTCACTCTTTACAGCAGTGAGTAGTGTGATTAGCTCTAATGAAACGAAACACTGCACGGAGTATGTGTAATAGGTGATCACTTCCAAATTTATTATTTATAATTCGTAATTTTATATTTTCAGCGCTGCTGAATACACAGATGGATTAATGCCAGCTAATGCCATGGTAGAATATAACGGAAACATATTTTGGCCAGTTCCAACAAAAATGCAGAGTTCATGTAAGGTCGATGTTACATTTTTCCCGTTCGATATTCAAGTCTGTAAGATGAAGTTCGGCTCCTGGACATATGATGGTTTTCAAGTGGACATGACAAATCGAACAAGTGAGGTGGATTTAACCAACTATGTTAACAATGGCGAATGGGGATTAATACGTGTCAGCATAGTGCGTAATGAGGTTTACTACGCCTGTTGTAAGGAACCCTTTCCTGACGTCACATTCCAGATTGTAATCAGACGTAGAACCTTGTATTATATGTATAACGTGGTATTCCCCTGCGTTATGATGTCAGCTCTCACCCTATTGGTGTTCTGTTTGCCTCCTGACAGTGGTGAGAAAATAGCCCTGGGAATAACAGTTCTACTCGCCTTTTCTGTCTTTATGTTAGCAGTAGCTGAAAATCTTCCTGAAACTTCGGAATTTGTTCCTTTGATAAGTAAGTATTATTAAGAAATTTAATATAGGCATTGACAATGATGGCATTGACGTTAAAGATGTCGACAAATTTGAACTTAATCTTGAAGGCCTATCATAGAAGCGGATCATTAAAATAGTCCCTTTGTTAAAATAGTTTGATGTATTTTAAAAAGGAATTTACCATCATTTCGGGATGAGCACTACCGAATTGCCCACTTTTTCAACCACTTCTTGAAAAATGTAGGCGTATGTTGCATGGCAACCGCTTATTGAATATTATTGCGACCCAATAAATGTGGTTACACAGAACATAATTCTATGGACAACCATTATTTTTGTTTATTACTGAGCAGCTTTTCGAGTAGCTAGATAGACTAGAGATTCCTAGCTAAAATGTCACTCAGTAATAAACAGTAATTGTAAAGTTACTAAATGAAGTTGGAACAATGTATTGGTAAATACCAGTCGAATTATTTGTTATAAATACTATGATAACATTTACCGTTCCGTCATTACCGTGTTAACAATATATTATTTAGATATTGTGATATTTCCAATTATTCGTTATCCTAATCTTTTTAATCTACCAATGTGTAACTCCCCGCCATGTTCGTTATATTTTACCAAACTAATTCTGATATTGTGATATTTCGGATATGACATATAATACTTTGATTTTCTGGAACAGTTGATTTCTCGCACACATCTAGTTTTAAAAGAAACAATTTCCACATAAATCTATGATTGGCCATGAAATTGTAGAAAATTAGAAATTGAACAAAAAGTTATTGACGTTAGTTTAAACTTATACTAAACGATTAAAGCGAGGATTCAAATAAAGTCAAAACATAATAAATTCTATGTTTTGTGTTCAATGGGTTGTCACCTCACTATTATACGATCATAGGCACCATTCCCCACAATTAGACATCATCGGTACCGGAAATAATAACACTATTACCTCCCTTGTTTTTCTATTCCCGCCCCAAATGAAAAAGCTATCTTCACACGTTTGCATTTGAAGTTGAAAATGGTATATTTGCCAATATCTCAACTGGCAATAGTGAATTATTGTATTAATAGGATTATTCTTTAACAAGGTAGAACTGTTTATAGATGTGATCTATTTTAAGGCTTTATTTTAATACATTTTAAAAATATGAAATTGTGGCGATGTTGAATCGAACTTCAAGAATTGATTCTTCACGTCGTCGGGGTCAGCACGTCGATTGAAGTCAGTCGACCAAAATCGTGCTCTAGCCAATTTTAACCTGTTAATCGATATTACTTCGACGTAAAGTAAAATCATGAGCATATCATGAGATAGTGTTTTGTGGCAATTTTCAGACTAAGATAAGCTCAAAACTGCAAATGTTATTCGGGGAATCTAAACCCCCAAAACAAGCTACCTTCGATTGTAATTACAAACAATTCAGCTTCGATGCCATAACCGAGGCGCCATTAGCCTCTTTGCTGTTACCGTCCCACCACTCCTCAGAATCATCAACCCGCAGGGCCGGATCCAGTATTTTATCGAAGGGGGGGGGGCATACATTGGAGCAAAGGGTAATACGTTGCAACCTTGGATTGCTTGGGCTGAGACAATGCGAAAATCATGTTTATATCATCTATAAGAACAGATAAGTGAACTACAACAGTAACAAAGAAAACGAAAATGAAAATCAACTATGACACTGGGGCTGACAGGGGGGTTGGGGGTGGTCATGGATCCGCGCCGCCCCGTAAGTTTCAAGTGTATCGTTTATCGTTATAGAAATATTTTTGAATATATTATACGTTATTTAGATATTATATTGACATATTATAGTGTTAAAACGCCAAAATGCCCCTTTAATTATTTTAAACCCTCTGTTTTGCATATTATATATATATGCTTAAATATCGTGGTAATTTGACTGGCGACTTAACGTAAACAATGAAAATCGTGATCTAGTTTATTTTCCTTGCAACAAACTCTATGTCTTAAGGATTAGACGGCAATGCGTTTCAGATTATGAGAATAGAGGGTCGCTTAAGTAAGTAGCTTAGAGTTCGATAAGCATAAATTCAAACATTTTCATAATGGATGATGGAGTTTCTATAGTGTTGATACTACTGGCTTGCCATTTTGTTTTTTTTTTAAATTGTCAAGGTTTCAGACATCAGACAACCAGGAAGAGAAATTCACAGGTTTGGAGCGGTATTGAAATTGAAGTTATTCATAGAAATATTTTGATAGTTTACTGTTATGCTAAAAATCAACCACGCCTTACTTTATTTTATAGTGGCCTGTTTTGGAAAATGTCATATTTTAAAACAGATAAATCGCTAATATTTGTGACCTAGAAAGTGACATACACAAATGGGTAGCAACGCTTTTAATAATGTAATGTGAATGTATATAAACTGATTAACATTCAGTCGATTCCGTTATTAATTTCAAATCAATTAAGCTCTGTGAAATATGCGAGAAGTCTGAATCGAATGACAATCTCTGGCGTCTGGTTGTTCCAGTCTACACTGTAGTATCTATTGCGCATGCTCTCCAGATCAGAATATGGCGTCAACGCTAGACATGTCTTCGAGACTAGACATATTGAATTGAATCAAATGGGCCAACGCATGTAATAATGTAATCTGATTGTATATGAACTGATTTACATTCAATTGTTTCAGTTTTGACCCTAATTTCAAATCAGTTATGCCCAGCTAAATACGGCATGAGTCTCAACCGTATAGAAATTTCTAGTGTCTTGTTATTCCAGTCTATTGCGCATACTCTCCAGATAAGTTATGGCGTCGCCGTTTAACATTTGTTACAAATGATAATGAAACGCACAATGGTACACGATTTGTGTACCAATGGAAAAATGTTTATTTTGTCTTAAATATTGGATATCAGAAGCCTGCCTTTTCCCGGTATCACCACAACATCAATGTTGATTTGAATTGACAGATAATTCGTGTTTTCAACGTGTAAAAGTGTAAGACTTCGGATTGATATTGAGTTAGAGACTGAGCTGCTTTAAAATATGTATATTTTTAAAAAAAATTTAAAACATCGCTTTTAAGTTATTTCTATTTGAAATATATTTAAAAAACACAATCATATTTTTTAAAAGATTGGAATTCCTAATCGCTAAATGGGATACTTTCTTCGAGATTACAAATATTATACTATTTCATTTTCTTCTTATATCACCCACTTCCTGTTAAGGGATTAAAGTTCATGTATATATTATTTTATTATTAAACGGTAAGCCCTTAGTGTATTAGTGGGATTTAATCTCGGCCAATGTTTTTAGTGGGTTATTTACCACATTCGTCACTTCACCAAAAGAAAAAACATTTATTTATTGAAATTATTACTAAAAGCTTTTTTCTTCCTGAATAAAATTGATGTCGCAAATGACGAGTGGTAAAATGTATCAGTTTGTGTTTTTAATTCTTTTAGTAAGAAAATGAATTATTATTACTCCGATATTGTTAGAATGAACACCGTGTACATTATTGTCCTCCTTTTGCAATTTTTAAAAAAATGAAGTTAGTTTATATTTTGTTAACGTCGTGTATGTTTGTTCATTTGCTCTGTAGTATGTTGGCGAGGTCCAATAAGCAACCAAGAGTGGTTAAAACTGTCACGTCTCGGGATATTTTAATAGTCAATAATACACACAAAAAAACATATGGTGATTAACCACTTACTGCTCAGGCTTTCGTATCTCGCCAGTCCAGCAAGTGGGTACTATAGCAACAAGCTACACGCTTTTATATTAAAAGAAGTTTGCTATGTTTAGTCCTAAAATATAAAGTGATATACCTCTAGAAACAGTAAGCATACTTCTTAGTGCACGAAATTCGTTTATTGGAGTGATGATTTAAAGCTATATTATTAATCATTCATTAATCTGTATTTAGGCCCAACAACATGTAGAATGCTATTTACTGTAGTATATTGTTGGCACTTACTACACGTATGGATTAATGCATTCATTTAACTTACTGCGTACACAATTTGCCAGTCACGATATTCATGTACATCCCTTTTCCACTTGATCACATTTATATTTCTCACGAAATAATTTCTGGATTAAGGTCAAAATATCTACCCATGTGTATTTGCCATAGAGAATGTCACATAAAATATAATTTTTTAAGTGTAAGTACAGACTGGTAGGGGCTATGATTATGTTTCTAATTTTAATGAACCTTGATGAAACTGCCACTGGGTTCTAGGACACAAGCTGTCTGAACCCAGTTTATCGGTACTTTACGCTAGCGGTAAGGATGTAAAGATAAGCCTTATTCTAATGTTATTTACTATTAGATAACAATTCAGAACAACATTTAATAGACGTCGTTAGTCTTTTGGGGATCAATAATCGGATATATTATTTGGTTTCATATCTCATTTATGTAAATTATTTTGCTTATTCTTTTAATAATGCATGCTACTTCCGGTTTTAAATGGTTTTTATTTTTCTCAAAAAATATAATCAATATTCTTTGGATATCAACGCCACCCACAAAACCAATTTATGAAAAATGAAATGTATTTAAACTTGATATGAACTTGCAATAACCATTTCTGACTTTTAAAAATATTGACATTCATCGAAAAACATTTCAAAATGTCAATATTGGATTAACAGAACATAGTTTTCATGGGAAACAATCAATGGTTTCTTGTAAATTCACGACGTTTCGACAAGTATCCTCTTATTGTTATCAAGCACAAATCAGTGGTTGTTTCCTATACGAACTTTGTTCTGTTAATGTGTTTCCCCATCGCGAAATGCCACTTAAAGAGTAATATTGGGTTAACTTAATTAAAAATGGCACTTAATAGATAAATTATCATTGTTTAACTTTATTCGATAATCTTTTCTATTTCCTTTCTAGAAAATGAATAATACTGTTCTAATAATTATTTGCAACTTTAAAAAAACACAATTTTCTTCATTTACCCGAAAGATTTTGAAATATTTAAAATAGCGCTAATGAATATTAATTCCAAATTTCAGAAAAATCCATCCAATTAAAACCCTTGTATTAAATATGTGGGGAATAAGGTTTTATGTATTCCGTCACTCAACAGTTCAGATATTTTGCAATGCAAAACAACAAAATACATGAGATGGCGATATTGTGATAGAGGACACGTGATTATTAATATATCAATTTAGGGTAAACTGTAAACTAGCGTGTGATAAAGCTTTGTTAGTTTGTTAGGGTGATAGACATTTGGTTGGCAATCGCGGTCAACTGAACGATGTTCCTCCAGGCATCAGGAGAACGTTAAGCCCCATTTCATATCCTTTCATTTATGCTGTTGCCACAGATCCAGAAAGAGTTTTAATGAAGTTACCGACCAAATCGGATCAGATTGACAGTTTTGGTGCTCACATGGGATATTTAGTATTTTGTCATTACACTAAACTGTTTTGACGGATAGATTTTCAATTTAAAGTATGGCCAAACTCCCGGGATATTTTTTTCTAAACACCTCATTATGGTGGCATGATAACATAATTTGACATACAGGACAGACAAACCGGAACTGATGTTTATCTAATTGATATAACGTTTTGTTGATCGAGATCCGCTAGTCTGTCAAATTGTCGTTCAACAACGAATTCTTGGCTTAAAGTCGTCTCAATTGGGAACTCTTCAAAATAGCCACAGTCAAGACTGTCGGGAAGGGTTTACATACAAGTTGAGTTTCCAGACGGCCATCATATATACATCTTTAACATGCCAATATTTCAATGTCTGTTCAATCATTGGTTTTATCAAAGTAAACATTTACCGTATTAAAGTTATCAGACTGGCATCATATAAAATTGGTAATATCGTGATGATTATTGACATAGTAAATTTTATCATTTTTATTTGATTGAAGTTAGCCCTATTTACGGTTACCCCGCATTGATATGAGTAGATATAATGCATTAATCAATCAGTATGTTACTATGTTCATATTAAGTCATAGTTCCATTTATTACGCCATCTCGATTAAATATCTTATAAACGTGTCTCCTACTTTAATAGTGGTGAGATAAGGGTCCGATTTCACAAAGCATTCCCAGGCTTCATTTTTTACTCAACTTACAATCACTGTTTATGAGAAATATCTTTGATCCAGTAGACGTGGTACAAGGGTTAATCAGTGAACTGGATGTATGAGATGTGTTGTTGACGTTTGGGAAAGTAGGTCGAGGGGAAATGTGTAGGGAGTGATAGTTAGATGTATTATGAATGGTTACATTGGCTGTGGTGTTACGGTGAAATACTATGCCGCTACCGTAACACCACAGCTTTATGATTTGTTAGACAGGATTGATACCGTAAGTCCGACAATAATAAATAAACTATTTCTGATTTTAATGTTGTCTTTTCCCACCGGCACTGGCCGTACGCCAGCAACTGAAAATAGCTGACGAAACAGCTGGGGCGTCGATTGTTAGTTCGCGTACAACTTGAAAAACCGAATGTCGTACGCCATTGTGAAACTGAAAGTAGCTGACGAAGACAGTTAGGGCGCCGATTGTTAGTTCGCGTACAACTTGAAAAAACCGAATGTCAGTATGGTATTTCTGACATAATTGGTTATCGGTGACCTGAAAGCTGGTAATCTCGACTCAAAGCGAGTAATCTCGACTCAAAAGTATAGTGTATAACCTACTTACTGTCTACAGTCGTCGCTAGTCTTATTTTGTGGACGATTTACTACTCAGTAAGAAAGCCTGTGCCCAAAAAGAGTTCTCGTCTGTTATTATTAGTATAATGACTTCCTCATGTGCGGCAGGTTCGTTTGTTTTTAAAAACACTGTTTTTCGTTCCAAAAAATAGAAAAGTAATTTTTTACCAGATGATCAAGGTTTTTCACCGAGACTAGATAATTTCTCTCGGTGTAAGGATATTATCGCTAATGAAAAAGTTCATACACTGTTGAGAAAATAGTCCCATTGGTTTCCTTAGCGGCAAATAGAACGGGAATAAACTCTGTACTGAAAAATTTTCGCGTGATCTATATAAACTGTCTTCACACACTCGATTAATAATTAGCGATATACAGGTACAGTGGCAAGTGTTATGCTTCTCAGGCTAATACCTCAAAAGTACCTCCGCGCAAAACCCTCGATTTTGGTACATGGAAAACAAAAAAAAATAGTGCCCGTGCGCGTGCCAGTAATAGAAAAACTAAGAGTTCGCGCATAAAAAATGCACGAACGTACCAGGCGCGATGTCATCCAGAAACACAAAACCTTTCATATTGATGCATTTGATACATTGAAACAACAGAAGTTTTATAAAGGGCTATATTTTAGTTAAAATAAGGCGAACAATTCTGAGTAAATTCTTAACCTAAGCCTTAGAATGCTTTGTGAACTGTGGGTAAGGTGTATGATAAATTGTTCATTAGTGTTTAATTTAGTGATTGAACTTGAATATACAGGTGATCTATATAAGTTATCTGGTTATAAACAGCCCTGGGGTAGAAAAGCAGGACGTTAAACCCAATATCATTTTATTAAATTTCTAAAGCAATTCCGCGTTCACCAGAAGGAAGGAGGATGTTGTAGTATCTATTAATACTTGCGATATGATGTGAATCCGTAGCGAGCGTAACATTATCTGTGGTTTGTCATCTCTAATAAAATTTCAGTATATTTTAATGGTATCATTACACAAACCAACTGATGTTTCTTCCTGTCTTACGAAGACAAGAGTTAAAAAGCAAACGCTCTGTCGAAGGTGGGGCAGATGTTATAGTTGCGAGTACTGGTGGGCAGTCGGAAGTCATTGACCATTAGTAATCGGATATAACGACCTCTTCCTTTTAAGTTCATGCCGATTTAACCCGCTGTAGAAATGGTTCCTAAGAGAAAATGACACTAATCTTATGACATATTGGAAATATAAATGTAATCACCGTTTGTGCGAATTAGCCCTAGAACTCAAAATATGTGGGTCAAAAGTGGTTTGTAAGCTGTCCACTGCCCAGCATGGTGGTACACGAACTGTCATTGTGTTAATGGTTTAAGGTGACCATAGCCTGGGCAGTTAATTCTTATTCTTCCGAGACTCTACAGCTGAAGAACTTCCGGTCAATTCGGTTTCCGTAAGATTGATATAATTATAATTCACACGCCACTCTTCAGTCGTAAAGGCTACACAATCAGTGACTGTTAGAAATATAAGAACGCCGAGTATCGCCTTGCGTGATGTTATTTATAAACAATTTTTGCGTAGGCGACTGAACACTCGACTAACAATCCGTTAAAATGTTCTAGCTCTTGATCTCATTGTTGATGTTTACCTGTGTAGCCTACATAATCGTTTACACGGTATGCCCACAAGACCACCTTATACAGGCATGATGGAGGACCTGGCAAGGAAAGTGTCTAGCCATTCAAATGTGAACAAAAAACGGGGCCCTACGTAACATAATCCTTGATAGTTGTACTTTAAAATTTTAATAACAAATGGCACACTATATGGGCCAGTTGGTGCAGAAAAAAGTAGGACGCTAAACCCCATATCATTCAATTTACACCCCATGAACACCACCCACCTTAAAGCACCAGGATTCCTCTGCACTTGCCTGCCATATACATATACGAATAGAATAAGGAATCGATCAAGTTAGGAATACATATTTACACACATATGAAGACTCCAAGGGAAAAATTGGTGATGTCACGTTTTCTGGCTTTTGGGTAAATGGAAATTTCCAGTTTAAACACTCATTTCTTCTGTTTGAATGATTTGTTTTTGAATATTGCAAGTTTCTATGAAGAATGGTGCATTTAGTGAGAACATATAAAGTGGTGCACATTCCCATAGCATTCCTATGGTGTATTCCCATGGTGGCATGTGCAGTTGTTCCATACAGTATTTATGGAGAAGAAAGAATGGACCAAGGGGTAAAATCAGGAGAAGTAATCAAAGAAAATTATAAATGGGCACATCACCAGTTTTTCCCTTGTGGTCTTCATATGTTATGAATTGCTAACACAGATTTGAGTAGAACTTGCAACCCTATCAGAGGAAAATGGGATCTGGCTATTTATGTTTATTGTATATCATTGAGTAGGCGTTAGGATATACATGGCCATTACTATACAGCCGTCTTTATATCTTAAAATAATGAAAACTGTATAGGAAATCAACAAAACAATCTTTAATCATTGCACTTGGTTGTAAAACAGTCGTAAACATTCTTACAACAGTTAAAAAAAATATAATGTTATTATGTATCAGGCATTCACACTTCATAAAACTATCGAAAACGTGGTTTATTAGATCGCTAACATTTATATGGTGGTGTGTTATGGTATTGATTTAAATCAAATATGATTCATATTCCTTTCTCCAGTAATCGTTAGTCTTAGTTTATTAAAGATTTACGTCCGCAACCTAGTGTGGGTCATGAAAGATGGGTCGGTCCAGAATAGGCTGAAAATACAAATGTAATATATAAAACCTTTTGTTTTATATTCACACGAACAGTTCGCTCTGGACACATTTGCGATCAAACCTATTTCCGGGTTTCTCGTGTCCTACGCATGCATGTATGGTTGTACCAAATTAAAGAGATATCTATACGAATTAAAGCGAGTCAGATACGAATGAGTTACGGATATTCCGAATTCGGTTACGAATACACTATACGCTCTCAACTTATGATGCCGACAAAGCTACGATATTTGGCACTATTCGTCAAAGAATCGAATAGACAGGGCGATAAGACAGGGCTACGACGAGTTTACAATACATCCACGAATTCCGAAACAAAAACTTTCGTGACCGAACTACGAACATCACGAATCTGTAAGAAACAAATAAGAATCACTCACGAACTTCAAGAATGTATGAATCTGAAATGTCTGGATTCGTAGCCCTCATGAAAGCGCATTAATGAAATGCTTTGTTTCAAATATCAGATATGAACTTCAAGAACCGTCTATGATTTGTCTACGAATCGGAAAAAGTTTGGACTCGGAGCGATTCTTGAGATTCGTAGGCCACGTGAATACCGGGCATTACAGTCGACTCTTCTTTTTGGTCCGCCAATTTCAAAAGATGTTCTACTTCGCTATGCTTGTCAAAAGCATGTCCAAACCCCCATCAAATGTATTGAACATTTATATCTAAAACTCTACAAACCTGTTTGTCAAACATTGTGCATTCTATAAAGTGTATGTCATTTGAACGTATATTAAATGTCCTGAAGTTGACAATTATACACGATTCAATTAAGTGCATGTCATAGAGCGTGGTAAATATCTTAATATCTTCGCTATACCAAAAGAGTGGAATGTAAAAATCAATTTGATATCAATAAAATATCATAATATTTGATCATTATCAAATTTCATATATACTGATATATAGGTCTTTACTCGAAATGCATCGTAGTAGCTCAGTTTATAAGATATTGGCTCGCTAACCTGGGGGTCCTTTGTTAGATCCTGGTGCAGGACGAGGGGTCTAGCAATGGACAACATATAGTCGTTTGGATGGAACGACAAAACGAGTTCCCGTGACAGCTGAATTTCGAAATAAGAATAGGCTGTCTGGGCAAAACATCTCCCCATAGCATGGCGTATGACGGTCTCCATTAGTGCAGTAGGTGCAGAACAGTAGGACGTTAACCTATTTCCTTGCTCGAACCAGTCTTTGTCTGAGTATACTGTTTGACAATAAGTGATATAGACCATGGTGATTCTATCAAAGTCAATTTTCTAAAAGAGATGGATTCTCTCTAATGAAACACGATACATGTCACCATTTCTACAACCGCCAATAAATCAATTTGCAATGTATACTTTTAGCTTCAATTTCTGTACATTCTATAAATCATTACAATCAGTTTAATGGTTGATTCCCTATCATTGTGATTTGACGCGTGTATTTAGGGGAAGGGGTGGCTTTTATGAAATGAGAATACTTTTGATTTGTAGAGTTTTGGGAGAATATTGCAAAAACCTCATCTCAATATAAAAGATTTGCTTTACTCTATCAGTTGGTCGTGTTGTCATTGGTTGGATATATCTGAATTCCAATCAGATTTCAGTGTCCGATTGTGAAATGAAAGGATTTGAACAAGTCATTCAGATGCTAATTAGGACTACTACCCCAGCTCTGGATTTGAAAATTGCAATAAATTCCATTATATCAGATGGATCCAGTATTCGCATTATGGCATTTAAAAATTTATATTTTAAAAACAGATGCATTAATATTTTGTTGACATTATTGATAGTGTTTCTATTTTCGATTGTAGTTTTCGGACAATTGGTGAGACGGTATATCGAGATGATAATCTGTATAGTATAACGTTTAATCTTGCAGGATAGATAATTGATGAAAGTTGACGTCACTATATTGGGATGAAGACGTCATTGTTGTAATTTTATCAAATTGCTTTATTAAAGGATGTATTTTTTTTTTCTTTTGCAGGTATATATTTGACCATTGTAATGTTTCTGACGTCCGTTTCGGTCATCATGACTGTGTTCGTTCTCAACTTACATCATCGTGGACCAGATAAGCGATCTGTACCGTACTGGCTAAGACGATTGTTCCTGGGCACCCACGGATCAATGCCAACGGCAACTCGTCAGGCACAGGACCGGTTCTTTTCCAATCACAGATCTGTGAACGAAAGCAATTTTATGAGGAATATTTCATTAAAATTAACGCTGGAAAACATAGCGCAAGATTTACAGGATCAAATCTTATTAGAAAATGGCGTCACTGATTCCATGCCCAACGATACGCATGTACATCACACATGTCACGACCGGAGGGAGTGTGGCTATAATTCTCATAACTCAGAGCAGGGATTTCATAAACAATCAAGTTTTCGTGGTGGCAGAAATGCCAAATCTTATGAAGATATAATTTTATCTTTAACAAGATTATTAGACAAACATGACCGCGAGGAGAATGAATATGAGGTAATGCAGGAGTGGAGAAGATTAGCACAAACAATTGATCGGATTTTATTTTTCATATTTCTTGCTGGGACTGTCATTTCAACTTTGGCCATATTGGTTATAGCTCCGTCTACCCAGAAAGATTACTATTAATTTACATAACCAAAAAATTTAAAAGAAAAATAAAAAAAGATAAATGAAAACCGTTCATCCAGCCTCGGTGCTTTATCCCTATCAGTTGTTACATCGTGTGTGTTTGGTGTTTTTGTTTAAAATAATTCCGGGTGTGTTGACGTGAGATATATAGATATAATATTGTGCAACGAAATCGTGAACGTATATAGATGCATATATGTGACGTATATAATATATAACGCATGTAAAAATATTACTTATATAATTGTTATTATACATATAAATATCATATATTCCCCTTCTTTATTTGATGTTCTATTTCCCCGTGTTTAACATTCTACTTACAAGTTTAATTCAGGATCAAAATGTATATAACTGTTTTTGTTTCTTTGTTTGAAAGATTCTGATTTTAAATTAAACTTCTCGAATATCTATTTATGTTATTATTCAACAGCTCTGATTTCCTTATGACTTGACCCAAGTGCAGCTGTACATATTGATATTACATGAAGCATACAGGTATAACGGTATTGGGTAAGCTATATGAATTCCTTAAATGGGACGTGCACGACATCCGTCACTAGCTAAATAAAATGTAGTTCAAACCATGCAGAAACCAAAAGTACTGTCATCGGAGGTTCTTTTGATTCTTTGTAAGGTATTTTATCATTGATGGATACACCTAGTGTAAAATGTTCACCGTGTGTGAACCTCAAGATGCTAATTATTATAATTATATGCTATGCAGCTATGGCGGGTGTGGCGCCAGGCAGGGTAAGCTTATTCTACCGGACACCTGTTACCACTGTCTGTCGTGTATTTTGTATACGGTGAACAATCCATAATATGCTGATTACACTATTTTGCCCAATTACACTATTAGCCTAAACCGTTTTTTAGGACTTTGAATTGTGTCTAATGGTTTGGATTGTTCGTTGGTTTTATTTTATTATTATTCTCGAAAGCTGCAGGAATGACCGAATATACATTATAATATTACATAATACGTTGAATTTATTGAAAGCTAAAATTAGAAATAATCATGGACTGTTTGGAATTGCCAATGATATAATACCATATTTTTAAGAAAAAGAACATTTTTATCGGAGTGTACATGGTATTTATAGAAAACTCATTTGCTGGTTTTATCAATTTCTATTAATGTTTAGAGAGTTATATTGGCAATTGATTTTATAAAAGGTTTACATTTCATAATATATCACTATACTTAATAGTTTTCGGCGCAATATCATCTTTCATGAACCATGCATATCTTGCCTGGACAGATATTAACAGTATTATCTAATACGTTATATACAACAAAAGATTATTTTTCATGGAAACAGACAACGAAAAGAAGTTAATACAAGGCTGGGTAATTATCCGTAAAAACACCAGAAATGTGCAATGAAACAATATTTTTACAGGCCTCCCAACAGCCTAAGATCAGATATTTATATAATGTTGTTTGGTTTATTTTTTGTTCTTGCAATCAAGTTTTTAGGTGGTGTTTTTTACTGAAACATGATATTTTACTATTTATCTTAAGGCAACGTTAATATCAAAATTTCAATTACGTCGAAATAGATATTTCTTGAAGATCTCCTTAAAATCTTGTCAGAGGAAATCAACTGAAAAATTAGCTCAGCTAAGTGAGAAGGGTGTTTTTTTCGGATAATCATTTGGGCTAACGTGGTGATCTTGTCTATTCCGTGTAACAAACGTACCGATAATTCAGAAAATTTGTGTCAATGAGATTAGACTTCGATTTGCAGCATTTTAGGGGACTTGTTTGGATCTTTTTGATCGCCCTAAGACATCTATAATTTAAAAGATTCAAATCATTTATATAACGGTGACAGCTAATTTACTCGATAAAATCGTGTAATTTTCGTCACGATAATAAGGTAGGAATTATAACGAAATGTTATTTTTGCAAATTATAACATGAAAAATGGTTTCTTACACGCACAGTTATATATATATATATGTATATATATATAGGTCAAACCCATACATAAAGGAAAATAAAAGTCAGAAAGAAAGCAATCTATTCAAAAAATTCTATAATTTAAACAATCCCGTATTTTATGAAGCAATGTAGTTGAGAATAAAATGATTCAAATTTGTATAAATAATATGTATGTGAAAAACAATATATTCAAAATTTCATTTTTATAAAATACACAGCCTTATTGTATTTGTTTCAAATCGATGTCTCTTATATAAATTGGCTTTTACTGGCTTAAAGGAGTTTATAGTTTCACGAACACATTAAGAGAGTATATAAGGAAACCGCCCACTCTTACCCCAATTGTTTTTTGGTGGAAAGCTAAAATATTACAAAAGAAAAAGTTCTTTCATTACCCAAAAAAGCTACTTTCAATCACTTTCTTGATAAAACCAAAGTGAAATTAAAATTCGTAGGCAACTTGAAACCGGAAAGAAAGATATTAATCTTTCGATTATCCAAGCTGACTCTTTGAGTACTAATGTCAATCTTTATCAAGCTGTAGGTCAATTTATAAACTATTTCGTGGATATTTGACACATTACCATCTGGAAACATAATTGTTTATATGTTGAGGGTTCAGATAATACGGAAACCCTGCACAGCACCCCCGTTTTGGTTGTTGTGAATTCGATCGTATCTATACATTATCCTTATTCCTTCCAGGATGCTTAGTTCAAGCATTTGTATTTACATTTTATCAAACAAAAATAACCCTCATATTGAACGGTGAAAATACAGCTATCAAGATCATTTCAAGACTTATGATTTCCAAAGTTTTGTAGAATAACGGTATAACAGAATTGTCCACAAAATGATAATTGTTCGATAAATGTAAATATAATTTCAATCTCGTAGTCCTGCACCATGATTTATCTACTAACCTGACTAAATTATTGATTGGGCGGGATGTAAACGTCACCGACTTCTGTGATCGTTTAAATGTAATGAGATTAAATCTTCTAGATACACTTTCAATTTTATGAGGCCGTTAAACTGAAAATGAAAACGGATGTCTTATTTCCGATTTGGATTTTTTCTGTAAAACACCTTATATTAGTTTACTTCAGGCCAAAATGTGACCTACTGCCAAACTATCTCTACATCCCCATTGAGTTTCGGGAACATTAAGTCCCCTGAACGACATTGCGACGTGAAATTCTCGTTTATCGGTGCCAGAAAGACATGATGTTGCTGATTGTGAATTAGTGAGTCGATTGCACTCTGGGGAATATAGCCCAGTCCGAATTGCAGTAATCAGGCATGTCATCTTCTTGATAAATAAGAATTCAACTAGATGAAGTAATCACAGGGGACACCAGACACTCAGACGATATATATTTCACAAGAAAAAGTAGACGTTGGTCAACGTTTAGCATTACGGTACGATTAAAGACTTTTTTAGAGATCAAAGTGACATTGATCAATTGTAACCTTTGTGGGCGGATTTAAAATGGAAAGGGTATTTTTCACGGATCCACAAAACACATTTCCAACTTGAAAGGAACACGTTTTTATCACAGAAGTATGGTCTAACAAATTTATCTGACGTTTTTCTGATTTTATTTTCACGACATTGAACTAATTGAAGACATTTTCTTCCGCTTACTTTAATTCGACAATCACAATGATCCAAGCTTATGGCAGTGAAAAATAGAAAATGATTACAGATGAGTTTAAAATAACTACACTTCTCTGATCTGGGTCAAAATAAAATAATTGATGTCACTAAACTTTATGTTCTGATCTGGATCAAAATCAGCCTACACCCCACTGGTGCGTCGTACGCGGGGGTGGGGGTCTATTGGTTTGACCCTAATTATAAAACCCTCTGCTGCAAATCTCCTATTGCTATACGCTACCACGACAGCAGTGCTGAGCAAAAAGCACGTTAAGGGTAAGACAGGGTTTCCCTTACCTTTCTGCATAGATACTCAAAAGTAAAAGATCGAATAACAAGCGTCCAATTGATGGCCCATTTCCCCTTTCAATGTCTTTGTCAAACAATAGAATCAGAATCATGCATTAGTAAAACAGCATTTCTGAATGTTTGATTAATTTTAACAAAAAAGTAATCAAGCAAAAACAAATTCAACATGAGTTCAAGAAAAATCTAATGCTAACTGCTCACATTATTATAAAAAGCAGGTAGCTTATAAATAAAGACGAAATACGAAAGAAATAACTTATCCTATTTTTAAGAATCGTAAAAAAAGATGGTTGACTTCTCCAATGCACCTACATATATCTGCCAACATTGTCTACAGCAACTGGAATAACCGAAGAAAACCGAAATCTTCTTATTGTCTTTAATAAATTATATAAATTTGATTCGGGAATGGGGAAAGTCTTTGGAAGTTCGAGTAAATACCCTTACGGTCTTATTTATTACCCAGACCTTTTAGTGATCGACACATATTGCACAATTTCTATTTGGTCATATGATGACCGCGTGTTCTTATGAACTATCAAATCTAAATCTAATAATATTGTTGATGTCAAATATAATCACTTCGCAAAATTATAATTAAATATGGAAGCTTAATATCTATATTATTATATATTGGAAACGAGTGGCGCTCGAATAATTATATTAAAGCACTTGGGTATAATAGGTCGGGGGGTAACCTGCCAAAACTTAGACAGTCATATCTTAGACAGCTTAAAACAACAACATTTAAGGTCAAGTGCACAACTAATCCTCAACCTGTTACCTATATTTGATAATGGAATAGTCCAAGAAAATCTAGAAAAAATCCCAAAACTTAGACAGCCAGTTCAAAACAACAGCAAATTGTAACATTGGTGTGTTAAAGCAGATTTATTAACAAGTATAAAACAACAAATACAGTACCATTTCTTTCATTTCTTTACTGATCAAGTTGTTACTTATATAAATAATAATAATTTTAATACTCTATGTTCACAAATCTTCAATGCAAATGTTAACAAAGTGTCTATCCGAGATGGATCAAATGGCCGCCTGCGTCCAGATACTGAATCTTGGTTTTGTCACCTTGTTGCAGCTGTTGCTTGGTCCCACAGGTCATGACAGGCAGTGAATGTCCCGTCCATCTCAGCTGCCTGTAAGGCCTTCAAGTGATACAGTGTCGCAAAAGCCATGATCTTTGTTGTATTGTGGGCCAAGATTTATACGAATATTGCTTCAAAATTAACAAATCTTTATTCGGCGTATCTGCCTAGAAGTCATGTGACATGTAACAAATATGGAATGCCGTAATTGACAAATTAGAAGACAATTGAATATGAATTAATAATTAGAGAATACAACATATCTCCTTTTTTTTGGAAAGTTGAAATTTTAAAATAACAAAATGAAAGTATTTTAAACATTGAAACATTGAAATTGGAAAATAAGATTTAGTTCATAATGTAATCATTAAATCTTCTTGGTTGTCTTCTAATTCTGTTTGGTCTTTGTCTGATTTCTGGATCTCGAGGTAAATTTGGTATATCATTTTGCTGTTCAGGACGATTTACTGGTGCAGTATCAAAGAATAATCCCGAATTTGTATTATCCAATTTAGGTGCAAGATATTCAGAATTAACAGCTACATGATTTACTCGAACTAATTTTGAAACGTTGTATTTATCTCCATTAGATAAAGTAGCACAGTAACCATATAGTTTAATAATCTTAAACGGTTTAGTATATCTCATCTCCCCTTTAAAGAAATGTCTTGAACGACGAACTCGTACGTAATCACCAACACGTAGTTGTTGTGGGAGTTTGCGATGACGTGTACTATGGTACTTTGCGTATTTATCTTGATAACGTTGAACTTTAGAAATCAGGTCAGGATTTTTCGTTGAATGTAGATGAAATTTTGGAATTGTAAGTTGAGTATGTACAGTTCTTCCTCGCATAAGTGTAAAAGGAGTAATACCTGTAGATGTATGAGGTGTAGAATGATAAACTTGTAGACGTTCGTTAGTAACTTCAACTGGTGATCTGTGTTCCAATTTACTAAGTTGAATTCCTTCTTTAATCGTTTTATTCATACGTTCAACCAAACCATTGGTTTCAGGATGATATAAAGATGAACGTAAATGCGTAATATTATTCCTTTGTAGAAATTCTTTCATTTGATAAGAAACGAATTGAACACCATTGTCTGTAACAAGTGTTTCAGGAATTCCTTCTCTGTAGAAAACGTTAGATAAAAATTCTATAACAACTTCTGTAGTAACTGTAGAACAAAATTTCACTTCAACCCATTTTGAATAAAAATCTACCATAACTATGACGAATTTATGCTGAGCTTTAGCTTCCAGGTAAGGTCCTTGTATGTCCAATGCTAATTTTTGCCAAACACGTTCTGGTAGAGGTATCGGTGTAAGGGGTGCAGTAATAGATTGATAAGGTTTGTCACTTGTATTGCAGTGAACACAATTTTTAATTACATGGTCAATCATTGTATCCATTGTTGGCCACCAATAAAATTGTCTTATTCTTCTTTTCACTAAAGTCATACCAAAATGTCCTGTATGAGCAATTTGGATGATTCTACCCTGTAAGGCTTTAGGAACTACCAGTCGATCATGACGAAATAATATTCCATCTCTTGTAGATAATTCATAACGTACTCTATGAAAAACTTTTAACTCTGGTGTAAGTTGGTTGAAATTTGGCCAGTATGAAGAAATATAACTCAAAACATTTTGCAAATCCGAGTCATTAGTACAAGCTTCTTTGAATTCTGTATCTGTAATCATACCATCTGTAATAGTACTTATTTGAGCTATGTACTCCAATTCTGTATCATCTGTAGACTCATCTGTATTATCTTCTGATTCATCTGTCATTGGTAGTCTTGACATACAGTCGGCTAATACGTTTAGTGAACCAGGGGTGTAGGTAGCTGTGTAGTTGTATTCCAACATTCGTGTAGACCATCTATTAATACGCGGACTTGTACGTTCTGAAGAATAACCTCTTGTAGAAAGAATGTAGATTAAAGGTTTATGATCCGTGCGTATTTTGAAATGTCTTCCCCAAAGAAATGTTCGTAATCTCTTTGTAGCCCAGTAACAAGCTAGCATTTCTTTTTCGATGACTGAATACTTCTTTTCTGTATCAGTTAATGTACGTGAAATAAAAGAAACTATTCTCTCTTGATTCGATACTACTTGTGAAAGTGTAGCTCCGAGACCGTAGTTGCTCGCATCGGTAGTTACAATTGTTTCAACACTTGGTGAACTATCAAAAGAATTTAATGCAATGCGATTACCAATTTCTCGCTTAATACACTCAAAAGAATTTTGATGCTGATGTTCCCATGTAAAGGTTTTCTTATCTTTCATCAATTCGCGTAATGGAGCGATTTTTGTAGCAAAATTGTGAACAAATTTTGACATGTATTCACATAGTCCCAGAAATGAACGTAGTTGATCTTTATCTGCTGGTGTAGGTGCATGTGTAACAGCAGTAATTAAAGATTCTTTTGGCTGGATACCTTTTGAAGATAATGTGTGACCTAGATATTCCACTGAAGACACACCTATTTTGCACTTTTCACGTTTAATTGTAAGACCGTGATGACGTAATTTCGATAAAACTGTACGAAGAAGTTTATCGTGCTCATCTTTTGATTTCGCGTGTAGAAGAATATCGTCTTGAAAATATAATATTCCATCCATACCTTTGAAAATTCTATCCATCATTCTTTGAAATAAAGATGATGCTGATGCTAATCCGAAAGGAACTCTAGTGTATCTAAATAATCCTTCGGGTGTAATAAAAGCTGTAATATCTTTAGACTTTTCAGTTAAAGGTATTTGATGATATGCTGAACTTAAATCTAGTGTAGAATAGATAGTTGAACCATTCAGCTGTAAACTAGCAAGCATCTCATGTATATTTGGCATCGGATGACGTTCGACAACTATTTTCGAATTCACATCCCGTAGATCAACACACATTCGTATATTTCCATTAGGCTTTCGTGCAATTACTATAGGAGAAACCCATCGTGATGAAGATATAGGTTCTATAACACCTGATTTTTGTAGCCTATCCAATTCAGCTTTCAAGGCTGGTCGGACTGAAAATGGAACATTGCGTACTTGAAATTGTTTTGGTTCTTCATTCTCTTTCCATTTGATTTCATGACTGAAATACTTAGCAGTTGTAGAGGCTTCATCAGAAATCACTTCAGGAAACTCATCAAGAATGCTGTCATGTGTAGAAGTTTGTAAAACTGGTTGCTGTAAATTTGAATCCAGTACAATGCCTAACTTTGATTGAGTCGGCCATCCCATTACAGATGTACCACGCTCTGTCACGTATATTTTCTCGGATGTAGTTCTTCCCCTGTACTGTATATTAGCAATAAAATAACCATTTACTGTTATTGGATTACCACCAAATCCTGTAGGGTTAATATCCGGTGGTGTAAGTTGTAAATGTGTAAAATTTTCAGAATATACTGATTCATTTAATATTGTAAATAAAGAACCAGAATCTGCCATCAATGTAATTGGTGTACCATTTATGAATGCTGTAAATTTTGGAGACAACTTAACTCCACCTGTAGGCTTAATTGTATTAATGCTGAGAATATGTGGAAATTCTTCTTCATTTTCGCCTAATTCATTCACTGTATTTGTATTAAAGCATACCTTTTCTACGTGCCCAATTCGACTACATTTCTTACATTTCATCTTCAATGCAGGACATGTACGATAGTTGGCTTTATGTTGACTTGAACCGCAACGATAACATACCAATTTCTTATCTGTAGGCCTAGGTACTGTAGGTGTAGGCTTTGGATATTCAAACTTTGTAAATCTTTTTCCTTTTGAATATGTAGTTTTATTTTTATGAACAAAATTTACGTTGCTTTCTGAAGTATTTGTATCACCACGCATTGTTTTCGCGTCGTTTATAGCTGATTCCATTCTTGTAGAAATACCAATTGCTTTCGTCAAATTCAAATCTTCTTCAACAAGTAAACGTTCGCGTATTTTATTTGTATGCATTTTCTCTATAAATTGATCAAGAATTGCATCATCAGGATCAATAAATTCGCATGTAGAAGCTAAATCTCGTAATGTTGCAATATATTCTGTAATTGTTTGTTCCTGTAATTGTGAACATTTTCGAAATTTGAATCTTTCTGTACGTATATTTTGCTTAATCTTGAATTCCTTTTCAAGTTTCAAAATAGCTTTTGTAAAGTCATTTGTATCTACTGGATAAGTTTGTAATTCCGGTAATTTGTGATAGCGGCGTTGGCCTTCCATACCTAAACTATTCAGTAAAATAGCGGTTTGACGCTTCGGTGTAAATTCCTCGGTTCCAATTGCTTCTGCATATGTATCGTATAATTTCTTCCATTCATTCCATGCCAAAGGAGTTTGTCCGGGCTTTTCTAGAAATTTAGGAGGAGGTTCTATCCCAGATAGACTTGTAGTTGTAAAATTTGCGTTTGGAATTCCGCCATTGGCCATTTTGTAATATGACGTAATGAAAATGTACTTGAAGCGAAGTTAATTTTGCAAATATTCGATTTTATCTTGAACGTGGAATGTACTCACGTATTGTAAATTATTCTGTAGAACTTGAAAATCTTGTGGATCCCATCCTCGTCGCCAATGTTGTATTGTGGGCCAAGATTTATACGAATATTGCTTCAAAATTAACAAATCTTTATTCGGCGTATCTGCCTAGAAGTCATGTGACATGTAACAAATATGGAATGCCGTAATTGACAAATTAGAAGACAATTGAATATGAATTAATAATTAGAGAATACAACAATCTTGTCATCTTCTCCATCGGCAAACAGCAGAAAGGGTCGTCCATCTGATGTCTTGGTCCACGCTCCATCAAGGGCAACTTCAGAGAGACTCTTGGGCAAAGCAGGTATAGTCTTCCGGCGATGACGATACAGGGCGCTGCTGACACTGGAGAAGGCCGGCAGGTGAGAGGCCACAGCATCATCTACTTCAGCGATCTCGTCATCGTAGAGGGTGTACATCTGTGTGGTCTCTTCTCTTGCTCTCTTCCGTAGGTCGCTGACATACCGACAAAAGTCACCCACAGGCAGATTATAAGTATGTCGTCAACAATTGATGACAAGGACCAGAACTCTTCAACTCACCTTCGATCGAGCTCATCTTAAATTTGATGAATATAAGCTTAGAATGTGAACGTCAATACAGGCCTTTTTATTACTAAATGAAACATCTTTAAGATCTCCTAAATCGTTTTAAAGTTGGTCTGGTAACACGTAATCTATACTAAGCCCATTACTTACTAACAGTACCATAATCAAGGAAATGAGATATAGCAGGTGTTTCTACATAGTGGAGCTGGACTTTACTAGACTTACAGTTTGACTGTAGAATTGGCAGATGATTATATTATCCGATGTCATTGACAACACACTTCATCAATACATAATCGACAGTTGATATCAGGAAAAGGTAGTTTTAGAATGTCCCCTTTGGATAAGAACTTTAGTGCAGCAGACCATATTACGTTAAAATTGGTGAAATCGAGTAAATCCATTTGCTCATATTCTAATAGCAATAAAGTCAGTATTTCGAGGGATATTGCTCCGAATTGAAACGATTGTTGATAAATGTACATTGCCGTTATAGCTTTTTTATAGATATGCATATTCCACATAGCATACCCGAAATTTAAATAATGCTATAAACAAAATGATAAAATTACGTATGGGCAGTTGAGATTCCGACCCCAGTGCACAAAATGGATTGATTCAAGATGACTGCGTAAATTTCATGGTGTATGCAGATTTTATTTCAGAAATATCTCCATTGGTCCTGCTTTCGGATTGCATCAAAACCTTGCTTATGTTATGCTAAATGAATTAAGGGAAAGGAGACGAAAAGTCTTATAACATTGCGGACGTGGGTGTATGTTACATCTGGCAAACTGTGTTCTCATGACACGAGATCGCCCCCAAACTTCTAGTCAAGCAAAGTAGAGATTGACACCAGTGAAAAGAACAGCAATGTCAGGGTGAACTCCATTAAGTAGTTACAGAAGAATTTATTATAAGTGAGAAATGATGAGTGTCTTAAAGGGACTATCCCGATTTGAACAGAGTCTCAAAAATATAAGTCTGAGTATGTATGAAATTTAAGCGCCAAAATACAGAGGAGTGGTGTATTTACATTGTCCCAAATTTTCAGCTCGAAATATTTAGTCGTTTGGACGCGAACCTCAAAACTGCTTATCCGGACACGTGACCCTTTTCAGATTTCGGGTCAGATTTTTCATTGGGTGACCTGGTAATCGATTCCCGTTCCTTTTTAAAAGTCTATACAATGAATGACCCATGTGCTGTACTTGATAACGAAAGGTAAATTTCATCTACATATTATTATTATAAAATAAAAGTCTGGTTTTATCTAGACACCGTATAATACAGCATAGAACATCGGTCTCCATTTCCAGATGAAGACTGGCGGGTTTAAGTTGTTTAAAAACATAACACACATATTGAGTTAGTTGCTTGTTTTAACACAAATTAAGCAGTTTCATTCCCCAAAATATTATCGGGATTGGCCCTTTAAAAGAAACTGGTGATATTGCTTCTTGATGGCATAAGTAAAAAACGCCACACATTTTAAAGCCAGTCATATTTTGTGCGTTTCCACGGCCTGCTATAACATGTCGTAAATCTCGTAAATTAATTTACAAGAAATTATTATACTGGGCCATAAAATAGCAAGCAATGTCCCAAGATGCATAAGATAACATGTTGCTGGCAATTTCACCATTTTATTATTGGTGTGTATAAGATCGTTATAGCGAGTTTTTCTCTGTTGTGTAATAAATGTTTGTTAAAGTAAAAATGATGATCAACAATGTATGCATGCACTTGACAGTTCGTAAATTAATATGGACATTGGAAAATTTAATGGTTATACTGAAAAGAAAACGCAGTATAGCAAACACGTGACTTATTGGTAAATTTAAATCAACACTGATGTTGTTTTCATACGGTTAAAAGCTGAGCTTTAAATATTTTAAAAAATTGAAAATTGTTAAATTAGAACACGAATCGCTTGTCAGAATGCTTTCGGGGACCATTTGTAATGAAGCGACTCAATGAACCAGGCTAACACACCCCAAAGGAGAATACTACCGGTGTAGACTGAAATAACCAGACGCCAAAGATTCGGGCACGTAGCCAGCTCATAAAATTTGGGGGGGTTACGGAATATTTTTTTTTTGGGGGGGGGGCTACGGAATGTTTTGGAGGGGCTGACATTTCCCTCTAGCGTCGGTCATCATTACTAAAATCATTAATATAAACAGCATAGTCTCGATTATCCACTTCTTAAATTTAATTAACAATGGCCGTTAAGCGGCATATAGGAATCTAATCCAGCCAACATCGAAGGCTAGCCTTGACATCTATTATGGTCTGGATAAGTTGATTAATGTCAAATTGCTAATTTAAATAAAATTTCAGGCCTAAAGAAAGACTTGTAATAGGCAGATTGTGCTCTAACATAATGCATGTTTAATTCATATCATTAATAAAACAAGATCACAGAGATGCACCTTGTTTTATATCATCCTTTTAAACCACGTTAACTTGGGGAAAAACAACGAGTTCATTTAGTTAATCGGAAAACAAAGCGCTTTGATGCTTATACTTGTGACTCTTATCTATTCAGATGATAAGAGACTGAGGATGACGTTAAAGGCCGGATCCATATTACAAGTCGAACGCTCTTAAAATACACCGAACTGCCATAATGAATTAAAATTTGGTAGTAAAACTTTGATGTCCTTATTTTCCTATATTTATCCAGTGTAATCTCTCTCATGTGAGCATGTTTCCTCGAGATCAAGTCAAATACCCTAATAGCACAACACCTACTTCAAAGATCGTTTTTCATTTCAGATGATCGGGAAAACAACATTAGATTTTCTTAATGAGATATCCGTCCGTGTTTCTGTCAACAAGTAGATTGTGCTTTTAAAGATGTTTGTGCAGATATATATTTGGCACAAGTCCTCTAAATGATAAAATCAATTTTACGTATTACCACGATCTTATTTTTTTTCTTAGTTTTATCTTTTTTTTAACCTGGGTTATTATTATATCTACAAACATATAGGGAGTGTGACAAAACATCAGATTTAAAAGATAATTAATCAAATGTTCGGCAAAAATGAAGTAGTCTATAATATTTGTGTGTGTCATTTTTTGAAGCGGAAAACCGACAGCCATATAAAATTCAACCAACACAACGTGAACTCTTCACAATGAATGTTATGTTAAATATAGTTTTTGCCCCACAGATTGAACATAATGTCGCCCTAGACTATTAAACATAGACCACACGTATAGATTCCAAATTAAACTATTATATGTTCGTTAACCTATTGCTTTGTCGTCCAGACAACGTATTAAATTGAACATAATGGCGTTCTAGATCAACGTGGACCACAATTCAGTGTAGATGCCAAATATTTAAATATTTGTGAGCTGTGAGTAAGCATTTTTTGTATCTCCTGAATGGTACCGAGAAGCAAATATTACTACATTACACTATTTTGAAAAAAAACACACGGGTTGTGCTATTCTTTAATATCTTGACGTACTAAGATAGGATTTATGTAGCTATGTCTGGGTTTATATCAAAATATTAATTAATCTGAAGAAATAAATCTTAATTCATACAAAAGCAAATAGGCTCTTCTAGGAATAGAGATATTTCGGGTTATTTTCAGGAAGAAAACATTCTGACTTTTTCATTAGCACCAAAATATGTTTTGAATAACCCACTTCTACATCATAAAAGTAATAACAGTTCTCATGTTCAAATATTATCAAGAAATGTTGTATTTAGTTGAAACATAATCACTGCTGAAGGCATTCACACAAAAGAAAGTTAATCAGTTGCCGAGACGATGTCTAAAAGACTTTCTACTTGAAATCCTAAAATTTTATCATTGAATATCAACATTGACTATTGGCAAACATCAACATGATTGAATAGGCGACATTTCTTTTACAGTCGGCTGTAAATAACCTTAATGGCACGCAAAGGTCTTGGCCAATCCCTGGTGTTATGTAACGTTCTGAATTTAATTAACTCTTGTCGACAGTTTCTTCGTGTTGTGGTTTTATAAATGGAAGTCAGCTCAAATAAGCAACTGGAAAGTAAAGGTTATAACGATACTGAAAACCAGGATAATTTTCCAGTTGTTAATGCCGGTTGTTAATGCGTCATCATGTGTATGGTTTAACATCCCACCAGGATTAGACTTTCTGGATATACCCCCGGTCTGGGGTCCATAAACATTTTTATTTCAAGACTAACTCAAGTTTATCTCATCACATGTCCAGGGTAATATTTCCTTATTATTCTGGTGAGACCTACGTAATGTCTCAAAAGGATAATATTTACAATTCAAAATGTTACCCACTCCCCCCACGATAGCAACAAGTAATTGTAATTTGATTTAAAATTTGAAATTTACACTTTCGAGAAAACGGCTTGGAATTACATGTTTGTATATTTAAGGTACATGAGAATGTATTATTAATAGTCCTAATTGGCTTATAGAACACATAAATAAAATAGTCTGGTTGACCTTTATTACCATTTAATAAAACAATTATTCTATTTCCCACAAAAATGTGCAAAATAAAGATAACCCGTAACACCATTGTTGTTCTGGACGAAACTGCATATTAACAAAAAGCCAGGGATTGATAACTCGGGTAGTGTATCAAGATGTGATACTGATGTCCAAACAGAAAGTTATGAGAGATCTATCCGTTGTTTTCTTGGACACGTTATAAAAATAATTTCGGAAAGTATCATATTATCTGTATTTTCAAATAATCCTTCGGAAAGCTAGTATCTGTAACCAGGAACCAAGCATGGCTTCACCGCTGTCATCTTAAATCCTCTAACAAAACAAGCATGCCAATTCTTATGTTTCCCTTAAAAAGTCTGACGAGCAGGACCGCCTCCATTTTATACTTACGTGCGCCAGGGAACCGATGTCTCTTGATCCGGTATACTTAGATGAGTAACGCTTGGGTCCGTTTCATGGTCCCTTGACAATTGGAATTCGATATAAGAATAAGCCGTGGTGCCGCTGTCCGGGCAAAATATTCCTCATAACACACGGCATAGCGTATGTTCGTCTTCATTAACCCTGTTCAGAACAGAACAATAGGACCGTAAACTCCATTTCAGTTCATTTCGATTATATATGAATTTCCCCAAAAGTAATCATATCCGATATCGTTCGAGACAGTCGTTATTACTTGAAGTTGAATTTCAGAAGCTGAAGCTATTAATTGACAAGATAAGAACGGTGTCGCTATTGTTTGATTCATACACCAATCACAAGTATTATTAGCTTCCCAACTCAACACAGATTTCACTTGTGGATAGGTAAATAATAGATAACAATCAAGAAATAAAATAAAGAAAATCTGGTTTTACTGCTCTTCTTGTTACAGTCAATCATTATAATATTACATTCAACATTTTTCAACTCGCTTAATATAGTTTTATAACAAATCTCTTGAATTGTCCAAACACATCAAACTGTCATCAGACAACGACTTGGGGGTCTTAATAAGTATGTGGTTAAAATGCTAAAAAATAAAATCATTTGTTAGAGGGTGCACTATGTTTTATGTATTGAAAATAGGTGCCTGCTTGTAGAAAGACAATATAAGCAAAAGAATGTAATCGACTAATATAATACCTAAATGTCAAATATGAGCAGATCAATCATTCATAAGAATATATTCTATTTTTTGACTATTTATTATTCTTAAAAGCGCTATATTGTCAGGTTGGTAGACAGATCCAATCTTTTCCCCGATAATAATGCCATCATTGTTTGTAATGCTCTTTATGATTGATATTCTTAGAAACATTACACCACTTACTGCTATTATGCATCCCTCACATGGATCTATAAACTTGCTTCATCTCCTCCATGGCGGTATCATTAGGATTACGTAAAAGTAGTTAGCTTTTATGGTATTATCTAAAGCTGGGGAAATTCTACCTCCCAGTATAGGGGTAGTACTAATGTGGGATGGGATTATAGTAATTATACATAAGAAATGTGTCAACAGATTAATATCAATAGGTTATATCGATGGAATTCAGTTCGACTGACCCAACAGTACTGAGATTCTCAGGACTTTTGTTTATTACGTAGACACATCAATATACCAAAGGTTTCAGTTGGTGTGGGTTCTATGTAGACAAATCTTCTCTATACATCATACTTGTACTGCGAACTCATAATCAACAGCTATTATATCTTGCAGTCGCATTTAAAGTAAAAGTTTCTAATTCAATATCGTCCAAAGTCTTCGACATTCAAAACACGAATTATTTGCCAATAAAAATCAACATCGATGTTGTGAACTTGCCGGGAAATGTAAATCAGTTTATATACATTCATATTACATCATTATTAGCATTACGACCCATTTGTATCCCAAATATTAGCGATTTAGTACCTTTAATATATATATATATATATATATATTTAGATAATTATGACGCAACACATTAATCTGATTAAAACACAAATATAGATCAAAATTTTGTTTTACTTGACTTTACCTCTCTATGATCTGGAAGAGTATCATTGACGTGTAGAATGGTGTGAGGTATTAGCCAATGAAACGGTCTGTTACGGTGAGCTTTAGGCGTGTTTTGCACGGAACTGTGGGTAATCCACTAGTAACAACAATGCTGATTGCTTAATCAAATATCTGAGGTCTTAGTGTCAAAAGCCGCTCGTATGACCTCTGAAGTAACCTATCGCTAAATCCAGACAGATCTTCATGTAGTGTAGGCCATCGAAAGTATAAAAAAACGAAACCAAATATAGGTCTGTATCTTAATCACACAGTCTTTGTATATTTAAACGCTGTATATTGTTCATTGGGTCACATTTCATATTAATCATGCCAGTTTTTCTAAATATGCAGATTTTGGCATTATGAGCCTATTGGACTGACACACATAAAACGGGAGTAGTTTATTTATCTTCATCATTTGTGAATTAATAAGTATTATGGCGTTAATAACTTCAATACATTCATTATATACAGAACGTTTATTCAATAGATGCATACAGATGCATGCCAAAATATCTAAATGTAACAATATTATTGACACTTTGTATCAAGACCACTGAACTAAAAGATTTAACCATTCCTGCCTACGTTTGAAATCTCGCCCACGAGTTGTCAGATTTATTTGAAGAAAATAATGTTTCGAATAACGATCATTTAAAAGATTTGCGCCACAAATCTTAATTTGATGTCACAAATCTTAATTTGGCTCTGTCTTGATAAAATCATTGTATTTAAATCGGAGTTAGAGAAACCTGAAATTTCATGCTGTTCTGGCATCACTGAAATAAAATGGTATAACAAACAATACCATTAAGATAGAGAAAGACATTGAAATCAAATAAATAAGGAAGGAAAACTTATCAACCACCTCAGCAACAAAGAACCACTGACGTCTCATAAATAATGCGTGATCGTAAGCACTTTTAACCTCATTGTCGTGTTGGAAATTAGTATTTTGTAACATGGGTTCACAAATAACGTCATTTCTCTCAGAGGGTGACACAAATTTTCTGTTTCTGACTTTGAATCGGGAAGTATTTGTGCTCGTGTAATCATTTATTACTGCGACATCATTATCTAGATTGCGTGATTTGTCAGAATCCGCGTTAGAAATGGGTTCTTGGTTCTTGAAATGGTGATTCTGAATGCAAGATTTAGAATCGGGTTCTATCACATCTCCATCCTTTTCGTCTACCCCAGGACAGGTGTCTTGCCAAATGAACTTAGTTAAAGCTATTTTGCTGAGCACTACATGGCACAGCCATAACAACCATTTTGGAACATCCGGGCATTTTTCTTCTTCACCTCGCTTTTTGATGTTCATTACTAAAGTAGCCATGATAAGTGATACACAGTTGAACGTCATGACCATAAGCAGGAACACACCTTAAAATAAAAGTAAAATATGGAGACTTAAACTTTAAGGAAATTTTTAAAGGGTCAATCCCAGTAACTTATTGGGGAATAAAACTGCTTAATTTTGTGTTAAAATCCCTTATATCCCATTACCTAAGGCCGACCAACTAACCCGATATTTGTGATATGCTTGTAAATAACTTAAACCTGACAGTTTTCATCTGGAAACGGAGATTGTTGTATTATACAGTATCTGGATAAAACCAGACTTTTTTTCTATAAAAATGATATGTAGGTGAAATTTACCTTTTGTTATCAAGTACAGTACATGGGTCATTCACTGTATAGACCTCTCAAGAAACGGGAATCGATTATTAGGTCACCCAATCAAAAAATTGACCCGAAATCTTAAAAGGGTTACGTGTCCGGATAAGCAGTGTTGACATTAACGTCAAAACGACTCAATATTTTGAGTTGAAACTTTGAGCCAAGGTAAATACACCATGTCTCTATATTTTGGTCCATAAATCTCGTAAATGCTCGGACTTTAATTTTTTAGACTCTGTTCTTATCGGGATTGTTCCTTTAAATATTTTATAAATTTGGATGTTTTTGGCCAGTAATGACATCGTTGTTGCTAGAATATATGATCATTATGGTTGTGGCTGTGTTGCCGATGACATTTACTTCGGCTACGATAATAGAGCCCAATGACAACAACTCACCTAATATCGGTGTAGAATTCGTATCTGGAACATTCTCAGCTATAAACAACTGAACAACATACAAGGTTAAAAACACTGTTAAACCGATGGCAATCTTTTCTCCTTTATGGCACGGTAGGAAAAACGTGAAAAGAGTCATAAAACACAGCATAATGGTGGGGGCTATTACAATATAGTCATAATATAACGATTTCCTTTTTACATGAATAAATACGCTGATAATAGAATGTGTTCCTCCGCCAGGGCAACAAGACCCATCGACAAGACTCCGGGTCACACTAACATTAATCAAATCATATTCACTGTTAACAACGTAGCTTGATATGTCCACTTCCGCTGGCTTTAAATGCATGTCCATTTGTGTGATGTCGTAAACCCATGACCCGAAGCGCAGTTCGCATTTCTGATAATCGTAAGGAAAATAAGTGACGTCAACACCACATGAACTTTTCAGCATTATTGGTATCATCCATCTAATCAAGCCATCATAACGCACCATTGCCTTGCTTCCGGTGACGTTGACAAATCCGTCCAGATTTTCACCAGCTCTAAAATAAAAATATTCGTATGTTTGTCTTAATGTTATTGTCTAACCGAAGCAGTGGCGTGCAGAGGTCTGGTGATGCCCGGGACCAACGCCTTGATTGCATCCCAACCGCCTGATCTCTGATCTCAAAAGACTCAATTGTAGCGCCTGGTCCTGGTACTCAGAAATATGAGAAATGGAGACATTTCAAATTTGTGAAAACAGACACAAGTATAAGCTCTCCATTCAATTAAATAAGCCAGCATGTCAACAAAGTTAACAACGTTCAGCAATAATGTCAATTTTTGATTCCACACTATGCTTGAATCCCCCATACGCTGCACGCCACTGCACAGGGTGTATTAAAGTTCCAATTTCATATTTTCTAAGAAAGTCAAAACATGATTATTTCTATGTCTTTTGCTCAAAATGTTGTCAACTCACTATTATACGATCATGGGCAAAATTTCACAGGCGTTAAAATGGCTGACACAGGCTGATTGAGGAAATAGTAACTCAATTACCTCCCTTGTTTTCCCATTCCTCTCCATGGACGGCCATCTTCAAACGTTTGAATTTGAAGTTGAAAATGACATTTTTGCCAATTTCTCAACTGGCAATAGTGAATTATAGGATTAATAGGATTATTCTTTAACAATGTAGGACTGTTTATAGGTACAATCTATTTTAGGGCTTTATTTTAATACATTTCAAAAAGATAACTTAAAAATATGCTATTGGAACTTTAATGGGTCTAAATAAAAGTAATGATAACAGTAACATATATCTGTAAATGGTAGAATTTTCCGCACCTCTCTCCATTTCAAAATTATTTTCTAATTGCACTTTGAAATAAGTTTAGAGATTGGTATAATTCAGATATTGGAACATTCGTTGACCTGAGGGCACCGATGTTTTATATAAGCGGGTCGGTAGCCACCGGGGGGAGGGGGTAGGGGGTTCGGCTTAGCCTCCCCCAAAATCAAATTAGCCCCCCCCCCACCCTCCAAATATTTCGCCAAAAATAATAATTTCTTAAGAGTGTTCTTAGCGGCCACATCCTCAGCCCCTCCGAAACATTCTGTAGCCCCACCCCTCCCCCCCCAAAAAAAATAAAACCATTCTGTATCCCCCCCACCCCCAAATTTTAATATGCAATGATTAATGACATTGCTAAATTTAAATGAAGATAGGCACATAGTATTGGCTATAGTATTGACTAACACGTCTAATGGAAGATGAAGGTGTAGTTTAAACACTATTGAACCAAACCAAGAATGGTGTGTATAAGAAAGGCTTATGACAGTGTCTACAATATTATACACCTTAGTGGGAAGTTCCGTTGATCGTAGTTTTAGCCTTTGAAGCCTATAGACAAATCCGGCACAGCGTTCAGATTTGCGGCAGAATAGGTTTGGTGATTCAGGGGAGACAACTACAAAAGATCGACAGTACTCAGACTAGTAATTCTAACGTTGATTCAATGTTAAATATATGCCATTTTTTAACACTACGATGGTCTTAATTTTATAACCACATAAAGTCCAACTTTTCACGATCATCTGATAAAAGAATTCAAGAGTGTGGACCAGCTTGATTTTTGCTAGGAACATCTATGGGCTATGACCAAACGGTTAACAAAAATGACATGGGGCAAGGGGAGGAAGCGGGAATTGCTATAAATAAACGGAAAGGAAAGGACATGTGATTTAATGTCCTACTTTTCTGCACGAGTGGGCTATTGAATGAAGAAATGTAAAGATTGCTATGAGGGAGAGTTTGACCACCCTACTATTATATCTAATCCCAACTGCCAAAAGTTCTTTAAAGTGCTCGCTAACGTGTGCACTTTTTTCGGTTTTCCGTCCCATCCGAACAACTAAAAGTAAAAGTAAAAGGGTCCTTGTCAGAAGACCCTACCTGTAACACTGAGTGGAAATTTTTCGACCAACACCGTCATGGAACCCCGGACTTCGTGGTAAATGAGCCAACGCCTGGCTCACATTACACGATACGGAGATAAAGGGAGGTAATTACTAGTCTTACGCATACAATCCTGAAAAGATGCAGACACGTCGTCATAACAATCGGAAAACCTCGGCTATATCATGTATTTCGCCACTGGAACGTCTATCAGGTTCCCGGATAAAAAATGTCGGCCCCCATGAAGATACCTGCGAAGAGTGATTTATCTCAAAACATGTATATTATTTGTTATTTACTTTTTAGTTTAGAACAACTTTGCAATGAAGTTTGAAAACACTCTTTGGACGACGCAATTTTCAGGATTTTTTTCTGAAAGCGTTAATACATCATTAGATAATTTAATCTATTGATTCTCTTACAAGCAGGAAACCGGAGAACCACAAGAAAATGCACTCACATGCACAGATCGATTAACTCTGGGCAACGATTTAGGCTATTATATCATTCAAATTCAAATACATTACTTACGTATTAAAGAGAAATACGTCAGGGAGCCATATTCTAGTGGATGGTATGATCAGCGTATCTAAACCATTATATTTTTCAGGATCCCATTGAAGATTGTCATCGAACCATTCCTGGCAATATAAGATCATCTGTTTGTAGTGTGTACATATAATAACCTTCCAAGCATTTCGCGTGAAGAAACGGGAAGAAAACTTATGTATCCGTACAAAACGCTAGTGATACATTCAAAAATGCCAGTTGTTGTACATAATTTAGACAATCTATAGCCATTAAGAATTTATATACAAACACCTGATGTATGTCGTTGGTGTCCAAACTCATTTTGAATGTATCACCTAAGTCAAAATATTGTATAATTTTAAAGTTTATATATTATTATTGTCATTACGTCATCAAGCAATATAGAGATTATTAAAAATATAAATAATTCCTTTATTTGCCGAAGGCATAACGATGGCCTTGTGAAATCAACAGTAACCAGTTTAAATTTTTAATTTGGTAAGAAAAATACATTAAAGGGTCGATTCTATCAGATTGTATATATGTTGATTTAGTTGTGGGATGTCAATCTATTGATTACGTCTATTGATTATCGACAAATGTAAGCCAAAAATTAGCTCAAATGAGTAAACTTGTCGATTTCTGCTTAGTCTTTCTAAGCTCTTCCTGGGTTTAAAACAAATCAAATCAACATAACGCAATATTTTATTTGTCGTAAACCGAAATGGTTTCGTCAGCTCCTTTAAATTCCAAATGAATAATTTGAATACCAAGCTATATGATTGGGTATAATATTTTAAAACTTTCAACTTATTCTAGTCTGGTGGGACTTTAAAACCTCAATACATCACTGCATAAAAAAAGTAACAATTAGTCTGAAGTGTCATTTATGTTCCTTGACAGTCTTTTCCAAAATGAATTGGGAATCCCCACACCGACACCCATACTGAAAGAATCTACATTTTGCATTGATTGAAAACGTGATTAAAGATAGCTCAAATGGTACTTGCATATTGATAGTTGAGATCAAGACAATACCACCAGCTACTGAAATCGCATGTTGGTAAAATATCGATAGCAAGTCTTTTGTTTTGCATACGTAAGTCACAAAAAGGCAGACGTAATTGTAAATGATTGCCAATTGCCTACTAGAGACAGAATGGACTTCATCAATCACATTAGCTAAAGCGTTTTTTTTTTAAAGAAAGTCAGACATTTCGTACTACAAATAATTGTACGATTTGACAATCCACATCATAAATGTGTGTTAATTTAAACCCCCAGTTATATTTTGTGAACATGCAAACATTATGCAGATTACTAGACATATATTTAGATGAGGATAAAGTATTGTACATGTACTTTAATGTAGATATAGATCCTCTTATATAGGGGATGATTATATAACTAAATGTGTGGGTTTATAATATTATAATAATATCACAAACCCACACAATTTGTTATATAACCATTCACATGGCGATATATAGATATATAAAACATTAAAGCGCGCGTGAGACTGTTTGATACAATTACGTACAGAAATCCCAAAGGATTGATTATCATCTCCAAGACAGTATGCGTCAAGGGCGTATGGGGGTGTAAGACAGAACAGCTGTCTTCCAAATTAACAGTCAGATGTATATAATACGATATGTTATTGTAAAAGCTGTTTTTCTTTAATTGATAAATCTCGGTTTCAACATTTACGTTTAGTCTCTACGGGATGCTTAATTTATTTGTTTATTGTGATAAGAAGTGATCTGGAATGTATAAGATCTTATTATATAACCCAATACTAACTTCGTATATCCACACAGCTGAGGTCAGGACTTGGCGTTTTTCTTCCTGTAGGTAGAAAATAAGTAAAATATAAATAATATGTATAGGCTAAAATAACTGTATATCTTAGACATTCGTAAATATTATTTATGATATGAGCCCAATCCTGATACAGTATAGCATTTAGCCAACGATATGAAATCTATATAGAAACGCATAAAAGGTTAAACAATGATATGACTTTCTAATATTCCCAAATTAGCAGATATGTATATTGAATAGCATTATATACGCTTTAAAGGAACCACTATATGAAATGGGGTTTAACGTCCTACTTTCTGCACCATCCAAAGAAATGAAGATGGGAATATGCCACGCAGTAAGCAGCGTGTGTGTGTGTGTGGGGGGGGGGGATACCGGCGTGTATTTTTATTCCTAATCGAATGATAAACGCCATGGTTATTTTATTAGTTTTCCGTACCACCCGTACGACTATATAGACGATATTCCCAGCCAGATCTTCCGTCTTAAACCACTGAAACAGACGACCCGATTCCTCGTCGAAACCACGCCACTTGACTCAATGACAGACCGTAGTGATCTAACGCGCACTCGTTAGACTATTCCCAGCGTTCCTTAAAAGAACAAAATGACATTGATTGGTTTATGTCTATGTGTATATGGAAAATAAATGAATGTAGTCAGCCTTTAAAAGAGTATTTCTGTAACCCTCTCAAACCAGAAATAGGCAGAAATTATAGAGTTTCCAAAAAAAAAGAAAATCACACATTCGTGTGTATACACAGCTTTATATGTCGATTTGATCACAAAATAGTATCTCGTATAGAAGGAATAGAACAGGTAATCGAAAGTCAAGAGTCTCTAGTCTCAAGTTTTATTTACCGTTCAAGCTGTCGGGGGAAACATGGACACGTCGTTGTGCTTGTGATATGAATACAAATTTCTATAACACATAACCACATAACATGGCGTCAATAGTTAAAGGAATGGTGGTGCCACTGAGTTGTATTTTGTTCCACGGTGTCTGAATATATCATTATGATCTTATAATATTATTAAAATAATTATTTTGCCGATCAGTCAACATTCCCATTTGCATTTATTCAAGTTTGATCAAGATTGTCTGAATTTGTTATGCAGATGGTTATCAATAATGACATCATCCGTATTCATGACAACGGTTGTAGAGAAACCAGTCATCATTATCTGGGGGGAAATTTGCATTGATACCTTTATTTTATATTACAGTGTGGAAAATTGGCGTCTTCACCGAGACAATGATTCCGGTCAGATTTCCTAAGATTCCGCTTGAAAGGTCTCATATTAAGCTGCCATAGAGTCCCGCTTTTGTAATTTTTAGGACCCTGATCAACAATGCTCTAATTAACTACTATCAAATTTTGGTTTGTGTCTGTATACGTGTGGGTGAAGTCAACAGATCTCGTTTGAAATGTCCAATACTACTACCTTCCTATGCCAGATGCCTTCCATTCCTGATACTAGTTTATATATTTCTGTCTCCTACCACAACTCGAGTTTCAAATAATCGTTTCACTAACCACAATACGTTTATATACCACTTTCTGCACTTTATCTGATATCAAATATAAATGAAATGAAATGAAATGTGGTTAAACGTCTTACTGTTCTGCTCCTAAACTAGGCTAATGGAGACGGGCATACGCCATACAATGTGCTATGAGGGAAATTTTGCCCGGGCAGCGGCGCTACGGCCTACTCTTATATCGAATTCCAACTGCCAGGGGATCTTTTACGTGCATGCCAATGTGTACACGGGACCTCGGTTTTTCCGTTCCATCAGAACGACTGGACAGCTGTCCTTGTCAGGCCCTCACTGATAAGGGGGAACTACGCCAGAAAGTTAGGATCAACATGCTTGGCCAAATAGTGTCAGGAAAAAAGAAATTTCAATACAGCTCGCATTGAGTCCAGGTTATGATCTCTCGTTGTCAGACGAGTTAACGTGTGTGTGCGTGTAGTAGTGAGGGTGGGGGTGTAGGGGTGTATGTAAAGTATAAAGGTATGGAACTGATAATGAAGTTTGCTGACTATATTTACCAAGTCAAGAATTTGGTTCAATGCCAACCCAAAATCAACGTTCAGGGCCTCGCTAGCATTTCTAATTGGACGAGCACCGTTGTTATAGTTGGTAAATAGATCTCGATACAGCAGGTACTCTATGCCATGCTTCTTATCTGAAAAGAAGAAAAAAAATGCGAAATCCAAACTCGGTTTATCTGATTAAGCTTACATTTCAATTTATTTTCAATTATTCACATGCCGCGGAAATTACAAAACTTGATGATAAGTTATCATAAAATGATTTCCCACTAAATTTAATCTGTATTTTTGCAGATAGTAATGTAAGATTTTTTTGTTAAAATGATGAGTCAAGCGCAGTTAAATTCCAAACAGTAAAATAGCAGTAACTCATGGAACTGAATGATAATGATAATAATATTGTTACTGGTTTATAACGTTACATTACTTTCAAATACTTCTGCCGCAATTAGTTTAATATTTAGTTCTATTGATTTTACAGTATACCACTATGGCAAATTACGGGTCTATATAAACAAATATTGAAATCTGATTAATACATTACAAACAAGTTGAGCTAACAATTAGACCGTATAATTCAATCTGCGGCTAATTTTGAATTGGGTATAAATAGAATCAAGTCTCACAGCTTTAGACTGCGACATGTCAAGATAATAGTTGTGAAAGCTGGAATAACTGCAATCAGGTTTTAAGTCCCACTGTTGTGCTCCCGGCTGGGGTAATTTTGGCTAAACAGCGGTGCTATGGCCTACTCTTATTTTACATACACGGGATCTCCGTTTTCCATCCCATACGTTGTCCCTTGCCAGTCCCACCTTCCTGCTTTTGCTGACATGGGGTAAACATGTCGTAAAATCAAGTTGAACACTTGGATCGAATACGGGACCTCTAGGTCAGCGAGTCACCGTCTTATTCAATGAGCCACTGCGGCTGATTCCGCTGAAATGAGAGTGATTTATAACCTCCAAATTACGGAGAAATTAGAGGGAAGTGCAGCATGATACATGAATTTTCTGCCACAGAACCATTAATTTCAATTTTTAGTGAGTGGGGAGCCAATCTTACTAAAGTGATGTCTTTGTTTCGTTACGTATTATTTTATGGAGCTGAACAACCCGAAGATAGCGAAAAGGAATTGCCTAATAATGTTGAACTACCCATAAAGGGTCGTCTTTTTAAATAAATGTTCGCTTGTGAAAAGTGGAAGTTTGAGTACACCGTGTATTAATTGAAATTGAATATGCTTATTCAGTCAAGCTAGTATGGCATACATTATAGTAGGCCTATCGGGCAATATTCTGTACCTTTCTTAACTCAACGTAAGAAATGATTACAACCATAGAGCATGCAGTTAAATACCAGGATTAAGTCTGTGTTTACCCACCTGTGAGTAGACATTTTACAACATTATGTACACAAGAGACAGCGATCAGGACAACCAAAATCCAAAGCATCTTGAATAATGATGTCTACTTTCTTAAGCAACAAAAAGATCATCAAAAACAATGAAATCCCTGTAGACAACAACATGTAACATGGAACCGCTACCAATATCCATCTTACTGTATCTCAAAATGGCGCCGTGAATCCGTTAAAGCTGTCTGCTGCGTTCTAAATCTGCGCGGCTGATGGTTTGGGTGAGATGAAAGATTTATTGATTGACCACGAGCGAACAGTATACAGATAACACAATCTTCTATTAAGTTTAAGCAACCCCATTTTGTACTGCAGGCCCACAATAACCACACCATATGGGTGAATAACCATTTATTCACAAAGTTATTAACTTCACATTTACATCGATTTTACAGACTGTAGGAGATATGAAATTAGAAGAAATAATACATATACAGTTTTGGGATTTTTATTGTTTGTTTTAAATGATTTATTTTACAATATACAATATTATAAATCGAGATCCGCCACCTGTTTATTTTCATTAAAGGGACAATAACATTCTTGCTGGCTTGGTAGTTCCAGAAAATAAATAATACCCTTATTTTAAGTACTAGATGTTTAAGTGTCCTACCTGTTTTGTAAATTATCCATTACAACCTATTTTACTTGTCCAGAGGGTTCGAAAATATTTTAAAATCCAAGTCAATTTGAAAAGGTTTACGTTAGACTTTTCAAATCAATTGGTTGAATTTTTCCAATTTTTTAAAACAGGTGTGTTAAGATGAAATTTATATCATCATTTAATTGGAATATTCTAAAGTAATACGATTTGTTGACCAGAATGAAGATTGGGACATATTATTATTATTCAGTTACAACAAGAGTGTTATAGGGGCTTTAAAGATAACTAAGAGGTGTAGGTGTATACATGTATATTTTCTAGTGATGGGTTCGTACTGCAAATGGCCGGCTTACATGAAATAGGCCTTTTCACTACTCAGCAAGAGAAATAATATATTATGACATATACAAATTTATACAATGATTAGTTGTGATTGTGAAATAACACTCTTGTATCAGCCATCACGGTAAATCAAAACAGGTAGACAAATCTAACCGATGAAGTTCTTCTCTCCATGGGGAACCGAGCCACAAGAGGTACTGTGTGAAACCACGACACCGACCATAGCAACCTGTTTCACAGAGAATTACTAACGAAATATCCCTGTAACAGATCGCTGTCTAAAGCACGTGCGTTGACTTGCACGCCTCGTAGTCATTGGCTCAACGGCTCGTGCAATGTTTACTTAACACCTAACTGCTTCGGGCAAAATGATGCATTTTACTCATCTTTATACCCATTTACACTAAATAGGAAATATTTTTTAACTACAAATACTTCAAACGTCTTTATTTATTTTTCTTTTACCTCAAAAAAATGTTTGAGAATTTAATTTGTCGGAGTAAAAAAGTTAATATGCCGTACTAATTAAGCCTCGTCAATGTCATGCTTATCAGTGATTGTAGCGGCCAAGCGAATATTCACTGCGGGATCAGTTTGCGACCATAGCACTAGCTCCATCTCATTCTCAATATTTGGTAGGTAGGCTAAATAAATCATGTTACCGATGAGACGTTTTAATCTTTATTCAAAATCATGTCATCAATAGTATTTTATTTGGAGATTGTGCCTCTAATGAAGGGTTTAGGAGTAGGATAAAGTTTGTGGCCTTTTTTATAAATTGACTTGGGATATTTATTTTTTATACCAGGTTATGACCCAATCATCTAGCAAAGTTCTTGACTTGTTTCGTCGCATTTTCGGAAAGTTGTTAAAATTCCTACAAAAGACATTTATTTATTGTCAAAAAGTCCAAGATCTAATCTCGCTATCAGATCATGGACTTAAGCCATGTAATTATGTATCCTAATCTGGACGTGGACAGAGCTGGACAGAACAATATATTAGTATAGTTCATTTATGAATCGATTCTTCATATTTGGGGGTTATGCGTGAAATCACAAGGTCTGTCATTGAGTCAAAGTGGCGTGGTTTCGATACACTGCTTGGTCGTGACAAGGAGTGAGGCCGCCTGCCCAAACTCGTTGGTTGTTTCCGGGTCATCTCTTTCTTTGTATAATACATTGTAATCGAATGATCCATTTTATGGCTTAATTCTTTGTATTTACAGATAAAAATATTATTATGATCTAATGATCCATTTTATGACTCGGTTATTTGTATTTACACGGTTACTTAAATTTGATATCATTATGAACTTCTGGAGGAACAGGGTAATGCCGTGGCTATTTTCAGTCTTTCTCTCCCGTTCTCTTTTTCACCCTTTTGCATGGCGATCTATGTTGACTTTTTGGTATATAGAATTGAAGAAAGGGGTTTGGATATACAATTTCTTCCGGGTTTTTATGAATTCGGTATTTTAAGGCAGAGAGATACAAGACTTAGGGGGTTGGTTGGGAAACAAGTCGCCAAATGTCGTCCTTCTATGGTAGAAAGCGCTCTACCCAACGAAAATTTGAGAAAAAGATGGAGCCTGTCTAAGAGACGAGAATTAACATTATAAAGTCAAAGGGGAAATTGTTTGGATGCAGACGCAAAAGTTTTAAACGGAGGCAGACCACCATTAAATTGCAGTTCGTCTATTTATGCAATTCTCTTTCTGTGGTGAAAAGCAATCAGACCAACGAAAATTTGGGAAAAGTTGGAGGTGGGCAAAAAGGCCAGAATTTACATTGAAATCAATGGGTAAATTAATGGTGGTCTGCATCCAAACAATGTAGTAGTCTCCCCTTATCCACGCAACACAAGCTGATTCGAGAGGGTGGGTGAGAGAGAGAGCTTAACTTCCACTCAACACAAACCAGGTAATTTCGGGACTAACATGTGGTTCACTTTTATTTCAATAATTCGCTTGTGCGTAGGGGTCTTTAACAGTGGGTGGAAATCGGTGAACCCGGGGGGAAACCCACGAGGTTAGACATCCCCAACTGATTCGTCTGGTGGCGTAGGGAGAGAGAGAAAAATGAGGTTTAACGTCCACTCGACACATACTTGGTGATTTCGGGACCAACACACGGTTCAATTTTATTTCAATAATTCGCTTGTGCGCAATGCTCTTTAGCAATGGGGAGAAACTAGATCAGTATTTCAAAGTTTTTAGCTACGTTCTCACGTTCAGATTGGCGTTCTTGTAGCTAGGAGGAAACCAGCTCATAAATTTGCGGTGGAGGGGGGCTACGGAATTTTTGGAGGGGCTTAGGATGTGGCCAACTAAGAACACTCCTAAGTAATCATTATTGTTAGCGAAATATTTGGGAGGACCTGGAGAAAAAGCACGAACAGCCAGGGAATCGAAACCCCCGTCTGATGGTGCGTGATATGATTCTTTTCCCGTTCTACTTAAGTTTGTATGACCACTAAATATATCAAAGTGACATTCTTTAACACTTTTTAGTACATCTTTACGAAAACAATATAAATTTCGTCATTTGTATGTCAGGTATTTAATTGATAAATAGCAAATTATGAGCATGATCGAACGAGCTTTTATTTCTTGTTTCTCTGGCTAGACATTAAAAAATTAAAAATATTAATGTTGATCTTGTTATTGATGATTTTAAATAAAACATTTTGATACCCTAACGAATTATCATCCAATTTTTATTTACAAAATAAATGATTTATAGTTTTACATTGAGGAAGAAGAATGTCGAATCTTTTTATCATTCAAGCGTGTCGGACATTTTTAATTGATTTTGATCTTATCATATTTCGGATAGAGGCCCATCAATCAAAAAACGCGCATTTATATTGCTTCACTGTCAAAATAATGACGTATCTATCGGCAGCCAAACATACTAAAAAAAATGTGTGACATAATCTTAAATATAATTTTGTCAGGCAAAGGGATTTTGATCACCTATGCATTGTTTTAAAAACGAAAAAGAAAGTTAGTTGTAGAACGTATTTTTCTTGAAAACGTTTGTAGTATATATACCTTCGCCTATCTATATGCTATTAACTATGGTAAATATATTAACCAATCAGAAGTGAGTATTTGTATAAAGTGCGTGGTTAACGGCGAGCAATGTACGGTACGAGTGGTTGATATACACCTAAGGGATTGTATACAACTGGGGTATATACGAATTCCCGTCTATTATTAGATAAAACTTGGATTATCATGACCCATACTATGAAATGTTAGATTTGGAATTACCACCGTTTTGATAGGTAGCAGCAGGTATGTACATATGCACCATAATGTATTATGTCTCCACAAGATCGACTAGAAATGAATATCCTACTCGGCGAATCATTTTATGACTTTCCTTGTCGTTTCTTGTAAATACTTTCAGCCAGGAGTTGAATCTAATTCTCAATGTCACTTGCTTATTTACCACGAATAGAAGAGTAACATTCAACACTGACTAAATTAGTCAAAACATCACAAAGTAGATTTGTATGAACATAGGCTCCGTTGTAAAAATCACGAAATGTTTTAGTCACTGATATTTCGTCTTTCGTATAATTCCATTGTACAGCTTGGTAGCTCTTGTATCTACATGATGGAACAAGCACCCAAGCGTGTCAGTTACTATATTTAATAAATATCATACCCTAAGATATTATGTATACTTTTGAAATGTTAGTTATAATTGTGTAAACCTTGGGTGTATGGTTCAATACCCACTACTGAATATACATTGTTTAGATTTTAATGTATAATATTACATTATGTATATTACCAAGTGTATTAAACACAATGCTATATATCCCATATGTATACAAGGCAGTGCTGTAATAATGTATATTATAACATACATAATATAAACTATTAATGATAATATTATCAAAGGCCATGGCTATTATAGTTTAACTGATTGTGGATTGAATGTTTATTTAACTGTGTAGGCTTATATCATGTAATAACATGAATATCTCAAATAATTTGGAATGATGTCAACTGCTAAATAGTAAGTATAGAAGAAAGACACTGCACATATGAAACCGAAGACAACACATGGGCAAAAGAAAATAAGGAACTATCAAAACAAATGAATCATTCTCTGGACCATCTATAAGTTTTTAGTGTGCAAGGCCTTTAATGACACAGGATTTGCTATGGCAGTGTTCTTATCGCTGTGACAAACTGGCTATATCCAACACAGAAACTCATCAAATATTTTCCAATTTAAAGCCACTGACTGATATTTTCATTTATCGGAAAATATCAAGGATTAATCCACACTAATATGTACACAAACAGTTTATTGACCATTACATTTAGAAAACAATATCCAAATGGTTTGGATGTAGTCAAATTAAAATAAGAAAGTCAAAATGTCGTCAGTTCAATTTATCATATCTTTGTAAAATCTGAATGGAATTGAAACGTTTTAAACTTATGTTCCTTTTGTAGTTAGGATTAAACATCCATAAAATGATGATCAAGGATGTTAAGTGAATTGGAAGTGTTAAGTCTTTCAAGTAATATCCCTGCTAAGTGGGAACTAGAATTGATAAAATCCTAAAGGATTAGGACTAGACTAGTAACAAGTCGAGTGTCGGAAAAACACAAAAATGACTAAAGTTAACCTTGTCACCAACAAGTCCATATTTATTTATAAGGATGGTCAACCATGAACAGGACGTTTCTTTCTTTTATAATAGTTACAAGATTGATCTTTTAATGTTTGAGTTCACCAATGTGTATTTCAAATGAATAAACTGCAATTTGATATAGATTAATAGCATACATGTATAAGTAGGCCTATTTAACATCTAAACACATGTGATCTACATGTATGATGTATCATGTATGTATTAAGACATTTAACAATAAAGAGGTCATGATGACAAGCTATAGAGAAAGGAAGTGAATCGGCAACACACCCATTTACTGCTGTGTTGGCCTATCAAGTATAATTACTTCTGTTTGATCAGCCATCCATGTTAAAGTAATCGAGTAGGTCCATGTCTATATGCACTGCAGCCAATATATAATAAGCAAGTAACAAACTTTTGTTGATGTTAACCGTAGATTAGATTAATTATGCATGATAAATCATGCAATTTATGGATCAATGAATGTTACAGACAAGAAAAAATCTAGCCAAATTGCATAGCTTAATGTCTGCGAGCAATTGCTATCAACTACCAGTACATGTAGGTTGTAAGTGTGCTTATGTCATTGAATCAGCAATTGAGGGCAACTGAGCGCAGATAAATTCGGAACGCTTATGTCTACCAGTTTTTAAAACGTAGTTGCTCTCAATTGTAAGGCCGACATAAGGTCTGTTTTTAAGACTATAACACCAAGAAATTAGCTATGCATATATTGTCCAGATATTCAAAATATGTGACATCTTCCCTTTGTAGAACCATGGACCTTATAATACTAGGTTCCATGCATTGTAGAACAATGTTTTGTTTGAAACCGTAATAGTGTAGGTAATTCCCAGGATAACACTTGGCTAAGAGCATGTATGATACAGCCTTTCTCTTTAAACCAGATCCTGTACAGATGTGTTTAATGAATAAGTTAACAAGGTTGTCATTGAAATGTTTATCTTGATAGAAAGTAATTTAAGGCACTACTGATGTTTAATCAGGTTAACATATCATCATGACCATGTGGCAATCATCTTGTCATTCTTGTTTTTATAAGAATTTAAACATTTTCTAGTTTTGAATAATCACAATTATATTAATGATATTACATGTCTAGATTTTCTGTTTGTATTTGTAATCTCCAGTTACCTTACATGTACTTGATACTTCATGATTACGGATTTGATAATAATATCTGTATTTGCTATATTTACAATGCACGTCAATAGGCCTATGTTTTAGTAAGAGCCTGTTTTGTTTATTTAGACATGTTGAATATTCTAAAAATAGCATCTAGTGTCATGATACGGATAGGAAATCATTGTAACTAGACAATATATAGTGAAAATAATTACATGTATACATGTAGTACAGAATGATAAGCACATAATATATCCGCATCATGATTTATCAATTTATGTCACTGCTGTAGATAGTGAATTGATGTGGGTGTAGGTTTCATATACTGTACATATTATACATAATTAGTTCGTAAATTGGTCATTAAAGTAATCAAAAATGAACTGTGGCTTCGGTCCATTGAATTAAAATGGACGATAGATTTCCATGTAGGTTAATATATTTTCATCTACTGTATGCACTCTTGGAACATTTTGTTATGCAATTGTATCTTATATTAAGAAACATACATGTTCTGGCAGTTTAATCGAGGCTGGCCTAATGATTTTTTTCATATGCGTCCATTTTTGGATTCTCTTTCTTTCAACCTGTTAATGTGACTGGTTATTAATTTTGTTGAATTATTTGAACTTACTGATTTTGTTATTCATTGTTTCAGGTAGTAATTGTTGATGATATGAAGTGGAGGGTGTAGTAGAAGTGTCATCGACTGCCATGTTGAAGCAGTTGATTAGTGTGTCTGTTTATGTTTTTAGTTCATTATGGCGTATCGAGAGGTACATATTCCACCCACTACAACCCAGATTATACGTCGGCAGAGTATGGAGACGTACATGATTCGGATTTACAGTGGTCCGCTCAGTCAGGAAAGTGAATATGTCTCCGTAGAGGCAGAAAAAAATACTTGTGCCATTGACATAACCCGAGTCGCGGTTCAAAAATTGAAATTAGGAAAAAGTGATAATTATGAAATAGCTGAAGTCTTTATTTCTGGCGACCAGTTGTGCAAAGAACGGAGATTAGAAATCATGGATACGCCAGTCGGAATTCAACTTCTCTGGCCGAAGATAATTAATGCAGATATCGACAGGGGTCAAGGTTTATTGACAGGTTACAGGTTTTATTTGCGGAAAAAAGATCCTGAAGTTTCTTGTACATCAGGATGGGTAGAATGCAAAGACACAGACAGGTTTTTAATATCTTTTCTCAACCAACCAAAAGGAAACAAGGAGTATACAGATTTGTGTAATTTGCCAAATCTCAATGAGATTTCATTGTTGGAAAATTTAAAATCGAGATTTAAGAATGATAATATCTATACCTACGTAGGATCTATTCTTATTGCTGTGAACCCCTTTAAATTTTTCCCCATCTATAATCCCAAGTATGTTAAAATGTATCAAAACAGAAGGCTGGGGGAGTTACCTCCCCATATATTTGCAATTGCGGATGCAGCCTACTATACCATGTTACGGACTAAAAAGAATCAGTGTATTGTGATATCAGGAGAATCGGGCTCGGGTAAAACGGAGAGTACAAACTTATTATTACATCATCTTACTGCATTAAGTCATAAAGGATTACATGGAAGTGGTGTAGAACAAACTATTTTGGGAGCTGGACCTGTTTTAGAGGTACGTATTAAATGACCTGGTACATTGCTGATCTTACATGTACATGTAATAGATAGTACTTTAATTGTAGATGTAGGCCTACATGTATTCAGTCATCAGGTGTCCCAATATTGAAAGTGTTCTGTGTTAACACTATAAAAACAAGATTGTGTATTAGTGTTGGTTACTTTTGGTGATCACAATCAGTAACAATAAGTCATTAAACATTTTTCGACATGGACAATTTAATAACAGGATGGTATTTGTCTAAATTTTGCATCTGGTACATGTACAAGTTTGGTTAAGAAGTAAGCATTTGTAAGATTTAAAATTTGAACATAATACATGTAAACTATTTTCAAGTAATTATGGCATTTGTCTATTGTGTATTATTAATAATTTATAAATCTGACTTCAACCGTATACACACTTCATCTTTTATACTCGAACTGGTGAAATTAAAAGAAAAATTTCTCAACAAAGAAAGTAGGCCAGTGTCTTGAGTCATATAAAGCAGTGAAAGTTTTCTTGCCTCCAGTTATGTTCACTATCAAAAGGCCAGGTGTAGGTCATATGTCAGCTAAGTTAATAGTCCTTTCCACTCTTGTCAACAGTCACCAACCTTTCATTATTTCATTTATTACTTCATTAAAGCTGAATGCCAGGGTCAGTGTTTAAAATTCTTTGGTGTAAACTTATACATGTAGGTACACACCCATTTTACATTGGGTGCACATGTTTCTTCATCTGTCTATTCAATGGTCCACACAAGTCAAGGCAAGATAGACTTGATATTGCAAATGGCTCTGGTTACCGATCTTGATTAGCCATGAATTGAGCTCAGAGAGGTACTTTAAGAAAATGATGTAAATGTAATAAATGACAATTGGAAGTAAAAGTAGGGAATGGCAATTAGGGCCTTCAATCAAGAATTGGATCCCCACATGTTATGTAAATTTGAGGGATGATTAATTTCTTAGATAGATTAATAAAAAAAACATGAACATTTATAAATGCACATGCATCAGACAAATTTTTGCAAATGGTATAAGTATAATCAACAAACTGGTCTGTCCCATTTATTAAATATATTTCATAAAAGAGAGAGAGAAATAGGGGTTAATTCCACTCAACACAAACAAGGTCATTTCTGGACTAACATTCAGTTCAGTTTAATTTTCAATAATGGTCTTGCACGTAATGGTATCAAACTGTGTGAGGAAACCCAGAGGACATAAAGAAAAACCACAAGTTTGGATAGACGACCCAACACCTTGTCACATATAAGTAGGAAATCAAGATCATACCACTTGACTAAATGACAGACCTTATGGTCTAGTCTAACGGACATGAATTAAAACATTCAGCCACTCCCCTCCCTCCCTATATTTGAAAAGAACATATATACATGTTTAGTGACTATCCCTTATTTGGCAAACTGGGTGCTGTCGTCTGCCAGTCCAGACATATACATCAGTTGCCCTAACTTTAAGGTACATGTAGTAATTACGTTTCCACATTTTTGTTAGTTTCAGTGCAGTCGCTACACTACCACCTTTTTGTGCAAGCCTATCGCAAAGATACATGTATATTCAAAGTACTTAATGATTCAAAAGCATATTTTTCACATTATTATGGTTTTCATAAAGCTAAGAGTCAAATCAGGAAATAACATGTTATTTGCATGATTGCCACCTGTGACATATTTTTGATCTTAGAAGGGTTTCACACATGGTATTCTGTATGTGGGGGTGGGGGCTTCCTGATTAGCTTAAGGGTTGTCAATGATGCTAGTGTCATGGTTTTCAGTTTCACACTTGAATGTAACAAGGAGTATGGTCACCTACCTAACCTCTGTGTTCTCCAGTTTCCTATAAATATACTTTCACACAATCAAATTATTGAAATTAAAATCTACCTGCTAGTCGAGAATTGAAGTATTTATTGTTGATATATAAACTTTATCAGCAATATTGCATGGCTTTGATAATGCTAAATTTTATCTTCATTTGTCAAAGTCAAACAATTATTTGTTTATTAACATAGTTAAATGTTATTTAAAGTATAGTTAAATGTATCATTCCTTAAATTATTTGAATTGACATAATCTCCCTCCCTTGTAGGATATTTAAACAAGTATGTAATGTGTAGTATATCACTGTATGATATTATAATACCAGTATGTAATGTGCATTATACATGTAACTATAATTGTTAAGACTGGTGGTTTAAATATCAAGGATATCCTGTACATGTACCATATGAATTAATTCTTCCGGTTTTATTTTTAAACCTGGAAATATGTCACTTGCTAGACATTTCTCTACATAAATATTACGTACATAAAATGAAGAACTTCGTAAATATGTATTTATTGATAAGTCTCACCTTTGAACTAAAACTTGCATACAGATTACAAATATGCACATCCAATGATCCAACCAAAAGTTAAAGGAGAAGTCCCAGTTTTCACTTGTTCCCTGAAAGTGCTTTCCTTTAACATGCAAATCATATGCCAAAATGTGGTAATATCAGCTCAAAATATTGGAAATGATTACCAAAACAGTTTATAAGAAAGTAGTATTTAAAATAAAAGTTTAAATGAATTTAGTTGCTATTGTTATGTACATGGAGGTATTAGATAGTCTATATTACTAATGAAGAATATTATACAGGTAAAAGTAGGTTAAGATATATCTCATTACATCGTTAACTAGAATGATTATTGTTGTGAGAACTGTATAAGACCATACTATATATCCATTCCATGTATTTTTAACCCACTCTAACTTCTGTCTTCTGATATTTTTGGCAATTTCACAACATTCTTTCAAGTTTATATACATCTACCACATATTTATCATACATACCCCCAACCTTGTAATTTACATCGCATACATTATGTTCAATAATATTGTATTATTCATTGATTTATTTTCAATATTGGCCAGGTGAATTATTCAATAATCGGATCAGCTGTCATGTCAATCAGAATGTAATGAACATAACAAATTGCTTTTCCTTCAGTAGAATGGAATGTACTTAATACCTATGTTGTATATATATTTAGAACTAGCCTACATAAGAAGGCCTATAGGCTATGTATATATTTATATACTGTACATCTATTGTACCTGTAATTTGTACTGATTGAACTGGCTGATTCCAATAACTAACAGCTGTAGAATAGGTAGACCTAAAACCACTTCCAGGGTCATTTAGTATCAAAGGTTATGAATGGTTTTGAAAGAATATAATTCTAATACAGAAATCTTTGTTCCGACATCTTTTAAATTCTTTCACATAAAATTGACATAACCTCAAAAATAACTATGAAGAACATAATTGATCTTTAGTAAATCAGTATCTCTTGATTCACTAGTCCAATTTTCATATTACATGTATCTTAGCCATGTTTTAAAGTCAATTCGAAATATACAAAATATGAATATGATAAAAATCTTCTGAGCATCAAATGTATGATAAGGTAGTATGGATAAAAATACCATAATATCTCTTGACCTTCCCAACTGAAAAACTGTTTTTTAAGCCTAAAGAATCACTGTCTAATTCTACACGATACCCATCATACACAAACAGCTTTATACAAGCAGGCATGACACCACACAACGAAACAAGGATCACAAGAAAATTAATTCCTAAAATTTTCCGTTTTTGATCATCTGAATTCTATTTATTTCAAAATTAGGTTTCCTTCTCTCAAATGGTCCAAGCTGTTGCCAGTTTTACCATTGCCCATTAGTATCTTTCTCCTAAAGAAATTCTGAATGCTTTCTTGTCCCTTCTACACATAAATATACATGTACATGTAGTACCATATGTGTCACTGGATTCAAAATTTATGTCTATCAACGAACCTTTTTGTATTCTTTTAGATAAAATATTTATTTCATGTATTACAAATGGTCATACATACATATATGCGTGTATTGATAAATTACAAGGTTATGAAATTTATAAGTGAAGTAAGAATATTGATTTGCTATCCTGATGTCTGGTACAGCCTAACAACTTTTATGACTTTGATTTTCTAGGCTTTTGGTAACGCCAAGACAGTACACAATAACAACTCCAGTCGATTTGGCAAGTTTATTCAAGTCAACTATAAAGAAAATGGAATGGTCCATGGGTAAGTTTCCATTCAGTAGTCAATATAGAAAAAGTGGTATCTTGGTGAAAAGACTGAATTTGAGCAGATTGATTGACTAAATGAACAGATATTGCCTTTCCTAAACTATTGTTGTGTATCCAATACATGATGGTTATTACAAGATTAATTATTAGTTCAATTAGTCCTGTCACTTCTTACCCCCCAAACCTGACCCCACCCTACCGAGGAAAAAGTCAATATGGACTGATTTTATGTGTTTTGGGGGGTTTGCTTGTATATAAATAATGTTGTTTAGATTATATGTAGTTTTAAAACTGTATGACTAATGAATACATTAGTAAAGTGTTTTCATGTGTTTTATTGTCCAGTACATTTTTCACTGCTGTAGTCCTGAGACTTTATTTGGTGGAAGCAAGTAAAGTTTTGTGCAAAATTTGAGAAAGGAGAGATCGATGAAAAACATTGAACAAAACTGTTAGGTTCAAACAAATCAATGTCGATGTGTTCATTTAAGAAGTTGATCAGAAACCAATTCAGTACACTGGCATTGACATAATAAATAAGAAAACAGTTATATTAATTGAATTATTTAGTGTAGAGGCACTTGAAGTTAAAGTCCTCAGGCTGACAGTATCTAGTATTTCATACTCTCCAAGCTTGACTTTAATTTGATTAAAATAGAGACACTCAAAGATTGTACTCAACACTTATAGATGGTGCTGCCAAGGATGCCTTATGTTATTGTAATACAAAAGGGAATTGAACTATGATTGCTTGTACTGATATCCGTTTTAGAGATGCAATTGTCAGGAGATTGTAGTTTGCACTGGATTCAAAATCCCACGATTACCTTTATAACTAGAGTCTACATTTTTCAAAATTAATTGGCTTAGGTATTTGTGACTCACAGGCACACCCATGCACACAGGGTACCAGTTAGTCAGTGGTGAGGAGCCATATCACAATACAAAAAGTAAAATTATATAGTGTATTATAAAATGAAAGAAGGTTAATATGGAGTCTTACAACTCAACTATTCATTTGGAACATTTGTTCAGACATCAAATGAATATGATAAGTCAGAAAATGGAAAACAAATAGTATAACTGTATATTACTGAATCTGGGCATATATTCTTAGTTTTTGTCCAAATAATTTCAATTGCTGGCCTACATGTATAAATCTATGGAGTGTAATAATCAGACTGATCTTGACTCGTCAATCTAACAACACAAATACAAGAACCCTGGCCTGTTTATCATAGCATCTTACTCTACCAAAGTACATGTTTAGAGTAAGCTATACTGCCAAAGATTTGTTTTGATAAAACTTAAAAATATTTTCATCACAGACATTTGATTTCAATAAAATTGTCGGTAATCAATCAAATTTCTTCTGGTATTATGGTTATTTTTGACCAGACAGTTCTTAATGCAGTTCATAAGAATTTCCACAATAGATTGTGAAGTTGCCCATCATTTGAAGATATGTTATGGGAGGTTAGATAAAGAACTGGCAGTTCTCACTATAATAGTCAAAATCTAGATAATGTAAAGGGAATTTGCTGAAAATTTTAGTCAAATTGTTGCACTTTGAACTGATAATTTAGCGATTGAATTTTGGGTCTAGTCTAGATCTTTATTACTGAAGTCGGTAAGATAAAAAACATAGTCTTGATTATCCATTTTCTGATTTAATCATGAGTGACCATTGAGGAGCAAATCAGATTAAAATCCAGTAAATATCGCAGGCTAGCAATGACATTAAAGCTTGATTATGATCTGGATGATTAATAATTTGGATAACGTCTCAGGCCTAAAGAAAGACCTACAATTGGCAGATTTAGCTCTTGCATAATGTATGTTTAACTGAAAATAAAGAAATAATATTACTATTCTTGAAGTATTTTGATATACTTGTGTAGAATCTGGATTTGTTAAAGGGATATAGTTTTATTCCTGAAGTCCCAAAAGAATAAAATCTCCAACTTTTATATTGCCCTTCATTTATTTTCAAACATTTGTAAACTATTAAATATCTTTTATAGATCGGCAAACATAATGTAATCATTTGAAAACTTGAATATTATGCATCATAAATTTTCAGTCCTAAAGTTGTTAGGTGAAAGCTTCTATTTATATGTGTACTTTCTATTTCAGTGCTATTGTTGAAAAATATTTATTGGAGAAATCAAGAATTGTATCACAGGCTAAAAATGAAAGGTAAGACAAATTATATTCACATTTTATGTATTTGACATTCAATTAAATTCTTGATTTATCATAGTGTTAGTGAAGAACATCAATGATGAACAGAATAAGCCTTATTTTGTTTCAATTACTGGCCTCCTCTATAAGAAGCATGGTTAACTTCCATGAACACGATCCCACACACTTCTCCAATAACTTGGATCGTTTCATTTAATACAGATGTCTATAGCCCTATGGAACCGAACAGATTGTTAATTTAATCTCTGATGCAGCATTTGGTTTATATTGATTTGCTGTAAAATATAGGTTTTGTTTAGTGGACGGAAGCTAAGAATAGCTCTGTAAACACCCCTTCCCCTTACACTATTGAGTTTCCATGTACACAGTGTCATGCATTGTAACCATGTTGAAAAGGGAAGGCCAGAGAGATTATGCCCAGAAGTACATACACTCAATGAAAAATTGACAAGATTAAGGTTTTTGAATAAAATGGTTGAATGGCAAACTGTTTTTCTTTTTAAAGACTCCAACTAGTTTTGTTTTAATGGTCCATTTAACATACATGTCTCATTAGACACCAAAATATAATAGCTGCTACAGTAATACAAGGCCAAACACCCCTCATGCCAAAACTGTTTTTTAAATGTTCTTGACCCCATTTGGTTTTAAATGCCCTTTGATCACATCATTAAATATCAAAATATCATAGTTTTTATACAACAGCTCTCCTAATTAATTATGGTTTCTGACTTTTGAACGTGTGTGTACTCTAGGTTTCAGCTTAGTAGAATAATTATGAATAGAGGACTACTGCTGATTTAGAAATGACTATATGGTTGTTTTACCATTAACTCTCTGTTTTTAATCATAACAATACTCCAGTGCCAATCGTATCATATAACATCTTGTATTATCTTTAGGGTGGTGTTTATCTTTACTGTGTAGGCAGCATCAAGAGACAAGTGACATGATTCTTTTTTCCTGAACATTTTTTATTAGGAATTTGGAGTTTCTGAATTTAAGATTTCCTGATGTGATTCATGTGTTGAATTTGTCAAAACATAAATGTATGGTTCTATGACAGGGCAGATATCAATTTTAGGTGGGGACTACTTGGGAGGGTATTCTGTATAAGTATATTTATCATAGAATGTGTAAGTATTGCACCCTGCCATTAGTTATGACCATTTGGTTGATTCAGTGCTATGGATCGTTTCAGATTTCCAGTTTAAATCAAAATATTAAGTTCTTCTGAAATGATAACGAAATGTGCGTAACCATTTTCTTTGTTTAGTCAGTTGTGTGAGTGGATGAAAACGATTGAAAACTACTGACCACTTAATAGTGTATAAATACATATACATACATGCAGCCAGAAATTTGAAGACTTACAGTCTACCCCATATGCACATGAAAGTTTGTATTTCTTCAATCAATTATCACATGGCTTCGACTAAAATTTATCAAGAACTTTTTCTATAATGTGTGACAATATAACAGAAATGTTCAAATATATTGGACAACTACATGTACATGTATATGTTTACTGAAATTTAATTGAACTCGTGTCACTTCATGTACTTTACATATATAATAATACATTGTTAACCAGTACATTTGTATAGTAAGACTTTAATTCTAAACAAAAGCAAAAGATATGTCAATGAGAGCCTAAATGATTTCTAATAAAATTGTATGAAGATAAGTAACCTTGGTGTACTACCTTATTCATACCACAATGTTCATGGTTACGGATGATGGTCAATGGTCTGTGAAACATTGTTTGTTCTTCGGTGGAGAACCATAATAACACTAAGCTTGACTTAATTTAAATAGAAATATTATTGTAAACAAAAAACAAAATGTGACCCAGTGTCTTGTTTTTTGTCCATAGTGTGTTTGGATTTTTGATTAGAGGCTTTGCCTATGATTAGTCAAACATTGAGTGAGTAGAATGCAACTATGCTGCACATGTACACATTTGTTAAGCCATACATTTCTTATAGAGTTGAGACTGTGAGTGTGAGTCAGTTCGATCTTACTTCATGTATGTTGAATAGTTTGTCTAGGTATAGGTATTGATTTTATCAACATGTTGCTGATATCTGTCTTCCTGGGTGTCTTGGAGAACATAATTGGGGGTGTGCTGGGTGCTAATGTTTTTAACATCAGAACTCATTATTATGACTTTATTGGCGTTTATTGAATTCCTGTCTGTCTGGTTTTCCTGACTAATCTATAAGAACATTTGGTCAGTTGCAGGAACATAAGAACCAAGGGAAGATATGTTATCTGAAAGTTATCTCAACATGCCTTGCCATTACAAGATGCCTTATATAAGTCTATTAATTGAAATTCCTTTCACACTAACTACTGCATGGGATACAGTACACATATGTAGATAATGGGATAACACTTACATGTGAGATATAGTTTGCACATAATACTAAATCGTGATGTCTTCTGTCCGCATAGATGATAAATGATCTTAAACTTTTAAAATGCAAATTTTAGATTATGATAAATGAGGTTATATAATGATATTTTCTCAGATCTTGGATAATTTTTCAGTAACTATTGACAGGAGGACTAAACATTATCATTAAACATAATCATGTTTTCTCTACTATGGTTATTGAAAATACAATGTAGCGAGATATAGCAAGATTGATAAATGGGTTCAGCTGTATTAAAAATCAATATACCGTAACTCTATGCACTATGGATACATGATGTCATACATATATCTTAGAAATTATACACGCATTGTTGTTGTCTATTATGATCAAAACGTTAAACCCAACTTCATTTCATTTATATGCTTCAAAGACCAACTGTATTGAAAAGGTATTGAAATGACCAGAATTTTCTAATTAAGATAAAAGATTAAATTTTTTTTTTTCACTGGTTATTTTGTTTTGTGGAATGAAAATTTGTTTTAAAGAAAAAGCCAGTGTCCAATTTGATATGTCAGATTAACCCTACATTAAATTTAAATACATGTATGTGGGCATGTACATGTATAAATGATTTTACTGTAATATATTCGAATATAGGCAACCATCTGGCAATATTTAATTCATATGTTAAAATGTGTGCCTGTCAAATATTAAAGATATGAATTTACATATAAGAGATATGTGCATCAGTGATTTTTAGTGTAATCATGTCTACAGATATGTTATGGGTATTAACTATGACTACCGTGCTGCAAGTTTTAAATCGTTAAAGAGCCATTAAGGATTTTATAAATTGATATGTAATAAGTCATTCGGGTATCTCCACACCTACATGTTATTTTATGTTTTAGCATGCATGTAATAGGATTCTACTAATATTAATCCCACGTCTATAATTCATACCATGTAGTAGATGTATAAGAATGATATATTTCATATCTATGATGAACAACTTATTATCTCAACCATGATTATTACATGTATGGTGTGCAAAATGCAACATCTATCCAAATTAGACAAGGTTTCCACATTTCAGTGTTGCGGAGGGCCATAAATAATATGGTCATGTGTACATATCGAAGTGCATCTAAGGGAACCCTTCACAGTATGAAAATCAAAATAAGAGAAGGCCATAGCACCTCTGACAATGCAAACCTTTCCTCAAAGTACTTTGCTTATGCCTGCTTTCATTAGCCCAGTCAGCACTGGTTGAATTAAACTCCAATTTAGTCAACTGGCGTGGTTTCGAATCCCCGGTCGTACGTTACAAGGAATAAGGGCGCCTGTCCAACCTCGTGGGTTTTCTCCGGGTCTTCCGGTTTACTCCCACTGCTAAAGACCCCCATGTGAAAGCAAATTATTGAAATAAAATTAAACCATATGCTAATCCCAAACTGACCTAGTTTGCGTTGAGTGGACATTAAACCTCATTTCTCTCTCTCTCTAAACCCCATTTCTTTTCGAAGCACAGATCCACCTCTAGTAAATGCAACATTTGTATGTTGTCAGATCAATTTCAGATTTTGAACAAAATATTAAATATAAACATATTCGATTTGAAGTTTGATCATGAAACGAGTATGCAAAACATTAATATAGTGGTACACATACATGTAGTTTTAATGAAAGTCTGATTTAACATTTTAGCTGGCTAAAGCTCCAATAATTGTAAATTCTCACTCTCAGTAGGCCTGGTAATGCCAAGATATACATCAGCTATTACCAGTTTCTGTAAACATTCGATCATACTAAACATCAGCTTATATCAGATGTAATATCGGCTATTATACCACGATCTATTTTCTAATATTTCATATACCCGGTAATGATTTGTATATTGATTAAGGATGTCAGACTACATGTAGGTGAAGTTGTATAACACTCAGCCCACGATAAATCTGGAATTTTATCAATGTATGTCATTTCTGGATAACAATGAAATCAATTTTTTCGGCTTTCTGTTCAAGACAGTTTGTATAGTTTAGTGGCAATGTTTAATGTGGGGCTAATCAAATGTCATCTGTGTAATATGATGTTCTTTCCTGTGTCCTATTTCTTTAAACCACACTTGAAATAAGTATTTCCAATTTGAACAAAGACAATTGGGACAATTCAGCTTATTATTAGAATATAAATTTATCAAGTAACCAGGCCCCGAGTTCACAAAATATTCTCAGACTTAACTTGAGAATTAACTTAACTTCCAATCACTGTTTATGAGAAATATCTTTGATCCAGAAACCCAAAACTGTGTGCACAGTTTCTTATTGGTGTATTTGACAAATTAGAAGAACAAAAGTTTTACAAAGGACTATATTTTGGTTAATATAAGGTGAACTATTTTGAGTAAATTCTTAACTTAAGTCTGAGAATGTTTTTTGAACTCGGAGCTAGACCTTTCTGAACTTTCTGAATTTTGATAAAAACAAGTTTCATTGGGTTTTATATGTTGATTGGTGATTTGTATGATGAAATGTTGTCTTATAATATCCTAGAATGACATGGTATATGGTCTTATTGAATGATATTACTTTTTTATTTCATGTTTGTAATATGCTGCGCGCCATAGAAAACGCATCACTTAGTTTTTCGTATAACAAAATGATCCTGTAAACATAACTTATTTATTTTGCTTCTTATTGTGAACAATATTCAAATGGGAACACATCAATAACAACACATTTGTACACTTATGGATGTTTGATCTGTAATCAACGGTACAAAGTCATGGGTCAAAACCAAAAGTTCGACACAGATGTCACTGTCAGTAGCGTGTGTGTCCTCCACTGGCTCTTACGCACGCTGTGCAGCGACGTAGCATGGAATTAAACATTTGATCAACCCAGTTCAATAATTTGACCTTAATCAAAAACGTTTAGCTCCTTTAACTTTATCTTCTTGATTAAAATGCTCTTATTGTAGTGAATACTAAAAGTATTCGAGTATTTTGTACCTGCTAATAAAATCTGAACTGATGCTAGCTTGGACTGGTGAATGTTATACTAGTCGCTAAAGCCAATTGTTTGCATTTAAACCAGTACGCAATAAAACATTTGTAGCAGATGGTCAAATTAATTGTGTAATATATAGAATATTGTGATTTAACACATTTAAGCATATACATAATAACATAGATTGATTTCTATTATTTATTTATCATATCATGATGATGTTATCATTGTCATATTAGCCTTATGCAAGCCTTGAAATAATTGCTAAGGTTCAGCCTGACATCATGTCAGGCTGAACTGATTTTCGGACGGACATTTCAGATTTTCAGCCTGACAAATACCATTATTCCATACTATAGAAAATTCCCTCATATATTTGATATTTTAAAATACCTTACAGAGTTCACATTTTAGTGTTGTCACAAAACCATCGTCTTCTTCGTATGTTCTACGGTTCTTATTGTCCCCCGCCTTTCGAAGAAAGCAGGGGACTATTAAAATGGGTTCGTCCGTCTGTCTGTCCGTCTGTCCGTCCGTCTGTCCGTCCGTCTGTCTGTCCGTCACACTTTTTGGGACACAATAACTCTCTTCCTAATTGAGCTAGAATGTTCAAACTTGGTGTATGTGTTTATTAGGTCAATGCCTTGATGGAGTTCGAAGATGAGCATTTTCCGCTTAGGGTAAGCAGAGATAAGCAATTTGATTGGTTGATGCTTTGGGACACGATAACTCTCTTCCTAATTGGGCTAGAATGTTCAAACTTGGTGTATGTGTTTATTAGGTCAATGCCTTGATGGAGTTCGAAGATGAGCATTTTCCGCTTAGGGTAAGCAGAGATAAGCAATTTGATTGGTTGATGCTTTGGGACACGATAACTTTTAATTGAGCTAGAATGTTCAAACTTGGTGTATGTGTTTATTATGTCAATGCCTTGATGGAGTTCGAAGATGAGCATTTTCCGCTTAGGGTAAGCAGAGATAAGCAATTTGATTGGTTGATACTTTGGGACACGATAACTCTCTTCCTAATTGAGCTAGAACGTTCAAACTTGGTGTATGTGTTTATTAGGCCATTGCCTGGATGGAGTTCGAAGATGAGCATTTTCCGCTTAGGGTAAGCAGAGATAAGCTATTTGATTGGTTGATGCTTTGGGACACGATAACTTTAGTTCTAATTAAGTGAGATTGATGAAACTTGATGTATAGTTTCATTACAGTAATACCTTGACTAAGTTCGATAATGAGCATTTTCTGCTCAGGGTAAGCAGAGCGATACGCAATTTGATTGGTCGAGACTTTGGAACACAATAACTCTCCTTCTAGTTGAGTTAAAATGTTCAAACTTGGTGTATATGCTTATTAGGTCAATGCCTTGATGGAGTTCGAAGATGAGCGTTTTCCGCTTAGGGTAAGCAGAGATAAGCAATTTGATTGGTTGATGCTTTACGCAATTTGATTGTTCGAGACTTTGGAACACAATAACTCCCCTTCTAATTGAGTTAAAATGTTCAAACTTGGTGTATATGCTTATTAGGTCAATGCCTTGATGGAGTTCGAAGATGAGCATTTTCCGCTTAGGGTAAGCAGAGATAAGCAATTTGATTGTTCGAGACTTTGGAACACAATAACTCCCCTTCTAATTGAGTTAAAATGTTCAAACTTGGTGTATATGCTTACTAGGTCAATGCCTTAATGGAATTCGAAGATGAGCATTTTCCGCTTAGGGTAATCAGAGATAAGCAATTTGATTGGTTGATGCTTTGGGACACGATAACTTTAGTTCTAATTAAGTGAGAGTGATGAAACTTGGTGTATATTTTCATTACAGTAATACCTTGACTAAATTCGATAATGAGCATTTTCTGCTCAGGGTAAGCAGAGCGATACGCAATTTGATTGGTCGAGACTTTGAAACACAATAACTCTCCTTCTAATTGAGTTAAAATGTTCAAAATTGGTGTATATGCTTATTAGGCCAATGCCTTGATGGAGTTCGAAGATGAGCATTTTCTTCTTAGGGTAAGCACGAGATAAGCAATTTGATTGGTTGATACTTTGGGACAAGATAACTTAGGTTCATCTTGATTGATGATTTTTATGCCAATACAATGACTGCATTCTCATTCAGTAATGGATTCGACAGTAACAGTGTATAGAAACGATTGACTCGGACATGAGGGCCCTTTCCCTTGGCCAGAGGGGGCCCTTTTGTCTGCCTTTAGGGTCCCCCTAACTAGGGTACATTTTCATTTTTCTCGTCGGTTTTATCATTTTTCTTTATAAAACACTTTTGGATGACACTTCGTGTACAGTTTGATTGCTCGATACGTTTGAAAAAAATAAATGTGCGATTAATTAATATGTGTCATCTATTTATTTTGGGATTTCGGCGGGGGACATCAGCCTCACTGTTGGCTTGTTGTATGTAATTTTCGAACTAGTGAAGTGTCATTTTGAGAGACATTAGACACAGTACCAGTCTTAAAATTTTCTGAAACGGTCCTACTAGCAGGAATAATAAGAAGTTATTTTATTCGACATGTTTTCAAGGCTCTTCTATTTACATTCACATCGGAAGTGTCAAATAAAGTGAGATATTTTAATTTTCATATAAAAAGTCTCTCCCTAATTACATCCATAGTCAACTTGAACATTTTCTTGTAACATTTTAAATATTATTACTAATAATTTGTATAATTACATGCCATGTTCGGTGTGATTTAGAGCTAATCATATACGAAAGTAACGCAAAGCTAGCTACTACACGTAAAAAAGCCAATTCTCAATATTATTCATTATTTTATCTTCACGCGGCCGAGATACACTAAATAGTGATATTTTTACTATGACTCGGGTCGTTGATATAACCAGCGTGAAAGAGCCGATTCCAAAGAAAATAGTAATATATTTACTATGACTCGGTTCGTTCATATAATCAGCATAAAAAAGCCGATTCTAAAAAGTATTGATTATATAAATTGAGATATAAATAGTAACATTTTCACTAGGACTCTGGTCGTTGATATTTTGGGGCCTGGATTTTGAGCCGATTCTTTAAAAAATAGTTATATTTTCACTAGGACTCGGGTCGTTGATACAACCAGCGTCAAAAAGCCGATTCTAAAAATTATTGATTTTATTTTATCTGCACGCAGCCTAGATATAAATAGTAACATTTTCACTATGACTCGGGTCGTTGATACTTTTGTGGCTGGATTTTCGAGTCTAGTAATTATTAGCGATCGACTCGAATTCGCGAATTTTTGGCTTACTGTTTTACCCAGACTCGGTCGGACAATTATGTCCGGACGAAAGGCAATTTGGCCTGTCAAAGGGGGTCAATTCGCCCGGACATTGTCTGCGTCCGGCCGCTTATTTCAGCGCTTGGTCTTATGTTTCTTTTATGTATGTATTTTGATATTGAGACCTACTGTAATTTATTATATTGCAGCTCTAAATGAAAATTGAAAGCATGCATGCTTTGAAAGAGTTTACTTTTAGAAACAATCATGGTACTTCATATCTATTCTATTAAAACTATGTCAACGTGTGTGAAAATTCTACAAAAAACTGGTTATACATATTTACAGGTTTTGGAAAAAATGATGAACAACAGTTTCTGATCACTCTTTACAATCAAATATCGTTAAAACCGCACTTGAAACAACACAAAGAGTCAGAAATTTTACCCTAATTTTAGTTCAACTTTTATTTTAGATTGAGCAACCAGGAATTTAAGCACCTATACTTGCACTTCAGTCCACCATATGGACTAGTGGAGGGCTCCATGGCATCTCATCTCCAATTATTTATCATCCTACATCTGTAACATGTAGAAGTTGCTAAGACAATAACCATCTGACTAAGCTAGTTTAGAATCTGTTAGAGAACATACAGACTGTAAATGATACTGTAAACATATGTATAGATTGGTGACATAAAACGCTACCTATATCATATATACATTTATCTTATTTATTTACCACCCTCTATTCCACTATCATGTATCCTACTTACATGGTAGACCAGACTGATTTGTTTAATGTATGATTCAGTAATCTAGGTAACAGAACAACATGTCTAATATTGTTATCAACACCTTCAAAATTATTATGGCTTTCAGCATCTGCTTCATGTAATATGTAGAATAGAAGGTGTCTTGTTTTATTGAAGTATCCAGGGATTCACAACACAATATGTTGAAACATTAATTAGAAACTTTTAAACAGATTATGAGCATCCATTCATAATTGCAACTGGTTTTGTGATAAACTGGCTTTGAATTTCTGAGGGCCATGGTTTGAGCTTACAATTATCTACTTGACACAACAAGTAATGAAATCTGCATGCTCTCTAAGATAGTGTAAGAAGTCAAATTTAAGCTCCACAAAAATGGGTAACGAGTCAGGTTTTAAAAATCGTTCAGACCATAAAGTCAAACTAGATTAACTATAACAGGCATTTTAAAACCAGTGCCTTTTAAATTAAACGTCTGAAAAGCATAATAGGAAAATAAAAGATTGTAGTAGGGACTAGTATACTTTTTGGTAAGACTAATCTTATTGTATGTGATCTGAAAGTCCTTTTTTGAGAGCTTAGTGTGGAATATTGTTTAATTGGGCTGTGTTTAGTCTACTAGACTACAGGTGTAATACCATCTTGTAATTCAATATATTCTTTAAAGTAGCATATATGCTTTTTCAAAACGTCGGTGTCAAAGACTATTTAATGGGATATAGTACAGAATGTTAAAGATTTATTGACTTGTTTAAAAAGGAATTCACTTGTTGTGGTTTGAATATAAGTATGGTATTTCCTCAATGCAACGAGGCATCATTCACTCATCATGCGCATGAAGTAAAAATAATAGATGTTGTAGAAGAATAAATACACCAAACTAAAAAAAACTATCTTGGCAAGATGTCTGTAATTAGAAGTACAGTAACTAAATAAAGAACATTGTGATATCATGTTTGTCTCCTACAATATTATCTGCTTTTCAGTGTCGAAGGTATTCATTATTTTCTTGTAATATTTACACTTCTACATCTATAACCTTTCCTAGAAACATCATTTTCAACTGTTTTCTATATTGAATTCCTTGACAACTAAGTAGCCATGGGTCATGGCCCAATAGGTTCCATCTTATATTCCTCAGCAACAAGGTAGCCAAGGGATGACCCCATTGCCAATGTGATTATTTAGACTCCCTGCTTTCTGTAGCAACTCCAGATAGGAACAATAATTTAGAATTAAAACTCTTTTATGAATTTAAATATTGACACATCTCAGTTGTTTCCTTTTATTAATAATCCACAAGCTGAAAATTATTTTGAGAAAAGTGGCTTGTATGATTTCAAATACAGTACTGTTCAATTGCCTTGTAGCCTAAAGTTAAAAGATGATTTTTTGATTAATCAATAGAGCGCAACTACAAACTAAATTGCCTTAGAAATTTTCCTTATTCCTTATTAATTGTTATAATTATATTTAATATAACGCACTGAAATTCATAAATGGGTTTGACAAGTTTCAGAGGTCAAATTCATTTGGACAAATATTTTTTGAACCAGACTTGTTGGTGGCATACAGCATATGGCCAGATTTGAATATGCATCTACATGTATATGAAATATCTTGAATTCCATCATTTTGATCTATGTCCCTTGTTCATGCAACTAATCTTCTGTTCAGACTTTCATGTGATCTCAAGTGATCAGTGTAGATTTATATATTGAAGTAGTTAAGAGAAAAATTGCTATTCCCATGCATGTAAGATGTTTAGAGGTTATTTTGTATGGTGTGTGTGACTGTTTACAAGGAGTGTTTTCTATTACCTATGTTTCACCTAGTTGAATAAGGTGTGGAGTTTAATTTTCAATGGATTGAGCCTCAATCATTGAGGTGAAGGTAAAGCCCCTAGCAATAAATATAGAAAGTCAGACAAACATTTAACAAACCATTAAACAATAGCAATTTGCTAATAATCGTAAATAGACTTCTTTGAATCACAATCTTTCAGAGTCTTGATTCAAATTACTGCAGATATCTTTATTTGTATTTAGTTTTGAAATGAAAAGTCTTATTTGACATCTGAAATAAGAACATCTTAGTCTGAAGTTGTCTTCCACCTTTCCTAGTCCATTTGATGGTGTTTTTGATGGTTGACCTGTTAACCACCAGGAAGTCACAATGGGTACCTTACCTTCAATGCTTGGAAGTTTGTTGTTAAATTTTTATTTGCCTTTCCAAGGATGCATTTCTGACCTTCTCTGACTTATTTATCTAGAGCAGTGTACAAAACAATAGACCTATATTGGTAATTCTAAAACCCAATGAAAAATGAGTGCCTCATCCAATTCTATCACTGCTGCCACGAGACAGCCAAGAAACAAGTCAGACATTTCAGACTACTATTATATTTAAGTATCTCATCTATTTTGATTAGAAATATTGATATATGTACACAAAAGATGTTAAAATATTTTCAGAGTATAAATGTCTAGACCACCCATTTTGAAAAAAAAATTATTTCGATACAGGTTATTAGTTTCTAAAATGAAAGTGTGAAAGTAAGTCAAGAGAAATTTATATTGATGGTTTTAGCTGTAATTTTACAAGGTACATAGTAAACTACATACAGTTCTGTTGATATGTTTTAGTATTTAAATAGACTGGTACATACATGTACAGTATATGAGTATTGGTGTAGTAAGTATATATAGATGTTGTGTGTTACCTACAAAAGAAACAAGGCTATATACACCTTCAAACACGTGGCATAGTAATATACATGTTCTTACTACTTTGTGCTATTATACTTTTAAAATCTAGGTTATAAAGATACTTCTAGGAAATTATTGTATCAATATCATCATTGATTTTGAATACTGAAATACATACATAAGTTATTTCTGTGTATATGATGTTACAATATTGTCATGTGTATTGGTGTGTATATGATGATATTATATTGTATATTGGAGATGTATATTAACAATGTTTATTGGATACAAAAGTTATTTCTGTGTATTATGATACTGTATTGTGTATTGGTGTGAATATGATGATAGTATATTGTATACTGGAGATGTATATTAACAGTGTTTATTGAATACAAAAGTTATTTTTGTGTGTATTATGATACTGTATCATAAATTGGGGATGTTTATTTAAACAATGTTTCTATCTAAATATGATGATACTCATTTGCATATTGCAGTATTAAGAAGTGTATATTCAGAGGGTTAATTTTCTACAGCAGTTAATTCAGTGTGTATTATCATATTGCATTGTGTATTAATGAATAAATTTAGGGTTATATATAACCTATTATACATATTCAGCGTGAACTTTAATTGCATATTTAAAATAAACATTGATATTACTGTTACATTGTCAATTCAATAATCCATTAAGCCATTTTCTCTGCTCAATAATATGGAGGATTTGAATAACCATATATTTATCATTTAGCCCAATTTATAAGTAAATGAAGAAATGTGATTTATGAGGCAAACTCTTCAAATAAATTTTAATATGAAAATTAATCTACATTACTTTATATGCAATAGAATAGCATGCCTTGCAAATGTTTTGTCAACGCCTTTGAATAGAAATTGAGCAAAAGCAGGTGTGCATGATACACAGATATAAATATTGTTATGCGAATATTTTGATATTGAACTACTACTACTACCTGTTGGCTATTAACTGGGATAAAAACACCATATCTATCATAATAAAACTATATCATATAAATCATGTCATACATTATTCACTTTCTACCACGTAATATTTACCCCCATGAATACTCAAATACACCAATTATAAGACCTTTCTTTATTCAAAATTTTAGCCTTATTTTGAGAATAGATATTGTGAATGTCAACCTACAGTTGTTTACTGTTGTGTTTATTTCTCATGTTTAAATATGTATTTAAGTAGATTTACATGTATAAGGAAGTATTGTCCTTGTGGTATTTTATTCAATTAAAAACTCGTAGTTCCTGGATTAATGAGCCTAAATATACAAAAGGCCTTTCTTATATTTGAATGAGGATATTAAAATCATGTTAGATATCTTTTAAACATTATCAGCTCATTAACCATGGTTACTCTTGATATCCATTATATGTGATTGTTTATATTGGTCTACTAGGTTTGCTGGTACACTAATCAGAATATTTGATATTATGTTTTTACTTCAAACTTCTACTAAACCTGTAATTACTGCAGATCTCTCAAATGGACATCAATTAGGCGTTCATAATTATTTAAGTTATTTCAATCAAAGTGACATTTACTGATAAATCATCTGAGTTGAAATTTTGAGGTAACTGTCTCAACTTGTAACAACATTTTATACAAAGACCACATGGGCCAAGTAAGTTGATAAAGTCTGTTTATATATTTAGTTTAATACTAAGTAGGAGACATAATTAATCAGAAACACTCCTTATATATAGTCAGTGGAGCAGTAATTAATGAGCAAATTATGTTCATAACCATTGCTTCAGGAATATGATTTTAGCATGAAATTAAATGTGTTATTCATTCTCACTCAATATTATGCAATGATGCTCCTTTCTTATGATTTATATTATAAAAAACAAATTTAAATTATGGTAATTGTCATTATATTGTTTGATGATTACAAGTTTGTTAAATTAATTATAGATTATACTTATGGCCTGTCATAGTTCATTGTATGTTCTTTCTAAAGGCAATTTGATCAGCCTGTTTAAAACAACTGAGATTACAATACAGGAAAAAGTGTATAGAAGTTGACAGGCGGAACAAGTTATTTGTTGATGAATTGGTTTGTGTTGTTTATTTGTTTGACCTAGGGTTGTATCAGGTTTTGGCTAGTGTTAATGAATTACATGTTACAAATACAGTATCTAATCCTTCCCTTTCCTAAAGGCATGTCAAGTCTTATCATTACCTTAATTTAAATAGTGCTCAAGGTTTTTGTTACTGTTTCCCACATTTAACCAGGAATACTGTTTAATATTTTGTTTCCTTTTTGGGGGTTCCATTCTGAAGTTCCCACTATCCTGATATGAACTGCCTTTTGCATTGTTGTTGGGAGAGGGAGTGTTACAGTCTTTATCTAGTCGAAAGAATACTGTTAATTTTGTTCCTCCAGGAGGTCCCTGGGTTTTCTATCACAGCTAAATACCTCTACATGCATGCAAATCATTGAAATAAAGTTGTACCATATGACATAGTTTGTGTCGAGTGGACGTTAAACCCCATTTCTCTTTCTCTGTCTTCTTTGATTTGGGAACTGACGTAACTGATAAATAACAGTCTCTGTTGGAAGTTGTTGCTGATGAAAATAGTTTCTTTTCACTGGCTTGAATGGGTAGCTGAAATTAAAGTGTAAAATACTTTTGAGATTTTTATCAGTGTGGAGAATTCTGCCAGAGACAGTTCACAAAGCATTCTCAGACTTAAGTTGAGAATTTGCTCAACTTTAAATCACAGTTTATGAATATATTTGTCCCAGAAATACAAAACTTTGCACAGTTTCTTATTGGTGTATTTGGTACATTAAACATCGAAAGTATTATAAAGGGCTATGTTTTAGTTAAAAAAAGGTGAACAAATTTGAGTAAATTCTCAACTGAAGTCTGAGAATGCTTTGTGAGCTCGCAGAGCTGATTTCAGCTCCCTCAAACAAAATTGGTGAAATTGGTATCATGAGGTAACAAGTATTTCCATATTTCACACATAAAGTGAAATATTTCTAACAATCCAAGTTATTGTTCTTTAAAGGGACAATCCCGATAAGAACAGAGTCTCAAAAATTAAAGTCCAAGTATTTGTGAAATTTATGGACCAAAATATGGTGGCATGGTGTATTTACCTTGTCTCAAAATTTCAGCTTAAAATATTGAGTCGTTTGGGCGTGTACGTCAACACTGCTTATCCGGACACGTAACCCTTTTAAGATTTCGGGTCAATTTTTTCATTGGGTGACCTGATAATCGATTAACGTTTCTTGAGAGGTCTATACAGTGAATTACCCATGCACTGTACTTGATAACAAAAGGTAAATTTCACCTACATATTATTTTTATAGAAAAAAAGTCTGGTTTTATCCACATACTGTATAATACAACGATCTCCATTTCCAGATGAAGACTGTCAGGTTTAAGTTATTTACAAGCGTATCACAAATATCGGGTTAGTAGGTGTGCCTTAGGTTATGGATTTTATAGGATTTTAACACAAAATTAAGCAGTTTTATTCCCCCAAAAGTTATCGGGATTGGCCCTTTAAAAATATATATAATATAGGGGAATTTGCTCAAAACTGGACCCAAATTTCACAGCTACATGTATAGTAACTGTCAACTGCCACATATAACTATCAGATTTATTAGAATGTTTCTTACACATACATATATAATATAAGTATTAAATCTTTATGAATGTAAACCCAAACGTGGACATTGGCCTTGATGATCTCATGCAGGTGGGGGTTGTTTTGTTTTGATCTGCCCACAATTACTCATACTGACTTATAATTAAGTCGTCTGTAAATTTAAAGGGGTTTGACCATCCAGAATCATTATGCAGAATTTATTGTATCATTCTTTGCATTTTTAAAGGTACAGGATTTTATCACTGATTTTTGGGGGTTTCAATCATGCACACCCATTCATATAAGAATGTTTGTATAGGATTTGTATTTAAATCTGAACTATTCTAGAGTCTGCCAAAAATGTGAAGTTTGTTGCATTCGATATCTTCATTCACCATCAAAAATTGCATAGTGTTTAATTGGTCAAATATCGCATAAATTTGTAACTTCCCTGAAATTTTATGCTTAATCATTTATAATTTGAATATTAGATATCTGGATTGGCTCCCTTTAACTTGACTGTTGATCTGTATAGAGCAATCTAGTCATTGACCAGTATGTAGTGAGATTTAATAGCTAGTAATAAAGACAGGGGATTGGTAGTTGTGAACTAATCCTTAAACCATAAATCTAGCTCTTAGCCAAGACCTGAACCCTTCATAAGTACCCCCTAGTGTGTAATGAGCTTGGTGGAAGTAATACAGACAATGTAACAATGTATATGTAAAAAGTATATATAGAGAGAAACTGACCAGCATACTGCAAGTCTATGTTATTATGTCTTGAGTCCACTCCACCTGGGTTCTAAATAAATATGGCCCCTCCATTCATCTTCACAAGAGCTAAGTCAATAAAATAAACGTACCATGTTAAACTAATGTCCAGTACAAACACCACTCAATAACTGCAAATAGTTGGACGGCTGTATGGATACGCTAGATAGTTGTCAAATTAGGCACGCTGGACCCAGTTTGATTTAGTAGGCAAATATCTTGAACAACTCAATGAAAAAGATTAATTATGATCTGAAAATTATTGGTTTTTAGTTTTAGTCTGAAAATGCACAATTCCTGCTTGTTAAACATTGATACTTTACATGCAGATATGAGTTATTCTTTCATATTCGGATGCCATTTTATTTTGCCTCTACTCCAGGAGAAGACCCATTTAGGCCTAACATATGGCTTGGCATAGTCTTTCAGGATTAATATTGATAGCAGCATGATGTATATATGTAAAAAGCAATGACCATTTTTTTTTTGCAGTTGTTTGACTATTCAATTAAAATAGTGCTGGTGTGAAATGTTATATTGTTTATCTTATCATCTATCATCTCCATCATAAACATCAGCTGTTCATAGTTAACATCAAAGGAATGTATGGATTGTATTGTTTTAACTGATTTTGGCATGGATATAAAAACTGTTAGGGTTCTATAGAACATTTATTTTCTATTGTTGGCTTATCTTGTGAATTCATCACAACAGATGTTGTATGTGATGGGAGGTTTGTTAATGAATTAACTGAAGAATTTGTACAATTGTTAAAATGGAGACTATGTGTGACAATCATTTTGTATTTTTATACATTTAGTCTGATATAAGGTCATTATATTTATAATGTTACTTTACCCCTGATCTGGATAAAAGTTCAACACTGCAATTGTCATTCAGTAGTTCAGTATATTTCCAAGTTCCTCTATATTAATGAGGATTTGACACAAACAGGTCCTTCACATCACTGCACTTGGACAACAAAATATACTGAAATTTAATTTAATACTTTTTTTTTTAAACCAATAACAAACTTATATTGGTTTATTCTTAAAATCATTTAAGTATAGCTAAGCTTTCTTGTAATAAAGGGATGGATGTAGGGATGATCTTATCTTTCATTGTGAAGTTTTACCACTGGAACTTTTCCAACTCAACAAGTCTTAGATTGTTGACTTGATGAATTGGCATAACATAAATAGATTTATTGCATGTTTACTCGTATTGTATAGTCATTTTTTCATGCTTTCATCGGTTTATTTAACTTAGAAAATACACAAAATTGTATTGCCCTTGAGTTTTTATTTAAGAAATGTTTATTTTGGAGAAAGACGCATTTAACACTAAATATAATTTATTCTAGATTGAATGGAGTGATTGGCTTGAGGCAGGATTGAATTATAAAATACATGACCCTTGGATATTAGATATTTATAGCCCGAGTTATTATTTATGTTGGGTTTTTTTCTTCTTGTTGCAATTTTATGATAATGAGCTTGAATGTTAAATTTACATATCAAAAATCAAAAAAAAAAATAAATGCAGCTATAAAAAGACATTATATGTATAAGTCTTTAATATCATTCATTTAGTTTGCCTTGAGTTATTTGGTCGTCTCCCTCGGGTACATGTATGATAAATAACCTGTATATATTATATATATATTGGTGACAGTAATAAGAGCCACAATATTTTGAAGCAAATCAAGGTTTTTAATAGCATTTTTTACTTCATATAGGGAACCCTGACAACCATTTATTCCGTGAAGTTCAAAATAAAGTTTTTAAGACCAGAATAACAAATTTGTGACAAGCAAATTGAACCAAGCAAATTGAAATAAAATTGAACCACTTGTTAGTCCTGAAATGACCTAGTTTGTGTCGATTGGATGTTAAACCTCATTTGTCTCTCTCTTATAACCTCTTGGGATTATTGTTGATTCTTTTCGCCAACTTCAGGAATGTTCTGTATCTAAGTGAAATAAAGATTAACATGATTCCAAAATGATCTAGTGCTAGTTGTACACAGTAAGTTATAAATCTGTCTGCTTGACTGTAAATATCATAGTTGATTTACAGCTTTTAATTGTTGATAGGAGAGTAAATTTGGGTTAAAATACTTAAAATGGTTGGCATACTGTAGTTTTGACCTAGAGTAGATGAGATGGTGTTATCAGCAGGGAGACAGCCATTTGATACAATATGATGTACTTCCCATAATACTTGATATATAGCAAGTTTCCTGTATATAACAGTATACTTATATCAGTTATATATATAACATATATATATACCAGGATAAACAATATCCTCTCCTGTATTCTCATTTCTTTACTCTCATTTATTAAAGAGAGGGGTACAATATCCCTTCCTATATTCTTATTTCTTTAATCTCCTTTATTAAAGGGAGGGTACAAGTAGAACCACCTTGTTTGTTTCTCTGGACATGATCGACAAGGACATTTTTTTGTATAAAAGAGAAAGCTTGTGGTTTGTTATAGGTACCAAATAGTTCAGGTTTTAAATTTAAAGATACATTATGGGAGATTTTGACAAGGAGTTAGCCATTCTTGCTATAAAAGTTCAAAAATAGATGTTGAAACAAGAATATATTGAAAATTTCAGACAAATTACTTTATCCTGAACAAAGTTGTTACCACTATAATTTTTTACTAGAAACTTCATCGACACCCTTTTTCCACTATGGCTGATTGTTGATTGACAGGCGTTAACTCCACCTACATAGTCTCGATCATCAAGTAATGTTTAAACGGTATCTACTGAAGCTTGTGTATAGCCTCGGTCATCACCGGAAGTATGATGACGTCAACGTCACGGAGAAACCCCACCCACGACGCCATAGTGATTAAATCAGTCGACGAAATCCTGTTTTAATCCGAGCCCAATCCAAGCCATCCGTGGGTCTACAGTGTTCATTTTGGGCTTGTTGTTTAAATAAAGATCTAATCTATAATTTCTATGACATCTGAGGCTCAAAGGAAGACCGACAAAAGTCAGTTTTTGCTCTTCCATAATGTATGTTTAAGGATAACATAATATTAAGCAGTTTTTATACGCCCACATTGAAATGTGTTTGTATATTGTTGTCATTCAGTCAATTGCTTGTGGACACTCTAGAGGCTAAAGTTAAAATCCGATTGAGCTTAAATTTATACACAGTGTTTAAGGCCATGAGATGAAGAAATCTATTGATTTTCAAAAATTTGATCACTTAGAAAAATCTTGTGGATGCTCCAGGGTCTAAAGCTAATATCTGATTGACTTTATATTTATACACAGGATTTATAAGGTCATGAGACAAAGAAACCTTTTGTGGATGCTCTAGATACCAAAGCTATGATTGGATCGACTTTGAATTTATACAGTGAGTCTGAGATGCCTGAACATTTTCCAGGATTTCTGATAATTACTTCCAAAGTTATGGCCCCTGATTACTAAGAAAAATCTTGCGGATGCTCTACAGGTCAAATTGACTTTATTTTTATACACAAACTTTAATGTCTTGAGATGAACAAGTACAGTGATTTATGATAATTTGAAAAGCAAAATCTATGATATTAAATGCTTTGTATACTAAACGTATAAGGATCAGAACTAGAAACCAAACAAATTCTAATGATTACTTAATGATTTATTAACTCAATCAGATTTTTGTATTGTAAATGTTTCATTACTGACAAAAAAAATATGTAACAACCCTTGTTGACTGCTTGAAAGACATAGCTGCTATGGGCATATGTTTTGACATTTAGAAGTAGAGGTGTACTATTCATATGAATTTACTACTTCTTGGTTTTGTTGTCTGGCAAACTATCTTTTTACAAGGAATTTAATGGTGCTATTTATTTAGTATTTGGTGCAGTATAGAATGATCAAATTGACAATTAAAATGATAAATCCGTTATTCGAGAATGTACTGTATTTTTGTAGACCGGCCCAATACCTTCAGGAAAACTCTTTATTTTTCTGGCAAACTCAAATAGAAAACAATTTAAATTCAGAATTTGAGCTATCAATCACACCGTAATGTCACATGTTTATAAGGTATTTACAAATTGCTTGAAAAAACACCATCTGGGGGGAGACTGACATGGATGTGATGATTAGTCTGTGTCTGCAGTGAATATTGTAATTGGTGCAATGTTGAGACTGCATATTATATACATGTTACAAAATTTAACAATATCTGCATTTTGAATCAATGCATTTTCCAGTAAGCTGATAATTGTGCAACAATAGACTCTGCTGGAAGTCCCTGGAAAAAACATAACTGTGATCCACATTAGATCAACCCCTCCCCACCACCGTAGACAAAATATATCCACAGCTATATTAATCACTTTTACCCAAATGACTATAGCAGTAATGAAGTGATTTTGAATAGTGATGCCATATATATTTAATGTATTTATTTTCTGTTGTAGAAATTACCATGTATTTTACTACCTACTGGCTGGAGCTGATGATACTGAGAGACATTCCTTACATCTGACAAAACCTGAAGAATATAACTATCTTTCCTGTGTATGTATTAAAACAAAATAGTTAATCATTGCAAATCTTGCCACCTTGTTTTTTTCCCCCAAATTAAATTTGTGTACTGAATTTAACTATGTTGTCCCACTGACCTAATTTTAGATCAAAATCTTGAAATATTGAGCTTTTAAATTTTTTAGAGGTAGAAATTATTATAAAACAGCAATTTGTTGATCAGCAATTATTCCAGGTGAAGATCACCAAGTAAACAAGAACATCCAACTAGAGAGTAGTATACAGTTTACTTAGACTATGATGTATTCTCTCACCGTGGACTTATATTGCAACATTTCTGTATATTTTGGAATAGGGGAAAATCATTATTTTGTTCAAACAGTTTTGGGCAATGGGAAATTGTGTATGCATTTTTCCAAATATGACAAAATACATAAGATGTTGCAAGGAATTTTTTTTTTAAACTGACTATTAAAATTTGAGTAAAATCTCTGCAGATGAAGCAAAATGGTTTTTGTCCAGTAGACAAACACTTGAATGAATCAACAAACTGTAAAAATCAACATCATTTGACAGTCTCAAGTTGTAAAAGTCAAGAATAAACTGTTGAAACCAATATTTATTGAGTCAAACATCATGTTGATTAAGTAACGGGTCAATGTATAACACGATAACTGACACTTCTTTTACATCTTAGTTTTAAATCAGATTGGTCTTGGGATAATAAAACCTGTAGATACATAAGTGTAGGCCTAATATTTGTATAATTCGATATTGTATGAATTTCCCATCACCACCATGGATGTTGTGGGTTTTTTTTAAAATGTATATTTTTTGATTATTTTATAAGTGGTTTACATGTATTTGCTTTACAGAGTAATTGTGTGATTGTTGAAGGAACAGATGAAAAATATGAATTTGCTCGACTTAAACAGTCCATGGAGATGGTGGGATTTTCTCCAGAAACACAAAAAAGGTATGGTAGGAGAATTTCCTTTTAATATGTATAAAACCAGTAGAAAATTGAAGTGGTTTATTATTGGATGTTAAACTGTATTAGCTCTGTCATCAAAGGCAAAGAAGAATTGGATATTTTTAATGTTACCATCTGAAATGGAAGCCTGAAGCTTCAAATATTGTCCCATTTCATCACCAGTTAAGAACAACAAAATGTCGGCTTCATGTAGAAATTTTAATTTTAAACTCTAACCTTCGGCGACTGTATCTCAGTAAGCTCTACATTCACAAATGTACAAAGATCAGTAAGTGCACTCCCAGGTTTATTTAAGCTATGATTCAGAATCATTCATACAGATCTGTAACGAAACAAGACCCTCAAGCTTAATAGATTAAATTGTTTACTCTGAAATTAACCCAAAACTTCCGTGGTTATTGACCAGGATGATTAATATATCATATCTGAAAATATATTCAATAACTTGGTTACTATATTACAAAGGAAATATAACCAGCGAGACCGACACTGCATATTAACAATGATCACCCGACCAAACCCACTGACAAGAAACACACAGTCGACAGACACTGCAAGCCACAAACAACAAAAGTTTTATCAATTCAATGGAATGGATCTGGAGCCTGTCATAGGCTTTAGGGAGCCTGTCATAGGCTTTAGTCAAAATCACACCAAGGGAGACAATCCACATTTCCTGAACATACTATCCTTGTGCAAATCGATATGGACTGTGTGTTCACAAGATATTTCCGTGTCAAAAGTTTATAAACTATTCTCTTTATTGAAATGAGAGAAAAAGCCAAGTTAGAAGGATATGAAGGACTTAAGATTATTGTTGATAGGGATCCAAATTTAAGTATTGAAAACAATAGGCCTATGCCTGTATTAAATACAAAGTTTTGGCATACATTATTTTCCAAAAAACAGACAACTTAGCAAGACCAAATGATTCTTTGATGGAGGTAGCCTGCCAAATGACATTAAGTTAGTTATATTATTGTTTGGGTGTATATTATGATATATTAGAATATATTAGTCTGTTATAAAATTATGAAAAAGTGACAAACTACTGACATATCAAACTAGCTACAGTGTAGACATTATAATGATAAATCATTCTAGTTGATAAACTGACAGACTAATTAAACTTCAGATCTACATCATCAATTAGATGAATATGTAACATAACCTCATTGATCCTTATTTCCCTTGGGCTCCATCTTTCTTACTCTTAGACACTGATAATAAATATAATTAACTCATCCTAAAAATTTGTATGTATTAAATTATTTAGGGCAATTGTTAATTGATATTTATATTTTTCTTACAGAATTTTCAGTGTTTTATCCGCTGTTCTCCATTTGGGTAATATAGAATTTAAAAAGGTCAGTTATGCATACCAACCCTTTTATACCGCTATCTGTATCTCCCCATATAGAATTATGAAATTTAGAGTTACGAAAAGACAATTTATAAAACACGAAACCAAAAACAAAACTCCGAATACCGTCTTATATGTGAAATCTTTCTCTGTCTGGGGCTCCATTTAAATCGCTATAGCTAGATATTTTATCTACATGTACCACTATGTACATGATATTTACGCATCTGTCAAAAAAATCAATAATCGGAAAAACAGATATTATGCAAGGTATTGCAATACCGTACTATATTTGGAGTATCAGTATTTTATTCTACTTTCATTTTGTTTGCAATAGACTTTTGATGGTTGTTTTTATTCTCTATGCATCAAAAAAACTTTCTGATTGAATTCCTTAAAATTTGATTAAACAATGCACAACACAAGTTTGTATAGAATATTGGTGATTGATATGCTCTAGCCCTACTGAAAATTCTGCACACGGAGAACTAACTTCTTTGAGAATAGATCTCTACTCTGCACGACCACCATATCTGAAAATTAGTATATTATTTCGTAATACGTTTTTCCTCCATTTCAAATCTTTCATACACACAAAGACTGAATAATCCTTCTCTATATGAAAGAGGTATAATACTTTTCACAATTCGCAAAGCATACTTACTTTTGACTTAAGAATTAAAATGTCATTTAACTTGCTTAGTTTCTGTTCTAAGCCAGTGCTAGTTGTAGGAGGGGCTCACCCATTACAGTCTACAGTAGGTATTTTAGAGTTATGGTTGGCAAATTTTCTTTTGGTGGGGGGGGTGAAAAACATTTTTTCAGGAGTATGTGTATTTATTCAGCTTCATATCAATTTTTGTTAATTATTTTGAACAAGGAAGATAAAATGAATATAAGAATAAATTGTTATTTTTATTTCAGAAAGGAGATCAACACCATGATGAATCTGTATCAATTAAAAATGAAGATACAGTAGAAATAATCTCTAACTTACTTAAGGTAAGATAATGACCGTGTTTCTTTGTTCGTATCACTTAATATTTCTTGGGTTGTGAAAAGTAATAATCCACTGTGCTTTAGTTTGTTTGGTGAATATGGCGCAGGCTGCTATTCTTATGGGGGATGCGCGATTATCAGTCCTGAACGTGATGTGATGAATTGACAAAATTGCGTATCAGTCCTGTCACTGTTCTGTCAGTCCCCACAACAGATATAATTAAAAACTATGAATATGGTTCCGCTGTCATTGAGATATATATTCAATGCATGCGTTGTAGCCCAAAATGCCCCTTGTAACTATTTCAGGAATTTAGAGAATTTAATTCCAAAATGGTCAATCAAGTATCTCCGTGAAAATATCAAGTAGATAAAGGGAGATAATAACATCAAGCAGTCTGTATTTCCAAATTAGATTGACCTACCAGTGATTTTGATATTTACATGTTTTTTGTCTGTAATGTATTCTATTGGTGATATTGTCTTACATATTTATCAGTTGGTAACTCTGATGATAAATAAAAAAATCTCCTACAAAACTCTTATTTAATTTATCAGCTTTTATATAAAAAGACTATGAGATTCCACTAGTTATAGGGGTATTAATGTTCTGTTGTTTTCTACAGGTAAAAGAGAAAACTGTGATAGATGCCTTGACTCAGAAAAAAACAATAGCTGGTGGAGAAACTGTGGTTATTAATTATAAAATGGAAGATGTAAGTTTGTTTTAATTCATAAAAAATGGCTAAAGTTCAGTCACATTACTTTATTCTAGTGCTAAGTTATGAGTGTTTGAAGTTTTGACTAGAAGGTAGTATAGATTGTTTATTATCGTAGCAATGGTACTCGAGTCCTGATTTTTTTATATATTAGTAAATTCTTAAATGGCTGCTGTAATCTACTTGAGATCCTAGCCATCCGATGGCCCATAGTCAATAGATTATGGGTATGTCAGAGTAATAAGTGTTTATATAATATTTCATATAACATTCGAAGCTCAAAAAGATACCTGCAATAGGCAGATTTATCTCTTACATAATCTGTCACAATGGCTACAGCAGATAGCATTATGGGAAATTGTTTTTATTAGTGTTTGATTGCTGACTACGTAATCATTTCTTCCCCATTCGTTAGTTTAGTTTTATTTCCATCAATACCAATATATTTTTGTATATTTTTTAGGCAATATCTACCAGAAATGCCATGGCTAAATGTATATATGGTGCCTTGTTTGATTGGATTGTATTGAAAGTAAACCAAGCATTATTGGCCAAGAAACATAACAGCGATCACCAGGTACACACTGATGATATAAGTCCCGAGTCACCATCACTAGCTGTCAAAGTGGGTAGAATTTGTGAGCCGCATGCTTCGTGGTTATGGTTGTTGATTGATCATGGTTTAATTCTGATTTTGTTCATCAATTCTTGGAATCAATCGATAATTTATTTGTCAGATTCGATGGTTTTATTTCTTCCTTCTGTTGTTTTTTGCATTTGGTTTTGTTGTTTTGGGAGTTTTGGTTGTTTGTTGGGGTTTTTTTTGCACCATGTTCTCTTTCTTTTGTACCAATACAGAAAAACATTTCTCATTTCTCATTATATATGACATATCCATTAACTGATACTGATAAAGAATTTTTAATCATGCCTGTCTGTAATAACATACCTAACCCAAGAGTTTATTTTTCTCACTAATACAGTAAAGATAATCTTGTTAGGAGGATTTGACTACAGTATTTTGTGATTGTTTCAAGCATTTTTATACCAGTTTTCTCACATCATTAACAGTTGAATTTATCAACACAAGGTTTTACTAAGCACGGTCATTTCTAACAGTCAGAATAAAATGTCTAATAAGACTCAGTACTAATATTAACTCCTAAAATTGTACGCTTTTATAATAAATACTATTTTCATCAGTTAGTGCTTTTGTAGATACCATTATTTCATTTTTGGAAAATGTCATGTCCTTAGGATTTGCATAGAAGTTGTTTTTATAAGTTAAAGATCTTTATTTGATGTAAGAATTGAAGAGTTCATTCCTTGGTTTTATTAGTGTGCTGTAATTTGCTTTTATCAGTTGTGTTTTGTTGTTGCAAATAATAGGCTTTTAATATCATGTTGCTTTGTTTTAAACAGCCAGTCTTTACAGTTATGGGGAATTCTCTCAATAGATGTGTAAGCTTTTCTTTTTAAAACCCTCAGTTTCATTATTATTATTATTATCAATATTATTATTATTTTTATACGCCCACATTTTCATGTGGACGTATTATGTCGTCGCCCCTGTCCGTCCGGACGTCCGTCCGTCTGTCGGTCCGTCCGTCCGGACGTCCGTCCGGACGTCCGTCCGTCCACAATTTGTTTGTGGACCCTCTACAGGTCACAATTCCTATCCGATTTTGACGAAACTTGAAATATAGGTTTATCCCCATAAGATCTCGGTTCCTTTCGATATTGGCATGTATCGGATCGGAACTTCATGGATTATGGCCCTTGATTGTGCGAAATATCATGTTTTTAGCTTGTGGACCCTATAGAGGTCACAATTTTGAACCGATTGTGATGAAACTTGACATGCATGTCTATAACCCCTAAATCTTGGTTCCTTTCGATATTTGCGCCCATCGGATAGTAACTTCCTGAATTATGGCCCCCGATTGTCCGAAAAATCGCCCTTTTTAGCTTGTGGTCCCTCTGGAGGTCAAAATTATTATCCGATTTAAAAAAACATTTGATTATATCACCGTTACATGGTAATGAAGGTTGAGTTCAAATTTCGTGAAAATCGGACCAAAATTGACGGACAAAATGGCCGACGTTTGTACGCGAATAATGTGAAAATATGTTATATCAAGGTTGTGGACCCTATAGAGGTCACAATTTTGAACCGATTTTGATGAAACTTGACATGTATGTTTATAACCCAAAGATCTTGGTTCCTTTCGATATTTGCACCCAACGGATCGTAACTTCCTGAATTATGTCAGAAAAATTGCCCTTTTTAGCTTGTGGTCACTCTGGAGGTCAAAATTATTATCCGATTTACAAAACCGTTTGATTATATCACCGTTACATGGTAATGAAGGCTGACTTCAAATTTTGTGAAAATCAAACCAAAATTGACGGACAAAATGGCCACCATTTGTACGCGAATAGTGTGAAAATATGTTATATCAAGGTTGTGGACCCTATATAGGTCACAATTTTGAACCGATTTTGATGAAACTTGACATGCATGTTTATAACCCGAAGATCTTGGTTCCTTTCGTTATTTGCGCTCATTGATTCATAACTTTCTGAATTATGGCCCCTGATTGTACGAAAAATCACCCTTTTTAGCTTGTGGTCCCTCTGGAAGTCACAATTATTTTCCGATTTAAAAAAACGTTTGATTATATCACCGTTTCACCTTAAGGAAGGTTCGAGATCAAATTTCAGGAAAATCTGACCAAAATTGACAGACAAAATGGCCGCCGTTTGTACGCGAATACTGTTAAAAAATGGTATATCATGGTTGTGGACCCTGTATAGGTCACAATTTTAATTTGATTTTGATGAAACTTGAAATGCATGGTTATAACCCAAAGATCTTGGTTCCTTTCGGTATTTGCGCATATCGGATCGTAACTTCCTGAATTATTCGAATTTCGTGAAAATCGTACCAAAATTGCCGGACAAAATGGTCGCCGTTTGTAATCGAATAGAGTAAAGTTATGGTATATCATGGTTGTGGACTCTCTACAGGTCACAATTCTTATCCGATTTTGCCGAAAAGTCACATTTCTAGGTTGTGTATCGTCACACCATAATCATTGTCGGCTTTGAATTTCATGAATATCAGACTGGAACTGACCAACAAAATGGCTGCTCCCAATACAGTATGAAATACAGGACTTAATGATGTAGGAAAAATCACTTTAGGTATTGCTTGTTCTCTATCCATCTCTCGAAAATGTGGGCGTATCCTGCCTGGCAGCCTATCTTTTGATAATTTAATGGATTATTATCAATATTATTATTATTTGAATTTAATTGATTATTATCAAAATTATTATTATTTTATATTTTAACTGATTATTTGGTTGAAAAAGAATGATTTTCATTAATCATTGAATGTTTCTATGCTATGTAATATTTGTTAAAACCAGATGAAGGAATGTAAAATAATATCCTATACAATCCAGGCTTTTATAGTTACTTAAAGCCTAGCTCATAACCTGCCGTATGTGCTTCTAAGAGCAGTCTACAAAGGAAATTTTAGTTAACCTTTGGGTGAGACTTTTGCAGCACTTCAGTGTTTTCTTCACAAATAGAAGATCTCAGACTGGCTGTAGAGACTTTTGGTCCTGCACGTACAAAATTTTCACTGGGTTTCTTACCGCTGGTCTGTTAACTATTCCAAACCCTACAACCTGTGCACATCAAAACATCTACAATGGGGTGAAAGCTAGACTTAAAGTGATCATTATCTCACTTCATTTCTCACCTTAGATTTTCCAGCTTGTTTTTCTCACATTCTTTACATGAAAGAAACTCTGAGAGTTGGAATTCAATTGCTACGTTGGTAAACTTTCCAGCACAGCACACTGTGTTATCTATACCCATCATCGTTAGCACAGCTGGTGTTGAAAAGTAGGACATAAAACCCCTTTTCATTTTTAAAAAAAAAAAAAAAGATGCACATACACACCCTCTACTGAAGACTAAGTATGTACAAATGAAACAAATGTCATTCTGAATTGATTAAGAAAATCATTCTTTTATTGTCCTGGTCATGTTTCATAATATTATTTATTACCAAAATACAATATTTTAAAGATATCTTCAAATTCTGTATGATAATCAATACCTTTATACCAAAAGTACATGTAAAGTCTATTTTCATTAATCTTTTCATAATCATAGCACACTTGTATTATTATGTATTGTTTTGTATTAACAGGGTAATTCAATTGGAGTTCTAGATATATTTGGGTTTGAAGACTTTGGTACCAACAGCTATGAACAGTTTTGCATAAATTATGCGAATGAACATCTCCAGTATTATTTCAATCAGCATATATTTAAGTTTGAACAGGTAAAAAAAACAATAGAAGACATGTATGTATGTGTTTGTAGTGATATATTATAATGACAATGAGATGGTTACAGAAGATCCTCTGCTAAAGAAAGCAAAGTTCAGCGTAGTTGATGCTTACTTGATTTGAAATTTGTTGTTTATTGCTCACAATGTCTGTGTCTTGTCTGCAGTTTTGTCTTGTCGATTCTGTTTAGCAAGTGCTGTACTTACTCATGCACTTACCAATAACAGTATATGATGCGTAGACAATCTAAAATATTAGAATGAATTAAGTTAACAGAGGAAATGTTCACCAAGGATTGAACTATCTTATATTGATCAACATCTACCAATCAAATCACACGGACACCTGCCTTCCCAATTATGGTTACCAGTGCAATTATTTTGATGGGATAAAATTGAACTCTTTGACCAAAATATTTCTTAAACATGCAGTAACTGGCATATCAACTGTAAGGAGAAATAAAGTAAAACTTTAACTCAAGGCACAATTAATTAATTAATGTATTAATTATAAAATTATATATAGATGGTTGTAATAAAGTAAACATGTATTACAGGAAGAATATCAGAGAGAAGGAATACAGTGGAAGAATATAGAATTTATAGATAATACTCGTTGTTTAGAACTATTCTCTAGTAGACCCAAAGGTTTATTTTGTCTTTTGGATGAAGAGTGCAAGTAAGTTTTCTTCTCATTTAGAATTTGAAAATTAGTAGATTTATTCATTATACAAAATAAATGTGACAGGCCATTATATTATGGTGAATATGATTTTCGAGCAGTTATTCTTCATCTTCAACTATCGTTGTCGACACAGTACAAAACCGGATTTGGTTTACATCCTGATTAGGGCACATCCTTTCTAGAAATAATTGGTATAGAAAATGTGCATCTAATCTACCGAATGGTGGTATAATGTGAATTCTTATCCCTTTTGTTCTAAAGAGAGTAAGCACATGTTGCCTTGTGCGTCATACTTATCATAATTGTCCTCACAGAATGGAATTAATTTGTCAGAAATTGTCCGCAAATCATAAAAATTACTGATACAATATGGGGATTATGATTTATTTTATTCTTATGAAATGGTTTTAATTTGATTGAGCTGTGTAAATCAAGTTTTTATCTTTTATTTCCAGTTTTCCAGGTGCTACCAATGAAACATTATTGTCAAAATTCACTCATGTTCATAAAGACAATGTGTATTATAATGTCCCTACGCTAAGAGAATCAGCATTCGTTATCATGCACTACGCAGGAAAAGTAAAATATCAGACGAAGGTAAATTATCTTATGTTCTAATTTGTTGAGGAAAGACTCCATCACTTGTTAGGGTTAGTGGGTGTTAGAGTGGTCTAATGCACGAACCTTAGACCTTAAGATCTGTCATTGAGCTAATTTGTATTGATTTGATCTAAAATAGTAAGGGGTTCTTCTTGTGTTCCATTTTTGTTGTACAGCTAAATATCCCTACATGTAATGGAATTATTAAAATACAATTGTAAAATATATTTTCTTGATTGGACATTTAAACCCAATCTCTCTCTCTCTCTCTCTCTCTGTCTCTCTCTCTCTCTCTTAGTAATTGATGAATAATCTTATTTTGTGCCCCAGACATTTAGTTTACATTATTAATTCCCTTAAAAAGTGGTCATGTTAACTGTAAATATTAGAATAAAAATAAGAATCGATTAATTGATATTAACAATTGCTTTTGCATATCAGGATTTTCGAGAGAAGAATTCAGATCAAATAAGAACAGATATTGTTGGGGTCTTAAAGAAAAGTAGTTTATCTTTTGTTCGTGAATTAATGGGTAAGTACATGTAGGTCTATATGTAACACTCAAAATAAAGAACCTCATTTATTGGCCAAAGTTGAATTATCTTGCTTCTTAATAATAAATGTAGCCATTTATTTCTTTTCTTTCTACTTGAATATTTGCAAAACATAATCTTAATTTTATCTGTTACCTTAGAGTCACAAAGCATTGGCAGATATCTATCTGCATGTGAATTTAAGATAGTGAATAAAGTACACATTTAAAGATGCATTATGTAAGATTTAGATAACAAGCTGACTGTTCTTGCTATAATAGATCAAAAATAAATGATGCAAAATGAATATATTGAAAATTCCATTCAAATTGCTTTAATCTGAGCAAAGTTATAACTGTTTTGACAAGATGTGTGCATTGCTTGTTTATTATTGTAACCACTGTACTGGCATATTCATTCATTGATTCATTATTTGTAGGTATTGATCCAGTTGCTGTTTTACGGTGGGCGATAGTTCGGGCGTTTTTCCGCTGCTTCTTTGCTTTCTTAGATTCTGGTAAAAAATGGAGAAAACATGGAGGTAAGTTGCAAATTTTGTAAACCAATTTATTATATCATGATTTTTGACCATGATTTGATACAATATACTTCTTAAGTTTATCTCACAACATGCTTTGTCTTTACTCAATCAAGATGTTTGATTTTATTTTTCAGATAGGGCAAATGTAATTGCCAAGAAAAGATTATCTGACTCGCAGCTTCTACAAGACCAGAATGATGGCTTGCTCAAGTAAGTTAATTTACAGGTTTAAATAAATATATACAATATAGGTAGGTGGTCACATTCAGAGATTGGATCCTACATAATATATGTGATAGATCTTACATATATGAAATTTTCAACCATGTTTAACATTAAGTCTTATTAGATCTATAAATAGTTGCACAATTTCTCCAATACATGTATATATATTAAATTGTTGATATCATTCAAATTGTTAAAATAGTTTGGGATCTGGAACGAAAGACATTGTTTAATGTTCAACAAAAATTTTTGATATTTTTTTGCGAATTGCAAACTGGTCAAATTGTGCCACTGTTTATTAAGAATTCAGTAAATAACCACACTGGATTTTGCCCAAGAGATGAGACCATGTATTTCTACCATGAATTTTGTCCCTAGAAAGTCACCATGCCAAACCATACTGCATAACTACAAGTGCATAGATTTTAACATGAAATGGAATGCATCTAACATAATAAGTTTGGCATAAGAAATAGACTTAAAGAATAGTATCCATTCATTTAAAATAGTTCCAACACAAACCATGCATTACGATATTATATAGTTATAGACATTATCTTATCTTGTAACGTCTATTCTATCAGCCTATAACTGTACCTTCTTATCCTTTAAACACATATGTAGTCTTTTTCATCTCCAAACATGTATCAAATGATGAATATCAATATTAGATATAATTAAAGAAAACATTGCCATTTTTACTTCAAGATTTTTCTACGTTGCTCAAACCATGAAAATTCTACGTAAAATTCAGTAAGTTTCTGCATTCCTTCCCTTGAGCATTCAATCTTGCTATTTGGATTGGACAGATGGAATGAAAAGTGAGGGCTAGTTTCTATTATCCAGTCTTTAGTGTTAGAAGTGTAGACTGACTCCAGTAAGAATTTTGACTCAGTCTACACTTCTAAATTGATGATTATAAACTTTAGATGATCTAAATAAGAACTAGCCCTCCTCCAATGGGGAAGTGTTTGTTAGTTACTAATATAACTATTGATACTAATGTATGAGGTTATACAATCGGTATGATATATGGAAATGTGAGCCCATTGTTAGTGTCCTTTAGAAGTGTGCAGTATCTGTGAGCATTGTTCGGTAATAACTTTCTTGTAAATTTGAAATGGGCCATCACACACTTGCATTTGTTGTTATTCAATCACTGCAAAGAAAGAGCAATAGAAATACTATATAACCTACTAGAAGATCTGCTAACAAAGCAATTCTATTGAGTTATATAGGTTATTATACCATAGGACAGAATATACAGATACCGATTATAATGTATGTCAGGAAATGAAATAAAATGGGGTTTAATGTCCTACTGTTCTGCTCCTAACCTGGGCTAATGAAGATGGGCATATGCCATACAGTGTGCTATGAGGGAAATTTTGCCCAGGCAGCGGTGCTACAGCCTACTCTTACATCGAACCCCAACTGACAAGGGATCTTTTACATGCACACCAATGTGTACCTGGGACCTCCGAACAACTAGACAGCTGTCCTTGTCAGGCCCTCCTTACTGCATCACTGACAAGGGGAAACTACACAGGAAAATCTGGATGAACTTTCTTGGCCAATGCAGGGATCGAACACCCGACCTCCAGGCTAGCGAGCCAGCATCTTACCATCTTAGCCACGTTATCCCCATGTCAGAAACTAATGTTGTTAATTATGTGATAGCTCTTACTAAAATATTTTGTTATTCTCTGTGAACAAATTTAAAAGAGGGATATTGAAATGGGTTCTGACTGTGTCGATTTTGTTTCCAGAGCATATTTCAAATCCTTCAAGATGTCTTTATGTTGTTTTAATTTAATTTTATTAAACTAACGTACAATTAGTTTGGTATCAAAAATGGGATTCAAACCCACACCTACATTCATAGACCAGAATTGTATTTATGATTAAAGAATATTTTTATGATGCACATCTGAAATTATTACTGCCAGTAACAAATACTTATATAAAACTGAACATAATATTGCCATATGTTTACCTGTAGCACCATACATGATATAATCGTCTATCGTATCCTTCTCTCAATGTTCTCATGGACAGATCGTTTAGTCACCAGAATCAACCATTCACAACCGCAGCTTTGTTTGTCATCACATTCAACTGAACTAGGCTTCCTAGAAACCACAGGGTTGTTCTAGATCTAGCAGCAAATGTTACATTCATATCAACAAAATTTTCCTTAAAGCTGAACTCTGATTACAAAACTACAGAAATGATTAAATAAAAAAAAATACCGCGGTACATAATCGCCATACTTGTTTTCAATTTGTAGAAGAAGTATGGCGGCTGTAAGGTGTAAGAAAACAGTGGCAGGCCACGCCCACATCCAGTGTGTCTCTTGTCAGCCACACTGTCCACATCCGGCTAGCTACATTTCAACTACCAATTACCTCCTGACTGTGGGACGTGTTTACACTATCAGTTTGATGAAAATATCATTGCTACACAATTATTATGTCTGATCAGGTACATATTAGTTTACTAATTAGACGAAATAAGTCAACCACGAAATACTTTGCTCTAAAAACAAGGGAAAACTGCCTTACCCCATAGAATAACAATACTATCAACACCAATCATTTTTTTCTTATTTCTTGAAAAATTTTGCACAACAGCGTGTAAACACCTGATAATTTGTAGTATTATAAAGTCTAGTATTATCGTTCCAAAATTTATCCAAAGCGGCATAAAACCATTGTTCTCTCCATCAAAGAAGTATGTTTCACTTCAAAATATTCTTCATCTTGTCGTTATTTATGAGGATCAAGATCAAGGGACATAAGTGGTTATGTCCCTTGAAGTTATGTCAACAACAAAAAGCATTTGTTGCAATGGTGTTCATAGATTTGTAATTCTTTCGGGAGGCAGTTTACCTTGTTTTTAGATCAAAAGTATTTCGTGGCTGACTTATTTCGTCTAATTTAGTAAACTAATATGTACCTGATCAGACATAATAATTGTGTAGCAATGATATTTTCATCAAACTGATAGTGTAAACACGTTCCACAGTCAGGAGGTAATTGGTAGTTGAAATGTTACTAGCCGGATGTGGACAGTGTGGCTGATAAGAGATACACTGGATATGGGTGTGGCCTGCCACAGTTTTCGTACACCGTACAGCCGCCATACTTCTTCTACGAATTGAAAACAAGTATGGCGATTATGTACGGTGATATTTTTTTTTATTTAATCATTTCTGTAGTTTTGTAATCGGAGTTCAGCTTTAAACTTCAATTGTTGTGAAGAAATAACATACAAATGTTGTGTAGCAGTAACATATACAAAATATATTCAATCAAATTCACCTAATATCGCATCCCTCACATGAGACATAATGATACATGTAGTTCTTTTAGTTATTAGATGCATGTTGTTGAAATTGTTTGATGAATATTTGTGTGTAAATTGTGTATTTAGTTTGATTTTTTTGCAATTATTTTTTTGTGTGTATGCTTAGATTTTTAGTTTACTCTTTATTTATTAGCGGCACTAATGACCCCAATAGTCAACCTTTGTCCGATTTGCATGGAAACGCATGTGACCAAATGGATAGTGATGATGATGTGTTTGTCAAGAGGCATGGTCCAAATGGCGATGTTATTGACAATCTGATATTATCAACAAATCTAGAGAATAATTTACCTGAAGCCGAGGCCAAACATATACGTCGTGCTAGAAAACTTATATCGTATGTTTTTTGTTTTTTTTATTGTAATAAACGGTTTTGTTTATTTTTTTGATACATTTTTATAAAATATGAATTGATGTATATTAAAAAATTTATTTTGCTTTTATTTTGTATCCAACCAATTCATAATTCCTAAACTGTCAATATCCATGTTTGACACTGATTCTTTGGTCAAGGTAACACAAGTCCTCAAATTGAATGTAGGACTGTTTTTAACTTGACTGCAGATAGATGCCTATAAATGACAAAATAGCAACTTGCTTTTCAACTGTTGCAATAGTTGAAATCTATAAAATATGAATTGAGATATATTAAATAAAGACAACAATATGGTACACCATTGCCGACAGGCCTGAAAATGAATGGAGATCCACACACCCAAGATTTTCAAACATATTGTTGGATACCATGGTATGTAAAGTATTTTATTGTGGTCAGTGAATTTAAGAAATAAAACATTTATTTTATTTTATTTGTAGGAGAAATAAATCATTTAAACCTAAGCCAAGGCCACCATCTTTGGTAAGTAAAGGAATTTTTAAACAATTATATACAAATCCACCCATATTCTGTGATTACGGTTATGAAAGTAAAAAGTTTGAAATCTACTATCTCAATTTTGCATTTTCAGACAATGTATAAGATTTTCATTGTTAATCCACACCATAATGTACTCAGATTAATCAAATACCCCAGCTTGAATCAATCCGATTAAAAAAGGTGTTATCATAAGATTTTATAGGTGACCCTGGTTTGTTTATACCATCTGCACAGAATGCCAGTAAGCCTCTATAGACAATATCGGATAATTGTACAACAAAACAAATGATACAGTTGAGGCCTTACAATTGGATACATATTCCCAGAATAAAGAATTATTTGAAAATGTGTTCAATATGTTATTAGTGTGAAAATACCTTTATGGTATATTGTATGATATATTTGATATTTTAGAGTTTTCGTGATATAAAAACATTAAAGGCTATTGCGGGTAGGTCTACATATGGAGGTGGAGGATATACTTCTAAACGACAGCCACCCAGTGTCAGTGCACAGTTTCAGGTAAATCCACATATGGAAATATTTAATACAAAATTTTAAAGATGACTAGTCATAAGTCATGGTAGAAAGTATTCATTTGAAATATTATCTCAAATATATACCTTGGTAACAAAAAATTCCATCTGGTCTCTTTCATTTTTAAAAAGAAATTTGATTGACAGAAACTTTAAGGGGATCTTTGTTCCAGTAAAATGCATATTTTTCAGGTGTATATGAATTTTATTTGATATTGTTATTTTTGTTTTGTTTAGTGGTCTTTATCTCGGCTGATGCAAACACTGAATCAAGCAAATCCATTCTTTATTAGATGCATAAAATCAAATGCTAATAAGGTAGAGTACACTATGTTCTTTTTAAACTATGAGCTGCTTATTATATTATTGACAGAATTATACATAAAGTTCGTTTAAATTAAATGTATCGATCTTTAAAGAAAATACTATGTCTGTATGGTGTTTATGAGATATGTATTATGGTTGTAATTTGAGCAAATTATGTTCGTTTCATGCGATTCTAATCTGCAAAACTGTTTTCAATTTCAATGACAATATATTACAGGCTGCGTGTGATTTTAATGAAGAAATAGTTTTACGTCAGTTACGATATACTGGAATGCTAGCCACAGTGAAAATACGACAGTCTGGTTACAACTATAGATTAACTTTTGAGGTAAATATATGTTTTATTAGCAAATAAATAGTTTTAATCCAAAAATATTTTTTTACCCCATGATGCTAGCACCATATCGGGTTTAATATCTGCTCGCATTCTCTCAAGTGTCATTTGGGCCAAATAGCCCCTGATGTATTTATTCTTCTAGATTTAAAGTTTCAAAATACTTTTATGACTTATATTTTTATACTTCAGGAATTTATCCAGTTATATAAAATTCTACTGCCTCGAGGTCTGGTTAGTTCTAAAGAAGATGTTAAAAATTTTCTAGAAAATATGGAATTAAGTCTTGAACATTACCAGATAGGTAAAACTAAGGTAGGTATATATATATATATATATCACTGTTAGAATTCTTTTTGCAAAACTTAATATCACCCTTACTGGGTAATTTTTCAAGTTGGACAAATCGTCCTTTACGGTAAACTGCTCTTACTATGTATGTTGTTCATTTCAAGACTACCCTGTATACAGCCAATTTAACTTATTCAGTTATTGAAATTTACAGGTATTTTTACGAGAGAGTGAAAAAATGTTATTAGATGAAGCATTACACAGAGCAATAATGGAGAGGGTTGTACGAATACAGAGATGGATGAAGAGTTATTTAGAAAGAAAATTATTTATTCGACTTAGGTGGGCTAGTCTAATTATGCAGGTAAATATCCATTATCAGGATTTTGGTCGATCTTGTGTTGGGATTATATGTAGCAGTTAATTAATAAATACAGTTTGGCCACCTTTTACATGCACAGAACATGTTACAAGAATTGTGTTTATTTCAACATTTTTACGATATAAGTGTACATAGAAATTTTTCTTTAGAATCATTCCTCTGTCAATTATCAGCAGAGATCCGTCAATCATGTGCTGAACATGAAGCAAGTTGAAAATTGTGGTACCTACAAAAATTTCATATGTACAACATATACAAATTTTGTTCTAAAATGTAATTTTTACATGCTTTTTTAGCCATCTCAAGTTCTATATTTATAATTCTTCTTCATAGGGAAAAGTATTAACTTCGAATTTTATGATTGTCTATGATTTTATATCATCTGAATTGTAGAAATATGTTAGAAGATTTTTGGCTGTAAAGAAGTTGAATCGTTTACGACTAGAGGACGAATCATCTCAGACTATACAGAGATATTATCGTGGTTATATAACTCGTAAATGGTTTAATAACACATTAGAAAAAGTGATAACTTTACAAGCCCACATCAGATCTTTTCTGGCACAGAAACAGTAAGTAGTTTGGTTCAAGTTTAATGTGATTTTAGTTGTAGGGGGTTATACATACCATATTACTATTGATTTGAATTTATAGTTTTAACTCATTTTTATACTGTACCGTCTAGTCAGACCACGGCTAGGGTAGCTCATACATTGATCTGTTTTGATTCTTTTACATTAGCATGGCCTTCAATGTTAATATAGAGAGTTGGCTTGATTCTTAGCTATCATATCCTGGTTTGTCTCCTAGACTGTGAATGATGGTAGAGAAATTTCAAGCTCATATCTAACTTGTGAGCGGACTGCCAAGGAAGGTTTTGCCTGGTCAATTGGATGGTACAAAAGCATGCGTACACTGTACGCATTAGTCAACCCAGTACACATTGGCATAAACAGAAACACTGCCATATCAAAATTCTCATCCCTAGCATTGCTTAAGTTACAATTGCTTTGCTAGCTCCAAAATGTCTGAATTACTGTTGGTGTTGATGATACATTATAAACACCATCCATTCCATATTTGTCAGTCAGCTTGCAAAGTAAATATAACACAAAATTGCAATATTTGACTAAATTATATGATTTATATGCAACTTAAGAAAGCTTAACTTTTATTCTGCATCAAAGGTTTCAGAGATTACGTGAAGAAAAAGAAAAACAGAGATTACTGGATGAACAAAGAGCACAGAAACGTCTGGAAGATATGCAATCATCTACTAGTGATGAAGGTGTTTTAATGAAAGGTTCCAGTGCAGAAGAATTAGAAATAGGATATGGTCTAGTAGAAAGAAGGGATTCAGAAGCGTATGTATTAAATAAGTTAAATATTGATAATTAGTAGTATCTACGTACATGTGGAACTTGTGATAGGCATTTCTGTATTCTATGTTCTAGAAATAGAAGAAGGAGCAATAATTTCAAATTATTTTATTTTAGCACAGTTTGCACTATAACAACAGGACCACAGCATATCATTTAAATAAGAGTGCATCTTACACATCATGGATTATTATCACAAAATCACTATACTTATTATACAAAAGAAATATGGTATTTGTGTAATGTTTTCGAATGATATAGATGTATATTGACTAAATATATGAATAATAGGTATTCTTGTTATAGAATTGATGCTTTGTATCTTGTAGGAGTAGCGGAATATTAGCTGATTCAGAAAATGACACTTTAGAACATGAGGTCAACTCTCGTGGTGGTCTGAAGCCTGTATTTATAGAACAATCTCCTGTTATTATAAAAGATATCAAAAATGATACACCAAAAAGCCACCAAAAAAGGTAAATATTGTAGAATATATTTTGGAAAAGAGAAATTCCAGATTTCACACATAATCTGTTGTTAAAAGTATGTTTAAGGATGCAAATCAAACAACAAGTTGTGAAGACATTTAATCATATAACTTATATAATATCGCTCTTTTTTTTAGTTCCATAGCTCTTATAAATTTTGTAACCACTGTTTTACCAGGAGTTTCATTGTACATATGTGTACACCGTTTCAGAAATAATTTGTTGTGCTTGGAATTACATTTTGGCATTGGTTTTATAATATTGTACAACTAAAAGCAAAGTGCAGTTATTGAAATGACAATTTCCATGAAATTCAGGGTCATAAGTGTTGAATATTACCATATTAATTCATTCATTTATAAGGTTTATTCAGTATAAGATATGAAAGATACAACATGGCGGCTTCCATAACAAGCATGTTATTTGTTACATGGATCATGTAACAATAAGAATACAGTTCTGTTTATGGAGTAGGAGTAAGACTATTGTTTATGGAGTATGTGTAAAGCAGTGGACATATTAGCCGAATCATTCGACGCCGAATTTTATTTGGCCGAATGGGTGGACACACCAGCCGAATGCTTCGCCCGATTCACCAGTCGATTACGTCACCTTTCACGTCACATGATCAAAACATGGCGGCGTCAATGTCTTCAAACGATCACGTGACTTCTCGATATGAGTGACGATTGGCTAATGAATTCTACATTCGGCCGAATGCTTCGGCGAAGCGGACACACCAGGCGAATATCATTCGGCCGATAAAATATTCGGCCGAATATATCAAACCTGTTTGATTCGGGCGAATCATTCGGCCGAATAACAGTGGACACACTAGGCGAATTTTGACGCTGATTGATTCGGCTAGTGTGTCCACCGCTTAAGACTACTATTGAATGTCTGATAATGTGATACTGCTTATAAATACACTACAATAATGGTGCTTATTGAATTAAATAATTGCTCTAAATGACTTTTAGGAGACCATTATTGCTCATTTCTTTTACAGTGTTCAAGAAATTGCTTCAAAATTCCAAAATAAAGATGAGGTAAATATATGTTTACTTTTCCTTTATATCCTTCATTTATATTGCATGTAAAGCTCATAATTTCAGCAATTATAACTCTTGATAAATATATCTATATATAGATCAGAACTTGTTGTGGCAATAGGTGTTTATTCTTAAATTATTCAATTTTATTAGTTCAAGAGATTTCAAGATAAGAAAATCCGACACCATTTTTATAGTAGTCACAGTTTATCTATGAATTTAGGCCAGCAATAGATTATTCTTAATGCAGATATTAGAATATTTTATAGCATGCCTTAGCTTAAAATCATTATGAAAAATACTCTATGCCATTACAAGTTTTGAATTATGTTAAGGTGGCACAATCATCATTCTGCCAATAAATAGTCTTCATGTATCATTATTTTGTCCATAGAAAATAATAAGCTAAAAGTTAAGAAAAACTAATCCAACTGTTATTTTATTATTAGAATGGTTATAAAGAAATATTGCATATTTCAAAAGATCGTATCATACTTTTCTGAAATAGAAAATGTGCTTTCACCCAAGACACTATAATTTATGAATCGATTGTGTCGAGATAAGATTAACTGTGATATGATTTGAAGGTCTTATTTTTAATGGGCAAAGTTAATGTTATCAGACATTTTATACTGTTCAGACATTTTATAAATTTATACTTATAAAGTCTCTTAATAAATTAACAATGAAATTATTATCTTGAAGAACAATTTTATACACGAAGAATAATACCATTAATCATTTTGATTTTTCAAAAGCTTCATCACCTATTCTTTAATTCACAATATTTTTATGTGTTTTAACAAAATTAAATCCGTTATTTTTAATGACAGTATATATACATCATTTTATGTATTAATATTTTAATATTACATTCATTTGGTAAAAGTTTTTTGTCATTTTGCTAATAATACAGGATTTGCTCTTGATTAATCTTCTAACAAAATTTCTCTTCAAGATTAAGAAGTACTCAAAAACTATCAGCATCCATAAAATCATTAGAAATTATGTTCAGTCATACTTGCATGCATATTCTATTTAAGCATGATAAAAAAAATGAGTTAGGGACATAACTTGTTTCAGTAATACAGTGAAACTTTCTGATCAGAATAAAAGTAAAATTAAAGGCCAAACATTGATAAATAAAATTGAATTAGAAATACACCTTAAATATATCTGAATGATTTATTTTACTTTGGAAATCTCTAAAATTCCTTTTATAGTAATTCTAGTTTGGCCTTTCATTTTAATTTTCAAATGTAAAAAAAGCATAATGAAAATGCTTTTAATTTTTAGATTTAATAAATGATAAAGCATATTGTAATATTTACTAATAATAAATGGTAAGCCTACTTGGTTTATTCCATTCCATTCAAAAAGAATATCGATAAGCTTTATGAGTAAGAGATGAAATGATAATACACATTTTTTTCTCAGTCTGTAATTGATAATTGTTTTCTAACTAGAACAAACAATAACCATTTTCTTAGAAGTTTCTTCAATAGTATTCTCTTTTCTTGTGGGATTTCGCAGAACAGTAGGACATTTCATTTATTGGATTGCATTTGAAAAAAAAACCTCACATAGTCTGCCTAGTTTGTAGGTATTTTTCAACCCTATCATATAATGCTAACAATAGTTCACCTCAATATTGTCACTTCCTAGGGTTTCATTAGATTTTTATATCATTAATCTATTTGTTAAATGAAAGTTTTTATTTGGAATTTAAATATGATTATTTGATCATGCCAGACTGATGGCAGAAGTATTTTATTACGCCGAGGATCTAAAAGAGGACAACGCCCTGCAGTAGCTCCGCTAGCAAAACAAGAATCATTTTCAGATTTGGTATGTGAGAGTTATCTGCACTTTACAATGCTTATTGCTTAGCTTAACCCAGCATCCATGATCATAGATAGAGTTTTATTAATACTATGGGTTTTGGTATCACATATAATTATTGTATATTTTGCATCATTGTATTTATTATAATGTTGCTTATCAAGTTAATTGGTTTGTTTTCTGTATAACCTACAGCATGTTATTAGTATTAGATTATATATTAGTTAATTTATAGAGTTTCTGTGTTTTTGTTAATTATATTGTTTGATTGTTTGAATTAATTTGATATCTTAATCCAAATATTCGAAAAGTGCATACACAAAAGTACAGAAAGTTTGACTTAAAACGTAAACTGTTGTTTGGGATGAAAGTAAATATGAATTCCATGAAGATTCATGTATTCAAAAAAAAAAAAGTCATATTGAACTCATAGATTTCCCAATTCTCAGGAGAGTGGCTTCTAGATAGAGGTCATATTTTTGCAGAACAAATATTCTATTATAAATAAAGACCTGATGCGGACCATACAAGTTTGTTCTAAATAATGTATCTACATATACCATTGATACATAATACACTATACTAATTTGTTTAGACTATTTCTCAAAAGTATAGAAAAATTTTAATTACCACAAAATACCATGTTAACGTGTTCGAAGGGTGAATGTTCAGTTGTTGTTATTTGTATGCTGTGCAGAAAAGTGATTGGCCTATGTATATGTCAAATGTTTACACTTCCACTGTATTCTCTGCTTTTGTACACCACATATATTACATTCTGTATTATACAGTATATATTATGTAATTAATGTTATACTCTTGATTTATTGTCCCAAGTAGATTTCGTAGTAAATGAGTATTATGCACCAAAGTGAACACATATTCTTGAAAATTTAACTTTGAAGGAGTAAAGAGGACTTAGACACTGATTAGTCCTTATCAGTAGTCTATGCTACATGACCCTTTAATCTAAATATGGTACATCTATATATATATATATATAGCGATATAAGGCACTTTTTAAAAGATAAAACTTATATTCTCTCTCATCTTAACTCTTAACTGACCCACGGCGACTTTTGTCGACACCTATGACGTTACCGTTAAGTACCCACGGCGACTTTTGTCGACAAAACCAGTTAGCCGAATGCAACGTTCCTAGCACAATGAGAGTTACTTCCCTTATAAACTAACGGCCTTTTCTCATTTGTTTACTTCCTGTTTGACATTTTGACAGTTAAAAATCTTACTGTTTCTTCTTGAAAAATTATAGTAAAACGGTGTTATGTCTTGGCCTATACGACAATGTTCTCCTTACGACGGATTACCACCCCTACAGTGATTCAGATATTATTAGTGGTGTAGTTATTTATACTTTAGAACATGATAGAAGCTAGACTAATCAACCAAAATTTTAATTACTTTTAAATTTTATTAAGTTAAAAGAGATTCGTGATAAATGATTTTTAGTTCACGAAGGCCGAACAAAAAAAAAAAAAGAAAGAAAGAAAAGAAATAACCATAAGATCTAGATAGGCCTATATGAATTTTGCATGAAATTTTGTACAAAATTCATATTTATGCAAATCACATTTTAGATTATTTCATCCATTTACATGAAGGGGCTATTTTCAGTTGTTATATTTAATGATATGATTTGAAAATGCATACCTATATTTTAGCACTATTGACTATTATGATGTGGGTTTTTATGACGTTATGACGTCAAACCTCTGGGTCATTTAAGAGTTAATATATAATATAGAAATATTCCTGTTGTTAACAGTAGGCCTATACAAGGATTTATTAATATACTAATTATTCTCTAAGACTCTTATAACTTTTGATAACGCCTATAAGTGTGGGTTTATATTTCGTCACCCCTGTACATCCGTCCATTATCCATAATTTCTTATCAACATTTTACAAACTTTTTTATCATCCGATTCTTTTCAACTTAATAAAAACTATTTACAATAAAGAAATGAAATAATTTATTGACCCAAATTATGCTCCAGTCTTTTAAACATTTATATATTGTTATTTACATGAGTGAGACAAAACATCCTACCAATTTTCATTAATTGTTTGTAGAAGTATTTTCCTTCTTCAAAACGGTCAAATCTGCTTGAAATCTACTATATGCATAGTTCATACTAGTGATGTGATTACCCTATCAAATTCATTACTGCCTATGGTTTTGTTTTAGATATTTTGAAGTATAAAGATTTTGAAATTAAAATTTACTTAAAGTGCACATAAAATGGTTTTGTAAATTTTTCTGTGTGAGCAATCCATGGTTATTTTATCCACTTTACGGCAAATTCACATCAATCCAACTAAAATTAATTCAGCTATCTTCACTCAAAGTCGTAAAAATAGACCTGCCGTAAAAACGACTTTGCCAATTATCGAAAACACTCTTAATCCCCTCAGACGCCAGTGACGTCACAGTGACCGAATGCATATTCGGAATGTTTATTCCTTAATTACCTATACACACCCGGCGTGTGTATTCATTAACGCCTGACTGATTCCTTAATCCCCCTAATTAAATAAAACAATTGACTACGGAATAATTTGTTTTATAATTCATTTCAATTCAAGATTCAATTTGGAATTTGTTTCATAATGTACGGTCGTGCTGTTTTTTCACGGCAGCGATTTAATACACTCTACCATCGTATGCAGTCGAAACGAATCGAGATACATTTTCGTTAGAAGAGTTTTGGGGTTCTAATTTAGAATTTGTTTCATTATTTACTGTCGTTCTGTTTTCTCACGGCAGTGATTTTAAAATAATCTACCATCGTGTGCAGTCAAAACGACTCGAGATATATTTTTGTTAGAAGAGTATTGTGGTTCTAATTTAGAATTTGTTTCATAATGTACGGTCGTTCTATTTTCTCACGACAGCGATTTTAATACAATCTACCATCGCGTTCAGTCCAAACGTTAGAAGAGTATTGTGGTTCTAATTTAGAATTTGTTTCATAATGTACGGTCGTTCTATTTTCTCGCGGCAGCGATTTAATACCCTCTACCATGTACGTTCGTTCTATTTTCTCGCGGCAGCGCTTTAATACCCTCTACCATGTGTGCAGTCCAAACATTCGAGATACATTTTCGTCTGAAGAGTATTGTGGTTCGAATTTCCCCGAGTAAAAGAGTACAGGAGTAAAAAGATGTGGTCACGCAAAATATATCATAAACGTCAAACATGATTGAAACGACATTTGTAAATGACGAGAAGGGTCACCTAACTATCTATATGTATCGCAAGTGTAGTGTCGTTTATAGCTGTCATTAATCAATCAGACTAAAGTTGCACAGAGACTGGGTCATAAATTAATGTTGATTAGGTAATCATCTTTTTTTACCCCGGCCAGATCAATTAGCTTTGATCACCGATGTTTTTGTAATAAAGTAGCCTCGTATTATTTGTTGATTGGTGTTTAAACATCTAGATATAAATCATTCGATGGATATAAGTTTGTGATAAGATAAGGTTATATTGTCTAACATCATTTAACTTTTTGAAGAATAAAGGTATTTTACAATTAAATTAGTGTATTTGATATTCATTATTACAAAAACATCGGTGAGCATAGCTAATTGATCTGGCCGGCGTAAAAAAATGATGACTACGCTTCTAAATTAGAACCACAATACTCTTCTGACGAAAATTTATCTCGAATCGTTTTGACTGCACACGATGGTAGAGTGTATTAAAATCGCTGCCGTGAGAAAACAGAACGACCATACATAATGAAACAAATTGTAAATTAGAACAACAATACTCTTCTGGTGAGAATGTATCTCGAATCGTTTTGACTGCACACGATGGTAGAGTGTATTAAAATCGCTGCCGTGGAAAAACAGAACGACCGTGCATTATGAAACAAATTTTAAATTGGAGCTTGAATTAAAATGAATTACAAAACATATTATCCCGTAGTCAATTGTTTTATTTAATTAGGGGGATTAAAGAATCAGTCAGGCGTTAATGAATACACACGCCGGGTGTATATAGGTAATTAAGGAATAAACATTCCGAATATGCATTCGGTCACTGTGACGTCACTGCCGTCTGGGTGGATTAAGAGTGTTTTCGATAACTGGCAAAGTCGTTTTTACGGGATACGACTTTGAGTGAAGATAGCTAAATTAATTTTAGTCGGATTGATGTGAATTTGCCGTAAAGTGGATAAAATAACCATGGACTATCAATCTAGAAAAAAAATTAAAACCATTTGATGTGCTCTTTAAAGAATCATATTGGGACAAACTTTGTAGACTTCTCATATGACTTAGCTGCACTCAGCATATGTTTCATGGTCTGGCAAAAAACATTTAAAACTAACTTTTGATTTCATAAAACATGTATATATAGAATCTTTAAATTCATTTAATTAGATGGAGAGAACAGATATATATTTTAAAGATAACATGCTAGTGGTTAATAATGTTTTATCAATTCTTTGCACCAATTGGTTATAAAAGCCTATTTTAGTGCAGTATATAATATTTACCTCAGTTATCATGTCTGAACTATTTTGACTATAAATGGGATAAAACAGTTTAATATTTCTATATTCATTAAACCGATAAGAACGCATAGTTGGCTTCAAAGTTAATAAGTCATGCACAATCTATGCTACCTACATCAGCAATACCGTACACTTAAGTTTCCTCTTAGTGTCAGTTTCATGTCGCTAATCCAAATACCAGTAGGATGTTTTTAGTTGTTACTATCAATGCTGTCCTTTAAAAATTAATTAAAGACTTTGAAAAGCATACCGGTAGGTACATAATTCATTCCCTGTCTCCTCCAAAGCCTGCAAGATTGAATCGAATTCTAACAGATTCACACTGATTATCAATGCTTTCTAATCAACCGTATTTTACATGGTAGAAAGTTGATCTTAGGATGTAGTTTTATTGCTTTACCTACAAGTTAAGTACTTAAAAAACCTTAACTATAAAGATAATCAAAGAATGAATTTGTCATTCTTCAACTAACTTGCTACAGGATATCCTACCTATTGCATATAGAATGGTGCCTTTATTTCACCGCCAAGAAACCCTTTTAAGTTTACCCTTAGAAAGCTGATGCCATTGTTTTTCAAGTTGTAGCTGTAATTTGAAAAAAAAAAGAAAGATTTGGTTGATGTTGTGTGTGTCCTGCTTCTAGATATATTCTATATGTAATAGGAATTAGCAAAACAAAATTATATTCGTAATAGTTATGAATGATAAGGCAATGAAAATGGAAATGAAATAAGACTCTGGACTGTATTAATTGGTGTTCTGATCATTTTTGGAGTATGGCTGGTATAATTGCATATTGAATATTGTGATTTTTGCATCCTTGGCCAATTGCTTCTGGTTGGTTTCTTTATTATTTTTTTGATTTATGTTTGTGAAATGAGGAATAATTTCAAAAAATATTTTCAATAATATCGATATCTAACTTACAGTACTGTGATCTTGTCCTTGCTTTTGTAATGATAATAAATTTGTTTAACAGTACATGTATATGTAATGTTTACAGAAAAAAATCCCAGAACATGCTTTAAACATTTCAAATCTGTATTACTTGTAATAATATTGGTATATTAATTTCATCATTAATAATAATATAAATAGTGTATTTTATAGATCATATGTTATAATATGTAATTGCAGGAACCATCTCCAAGCCCTACCAATTCTGGACCAAACATTGTACATGTACTTTCTCCAGAACAACGAGCAGAAGCAATAAAAGCTGCAAGTGGACATGCAGCAGCAGCGGAAAAAATTCAGAATAAACTGCAAGAACCTGATAAAAGTGAAACACAGAAGGAGAAGAGTCCAATGAAAGCTGCACTGAAGAAAATGTTAGGAGGTTAGTATCGAATTTTAGATGAATCTTCATCAATTTCAATGTGTGTTGAATGTCTTCTTTGTTTAAAAAGCTGACATAAAAACCTGCTTTTATTGCAAAAGATGAAATAAAATAATATGTATTGACCGCTTAGACATGTCATGATATTCATTCATTTCACCTTAGTGAAATTTTACATTTAAAACTACTTTAGATTACATTACAAAGGCTGAATTTTTACTGTTAAGCATGACATTTTTCAGTACATTTTTGAATGCAAAACATGCTAATCAGCGTAAATCTGGGCTCATTTATTTCCTGCTAAAATTCCATTCCTGTTTGATGAATGTCGCCGCATTTACAGTATTTGGCTTATTGGTATGAAATCATCAAAGATATTTCTGAGTAAACCGGATGGATTAATTCAATAAGGAGACTCCTCAAATCATGTAGAACTATCTGAAGCTCTGTGTTACTTTTTCTCCAAAATACAAATTTATGTAGTCAGTGAAATGTTCCCAAAGTCCATTTTATTCCCAAGTGCCTAAGTAATTGTGGTAAGAAAGAGACCGATGCTTTTGCCACATTGTTCATTCAAATGAAAAATGGAAATACAGTGTAAATCCACCCCTTTACAGTAGTTTGTGGTAGAAATTTTAATTAGTTACCTCTCATAAACATTTCCTAGATTTTAAAGAAGTTGGAGCTTGTGGTACTTCTTATTATTTGATTCGACATTTGTCGTTAAAACGCAATGTCAGCCGTAAGTCAAGAATAATTCAGTATTTCAAGTCGCATGATGCAAATAGAATGAACAATTAGAAATGATATTTTGTAATCTTTTTGTACCTTTCAGAATATTTGATCTCTCGAAAACTTACTCCTATATTGTAAAATGATAACCTATCATTGTCTGACTGTTTATGCTCTAAATCTATCATTTCAAAGCAAATTATTATTTCTACTAAAAGTAATTTTTCTTCAGACTTTTGTTCAATGATATAAGTACTACAAGCTCTGACAGTTTCCATATTAACTAACAAATGTATTTATTATGAATGCATGAATTACTACCTATTTGTTTTATCATATAGTTATTTTATCATACATTATTATACATCGTTTTTATCTTCCAACAAGTGTTGTTTTTTAGATATACATATTATAAATGAAATAAATTATTTTACCTAAACAAAATATTTATGAAAATATTTTTTTTCTTCATTTAAACCCTTCAAAATTATTTTTATTTAGAATTAGAACAAGTGTACTTTAATTTCCATCGATTAATTAGAAATACAAATATATATAATATTTATGTGGATGATGGAACAAGGAAAAAAAAGTCTGTTATTTAAATCTTGACTTTTAATCTGTAGGTCGAAAGAAAAAAGATGCACCTGATAGTGATGAAGAGGATGAACAAGCACAAAATACTAAACGTCCTCAAGATTGTAAGTTGATTTTACACATTTATTCTCATTATAACAGCCCACCCCCATATTAAAAGAGTGTCCCATGCACAAATTGAACAGGAATAAGAACTGTAGCTGTTACCATGTTTCTGTAAAAGTTTAAATGGTAACCAGACCTTTGTGCATTGGCATGGAACTGTATCTATATACGGTCCATGGTGTTAGTAATGAATATTGTAATTGGGGCAGGGACTGTCAAAGTTTTGCTCACCCTTGGTTTACAGAGTACCTGTAACTGCAATCCAGCTGACACTGGATTTTGACAACTCGCTTGAAACAAATGTAGTAGAAAACTTTTAAGAAATTTTGAAATATGAAAACTTTGTTTTGTCCAATATAGATTACTGGGTTTATTTCAGATGGAAATTTTCGTTATGCTATCTATGGAAGTAAGATTATTCTACATGATTCAGTCAATGTTCTTAACATGATAATCTCCCATTACTAATATGTTCCATTAATCAGTAGTCTCATTAAATTGAGATTTTGTCAAAATGTTAAAATTAAATTTGATTCCTGTAGGTGTTATAGTTTTAACCATGGTTTTAACAATTTGCATGATATGTGTATCGTACATAGATGTAGAAAAAAAGACTGATGACTAAATAATAACAATAGCTTGGATGGGAGATTGGGTAGCCAAAGGATCTTACACATACGTCATAGATTATAAGATGTCATGTAGTCAAGTGGATTGAGATTTGGAACTCACACCTTGTATGTGACAATTCCATGGTTTTTCGCTGTTTGCCTCCCACTCCTAAAGACCATACATGCAAGCAAATTATTGAAATTAGGTTGTACCTGTACCATATGTCAGTCCCAAAATGCAAAATGACCTAGTTTTTTGAGTGGATGTCATAATCAATCTCCCTTTGTTGTTTGGACAAAATATGTAAAAGATAAGCTTGATGGGTTGATTCTTCCAATTATTTGGAAATGGCATATTTTACAGTTTTGTTCAACCGTTAATGAGCTGATAGTTTTTAGATAGTTTTTTTCAGACAAGGATTATGCTATCCTTTCTTTTTAAGGTTGCATGTTTAAATGTTGTAAAGATGTCTAGCATGTTTTATATATCAATAAAGATAACATTTAAATGTCTTAAAGACATCATCTGACGTAAATAACGTTCATTGCTCTTAGATACACTTTCACAATACAATTTAGGTCATAATGATTAATTAGGCCAAAGTGAAAAGTGTGTCACAAAGTAATTGCATGACCAAGTTAAGTTTCTCTTGAAAATATAGGCTTTTGTCTGTTTGCTATGATGCATTTTGGCCACCAGCTCTTATAGATGACTCTTGTGATGAATAAGTGGAAACTAAAAATAGCACATTGGATCCTAATCCTTGTCCTCAAGGGAAACGTATGGCGTTGGTGGTCTTCAAGTCTAATGGTATTATCTTAATCTTATTTTGATGATGTCATTAATATGGATATGACATCCTTTTGAAAAAAACAAAATGTTGTAGCCAGTGTATTGTTGATGTCAGTATATGTATAGTAGAAATAATAGCCTCTGGCAGGCAATGATAATTAAATAATGGAAAGGAAATACCAGTAATGCAAACTCTGTTAGTATGATAAACCATCAACTATTAGAGCGGTAATGGTTACAGTAGTTATGTGGAGAATTTGAATGTAAGTTTGTCTTGGTAGAAGTTAATGGCAAATTAAATTGCAAATATTGTTTTGTTCTTGGTTCAAAAAGTTATTCTGAACAAGAATGGTATGGATATCTTTGAGTGCATTTTAATACATTCTTTTTGGTGTTGTAGTCTTTGTTTATGGCTTTGATTTTATTGGCTAATCTCATTCCGACAATCTAGTTAATTACATTATGAAAATGCTTGTGATGTCAGCTTAATATCGTAAACAAGTAGTATGAGCGCGGTTGTAGCGTCAGAAACGTATTCCGTCGGTAGATTAGGTGGTATATAAACCAAGTCGATTGTTGTTATAGAACACTTTAACTTCAAAACATCTAGAGTTTGGATAAATACATGCTCCTCATTATTATTGAACACGATGATCATTGTTATTAGATAATTCAACTTATAAATTGTATTTAAACTTTTGGATAGATACACGCTGATCATTGTTATTAGACTTGAAACCATCTAGCATTTGGATAAATACTTGCTGATTGCTGTTATTAGACAATTCAACTTAAATTGTATACAAACATACGGATAAATATACGCTGATCATTGTTATTAGACTTTAAACCATCTAGTGTTTGGATAGATACACGCTGATCATTGTTATTAGACTTTAAACCATCTAGTGTTTGGATAAATACATACTGATTGCTGTTATTAGACAATTCAACTTCAAATCGTATACAAACATTTGGATAAATGAGTGCTTCTTCTGACAGTATGTTTTCTACTTTAATAAGACATCAATTTGTATTAGGATATTATTATATGGCTATATTATTTTATGCATGATGGGATGATCCTCTGTTGACCATCTACATGCCCCATGGTTCATGCATTATAGACTGATAATTTACAAACAGTTTGTAGTCGTCAGGGAATTATTCCTCAAATACACAATTTGTAAGGGTTTCTGGTTGTTTTGGGGACAAGCAGGAGGATAGGATTTAGGTTATAGGATTTCATATTACTATTTGGAATATGAATACATATATGGAAGATATTGTGCATGAGATAAGATTATAGGGTAGGATGTTTGATTTTTTATTTTGTTCAATTCATCAATGGAACAGCTGTTGGTATTAGCTCTTCTTCTTTTATTGTCTAATCCTGTGTCCAATTTGGATAGTAAATAACTGTCCTAAGTTATTCACATTGAGCTGAGTTGCAAAATGAATTATGCTAAATTAGTATTGATTGTATGGTCTCTTAATGTCTGGGGTGTTTCTTTTATTTTTCCATAGTATGATTTATGTGATGTATTTTTATATTATTACAGTGGGAGTATCTGTTCTTCCTCCAATACCAAACAAAGTTCCTCCACCCCCACGATCACCAGGGAAAAAAGATGAATTCTTAGCCAATGATATCAAACATGGATGGCGTCAACAAGATGGAAAGAAGAAACGGAAGAATCATAGACAATCTCAGAAACAAAAGCAACAGCAAGAAGCACAACAGAGTAGTATGAGTATAAACAGTACATCACAATGGCAGTATGCAGCTGATCTCGTTATCCGAGATATCCAGGATGTTATAGCATTGGATGAATTTGTGGGTAAAAAGGTAGGTTTAAACAATCTATTATGTATTTTTAAGGATAACGTCAGAATTATTTCAGCAATTCTATTAAACACACATAGATATTTGTTCATGTGTATTGTGTGGATATTCTTAAGAGAAAAGCAATGATATGGGCCTGGCCTGTTCCTCATTCCTTTTCTGTGAATGGAATGTTTTAAAAAAAATAAGAAAACTTTTATTCTTGGGTATGACAATTACTATATATAATATTCACCGTAGATTATTATAGACTTTTTGTTTAATAGTTAAACAGTGAGGAGTAAATATACCCCTGGAGATTATTGCATATTTGTTCATTGATGTTGGCATGCAATTACAAGTCTCTGTACATGGTTAGACACAGAGCTGTAAAACCACGTGAATTCCTACCCTTTGTGAAATAATTCTTTCAATATTTTATTTATTGTTACATTTTGTTATGCGAAGGGCTTCTTGAGATGACATCACATATTTTGATGCAATACCTGGTGAGATTGTGTGATGTTATTTAAACATTCTATCAATGAAAAGTGTTTAGAAAAAAAAAATTTCTCCCAAAGATATAAAATACTGAAGATATAATTTTAGATAAATGAAAATCATAATTTGAAGTTCTGCAATGCATGGTTGGAAGAAATTCCCCTCATTTGATATAACAAGTATGTTCAACTATAAGGAAGGGTTACTTTTCTAAATCTGTATCTCTTTTACAACTAAACATAACCCAATTTTTATGCGCCCACATTGTACCTATGTTGTCATTGCCCCTAAACTTGAAATATAGGTTTATATCCCAAAGACCATTACATCCTGGATTATGGCCCCTAATTGTACAAAAAATTGGTTTTATTTTTTTAGCCTTTTCTATGTCCATCTCTTAACAGATGTGAGTGTTTCTTTTATGGCAGCCGCATTTTTAGATTAAAGATCTCTTGTGAAGATTATTTGCTTATTTAGATGGCAATAGATGATAATTTAAGACTTGTAAATAACTGATTATTATAATTTTATTCACCTTTTATTCAAATTATGTTTTTTCAGTATATGGAACTGTTTAAAGATAGTGAAAAAAGAAGTTATACAATATTTGATAAGATTTTCAAAGGTGCTATAGAAGATTTTAGAAAAGAATTAAAAGCGTTAATAGGAGTAGAGATGCAGGTTAGACATGTTGTATTACACATCTTCCCTTAAAGGACAATATTGGTGTCGGTCATTATCACAAATGTGATAGAACTGGTTAAACACATTTCAAATATAATTTAAATACAGAGATCATTGCTACGATAGATGCGTAATAAAGGTTTCAAGAATCGGAAATAACGAAACGAAAGGAAAACAGGAGTTATCCCTCTATATAACTGACTGAAGTGACGAGTGATAACAGATACAAGGCCGAATTTCAGCTCATTTATAATTCCTTTGAAGACCAAAATAAAAATAAAGTAATTGAGTGTCATTATATGAGAGGGCACATATAATATAGTCTATTTCAGCTCTCTGAATATACATTATGATGTTTTGGGGGTTTTATTAAACAATATTTTTGTACAGGTTGTCTGAATTTTGATATTATGTAATGTAGAAGATCAGATAACAATAAAACAAAATAATATGGCTCATATTTGGTGAAAGTCATTTTCTGTAGAATTTTAATTTACAAATAGTATTATATGCTTATTTTAGCGTGATGAAGTCAGTGTGAAGTACAGGGATTTATTGAGTAACTTTGAACAAGTTCTAAAAGCAAGAGTCATCAAAGAAAGGACAACCGCAACATTCCCAGTTACCATGGGAATAAATGCATTCCATGCCTTCCTTGATGGCTTCATGAAGGCCCATCCAAAGAAAAAAGAAAAGAAAGAAGAGAAAAAGACAGAAGCAAAACATTTGAAGCGTGATAAGAAAAAAGATAATAGTTGTACAGTTGTAAGTATATTGTTTATTAATTAAAAATGTCTTTGTAGTTTCTTTGGCCTATTACTGTAAAATGTTGAGGCCTACTGTGTTTGACTCATTACATGTAAAATATGTGATTTTTATGATGTTTTAGTATTTACAAAGTTAATTGTTATTTGATCTGTTATGTTTTGGGTGGGTTTTTTTCAGGATCATCTTGGTCATAAGTTTTTACAGGTTCAGTTTAACATTCCTACTTTCTGTGAATTGTGTTCCTCTTTAATATGGATTATGGAAAAAGGACAAGTTTGTCAAAGTAAGTCAGATAAAGAAATATTTTAAGTAAAAGGGTGTTATTTCTTATGGACATAGATAAACATATGATATAGTAGCAACATTTACCCCAATCTAATCAAATCCTTCGATTTATTTCACTAATATTATGGATGTCTGATATTAGGAAACTGACTAACTTTAAGAGATATCAGACCTGTTAAAGAATGTTAAAAGACATTTTGTTAAGTTGAAATGTTTGTGGTTTTGAAATAAATCATTATTGTAATGATGGCATAACATTTTAAATTTCAGATTTTCTCTGTTGAAACATAATATGTAGATTTTAACTATTAATAATGTATGGTTTTCTATTTCAGTATGTAAATATACCTGCCATAAGAAATGTTGTACGAAGTCCAGCGCTTCATGTAAGGGTACATTGGAAAACAAGGTATGATACTAAAATATTTTGATATTAAAATATTATAATTTGTATGTAAAGTTATCTAAATGAAACAAATAACAAAAGTTCCTTCTTAATTTGTAACATACAAATAAAAAAGCTTCCAAGAGTTCCATGTTTTTAAATTTTGTTCATTGACCACAGTTTGAAATTCATATTTTAAAAAAAAAAAACCAAAAACATCTATTTTCAGGGTGCCACTGGTGCATTTTTAAATGTTCCGTTACAGTCCATGATTGGTAAAGATCAAAAGATACCTCCTATTGTTGAAAAACTAATCAGTGCTATAGAATTACAAGGAATGTTTACTGAAGGTATTTACAGAAAATCGGGATCGGCACCTAAAGTACGAAGTCTTATTCAAGATATCGATGCCAGTAAGTTTAAATTATATCACATATATTTTTATAATCGATTTTTATGTTAATACGCCCGCATATTGGGGAGAATATTGTTGTCACCTGTGGGTCTTTGTCAGCTTGTCCAATCTTGCATCAGTTTGTTGACAATCATTATTGTTAGAGTTTTTGAACTTGGTGCGATAGTTCAGTTAGTTTATATGTGAGTGGGAATGGCGGTGCCTCAGTGAGTAAGATTCTGGGTTGCTGACCAAGAAGTCTCGGCTACATTTCCGTTGTTGACTGAGAAAGTTTCTCAGGATTTCCTGCATGGTTTCCCCACTGTCAGTGGTGCAGGACAGAGGGTCTGACAAGGACAGTGTCTAATTGTTCAGATAGGACGAAAAACAGAGATCCTTTACACACACTGGTTTGCACATAGAAGAATCCATTCTGGGCAAAATTTCTCTCATAGCATGGTGTATGGTGTATGCCTGTCTTCATTAGCCCACCTGGTGCAGAAAAGTAGGACGTTACATCCCATTTCATTTAATTCTATAGGTTGGGGATTTGTAATTTGAGGGGGGGGGGGGGGTATTTTTCAGGTAGTTATATCAGTTTTAGATGTTATTTTAAATAGTGAAGGTAGTGCTATAGATCTTCATTCTGTTAGAAATATAGCCATGAGTTTGTGATCTCATAATTAGTCATGGCAGGATGTGTGGTACCATACCTAGCAAAGGGCCCTGATCTTCTGCTTTCCTCCCAGGAATAAAGAATCACTGCTCAAGCTTAATAATGAGATATCTGAAAGTTTGGATAGAATTGACAATTAGCAATGTTGGTTGATTGAAATGAATACTAGGCAAACTAATTAGTACATAGAGTTCAGTAGAAATTTTCCAGATTCATATAAATGTACCACAACTTTTGCTTTCTTTTTTTACAGATGCTAGTGGTGTGGAACTAGAAAATTATGCAGTTCATGTTCTAGCAACGGTTCTTAAACGATTCTTCCGTGATCTACCTGAACCTTTAATGACCTTTGACCTCTATGATAATTTCCTCATGGCAGCTGGTAAGAAAATATTAATGTTAAATGTACAATTGGTAGATGAAATGCAATTGGGTTAACTTCCAACTTCTCAGCACCGACTGAGCTAATGAAAATGGGCGTTACAGCCTTCTCTTGTATCAAATTCCAACTGTCAAGGGTTGTTTTACGTGCTTGTCAATGTATACAGGGTACCTCATCCGAACAACTAGACAGCTGTCCTTGTCAGGTCCACCATTCTACACCATTGTCATGGGAAAACCATGCCAGAAAACCCTGAGGAACTTAGTGAGCCAACACAGGGAGCAGACCTGAGTCTTACTCACTCAGCCACCGTGGCTTCCATAATGGTAAACAGTTATATTTTTTTGAGGCAGAGTTTCCGAAAATCTTTTTTGTTAAAACATATATTTGAATGAATTATAGAAATTTTTATGTTTATGTTTTGGGGTATATTTTTTTTCAGAAATAAAAGATGATAAAGAGAGATTACAGACATTATCTAATGTGATAGAAGGTCTTCCGAAACCAAACTATGATCTCTTTGAACGTTTAATCTTTCACTTATCTAGGTAAGTTGTTTTGAAAAAGAAACGATTTATTGGAATTGCCATGATATTTACTAATTTAATTGGATCTTCAAAAAATGTCCAACTTGTCTGCATAGCTTACCAAGGAAGGGTATTTTATTGAATGCTACTCCGGATTAAACTTAATTTCATAGTTGTTGATGTATCTTCCTAAGCCAGTGACAACAAGTTTTAGTTTCATTATGAGTGATAGTTTGGTTGATGACTGATCAGAATAGTCCATACATTTGTTATCGTTAAAAATAGGCATCAAAAAATTTTTGAATGGAGAGTTGAAATTTCAAGGCAATTGTAACAAAATATATATATTCAGTGTAGGCAATGATGACCCCATTGCTAGAAATTGTGTGTTTTTGTTGTTAGGCTAAAAGATAAAATACCTTTTTTCTGTTACTTGCGTTGTAAATAATGAAATTTTTAGGTTGGTTTAACACCTAAATGGAAGAAGCAACTGTACCCCCCAAAAAATAATATACCGAAAATTCCATGTAGTAATGGTTAAGGATGTTATTTTGCCTCAGCAATATATAATTGATGTTTCATATATTATGTCTTGTTATTTCAGGATTGCCATGCATGAAGATAGTAATAAAATGTCAGCTCCAGCTTTAGCTATTATATTTGCGCCATGTTTATTACGTAGTAACAAAAAATTTCAAGCGCAAGAATGTTTACAACAAGTTCCAAGACAAAATCTGTAAGTTTGAAATTGGCATTTAGTAATTGACCTTATTTTCTTGATAAAGACTTGTCGAAATGTCGCTTAGTATTAAACTCAGTAATTGTTTGTCCATGAAATTTTTATCTTGAGGTCATATGTAGCATTCTGCAACTTTCCTATTTTGTGTTATACCCCTTTCTTTCCAACATTCCCTAGTAAAAATTTAATCTGAACATCTTATATGTAGGATTCTTCTGAGACAAGTGTTGATAAATATCTGTTATTTGCATTCAGTGCCTTGGTTTGCCTCCATACAGACAAAATACAGATGAAGATGCTATCTTTCTAATCCATGTTAGTCATAAAGATCTAATTCTTTTTATTACAAAGAAATCACATTGCATCGGTTTGTTGAGCTGCTGGTACTATTGCAAATGTATCAACCATCTTAGCTTGAAATAGTAGCCTAATGATTACCTAACATCAATGGCAAATATTTTATCATAATTTATTTGTTTACTTCTGTTTATTTATAGATGTTTAGAGAACATTATAACAGAGAGATTAAAGAAATTAAAATCAACATTTAATGATATCAATACCCTAGAATCTGCTGAGAAAACAGCCACAGATAGATTAACATATCTTAGAGCTAGTATTCGATCCCCCAAGGTGAGCCTTTTATTTATACATATTGGGGTTTTTTTTATTTTGTGGTGGGGGGGGGCTTTTTTTCAACATGGCTTCAGAGCAGAGTGTCTGACATGGACAAATGTCTAGTCATTGGTGAGCACATAAAAGATTCCCTGGCAATTGGAATTCGATATAAGAGTAGGCTTTAGTGCCACTAGTCAGACAAACTTTCCCTCATAGCACACTGTATGGCATATAGCCGTCTTCATTAGCCCATTCGAAGCAGAACAGTAGGATGTTAAACCCCATTTCATTCCATTTATTTTTCCTGTTAATGTACTAATAGTTTTGAACATTTTTTTTTACTTTTGTATAATTGTTTTTTCAGTCTCGGCCAGTATCTCGTCATGACCCCTTACCACCAATTAAAGATAAAATTGATGGTGAAGAAGATGAAGAAGTAGAAGAATTAAAGGAAGAAGAAAGAGTTTTATCAGCACAAATAGCATCTATTCATCAAGAAAGGTCAGTAGTAAAAAAACTTGTTGATCATATTCATTTTAATTGTCTTCTTCTCTTTTTAGAAGATAGAGAGAAATGGGGTTTAACGTCCACTCAACACAAACTAGGTCATTTCGGGACTAACATATGGTTTAATTTTATAATTTTATTTCAATAATTCGCGCGTAGGGGTCTTTAGCAGTGGGAGGTTGAGAAGGCGTCCCTATCTCCATGGCACATACGCTCACACCAGGCAGCAAAACCACAGCTGCAAGCCAGAGGTGACTGACCAGCTAGAGGTCGAAGTGCGGCACTCTTGACCACAAGGCCATCTCACCCCCCACCCCCTTTTTAGAAGATTCTTTATATCTTCTTCTCAAACAACTTTAAGATACATGTTTTCCTTAGACGAAAGTCCTTTTGTTCAAGGGTTAATACAAATATAAACATTTAAATGAAAATAAAACAAACTACAGTGTCATTGAATTTGTTTGTTGATTTCAGGGAAAATTTGACATCCACCTTACCAATGTTAGATTTCCGACAAGGTAGCTCTGATGAAGACATGTTAACTGGTGATGAATTTGAAAGCTCGTTTGATCCCATGGATGAACGAGATGATTTTTATGAAGAATATGCTGTAACTTTTGACCTTCCAGGTAAATTAAATATTGATGCTTGTCGATAGCTACTGTAGGAAACCACAAACCAGATCATTTTGTTTTATTTTCGTACAAATATAAGCTCATGGACAATGGTCTGGCTTGTATGGAAATGATAGTAGAATTAATATAAATGGTGGTGTGAAATCAATAGAAAACAGTAAGTTAGAAGCGAATGATTTGAATAATTTCTGGACCAAAATTTTTTTATACGCCCACATTTTCATGTGGACGTATATTGTCGTCGCCCCTGTTCGTCCGTCCGTCCGTTCACAATTGTTTGTGAACAGTCTACAGGTCACAATTTTTATCCGATTTCAATGAAACTTAAAACATAGGTTTATCACCCTAAGATCTCGGTTCCTTTCGATATTGGCATGTATCGGACTGTAACTTCATGGGTTATGGCCCCTGATTGTACGAAAAATCACGTTTTTTAGCTTGTGAACAGTTTAGAGGTCACAATTTTGAACCGATTTGGACGAAACTTGAAATGCATGTTTATAACCCAAAGACCTTGGTTCCTTTCGATATTTGCGCCAATCGGATCGTAACTTCCTGAATTATGGCCCCTGATTGTCCGAAAAATTGCCCTTTTTAGCTTGTGGTCCCTCTGGAGGTCAAAATTGTTATCCGATTTAAAAAAACGTATGATTATATCACCGTTCCATGGTGATGAAGGTTGAGTTCGAATTTCGTGAAAATCGGACCAAAATTGACGGACAAAATGGCCGCCATTTGTACGCGAATAGTGTGAAAATATGTTAAATCAAGGTTGTGAACAGTGGAGAGGACACAATTTTGAACCGATTTGGATGAAACTTGAAATGCATGTTTATAACCCAAAGATCTTGGTTCCTTTCGATATTTGCGCCAATCGGATTGTAACTTCCTGAATTATGGCCCCTGATTGTCCGAAAAATTGCCCTTTTTAGCTTGTGGTCCCTCTGGAGGTCAAAATTGTTATCCGATTTAAAAAAACGTTTGATTATATCATTGTTCCATGGTTATGAAGGTCGAGTTCGAATTTCGTGAAAATCGGACCAAAATTGACGGACAAAATGGCCGCCATTTGTACGCGAATAGTGTGCAAATATGTTTTATCAAGGTTGTGAACAGTGTAGAGGACACAATTTTGAACCGATTTGGATGAAACTTGAAATGCATGTTTATAACCCAAAGATCTTGATTCCTTTCGATATTTGCGCCAATTGGATCGTAACTTCCTGAATTATGGCCCCTGATTGTCCGAAAAAATGCCCTTTTTAGCTTGTGGTCCCTCTGGAGGTCAAAATTGTTATCCGATTTAAAAAAACATTTGATTATATCACCGTTCCATGGTTATGAAGGTTGAGTATGAATTGTGTGAAAATCGGACCAAAATTGACGGACAAAATGGCCGCCGTAGGTACACGAATAGTGTGAAAATATGTTATATAAAGGTTGTTGACCTTATAGAGGTCACAATTTTGAACCGATTTTGATGAAACTTGACATGTATGTTTATAACCCAAAGATCGTGGTTCCTTTAGATATTTGCGCCCATTGGATCATAACTTCCTGAATTATGTCCCCGGATTGTCAGAAAAATCGCTTTTGTTCGCTTTTGGTGCCTCTGGAGGTCACAATTATTATATGATTTAAAAAAAAAACGTTTGATTATAAAAACCAAACAAATTCTAATAATTTTCTGATAATTCCTTAATATGCGACAATTCTTGTTGACTGCCCGGACGATTTGGCTGCTGTGTGGGCGTATGTTTCGTTGCCTGGCAACCTATTTTTTCAAATAAAGGAACTGTTTTGTATGGTCTTAAAATCTATATTTAACTGTTATTTTGGCATGTTGGGGCTTTAGTATGTGTATGTTCTGAAGTCATGGTTGTTTTTAGGCAAGCTGTCCAAGTGGCAGATATGACCAAGAAATTATATGGTTTCTTTAAAATTAAGCCAAAACAATTATACCTGGTAAATTAATGGTTGACCAAGAAACCTAAACCTTTTAATTGTTGATATTCTCAAAATATTATTCTTTCATATATACAGTATTAATCCCATTTGGCTCTTTATTTTTCAGTTGTACCTCCAGGATTGCAATATCCTAATAAAAGACGTGCAGCAGTACCCCATAAAAGACCACCAAAGAAATATTCTTCCTTCTTTGCACGTAGTGATTCACGTACAGAATCGTTTGATAGCGTAGAAGAGGATTACACAGACTGTTCATCATTAACAGTTGAAGCAAGAAATGTGACTAAACCTCACGCTACAAAAGATGATGACGAAATCATGGTTTGAAACAGATGACAATATTCATGCAGATGGGCTTTCAAAATTCTCTTGTTTTTTCTATGTGAAGGATGAGTGTTGAGTGATGCGGTTCTTTGACTTGTTCGTTTGTCTGTTAAACTAAGAATGAAATCATGAGATACACAGGGCTTTCATAAACTAATACTTTGTTCCTGTTGATTTTAGTGTATCTAAATTTGATTGTGTTTTAGTTCTTTGCGTCTGGTGAAAATGGACAGCTGCAGACAGACTAATAGCTGGCTGATAACTAATATGTTTGTTGTTGAAGCTTATTGGATAATTTATAGATTAACATGTGTTTTGCTTATATAATTTGACAGTGATTATTATAGTGCTTTGAGGAATAGTTGATTTAACAATAAGATCGTGCCAAATATGGAAACCACAAGAAACTAAGGATGACAAGTAGAAGAATTTGAAGTCTGTGGAATGAAAATGGAATTAAGATTCTTAAAAGAATATTCTCAAAATCTACTCAGTTTTGTAGAACTATTTTGTTCTTATTTTTAACTACTTTAATAATTACTATTGAGTGCTTTTTATACACCCACATTAATTTGATATGGGAGTAGGCTTATATTGCTGTCAGCCCTACCTATCAGTCGGTCACAGATCAGAGTGTTTGACATTTGTTTTTCAAACATGCTGGGTTTGTTTGTATAGTCCTAAATAAGAGGAACCTTATTAAAACTGAGTCATTCAGGGATTTTTCTCAGTCAGAGTTACTGCCCCTGTCACTGAAACCTTGTACATGCTCTTTAGCTTTGGAATACTTTTTTGGGGGGGGGGGGGGGGGGGGGTTGTAGTCAAACTTAATGGAATTCTTTTGCTAATCATAGGAATAATTCTATAGAAAACCGACTGGTGTGTGTATAAATTGTTGCCTGGCAATACTATGTTATTTATATGTAAGTAAATGTATTAAATTAATTTATTCTGAAAACACATATCAAACTCTTTAATTTTAGAATTAGTTTGATTTTTTTGTATGATACAACGAATTGAATTGTTTATTTCTGTAAGCCTCCTGCTTAAACATGCATGCTTATCTGTTTATAAGATTGGGACTGATAATTTATTTATAGAAAATGCCTGCAAGTCCATAATTGAAATTTTTACAAAATAAATGAGAGACAAAAAATTGTTTGATTCTTGATACATGGATTACTTATAAGTCACATATTCAAGAGATTTACATAATAGACAAACCTGTATACACCATGTAGATAAATATAGATAAGCAATAATAAAGTATTTTTAGAATAATTGTATTTTATATGTAGTCAGTATAGTTGAATTCATATTTTATATATTTTTTGAGAATGAAGAATTACTTAGTGATCAAAACTTTATCAATACAAAAGTGTTCTCAAAGGTTTGAAATTCAAACACATGCCTACAATATTTGGAATCAAACATATTAATAAATGCAATAAATACTTCAAGCTGAATCTTTTAGAAATATATTCTGTTTGAAACTTCAGCTTACATTAAATCTTTATAATCCATTGATGCCTACAAAGGTATTGAATTAAAATATTCCTTTTTTTTTAAAAAAAAAAAAAAATAATACAAAAGCAATAAACAATGATTTGGGTAAATCAGTAGATAAAAGTTCAGAATTGAAAAAAAGGGTTACAACGTTAATATAATCTTCCGTAAAACTTTTTATAGTTATAGTTTTAGTGAATGAAAATCTGCTACTTAAAATTGAACTTTTAAATTTAAGTACATTATTATTATAAAGAGCTTCATAATAAGATGTTTTTTATTGGAATAATAATCTTTTTTTATTGTTCCTGAATTTACTAGCTTCTAACATTAATTTTAGTCGATAAAAGATAATGGCTAAGCAAAGGTATTTCATATACTCTTTTTATGTACATTGTATTACACTGTTTGCTTAGAAAACATAGCTCTTATTTCAGTTGTATTAACTGCTAATTATATATCTTAACTTATTTGTTAGAAATTACAAAATAATAACATGACTAGACCATGTTAGAGAATTACTCATGATCAAGAGGGTACATCTGAAGTCTTGTTAGAATGTTAGAAAACAGATCATGGGTGGTATTTAAGGATTTCTCTCTGCCCTTGTTAGGTAGTTCTTACACAATGTAGCTTGCTGTTGTACTATTAAAAGCCCTTGATTAATAATGGAAAATGAATTTAGTAATTAAGAGAGACATAGTGTTATACCTATTGCAGATCTATTTATTAAAGTTGTATCTGTTATCTAGTCAAAATTGTAAGAGTTATGACATTTTGTATATTTTTTTTTTTTTAGAAAGTACCATTTGTTGCATCAAAACCAAATCTTTTCATGGCCATTCCTGTACATTGTACCTCAGTCTCATAAAAACTGCAAAAATATCCATTTTCATGTAATAAGAAAGTCACTGGCTTTTATTTTTATCTGTATATACGTACTTAGATCATTATAACAAATTATCATAGCAATTTGTAGGAGAACATTTTGTCCTGATATAATTGATAATTTTTGGAATGCTCTTCATATGTATAAGGTCATCAAATCATATTAATAATATTTGTATGAGAATAGGAATTTAAAGATTCCTTAAAACATTACTCAAATTCATATAGGTATAATACTAGCTTCATGTAATATATTTCATCTACTTTTGTATTCTGATTTTCAAATTCTGAATTGGTCACTAACGAAGAAACATGTTTACTAATTGAAATATATACTACCTACTGTTAAAATGTCGAAATACTAATCAAGATCTATACAAAATGACAATTTAGTATAGTTTTGAGGCAGATACATGTTTGAGACATGTCCCAATAGACCTCAATATCTATAACCGAACTAGTAATAATACATTCTTCAATATTAGCAGTCTACCAGTTAGTAATACTTTATGAATGATGTGTATTAATTGACTAATTTCTGAATGCTATATTAGAGATAGGTAGGTAAGGGTTTGTTAACATTTAGGCATTTCTAACCATTGGTTATATTTTATTAAAGTGACAACCATTTAAATTATTGTTCATCCTTCTATCAACTATTTACCTAAACAGACAGTCTCCATACTCTCCCAAATTGTGAATCTGGAAAGAGCAATGTTTATAGTAAAGTAAAACTTGCTAGGTTTGATGTGCAGAAATGTATTGTTTTCATACATAAATGCTTAATATAGTATCCCTTTAATTCCTGTCAAAAGCATTCATTTTATAATTAATTTAATTAAAGTTACCTGTTGTAATTGAGTTTAATGAATTATAACCTGTATTATTTAATACTTTGTAAATATGTTATTAATTTAAACTTATGCCTACCTTCCATTGTCATAACTTTAAATACATTTAAATATGTATATAATATAAATCATCACCAGCATATTACTATATTACCTTCAGTATATAGATATATCATAATTAGCTTAGATACATTTATTTAAAAGCCAATACGCATTTAGTATTGGACGTCTTAGTTTTGATATAAATACACACTTTTTATTCTAATTTATCAGTTTGATTAAATGCAGTTGATTGTTTTACAGATTATTCAGCAAGTTTACAATAAAAACTTAATTTCTGACATGATGACATTTACTCACAATTCAGTTCTCTTTCTTTTCAGTTTCCTAGCCAGTCAGTCAGAATGTGTTGTAATAATCTGACATGAAATTTTTTAATGAATATCCAAGATGTCATTAATATTTTAATCTTCCTAGTAAAGCTTGTGTATTGCTAAACGTATTATTATATGATTGTGCCTAATATTTAGCTTATTAATACTTTTAATAAGACAAATTAATATAAATTATTCCTTTTTTCACAATACTCCTTTCAGTTGTTGCCAGCTTTTGTACATATAAGATAATAATATACTATTTTTATCATTGTGTAAATAATCACTAATATTATACCTGCCATAAAATGCTGTGTAAGCTAAAAACATGATCATTAAAATATCAATATAAAACTAATTAATGCCGTCTGTTTTTCCTTATATATTTCTTATTAGATGTAGGGAGTGGACATGCTCAAAATTATTAATATATCCAATTCCTTGCAAAATAAATACATATAATGTTTAGGTCAGCGTTTAAATCTGTGTGTGGCTTTGTATAGTCGGACTTGGACGCACTTTTGATACCCGCATAGAAGGGATGTAACTCCAGTATGGGTATTTGGCGGGGCAAACATCTACTTCATACCATTATCAGCACAAAGGGTCACACAGAAGGTGTATAATTTTTTTTTAAATAAAAATAACATAATTAAATTTAAAACACTTAAGCAGGCATTGTCAAGCCATTACAAATATTGCCTGAAAAATGCAAATGACAATCTATCGTTTTTGCAGTTCCCCCCCCCCCCCATCCGACCCCAATTGTTCATTTTAAACAAATTACTGGCATGTTTATTTTCGTTTCATTAATTCATGCTACATATTCGAATTCAATGGTCATAATACATGTATAAAGACAGACAAGCAAAGTAAGCCAAATTTGATTTGAACAATAGACGCATTATGTAAGATTTAGATAAAGAGCTGGCTATAATAGTTCAAAAATAGATACATGTAATGTGACATGAGTAATTGACAATTTCCTTTAAATTACTTTATTCTGAGCAAAGATTTGGCAAGATGTGTGCACTGTTTGAGACTTAGCCTAGCTTCTCCATTTTTAAATTAAATCATTAAATGACCGAAGCGCTCTAATCTACTTAAAATCGGACCAATCTGATGGCATCTATAGTTGATTATGGTCTTGTCTAGGTCTTGTCATGTTAATAAATGTCTAATTAATAGTTTATATAAAATTTAAGACACAAAGAAAGACATTCAATAGGAAGATTTAGCTCTTGCATTAGCTCAGATTAGCTATATAAATCAAGTGATTTCATTGCAGTCACGGTCGCCTAGCGAATTTCTTATAGCGTGCTACTTTAATTTCTGCTTATCGTGTGGTGAATATCCTTATAATGTGCCAAGTTGATCTTGGCCAACAATATGGCTTCTTGTTCGCTCGATTTTGAGAAAGTTTGAAAGATTTAATATAAAAGAAATCACATGCACACAAAAAGATGGGATTGATGTTATTTTTATGTCAACTTTTATTTAATTGGTTGATAAAAATAGCACAAACATCAAGGGCAGACAATTTGAATACGTGTCTCCCAAATGTACCCATGGATCATTCTAATTAAAATACAGATCTATATTTCGTTGCGGTTTTTTTTTTATACTTTCGAAGGCCTAGTGTAGTAAAGAAAAGTAAAAGGAGGTTTTGAACTATATATAATATATATATATACAAAAATACCAAAATGAAATAGGATCTGTGTTTTAATCAGATTGCCCATGGATTAACCTCGTGAAACGGAATGAGACCTCTGGGGATAACAATGATGTAGTTTTTTTTTTATCAGTACTCCTACGTAAATTGCAGTTACTGAGAACACCACGTTACTGTTACTGAGAACACTAGTTAGCCTCTATACCCTTGTTAACATTTGCGTAGAGTGACACTGTTTTCATTCATTAGACTGACTTTTACAATCTGTATTTCACAGAGGATTATGAATGTGAATGTCTTCTAATATCTCTGTAAAAGATGACTGCCGTCAGCACGTGGCGTCACGCCACACAGCGTCAATCATTGGCCCGAAGGCGTGTGCATTGTTTGCATAAGACGTAACTGGTACGGGCAGAATGGAGCCTTTTATTAATACCCATTTACACTAAATAGGAAATATTTTTTGCCTACAAATACTTCAAGCTTATTTATTTTTCTAAAACATAAAAAAAATGTTTCAGAATTTAATATGTCGGAGGAAAAAACTCAATATCTGGGGCTCATTAAGTCGCATCGATGTCATCCTTATTATTGCAGTGATTGTTGCAGCCTAGCAAATATTCACTGCTAATCAGCTTGTAGGCCCAGCGAATATTCACTGCAGATCAATGTGTGACTTTGCGGATGCTCGATTCCAATCTGTTTCACAGAGAATTTTACTTACGAATTACCTCTGTAACAGACGACTGTCCACAACACGTGCGTTGACTGCACGTGGCGTCAATCATTGGCTCAACGGCTCTTTCAATGTTTACATAACACCTAACTGCTTCGGGCAAAATGATGCATTTTACTCATTTTAATAACCATTTACACTAAATAGGAATTATTTTTTTAACTACAAATACTTCAAACTTCTTATTTATTTTTCTTTTACCTTGATGTGGAGAGTGATCTGTTACAGAGTTAATTAGTTTTTACCTAGGAATAGATTGTATGCGAGGCGTGGTCCTTGTTAATCACCATCAATTTGGTCAGATCGAGGCTATGCGTAATATATAGGCTACAGAAAACGAAAGTATTTCAAACCAAATGAAGCAATTCCTGATATAAAGAGCAGTTTAATTAAGCGTAAACAGACTGATTGGCTTTATTTCCATTTAAAGTCATAAGGCAACAGCTGTGATTACAGTTTTCTAATGGTATGTAAGCTGTGTTATAGGCCTATTCCCTTATTGGCTACACCTGTGATTACAGTTTTCTAATGGTATGTAAAGTGTGTTGTTTTTCCTTATTGCCTATAACTTAATGTAGGTCATATAATTTTCCATGCGATTCCGCCGTAACAGATGGAAACTGTAGGCATGCTTAAGTAAATGTAAGTAAAGAATTGCACAAAAACGTCCATCCAGTGTGTACAGGTTAGTTTTGTCACCTCCGTGTGTTTGATAAAAAAAACCAAAACAAACCCAACAGCAGCTATCATGGCCGCCGCATATCATATTAATATATTTAAAGTCTATAAATAATCGACGAAAACCAGTTTTACATTATAACAAGGTGTTTTTGTATTTGATCTGTTCCGATACCAGTTTGCTAATATACAATACAATTTAAAGAAAGGTAAATGGTGACAGAAGCATAGGCGCACTGGCACGATGAATGTTAGGCGAACAGAACCTGAAATGCCCGAAAAAATAGTGGGGTCCTAGCATTAAGACGGTTGTATCAACATCTTCTATAGGTTTCGTAACACCTCACTGGTTTGCACAAATAAAATGAATAGTGTCACTTATCAAGATACATAGGTTACAAGCTTAGGTTACATGTCTCTCCATCACCTAACTCGCAGATCGAGTTTACTAACGGACTCCCTACATTATATGGCTCCCCAGTGACTTAACGGGCCATTCTGAATCCAGATGGTGTCTCTTGAACCTCAACGGTTTCGCCCAACGTATCTATACGATATCTCGAACCCATTGCGTGTCTAAACTCCATAGGATCTAAATCAGTCTTTTAATCATTGACAGTGTATTGTAATTATAATTACAATAAAAAAAAAACGAATGTAAATCAGGTTAGGTACACTCGTATTACATGAAAGATGCATTACGTAAGATTTAGATAAAGAGTTGTCCGTTCTCGCTCTAATTTAAAAATACAAATAATGCAAAATGAATTTGAAAATTTCATTCAAATTATTTTATTCTGAGCGGCAAGATGTGGCATAGATTGTTTATTATTGTAACAACGGTACTTGTTATTCAGCTTCGCTTCTCCATTTTTAAATCATTGAATGGCGACCGTATTTTTATCGGTTTAAATTTCTGCCATCCGTTGATTATAGGCTTGTCATGTGAGTATGTTTAAATAATAGATTATATAACGTTTGAAGCCAAAATCAAGACCAGAAATAGGCAGATTTAGCTCTTACATAATGCATCTTTAGTATGTGCTTTTGGGCCCATTTTGGGTTCCATAGAATAGAGATTTAGATCCTTTAAATCAGTGAAATGAAGAAGCCAATTGAATTTCGGCAACAATATTATACCGCCTAAAGATTTGCCTTGTGGCTAACCTATCTTTTGAACTGTTATAGCATTACATAATGTAATATAATTCCTCTATGATAACAGAAACCACAAGAATGTGCGACAAAACTGTGGTAGACGTATGTTTCATTTCGTAGAAACATGTGGTTCAATTTACTAAAATAATGTATATATATTTCAGGATGAGTTTCTTCAAAACTTACAAGTCAATTAAAAACGAGTGTTACAAACGTTTTCATGGAGCAGTTACCTATGCCACACAGTTATGTTGGACGCGGTCTAATGGACAATATCGAACATGTTTTCCTACAGGCTGAAGATCAACTTAGAGCCGGAACATTTGACTCAGAGAACGGTCGTTTGTTTCATAGCAAATTACATGAGTTTTTGCTCATCTCTAATGTGTTAGATGGCGATATAGTATATCTATTAAGAGACAGACTGTGCAATTTCCATATAGAGGTAAAATATTGATTACTGAATTGATTTAAAGTGAATCATACATGTAGCTAAAAAAATATATTGTTGTAACATGTTAAAAATATTTTTTTGTGAAATATTTTCAGACGATTCCACAAACTGTTCAGTGTATGCTGTGTGTCATTCGTTACATTTTTCATGGTAAGATATGCAGATTAACTTTCTAATACGAATTGACATTTCATTTTGCAACAGTACATGACCCCCATTGCAACCGTTAATTAATGCTGGATCGACAACTACGATATTCTCACTAGATGTTCTATTCAGATCAATACTGACGCCCCCCCCCCCCAACATGCGCGTATGGCATCGTCCAGTTCCTGTTGCTAACTTATATTTGATAATTAGTATAGTTATAATTAACGAAAAATCCTTTATCAATCAGTTGTCTAAATAGTTATTGGCCATGCACAAACCTTGTAAACACTGTAACATCCCAACCATTCTAATATTTCTCAGAACAGTAGGACATTAAACCCCATTTCATTTCATTTCTTATATTTCTTTGAGTTTCACCCGTTGCCCTTTTGCGTTTAAGCGAAAAATCTGCCGCTGGTTGGATTTTTGTCATATTTATATTGTGTTTGAAATTATATAGATATTATAAATTGTAATTATTTCAGTTGTTTCAGTCGTTGATATCATTTGCCAGTTCAATGATGATGAAGGGGAGCCTTCCGTGAATGTACTTAAAAGATATCTTGAAGTTTATGATATATCAATGAATACTCTTCTTTCAAAACTAAAGCCTACAGATTTAGACGATACGGTAAATGTATTAAAACTTATTCACATTCTTAATTCGTTACTTCATTCGAAACCTTTTTACATGCAAGACCTTCTCAACGTTATATCTTTTTATATGCCCACATTTCTATGTGGACGTATATTGTCACTGGCCTAGTCCGCCCGGACATCGTCCGTCCACAATATGTTTGTGGACACTCTACAGGTCACAATTTTATCCGAGTTTGATGAAACTTGAAATATACGCTTATCTCCCCAAGATCTCGGTTTCTAATTTCGATATTGGCATGTATCGGATAGTAACTTCATGGATTTTGGCACCTGATTGTACGGAAATCACAATTTTAGCTTGTGGACACTCTAGACATCACAATTTTATCCGCCCCATTCCAACAATTTAATCTGTATTTGATCATAATTATGTCTATCCGGGATATTTTCAATATCTGTCCCAGGTTCGAAACCGGGCGTGATACCGGAAAAATCTCGGGATTTCTGAAGCACGGTTCACAACTGTAATGGATAGCGCCTTCGGTGATGACAAGTAAACTGTTGCAAGCTCGTCGTCCAGAGGGAAGAAATCACACCGGCCTTTACGTAAAGGAAGGAACCATTGGCACTTGAAACTTCCTGATATTGTACAATGTGTTTATGAACATGATAGAAATGTTAGGTTAACCACACGTTACCACCCAGTCGTCACTTTCAGGATAGTCTGCTTTTATTTTCAAAATTATGGAATCTCATGAGTGCAGAGTATTCAATGAAATTTTAAAAAAACGCAACACACGCAATCGAAGTTATTTTTTTCTATTTAAATTTCAACTGTTCGGTAGGACATTGTTTTTATACGTCTACATTTTCATATGGACGTATTATGCCGTCCGTTCGTCCACAATTTGTTTGTGGACACTCTACAGGACACATTTTTTATCCGATTTTTACGAAACTTGAAATATAGGTATATCCCTAAAGGTATCGCTTCCTGTCGATATTAGCATGCATCGGACCATAACTTCATGGATTATGGCCCTAGATTGTACTCTAGAGGTCACAATTTTCATCTGATTTTGATGAACCGTGACATTCATGTTTATAACTCAACGATCGTGGTTTCTGTCGATATTCGCGCATATCGGATTGTAACTTCCTGAATTATGGCACCGGACTAAAACTGTCGGACAAAATGGCCGCCCCTCGAACGCAAATAGGGTAAACATAATGATATATCAATGTTGTGAACCCACTAGAGGTCACAACTTTGATCCGATTTTGATAAAAAAAAACTTGTTATACATGTTTATAACCCAACGATCTTGGTTCCTTTCGATATTCGCGCATATCGGATTCTGAAATATTACCCTTGATCGTACGAACAATCGCGTTTTTATCTTGTGGTCCCAATATTTATCCTACCTAAAAAAAACAAACCGCGTGAATATATCATCGCTACACCACAATGACGGTTTGAGTTCAAATTTCGTGAAAATCGGACGAAAACTGTCTGTCAAAATGGCGATCCCTTGTACGTTGTAGACCCTCTAGAAGTCATAATTGTTATCAGATTTTGGTGAAACTTAAAATATATGTTTATGTCCCAAAGATCTCGGTTCCTGTAGCTATTTGCGCATATCAGGCCGTAACTTCCTGGATTGTTGCCCTGATTGTACGAAAATAGTGTTTCTTAGCTTGTGGATTGTCTAGAGGTCAGAATTTTTTATCCGATTTTAAAAACCGTTTAAATATATTTTCTGCCATAATGAAGGTTGAATTCAAATTTCAGGAAAAACAAAATTAAACTGCCCGACAATATTGCCGCTCTTTGTGCGCAAATTGTTTAACAGTATGTAATACGAAGGTTGTTGACCCTCTAGAAATCATTATTTTTATTCGGTTTTGATGAAACTTAAAATATATGTTTATCTCCTAAAGATCTCATGCCATTTCGATATTTTCGCACTTTAGACCGTAACTTCCTGCATTATGGGCCCTGAATGTACGAAAAATCTGGCGTGTTTTATATCCATCTCTTGCAAAATGTGGACATATCTTGCCGGCGACAACCACTGGTTGTGGAAATTTGTCGGGGTTTATTTATTGTGGAGTAAGGAAAATGGGATATTTTTTAATTGAAATTTTAATTATACTCGTGTTGACGTTTGCATTTTACTACACGCATAGTGTCGTCGCATATTGCACTCACCCCTGTCTGCCCGTTCACATTCCTTTGCCAGTACAATAATGACGAAAGGATTTAATGAAAGATACATTATGGGAGATTCTTATAAGGAGTTAGTCATTCTTGCTATAAAAGTTCAAAAATAGATGATGGAAGAAAAATATATTAGAAATTTCAGTCAAATTACTATATTCTGTACATAGTTATCACTGGTGTAATTTTTAGCTAGAAATGGGATTGAATTCCGTCTTCACCAATTTTTAGTATGGCCGATCGTTTGATTGACAGGCGTTAACTCCACCTACATAATCTCTGCTGTGTTTTGTCTGCTGTCATCATATCCGAATTTTTTTTTTACCTTTTTGGATTTTATAACAATTGGACAAAATGAGTGAGAGGTTAAATTTTCATTCTTACTTGTATTTTGGGCATTCATTAAATCATTGAATATAGGACATAATATTATAATACAATTATGATAATTCTATAGGTACACACCAGGGGCGTCGTGCCTATTGGGAAAAAATATTTTTATTGGTGTTATTAAGACAGAAGACCTGTCCGTCTGTATTAGTCATCACACGGTCTCCAGGAATTGTATAATTTATCATTATCTGTGTTTAGTTTATTGCACTTTAAATAGTTTAGATGTCATTTGTTAAGGCATCACCCAACATCGGCCTCGCTTCGTACATTCTATCATCTCGATCCGGGAGTATGACGTCAACGTAACGGTTAATCTCCGCTCACGACACCATTTATAATTAAATCAGTCAACGAAATCCCGTTTAAATCCAAGCTGAATCCAAGCCGTCCGTGGGTCTACAGAGTTGATTTTGTGCTTGTTGTGTAAATAAAGATCTAATTTATAATTTCTATGACATCTGAAGCCTAAATAAAGACTTGCAATAATCAGATTTAGCTCTTGCATAATGTATGTTTAAGGCCACTTATAGATTTTCATATTTTTGAATAATCATATCCCTTGGTCATTATGAAATCTTGATGGCGCTTTATAGGTTGCATATTATTAACCTTTTATGTTATTTAAACGAATGACTATTTATTTTCAACGATTTTCGACAATGACATTATACTGAGTTATTCCAAGGTAAATTTTCAGTGATTTTTGATGATAACATCCATAATCACCCCACCCGCCCCAAATGCGTACGACTTAGCTGCTGCTGAGTGGGTACAAATGAAATAAGGGGGTGTCCAATGATGATATTATCTTGGTCTACTTACATTGCTTTAGAACGTTCTGTTATATAAATCTTGTATTTTATTGTAGATAATAAATGAATTTTTGGAGCTCGCAAAGGAGGATAATGAAAATAGGTATAAAGCTTCCAGTTTTTTCATTACATCCGAGGTCTTGAAGTTGGGACATCATGTTTTTGGACAGATGGTACATCGCCGGACTCCATTTTTAAATATGGTTACTTTACAAAGTAGAGCAATAGATATTAAGGTATGGGTGTCAACATTTTGCTGTTATAAACTTTGTACAAACTGCATAGTTGAGATGTTTCCAGATATCTACACACGTAAGCCTTGGGAGGATACTAATTATTTGAAATTCAAGTTAATGTAAATTCTCAATATTCTTTCAAATCAAACAGATTCAATGGATTTTGTCACAATATTTACAACCGACAATTTGTTAATACATTTTTTTAAAGTTTTAATACATCTTTTTCAGAAAAACCCTGAATTTGTTTTATCTCAATTAAAACCAGGTAAGTGAGCACTTTGTATTAGAATTGAGTAAGTTATTTATATAACAAATGTTTACAACAGTAAGTTTTCTAAATCAACAAATAACAAATACATGTAATTAACAACTGCATTTACATGATCCCCTTCCTTAATAATAATTTTATTTCTGTATTTTTAAGTTATGCCTTTATTGAGTGAAAATAGACCAATATGTGCTCAGGCATTCCAACTACAATCAGAGGCCTACGAAGAAAAACAAATTTACAGTCTGGCTATTGAAAGAGCGAAGTCTGCAAGAGAAAATTTTGACGTAAGCTTTAAACGAAGCACACCATTTTATTTTAAAACCCAGTTTATTCACTAACGAAAAACCATGTATATAATATTATATCAATAACCACCAATAAAGCGGACTTGATATGACTAGTTAAATCAAAGCTCAGCTTAACCGGAGTGGGGCCCTGGGCCTGACTAGAATCCCCCCCCCCCCAACACGACGAAAAGATTATTTCGTATCCATTTTGAATGGCACGCACGCGTAGCACACAATTAAACGGTCTGTAATACAAGAATAATTTCATATCTGACCACATACGAAATCTATATCTGATATGTCTTCTTGGAATGTGTTTTGAAGAATGAATGCACAAGCACATTACTTCATCACAGGATCAAGAGTAGGCCATAGCGCCCCTGTCCGTACAAAATCCACACTTCATGACGTTTTCCCGTCTTCATTAGCATAGTCAGTGCATAATAGCAGGGTGTTAAACTTTACTTCATTTCTAAATCACCAGTTTTGTGTCTGGAAGTAGGGGTTTTGGGGATTGGGCCATTATTGATCCCATTTTATGGTGTCATAAGTAAACGAATTTAAAAATGGTATAGTTATACATTGTTTACACCCTCTCAAATTTCAATATTATGCGCCCCGTTGAGGGGTTCCGGGGTAATTGCCACCGCCCCTCTCCTCTTATATTTTAATGTTTCCAAATGAAATGGAGTTTAACATCCTACTGTTCTGCTCCGAACTGAGCTAATACGCTATACAGTGTGCTATGAGGAAATGTTGCTCGGACAGCGGCACTACAGCCTACTCTTATATCGAATTTCAACTGTCAAGGGATCTTTTACGTACACTAGACAGCTGTTCTTGTCAGCTCCCCTCCCCCGTCCTGCATCACTGACTGGGCTGGGGCACGCCGGAAAATCTGACTGAACTTTCACGGCCAATGCAGAGATCGAACACCTGACCTCCAGACTAGCGACCTAGCGACCTAGCGTCCTACTTCTTACTCAGCCACAGTGACCCCCCCCCTCCCAATTAATGTTGCCATGCCTGTAAATTATTTGGAATCAATGAATTTATACCAATGATAACTGACAGGTACATAACATTAAAATTGATTAGACAACATAGGGTAGTATAGACAAATATTATTCTTTCAAGAGTTTGCATCCATTCATATTTTCACGTGCAAATATTATGCCATCACACTTGTCCGTGCGTGTGTCTACAGATCCCAATTTGTTATCCGACTTTGATGAAACTTAAATTGTATATTGATATCCCAAAGATTTCGATAACAGTTAGTAGTGTAGCTCCTGATCGCACGAAAGTCGAACACACAGCTTGTGGATCACAATTTTTATACGCCCACATTTTCATGTGGAAGTATATTGTCGTCGCCCCTGTTCGTCCGTCCGTCCGTCCGTCCACAATTGTTTGTGAACAGTCTACAGGTCACAATTTTTATCCGATTTCAATGAAACTTAAAAGATAGGTTTATCACCCTCAGATCTCGGTTCCTTTCGATATTGGCATGTATCGGACGGTAACTTCATGGGTTATGGCCCCTGATTGTACGAAAAATCACGTTTTTTAGCTTGTGAACAGTGTAGAGGTCACAATTTTGAACCCATTTGGATGAAACTTGAAATGCATGTTTATAAACCAAAGATCTTGGTTCCTTTCGATATTTGCGCCAATTGGATCGTAACTTCCTGAATTATGGCCCCTGATTGTCCGAAAAATCGCCCTTTTTAGCTTGTGGTCCCTCTGGAGGTCAAAATTGTTATCCGATTTAAAAAACCGTTTGATTATATCACCGTTCCATGGTTATGAAGGTTGAGTTTGAATTTCATGAAAATCGGACCAAAATTGACGGACAAAATGGCCGCCATTTGTACGCGAATAGTGTGAAAATATGTTTTATCAAGGTTGTGAACAGTGTAGAGGTCACAATTTTGAACCGATTTGGATGAAACTTGAAATGCATGTTTATAACCCAAAGAAATTGGTTCCTTTCGATATTTGCGCCAATCGGATCGTAACTTCCTGAATTATGGCCCCTGATTGTCCGAAAAATCGCCCTTTTTAGCTTGTGGTCTCTCTGGAGGTCAAAATTGTTATCCGATTTAAAAAAAAACGTTTGATTATATCACCGTTCCATGGTTATGAAGGTTGAATTCGAATTTCGTGAAAATCGGACCAAAATTGACGGACAAAATGGCCGCCATTTGTACGCGAATAGTGTGAAAATATGTTATATCAAGGTTGTGGACCTTATAGAGGTCACAATTGTGAACCGATTTGGATGAAACGTGACATGTATGTTTATAACCGAAAGATCTTGGTTCCTTTCGATATTTGCGCCCATCGGATCGTAACTTCCTGAATTATGGCCCCTGATCGTCCGAAAAATTGCCCTTTTTAGCTTGTGGTCCCTCTGGAGGTCAAAATTGTTATCCGATTTAAAAAAACGTTTGATTATATCACCGTTACATGGTTATGAAGGTTGATTTCGAATTTCGTGAAAATCGGACCAAAATTGACGGACAAAATGGCCGCCGTTTGTACGCGAATAGTGTGAAAATATGTTATATCAAGGATGTGGACCTTATACAGGTCACAATTTTGAACCAATTTTGATGAAACTTGACATGTATGTTTATAACCCAAAGATCTTGGTTCCTTTCGATATTTGCGCCCATCGGATCATAACTTCCTGAATTATGTCCCCGGATTGTCCGAAAAATTGCTTTTGTTCGCTTTTGGTCCCTCTGGAGGTCAAAATTATTATCCGATTTAAAAAACCGTTTGATTATATCACCATTTCATGGTTATGAAGGTTGAGCATAAATTGTGTGAAAATCGGACCAAAATTGACGGACAAAATGGCCACCGTGTGTACACGAATAGTGTGAAAATATCTTATATAAAGGTTGTGGACCTTATAGAGGTCACAATTTTGAACCGATTTTGATGAAACTTGACATGTATGTTTATAACCCAAAGATCTTGGTTCCTTTCGATATTTGCGCCCATTGGATCATAACTTCCTGAATTATGTCCCCGGATTGTCCGAAAAATTGCTTTTGTTCGCTTTTGGTACCTCTGGAGGTCAAAATTATTATCCGATTTAAAAAAACGTTTAACTATATCATCGTTACATGGTAATGAAGAGAGAGTTTGAATTACGTGAAAATCGGACTTGAATTGACGGACAAAATGGCCGCCATTTGTACACGAATAGTGTGAAAATATGTTATATCAAGGTTGTGGACCCTATAGAGGTCACAATTTTGAATCGATTTTGATGAAACTTGACATGTATGTTTATAACCCAAAGATCTTGGTTCCTTTCGATATTTGCGCCAATCGGGTCATTACTCCTGAATTATGTCCCCTGATTGTACGAAAAATCACCCTTTTTAGCTTGTTGTGCCTCTGGAGGTCACAATTATTATCTGATTTAAAAAAAACGTTTGATTATAAAAACCAAACAAATTCTAATGATTTTCTGATAATTCCTTAATATGCAACAACTCTTGTTGACTGCCCGGACGATTTGGCTGCTGTGTGGGCGTATGTTTCGTTGCCTGGCAACCTATTTTTATTCAATTTCTTTAAAACTAAAATGTATGTTATAAACGAAGAACTCGATTAAAATTCAATTCTGGCGCGTTTGGACCATCTTTTTTCGCGTACATAGCTTGTGCGCCCCGAAGAGATCATAATTTTGATTAGCTATATATATCTAAAATGTTATAACAATATATACACAAAACAATCTCTGATGAATTTGATTTTGGAGGAAATCGGTCCGTAAATTCTCGTAAAAATTGCTTCGCCCCTTTACGCAAATACATGCTGTTAAAAAGCATGTAATACATATACATGTTCACAATGGGCCACCATATAGTAAACAGCGCCATCTGTTAGCATAGTCTGAGTTGGAGTTATGACTTATCATAACGGGTTAAAAGGGAGTCATAATTTTAACACGAATTATGCTAACAGGTGGCGCTGTGTACTATATGGTGGTTCATTAAGAACATGAACAATATCGCTCTTTTCATTACCCGTCAAAAATGACGACATATTTATGTCAAAAATACTAAAATACTTTAAGTACAAAGGCAAATTTTTCTACATGTTTTTCAGATGAATAAATATGATACCTTTTCGTGCATTTGCCCCGATACGGCTTTATCGATTGATTTAGCCTCCTTTTTTTTGCAATATTCGTTCGCAATAATTTAGAGAGAAGTAATAGGCTATTTTTATCTCTAAAGATATATAAAATATGTTACGTACAAAAGTAAATTATTCTTATATTATTTAAATAATATAGAAATACACCAGTAGAACAAAGCTATTTTGTGTTTGTTTTGGTTTATAAACAATATTTTATTTTATTTGAGATTGGATTGAGAAACAGGAAATGATAATTCAGATATAAAATTAAAGCAAAGACACACCTCACCCACCCACCAACCCAAACTTTGGAATGAGATTAATAAGATCAATTTAAGGGGCGAATCGTTCGCCCAATGCCCAAAGAGACCTTCTACTTCATAAGACAACCCGGTGATTTGGAAATTAAACATACATTATGCAAGAGGAGAATCTACATTTTCAATTGTCGATGTCACCTTTAGCCTGCGATGTTTACTGTATAAAGATCCGATCAGCTGTTCAACGCTTATTCATGATTAAACCAAAAATGGATAATCGAGATTGTGTGGGTTTTCTTGTATCGTACCGACTTTAGTAATGATGATCGAGGCTATGCGCAAAATTCAATCGCTAAATTCTCGGTTCAGAGTGAAACTGAAATTTTCAGCAATACCCTTCACATTAGTCAGCTTTTTGGGCCTATCTATTCTCCCTTAATTTATCTTTAAATGAAATCGAGTTAAACGTCCCGTCGTTCAACATCAAGGCGAGAACACGCCATGAAATGTGTAGTGTGAGGTGATTTTGCACGGACAGAGGCGCTACGGCCCACTGCTATTTCAAATTCCAACGTCCAGGGTTCATTTACGTGTACGCCATTAGAACGACTAGACATTGTTCCTCGTCAAGAACCGAAGGGACGAAAAACCGAGGTCCCGTATACACATTGGCCGTAGCTCCGCTGCCCAGTCAAAATTGCCCGTCTTCTCTTAGCCCAGGTTATGTGCAGAAGAGTATAGGACGTTAAATCCCATTTCATTTGTCAGGAACCCCGTGTAGCACCACTTAAAAGGGTAAATCATGGTGGAAAACCCGATGGACTTTCTCTTCCAACACCGGGAACGAACCCGAGACCGAGTCTGGGACATACCCACCTAGCCACCGAGGATCATAAAAATTTGAAAGCTTGACCCGATAAAAATCTTAAATAATATCAAAAAAAAAATCTACTTATGTTCGTAAAATATTTCATAAATTTGAGGGGAAAAATGATTACCTATTTATATTTATTTATTCACACCCGTGCATGACGTAATCAGTTCTTACTATATATTTTATTGTTCTTTTAGACACAAAATATGCCAAATCAATCGATTTAGCAGTATTATTAGGATAAATGCACGACAGAGAATGCTATTTATATATTTTAAACATATATAGAATAGTTTATGATTTTGGTCTATGTCGGGTTATGAAAAGGGCGAGATTTTGCATGTCCCCAATTAGTCTCGGTCACCCAGAACCCCCTAATTGTTTGGATGATAAGAGACTAGTCCCCAATCAGCCTCCATACAATTGTAAACAGCGCCGTCTGTTATCAAAATATCGCTTAGAATTATGACAGCTTTACCGCGTAACATTTGTGAAATGTCAAAATGTTAACGAAACTAAACAGACTATAATAAATTAAAAGTAATAATGGATAAAAAAAACAACAAAATACGTATTTGAACTGTAATATTTAAGAAATGTCATATAAATTAGCATTTTTACATGTGTAAACAACCAATTTAACATTTGTTAGTAAGAACTTACATGCATAGAAGTAAGCATATTAGCATACGCATTACTAGGTTATAATTAAGAATTATGGGGGAAAATCCGCTCCATACTATGACAGGTCATACACTATCGATATTCACCATTCCTTAAATTCCTGTTCAGGAGTTGGGGGGTTGGGATGGCCTAGTGGTCTAGAGTGCCGCGCTTCGACCTCTAGCTGGCCGGTCACCACTGGCTTGCGGCTGTGATTTCGAGTCATGGTGTGAGCGTATGTGGCATGGAGATAGGGGCGCCTTACAACCTCGTGGGTTTCCTCCGGGCACTTCGGTTTCCTCCCACTGCCAAAGACCCCTACGCGCAAGCGAATTATTGAAATAAAATTAAACCATATGTTAGCCCCGAAATGACCTAGTTTGTGTTGAGTGGACGTTAAACTCCATTTCTCTCTCTCTATCTCTGTTCAGGAGTTAGCCCCCTTTAACGGAAACCTTCTTGTCGCGATAGAGGCTCCTGTTTTCAACGGAATTGTTCAAATCTGGTGTATAGTATTAGGGTCAAGAGAGGACGAAACCTGTCGATAGTCAATGATCTGTCGCATTCTCTCCCGATTACCTCTTTTTCCGAAACCCTTGTCAACGCGATAGAGGCTACATATTTTAATAGTTTTATTTCTAATCCGATGTTAAGTATTGGAACAATCAGAGAATGACCCCTTTTCCCAGTTCTCTGTCCTTATATTGCAAAATGTGAATGTATCTTGAATGACAACCGCTTGTTTCTTGTTCATATCCACCCCTGACGACGTTGGTGTTGACTATAGAACGTTGTTCTTGTTTTTTGGCGCCCGTGTGTGGTGCTTCGACGCTGTTCATTTTACGATTAGGCTACGCAGGGGTAAAATAGCTTGGTTAGATCATGCGTTGGGACACGATAACTGAGCGAGAGTTATCAAAATTGTCTTTGAATTTCATTACATCCATACAATGATTTGCATGGTGGTTATCAATTTTATAGCTCGGTGATTTATATAAAAAGAAGGTCCAGAGAGCTCCGGCTTGTTCCAGAGAGCTTCGGCTGATTCTAGTCAGATACCAACTGTCCACATGAATCGACGGTAAGCAATGCCCGCGTAGTCCGCTAATTTGGTCCGTCCATGCTTTGGAGTGCGATAATTCTGGTACTGATTGAATGAGAGTGATGCAAGTTGCTGTAGAGTTTGATTGCATCTATACTTTGACTAAGAGGTATCAGCCCCACTCTCGATGTGTTGAATATGAAATACTGGCAATGTAGATTTGTTTCAATGTGGTATGTAGAGTACGGGTCTAACATTATGTTTCAGGAAGCTACAGACAGACACAAAATGACAGAGATAATAAAACGACTGGAAGAAAAGCAGAAAACTAAAGAGAAATCTGCCCTTGAAGATAAAGTGAAATCTGTCAATAAAGCAGAAGCATCTCAAAATAAAATTAAGGATAATGCGATATCTATTCCAGAGAAAGAGAAAACTGTCCGAAACCAATATTGTACGAATATAGTTCAAACTATAGAAAACACTGTTCAAATTATTCCAAACGCATCCTGCAGTTCAGAAGTACGCGGTATTATGGACAATATCGAACGTGTTCTCCTACAGACTGAAGAACAACTTAGAGCTGGGACATTTAACTCAGAGAATGGTCGCTGGTTTAATATCAAATTACACGAGTTTTTGCTCAGCTCTATCGGGATAGACGAACATATAGTGTGTATGTTAAGAAAAAGACTGTGTGAAAATTTCCAAACAGAGGTAAACTATCAATTACTGATTGATTTAACGATACCAAGCATGTTATAAAAATTCAGAAGTAGTATATATCTGTACAAGTGTTTTATTTTACGATACTTAATACTGCTTCATTTCATTTCTTATGTAAACTCTTCTCCCCTTTCCTTCCCGGTTATATAGAATGATACATGATGTAGCTCAAGATTAGGAATAATGTCAAAAATAAAAGGTGTTAATGTAAAAAAATATTTTCAGATGGTTCCCGAAAATGTTCAGTGTATGTTGGGTGTCATTCGTTACATTTTCCATGGTAAGGCATGTAAATAAGCTTACTAATATCAATTGACGCGTTGTTATTGCAACTGTAGTTAGGTTATTATTTTTTTCTATTTATATATTACCCTCATTGGTTTGATTTGTTGTTTGTGTTTCAAGTCTCGCCTTTGCCTCTATCTAACATTCTCAGGACTTAATACTGAAATTAAGGAGTTGTTCATCAGTCACAGTGCCCAATTACCCAGGCTAGATTTTTATACGCCCACATTTGTATGTGTACGTACATTGTCGTCACCCCAGTCCGTCCGTCCACAGTTTATTTGTGGACACTCTACAGGTGACAATTTTAATCCAATTTTGACGAAACTTGAAATAGAAGTTAATATCCCAAAGATACCGGTTCCTTTCGATATTGGCATGTATCGGAAACCGTAACTTCATGGATCACGGCCCCGGGTTGTGGGCTTGTGGACACTCTAGAGGTCACAGTTTTAATACGCCCACGTTTTCATGGGGACGTGTACTGTCGTCTACCCTGTCCGCCCGTCCTTCTGTATTGCGCAATTTCTTATGTACACTCTACAGACTACATTTATCATCTGATTGATATACTATTCAAAAAAGTAGGGGATATTTGATTTTGGGGGCATAATACTAAATATGCAAATGACTACGAAAAAAGTCACTATAGAACCTAACAGAAGAAACATTTCCAGTTACATGTGACGCCCAAACGCACCAATAGCTACCGCATGGAATGCAGGTGATGCTTGGGATCATCATGGGGGTCCAACCCAAGATTTGCACGACTCTGACTTTGAATGTTACAGTCATTGTGGCATTGAATTCCAGGGTGGAAACATCAGTTTAATTGTTTTAGTGACCAGAAAACAAATTTTGATATGCGTCGGCTTACCCAAAATGAAAGGTTACGTGCCCTTGGCATGCTACAGATCGGCACAACACAGGCGGTTGTGGCGCGGACGATGAATGTTTCTCAGTCTGTCATTAGCAGGCTATGGTCCAGATACCGTGATACACAATCTGTACAGGACAGACCACGCTCAGGTCGACCAAGGGCGACAACTCAAGCCCAGGATCGATTTATCCGTACCTTGGCCTTGAGAAATCGTGTCATGAAAGCAAATCAGATCAGCGCTCGTCTTCAAACAGACACTGGTGTGAGAGTGAGTGGCCAGACGAATCGGAATCGACTGCATAGGGGTCACCTTCGCGCCCGACGTCCTCGCGTGATCCCTTGTTTGAGAGATCATCACATTCAGGCAAGACGTCGTTGGTGTAGGCATCGTCAACACTGGGATAATCGACGCTGGAGCAATGTGATGTTTTCAGATGAGTCAAGGTTCACTGTTGATTTTTTGGACAGACGTAGGAGGGTGTGGCGTCGTCGAAACGAGCGCTTCCAAGACGTTAACGTCATCAGACATGATCAACTTGGGGGTGGTTCTGTTATGGTGTGGGGAGGCATCACTGTTGCTGGAAGAACGGCTTTACATGTTGTTGCAGGGCGTGTTACAGGCCAGTACTACCGGGACAACATCTTGGCAGTCCATGTTGTGCCGTTCGCACGACGTCATGGCCGCCGTTTCATCTTCCAGGATGACAACGCAAGATGTCACAGGGCCAGGATCGTTACAGGTTACCTACAGCAACAGAACATCACCACATTACCTTGGCCAGCACTGAGTCCCGACCTCTCCCCCATCGAGCATGTCTGGGACATGCTTGGACAGAGGTTACGTCAACGTCAACAACGCCCTGCCAATGTCCAAGAACTTGCTGCTGCGTTGCAACAGGAATGGGACAATCTGGACCAAAATGACCTTAGACGTCTCATTAGAAGTATGCCACGTCGGATCAATGCTTGTTTGGCAAACAGAGGAGGATTTACCCGTTACTGACTTTGTTGTGATGCTGTGGTAACTTTGCTGTTTGACCCCGGGTATCATTTTACCCTTATAATGGTCAGTCTGTGCCTTACTTAGTCTAACGATCATTTGGAATAAATCGATGAATGTGAACTTCATTTCATTTTTCATTTGTTTCTTCGTCAGTTTCATTAGGTGACTTTAATAACACTTAAAATTCAAATATCCCCTACTTTTTTTGGAATAGTATATGTTGTTTATATTAATGTTTATAATGTCCTGTCATATATCGTGCATATCTGATTATAATTACATCAGTAAAACTAAAACGTAGCACATGTATTTGGTATGTCATATGTTGCTGGGTTCAATCCCAGTCTCTATGTTTTAGCAAAGTGACCCTATTTTCCCCCAGATACACGCCAAAATGACGATCATGACTGTTGCTCTGTCGCGGGCCTTGGTCGGACCCTAACCTCCTGGATTATTGCCACTGCATGGACTTGTTATCTGATTTTGAGGAGACTTAAAATATATGTTTATATCCAAAAGATCTCGGTTTCTGTCGATATTCGCACATATTGGACCGTGACTTCTCTGATTATGACTCATTAATTTACAAAAATCTTGTGGACCCTAAAGAGGTCACAATATTTATACGATTAAAAAACAATTATATCAACGTTAAACGATAGTGGCTGTTGAGTTCGAATTTCGTGACAATCGGAGAAAAATGGCCAGACAAAGTGACCCCTCCACAAGACTGTGGACCCTCTACTGGTTCTTTTCGACATTTGCGCATATCAGACCATAACTTCCTGGCGTATGCCCCTGATTGTGCGAACCTGAAGGGGTAAAAACTTTTATTCGATTTCAAAAATTTTTCAAATATATCACCGTTACACTATTATTGACTGTTGAGTTCCGTGAAAATCGGACCAAAGCTCCCCGTATGCTAATAGTGTAATACCAATGATGTGGCCCCTCTAGCGGTCACAATTTTTATCCGATTTTGATGAAATATTCCTGTCAATATTCGCGCATAACGGACCGTAACTTCATGGATTATGACCCCTGATTGTGCGAAAATTCACGTTTTTAGCTTGTAGACCCTCTAAAGGTCACAATTTATATCCGATTTTGATAAAACTTAAGATTATGTTTATCCAAAAGATCTTCATTCGCTTTGATATTGTCGGATGTCGGACCATAGAAGATGGGCACTAATTGTACATTTAGCTTGTTCTCTGTCTATCTCTTGCAAAATGTGGGCGTATCTGGCTAGTAAAGCTTGATGGTAGAACAAGATTGTTCCGAACCTTGTAATCACTGTTGCCGCACTGGGAATATTTGAGTGACAATCATATATAAGTAAGAACTCTGATCAAATGTCAGTGTTAAACATCAGTTGTTCAAAGAGTTATTGTCCATGTTAACACCTTGTAAATCATAAACACAGATTGCCCTACTTCACCTAGACAGAATCTGTTGATGGTTGCATATTCGTTGTACTTCATTTATTTTGTGTTTGGTATTATATAGATATTATAAATGTAATTATTTCAATTGTTCCAGTTGCTAAAATCATTTGCCAGTTCAATGAGAAGGGTTATCCTGATGTTGAAGTACCTGCAAGATATATTGAAGTTTATGAAATTGCACTGCAAATTCTGATATCAAAACAAAAATCTATAGATTTAGACGATACGGTAAATATGCACGCATTTACAACACAAATACTTATCTATTTGTCTTCATTAAGAACTCAATTCGTCTTCATTAGCAGGTAGGTAAAGAAAGTTATGACATTATACCCAATTTCATTTCATTTCGCACCCTTGAACCCGAAATGATGCCTCTACTGATAGCTAGGAATAAAGCTGTGAACAATTTAACTGGCATGTTTGGGAGTTTCAACGATTCCCATAGCCTCAGCTGGTTTACCTGCGACCAACCGACCTACGGCCATTTGATTTGGCGCTTCCCACGGCAGCTACTAAACCGAGGCTTCATTAAATCATCTTCACCCCACCCCCTTCCATTCCTGGCGACCCACATTTAAAGTCGTGAACAAAATTTCTTACAGTGTTATCGATTGAATTGTTTTTAAAAATGGTATTATAAACAGCACGGACGACTTTGCAGTGGTTGGCATAATAGTCACCTGACTAGCCACTGTGTTTTTCAGTGGTGTCTGATAATGAAGAAATAAGAGGGAGATAATTGACAATATTTAGAACATTAGCCTGTTCAGACACTTATTTTAAAACCAGTTCCGATCGCCGGGGTTTTTAAGTGTAGGATAAAGCACGAGGCTGGGGAGTCTTTCTTCCCAGCATAACCGAAGTCGAGGACTTTATCTTGCTTATGAACCGTTTATGTTTACATGTAAAGTGAAAATATAAGTAAAATACGAGCATAATGTGGAAAATTAAAATATATATGTTCTTTTATACTTCCAACACCAATGTTATTTTGGTGTAAATATGTTGGCGGTATAAATATATTGTTTGTTTTGTTTATGAAATTAATAGACATTTTGTTAAGCGTAGAAGGGCAATAATAACACCAATAATAAATCTTAAATAGAATATTCCCTGTGGTGTCATATCGTCTGCAGCGACTGACGTTGAATATAGATCAAGAAACAAGTTGTTGATTGGTTCAAAGTTGCACGTGCAAATCACGGTCGACCTTTTCATTAGTTTGGCTGGCGTGGACACTGTTTACGAGACTTTACCAAGTTGGCAAGTAGGAGTGGACAAACAGCAGATATGTGAACAAACAGGTAAATTATTTTTAATTTATTTATAGACATGTATATAAAATATTGACTATTAATACAAATATTAATTTATGTGAGCACAACCTGTATCATATCATATGAAAGATAATCCAGTCGGGTCTACTCGGGGGCTGTGGTGACTTCAATCATAAGTTAAATTGTTTGCCTATCGTGCTGGAGGAAGCGGGCTCGAATTCAGGAGATCGTAGTATCGAAATCGTACTCTTCACTGCGCCCGTTTCTTCCTGTTTATAGCTTTATTCTTATTTTGAAAGTATGTGTAATAGAATATTCAAATACTCGTATAATATACATGTAAATGTTTTTATTTCCGTTTTTATAGGTCATAAAAGTGAAGCCATTCGTATTTACAAATGAACCTCAAACATACAGATCAGATGTTTCTAATTATTTGTATGGGAAAGTAAATAAACTAGCCGACCAACCGTTATCGGCCAAAATAGTCGACCAACCACAAAGATGCATATTCGACGACACGCCGCAGAACGACTCAATCGACGACCGACTTCAAGTGAAACTTGACCAACCCCTGGAAGTCCAAAATGCAAGAAATACTATAACCTTCAATATAAATACATGTATGAAATAAAGCATATAATATGTGTTGTTTATTTCCCCTTATTGCAACTGGATTGTTTCGATTCCCCAGATGTACGTCACAGGACTTAGGGTCGCCTGTCAAACCTTCCGTGTAAGCTGTCAATCAAACCACGTGATGTAAATAATTAGCCATGCGGTGTGAATTGAGCCACAGCGTACTGTTTTGTATAAGTGATTTTACGCGACGGCTTTGTGTACTAAACGTTAAAACACCATAAATTCGTGTTTATAATATCCTAACAAACAGCGATTCGATAAGATTTTTGGCCCAAGTATGTGGTGTGAACACAATACAGCAGTAAACTTGTATACCCTATGTATGCTTTCTATAGAGCCCAGTGAGGTGTTGAAACCAACTATGTCACTTCCGGTTTTAATAAAAATTAATTTCTCTTTTACAAAAACTTTTTTACTTGTGTTACAGAGGGGATTCTTTCTGAATATATATTTCAGATTTATGGAAACCTTGTTGAAAAACGTTGGTCTTCCCCATTAAACCCTCTTTTCCCCCATACAGTAGGACAGAACAGCGCTAGTAGGAAGTTAAACCCCCGTTTCATTTCTAATTGAAAGTAGGGTATCTTTAATGTCATACACAGAAGTGTTATTTTGGCGAGCACGTCAACAGATTGTTAAAAACTCAAATTTTGTCCGCTATATTGATCGAGAGCATATCCCAGAATTCCCGCAAGAAAAACCCCATTCCATGTTTTCTTATGGGGAAATAAAAACCTGCAGTGGAAGAATAACCCGTACAATTCCCCTATATAATATATTCAAAGCCGCCCCCGACTTTAAGATCGCAAGTTATTCCGAGCATAGAATTTACCCCAAAGATCAAAGAGATTACCGTTACAGGTTTATAAGACAGCATCGTGATGCGTTCACACGTACTATAAGCCAAACTAGCTTAACTATTCTGACATCTTCGGTCGGAGGTTAGAGTTAACTACGCATGAGTAGATTTATATTCTTTGTTCGGTTCTCGCACGCTTTCGATAACAATGGCACTGCCTGGCCTCGATATTTTCCCAGGAATGGAACCTACTGCGCATGCCCAAATCTAACTCGTTCAGACGACCTAGGTGGACCAGTTTAAATAAAAAGCCTTCTCGAAGACAGGTCGCGAGCTGGCGTTTTTAAACTGGCTTATTTGTTCCACATTTGCTCTCAGACGCTTAAGTTAAACTGGTTTAACGATTCCCCCGTTTTTTTAATCAGTTCAACTTAAGCGTCTGAACGGGCTACATGATGTTACAGCGTCTTCAGTAAATTTATTGTTTTATTTGTTAGATATTAAATGAATGTTATGAACTAGCAGAAGATGATCTACGCAATGGGTTTAATGCTGCCAGTGTTTTCATTGCAAACAGGGTTATGAAGTTGGGAGATCTTGTTTTTGGAGGGCACCGGACTCCATTTTTAAACCTGGCTATTTTACGAGCAAAAGCCATAGACATTAAGGTAACAACATGTAAATTTTCCTGTTGATCGTCTTTATAGTTCCGGAGATTCTTGTCGTCCCTTTACACAACATTTTCTCTACCCATACAATACTACATTACGGGATGCCAGTTATTTCAAATTCAAGTAAATTTGAAATCACAATATTATGTATAATTCAATGAATTCTGTCCCAATATAATATGATCAAGGGGGTACAAAAGAAATGGCATTTGTTTTCAAAATGTTAATAGATCTTTTCCTCTTTTTCAGAAAAACCCTGAATTTGTTTTATCTCAAATGAAAAAATGTAAGTGGGCGCTTTATTAGAATTGAGTAAGTGATTTATATAAGCAATGTTTACAATTGCAAGGTTTCTAAATCCACAAATAACGAGTAATTAACAACATGTACATGACACAGGCACTTGAAGGGATTAAAATAAATTAAAATAAAACTTCTTACTATTGCTTGACTAAATATTCTTTGTATTTAGTCAAGCAATAGTAAGAAGTTTTATTTTAATTTATTTTAATCCCTTCAAGTGCCTGTGGTACATGATTCTCTTAATAACTATATTTTATTTCTGTATTTTTAAGATATGCCTTTACTAGTTGTAAATAGACCATTGTGTGCCCAGGCACTCCAACTACAATCAGAGGCTTACGAAGAAAAAGAAATTTACAGCCTGGCTATTGAAAAAGCGAAGTCTGCAAGAGAAAAATTTGACGTTAGTTTTAAAAGAAATTGATACGGGAATACATGTACTTACATTTATATATAAAAAAAACCCATTGTACCGTAACGGAAAATGCCAGCTCACATTGGTAACAAAGTGTTGACACATTTAGGCAGAATTGAATTCATGTAGTTGGCAATAAGTCCCCAACGACAACATTATACCCAAGTAACTGAAAACTATGCGTACATATAACAGTAATAATATTGCACTTTTAACTGCTAAACTCCATACACTATTAAAGTATATGCTCATAGCGCTACAAAAATTCTGATGACATTATGGTTTATGTGCTATAACAGTTTTATATCGCATAGTATTCTTTAAACAGGTGTGTTTTTAATAAACTCTTGAATTCCAATAAGGTTGGTGCATCTTCAACATCTGATGGTAGTTTATTCCAAAATGTTGCTGAGTTTTACTGGAAAGATCGCTGTCCAAATAATCTTAATTTAACTTTTGTGACACATAGTTGCTTTAGTTATTGTAATAAGTGGTCGTCGAGATTATTAAGACACAAAAATAATTGAATAATGTAATTCCTCAGATGATTTACCTACCCCCCACCCACTTCAGCAAAATTGTTGATTACCTTGGGAAAGCTACCTTTTTTGAGCCAATAGTAGTGTATTATATTTGAACTGGCCATACATGTAAGACTTTGGTCTTAGGTCTTTAAGACCATATTGTGTCTTTGGAAAATTATGAAATTTTCTGTCTATAAAATTAAAATCCCACGTACCTAGTAAACGTGAAATACAAGCTATAATAAGTCAGTGATGTTTTGGTAAAATCATAACCTATGACAAAACTGTCCATCACGTTCTTCCTGTTATTGGACCCATGGTTAGTAGACATAATATGGTTATCAGCACCTGCTTTATTTGTGTGAAATTTAGTAGGTTATTACGCATTTGGAATGGAAATTAACGTCAAGACTAAATCTTGGACCTGTAGGGATGGGGGTATAAATTGGAGTGTAGATCAAGCCCCATCAGATACTCTCCCAGATATTCAAACAGCCATTATCTGTTGAGAACAAGGGACCTGCGAAATCATCTAGCTTGGCAATAAAGTTCTTATAGCTGAAATACTGTAGTATTGTTTTACGATCACAAGACACAACAAGAAGAAGTCCTAAAAATACCAGTAGTACTACATACATTTGTATTTCAAACTGCTTTATAATGTACACTGTAAAAAATTTCCATTTTTTATGTCGCCGAATTCCGTAGTTTAACACCTTTTTCCTGTTAATTGATGGATTTTTTTGTGAAATTGTGTTAAAGTTCCAATTTCACATTTTCTAAGAAAGTCAAAACATAATTATTTCTATGTCTTTTGCTCAAAAGGTTGTCAACTCACTATTATACGGTCCTGGGCAAAATTTTTTGGGCATTATAAAGGGTGACACAGGGTGATTGAGGAAATAGTTACGCAATTACCTCCCTTGTTTTCCCATTCCTCTCCATGGACGGCCATCTTCAAACGTTTGAATTTGAAGTTGAAAATGATATTTTTGCCAATTTCTCAACTTGCAGTACTGAATTATAGGATTAATAGGATTATTCTTTAACAAGGTAGGACTGTTTATAGGTTCAATCTATTTTTGGGCTTTATTTTAATACATTTTAAAAATATAACTTAAAAAAATGCTATTGGAGCTTTAAAAGAGTGAAATATTTCTTCAAATTACGTGTTTTATGTAATTCTGTGGAATATTCAGTATTAAACAGGAAATTTCCGTGAAATTTAGGGATAGAATATTTTGTTCCCTTCTATAACGGACTTAATTCTGTTATTTTACGGAATAAACTGTGGAATGGCAGGAAGGTTACATAAAATTTAGGGATAAAATGTTTTATTCCATTATATAACGGACTATTTATGTTTTCAAATGCAACGATAAGAAAGCGTATACATATATAATCATTCTTAATGATTATCATTTTATAGTATTCATTTCAATTTATCAACCATAATATGAAGGATCATATTGTGTAAAGTTTGGTATATTAAAAGTCATGTATTGCTAATTTCCATTATTTATAAGATCTATAAAGTGTACTCCCATTCATCATACGGTAACCAGATTGTAAGTATTTTCATAAATGTGTAAAAACAATTTTCAAAACTAGTGAGTACAGGTTGTATTGTCTGGTAACAAAGCACGCTTCAATCTGGATATTATAACCGATTGGCCAGTGTAAGTCGCAAACTTACATCTGAAAGCCTCTAAACGGTTCTTTTCTCGATGAGGGTATTCTTATAATAGCGGAAAGAGGTAAATTTCGTCAGCGACAGCACTTCGGCGGAAACAGACGTTAAATAAAGCTATTTCGCACACGCATACAAAGTCAATGGTAAATACAATGAAATTCTTATCATTTTCGAGTCTAGGGAATAAAAATTACCAGGATTTATTTTTCTGTATTTGAAAATGGAATTTATGTTTATTGAGGGAATTTCTGTAAATTACAGGAAAAACAAATACGGATAAAATTTTCCTGGTAATTTTTGTTTCCGGAACTTTTTCCGTTTTTTCACGGATATTTTTGTTACAGTGTAGATATCTGTTTCAGGAAACTAGCGACAAACAAACGATGACAAACATAATAAAACGGCTTGAAGAAAAGCAGAAGATAAAGGAGAAATCTGCCCATGAAGATGAAGAGCTAACAACTCAAAATAAAGATAAAGGAAATTCCACCCGAATGACAGATAAAAAGAAAGAAGTTATTCAAGTAAAATCTACCATAATTATATCTTGATTTAAAGTCGGCATTTTTGATTGCAAAAGAGACTGAATATGCCAAGCGTAACTTCCGCCTATTGACAATATTTGAGCGGCAATTTCCTCTCGAATTCTGGTCAGAATCTCCTATATATAATACCCCATTTGAATTAGTGCATATCTTAAATGCCAATTCTCACGGTCTACGTGTATGACAAATTTCTTGTCTAACTTACCCATTTTCAATATTTCAGTCTCAGGAAGAGTACGACGATTTCGAAGAATCTTTTGGGCGTGATACTAACTTTGAAGATTTGATGGTTTGTATATTTCATTGAATTAGCCTTCTTTCACGTGTTTGGAAGTTTGATCTGACTGTTACACCTCGAGTGCTCATAACCAGTATCTCCAATTTTTCCGACTTTGAGGTTTTGATTACTTTCTAATTACTTTTGTGTTACCTTTATGTGACAAAAGTGTCTACGTCCTACAGCCAATCAAAATTCATAAAATGCACGTGTTGTTAGCGGGGGCGGGGCAAGTGGGTCCCCCTGGAAAAACTCGGCGCCCTTTCCATTGGACGCAATACGAAACCATCGACCAAAGTGCCCATATCAGTATGGGAGCCCCATAAAGCCGAGTGACTCTGGCGGGGCGCCCAACCAATTTCACTTGGTTTTATGGGCGCCTCGCCAAACACGTCGCTATATGTTACTAGTGTGGTTCATTATGAGGCGCCCCACCATTTGGGGGCGCCTCATAATGAACCACACTAGTAACATCACAACTTGATTGATGGGGCGGCAAAAACGGCGTGATATGTGGGGTGCCTTACCCCAAAGGGCGCCCTTAATGACATGATTGGTGGGGCGCCTTATAATTTCGAGTAAGATTGGGCGGGCGCCCACGACGTGATCAATAGGGCGCCAAAAACGACATGATTGCTGGAGTGTCTCATCCCAAAGGGGCCCCATAATGCTGAAATTGATGGGCCGCCTACGACGAGATCATGGGCGCCCATAAATATAATTTTCGGGACTGTTTTGCGCTATTAAAGAGTGATATCCCTTTAGTAAAATGGGGGAAATGTCTCACAAAATTGATACTTGAACTTATTCTTTTCAACATAATAATATCATGTTGTTTCAGTTGATTTTGTGAATACAGAGCTTTGTTACACGGATAAAACTATTTTATTGATTTACAAACCAATATTCACCAGTTGGATATCAACCAAGAACATTCAATATTCAATACTCATCTTCACTCGGCAAACCTCGGAAGATTTCGGGAATCTAAACTCGGCTGTATGATGAATTCCGCCATATTGGAACTACTTTAAAGGTCCCGGATGAAACATGGCTGCGCCCATTCCAAACACAAGTTGGCGACCTATTTGGCTAGCGACCTATTCGACCGATCCAGCTGTAAGATAATGACGAAATTACACTTCTATTCTGAGCTGAAGGAATGGATAAAAAATAATATATTCTACTTTCATTTGATAGAAATAACGTTGGATTTTATTGGTTGATAAATAGAGACTGTTGTCTTTACTCTAAATAGGTTTCCAACGAACAGGTTGCAGCTCGATCGGTCGAATAGGTCGCTAGCCGAATAGGTTCCCAATTTGTGTAATAGCGTCAAGTTTTCCTGTTAAAGTAAACCGGTAGTCGCATCGCAAATGTATGGGCGTAGGTACATATCACTTATTGTCATACATCCGAGACTAGATGTAGTTTACGTAGTTTACGGAATCTGTCGAGATTAGCCGAGTGTACTCATCTTGCCAAAACTGAATGTGCACCATTTAATTTGAATAACTTACACTTTCATGAACGAAATAGACCCAATTTGGTTATGTCAAACCATAAGCCGACAACAAAGAGACAAAATTCTAAATAGATGTATCCCCATCCTGATTTAGTACAAGCTTTCAAATGTTCGAAGGACATTATCTCATAATCATTTTTTTGGAGATATTCACTTCTGGTTGTGACCCCTCGACCTAGTTCAGAATACAGTGTTAGGTTTTTCCGGTGTTTTCCAGGGAACCAGACTCCGAGTTACCCGTTTAGGAGTTTTCCGGCATTTAGTGTGTTTCCTGCATTAAGTGTGTTTTCCGGTATTTACTGTTTTTCCGGTGTTCCGATATTCAGTATAACATGGTGTTTTCCGGTAGTTTTCCGGTGTTGTCCGGTATATAGTATAGCCCCATTTTAACGGTGTTACATAATTCACTTATGGAGATAATCGTGACAATATCTCTCCGTCAATTGGGTCATGGGTCAGACTAGGCCCCTTAAATTAATTTTGGGGCGCTAAGTGGGTCATGGGTTAGGTTTAAGGCGGCAATTTCCCCCGTTTACAGCATTCAGCTCGGCATTTTGTTAAAGAACAAAATGATGGATCATTACTCAGGCGCGGATCCAGAGGGGGGTGGGGAGGTCCAGGGGGTCCGGACCCTCCCCCCCCCCTGCTCAGGCCTGAAAATTTTTTATGCGATTTTATTGGCGATTTTTAGACCTGTAATTTTGGAATTTACCTTCCGGAAATACGTCAGAATGCACCAAATTGAATCTAATTTACCAAATTTTTTGCGGGAGGGCCCCTCAATCCCCTGGTAATGGTGGCGGTGGCAATTATCAAACCTGGACCCCCCCCCCCCCCTGCTAAAAATCCTGGATCCGCGCCTGATTACTTACGTGAATAGGTTACTACTAGTTTCATTTGAGACTTTAACTTTTGTAATCCCTGGATGAAAGTTACAGATATTAACCATAACATGTAGCTGGATTAAGACCGTAGTCACTTGTATTCCACGAGTGTAAGTTTCAGATATTAGCCATAAATTTTAGCTGGATTAAGTAATTTTGACACTGGCAAAGCACGCTCGCAAAGGGGTTTGTGGATTTAAGCGATAATCTCACTGTGTGCCATTTATAGTGCATTTAGGGTTATGAAAGTGTCAAAATCTTATAGAGCAGTCAAAAAAAGACATATGGCCGTTTCCGCGATGAAAGGGGAATAATGGACTTTTTAAGTTACCCTACTCACCCTGATTTGAATTATGGACGCATTTTTCGGGCGAATTGATCAAAATCAGCTTTAGCCTTCCTGCACGACAATGTGAAGTTGAATGGTTTTTCGTTATTCGTTATCCACCAATTACGAACAACGAGGTATACGCCACCTCATTATTCTTTATTCAACTTATTATTCAGGATTCAAGCATGAAGCTAGCCATCGCTAGAATGATGAATGTCAAGTATCCCCTAGTAACATAAAACACAGCAAAACGACTTCTAGACAAAAACAGTACACATTGTTATTCAAGCAGCGTATAACGATCTTTTTGTTATTCGTTTTTCGCCTGGTTATTCGGAATTCACATATGAAGGTGTTCAGGTATCTTTAATTAGGATATTTCGGGATTTAATTTCACAACAATAGAATAATGGATTGCAAAGTATCCCCTAGCAGTAGAAAACTGATTAAATGAAGTATAGTTCGTAAATAAGACAGATATTCAAGCGGTGAATAACGAATAACGACGCGGCCTGCCTCGTCATTGGCGAATAACGAGGGGCAATCTACCTCGTTATTCAACTTGTTATTGGGGATTCAAATATGCAGCTAGCCATGACTAGAATGATGGATGCCAGGTATCCCCCGTTAGCAAAAAGCACAGCAAAACGACCTCTAGACGAAAAACGGTCCAGATTGTTATTCAAGAATTAATAAACGAGCCGTTTGTTATTCGTTTTTTACCTCGTTATTCGGGATTCATATATGAACAGTTCCTGATTGGGCCAACCTGTCCGTGGGCCTAAGCCTATAAAGAAAAAAGAGAAAGAAAAGAGAAGGGGGGGGGGGAGTAAAGAGAATTCCCAAATTCATCTAATGATAGTGCTATTAGGTCATTCTGTTATCTAATTGTATAACGAAATCAAAATTTTGCCTTCTTCTGCTTTGGTCTGAAATACTTGGAAAATGTTTTTGCGGTTTTCAATGTTTCAAAATTTTCGTGTGGGGAGGGGGGGGGGGCAAAATCACCCAAGACCCCCCCCCCCCCCCCCCCAGACGCTCGCGCGTCTTCATCGCGCTCTTGACGCGCCTACGGCACGTGCTTGTGTGGGCCTTGGTCAAGCCTTCGGCCAACCTGTCCGGCACTGTATATGAAGGTGTTCAGGATTTAATTTTAAAAGATCACTAGACATTTTTGCAATCCATTATTCTATTTAAAAATAGAATAATGGATTGCAAAGTATCCCCTACCAGTAGAAAAGTGATTAGTATTCCAGCGGTCAATAAGATTGTCAATTCGCCTGAATATTGCGTCCAGAATTCATATCAGAATGGCTAGGGCAACTTAAAAGTCCATATTTTCACAACTTGGCCCCTATCAACGCGGAAACGACAATATAGTAGTAGAAGTAGTAATATAATATATGAAACTTTCGCGTGGGGGTCTCAAATGAAACTAGTAGTCATCTACTTATCTAAATAATGATCCATCATAGTTCAACGTACAGACATCAATAAAGGCACAAAGTCCACATGTAAAATAACCTGCCTTTCTCCAGGCCGGAAGTAGGTTTTCAATATGTGCACATGTGGAATGAAACCAACGTTTGCACGTATTACTGTGAATGCAATGCCAATCAATCCCTGGTACATTTTTTTCTGTACGTAGGAGATGGAAACTTTTTTGATAAACATGTAGGCTGGCCCTACTTTAAGTGGATTGGCCAGGCCTATGACCCATCTACAAGTTTTATACGTGACCTAACGTAATCTATGACCTGGGGTGTCCCACTATATTTGTGCGTGGCCTAGTGGGATCCATTACCCACATAGACTGTCCACCATTTTCATGCGTGACTTAGAGTTCCACACCACAGTTTTTATGCGTGGTCAAGTCTGATCCTTGATCCACCTAACAATTTTTATGCGTGGTCTAGGTTTTTTCCGGTGATTAGTGTTGTTCTTTTTAGTCTCTTATCATCCAAACAAATATTCTACGAATATTAGTCTGGATGGGTCCTCAAAATTTGACAGAAAGTCGGTCACTGTCTGGATTATCCAGTCTTTTAAGTTACCACGTGCTGAATCTATCAAAACATCTCGCTTGTCAACAATGACACTCTCTAAAATTTTGTTTTAAAGTTTTTAATTGAAATGGTAATTTTCTCTCGTCATGAATCAAACGTATGGCTTCTCACAATCTCCTTAATCACGATTCATGCTGTTGTGTCGTCTCTATTTTGTTTCTAATAATAGATGTGACAAGTGAATTGTGGGATATATTTTATCCTCGCCTTATAGAATCTATCAAAATCGACCCGGCTTCATAATATCTATCACTTACCGAGACTTTAGCCAAAGGGTTCAATTGCCCATGCGTAACCGGGAGTTTGGTTTTTTATGTGGTAGATTATCCAGTAATTTTCGTCAATAATTGAGAACCGACCCAGACCCTCCGTGCGTTGAAGACTAGGGGGGTCTGGGTGACCGAGACTATGTTCTTTTCGGTATTCAGTGATTTCCCGGTATTTGTGCTTTTTTTTTTATTTTCTTCGCGATTTTTTCGGTTTTCGGTATAAAGTATAGCCGCAAATGAGGAGTTCGAAAATATGGTGGTACCTTTTCAAAAACCTATTTTCTAAACCAAAAATGAAAACAAACCTGCTACAGGGAATTTGAAAGATGTCATGGACAATCCCCACATTGCTTATGTTCAGATATAAATGAATTATTGAATGAATTGAAGTTTTATGGCACGTCAGCTTTGACCGTGCGATATTGGACAGGCTAAATTATATTTTTATGCGTAGAACTATATGTATAAATATTTACAATGAACCCGAACTGATAGATATATAAATAATAAAAATTGATTTTAAAAAAACTGTCTGTTTTTAAAAATTCGTGAGTTTTACAATATAGACCCAGTTGGGCAAATAATGCAAACAATGCAGATATAAAGATGTCACAGGATTTCAGATAGTTCCATGAAACTGGGATAGAGGTTTGTAAAGGAAAATTCACACAAACCTAAATAGATTATTCAATGAATAATATCCAGACATTGAACACAAAAATATATCGTGGTTTTAAATTTACCTAAAATAATAATGGCAAAACAAATGGGAGTATCTTGTGGGAATATCTTGTTATCACCTTGTCCGTCGTCATCGATTGGCTTGTGGACGCAATAGAGGCTTTCCGTACCAGAGTTATACCCCTTTACTGAAGACCGGATGACACATCGTTGCTGTCGGAGCGTATTTACACGCTTTGCTTGGCTATCTTTTTTATTATTTGTAATTTGATATAGCTCGACGTTGCCGATCCTAATGTGGAACCTGTTATACGGGATGCGGAGACAAGACTTGCTCAAGGAATTTTCAACGAATCGGCAGGGAATAATTTCCATGTGGATCTTGGTAGATATATAGCATCCAAAAAGGCCACCGAAGTGAATCCATACTTAATGACTTATTACATCAGGATCTTCAGTGACGTTTTGATTGAGCGTCTCGGGAGAGTGTTTGAGGTAGGAAACCTATTGCTTCTTTTTTATGTGCCATATGGCATTGTTGCATTTGTCGACAGGTCTGTGTCTTCAAAAAATATTGTTTGTCTATCTGTCTGTCCCTACACATTATCCTCGCCTATCCAACCTTATTTAGCTGTGTTTACACTTGGCCGCAATAAACGTACCGTTCTCGGAACCGTTTCAGACCGCGACAAATTCAAGAAATTGCACCCTTTACATCGCTATACAATAAACGATCTGGGATCCTTGCTCGGCACGCTAAATTTCGAACTCGGAAAACCTCTGCAGTTTCCGGTATCCTACATCTAGTCTCGGCTGTATGACAATTGCGATGCGGCTACCAGTTTGCATTTTGCAAAACTTTTAGAAAGAAGTTCTCAATATTGAGTCGTTCGAAGAGTGTGTAGAATTTGTATTGCAAAGTTGTCGTCCTTGTTTAAAGAAAATCGGATAATCTGGAAAGAAAAACCGCTCAAGACTTTGAAAGCTTTGTATGATAAAACATTCTTCAAAAGTATGGTCATGGAAACGCCGTTGGTAATCCTGGAACTTGAAAGTAGTTTCAATGGCGGACTTAGTCATACAGCAGAGAGTGGATGAAGGGTACTGGAGTCTGGTGCGATTTGCCGAATGGGGGAAAGGGTCAAATTTAATGCTAACGCTTGCGCAGATATCCGTATGAGAATAGTTCGGATAGCGTTTACACAGCGAAAATTGAACCGTGCCTTACTTCAGTGGTCCAAACATCGGAATCGACTCCTGAAACTCGTTGCAGTCTGTTCACAGGGTCAGATTCCTTCGTTGGCGGCATCAACATGTCTGGGTAATGCTACGGTCACAAATATTGACTATTCTGCAGATTGACTGGACTTCATGCTGTGTAGATAAACTGACCGGATATTCTAAATAAATATAAAACGCGGGTTTCCTCTTGTCAGTGGTCAAAGGGTCTGGTAGGAACATCGTCTAGTCGTTCAGATGGGGTGAAAATACAAAAGCCCCGTGTACACCTTGGCAGGTGAAATTCAATTGCCCCCCCCCCCCCCGGGGGCAAATTCTACCTCATAGCGCACTGCATGGCAGAGACCGGCCTTCATTAGCCCGTTTGAAGCAGACAATAGGATTTTAAACCCTATTTCATTCAACCATAGCTTGTTACCTATTGTAAGGTGTGTAACCTCTTTAACCCACTTAACTTGATATCCGCAGACCACCGATCATACAGTGATAGATTATAACGACATACATATACCAATTACTAGACCGTACAATGATAACATAATATGATATTACAGAAAACATCACGCATGATTTAATGACAGACACATACTAAATAATGGACAATACAATGATAAATTGTTTAAGTGGCATTTAGTAACTGGATGAGAATAGCGCATGCCACAATTATATGGAATACTAGTTAGAATGTCAACAGTTTAAATAATCATTTTGATTATATGCAAAATTATTGTCTATAATCGTTTAATTATAGAGAGTGCCAGAAACATTTGATGGTTGGCTGGGAATTGTGCGGTATATATTTCACTGTAAGTTATTACTGTTTCATACATTTGATGATAATATGTGTCCAACAAAGATATCATATTTAAATTCGTTTTATACGCCCTTCTTAAAATATAATGGTTTTTTTTTGTCGCCCCTGTCCGTCCACCAGACGCGCTGATCTTTTCAAACCAAACACTTAGAATATAAATACAGTGTTTAGTTTGTGACATGAAGTATCTCACAGATTTTCAACGATCACTTTGTAAATCTTGTGAGATTTGTTTGGTGTTAATCATTTTAAAGTATAATTAGCTTTTACAAAACAAGCCAAAAAATTCCTAAATAAATGCATATAATAAATATCGTTTTGAAATTCTTCGTTTTCTAGTCGAACTTCAGTAACGTCTGTTCTTGTGGGGAAGTAAGGTCTTGCAATATGATGCTGGTAAAGCTTCAGTGTAACAGCGGTAATGGTGACAATGGGTCGTTGTTTTGCATTTCCTTCCACTATAACATTACTGGTATAAAATAAAGCATAATCATAACATAAGGTACTGCTTTAAATTCTGCTTTTTGAATATTTTAATGGATTGATTTTCGTTTTCTAGTTCTTGCAGTGATTGAGAATCTGGGAGTATTAATGGAATCTGGTGTTTCATCACCAGCTGTAGGGATACCGGCTGTTTTAGGCAATATTTTCATTATCTGCCGTAAAAAGATGCGGCCGTTTTTTAAAAAAATGAAGGTAGGTCAAAAGGTATACATTAATTATACAGTCATTGGTCAGTGTATGAGTATGGTGTCGTCACCCTGTGCGTCTGTCCTACCGTCAACAATTATTTGTTAACAGATATCGTGGTATGAAGCACTGGGGTCATGAGTGGAAAAACCCTATTGGGTTTTAGCGTTCCGCCACCTGCCGTTCTATAGTTACAACCTCTTTGCCGAAAACCGTGTGAACGCGATATAAGCTACAGCTTTTTTTTAAAATGTGGTTTGAAGGTTTGGGTTCCTTAGAGACAAACCCAATCAACCTTGTGAATTTTGTGAACGCGGTCGAGTTGCCGGATTGATTTCAAAATTGGTATGATTTATTGTGCTCGTGACCTTCAGTTACTGAATTAAAACCACTTTTCTGGAAACCCTGTTAACGCGATGGCTAGAGTTATTAATGGACTTTTTTCTAAATTGGTGTAAAACATTGGGGTCGTGAGAGGACGATTCCTATCGATATTCAGCGTTGGGGACCTATCGTGCTGGTCGAGTTGCCCCGGCTCCTTTCCCAAAACTATATTAGAACGATAGCCTTTAACGGATTTTGTTTTTAACTTAGTGTGAAACATTGCCATCATGAGAGGGCAAACTCTGTCGATATTTAGCACAGTGAAATTGAGGAATTCCAAGAAATGGATGGCAAAAGTATTAAATTCAAATTTGGGAGTTTGAAAAATGTAGGCTGTCAGTCTGTCGATAAATGTGTGTACATTTAATAGCACCCGTCTTCATTAGCCAAGTCGCAGCAGAACAGTAGGACGTTTAACCCCACCTCATTTCATTTATTATAGCCCAGCTATTGGTAAGCATTATGTTACCGAGCATAATATACCTGATTTAATGATTAAAGGAGATAAATCGATATTTTTTGGCACATAGAAATGGACACAAAATGGGTCGCAACACATATAATAATGTTGTCCAGTGGTTTTGTAACCGAAATCCCACTCAATGACGACCAGAATTCCAACCATCAAATCAGACAATCATACCCCCACTTTAACCGGTCAAATCCTCATGTAGTGGAGTCATCGAAAGTATAAAAATACCAAACGAAATATAGATCTGTATTTTAATCAGATAGCAAATCAGGCTGTTGCAGCTAAATTTAGAAATGATAATCTATGCCAGAAAAATGTCGCACAGAGTAGATTCGCTCCAGACAAAATGTTTAATCCATAGTCAATTTAGTACAAATTCGTGGTATTCAATTAAAAGAAAAGTAATAGTAGTGTTTTACTAGATTTCGGGCACTTTATTTTGACTTCTAAACGAAATATTTTTTTTTTACTTTACCCGTCTGCCCGATAAGTCAGATTGCCAATGTCAGACCATAACTTTCTGGATTATGGCCCCTTGTTAGTTTGTGGATCACAATGTTTATCCGATTTTAAAAGCCATTTAAATATATCACCGTTACACCATAATGAGTTAAAATTTCGTGAAAATCGAAACGAAATTGCCCGACGAAATGGCCGCTCCTTGTACGCAAATAGTGTAAATGTATGTAATACGAAGGTTGTGGACCCTCTAGAGGTCACACTTTTTTCTGATTTTGACCAAACTTAAAAAATATATGTTTATATCCCAATGATCCCAGTTCCTTTCGATATTTGCGCATTTCAGACCATAACTGCTTGGAGTATGGTCCTGATTCACTGATTGTACGGAAAATCGCATGTTCTCTGTCCATCTGTTGCAAAATGTGGTCGCATCTCGTCTGGCAACCGCATTTCAAACCATAACTTCCTCGATTATTGGTCCAGATCGTTCGAAAAATCGCATTTTCGTTCACTACCCATTTCTTGCAAAATGTGGGTGTATCTCGCCTGGCAATGGCTGGGTGAAACTTGTATGGTTTGAAATGAAGATTCCTATTGATTTTTAACATTTTTCCACAATCATTTCCAAAGTTTTGCCACTTATGTTTCGTTGCCTGTCAACTTATGTTTTTGCATTTCTTGCAAAATGTGCGTGTATCTTGCATGGCAACCGCTGGTTTTATTTCTTCTAAATTGGTTATAGTGTTTTTGTAAGTAGATGTTTGAGCGTAGCTCTCATTGCAGTATACGTTCAAATTAATTACAGGAAAATCCAAAGTATATAAAGGAATTATATGGAATAGGAGAACTAGCTTTCCAGAATGGTAATAATTATGAATGTATTTTTATTACCGACGGAATTCGCTCATTGATTCTTGACATGAACCAAGGTATGCCATCAACATATCCAATTTTGCCAGATCTTCTTATACTCAAATGTAAAGCTGTCGATAGCAAGGTAAATATTAAAAATAATTCTTTCAAAAAAATGGAATGAACCTTGATTTATTTAAAATGATCAGGTATGAAATTTACATTCTATATAATGCTTAGTTCCTTTAGGAATGTCTTCTGACCGGACCCTGTCCGCTATCCGTTCCTATCTGCCCCTATATAGCAGCACTATGAAAAAAGGCTTTTCCTCCACCTCGGTTCTATGGCTGTTTTGGAATCATTACGAAAATTCTTGCTGTGCTTCAGCATTATTATGTAATAACCGTTGATGTATGTTGAATATATAAATTTTAGTGGTATCAATATTGACAGTATAGTCCTAGATTTGGAATATTGGCTAAGCACAGGCCTCGAACCCGCCACCTCGTGGCTGATCAATTCAAATGAATCTTGTTTGTGTTTATGAATCGTACAATACTACTTGAACAATAGTGTTGGGTTATTATAAATTTGCCTCGGATGTGACAAGAAATAATTCCTTTTGGCGAACAAAGAAAAATTACGAGAGAAAATAGACAGTAAGGATTCCAAAATAGCCTTCGAACCGAGGTGGGGAGAAAGCCCCATTTCATATTGCAGCTATATAGGGACAGATAGGAACGGCTAGGACAGGGTCGACCAGAAGCCGTTCCTAAAGGAACTATATAAAACTGAAAAATAAGCCAACCCTCTTTCAGAAACGTTTTCTAAGTTGTCTCAATCATTTCTATTATACTATTATAACTGTCTCTGCTTGATAAAATAGCAATCGGTATTCCTCGATAAATTCCGGTCATTTATGGCTGTTCGAATATACATTTCACGCAATGACCTATAGGAAATATTTTCCGTCACCACCGCTTTCTGCATATTTAACATTGAATCGGAAGGACATTCCCAAACAGATCCGCAGTAAATATTCGCATTGTCCGCAATGTGGCAGTTTGCTCCACCGCGACTCCAGCGGCGCAGGACGGAGGGCCGCAGTTAAAACTTCAACAGCATACCATAGCCTGTTTGATACAGCAAAGGCTTCACCACACAGGGTCCCCATCATTGAGAAACTCTCTCATCTTGCATCCGTAGCTTAGAGTTACTGGCGGAAAGCACGTGTTTGGTCAACTGACGTCGATGCCCCACAATTATTATGAACCTTGTCTCTCGGAGCCGTCTCAAGGTCTGATTGGACTTTGCAGCTGACTGGAGAGATAAATTTGTGGGCATCACAAAGAAAACATGGATAAGCTCATACATGAAGCTTGATGGTGATGACCCTGTTATCATCTGTTTCAAGGAGCTTGGAGAATGTATCATCTCAACCGAGCTGGTAAATTGGTAATTCCCTCCAGTGTATCATAGATGGGGTCGGCATGATGATAGACCCCCAGAATGAACTTTAGATTATGAAAAACCAACCATGGACTCGTTCAGACGGGTCGCGATTTTAAAAAGGCCCCTCCCAGAGGGGTTAAGGTTCGAAACATGTGAACCCTAGAATGGGGTCCGGATGATCAACAAACCCCAGAATGAACTTCAGATCCTGAAAATCCAAAGGTTATTGACTGAATTCGATCACAGTTTGACGCCGGAAATTGGTATTCCCCACCGGAAGTCAATGAAAACTACTTCGAGGGGTGTCAAGGATCTAAACATATGAACCCTAGAATGTCGTCCGGATGATGAACAAACCTCAGAATGAACTTCAGATCATGAAAATCCAAAGGTAATTGGCTGAATTCGATCCGAGTTTGACACCGGAAATTAGTATTTCCTACCCAAAGTCAACTTCCATTCGCTTTAAGTGTTTCCGATCATGAAATTCGAACCATTATTGGCGGAGATAGCCATGGCCTCAGTCAGAGGGATCCTGATTTCAAAAATGCTCCTCCCAGAGGGGGCAAGGGGTCGGACAATTTGATCCTCGACATTTTCGTTTAACTTGGTCCGACATTTTCGTTTAACTTGGTCCGACATAAACTCAAAACAACAAAAAAAATCAATTTTAGCATACAAATCTTACGGGATTACATGTCGTACCACACTAATTGCTATTTTGTAGTCGAAGCAGAGTTAATATGGGCTGAAATGCTCGAATATATATGCATACATTCCTATTCATCTGTATTATTTTGTCTGAATCTTAATAGTGATTTTAAACTTAAAACGTTTTTTTGTGTTATGTTTTTGTTTTCCATTTACTTTCCTTGCAGGCCTTTCCTAGATACATTATGGATATCGCCGAAATAAGTAAGTTTCCGAACGCCAATTGTCACATTTTCATAATTTAATTAATGGCTCTATCAATTGCTTGTTTGTAAAAGTCAATGCTGGGATAGTCCTGTCATTGCTGTTTCCTAAAAATAAAAATGTTTAATAGCTGTTCACATCCATAGCGAAGTTGGTATCAGAAGTGGGTGGGTGTTTTGTTACAGTCAAGCACCAAAGTAAACAATATGTCACCTCCAATTATCGATTATCAAAGTAGTAGGCAGACACTCATTCTCCGATGCATGTAGTTCGTGCACTTATTATCAAGCCGGTTCTACGCTGCATTTATATTCCTGTCATTTTCCCTATTCGTAGTCACAACTCTATTATTGTCAAGATATGCTAGAATGGCTATAATGCTATCAGGCGTAGATTTGAGTGCTAGGATTGACTGGGAAACAGGCCCAGAACTACATACGTTATCGTCTATGGACGCAATATTATGAAACAATATTTCAAGGTCCACTCAAAGACTTGGAAGAAAATTTCAAATGCAAATATTTACTTATCTGGAGCGGAGATAAAGTGTAATGGTTAGTTCATTCTTGGAATATAATAGATGAATTTCAGAAAATTTTGGATAAATACTGAGGAAAATTCGAACAGTATGTAAAATCACAAGCTAACAGCTAGTTCGAGGATATAAGCCTAGTTTACTTAAAGATACATTATGGGAGATTTTTATACGCCTACATTTTTATATGGACGTATATTGTCGTCGCCCCTGTCCGTCCGTCCGTCCACAATTGTTTGTGAATAGTCTACAGGTCACAATTTTTGTTCGATTTCAATGAAACTTGAAATATAGGTTTATCATCCCAAGATCTCGGTTCCTTTCGATTTTGGCATGTATCGGACAGTAACTTCATGGATTATGCCCCCTAATTGTACGAAAAATCATGTTTTAGCTTGTGGACTCTATAGAAACTTGACATGTATGTTTATAACCCAAAGATCTTAGTTCCTCTCGATATTTGCGCCCATCGGATCGTAACTTCCTGAATTATGGCCCCTGTTTGTCGAAAAATCACCCTTTTTAGATTGTGGTCCCTCTGAAGGTCAAAATTATTATCCGATTTAAAAAAAAACGTTTGATTATATCACTGTTGACTGGTAATGAAGGTTGAGATCGAATTTCGCGAAAATCGGACCAAATTTGACGGACAAAATGGCCGTCGTTTGTACGAGAAAAGTGTAAAAATATGGTATGTCAACGTTGTGAACACTGTAGAGGTCACAATTTTGAACCGAATTTGATGAAATTTGAAATGCATGTCTATAACTCAAATATCTTGGTGCCTGTCGATATTTGCGCATATCGGATCGTAACATCCTGAATTATGGCCCCTGATTGTACGAAAAATCACGCTTTTAGCTTGTGGACCCTATAGAGATCACAATTTTGAACCGATTTTGATGAAACTTGACATGTATGTTTATAACCCAAATATCTTAGTTCCTGTCGATATTTGCGCCCATCAGATCGTAACTTCCTGAATTATGGCCCCAGTTTGTCTGAAAAATCATCCTTTTTAGATTGTGGTCCTTCTGAAGTTCAAAATTATATTATCCGATTTAAAAGACCGTTTAATTATATCACCGTTGCTTGGTAATGAAGGTTGTGTTCGAATTTCGTGAAAATCGGACCGAAATTGACAGACAAAATGGCAGTTGTTTGTACGTGAATAGTGTAAAAATATGTGATATCAAAGTTGTGGACCCTATCCTATAGAGGTCACAGTTTTAATTCGATTTTGATAAAACTTAAAATACATGTTGATAACCTAAAGATCTTGGTTCCTTTATATTGGTTTTCAATGAATTTTGATAATTGTACAGCTAAATCCATAATATTAAATGTTTCGTATACTAAACGTTAGCATGGGACAGAACTTTATAAAAAAACAAACATTTTGTAATGATTTTTGATAATTACTTAATATGCGACAACTCTTGTTGACTGCCGGAACGATATAACTGCTGGTGGGCTTATGTTTCGTTGCTTGGCAACCTATTTTTATAAGGAGTTAGCCATTCTTGCTATGACAGTTCAAAAATAGATAATGAAAGAAGAATATATTGAAAATTTCAGTCAAGTTACTTTATTCTGATCAAAGTTATTATCCTTGTAATTTTTGACAAGAAATAGGAATTAACTATTTATGTTCACCTTCTCCAGGAATGGTCGATCGTTTGATTGACAGGCGTTAACTTCACCTACATAATCTCAATGGCTGTGGTACTGTTAGCTTATTCGGTTTGAGACGGGGCTGCAATTCAATTCGTGTTACATGTATTTTTTACTACAAATTAAAAATAGGGACTTTTAATATATAGATAAGAAGAGAAAGTCTGCAATAGGATTTTAAAGTTTGAAAGGAATGGACCAAATCAATGAGCAGTGTCGGATCTAAGGGGGCAAAGTGGGACAAATATCTCGGGCCCCCACATTTAGGGGCCCCCACAAATCTGGGTCATACTAATATTTTATCTCGATCGCTGCCTAAATTGTCTCAGATGCACTGAAATGAATCCTAATTTAAAAAAAAATTCCTGGAGGAAAACACCTCAGGCACTCAAAAGGACGGAATACATACTAGTACGATCCGCGGTCAGTACGAACAATTTGAACAAACAACAACAGGCCCCGCACAGTTGGTATGTGCCGGGCCCCCCACAAGGTTAATCCGGCACTGTCAACGAGGCAGCATTTGTACATAATTATAGCCGACTTCTTATTAGCCTGCGTGTACTCGTGTACTGTAACTGGTAAACCTACGTGACTCCTGAAGCAGACAAATAGAAAACAGTGATCCAATGAGGCTGCAATTCAACTGGGGTGATGTTAGCTGCGATGTTTATCAATTTCCAAGTGACAAAAAAGCGTATAATACCGACATCCAAACTCTCATTTTAACCAACAACTAAACATAATATCAAGGCCGTATATCGAACTGTCAATCAAATTGGGTGTTGTCAGCTGCGATGTTTATCAATTTCCATAATATTACTGTAAACGCAATTGACAAAAGATCGTATAATACCCATTGGCGTCGTGCCCATTGGGGTCCCCCCCCCCAAAGTCTCAGGGAAATGAAAATATTTTTATTGATAGTATTAAGACAGAAGACCTGTCCGTCTGTTTTAGACATCACACGGTCTCCAGGAATTGTATAATGTGTCATTATCTGTGTTTAGTTTATTGCACTTTAGTTTAGATGTCATTTGTTAAGGCCTCGCTCAACAGCGGCCTCGCTTCGTACACTCTATCGTTTAGCCTCGATCTAAAAATAAAATCCTGTTTAAATCGAAGCTGAATCCAAGCCATCCGTGGGTCTACAGAGTTGATTTTTTGCTTGTTGTGTAAATAAAGATCTAATTTATAATTTCCATGACATCTGAAGCCTAAATAAAGACTTGCATAATCAGATTTAGCTCTTGCATAATGTATGTTTAATCAAGATCAAGCTTCCAATAAAAGATTGTGGATATCCAGGTGCTATTGTTCGCCATATGATTCGTGATGCACTCGTATTTGGAATATCAAATGAGCGTGTATGATTTAAGTGTATATGAACAGGAAATCAGTTATTAAAGGATGCAATAAACCGAGCGTATACAGAAGAATGTACTCAACAACAGATTAAACAGATAATCACCATAGTATGCGCTTAAATTAATAGTAGAATATCTATGAGATGCTGAAATGAACTGCTGATGGTCTGAATGTTCGATTTGGTGTTTGACATGTATAGTTCTGCCGTTTGAGAAAGTGACGTCTATGTCCACTTCTTGTTTCATCAACCTTCTGATCCGATAAGAGATTTTGCCGTGAAACAGCATTGTTATTCTGATGCCGAAGTGGTCAGTATTTTGCGTTCCTGGCTTGTGTTGGTTCTCTTTGGGTGGGGTTACTGTTATTGTTTATGAAAACGTTCTTTAAATGTTCTAATTCTGCGGGTAAACGTTCTTCATCACATCATGGTGGAGTGTCTGGTTAGGGTGGCGATGATGGATTTCTTAATTTGATGCGAACATTTGATTTATAGTGAATGTATTGTTCAGTGTGAGCTGGTTTCCTATAAACAGTAGTGGAAAATTTGTTGTCAGATTTAGTCACTAAGGTATCAAGAAAAGGGAGACTGTCATCCGTTTCGGTTTCCATTGTGAATTTTATCCTCGTTTGTCAGCTGTTCAGATGTTGGCGTAGTGTTTCTGGATTGTCGTTTTGATTGAGGACCACAAATGCATCATCAACCCGGCGATACCAAGAAAGGGGTTTGATGGGGGAGGTCTGTAATGCAGGCCATGTATTTGTTGATAATATTCATCACCCCATCTAAAGTCAGTGGCACGCAGTTATACAGAGACGTAACAGTTGAATGATATTATCAGTGGTTAAGTTGGTGTCCAGTGGGGTCTCTCACTCATAAGTCCCTTCTTTTACACTTGGCCGCGATGAGCGTGTCGTTCTGGGCACGGTAGCAGGCCTCGATAGATTTCAAGCAAGCCAAATGTGGAACTCTTCACAGAAAAGTTAATTGCAGTCCCTATGTAAATTACCCGGATGAAAACAATTATGATGGTTGATTTAGTTTGAGCAGCCATTTTGGCAGAATTGAAAATATAACTGTCGAGTTTTGCGGGGAAAGGGGTCAAGGTTTGTTTCGCGCATGCGCAGTAATCCGCACTGAAACCGTGCTCAGACCTGATAGCGTTTACGCTACGAAACGTTAACAGTGCTGGCACGTTTAAAATTTGTAATGTAAACGGGGTTCTAGATTTTCTTTCTAAGTATTTGGAGTGTCTGAGCTGTGGAGATATTGTTGAACAAGTCTACTACATCGTAGGAAAGAATGGTGTCGGCTGATGGGACTGTTGCCAGTTTATGGCAAAAATCGCTGATTTTCCAAGTGGTGCCAAAAGACGGGTTAAGAATTTTGTTGTATTGTAATATATTGAATCTCGAGAACAAACCATGCAATATGCGAGCATTGACCGGGTTCTTGTGAATTTTAATGGTGGCACCTGCATATGGTGGTCTGGGGTGAGAGGGATTCAGAGTATAGTCCTGCTGTGATCTGCTTCTTGTCTTTCAATGAGGTGAGACGTTTTCGCAGCTTGATTCCATGAAGGGCTTGGGATCTTTCCTGATTGTTTGGTAGGTTTTGATGTCTTGAAGTAGGTTGTTCACGGTATCCACATAGTCATTGGTGTCCATAATCACAGTAGCTTTACCTTTGTCAGCTGGGATGCTAGTGATATTGTAGTCTGCTTTCAATTCTTTTAGTGCTAGCTGATGGGATTTGGATAGGTTATTAGTTTGTGGTTTGGTTTTCAAAAGTATATTCGTTATCTGATGCGTGAGATAATCGACCTTGCCGCCAGGTATCAGTTGACGTAACCCCCTTTTCTATACTGTATGTGTGATGAAATCGTCATGATTCTTTGGTCTATACAGGGATGGTAGATAGTAAAGTAATTTGTTCATCGGTGAGATTATTGGAACTGAGGTTCACAACTCACTTTGTTAGGTACTCGTAGAAAGCAGACTTGTTGCTTTTGGTGAGTGTATGTTGTTGTCTTGATTTTAAACTGTTATATTTTTTAATGTGCCTAGTTTTCACTTGGTCATCAAGTATGGTGTTAGATCTGATTTGTATTTAGAATTCGTTTAGACCCAAGAGACTTAAATAACTATAAATATCGTCTACTTTACTATACACGAACGAACAATTGATGATATCATTCTTAAAGCTTCAGAAGATAAATATTTGTTCTGGATAGAAGATCAGGTTGGATGGTACAATTGGATGAAGACAGTTCTCTCTTAACCACATTTAAACACCTTTTGGTGTATTTAAATTTAATCTTTCGGAGATTTACCAGGTGTTTCTGGAATAGCTGCTGACATTTTTGTATTCGGTAGAAGTGAAGCCGGACATGATCAGCATTTACGTTCACTACCAACAAGAGCAAGAGAAAAGGACATCAACTTTATTCCAGAGAAACGACAATTGCAGTTGTCTGAAATAAGATTTTTTGACCGTATATGGACTCCGCAATATTTAAAACCCGACCCTGATAAAGTTATATGAAAGCTCTATGTGATAAAGAGAACTTACATTCCTTCTGCGAGATGGTTAATTTCTTAAACCGCTTCAGCCCTTCATTAGCAACTATATTAGGTCCACTTCGAGATTTGTTGAAAAAGAACACAGTGTTCCAGTGGAATCCAGCTAGTACGACGCGGTTTAGGTGCCACGTTATTGCGGAACACAACTTTAGCAATATTGAATATGAAGTTGTAGCCGTTGTTTGAAGTTTAGAGAAGTTCAGTCACTATATTTATGGCAAAAAAGTAACACTTCAGACAGAACATAACCGCTCGAAGCTATTTTCAAGAAACAAATTTCTAAAACCAGTCTCAGATGCAAATTTCTAAAACCAGTCTCAGATTGCAACGTTTTTTGTTAAGAACAACTAAATATGACGTTAATGTCGAATAGATACCTGAGAGATCGAATGCTTTAAGCAGAGTTGGTCCTTGTTTTTGTAAAGAGGGAGAAAAGGCCTTTTTCAGAAATTTAACTCACACAATTACCAATAGTCTCAAATTAGAATACGTACCTGTCAGGATTCAATTTTACAATCACTTAAAAAAGGTAAGAACAGATGGGTGACCAGATAATCGAGAAGATTATCAAAGAGAGCGTCTAGATTTTAGGACAATTCGTGAAACTAATCTTATTGTCCCCCGCCTTTCGAAGAAAGTTGGGGGACTATTAAAATGGTTTCGTCCGTCTGTCTGTCTGTCTGTCTGTCTGTCTGTCTGTCTGTCCGTCTGTCTGTCCGTCACACTTTTTGGGACACAATAACTCTCTTCCTAATTGAGCTAGAATGTTCAAACTTGGTGTATGTGTTTATTAGGTCAATGCCTTGATGGAGTTCGAAGATGAGCATTTTCCGCTTAGGGTAAGCAGAGATAAGCAATTTGATTGGTTGATGCTTTGGGACACGATAACTTTAGTTTTAATTAGGTGAGATTGATGAAACTTGGTGTATAGTTTCATTATAGTAATACCTTGACTAAGTTCGATAATGAGCATTTTCTGCTCAGGGTAAGCAGAGCTATACGCAATTTGATTGGTCGAGAATTTGGAACACAATAACTCTCCTTCTAATTGAGTTAAAATGTTCAAACTTGGTGTATATGCTTATTAGGTCAATGACTTGATGGAGTGCGAAGATGAGCATTTTCCGCTTAGGGTAAGCAGAGATAAGCAATTTGATTGGTTGATGCTTTGGGACACGATAACTTTAGTTCTAATTAAGTGAGAGTGATGAAACTTGGTGTATAGTTTCATTATAGTAATACCTTGACTAAGTTCGATAATGAGCATTTTCTGCTCAGGGTAAGCAGAGCGATGCGCAATTTGATTGGTCGAGACTTTGGAACACAATAACTCTCCTTCTAATTTAGTTAAAATGTTCAAACTTGGTGTATATGCTTATTAGGTCAATGCCTTGATGGAGTTCGAAGATGTGCATTTTCCGCTTAGGGTAAGCAGAGATAAGCAATTTGATTGGTTGATGCTTTGGGACACGATAACTTTAGTTCTAATTAAGTGAGAGTGATGAAACTTGGTGTATAGTTTCATTACAGTAATACCTTGACTAAGTTCGATAATGAGCATTTTCTGCTCAGGGTAAGCAGAGCGATACGCAATTTGATTGGTCGAGACTTTGGAACACAATAACTCTCCTTCTAATTGAGTTAAAATGTTCAAACTTGGTGTATATGCTTATTAGTTCAATGCCTTGATGGAGTTCGAAGATGAGCATTTTCCGCTTAGGGTAGGCAGAGATAAGCAATTTGATTGGTTGATGCTTTGAGACACGATAACTTTAGTTCTAATTAAGTGAGAGTGATGAAACTTGGTGTATAGTTTTGTTACAGTAATACCTTGACTATGATCGATAATGAGCATTTTCTGCTCAGGGTAAGCAGAACGATAAGCAATTTGATTTACCGAGACTTTGGAACACAATAACTCTCCTTTGAATTAAGTTAAAATGTTCAAAATTGGTGTGTATGCTTATTAGGTCAATGCCTTGATGAAGTTCGAAGATGAGCATTTTCTTCTTACGGTAGGCAGAGATAAGCAATTTTTGGATGACACTTCGTGTTCAGTTTGATTGGTCGATACGTTTGAAAAAAATAAATGTGCGATTAATTAATATGTGTCATCTATTTATTTTGGGATTTCGGCGGGGGACATCAGCCTCACTGTTGGCTTGTCTAATATGTCATAGACTTATTATGCCACCAACGTTACGCAAACATTGATCAATGTCATTTTAGCATTGAGAAATGGCTGTTACGAGCTCGTCAATCCGTATTTTGGTCAAGTATGTAAAAATTCTCATTTCATCATGCGATACGTACGGTAGCCTATTTGGTGCCAATTGTTAATTTATACCTTTTTATACGCCCACATTTTCATGTGGACGTATATTGTCGTCGCCCCTGTCCGTCATGATTATGGCCCCTGATTTAACGAAAAATCGCTTTTTTAGCTTCTGCCCCCCCCCCCTTAGAGTTCACAATTTGTATCGGATTTTAAAAACCGTTCAAATATATCACCGTTACACCGCACCATAATCATGATTATGTTCGAACTTCGTGAAAATCGGACAGAAACTGCCCCACAAAAACTTTATGTTTATATCACAAAAATCTGGGATCATTTCGATATTTGCGCATAGTGGTCTGTAGTTTCCTGGATTATGGCCATTGGTTGTACGAAATAAATTGCGTGTGGACCCTGTAGAGGTCACAATTTTTATTCAATTTTAAAAAAATGGCCACTCCTTGTCCGCAAATAGTGTAAACGTATGTAATACCAAGGTTGTGGTCACAATTTTTTATCCGATTTTAATGAAATTTGAAGTGTATGTTTATAATCGAAATATTTCGGTTCCTTTCAATATTCGCGCGTAACGGATCGTAACTTCCTGGATTATGGCCCTGATTGTTACCTCACAATACGCCAGTCTTTCAATTTCAGAAAATTGATATTGACTTAATTAATGTTGATTATTTTTCGAAATTTTCAATAATGCGATGCTTGGGTAAATACATGTCAGCAGAGAGTGTTGTCGCATACACAAACTCGGTTATTGCGAACATGGTATTCCATAAATCGGTATATCAGACAATGAACCTCAATTAGATATCGCTCTATATAAACTGTTGTGTAAAAAATTTGACAATTATCATTTTTACCAACAGTCCAAGCTATCCACAACAGAGTAATGGACAGGCTAAGAGGTGTATTCAGACCTTGAAGCGACTCCTTATTAAAGCTCTTAACTGAATCTCATCAAGAACCTAACCTCGCATTACTTAATTACCCGAGTACTTCCTGATATTTACGACGTATCTTCTCCAACTTAACTACTCATGGGTAGACAGTTCCGTACATTGTTGCTAGTGAATTGCAAATCCTACAAGTCTCACCAACTTATAAAATAATCCTGATAATATGAGACTTCAGCTTAATAAGAAGAACCATATTCAGAATATCATTTTGATATCAAAACTCCAGGTAAACCATTACCCGAATTGTGTGTTGATGGATCGGTGCATCTCTATAACGAGAGTCCTGTTCATGCGAACTCGCTGTTGTAGTCAATGACCACCTAGCTCCTATATCGAAGCTTGTAACAAACGAAAGGTGAGGGGGGTATAGTATATCGTCGGCACAGAAAACAGAACTTTTTTGCGGAAATTTAATCAATCATTTAATTTTCATGGTCAGTATGATATTGATGATTTTCCAGTTCATAATCAGCAACCAGTAGTTGATAATCTTTTCCACAGAATAATGTCCCTGTAATTTAGTCCACAACCATTACCAAAATAATGCTAATATTCCTTATGCAACCAGTCTTAGAACAATCACCAGAGCTCCGAACAGAATATACTTTTGAACTAATTGTTCAGTATGACGTGTAAACGTTTTTAAAGTCCAAAAGTAATTCAGAGTGTGTTGAATCAAACCCAGGCTGGTTTAGTATTCAGTAAATCAGTTTATTTGTGTTTTCAAGACTTTGAACTTAAAGTAACTTCTCAGAATTATTTAATTCATATTGATATATTTATTTAATGTCCATTATGTTAATACCCATTCTTGTAAAGAGGGGAAATGTCACATCATCATAATTTAATTAGTGGGTCTATCCCTTGTTTGTAAAAGTGAATGCTGGTATATTACTGCCTTCCCACCATTGCTGTTTCCTAATAAACAGCTTGAACTTCACCATGTCTGATAACTTTACACATCCATAGCGACCGAAAGCAAAATATATCACCCATCTTGATAATTTGTACATTCTATTCTTCCACTAATGGCATCGCAGACAAGAACTAGGAGAGCCTAAGCTTCTTACTGTATTTTAGAATATGATTTTGTAGTCTTTCCATTTACGGCCTTCGGTCATGGAGTGGTTTAGTGGGAAGTTCATCTCTTTATTTAGTAAAAAGAAACACACACTGTTTGGTAGTTGATCAATAGCTAACACAATCCACCCTGTACGTTTTATACACACATATTTATTGTGGTGATGTATTGTCGTCACCCCAGTATGTCCACTCCCTCACGTCTACATTTCTTGTTGGCACAACAGAGGCTATAATAACCCACATATCTTTTTATAAGCCCACATTTTCATGTGGACGTAAATCGTCGTCAGCCTTGTCCGTCCGGATTTCCGTCCACAATTTGTTTGTGAACACTCTACAGATCACAATTTTTATCCGATTTTGACGAAACTTGAAAAATAGGTCTATCCCCCAAAGATCTCGGTTCCTTCCGAAATTGGTATATATTAGACCGTAACATGTACGAAAAATCACCTCTTTATCTCCTTGTACGCAAATAGTCTGAAGTCACAATTTTTATCCGCTGGTTGAAACTGATGTAGGTTGAAATGAAGATTCCTATTGATTTTTAACATTTTTCCACAATCATTTCCAGAGTTTTGTCCCTTATGTTTCGTTGCCTGCCAACTTATGTTTTATTCTGTCTTCTATGAAACTTGCCCCTTATTGGTATATTGTTTGAATAAGAAAGCTTTATATATGAGGTACCAATAGGCCCTGCTTCCGCTGTATACCTTTGTTTGCTTCTTATGTTTTAGTACAAAAAATTGCCACCACAAAAGACCACACAGGCCACGCTTTAAGTTTCCAAGCAGAATATTATAAAGTAAAAAAGATTTACAGCCTCGCCATAGAAAGATCGAAGGAAGCTAAAGAAACTTTTCAAGTAATACGACATATTATACAATTTTATTGAGGTCTCCATTTATATCTTCGCTACTTATAGGTTGATAATTTTGTTCAGGATGGGATACACTTGTGGTACCATGTTGACATATAAGAAATTGTACAGGGTGAACTCATGTCTGAAACTCACTTCTTCACTTCATACATTTCCCACCTAGATTGCGTTGGTTTTATAATGTACTTACGGATAACGTGGCGCTGTCCGAAACCGGGAGCGGTAGGCCAACTCCACTTAGCCCGAGCTACCCCTATACACCAAATTTCAGTCTGCCAGCCAGCCAGCCAGACAGACAGACAGAGAGGCAAACACACGACAATCACAAATATTAGTATAGATTGACGTATAGTCCGGTGGCTGAAGAGGCAGGGGGGGGGGGGGGCGCCACTCGAGCTGTGTTATTAAGAGACCGAGTTTTTCTGGACAAGTTTTTTTTCCGAATCTGGGTGGTGATCAGGCGTTTTTAAGGGGGCGTCAAATGTCTACAATGGGCGTGTGTGTGTGATGGGGGTGGGGGAAATGTCATGTTGACATAATATATCAATAAAACATAAATTTCTAGGACTGCGCATCTTAAACACGCGTTTATGATACCCTGGACAACTGTATTGATTTGTGTAGGTGTGGTTTCGTATTAATGACATGTAGTTATACCTGCTTGAAGCCAATAAAGTATCTAGGTTGGTCACAATCATTTGTTTGATATTCAGTGTGATGAGGAAAAGAAGAGAATGGAGAAATATATAGAAGAATTACAGGAGCAAGAACAAAATAGAAATTATGTTCCAGGACCAAACGTGCCTTATGCAGACAGGGCAGATGAAGAATATGACGACTGGATAGAAGTATATTCTTCTCTATAAAACATGATAGATAATTATATTTCGTCTTCATGGAACATATTCCATATTCAACAGCCATTAAATACAGTACCCCAACTCTATATGCCATAGATGTTCAAATACCATGTTTGTCGTAGCAAGAATATCTCATTCATTAATTCATGGAATTATCCCGTATTTAATATCAGTGATATCACATTCATAGATACCATATTTATATACATTATCCTGTATGTCATTAAAAGAGCCAAATCTCTGATCTTTGGAACCCAATATGACGAAAAAGCACACATTAATGTAGTATGAGTGTACATAAACAGATGAACGTTCATTTTTAAATGCCCAAATTTTCATGTTCTCGTCCGTCCGTCCAGACCTCAGCCCAAACGACCTGGATTCCTTTCGATGTTGGCATTTATCGGATCGAAACGTTATGGATTATGGCCCCTGATTCTACGAAAAATCACGCTTTTAGCTAGAAGTCTTAATTTTTATCCGATTTAGAAGAAACTTCAACTGTTTGTTTACAATCCAAAGATCTCGGTTCCTCTCAATATTCGCGCATATCGGACCGCAACTTCCTTGATTATGGCCCCTGATTGTTCGAAAAATCGCGTGATTAACTTGTGGTCCCTCTAGAGGTCACATTTTTTTTTATCTTATGTAAAACACCGTTCAAATATCACCGTTACACTATAGTGATGGTCGAGTTCGAATTTCGTGAAAATTAGACTGAAACTGACGCTCCTTGTACGCAAATAATGTTAAAATGTAATATCAATGTTGTGGACGTTCTGGAGGTCACAATATCTGTCCGGTTTAGATGAAACTTGAAAGGTAGAAGCTAACGTTAACATCCAATTGGCTTTAGATTTATACACCGTGTTTGCGGTCAGGAGGCATATTGATTTTCAACAATTTCTAATAATTACTGTCAGATTATTAATAACTTAAACAGCTTAATCCATGATATTTAATTTGTGTATATTAAACGTTATCATGGGGTAGAACTGGGAGTCACACAAATTCTGATTATTTCTAATGATTACTTAATGAGTTGTTACTTGACTCAGATTTTAGTGTATTGTACGTGTTTCATTACCGTCAAAAGAAAAATATTTAACACCCCTTGTTGGTTGCCCGGACGACTTAGCCGCTGTTGGCGTATATTCTGTTGCCTGGCAACCTATCTTTGTTCAGTAGATTGATGCTGAAGATTTAGTTCTACGGTTAAATGGAGAAATAGAACAACTTATCGACCAGACAGAACATCTTATTATAGCTGGTAAATTTGATAAGAAAGCATCTGAAGAATTTGATAACATGCTATTGGAGCGTTTGCAAGGAAAACATGACCATGAAATAAAACAGATTTTGGACCGAATGCTTCAAGGAATTGGAATGATACTTCAGGTACGCTACAAAGTAATGGAATTGGTATCCTATATTGTAAATAACTATTAACGATGCTAATTATTGTGTTGTCTATGGCGGTATATTAGTGCCAAAATTCTAACATGCTATCGTCTAATTTCTTACTTCTGTTCATGTAATTTCTAACCTCCATTCATGCAACTTCTTACTTCCATTCAACTTTCTTATTTGTTCAGTGTAAATATCAATTCTATTTCATCTTATTTCTAATATTGGGGCGAAAAATGTCTACTTCATTGTGGTATTACATGTTAAGCATGAACGGCAAACAAATTTAGAATTTTGTTACTTCTACCTAGCAACCATCATTATGACATCGTTTGGTGTCGCCACTGCGTGCTCAATTGGGTGATTGCGCACCTTATCGGGACCATTATTTGGTATAAACGACCCATTCTTCGTTTGGTTGAAGGTTGAAAGGCGTGCTGAGAGAGAGAGAGAGAAGCCACTTGGTAAATTAGATTCAATTTGGTGCATTCAGACGTATTTCCGGATGGTAAATTCCAAAATTACAGGTCTAAAAATCGCCACTAAAATCGCATAGATTTAAGTTTCAAATTTTCAAGCCTGAGCGGGGGGGGGGGGGGGGTCCGGACCCCCTGGACCCCCCTCTGGATCCGCGCCTGCCTGTGTTAATATAGACCAACTGCATATAAATATTAATTATTGGCTCAACCGTAAAAAAAATAAAATAAAATTCTCCAAATCCCGTTTAGCTTATATTTGAAATAGAAAATGAAATGAAATGAAAGAGGGTTTATAACGCCCTACTGTTCTGTTCCTAACCGGGCTAATGGAGACGGACATACACCATACAGTGTGCTTTAGGGAAATATTGGCCGGAGAGCGGATCAACGACCTTGACTTATATCGAAGTCTAACGGTCACGGGATCTTTTACGTGCACGCCAACATGTACATGGAACCTCGGGTTTTCATCCCATCGGGACGACAAGACACTAATAAGGGGGAACCACGCCAGAAAATCTGGATGAACTTTTTTCGACCAATGCAGGGATCGAACTCCCGACCCACAGCCTAGCGAGCCTGCGTCTTACCCACTTAGCCACGGTATTCGAAATAGTATTTGCAAACCATACATTTATATCACGTTCAATGTTGTTTAGAGGGTAGGATGGCCGAATGGTTAGCACGTGCACGCTGTAACATAAGGTCTGTCATTGAATAAACTGGCGTGGTTTCGATTTCCCGTTTTTACGTGACATGGAGCAGGGCCGCCTTTCCAACCTCGTGGGTTTTCTCCGGGTCCTCCGGTTTCCTCCCACTGCTAAACACTCTACGCGCAAGCGAATTATTGAAATACAATTGAACGGCGTTAATACCGAAATGACCTGGTTGGTGTCGAGTGGATGTTAAACCCCATGTCCCCATCTCTCTCTCCCGATGTTGTTTCCAATTTTAACACTCAGGCAAGCCACTCAATCTGACGAAGAGCGAGTCGTTTGTATCAATAGAATGGTCCCGATCAGGTGCTCAATCGCCAAGCTGAGCACACGGTGGCGACACCAAACGATGTCATAATGATGGTTGCTAGGTAGAAGTATCAAAATTCTAAATTTGTTTGCCGTTCATGCTTAACATGTAATACCACAATGAAGTCGACATTTGTCGCCCCAATATTAGAAATAAGATGAAATAGAATTGATATTTACACTGAACAAATAAAGAAGTTGAATTATACATTGTCTTAATTTAGAAATTACATGAATGGAAGTTAGAAGTTACATGAATGGAGGTTCGAAATTACATGAATAGAAGTAAGAAATTAGACGATAGCATGTTAGAATTTTGGCACTAATATACCGCCATAGTTGTCAAGAACTACTAATCGCCCAGTAGTTTCATTACCTGAAATCAAATATTACTCTTATTAAACAGTACGTGTGGATGAGTATCGTGTATGAAATGGAATTAGTATACGCCTTCCTTGTCCGTCGCCCCGTCAATCCGTCAATAACTGACCATGGGACGTGATAGGGGCTACATTTTTTGACGGGTATTTTCAAATTCGCTGTGAAACATTGGGATCAATATGTAAATAACTGAACTGGCATGTGAATTTTGGTAGAGGCTTTTCAAATTTGGTGTGAAGCATTGTGGTAATTGGAGGACGAACCCTATCATTATTCAGTGTTCAGCAACCTTCCGTTCTAGTGACCTACGGATGCTTCGATATAATATATTATTTATTAGAAAATTGTTGCTGTGTTCGTCCACATTCTGATATTTCGTTCCAGGGATGTAACCCCATTTCTGAAAAGTTTGTGAACGTGATGAAGACTATTATTTTTAACGAATCTTTTTCAAATATTGGGGCAAGCAGTGGTGTCATGAAAGGACCAACCCTATCAATATTCAGCGTTCCGCAACCTTGCGTTCTATAATGACCTTTAACGAGACACGAATCACCTTTCCTTCGTTATAATATAATTATGTATTAGAAAATGTGTTGTAGTGTACGTCAACATTTGTTTTACTTATGATAATCCGTGTTCAACTTTCGGGTCACATTTTAATGAGTTATCTATAATGCAGGGTTAGACTTGTTGGAGTCTAAAGCTATGTGCAGCTAGTGGACCCCTGAACACATAGGAAATATAGGAGTAAAATTTTAAATCTACTCATAGAAATTTAATGATAATAATAATAATAATAATATTTATTTCTTATTATACCCATTACATCAAAAATACCATCCCAATACGTAGTACAAAAACATGATATGGCATAACAAGCCAACAATGAGGCTGATATTCCACGCCGAAATCCCAAAGAAATAGATGACACATATTAATTAATCGCTGCATTGGCCGAGAACGTTCATCCAGACTTTCCGGCGTGGTTTCCCCTTGTCAGTGATGCAGGGCGGAGGGCCTGACAAGGACAGTTGTCTAGTCGTTCGGGTGGTACGAAAAACCAAGGTCCTGTGTACACATAGGCGTGTACGTAAAAAATCCCTTGGCCGTTGGAATTCGATATAGGCCGTAGCGCCGCAGCCCGGGCCCACGTAGCACACTGTATGGCGTATGCCCGTCTTCCGTCTTCATTAGCCCAGGTAAGGAGCAGATAGTAGAACGTTAAACCCCATTTAATTTCATTTTTAATTAATCGACATTTATTTTTTTTCAAAAGTATAAAGCAATCAAACTATACACTAAGTTTTTTCACTCTCTATCTGGCAGAATCAAGATTACCTTGTCCAAATTAAAAGCATCGACCATTGAACTAGATTAGCTCTGGTAAATGCCATTTTAAAAACTACAGTATACAATATAATCATAAGTTCACATTATGTGGAAATAATTATAAGCTGTTGTCTGTTCGGTTCATGCCTAAATCAGCTCTGACAGCTATAATTAATATTATATAGAAAATTTCTATTGTTTATTTGTTTTTTTACAGAGTTCTCAAACTTTGGCTACAATTATTGGCTGCTTACGAAGTCTGTTTCATAGTATGTATCCAGTGCTTCATAATATCAACACTTATTTTACACGCACACATTTAAATGAAATCGTCTACTTTCAAATTAGTCTGTAATATTTGATTGCTATAATTGAATGTACATTTTAAATTTGTCAAAAGTCGAAATGTGTTAATATATTATTTTCCTTCAGTGGCGATATCCCTAAAGACTTGTTACTGTGTATACTGGGAAGATAACGAAGAATTTGAATTAGAAGTGAACACATTTTTTCTGTCTATGTCCCATGCTGTGACCAATACCTTATTCAGCTTACAAAATAGCATAGAAAAGAATGTAAGTAAATTACAAACAACAAAACAATTTTTATTTCGGCAGTTGGTTATCTTCTTTTGAATAGTGACCTCAAAACCTATCAGTAAATGACAAATATAGCTTTGTAGAATAACATGTAAGAATATCTCTACAGACAAGAGATGAGTTTTTTTTCTGAATTAATCCAATTAACATATCTTATCTTGTACACTGTTAGAAAAAATCTGGTAAATTTACATGAAAATCACTGGCAGCTACAGTTGCCAGTAAATTTATTGTAAATAAACATTCAGCTGTAATATTAAAGAGTTTCTCTAATTTTACTTTGTGCGTAAACTTACCTGAAAACAGTAAATGGAAAATAACTATGAGTTTGTTTTTTTAACTTTGGACTGTAAATTTACCGCAACATAGTAAGTGAACGGTTACAGTAAGTTTGTTTTTTAACTTTCCAATGTAAATTTACCGAAGATGAGTTAATGAAAAATTACAGACAAATGTAAAAAAAAAACCCACAATGACTAACTTCCGCCCCGTTCCCTTTTTTAAAAGGTTAGCAACAATTTCCCCGTAAGAAAAATAAAATCTCAACTGAATAAGAGGTATTTAAAACTAATCCTGTTTGGTAGATTATACTGTAATCCAACCCAGGTTGAAACCGCCGCACGTCCGTGATTGCGTCGGTTACTGACTGTCAGATGTAGGCTTGCGGTACTGTCTATTACAGGCATTGAAACTACTTTAGAGACAGTCCAGCTAACACTGGCCAATCGGTTTAATTAACCGTCTTCAAGTGCGCTCGATTACGAGATAATCACACCTGTGGTCGGAGAGTCAAATTTTTTTTTTTAAATACGTTTATGAACATACTTACAATCTGATTAATGCACGATGAATAAAAATATACGTTATAGATCTTATAAATAAAGTACATTAGATATACATAACATGCAATATACCAAATTTAACAAAATGTGATTGTCCATAATAATATTATGGTTAATAAATTGGAATGAATACTATTAGAAGATAGTTATTAGGAATGGTTCGTTCCTATGGAATATTAAAATAACATAAGTACCAATAAGTACATTTACAAAATAATGTGAATAAACGTAAATCAGTAAAATTACCTTGTGGCTTTGCTATTTACAGTTCAATATTGAAAAACTACATATGTAAGCATGTATTTTTACCGGGTATTAATGTGCTTTTAATTTCATCAAAGTTTATTGTAAAAACGAATGAAACTTGGTAAATATACATCATTTTGGTAAATATTCCGAACTTTTTATGATAAAAGCAAATACTTTATTTGCTGTAATTTTACTTTTATTTCTAACCTGAAAGTTTGCAAAATAATGTGAGTAAACGTAAATTCTGAGACAATAAATTTACTACCAATAAGTTAAGCATACATAGCTAAACCTCCCATTGTAGGTCTTTCGTTAGACCTGACATGTTATATAAACTATGAATTAGACATTTATTAACATTAAAAGACCATAATCAACTCTTGATGTCATCTTATGTGCCGGATTTTCACTGGATTTGAGTTCGATCTGGGGCTCAACGCTCATTGATGATTAAATTTAAAAATGGATAATCGAGACTTTTTATCGTATCGATTTAAGAATGATGACTGTGGCTAAGCTATAACATTCAATCGCTACTATCTCGATTCTGAGTGGAGCAATTTGACAAAGACTTTCAGCATAATCCATTTATATTATGTAGTTTTTAAACGATTATAGTGAGAACTGCTGCAAGTTTTTCTCATATTTCTAACCTAAAAGGTTAGGTGCAGAAGAGTAGGACGTTAAACCCCATTTCATTTAATTTCTAACCTAAAAGTAAATTTACAAAAAACATGTGAATAAACTTAAGATATGTAAAATTACATGCTTGCCTATTTATTTCCAGTTCAGTTTGTAAGTATTACATATGTAAAAATGTATTTTTACTGATTTTGAATGGGTCTTTGTAAACATACACGAAACTCGGTAAACATATACAAAACTCGGTAAACATTCACGAAACCCCGTAAAAATACGCCAGATTTGGTAAAACTACTATGCTATTCAAAAAAAGTAGGGGATATTTGATTTTGGGGGCATAATACTAAAATATGCAAATGACTACGAAAAAAGTCACTATAGAACCTAACAGAAGAAACATTTCCAGTTACATGTGACGCCCAAACGCACCAATAGCTACCGCATGGAATGCAGGTGATGCTTGGGATCATCATGGGGGTCCAACACAAGAGTTGCGCGACTCTGACTTTGAATGTTACAGTCATTGTGGCATTGAATTCCAGGGTGGAAACATCAGTTTAATTGTTTTAGTGACCAGAAAACAAATTTTGATATGCGTCGGCTTACCCAAAATGAAAGGTTACGTGCCCTTGGCATGCTACAGATCGGCACAACAGATCGGTTGTGGCGCGGACGATGAATGTTTCTCAGTCTGTCATAGGCAGGCTATGGTCCAGATACCGTGATACACAATCTGTACAGAACAGACCACGCTCAGGTCGACCAAGGGCGACAACTCAAGCCCAGGATCGATTTATCCGTACCTTGGCCTTGAGAAATCGTGTCATCACAGCAAATCAGTTCAGCGCTCGTCTTCAAACAGACACTGGTGTGAGAGTGAGTGGCCAGACGATTCGGAATCGACTGCATAGGGGTCACTTTCGCGCCCGACGTCCTCGCGTGATCCCTTGTTTGAGAGATCATCACATTCAGGCAAGACGTCGTTGGTGTAGGGATCGTCAACACTGGGATAATCGACGCTGGAGCAATGTGATGTTTTAAGATGAATCAAGGTTCACTGTTGATTTTTTGGACAGACGTAAGAGGGTGTGGCGTCGTCGAAACGAGCGCTTCCAAGACGTTAACGTCATCAGACATGATCGATTTGGGGGTGGTTCTGTTATGGTGTGGGGAGGCATCACTGTTACTGGAAGAACGGCTTTACATGTTGTTGCAGGGCGTGTTACAGGCCAGTACTACCGGGACAACATCTTGGCAGTCCATGTTGTGCCGTTCGCACGACGTCATGGCCGCCGTTTCATCTTCCAGGATGACAACGCAAGATGTCACAGGGCCAGGATCGTTACAGGTTACCTCCAACAACAGAACATCACCACATTACCTTGGCCAGCACTGAGTCCCGACCTCTCCCCCATCGAGCATGTCTGGGACATGCTTGGACAGAGGTTACGTCAACGTCAACAACGTCCTGCCAATGTCCAAGAACTTGCTGCTGCGTTGCAACAGGAATGGGACAATCTGGACCAAAATGACCTTAGACGTCTCATTAGGAGTATGCCACGTCGGATCAATGCTTGTTTGGCAAACAGAGGAGGATTTACCCGTTACTGACTTTGTTGTGATGCTGTGGTAACTTTTCTGTTTGACCCCGGGTATCATTTTACCCTTATAATGGTCAGTCTGTGCCTTACTTAGTCTAACGATCATTTGGAATAAATCGATGAATGTGAACTTCATTTCATTTTGTCATTTGTTTCTTCGTCAGTTTCATTAGGTGACTTTAATAACACTTAAAAATCAAATATCCCCTACTTTTTTTGAATAGTATATATTACTACTGTAATTTTACAAAAAAATTCTAACGGTGTAATGTTTCTTTATTGCAACTTTACTTTGAAAAACAAATCGGGTACCAATCAAAGAATACGTTCCAAATAAAACCTCTTAAAATCTTTCAACCGATTTGGATCATTTCATTAGCCAATGGCCGTACGTCGTTCAATCGTGTACTGTTCAATCATGATGGCTTAAAGATACATTATGTAAGAGTGCGATACAGAGCTGGTCGTTCTTGCTATTAGGTGGACTATATTCCCACTTTTGTCTTCCTGCTGCCGGACTACCACCGTTATCTTTGATCATGGTGTAGGAGCTCATGACAAAATTCATCATCGTGTATGAGATGAAAAACATCAGTTAATTACTTCTATAGAAATACAGTCTTTGTAAAATTTGTAAACTATTTTTTTTGTTCAAGTGCCAAAGGTAAGACATTTATATTTATTGTTCAGATTAGTGAAACGAGGAAGACTATCGGATTACTTCTACGGTTACTGATTGTATATAAGTATTTAGCTATCTATACTTTCAGGTTTTTATAAAGTTTTGTAGAGAGCTAACAGATTTGGCTAAATCGAATCTTAAAGGCGATGAAGATTTCAATCCAGCATCGTTCTTTATGTGTAACGAAATCAGAAAGTTTCTCACAATTCTTCCTCCAGATACTAATGAGCTGATCCGCTCGAGGGTAGTTCGTGAGCTTAGTCTCGTTCTTGCCAACAGTTGTCGTGTAAGTAAAGGTTTTAAAACGTTTCCTTGATCAAATTAATCGTGAAGGATATTTTGCAATACAACTAGTCATAATGGCCAAGATGGGGGTTCAACAATGGCGTTAATCTATCTTTCAGATTCACCCAAACAATGTTATAGTACTATGCAGAGACGGTAAGTGTTAAATTTTGAATAGTAAATAATTTAGTTCTTCGGGGTTGTTCTGCCGGAAAGCACATAGTGTAATGTACCACGCAGACAGTATAAACCATTTATTCAGGAATAAATATGCATGGTGAAAAGAATATAAATGTATAGGGCGTGACCATCGTGACAAACTAATTGAACCTAATTCCTCAGACTATCAGTGAGAAATACGACGTGGAAACATCGGGATGTTTACAATTGCAAAAACAATGAATTTTTACCTGACAACATAAAGTAGCCTACATGGTAAACGCTAAGTAGATAAGTAATGAAACATAAAACATATTATAAGTCAGAAATAAAAGATTCTTACACTGTGGCCAGCCAAGCTTATGGAAAACCCAAAACCATGCGACTTTGTGCACAGAAACATGGCTAACTCCAACCAAGGGCCGTCACTCTCCGCAATAAGTATGGAAGCCGGAGTGAGACAAAATAATAAATATACACGATCTATAACCATATCTATAACCATAGAATTTATAAAAAGAAATTAAAACTGAAAGATTCTAATTCAAATGTCAACACAGTTCCTGTACACTTCCCGCCTGATATCAAGAGGTTGATATCACTATAATATTGTCATTTCTCAAGTCGATCCCGACACAAGAAGAACAAGTTCTGAGATTGGTCTAACATATACTGTGGTTTGTTTTCCTTTATAATTCGCACTTCAGTTTTTCGTACTTTTCCATCATCACTTTCGAAGGTACGAAGCACTAATCCAAGCGGCCATTCATTACGTAACAGCTTTGTCTCTAAGTAAAACAACATCGCCCGTTTTGATATTTGGTACATTCGTGTGCCACTTTCTCCTGGACTGAAGACCAAAACATGTCTGATAGAACTATGACGCGTTTCCATTCATTCCGAAGGAGATCTGTTTTGTCCACCTCTACCTTATGATCAATACTGGGCACAGAACTTGTCTTTTGTGTAAGAAGAACTGCAAATGGATTATGTGGGTCCGTGGAAACCGGAACAATAGGTCGATGATTTACAATACTCGCTACTTCTGCCAGGAAAGTAACCAACACATCGTGCGTAAGCAGTCTGGCCCCAAGTTCACAAAGCATAAACATTAATTCCAAGATTCTTCTTGTCACCCCGATTAAACGTTCCCAAGCTCCTCCCATGTGGGAAGCATGGGGAGGGTTGAAAATCCAAACAGTTCTCGATTTGTTCATGTAGTCTCTGACCTTTCCGTCCTATACGTTGACAGAATCAATCTGCAGAGCATCCGTTGCACCGACGAAGTTCGTTCCGCGGTTCGACCTAAATATACTGACGTTACCCCTGATTGCGACGAGACGACGCAAGGCATTGATAAGGCACTTGATGACACCTCTTCGACGACCTCTATATGAACCGTCCGTGTAGTAAGACACGTAAAGAGGATAGCCCACCTCTTTGAGATAGCACAATCACCACGAGTTCTACGATGTACAACAAACCAAGGACCAAATGTGTCGACTCTAACATTTGTAAAGGGAGGAGTAGTCTCAATCCTGTCCGTAGGAAGGTCTGCCATCTTTTGAATTGTCAAACAGCCTCTTAGTCGTCGACACAGTACACAATGGTGTATGATTAAAGAAACAAGACGTTTCATCCCCACGATCCAATAGCCCGCGGTGCGAATAGCGCCTTCCGTAAAATGTCGGCCTTGGTGCTTAACTTGACCATGTAGATGTAACACTAAAAGTTTCGAGAGATGGCATTTCCCAGGCAGAAGGAGTGGGTTCTTTTCTTGGTATGGTAGATTCGACTTGTTAAGCCTGCCTCCAACACGTACCATACTGTCTTCATCCAGGAAAGGGGCCAGCGGGGCGATACCACTATTCTTCGGCAGGTTTTTATTATTCTTAAGGCAGTCAATCTCTGACTCGTAGACCTCACGCTGTACTGTCTTAATTAGAAATGCTTCCGCCTTGTTCATTGATTGGACTATATCAACAGTCTTCAATGCAACTTTCTGAGTTCTAAATTGAACGAATCTGTGTAAAACAGCCACACCGCGGATTACTGACTCCCATGTTGAGAATCTCTGGAATCGCTCCAATCCTGATAAAGCTTTACCTCCAATCGTCGTTTTAGTCACTGTGACGGAAGGTCCTATCTCTTTATCAGTTTCTGGCTCAACAAATGCCGTGAAGTCTTCAGTAGATTCATCCGCAATTCGTAGATCATTGGCTAGAAATTATATAGGTCCTTTAAGCCAACGGCTTGAATCAATGTCCTGTGCGAGCACGGATCTGGTTGCCTGGTCTGCAGGGTTTAGGGGTGTTGGTACAAAATTCCACTGTTCTGGTTTGGAAGAATTGCGTATTCGATCAATTCTGTTTTCTACATAGATATAGAAACGACGGGTTTGGTTATGAATATAGCCAAGAACCACCTTACTATCGGTGTAAAACTTTATAACATCGAACGGCGTGTGAAAGTTTTCAACAACTGTGTTGGCGATCTCTACTGCCAAGACAGCTGCACAAAGTTCTAACCTCGGTATCGTGTGTCCATGTTGAGGAGAAAGTTTTGCTTTACCCAAGATGAATCCAGTTTCAGAGTTTCCATCAGGTGTGACAATACGTAGGTAAGACACCGCCGCAATAGCCTTTTCTGAAGCGTCCGAAAATGTGTGTAATTCCAATGATGTCGTTTTGCTGATAGAAGTTGGAACATACATGCGTCGAATTTCCAAATGTGAAAGAGCAATAAGCGAGTTCCTCCAGGTTTCCCAGTCTTGCCTACTTGGTTCAGGAAGAGGTTCGTCCCAATCGAAGGACTGTGATATAAGTTTCCGAAAGATGAACTTCCCGAGTATTATAACCGGTGCTACAAATCCAAGCGGATCAAACACGCTATTCAAAGTTGACAGTACACCACGGCGTGTGAATGGTTTAGTGTCATCCGAGATGCGATGGGTGAAGCTATCAGTACCTAAGACCCAATATAATCCTAGACTCCTCTGCAGCGGAACGTCATCAGAGTCAAAATCCAAACTCTTCAAATCCTGGGCAATGTCTTCTTGTGGAAGAGCAGACATTACCTTATCGCTGTTTGATGCGAACTTATGTAGCCTGATATTTCCTTCCTTCATTAAGGTTTCCTAGGTACGTGTCAGCAGACTTATCATATCTTCAGTGCTATCTACTGAGATGAGTCCGTCATCAACATAAAAGTTCCTTTCAACAAAATCCTTTACATCCGGATCAGCTAATTCTGCACATTTCCTCAGGCCGTATATAGCCACCGCAGGAGACAGGCTATTTCCGAATACATGCACAGTCATCCTATAAGCTACGAGTTCCTTGTCCATATCATTGTCTTTATGCCACAAGAAGCGTAGAAAGTCCCTGTGTTTCCTGTCCACCGAGAACGAGTAAAACATTTGCTGAATGTCGGCAGAAGCTGCGACACGATTTTTCCTGAAGCGAATAAGAACACCACGGAGAAAGTTGTTTTGGTCGGGTCCTTGCATTAGAACTTGATTTAGAGAAACCTCATTAAACTTAGCCGAGGAGTCAAAAACACATCGGATCTTCCCTGGTTTTTGGGGTGATAGACACCAAACATTGGTAAGTACCATGATTCATCTCCCGCTTCTAACTCGGGTACTATTTCAGCGTGATGATTGTCTATAAGATCCTGCATGAATCCAAAAAAATGTTCACGTTTTTCCTTGTTGGAGCGAAGACTCCTATCCAGCGTGTTTGCTCGTCGCAACACCATAGTATAATTGTTCGGTAAGCGTTTCCGATTAGGCCTAAATGGTAGTGGAGCACTCCATTTTCCGCGTTCATCTTTGTGAAATTCTTGATCCATTTTGACTAAGAAGATCTTATCTTCGACTGATTTACCAGGTTTATTATCATATTCTGTTCGGTGGAAGACACCATCTCCTAGTTTAACATCATCGAAGTCGAAGTTGTCAACTTCGTTCTGACTAGCGAGTAACTCCTGTACACTTAAGGTGTTGGTGCATGGTTTCAAGAGTGAAGGTCGTCCCTCTGAATGTATACATGTTTTGTAAGATTCCACTACGTCTGGAACATGTCTGTGTTCGAGACAAACATCTCCTATTATTACCCATCCTAACTTCAGTCGTTGTGCATAAGGCAGATGAAGTGGACCAATTTGTTGATCGCAAACGTGGTGAGCTTAAAGAAGGTCTCGTCCTACCAATAAAAGAATATTGACACTTTCATCCAAGGGTTCGAGTTCATGTGTGATAGTACGTAGATGTTCGTAATAGCTGGCTATTTCAGGAGTCGGTATCTCCTCACGATTGTTGGGTATTTCATCGCATTCTATAACTGTGGGAATATGCATCTTTGCTGTTCCATCGAGAGATTCAAGCACAAGACCCGTAATCCTTCTACCAACCAAATTAGTGCGACCTGAACAACTCGTTAGAGTGTAAGTTTCGGGCCTCTCTGTGACACCAAATGTATCGAAAAGTTCCTTCCTGTCCAAGGATCTGTTGCTTTGTTCATCCAACATTATATAAATCTTCAACCGCTTGGAAGGAGAATCACGATGAGAAACATACGCAGGCAGTATCTTGGCACATGATTTACCCGAAAAACCTCCTTTACAAATCTCAGTACAACATGACTTCACAGCCGTGTCGTCGGTTTCCTCCCCGCCGTGCTTTGACTTGGGCATATCACCAACGTGCATGCCTGAATTATGACGAGTACTTTGACATTCCTTGCAAGAAATAGATTTTGTACATTCTCGACTTAGATGATCCTTTGACTCCAGGCATTTGAAGCAAATACCCTTTTCTAATAAAAATCTACGACGTTCTTCTATGGATTGGGATCACTCAATGAATGATTTGTATTATGAATTGCGCACTTCATTGGTATTTTCGTGGATTCTTGTGAATTTGAAGTTTCTGTCTTGCTTACATTAATCCGAGGCCTTGAAACTGGGGTTCCGCGATCCCGTGGGACTGAGTTAGTACTATAATCCATTTCAAAGACGAATCCAGGGTCATTCAATGTGCTAGCTTGTTCTGATACAAAGTCTACAAAGAAAGAAAAAGGCGGGTATGCAATATCATGCCGTTTTTTATAAGTCGTTGCCCGATCCCTCCACTTAGTTTGTATGAAGGGTGGTAGTTTACTAATTATCGGATTTATACCAACAGACGAGTCAAAATAGCTCAATAGTTTCTCATACACAGGATTTTCTTTGGTTGACAGTATTTCCGATAAAATGCCTTGAAGATCAAAGAACCTTTTCCTATCTTTGAATGTAATCTTTGGAAATCCATTCAACTTCGTCTTGAGAGAAGTTTCCACCAATTCCGGGCTGCCATAACGTTCTTCAAGTCGCTGCCATATTTTCTGTAATCCATGACTTGGGTTGTTTAAGTTGGAAGCGCGTATACTCTGAGCAAACCTAGAAGACTCGGACCGAGCCATTTGATTAGAAGTTCACATTCCTCAACCGCAGTAACCAATAATTCGTTAGTAATGGCGAGAAAACTCGATTTCCACATGGCGTATGATTCTTGTCGATCATTGAAGCGACTAAACCTTGACATTAACAAGTCCTTTTTCAAGAGAAAGCGTGAAAGTTCACCCATTGTCCTATCGTTCGAATTGTCTGGTGTCGAACGCACTTCATTAACATCGGCTGATTGAGCTGTACTTTCCTGAAAATGATAATTTTCTCCGAATTCACGTGGCGTTCTATGAAAAGATGTGTTTTGTGTATTAACAACCTGGTCCTTTAGATTAAGTGTACTAGGGCCGTTGGCATACTGAACCTTTGGCACGGTTTGAGTAGTATCCTGAGGCGCAGTGACAGTAGTTTTCCGAAGGGATTCCTGTTTCTCTACAAACTTGTTTTGTACGTTCCATTGTATTCTCTTTGGGAATATCCTTCAAAGACTCCAAATCATAATGCCACCCACCTTCCTCTGTAACAGCTTGGTATTCTGCGCAGACAGCGGCTGCTTCCTTTTGTTTAGCTAAGAATTCTAAATCTGCTTGAATGTTCATCCTTTTGAGGTGAGTTTTAGCATCTGCTTTCTTAAGCTCTGCTTCTTTTGCCGCAAATTCTAATGCAGTCGTGGCTGCTTCAGCTTTAGCTTTCATTCGTAAGATCACTGATGAAGTGGTCGATTTGAAACTTGATCTTGAAATGTTTGACTTCGTCTTATACGACCCTGTATCCGTGGCGTCAATTCGTATTCTTCTCATTTCCCTTAAAACAATGTCAGCCGTTTCTTCTAGAGCCCTGTATTCTGATCTATGAACAGCAAGTACCTCAATACTGTTATCTGTGTTTTTTCTACTCAAGTGCTTTGAAAATTCATCCGCCATTTCCATGTATTTTTTCAGTGCAGTTTCTACCCGTCTTTTACACAGAGATAGAGAGTCAAGCTTGTGTTCCTCCGAATTGAATATCGATATTTCATACTCGACGTTAGCCTTTAAGCAAGATAATTTAGAAGTGTACTTCTTCAAAGTGTTCTCGTAATTTGCTTGAGCCTTTCGGTTAGCTTGTGTAACCGTCCTTCCTTGGTTTCCATTCTAGAATTGCTGGGGAGATCCGTTTGGTGTGTTCCAACTGTTGTCTCTTGGTCGAGACATTCCATTTTTAAACCTTTATCCATGTCGCTGCTGAGTAGAGTCTTTTCACTGTTCTGCCGGAAAGCACATAATGTAATGTACCACGCAGACAGTATAAACCATTTATTCAGGAATAAATATGCATGGTGAAAAGAATATAAATGTATAGGGCGTGACCATCGTGACAAACTAATTGAACCTAATTCCTCAGACTATCAGTGAGAAATACGACACGGAAACATCGGGATGTTTACAATTGCAAAAACAATGAATTTTTACCTGACAACATAAAGTAACCTACATGGTAAACGCTAAGTAGATAAGTAATGAAACATAAAACATATTATAAGTCAGAAATAAAAGATTCTTACACTGTGGCCAGCCAAGCTTAAAGTGCCAATCCCGATAACTTTTTGGAGAATAAAACTGCTTAATTTTGTGTTAAAATCCTTTAAAATCCATAACCTAAGGCAGACCTACTAAGTCGATATTTGTGATACGCTTGTAAATAACTTTAACCTGACAGTCTTCATCTGGAAATGGAGAACCAGATTTTTTTCTATAAAAATAATATACAAGTGAAATTTACCTTTTCTTATCAAGTACAGGGCATTGGTCATTCACCGTATAGACCTCTCAAGAAACATTAATCGATTATCAGGTCACCCAATGAAAAAATTGACCCGAAATCTTAAAAGGGTTACGTGTCCGGATAAGCAGTGTTGACGTTCACGTCCAAACGACTCAATATTTTGAGCTGAAATTTTGAGAAAAGGTAAATACACCATGCCACTATATTTTGGTCCATAAATTTCATAAATACTCGGACTTTTGAGACTCTGTTCTATTCGGGATTGTCCCTTTAAGGAAAGCCCCAAACCACGCGACTTTGTGCACAGAAACATGGCGAACTCTAACCAAGGGCCGTCACTCTCCGCAATAAGTATGGAAGCCGGAATGAGACAAAAAAATAAATATACACGATCTATAACCATATCTATAACCATAGAATTTATAAAAAGAAATTAAAACTGAAAGATTCTAATTCAAATGTCAACACAGTTCCTGTACAGGTGTTTTAATAGTAACATAGCCACTGCAACACACGATCTACATAATAATATCCGATTGACTTGAAAAAAATTATACACAACAAATTTATACACGGTGTTCATGGTAACGAGACAAAGAATCCTATTGATTTCCGAGTTTGAAAAATCTTGTGGACGCTCTACAGACCGAAGTGTTAGCATGGGACAGAACTAGAAGTCAAACAAATCCTAACGATAATTAATTAATTAATGGGTTATTTTAATCAGTTTTTAGTGTCTTGTTAATGCTTTCATTACAGACCAAAGAAATAATATGCGACATCCCTTGTTGACAGATCGTACGACTTACCTATCTGGCAACCTATAACTTGTGAGCACAAAAGAGATGGGTTCTTTTCAAATTTGGTGCGAAACATTGTGGCCATTTGATGAATAACTCTACCGATATTCAGTATTCTGCGACTTTCCATTCTAGAGTTCCATAATACGTGTATTCCTTTGCCATCAGAAAGTTCTGTAGTCACAGGTATAGTAGGTTCTCCAAACTTGTAATGGTGTGTTCGGTTAGTAATTTATTCCCATTATTTAAAAAATCGATTATATTAGAATTATTTAAACAATATATAATCCAATATTTATTACAGTGATTGATTTAACGCCCGTGGACGATACATTGAGAGATGTTGATGTTGAAATGAAAGTTCAGGCTTTAGAATTACAAGCCCACGCCTTTAAGATGAAAAATAAATTGGATCAAGCAATTAAAAAAGCAACAGAAGCTAAAGACCTTACCAAGGTAAACATACAGTTTAAAATATATTTCTTGATCCAGCAAACAGAACAATACCCAAAACAATGATTTTGTTAATTTACCATTAAGTGTACCACGTGCGTATGACATTACACGCCGCTTTATCTATATACGCTTGGCAGGTTTTTTTTACTTCCAAATGACAATCGGCGTAATGAAGAGTGTTTACAGCCATACTGGCTTCCGGTCAAGGCCATACTGCTTATTCCCGTTCATTTTATGCCTACTTCAAGAATATAGATAATTTCTTACAGGATCTGGAAGCCAGGGACAGACTTGACAATTTGATTGCGAAATGTAAGTCAGAGTTGGCAAAAGAACAAGATCTAAGTAATAAACATAACACTGAAGAATTACAGAAGTTACAACAGGTACAGAAATGTCAAACAACACTGCTAAACTTTGTTGATCTTAAATACAAAATATATATATATATATATATATATATATGAGTTTAAGTATACCAGTATATAATGATAGAATTTATCCATCATATGATTTCTGGTGATTATCACTCAGATTCGCGAAATAGATTTGCTCTAACGCATTACTGAATTTCAAACCATGTCTCGACGAGCAGGTTTATAACATCGCAGATTTTACAGAGGCACTTATCATGTAGATTAATGGAGATAAATTGCTAATAATGGGCATATAATAATGTAATATGAATGTATATAAACTGATTTACATTCAGTGGTTTCCGTTTTTACTCAAATTTCCAAATCAGTTGTATTCGGCAAAGGACGCGAGCAGTCTCAATCGAATGGCAATCTCTAGCGTCTGGTTATTCCAGTTTACACTCACCGTTTGGCATGACTTGTTGGATATGTCTAGCATCGTTCATCGTTTCCTACGTTACAAATGGCACTGATTCGTGTGCGAATGGTAAAATGTTTACTTTGTCTTAAATATTGGATACCAGAAGCCAATCTGTTCCTGGTAAGATCACAACATCAGTGTTGATTTTAATACAAATACTTCGTGTTTTCAATGTCGAAGACTCTTGGCGATATTGGGTTAGCTACTTTAATATCCAACATAGGTCCCATTAAAGGTCTTTGAAATACTACAGCCGTAGAAAACAACAGGTTACCGTTTTTACTCAAATTTTAAATTAGATGTGTTCGGCAAAAGACGCAAGCAGTATTAATCGAATGGCAATCTCTAGCGTCTGGTTATTCGTTGATTGTAGTAGATGGTGATGGAAAAGCAATTTAGACAGTTTCTTCTTATATTAATATAGGAAAGTGGAGCTACAAGATTGACAAAGAAGACTGATGTCAGGAAAAGAAAACGGAGAAGATGTATTATTATCTATTTCTACTTCTTTTAACATTAAAAAATCGGAAACATTTTATGCCTTCCATTATATCTTGGGAAGATAATTCTGACAAAAAGGTCAACATTCCCTAGAAATACCTGGGTATGGGACTAATGCTTAATTTTTTTTTTTTGATATATTTGTCAGATAAAAAACCAGAACAAGAACCTATTGATTACATAAAGAAATCCAAACATAGGGATGTTTCACCTGTTCCTAAATATTTACGTACAACAAACTCGGGTATGTATAAAATTCTTCATCTAACATCAAACTTATGACAAGGTGGCTTAGATAATAAAGTTAATTAGTCGTTAAACATTATTCTTTCATGGGTTTTTGAATTCTGGCATCATTAAATCAATGTCAGACAACGATCTAGTTATTGTTGACTTTGAAGAAAGTGAAGCTGTCTGTTGGTTTTGAGTTTTTTTTTTTTGTTTCCACTTTGCTTATTTGTCGATAACAATTTGAACTCTTCTGGGTTAATGGAAAAGTTGGTGGTGGCTAGTAGATAAAGCAATTTAAGTGGCTATGGATTTTCCAAAAATTATGGTACTCAAAATGTTATATTACTGTGGGATTTTTTATGGTGTTACATATTCGGATAGCTAGTTTAGGGCAAAAAATATTTACAATTTCAGATTTTGTGTTTTCGAAATTTTGACGATTTCTTTTTTATCATTAATATGTTTTTAAAAAATTTGACGCAAGCGCCTCAAGTTTCTTTAGGGCCCGGAAAGGCGTGAATACGTGTTCGATTTTCATAAGATATTTAATTAGAAAATATAAATGTCTCCTAACGTGGCTCATTTTAGCTAAAACTGTATTTTAATCTTAACTTCTATTTGATTAAACTTTGTTACAGAATAGAATAAAGCAATACGGTTATATATATAGTTAACAAAAAATCGTATTTGACTGAAGTTGAGAAATGGTCAAGAGACGTAAGCTATAGGTTAAGGATCACCAGTGAAACCAATTAGCACTGAACCACAGTTCTAGTTACGAGAATTTTGTATTGTAATTTGCTTTCTTTTCATGGTCAGTAATAGGTTGTGGTTTTTATAAGCCCACATTGAAATGTGGTCGTATATTGTCGTCGCCCCCGTCCGTTCGTCCGTCACTTGTGGACGCTGTAGAGGCTAAAGTTAATATCCCATTGTTTAAGGGCATGAGACGAAGAAGCCTACAGTTTTTCAGCGATTTCCGATAATAATTACCAGAGTTATGGCCCTTGAGCACTTCAAAAAATCTTGTGGGCACTCTAGAGGCCAACGTTAATGTCCGATTGACTTTAAATGTATACACAGTGTTTAAGGTCATGAGACGAAGAAGCCTATTTATTTTCAGCGATTTCCGATTATTAATGCCAGAGTTATGGCCCTTGATCACTTCAAAAAATCCTGTGGAAGCTCTAGAAGCCAAAGTTAATATCTGATTGACTTTAAATTTACACACAGTGTTTAAGGTCATGAGATGTAGACGCCTATTGATTTTCAGCGATTTCAAATAATTAATGCCAGAGTTATGGCCCTTGATCACTTCAAAAAATCCTGTGGAAGCTCTAGAAGCCAAAGTTAATATCCGATCGACTTTAAATTTACACACAGTGTTTAAGATCATGAGACGAAGACTCCTATTGATTTTCAGCGATTTCAAATAATTACTGCCAGAGTTATGGCCCTTGATCACTTCAAAAAATCCTGTGGAAGCTCTAGAAGCCAAAGTTAATATCCGATTGACTTTAAATTTACACACAGTGTTTAAGGTCATGAGACGAAGAAGCCTATTGATTTTCAGCGATTTCAAATAATTACTGCCAGAGTTATCTTCCTTGATAACTTCAAAAAATCTATACAGGCCAAACTTCAGATTGTTGAAACGAACAAGTCTTTTGATTTTCGATGAATTTTGATAACCGAACAGCTAAATCCATGATATTAAATGTTTCATATACTAATTGTTAGCGTGTGGCAAAACTTTATAAAAAGCAAACAAATTCTAATGATTTTCTAATAATAACATAATGAGTTGTTACTCTTAATCAGATTTTAGTGTAATACAAATGTTTCATTACGATTTAGTTGCTGTGGGTGTATGTTTCGTTGCCTGGCAACCCTATCTTCTTTTTTATTTTAGATATTTCTGGATCGTCCGAGGATGATTCCGATGTGGATTCATGTGACAGCTTTCCTCTGTCGGTATCTGCAGCTTCCAGCATTGATCATGAATCTGACGATAGTGCTTACACCTTTTCATATAGTCAAAATAAACATGAAGATGAAGCGACGGAAATTAAAGGTTCGGAGACTCCACCGGAAACTACTTGGTTTGAAGAAAGTGAAGCTGTCTACAGTGGTAAAAAAGACAAATTGTCGGTTTGTCTTCAGTATGATATTGACGTTAAAGATGACATGAAAGGTAATCTGCCATCATGGGAACCCTTTTACCCAGAATTGAAGTCCTTAAGAGATATAGATGAATGTATTAAAACACAACCGAATACATACAAGAAATGTATTATACATATTGAATCAGCACAAATAGCTGTCGCTCGTCCAGTTGATTCACGAACAGGCTGTGAAATAGAGATTCGAGGAAGATCCAAAATAGGACAAACTTTTCACGAGGATGTTGTTTGTGTTGAAATCATAGATGGCAATTCCCAAACAGATACCAATAGAAATCGTGTTTATGGTAAAGTTTTGGGTATATTTGATAGAACTCGCCATAGAGATGTAAAGAATCCAGTATTTGTGTGCACCGTTGACGACCACGAAGCTCATCTTATGCGACCTATTTGTAAAACCATTCCAAAAATAAGCACATTTCACAATATGGTTGCAAAAAATTTCCCAAAGATGAAAAACTGGCGTATAGAAATGTACCAAATTGAAAAACACAAACTAAAATTCAAAAAATATTTTAGACTTTCGCCAGACAAACGAAGTGAATATCTCTTTGTTGTAGCTTATATTTCTTGGGATTCAAAATTTGCCTACCCTAAAGGTGTAGTATTAGATGTGATAACAAGTAGTAAAAGTTATGAAACATGCCTAAAAGTTCTTGACATGCAGTATAATATCGATCCTGTATATCCCCAGAATGTTATAGAAGCAACTAAAAAGCTAACAAACGGCACCATGACTTCCTGGGTGGGTATTGAGCAGGTTATCACGATAGACCCCAAGGGTTCCAAAGACCTGGATGATGCCCTAAGTGTCCAACGTATATCTGATAATGAGTTCCTCGTTGGCATCCATATCGCAGACGTTGCTAGTTGGGTGAAAAAGGGTTGCTATATCGACCTAGAAGCGAGAAGACGAGCTGTTAGTTTCTATCCAAAGAAATGGAGGACAATTCATATGATTCCTGAACCACTGAGTCAAAGTAATTGTAGCCTCATTGAAGGTGAGAACAGAAAAGCCATATCAGTTTACTTTCGATTAAATGCTGAAGGTGAAGAACTTGAAGAACCCTGGATTAAAAAATCTGTTGTTAATTCCGAAAAACAGTTAACTTATCAAGAAGCCCAAGAAATTATAGAAGGAAACTGGCGGGGAGAAGATGAGAAAACTGAATTCGTGAAAGATCAAGTAATTGATTTGTATAAATTATCAAAGTCAATAAGAAAAGTGCGACTATGTGATAAGATACTACACGTGCCGTACAGTGACGGAGATGCAGGTGAAGACTGTGTTGAAGCTCACTATTTAGTAGAGGAATTCATGATCATGGCCAATTTCTTTGTTGCTAAACTGTTAATCAAGGAATTCCCCAGTGGTATACCAGTGCGTTATCAGGACAATCCCGACAATGTATCATTAATTGAATGGTTCAACCAGTATCAAACCATTGGAAATGTGATTTTAAATCTCCAGGGCAATTCATGTGAAGGTGTTGGTGGACAGCACACTTTATCATTGGAGAAAGCTCGAGAACTCGACGGAAACTACGTTACTGTTCAAAAAAATGCGTGGAAACAAATTATAGATGCTATGCAAAACAAAAACTTTGAGACGGCAAGGAGGTTTTTATGCATGGATGAACTGCATCCCGGACATTTCGTTGCCCGGAAGAAGTGGGAGAATATAATGGAAACAGCACAATACACTTGTAGTGCAGAAGAAGGTATAAACATGAATCATTTCTCATTACAGAAGAAGCCATATACTCATTTTACTTCTCCCATCCGCCGTTATGTGGATTTAGTTGTCCATAGATTTATCCATGCCTATCTTGACGGAACCAGTGCGCCATACACAAAGGATGAGATACAAGAACTTTGCATCCATCTGAATGAACGGACAGATATGAAAAAACGGCACCAAGAGGAAACATTAAAGATGGATTTAGCAATAGATCTAGGAAGGCACCCCGTTCCTTTTAATGGTTACATCAGCCATACGGATGACGATGGTTTACAACTTGAGATACCTAAATGGAAATTTCTACCTTTATCAAATAAAGAACTCCCATTTCATTTATTAGATGTTTGTGAAAAGCCTGAAGTTAAGCAAGCTCGGTATATAAATGGGGACATTACAAAAACTACATGGAAAAAAAGAAGTTACCACACTCTTGGAACTCAAGTTAGTGTTCGCCCTAATCTGAAACCTTACGACAAGCTAGAGTTAGATCCCAACCAGAATTGCGTGTATCTGAAGATTTCAACCTGGGCAAAGCTCATTTCTGATGTTGTTGGTTCGTTGAATGTCGAAATAGGGCAACATAATCGTAATAGACACCGTAAAGATGCTAGGGAAATAGTTGATTCTATGGGATTAGATGGACAGAGACCACCAGTTCGATTTGGAACAGCCGATACTGTAAGCTGTGAAGGGGGAAACAACACAACATTACTTAATTTATGCAGGTTAGTTTGTTTTGTGGTAGTAAATCAGCAATTCCCTCCCAGTTCATAAATGTATTTCAAACAATTGAAATCAAATAAATATATATTTCCATAACCTTACATAATTATTTGCAAACCTAATCAGATATCATTTTTTTTATCTTATTATCGGCTAAGACTAATAAGAGTATGCTTTATTGTCCTATGTTGCTATTTTATTTTGAAATGAGGCCATCTGAATGTCCGTATAAAGATACATGCATTACTAATTAACGTGCGTCATCTATTTTATTTATTTTGGGATTGATCCAGGTAACACCAGCTTCACCTTGTTACATTTTCTTCCAGATTCAGTTACACTTTTGCACCTGGAAGATTGATTTCAGCAGAGATGTCTTCTGTGATCGAGAAAGGTATACCAACACCCAAAATATCACTACTTCATTTAACTAAGAACTTGAGTTTCTGTTTGACACATAAAGAAAATCCTGTAGCATGTTTGGCCAGATTTGCCCACCAGTCAACATCAGAAGCAACATGGCAAAGCGTAGAAGATTATATTGAAGCTTGGCATGCAGTTTTAGAAATGGAAGCTGCTGTAACCAGTGCAAATAGTGGAGACGAGACGATATTTCTCGAAGATGTCACAATAGACTTTTTAGGTTTACGAAAGGGACGTTTCATGTTGGGGTTACAATTTTGCTTAGATAGGAATATATTTGGTTTAGATTTTTCAGCACCAAGAAAATATACTGTGACCCCTATATCTGATTTTATGTGCATTCGCTGTGCTCCTGAAAAAGAAGGTGGTAGAAAGTTTACATGGGTTGCCCATGGGGTAATGGAATTTATAGCACGTGATGATGATATGCTTTGTATACAGTTTAGTTTACACGAAAAGGCATCCACATTAATACCAAGACATATGATGGATGGAGCTGCCAAACAGGGTTTTACGATTGAAATTTTACCAAGATCTAAAACTGACAGGTGAATCTATATTTTCCCATATATGTAGCTGTGTTAAGACTAGAAGTTGTGTCACGACTAGAAGTTGTGTCACCTTCATGGGTGAAATCATCCGCTATGGAGATCGAGAGTTTGGACTACTATTTAGATTGAAACATTTTCAGTCGAGGAGCAGTTCTTCGTCAAAACACGTTCAACCTGTCATAATGTGTATATAATACCCACTGGCTATACGCACATATAATAATGTTTGGTCACTTGATGTGCTCTTTAACGAATGTTAGCTTAAAGGAGCTAAATCGCTAACATTTGGGAACTAGAAATTAACACAAGTGGGTCGGAACGCATATAATACTGTTATATAGATGTATATAAACTGATTTACGTTCAATGGTTTCCGTTTTTACTCTGATTTCAAATCAGTTATGTTCGGCGAAATAAGCCAGCAGTCTCAATCGAATGCAAATTTCTAGCGTCTGGTTATTCCGGTCAACATAGTATTTATTGCGCATGGTCTCCAGATAAGAATATGGCGACTACGTTTGATTTGGTGCAATGGGGCTGTCTTAAATATTGGATATCAAAAGCCCATCTTTTTCCGGTAAGATCACAGCATCAATGTTGATTTAAATTGACAAATAATTCGTGTTTTCAATGTTGCAGATCTGATATTGAGTTAGAGACTTAGCTACTTTAAATTATTTTGTGACTTTTCATATTTACAGACGATTAAAGAATGCCTTGCAACCTAAAAAGTTGAACGGTGCGCCTTTGGCTAAAGCTATTGCTTTAAATCGTCCAATACCAAAACTAGGTTTGTTATATCTTATTATTATCACACAGTTAAAGTATGGAAATACGTAATTTTTCACGCCGCCGATATGCATTACGAAATTATGATACATTAGCAAGAGCCTTTTGAACATCGAGATTCAATCATAGGATTATACTGTCATTGAATCGGGGCACCTGCCTTCGGTTCTTAGGGGATGGCGTGGGGGGAGGGGGTGAAATAGTTACTATCGCCACACATATTATGAGACTCAATCATTTATTATTTCTCATTTTTATATTTTATTGTTGTAGATGGCGATCATTATCAGCTAGGCATTATGGCGGAGCGTGATATTTCAGAAGATCTACTTAAGAGAAACAAATTACCAGGAAATAATATAGGTCAGCACGAGGCCATTGACAAAGCTTTGACGTCATCGTTTGCTTTGATACAAGGTCCACCAGGTAAATATTTATGAAATAATTTATCAGAGGTGGTATACTTTACACTTGAACGATGAACACCATGTCGAACAGTTTAACAGATAATCAAATGAAAAGAGGTTTATCGTGCTACTATTTTACTCCGACTGGGCTAATGAAGACGGGTATACGCCATTCAGTGTGCAATGAGGAAAATTTTTGCCCGGTCAGCTGCGCTACGGCCTACTCTTATATCGAATTCCAACTGCCAGGGGATCTTTTACGTGCACGCCAATGTGTACACGGGACCTCGGTTTTCGCCCCATCCGAACAACTAGACAGTTGTTCTTGTCAGGTCCCCCGTCCTGCACCACTGACAAGGGGAAACCACACCCGACCCCCAGGCTAGCGAATCAGCGTCTTACCCGATTAGCAGATCATCTATAACGGGCAAGGTGTTCATTAACAATCTTAATATAAGCATTTTACAACCATTCACGGGTCATAATACACATATATTAGTATATAGCCTAGCCTTCATTAAACGGGCAATTACATAATATTATCTTATAATATGATGAAATATTGATACCCCACTGACCTAATTAATGCAAGTGTCATATTTCCTAATCCCAGAAATAAAAGCTTCAGTACCCAATTGACTGTTGAACAGGTTATTAAAACAAAAGCTACACAGACACCTTAATCGAAGATGTTTACGATACCAATTCACATTTGTGATGAACAAAGTACGACTGAAGCTGCATACTTCATCTTTCTCAAAAGAAAATTGTCCGCCGAAACAGAACCTGGACTGGCGTGAGATTTTTGATAGCCTATGTTTAAATTACTAGTATATAAAATGCACAACAAATTTATTGCAATTTGTATGCTTTCGTCCGTAAAGTGGGGCTTAT